>CAMZMU010000095.1:33785295-35173121 GCA_947311845.1 Poa pratensis
GTATGTTTCTTTCAAGCGCTTGTGAGCCGTTGGATCAGGGGTGTGTTTCTTTTGAGGGCTTGTGAGCTCTTGGATCAGCACTCCCCACCACCACCACCACCACTCCCACCTCATCCACAGGTACACTTTCTAATCGCCTATAAATAGCGGCGTCCCTGCAGCGAACGGCACACAACGAGCATCTACCTTCGCCACCGAATCCAATGGCTGGATTTAGCCTACCTGCTGGCATGTTCCTTGGCATTATTGTGTTCGTCCTTGTTCACCGGCCAGCCATTGGAGCCACCTCCTGTAGGTCGGTGAACAATGACAACACAACGACGCTGTTGGAAACACAAGCCCTCAGGTAGGTTGAATCCAGCCACTGGATTAGGGTGACGCAATGATGAATTGCCGAGGAGGTGGGAGTGGTGGTGGTGGTGGAAGTGGTAGCCATGCCCCTCGGTCCGATCCAAGCAGCGGCAAGGCGCTCTGATGATCTGCGACATTCCCAACACTTTTTGGGACGGTCGTAGATCATCAGAGACGTCTTGCCGCTGTGGATCGAAGGTCGATTTGCTGCTCACGACGACTTTAATGCTTTAATACATTACTACACATCACATAAAGGTTTCTAACCGACCGGGACTGAAGAAGCATACGGATCGTTTCACTCACACAGTTACATTATTACACATCACTCACACTTTTCATAAAACGGACTGTAAGGATGCTTCAATGGCCTCCTGCATCTGTGGCCCGCCGACCTCTTCTCCATGGTCGCTCCAGTTGAAGTCATCGTCGTCGTCATCCTCCTCATTACACAATCTTCTTCAACTTTCTACCCGTCACTTTCTTCTGTTTGCGCCGTAGCCATGGACAAGCTTCTCCATTTAACGCGAGACTTGGGTCAATTTTCACTGCGAAGGGCCGGATTTCTTCAAAATTGTTGTAATCTTCTGACATGTCTGTCTTGTCCTCCACTCCCACGATAGTTCTTTTCCCTGAAAGAACTATGTGACGCTTTGGCTCATCATATGATGTCTTCGCTTGCTTATCTTTTCTTTTTTTTGGTCTGGAAGACATGTCCTTCACATAGAAAATCTGAGCCACGTCTTTGGCTAGTACGAATGGTTCGTTGTCATACCCAAAATTCTTGAGATCCACTGTAGTCATTCCGTACTGCGGGTCTACGTTTACCCCACCATCCAGGTTGTACCATTTGCACCGGAACAAAGGTACCTTGAAAGAAGGTCCGTAGTCAAGTTCCCATATCTGCTCTATGTACCCATAATATGTGTCCTTTGTCCCATTGTTGTTTGATGCATCAAAGCGGACACCACTGTTTTGGTTGGTGCTCTTTTTATCTTGGTCGGCCGTGTAAAATGTATTCCCATTTATCTCGTACCCTTGAAAAGCCAATATAGTCGAAGATGGTCCTCTGGCCAACAAGTTTAGCTGTTCTTCGACAGTGTTGTCATTAATGAGACGTGTGTGCAACCACCCGCAGAAAGTCTTCAAGTGTTCTTTTTCAATGCATTCTTCAGCCATTAATGAGCGTAAAGTATTCTTGTGTTCCTCGATATACGGAGCCACCAAGCTCGAATTATGTAGAACTGTGTAGTGTGCTCGATTGAAAGAATCCCAGTCAGAAAATATTTGTTTCTTTCCTAGTGTTCCTTTTCCACGCAATCTCCCCTCATGGCGCGATTGAGGAACACCGACCGGGTTAACGTCAGGAATAAAGTCAACACAAAACTCAATGACCTCCTCTGTTCCATAACCCTTGGAGATGCTTCCTTCAGGCCTAGCACGGTTATGAACGTATTTCTTTAAGACTCCCATGAACCTCTCGAAGGGGAACATGTTGTGTAGAAATACAGGACCGAGAACTTGAATCTCTTCGACTAGGTGAACTATGAGGTGCGTCATAATATTGAAGAAGGATGGTGGGAACACCAACTCGAAGCTGACAAGACACTGAACAACATCCTTCTGTAAAGTTCCTAGAGTCAATGGATTGATCACCTTCTGAGAAATTGCATTGAGGAATGAACATAGCTTCACAATGGGTAGTCGAACATTTCCGGTAGAAGCCCCTCAATGCAACCGGTAGTAATTGTGTCATAATCACATGGCAGTCATGAGACTTCAGGTTTTGGAACTTTTTCTCTGCCATGTTAATTATTCCCTTCACATTCGACGAGAAGCCAGACGGGACCTTGATACTGTTCAGGACTTCAAAAAAGATCTCCTTCTCTTGTCTGGTAAGAGCGTAGCTGGCAGGACCTTGATACTTCTCTGGATTAAGTTGGTCGTCTTTCGTCTTCTCGTGCATATGTTGATGGTTCAGTCGTGCACCCGGTGTATCTTTCGTCTTCCCATACACACCCAAGAAGCTTAGCAGGTTCACGCAAAGATTTTTCGTCACGTGCATCACGTCGATTGCAGAGCGAACCTCTAGGATTTTCCAATAGGGTAACTCCCAAAATATGGATTTCTTTTTCCACAAGGGTACGCGCTTGTTGGCGTCTTTCGGAACAGATAGACTGCCAGGACCCTTTCCAAAGATTACTTCTAAATCCTTGACCATCTCATATATAGCATCACCATCAGGGCAGGTAGGCTTCGTCCGGTCATCAACCTCACATTTGAAATGCTTGCCTTTCTTTCTTACGGGATGCTCAGGTGGAAGAAATCGACGATGACCTGGGTACACATTCTTGTTGCCTACATATATACTTTCAGTCTTATCTAGACAGTGCGTGCAAGCATTGTATCCCTTGTTTGACTGTCCTGAAATGTTACTAAGAGCAGGCCAATCATTGATGGTTACAAACAACAACGCTCGTAGGTCAAATGCCTCTTGTTTGTGCTCATCCCACACACGTACCCCTTCGTCACTCCACAACTCTAAAAGTTCTTCAATCAATGGCCTTAGGTACACATCAATGTCGTTGCCGGGTTGCTTCGGACCTTGGATGAGCACCGGCATCATAATAAACTTCCGCTTCATGCACAACCAAGGAGGAAGGTTATACATACATAGAGTCACAGGCCAGGTGCTATGACTGGAGCTTTGTTCCCCGAAAGGATTAAAGCCATCTGTACTTAGACCAAATCTTATGTTCCTAGCGTCATCTGCAAACGTCTTGAAGGTCCTGTCGATTTTTCGCCACTGCGACCCATCAGCGGGGTGTCTCAGCATCATGTCTTTCTTACGGTCTTCTTTGTGCCATCGTAACAACTTTGCATGCTCTTTGTTTTGGAACAAACGTTTCAACCGTGGTATTATAGGAGCATACCACATCACCTTGGCAGGAACCTCTTCCTGGGGCACGGATCGCCGTCAACATCACCAGGGTCATCTCGCCTTATCTTGTACCGCAACGCACCGCATATCGGGCACGCATTCAAATGCTCGTACTTCTCACCGCGATAGAGGATGCAATCATTGATGCATGCATGTATCTTCTGCACCTCTAATCCTAGAGGGCACACAATCTTCTTTGCTTCGTACGTACTGGGGGGCAGTACGTTATCCCTTGGAAGCATCTTCTTTATTATTTTCAGCAAATTCTCAAATCCTCTGTCAGTTGTACCATTCTCTGCCTTCCATTGCAGCAATTCCAGCGTGGTACCAAGCTTCTTCTGGCCATCTTCGCAATTTTGGTACAACAATTTTTTGTGATCCTCTAACATGCTATCCAACTTCGACCTCTCGTTTTCACTTCCGCTGTTTATCCGTGCATCAAGAATGGCCCGGCCAAAATCATCATTGGGCTCATCATCATTGGGCTCTTCTTCAGCTTCGTCTTCCCCATTGGAGTATCACCGTCTGCAGTGAACGTAGGATAGGTGTCATTATCCTCTTCTTCTTCATTTTCTTCCATCATAACCCTCTTTCTCCGTGCTTGGTCCAACAATAATAACCATCCATGAAACCCTCCTCCAACAGGTGGACGTGAATGGTTCTTGACGTAGAGTAATCCCGCTTATTCTTGCAGACTCTACATGGACAAAGAATATAACCACTCGACGGCTTGTTATCATTAGCCACACGGAGAAAACTATGCATGCCATTGATAAAGTCGAGACCGCGTCGGTCACTGTACATCCATTGCCGGCTCATCTGCATTATATAAATATATCAAAAACCATTACACTACATCATAAATATATAGTACTGACCAAATTAATTAATACAAGTTCATCACATTAAAACCAAAGTAGAGTAGTGCCCAAATGTAATACATTGTTCTAATGAAACATACATTAATTGAACCTAACATACAACTATCTAAAGAATTTAAATCCAACAACAAATGCGATCAAAATCGCAACTAAGGTAACTATTGAACCAACAGCATAATGATACCAAGCCTCTCGACTAATGGCATATTTTCTAATCTTTTTAAGCTTCAAGCGCATTGCCTCCATCTTCATCTCGTGAGCAGCGACGACGACCCGTAAGCATCATCGATGTCGGCAATCTTCAAGTCCAATACACTCTTCTCTTCTAGGTATTGGAGACAAAGATCTTCGCTTATCTTCAATTTTGCTTTCAAATCGTCGTTTTCCTTTTTAAAATACTCGACAATAGGGTCGACTGGAATTTCCGGTTCAACTACCTCCTAAATAAAAATATCTCTACGTCAAGTTGGTCGGGCATGAGTGTGATAAACACGAAACGAAACAAATAGTTATGAAAATATACCACATCCGAATCATAGATCGGACGAGGGCCGACGGGGACGGATATCAAAACCATGACACTATACATATAAAAAATAGAAATTAATTATACAAGAAATAAATATGCATTTAAATCATACAAGTATATATATAGGTTTTAAAAATAAAAGATAAAAAAGAGGCTCACCAAAGTGGTGCCGGTGACGGGACGACGCGGGCTATCGACGGCGGTGAGGACGGGGACAACACTAAAATCCACAAATAATAAATTAATTTGAGCTCGCAAATACACTTTCTAGCTTGGGCATTTCATCAAACACCTTGCTAGCATTACAAAATTGAAATGAGCTAAACTAGCAACGAAATGAGCTAAAGTTGCAACACCGGAGGAAAGAACGATGTTGCTAACCTTTGAATAGATGGGGTGCCTTCAATCCTCTCAAATGGTGCAAAAAAATGGGGATTAATTTGAGTGGGAGAGAGGAAAATGGAGGAGAAATGGTGATGAACTCGAGCTAGCTCGGGGTGGAAGAAGATGATATATAGCAGGGAGACCCTTTGATCCCGGTTTGTAACACGAACCGGGACCAAAGGTCCCCTGCCAGAGGGGCCCAGCGCGGCGACGCATGTGCGCGCATGTGAAGACCCTTTGATCCCGGTTCGTGTCACGAACCGGGATCAAAGGTCCCAACCGACCCGGGATCAATGCCCACGGGCGCCACGACGGCTCGACCCGGGATCAATGGTGCATTGATCCCGGGTTATAATTCGGCCGGGACCAAAGCTCCGGATGGATGGTCATGTTTCTACTAGTGGATCGCTCCCGGATCGTTGGGTGTTGTAAACGACTCAAACATGCGACGTTGACTCAGCCCACATTGTACCCGTTAGGGCTTTCCGAGCCGCACTATATAGGGCATGCATTGTTTATGATGTAATACACATAGAACCAATCTAGGTTTGCTGCCTCTCGCGTCTTGCCCCGCCATTGTAGTCTACGCCATCCTGAGCGCCGGCTGTACCGACGAACGAGAGAGTAGGTCTCTGGAACTACTCCCTTTGCGATCCCGTGCGGGAGAGGTTGACTTAGGTTTTTGGGAAGCGCCTCACGTGACCGCTCGTTGTCTTCTCCATGGGTCGTCTACCGTCCAAGTCAGGAGGTGCTGCATACCGCCGCCTCCAACATCGTCTGATGTGATCGGTGTTCACCAACATTGTCGTCAACAACATTATCACTGCATCAGCTACGGCGACCTCATCTACAAACGATCAGTACATGCGTTGTGCCTCTGTCTATTGGTAAAACATGTTATCTGATTACATGTTTTGCGATATTTGTTTCATGATGTTTATGTTGATTAGTACATCTAATATGTTCAAGTTTCACATGTTAGTAATTGTTGTCGTCATGTTTAATATTCTAGAATTAATCATAAATTATTCCTAATTATCCAACAGTAGTGGAGTAGTGGCGTGGGCGTGGCACACCACTAGTATGACGTCACTGGTAATGTTTATAGTAGCGTGTTCCCGTGTGCCGTGGCCAAATCCTAATTACCACTAACGTGCACTCCATCCTCCACATCACAACTACAATTTGTGGATTTCTAACAAAAAAATACTGGCTGCGTCGAGCACACTCGCCGCCGTTTTTCTCAAGTGCGTGGAAGGAGCTCGGGGGCGACGCCTTAGCGTCGAGCAGCGGCGCAGAAAGGAGGCAGCGACCAGTGAGGGCACGCGTGGAGCTGGCCAAAACTGCGGTGGTGGAAGTCGATTACTACTAGCCCTAGGACACTTCGTAAAGTATTTTCCCCGACATGTGCGACTTGCCGTGACCCGATGAACGACCCATCTCGATCACTTGACAAAGTATTTTCGCTGGCATCAAAACTTTCAAACTATAGGGCATATCTGGTGTTGGCAAAGGAAACACTGTTGATATGTGGGAATATGAATGGATTCCAAACAGTGCATTAATTAGTAGGATATGTCACAATATTCTTTCAAAGGTGAGCGACTTGATCGATCTAGTAACAAATCAATGGGATGTTGTAAAATAAACTATTTGGTCCGTCGATGTTCAGAAAATCTTTTCGATACCACTGCCATCTTATGATATGAATGACTTGTGGCATGCTTGACGAAGACAAGCATATTCTCGGTTAGATCCGCATACTATGCCGTATGGGATGCACAATTTGGAGAAAAGGTGAGTCTAATCAACATCAGGGGATGACGAGACCATATCTAGTGTGGGTAAGATTTGGTCTCTTCCTGTTATTGTTTACGTGCAAAGATCAAAATATTTTTGTGGAGAACCTACCGATTGTTAATCAAGGAGCGTGCCTTACATGATCGAGATTTATCTGATGTAATTGGTAGATGTTGTGTTTGCTGGATATGATGAATTGTGATGTTATGATCAGATTGTGCATCATATTTTAATACGACATTGCTTTAGTTATGTTCCGACATGCTCTCCGATTTATATGATTACTTTGTCCAACTAGTTGTTTTAAATCTCCAAAGAGGGAGTATATGTTGGATAATGGGTTCATGCCTTGTTCATCCCTGGACTCGAGTTGACTGAAACGACCATGAGTGTAACGATGTACCCTTGCTATTAAAGGTAAAACATCGGCATTTGTTTCAATTTTGATTATAAATGTTAGCTTATATCATGTACTAAGTTTAATGCAATGCTCTGTTGTTTTACAACTTAAATATTAGAGATGCAATGCTGGTATGTGGTCTCGAAGTGGAGTATTAGTTATAAATGCGGTGCCGGTGCACGGTCTATATATGTTGACGTGACGCCTATACATAAATATTACATTGTACATTTTTTTCATAATGTCATGATCATAATTCTGTCAATTGCCTATCTATAATTTGTTTACCTAACAATGTTTTCTATTAATGGAGAGACACCACTAGTAAAACTATCCTTTTATATTGTTTACAACTTATTTACACACTTTTCACCATCAAAATTGCTTGCTAGTCCCTTTTTACATTTTTATTATTTGCAGTTTACCGGCAGCATGTGTCATCCTCGAAGGCATATATTGATAGGTGGAAGAGGGCACCGGGATTGTGTATGCTTTGGTCCAGGTATTCTTGTCGATCCCGGTTAAGAGCCATATGTTGACACGGTTATTATTGTTTGACATCTCTGAATGAACAAAGCACAAGGTGTCGTCGAACTCGGCTATGTGGACTAGATCACTTATCTTCCACAAATCCGTGTCCATTGCTTTTCGTGGGCCTTCGATCGTGTTTCTCCACTCTTCCCTCTCAATGTCGAAGAAAAGTAAGATGACATTATCTAGCCCCCATGAGACCAAAAAGTAGATTATCCCATTTATGGCAACGGGTGGCCTTCTGATGCATGTCATGTGGGTTGGGTGATTGCGACCACCTCCATCTGGTGTCGTCTCCTGTAGTGAAAACATAGCATGCCTGATATAGCCCGACACCGACAACCTTGTAAACACCTGATGGAACGGCACGACCGAAACCGACGGTTCTAATTTCCTTTTCTGGACAATGTGCGAGCACTACCTCACCCTTGGCCAGGTCGACTACGCGGGTGTCGCCGGTGAAATAGTTGCTGCAACACACGAGGTCATCCATGCTCGTGGAGAGCAACTCTGTTCTGCATATGCCCTCCATCACCCTGATGACACTCCCGTCCATGTCCATCAGCCGCAGGTCGTAGTAGAATTTGCCCTCACGGAAGCGGCCGGCGAGACAGACCAGCGCTTCGGGGTAACGAGATTTATGCGCGGTGATGAAGGTTGCGTCCGAGATGAGTGCACGCCACTCCGTGGACGTGCACCGGAAACGGCACACGGATTTCACCGGCAGCCTGGAAAGGATCTCGACCATGAGGTCGTTTGGCAAGGACACTGCCTCGTCGGTCGTCGTGGCCACGCGAGGCTCAGGAGGCAGCGGCGGCGGCGGCGTTCATGAGATTGCCGTAGCGCCATGGTGGTTCAGGAGAACGATCAGATAGATCGAGAAGGAGGATTTGATCCGAGCAAAAAGTGGAAAGGTTTGTTAAGTCCTGTACGTGAAGATCTGATGGATCGAGAGATAACCCAGCGGATATCGTCGTCCGCTTCACGGTGCCCTGGACGTGAACCAGTATTTTATCTCGGACAGAGATGGTATTCGTATAATTTACGTATAGCAATTAATTACGTGTCGGTTTGCCCAATGTTCTGAGACTAACATTACGCTGTAACGCAAGAATTTAGAGATTGGAAGAGAAACTCAAACTTGGCTGGGAGCCTACGACCCAAGAGTGAATGTATATTAATTTGTGCCGTGTTAACTTAAGACTAACAAAAAATTGCAAATATACACGTGACGGCCGCTAATATTGGATAAACAAAGCGCTCAGAGTATCAACTTCTGGTTGGATGGTTAGGATGGTGGTTATACCTTCAGCCCGTCAGAGTTCAAATCCCAGCTTTGGCGCTGGTGATTTTCATTGGGAGTGACTACGGCTCACTCGAGTGAGACTTAAGTTAACTCTCACTTGGATGATGTCATTGCATAGGCAACTCATGGAAACTGAGAATTTTTTGTTGAAACTCATGAGTAACTGGAAAAATCCCAGTTGCAACTCATGTGCAACCATGTGCAATTCACATCCTGCACGAATCACGATGTAAATCTAACGGGATTAGACTTGAGTGAGCTCTAACTTAATTCTCACTCGAGTGAGAAATAGCAATACCGATTTCATTTAGCTGGAATATTCTTCAGTGGTAGGGAACGTTTCCGTTGACGGCGAGACGTCCGTCATGACTTCGTTAATCGCAAGACCTGATCCGTCAGCTCAATCTTTCGGAGGTGCTCATATGGCAAATGTGTGTGCTTGTTTTCATAGTGGTGAGTGTATGCGCGTGTATGTGAGCGTCTGTGTCTGTACCGTGTTTCGGAAAAAAAAAGTCAATGATGCTTTTATGAAATGTCGCGCGGAGGAGTTGATGTGAAAACTCTCTACGGATTATAATTACCGAGCATTCAATCCGTAATAGAAGTTATAAAACTCTCTATGTTGGAAAAAATATTATGAGATTAGTTCTTGAGACATGTGCGTATGAACTTCGAGCATTCAAGTATTCAACCCACAATAGTTCCGAATTATGCATGAGGCCATGTCCAAGCTGCCATGTTTCTGCGAATCGATTCAACTGTATTGTTGAAATGAAAAGAGTGTGCCCCGGACATTGTGTAGTATGTGAACAAAAACACATTTTAGAACGCAACAGCTTAATTTTATACATAATGCATAACGCATATAAAAAACCTACTTTTGGGTGGCCAGAGGATGAAATTATTGCTTTGAAAATATCCACCGAAATCATGTGTTGATGAATAACTATTTTTTGTCGGCGGTAATCACGTGGCATTTTTGGAAAAGGCGTTCAATCCTGATTGAGTAGCCTAAGGGGGAAATGTTTTTCCACCGGCTCCGGTACCTACGGAGATTCATAAGAGAGGCATAAAAGTTACGTGAAGTTTGGTTTATACAATTGTGTTAACCATTTTGGAACAACATTTTTTCATAAAGGTTACATATACGGCATGACTCTTGAATCATGAATCAATGGTGGAAAACTTACAAGGTGGTAATGGCCGGTAGATTTTCCTGTGTCGTAGTCCAAGGGCAAGTTTCACAAACTATATTTTCAGAGGTCAAATAACTATGTCGGGCGGCTCCTAGTGGATCAGCACCAGCCGGTGCAGATCTTCCGCGTGTCTAAATGCTTCACCTTGAACATTATGTAGTTCTTACCTCTAATTTGAGAGATATTAATGCTTGAACAGTAAAGAAATAAATTGTCATTTTCTAGCCATAAAATTAATAGGTTGGTCCAATAATAAAAATATCAATTTCATGCAGTGGCGGACCCAGGATAAAAACTGACCGCGTGCCCTGTGTCTATCGGTTTATAATCATCTAATATGTTATATACACACACATTTCAACGCAGATGTCCTCTACTCTCTTGGAAACGGGAACAAGCTCGACTTTGGAGAGATCCATGGCTTGATGGACAGTGTTTCGCTAGTAGATGGCCAAGCCTGTTCAAACACTGCACCAAGAGGACGTTGTCTGTCAAAGCCGCCTTAGAAAATGATAAATGGATGCTGCAGACGGAAAGTTCAGCTCCGCCTCGGCGTATGCTGTACAATTTGAAGGATCGACGCGCACCTGTTTCCCTGAAATCATCTGGGAAAGTGACGCTCCGCTCAAGTGCCGTATTTTCGCATGGCTGGCGATACTTGGAAAGTGCCACACCACAGATTGCTTGATGAAAAAAGGATGGCCGCACAATGTCGCTTGCGTCTTCTGTCTTAGCGAGCCTGAGACGGCACTGCACCTGCTTGCCTCTTGTCCTGTGATATCAGGATTGGGAAAGGATTGTAGCCACTGCACAACTGCCCCCTGCCATGGTGCCCACCCTGAACACTGCCTCTCTGGAGAAATGGATGATCACCACCCGATCCTTGCTGCCGGCGCAATCACGCAAGAGCTGGAACGCAGTTGTGCACCTTACTTGGTGGTGTGTATGGAAAGAACGCAACTGCAG
This sequence comes from Poa pratensis, assembly GCA_947311845.1. NCBI lineage: Eukaryota > Viridiplantae > Streptophyta > Magnoliopsida > Poales > Poaceae > Poa > Poa pratensis. Next base: position 33,796,581 of record CAMZMU010000095.1, read on the forward strand.
AATCTCATAGTTTTATCAGAAAAGTGAACGAACCATTTTAGATGAAAAAGACTTCAGATATCCCAATAGATTGTACGTCGCAAAAGAGAATACTAATCTTTCGAATAAATGGTGTTACATGTGAAAGAGAAAACACATGATTAGAGATCTAAACAATGGAAGTGCTAAATATAGAGTAGAGGTCTAGGGTGTTAAAACATTACATTTCATTCCTCCCACGTCAACTTTTTTCATCTTAAATCAATAGTCACTTCACTAGTAGAGAAATTGCTTTTCCACGAAGCAAATGAGGCTATAACTCAAATAATCATCACCAGTTTGGTAACCTCTTCATTGTGTTCCTTTTTCCATGCTTAATAGTTGAAACACTTACTGTAACAACGTATACAGAATTATGCGACTAGCAGCAGGCTAGCAGAAAGTCTGAAAGTACTAGTACTATGGATTGCCGGGTAGGCCTGTTGCCGGATTGCATTGAAAAATAATTAATAAACTTGTCTTATTAGATAGGGATTGTATAAAGCCTATAACATGGGAAAGAACCAGAATTGAAAAAGATTACTAGATTAGAAGCAGAACTTAGATTAGAAGAACAAGAAACCTAGCGTTGAGCAGAGTGCTTGTGCAGTTGTGCTTACCCCTGCCTTGACTTGAATTGCGGATGCGGCGGATCGCCGAAGACTCGAAGGCCGACGCCCGACGGAGCACTTCCGTTGGCAGCAGCGTCGCGCCGTCGCCGATCTATTTTCCCCGTTTTCTGCTTGTTTTCTCCATTTTTTTGGAGAGATTCTGCTCATTTTTCTCTCGATCGTCATGGACTTTTGCTAAATGGACCAGAAGTGGAAGGAGTGGGGGCCTTTGTCCTGGGCTGACTGGGGCCTGCTAGCCAGGTATACGTGATACCTAGAACTAGATGGAAAATGAGTGGGGGCCAGTGCCCCCACACCACATAACGTGCGTCTGCCCCTGATTTTTCCCTCGATCGTCATGGGCTTTTGCTAAATGGACCAGAAGTGGAAGGAGTGGGGGCCTTTGTCCTGGGCTGACTATGGGCCTGCTAGCTGATACGTCTCCAACGTATCCATAATTTCTGCTGTTCCATGCTTATATTATACCATTTGCTACATGTTTTATATACACTTCGTATCACTTTTATGCATTTTCTGGGACTAACCTATTAACAAGATGCCACAGTGCCAGTTCCCTGTTTTCTGCTGTTTTTGGTTTCAGAAAGTTACTTCTGGAAATATTCTCGGAATTGCACGAAACAAAAGGCCAGTCCCTATTTTTCCAGCACGTACACGGAGTCCGAAGGAGAGACGAAGGAGAGCCACGAGGTGGCCAAACCACCTGGCGGCGCGGCAGTGGGCCCAGCCGCGCCTGCCTGTGGTTTGGGCCCCTCGGGGGTCCGCCGACATCGCCCCTTCGCCTATTTATTCCCCGAGACGGAAAACCCTAAAACACCGAGCCTTTCATCCAGAACATATTCGCTGCCGCCGCCGTCGTCAACCCTAACTCGGGGGGTTTCTGAAGCTCTTCCCGGCACCCTGCCGGAGAGGGGAATCATCACCGGAGGGCTCTACATCGCCATGCCCGCCTCCGGAGTGATGCGTGAGTAGTTCATCCTTGGACTATGGGTCCATAGCAGTAGCTAGATGGTTGTCTTCTCCACTTGTGCCATCATGTTTAGATCTTGTGAGCTGCCTATCATGATCAAGATCATCTTATTGTAATGCTACATGTTGTGTTTGCTGGGATCTGACTTATATTGATACCTATGTGGAGCTGAATATTATATTATCATGTCTATGTCATTTGTGATCTTGCATGCTCTCCGTTACTTGTTGAAGCCTTGGCCACGTGAATACTTGTAACTCCAAGAGGGGGTATTTATGCATGATAGTTGGGTTCAACCTCTATTTAACCTGGGATAGTGACAGCAAGTTCTAAGGTTGTAGATGTGTTGTTGCCACTAGGGGTAAAACAGCAATGCTTTATTCAAGGATGAATGTATTGTTTACATTACGCACATTACTTAATGCAATTGTCTGTTGCTTGCAACTTAATACTGGAAGGGGTACGGATGTTAACCGGAAAGTGGACTATTTAGGCATAGATGCATGCTGGATAGCGGTCTATGTACTTTGTCGTAATGCCCAAATGAATCTCATAGTAGACACCACAGCTCACACATGCATGTTATATGCACTTATCAATTGTCAATTGCCCAGCTGTAATTTGTTTACCCAGCATGTTAGTTATCTTATTGGAGAGACACCACTAGTGAACTGTGGACCCCGGTCCATTCTTTTACATCTGAAATACAATCTACTGCAATCATTGTTCTCTACTGTTTTATGCAAACAAACATCATTTTCCATTCGATACGTTTAACCCTTTGTTTTCAGCAAGCCGGTGAGATTGACAACCTCACTGTTAAGTTGGGGCAAAGTAATTTGATTGTGTTGTGCAGGTTCCACGTTGGCACCGGAATCCCTGGTGTTGCGCCGCACTACACTCCTTCACCAACACCTTCGAAGCAAACCTCGTTTTCCTACTGGTTCGATTAAACCTTGGTTTCATACTGAGGGAAAACTTACTGCTGCACTCATCATACCTTCCTCTTGGGGTTCCCAACTGACGTGTGACGTACAAGCATTGTTTCTGGCACTGTTGCCGGGAGATATTCCCTCGTCAACTAGAGCCACCAACACGTTTTCTGGCGCCGTTGCCGGGGAAAACGAATTGCTTCTGCAAGGGGAGTCTCTCACACCCAATCTCTTTACTTTGTTATTTGTCTTGCTTAGTTTATTTTTATTTAGTCTTGTTTGCTCTCTTTATCAAAAACACAAAAAAATTAGTTACTTGCATCTAGTTTATTTTCTGTTTAGTTTTTATTATTTCATCATGCTCTCCCTAAGTACACTTTAAAAGAAATATCTGTGGGTAGTGGGTCTATCATTGGAAGAGACAACATTGAAGAATTTTTTAGTCATGTTAGCAAGCTGAAAGATTTTGAAGATAGATCCTTGGTAGAACTTGCCCCTAATTATGAAATTGCTGCTGCCTCCTTAGTCCACATGCTTGAAGCTAGGTTTGTTAACCTTAACCCTATAATGCAGCATATGTTTCTTAGACTTCATGATATGGAAGAGGGGGAAAAGAAGGATTTTGTTTTAGAAACCCTTCTCAAAGAATTTGGAGATGTAGCTAGTGAAGCTAGAAAAGTTTTTATGCGATATAGGATGCTTGGTTATTACATTGATATCGCCAATATACTTGAAAAATTAGAGAAGGAAAGATCCAAGTACACTAAAGAAACTAGTTATGAAGGAGAGAATAAAATACCAATTCCTTTTAAGATTGCAGGAATGCATGAGGCACTAGAAAAGAACTTTAATTGGATTGTGCCTGAAAATTTATTTGATGAGGATAGTTTACCTAAAAGTAATGAAAGGGGAGTTTCTGAAACTTACATAGATAAAGTGCAATGCATCGTTGAGAAAACTTCTAAACTCTCCGTTGATGCTTCTTCTCTTGACAACACTTGATTTTCACTTTCTGCGCCTAGCTGAAAGGCGTTAAAGAAAAGCGCTTATGGGAGACAACCCATCGTTTTTATTTGCTGTTATTTTTGTTTTCTTTGAGTCAAGGAGTTTTGTTACTTCTGTAGCAACTCCTTTGTATCTTTATTTTATCGCAATGTTGTGCCAAGTAAAGTTCTATATTGAAAGTTGATGCAAGATTTGGATTTCTGCGCAGTGACAGATTTTTAGCTGTCACGGATTTGAGCTTATCTCCCTGTAGAAAATTCAAAAAATTCTGAGAAAAATCACGCATATTCCTGAGATATGTACGCAACTTTCATTATTTTAGGCCAGATCCATCTGAGCAACTTAAGTGCCTCGAAAAAATTCGTCATTCCAGACTGTTCTGTTTTTGACAGATTCTGCCTTTTGTTTTGCATTCGCTCTTTTACTGTGTTTGTGTGGATTTCTTTGCTCCACAAAGCATTGGTGGCTGTAGCTAATGTCCAGAAGCTTTGGGATTGATTGTATCATTACAGAATATGAGAATTTTTGATTATGCACTAACCCTCTAATGAGAACTGTCTTGAGTTTGGTGTGAAGGAAGTTTTCAAGGATCAAGCGAGAAGGGTGATATTATGTGATCAAGAAGAGTGAAAAGCCTAAGCTTGGGGATGCCCCCGTGGTTCATCCCAACCATATTCAGAGAGACTCAAGCGTCTAAGCTTGGGGATGCCCAAGGCATCCCCTTCTTCATCAACAAACTTATCAGGTCATCTCTAGTGAAACTATATTTTAATTCTTTCACATCTTATGCGCTTTACTTGGAGCGTCTGTGTGTTTTTATTTTTGTTTTTGTTTGAATAAATTCGGATCCTAGCAATCCTTGTGTGGGAGAGAGACACGCTCCGCTTTTTCATGTGAATACTCATGTTCTTCACTTATATTTGTTGAGTATTCTTAACTAGCTACTGCAGTGCTTTTAGCTCCTGTTTTTCATGCATCTCTTCGAGCTGTTAGCACTTGTTTATAAATACTCTCTTGCTGCATTATATTATCATTTGGAGAGTTTATGTTTAAATAAATTATTGGTGTTTGTTTGGAAGAAAGAAAATGCTACATGTAGTAGTTGGTATTGGAAAAGACATATGCATTCTTGTAGATCATTGTCTTGTTTGATTTGATGCTTTGCAATTGTTTTGAGCTCTCAAGTAGATCATGTTTAAGCTCTTGCATCATGTAGTTAAAGCCTAGTAGTGGAGAACTACCGTAGAGCTTGTTGAGACTTGGGATGCATATTTGTTCTCTCTAAGGTCTAGATATTTTCTGGTAAAATGTTTGAGCAACAAGGAAGACAGTGTAGAGTCTTATAATACTTGCAATATGTTTTTATGTGATTCTTGCTGTACCGGTTTATACTTGTGTTTGCTTCAAACAACCTTGCTAGCCTAAACTCTGTACTGAGAGGGAATGCTTCTCGTGCATCCAAAACTTGAGCCAAAACCCATGCCATTTGTGTCCACCATACCTACCTACTATGTGGTATTTCCTGCCATTCCAAGTAAATATTTCATGTGCTACCTTTAAACTATTCAAAACTTTATTACTCCTTATTTGTGTCAATGTTTTATAGCTCATGAGGAAGTATGTGGTGTTTTATCTTTCAATCTTGTCATTTACTTCTGACAGACTTTCACCAATGGACTAGTGGCATATACATCCGCTTATCCAATAATTTGCAAAAAGAGCTGGCAACGGGGTGCCCAGCCCCAATTAATTACAACTTTCATTAATAATTCTCTTCACATGTTTTGCCCTGATTTATCAGTAAGCAACTTAATTTTGCAATAGACACTCCTCCATGGTATGTGAATGTTGGAAGGCACCCGAGGATTCGGTTAGCCATGGCTTGTGTAAGCAAAAGGTTGGGAGGAGTGTCATCTATAAAGAAACTAAAATACATGTGTAAACAAAAGAGAAGAGGGATGATCTACCTTGCTGGTAGAGATAACGTCCTTCATGGGAGCCGCTCTTGAAAGTCTGGTTGACAAGGGGGTTAGAGTGCCCACTACCATTCGTTGACAACAACAAACACCTCTCAAATACTTATTTTGTGCTCTCTATATGCTTTCGAAAACTTAAAAAGCTCTAGCACATGATTTAATCCCTGCTTCCCTCTGCGAAGGGCCTATCTTTTACTTTATGTTGAGTCAGTTTACCTACTCCTTTCTATCTTAGAAGCAAACACTTGTGTCAACTTTGTGTGCATTGATTCTTACATATTTACTTATTGCACTTGTTATATTGCTTTATGTTGACAACTATCCATGAGATATACATGTTACAAGTTGAAAGCAAATGCTGAAACTTAATCATCCTTTGTGTTGCTTCAATGCCTTTTACTTTGAATCTATTGCTTTATGAGTTACCTCTTATGCAAAACTTTTTGATGCTTGTCTTGAAAGTACTATTCATGAAAAGTTTTTGCTTATATGATTCATTGTTTACTCTTTATCTATTTGTTAGCAAACTATAGATCATTGCTTTGAGTCACTTCATTCATGACATGAGCCTTGCAATATATTGATCAAGATTGTGTGAAAGCATGTCTCCTCAGAAATTATTTGTTGTTATCGTTTTACCTACTCGAGGACGAGTAGAACTAAGCTTGGGGATGCTTGATACGTCTCCAACGTATCCATAATTTCTGCTGTTCCATGCTTATATTATACCATTTGCTACATGTTTTATATACACTTCGTATCACTTTTATGCATTTTCTGGGACTAACCTATTAACAAGATGCCACAGTGCCAGTTCCCTGTTTTCTGCTGTTTTTGGTTTCAGAAAGTTACTTCTGGAAATATTCTCGGAATTGCACGAAACAAAAGGCCAGTCCCTATTTTTCCAGCACGTACACGGAGTCCGAAGGAGAGACGAAGGAGAGCCACGAGGTGGCCAAACCATGGCGGCGCGGCAGTGGGCCCACCGCGCCACCTGGTGGTTTGGGCCCCTCGGGGGTCCGCCGACATCGCCCCTTCGCCTATTTATTCCCCGAGACGTGAAAACCCTAAAACACCGAGCCTTTCATCCAGAACATATTCGCTGCCGCCGCCGTCGTCAACCCTAACTCGGGGGGTTCTGAAGCTCTTCCCGGCACCCTGCCGGAGAGGGGAATCATCACCGGAGGGCTCTACATCGCCATGCCCGCCTCCGGAGTGATGCGTGAGTAGTTCATCCTTGGACTATGGGTCCATAGCAGTAGCTAGATGGTTGTCTTCTCCACTTGTGCCATCATGTTTAGATCTTGTGAGCTGCCTATCATGATCAAGATCATCTTATTGTAATGCTACATGTTGTGTTTGCTGGGATCTGACTTATATTGATACCTATGTGGAGCTGAATATTATATTATCATGTCTATGTCATTTGTGATCTTGCATGCTCTCCGTTACTTGTTGAAGCCTTGGCCAAGTGAATACTTGTAACTCCAAGAGGGGGTATTTATGCATGATAGTTGGGTTCAACCTCTATTTAACCTGGGATAGTGACAGCAAGTTCTAAGGTTGTAGATGTGTTGTTGCCACTAGGGGTAAAACAGCAATGCTTTATTCAAGGATGAATGTATTGTTTACATTACGCACATTACTTAATGCAATTGTCTGTTGCTTGCAACTTAATACTGGAAGGGGTACGGATGTTAACCGGAAAGTGGACTATTTAGGCATAGATGCATGCTGGATAGCGGTCTATGTACTTTGTCGTAATGCCCAAATGAATCTCATAGTAGACACCACAGCTCACACATGCATGTTATATGCACTTATCAATTGTCAATTGCCCAGCTGTAATTTGTTTACCCAGCATGTTAGTTATCTTATTGGAGAGACACCACTAGTGAACTGTGGACCCCGGTCCATTCTTTTACATCTGAAATACAATCTACTGCAATCATTGTTCTCTACTGTTTTATGCAAACAAACATCATTTTCCATTCGATACGTTTAACCCTTTGTTTTCAGCAAGCCGGTGAGATTGACAACCTCACTGTTAAGTTGGGGCAAAGTAATTTGATTGTGTTGTGCAGGTTCCACGTTGGCACCGGAATCCCTGGTGTTGCGCCGCACTACACTCCTTCACCAACACCTTCGAAGCAAACCTCGTTTTCCTACTGGTTCGATTAAACCTTGGTTTCATACTGAGGGAAAACTTGCTGCTGCACTCATCATACCTTCCTCTTGGGGTTCCCAACTGACGTGTGACGTACAAGCATTGTTTCTGGCACTGTTGCCGGGGAGATATTCCCTCGTCAACTTAGAGCCACCACTAGCCAGGTATACGTGATACCTAGAACTGGACGGAAAATTGAGTGGGGGCCAGTGCCCCTACATCACATAACGTGCGTCCGCCCCTGATTTCATGGCAAACCAAGTTCATTAACAAGAGAAGTTTGGAAACGTTCACAATGTGCCACCCGACTATTTCCTATGACAAAGGAAGATTGAGCAAGAAACTGGGTGTATGCAAGGATGTCACTGTCTTCCTCCTTCAACCGGAAAGGAATAACAAGTTTTGTCACGAGATTGTATATAGATATATATCCGAAACCTCATAGTTTGTCATAATTCACAAGATTCAGAAGAGGGAGTTGGACGATTAGGATGACTTGGGAAGCTTAATGGACATCCCCAGAGAAGAAAGGAGACGGGAAGGCCAACGGCTAGGCGAGGACGTCAACTACCGGGGTGGCCTATATATTGTAGTGGCATCACTGGGAGGATGACGAAGTGGACAAGTGGACATCATGCCCCTTCTACTTAATTTTATTTTTTATTATTTTGTGAAAGTTCCTCTGAGTTTTAATTCAGTTGAGCACTCAAACAAACTAAGGAAATTACTATAAAACAATACGTTTTATTCTACATATGTATGAATTTAAATTGAGTTCTCTTCATTTGGAAAAAAAATCAATGCAGTGAAGAAAAATTATTGATATTGGTTCATTTTAGTATCTCTACTATATAATATTGATAACCGACCGTACGTACGTCGTGGCAATTTTACATTTTAGTCCCTCCTATTTCTGTGAATAAACCCGCAGTCCTGCTTACCTCTTCGTTCCCGAGCGAGCTCCCCGATCCAATCTTCCCCATTGGTTCCATCACCCAGCCGCCGCTTCATCGCGCTGCCCACCAATCCCCTGCCTCTGTCCCCTAGCGCAGAGGGGGGCTCTCGGGGTTGTCCCTGTCGACGGCGTTGTCGTTATAGCTTTCGGCGGCGAATACCTGAGCACCTCCCCAGCGCCCAGCCCGATCCCCTACCTCCCTTCTCCCGGCAGCGACTGACGAGACGAAGCGGCGGCCGCTTCGTTCCCGAGTGAGCAGGCAGCCATGGCTTTGAGATAGCGTCAGCCTTGCGACGAATTGTACGACGTGGCGCACTGTGGTCCGGTCGTGCGGGCAACGACACCTTCTACATCCGAGGAGTAGGCGCATCCTCGAGCTGCAGCAATCGACGGGGTCGAGGCGGACGCCGGTGTGACGATGAAGTTCCGGAGAAGTACGACAAGCTGGAGGAGCTGAAGCGGTGCTTGATCGATCCCTGATCCCAAAAATCTCATGGCCTAGATCGAATCCTTGATATACATCTCTCCGCGTGTTCCGGGCATCCGATCTCTGCGCTTGTGCATCGCCTGATGATGGCCGTCGCGGATGTGGGCAGCCGCGGGCTGGACGCCCTGGTAGCGCCATGCCCCAGGCTCGAGGCAGTCCACTCTCACTGCGTAGGCATCGTGGTAGGGGCCGCAGCTCTCAACCTTCACAAATTAGCGACGGCGCCCCATCCCGCCTTGCTCAAATCTTGTCTCCAACTGCACGGGCAAGAAAATGGGTTTACTACAGGGGAGTAGGCTCGCAGGTAGAGAAGAGCAAGAGAATTTCTCTTGCAACCCCACACAGAAAAGGTCAATGATCTGATGAACAGCATCAAGAAAATTGTGTTCAAGATTTCTGAATTTTCAAGTCTGAGTTCATGTGCTTCATATTCTGAATTGTTGAAGATTTTCAAGGCTTAGTTCATGTGCTTATTATTCTTAATTGTTTAAGATGATCTTTTCATGTGAGATTTTCAAGGCTTAGTTCATGTGCTTATTATTCTTAATTGTTTAAGATGATCTTTTCATGTGAGATTCGCAGTCAGGCATAACTCACAGGCGAGACAGAAGCTGCTTTCGTATGTTTTTTGTTGTTCAGTGACCATGTCGATCCCTGCATTTTTGCAAGGGTGCCTAAGCGCTAGGCCATGACCATACTAGGTCAGAAGCTATGGAGATTTGCATACCACGTCAAATGTTCGGTAACCTTTCCAAGTGGTATACTACGCTAGACAGAATTCCCATCTGTGAAAAAACTGCCCAATAGCTCGATCTGCTCCTAAATATTTGAATCTCAACTTCTTCTAACAATGATCTCTTATATGATTAGAAGTATATGTGGCCAGTAGGCAAACCTGAACTTGTGCACTGCAATTCAAATCTGAACTTGAAGTTCTCTACATTTTAGTTTCTCAGTTCTAATACATTTCTTGCTATGATGAAAGATTTTATTTTTGGCAAAAACTATTTGAGTGGAGTATTTTTTGTCAAAGACACGACTTAACGGAAGCAAAAAAAATTACGTCCTTCGGATAAGAAGATGGCAACATAACTGATCATGTGGACGAGGTTATGAGATGACCATGAATTCATGTACCTGTTTCTTATTCAATTGTTAATGACATTTTTTTCTCAACCACACTAACACGATGGACAACCACTAGAACCAGGGTTGCCATATATACACTATACAAGTGGGGTTGGATGGCTATGCCGAATTAGTGAACATGTCGGTTTGATGTGTTCCCGTTGCAACGCACGGGCATGTTGCTAGTACATACTAATCCTATAAGTTTAGCTTTGACCATCGGTACGTAAATCATAAAAAAATCTAAAACAGTAAATCGATGGTAAAATGTCTAAAGATGTGTTTTAGTTTACTCCATATATATACTCAAAATTGCTAAATGAATTAATTGTAACAAAAACTTGTCAAAACAAATATAAATACCAACTTTGATCAATGAGCTCCAGGAATATCCATACAAACCATATGCTTTGACGAGTAACACATGTACTCGTTATCTAGAAATCCATTAAAACTAGAGTAGATGGCAACTTGATGTTTGTCGAGAACCCGCAACAAAACGATCCAACTGCAAGCTACATAGGCCAATTTTGTAGACGCCACCATCTAGGGTATGTAACATCGTGCATGTCTCGGTGCGAGGATCATAGACACAAAGTTGGTACCCTTGTCCGGAAACAAAACGAAGAAATCTGAATTTACCGCCATCATGTGTCATCCTCAGAGGCATATACAGACGGATGGAAAAGGGCACATGTATTGTGTATGCTTTGATCCACGTATCATTGTCGGTTAAAAGCCATATGTTGACACGCCTATTCTCTTTTGATGTCTCTGAATGAACGTAACACAAGGCGTGGTTCAGCTCGGCTATGCGGAGCGGCTCACTTGTCTCCCACAGCTTCGTCTGCATTGCTTTTGTTGGGCATTCGATCGTCTTTTTCCACTCTTCTCTCTCAATATCGAAGGAAAGTAAGAATTTTTTGCTTAAGTCCGCCAAGACGAAGAAGTACATGACTCCATTCACGGCAACAGGGGCCCCTCGGATGTTTGATGCAAAGGTTGGGAGCGATCGCGACGGCCTCCATGCGATGTCATCTCCCAGAGTGAAAACCTGGGGTGCCAGACCTGACCAGAGACCGACAACCTTGTAGGCACCGGATGGAACGGCACGACCAAAGCCGACGGTTTCAAATGCCTCTCTCAGACAATGTACGACCACCTCACCTTTGGCCGGGTCAATTATGCGGGTGCCGCCACGGACATCGTTGGCGACACACACGAGGTTGTCCATGCTCGTGGAGAGCAACTCAATTCTGCCAATGTCCTCCTTCACCACCCTGATGACACTCCCGTCCATGTCCATCAGCAGCAGGTCGTGGTGCAATTTCTGGTGACGGATGCGCATCGCGACACCGATGAACGCTTCGGAGTAACGAGATTTATGCGCAGATAGGAAGTCTGTGTCGGAGATGAGTGCGCACCACTCCCTGGACACGCACCGGAAACGGCAAACGGATTTCACCGGCAGCCTGGAGAGGATGTCGAAGATGAGGTCGTTTGGCAAGGACACGGCGGAGTCCTTGGCGGCCTGTGCAGTTGTGCTGGTTGTCATGCCAGCGCGAGGGCTCAGGAGGCAGCGGCGGCGGCGACGGCGACGGTGGAGTTCAGGAGATTGCGGTGGCGCCATGGTTGTTCAGGAGAACGATCAGATAATAGATCGAAAAGGAGGGTTTGAGAGGAGAGTTTAGTTAAGTCCTGGACCTCAAGATCGGATCTCGTCATCCGCTTACACGTACTGGATTGAAACCCATATTCTTTCTCTGACGGAGATGGTGGTCGTATAATTTATGTGTCGGTTTGAACAAGAAAAAACAATAAAATAATTTAGAGCTTGGAAGTGATACGTACTCAAACTTTGGCTGGGAGCGTGCGACTAAATATATATTTGTGCCGTTTTAACTTTGACGTGCACATACTACGAAAAACAAGGTATAGACTTATGGGGCATAAATCTGAAATTTTCAAGTTTTAGCACTAACCTATTCGAAAACTTGAACAATTTTACGACCTTTGTTGCATTTTTCTCTCACTCATGTACGAAAAGTGTTGGAGTTAATATCTTACATCATTAGAGACATTCTGGGGTGCAGGTAGCTAGCTGAAGCTGAAGACATAGATATGCTTTTAGGGTGGAGACAGGTAAAACTGAGCAATAAGCTGGTCTTGGAAACATGGATTTTCACATTGCTTTTGTTTTATGCCACAAGTGCTACGATCGATAAGTACCATTTGAAACAGGTACACGATCACATTAAGGTGTTATGTTTGTTGGAAGGTTCAGAAAGAACACGGAATTTTCTCCTGTTTTTTTGTTGTTGTGATGGATGAATATTTTTCCTCGCGGATGGGGATTTCTAAATAGAAGCAAAACATATTATTTATTTGTATGTATGTTTTTCCTATATTGTTATGTCCCAGGGGTGAATAATTTGTGTGAGCGTTTCATTCCGTAAATTTGGTAGGTTTAATTTAACAAATCTTGCATCATATTTTATATGTTCTGTTGTTTTAAATCTCTAAACTAGTTAAGCAACTATATTTTCTAACAATCATATTTCTGATTAGTATGGAGCATACAAAATTTCCATGCTCTCATATTGCTGAATGGTTATGCAATTATTGATACTTCTGCCTGCAGCGTCAGCCCAGCTTGTGCTTATATATTCCATATGACAATAGAATTCCCGTCAAATCTTTTGGAAGGATGGCAGGTACCTTTTACCTCTTTCTCTATTTTTCTGCTTGCTAAAAACAATAGGTTAGTAGATCTTTCACAAGAATAATACCGATTCAAAAAAAAATAAACACGCTTATTGGGACTACAGTGCGCCTGGTCCGCTGCCTGGCACTCCGCCGTCGCATCGCAACCATCTAGCTCCGTCGCTTCAGGTGGCCCGCCACCGTGTCCCTTCGATCACCTCTCGGATTGATGAGCTGCAATCGTCGGAGTGGCGCCACCGATGACGGAGAAGGTCTCTGATGCTCCTCCTTGATCGCGAGTGTAGCTTTGGCGAGCGCCACATAAATCCCCTGAGGCCAAGGGAATATTCCGTGATAGCAATGACGAGGATGGCGACAGCCTTCATGTCTACTGCCTACTCCGTGCACTCTTCCTCTTCCATTCTACATACAGGAGATGATGCCTGAGGCGGTGCCTCCACTAAAGGTCATGCTGGACGATACGTGTGTGACATTGAGGATATAATTCATCGCTGCGCATCAGTTCCTAAAGGTTATGTCTAAGCTTTGTGTGCTTCCATGATGCTTAAGTGCATGGTTCTTTTTGCAATATAAAATCTAGAGCCAATGCAGAAGTGTAAAAGATCCTGGTATGGTCGTTTCGTACTTGTAAAATGCCCAATCTAATTCTGAAAACGTGTGTTGCACGTACATACCAACTAGTAGTACAAAATTGCAAAACATATGCGTGACGGCGACTTATATTGGATAAGCATAGCGCTCAGAGGTAATGGTGCTTTTATGAAATATCGTGCGGAGGAATCCATGTGAAAACTCTCTATGGGTTATAATTTTCGAGCATTGAATCCATAAAAGAAATCTAAAACTCTCTATGTTATGCGCACATCGCATCTAGCAAGTAGCAAACATTCTTTTCCTCTCTCGTTCCTAACCTAGCCGCCGGCGGTTCCACAGTCAGAGTTCCCCACCGGCGATCCGCCATTCCCCTTCCCCTCCGCTCGCCGTTCTTGCGGCACGAGGGGGAGGGGAGCTCCAGTGCTGGTTTGTGTGGTGATTTTGTCCTAAGTTTTTTTAGATTTCGTGTTTTCTTTGTCGGTGTCATGGTGGGCTGATGCCGGTGGTGCTCATAGGAATAATGGTCTTTCAGCCCTTGCTCCTGCTCGTCGGAGGTGTTGCTGGCGCCGGCGAGAGGCTTGTGGAGTCCAAGCTGTTGGAGCAGTTTTAATCTGACATTGCGTCTAGCCGTGACGGCGGGAAGGGGCTGCTCTTGGAGTACGTCTGTGCTAACTGTTGTGGATCTGCTGAAGATGGTGGGGATGAGGCCGTCTGTTGAAGGTTGGGGTGGCGTTGGCCCCGGATCCGATGTTGAAGACGCTCGGAGGGCTCCTCCGGCCGATGTTCCTTAGCGGGATAGATCCAGCCTTATGGGGCTGGTGGCTATTGCGGCTCATTAACGCCTTATGGCAAGGGGTTTATTCAGCGTCAAGATGTGGACCAACTACTGCACTTCTTCTCCGACGACGGCGGAAGACGTGGATGCTTGGTAGTTGCGGCGATGGCAGTTTGCAGCAGTTTAATCGCTTGTTTTCTGCTAGTTTTATGTTGCTTGTATTCATGTCATATTTGTATCCGTACTTTTTATCAATACAAGTAATGTATGCCTGCGGGCATACAATGTAAAAAAACACAACTCTCTATGTTGGATAAATATTACGAGATTAGTTCTTGAGACATATGCACTTATGATTTTCAAGCATTCAATCCATAATAGAAGTTCTGAATTTTGAATGAGGCTATATCCAAGCAAGCAGGCGCCTTCTACTTTATTTATTATTCTGGGAAATTTGTCTCAGCTTTAATTCAACTGAGCACTCAAGCAAGATAACAAAATTATTTAAAAAAATACTAGAAAACAATATGCTTTATTCTACCCATTTGAACTCAAATTGATTTCACTTAATAAAAAAATTAAATGCAGTGCAGACAAATTTATTGATATTGGTTCCAAATTTGTCCACGATTTGGTTTCCATCTCACGACAAAACTTGCACACGGCCAGCGGTATATATTTGATTTTAGCATAGACATTAATCATATATTTGTAGTTTAACCATCGTAAAACATAAAAATCATCTAGAACACTAAATCGATTTTACAATGTCTAAGATATGTTTTAGTTCACAACGTATATATACTCGAAATTGCTAAATGAATTAATTGTAGCAAAAACTTGACGAAATAAATATGAATACTAGTTTTGATCAATGAGCTACGGGAATATCCATACAAACCATATGCTTTGACGACTAACACAGGTACTCGTTATATAGAAAACCACTTAAAACTACAGTAGCTGGCAATTAGATCTTTGTCCAGAGCCCAAAACAAAACGATCCAACTGCAAACTGCATCGGCCAATTTTGCAGACGCCATCATCTAGTGTATGTAACGCTGTGAATTTCTCGGTGCGAGGATCGTAGACACAAAGTTGGTATCCTTGTCTGCAAACAAAACGAATAAATTTTATTTGACCGTCAGCATGTGTCATCCTCAAAGGCATATACTCATAGGTGAAAGAGGGCACCGGGATTCTGTATGCTTTGATCCAGGTATTCTTGTCGATGTCGTTTAAGAGCCATATGTTGAGACACCTATTCTTGTTTGACATCTCTGAATGAACATAGCACAAGGCGTTGTTGAACTCGGCAATGCGGACCGGGTCAGTTATCTTCCACAACTCTGCGCCCGTTGCTTTTGGTGGGCCTTCGATCGTCGTTTTCCACTCTTCTCTCTCAATGTCGAAGCAAAGTAAGGTGTCATTATCTGGCTCCTGCGAGACCAAGAAGTACACGATCCCATTTATGCCAACGGGGGGCCTTCTGATATATGTCATGTGGGTTGGGGGCGATTGTGACCACCTCCATGTGGTGACGTCTCCTGGAGTGAAAACATAGCATGTCTGATCATGCCCGACACCCACAACCTTGTAGGCACCGGATGGAACGGCACGACCAAAGCCGACGGTTCTAAATGCCTTTTCCGGACAATGTGCAAGCACCTCACCTGTAGCCGGGTCAATTACACGGGTGCCGGTTGAAGAGTTGGTGACACACACGAGGTCGTCCATGCTCGTGGACAGCAACTCAATGCGGCATATGTCCTCCTCCACCACCCTGATGACACTCCCGTCCATGTCCATCAGCCGCACGTCGTAGTAGAATTTGTTCTCACGGAAGCGGCCGGCGACACAGACGAGCGCTTCGGTGTGACGAGATTTATGCGCGTCGGAGATGAGTGCACACCACTCCCTGGACACACACCGGAAACGGCACACGGACTTCACCGGCAGCCTGGAAAGGATGTCGAAGATGAGGTCGCTTGGCAAGGACACGGCGGAGTCCGTGGCGGCCTGTGCAGGCGTGCTGGACGTCGTGCTGGCCGGGCGAGGGCTCAGGAGGCGGCGACGGCGACGGCGACGGCGGCGTTCAGGAGACTGCTGTGCCGTCATGGCGGTTCAGGAGAACGATCGGATATGTAGATCGAGGAGCTGGAACTGATCCGGCAAGGAAAGTTTAGTTAAGGCCTTTGACGTCAAGATCGTTGGATCGAGAGATAACCCAGCGGATCTCGTCTTCCGCTTCCCGCTGTCTACACGTACTGGATTGGAACACGTATTTTATAGGGAGTGGATAACGCTCGGTTGACCGAGAATTAATAAAGCGCTCGGTCGTCTTTCTCCTAGCCTCTCTTCCTTCCCTCCGGCGTCTTCCTCCTTGCCTCTCTTCCTTCCCTCCGGTGACCCCCGGCTGCAGCCACCGGCCTAACCGCCGTCCTCCCCGCCCGCGGCCGACGCGCTGCCGTGACGCCTCGCCGCCCCGCCCTGCCCCAAGCTCCTCCTCCGCCGGTCCGCCGCCACCCCCGGCCATCCCTCTAAATCTGGCGACTCTCCGGCGTCCTCTCCGACCACGGCACCCCCACCCTCCCAAGTTAAGTTTCTTACTCGCCTGCACCACCTCCGCCGCGGCCGCGTCGTCGGTGGCTCCGCCTCGCTCCATCCCTCGCCGTCGCCGTCGCCGCCGAGGAGCTCCGCGTCCTCTCTCTAGCCATCTTGATTTACAGGGCATGGGAATCGACCGAGCGTCTTCTTAATTCTCAGCTAACCGAGCGTTAGCAAAACCGATTTTATATCGGACGGAGATGGTACTCTCTGTGTTGGATAAATATTACGAGATTAGTTCTTGAGACATATATGTGTATGATTTTCGAGCATTCAATCCATAAGAGAAGTTGTGAATTTTGAATGAGGCTATATCCAAGCAAGTAGGCCCCTTCTACTTTTTAAAATCATTTTTTAATTTCCTATCAGTTTTAATTCAATTGCGCACTCAAACAAGATAAGGAATTTGTTAAAAAGTAGTACTAGAGAACAATATGCTTTATTCTACGTATTTGAACTCAAATTGAGTTCACTTAATTTTCAATAAATTCAAATGCAGTGAATACAAATTTATTGATATTGGTTCCAAATTTGTCCACGATTTGGTTTCCATGTCAGGACTCAGGACAATACTTGCTCAAGGTAGTTGTATATGTTTGATATTAGTGTACATATAAATCATATACCTGTAGCTTTGACCACAGTGAAACATAAAAAACATCTAGAACACTAAATCGATGGTACGATGTTTAAATATCTTTTTTAGTTCACAACGTATATATATATTCCAAATTGGTAAGTGAATCAATTGTAGCAAAAGCTTGTAGAAAAAAATATGAAAACTAGCTTTGATCAATGAGCTCGGGGAATGTCGATACAAACCATATGCTTTGACGAGTAACACGTGTACTCGTTACATAGAAAACCACTTAAAACTAAAGTAGCTGGCAATTTGATCTTTGTCAAGAACCCAAAACAAAACGATCCAACTGCAAACGGCATCGGCCAATTTTGTAGATGAAGTCGTCTAGTGTATGTAACGCTGTGAATTTCTCGGTGCGAAGATCATAGACACAAATTTCGTTTCCTTGTCCGGAAACATAACGAATAAATTTTATTTTACCGCCAGCATGTGTCATCCTCAAAGGCATATACTCATAGGTGGAAGAGGGCACCGGGATTCTGTATGCTTTGATCCAGGTATTCTTGTCTATGCCGTTTAAGAGCCATATGTTGACACACCTATTATTGCTTGACATCTCTGAATGAACATAGCACAAGGCGTCGTTGAACTCGGCAATGCGGGCCCGGTCAGTTATCTTCCACAACTCTGTGCCCGTTGCTTTTGATGGGCCTTCGATTCCCTTTTTCCACTCTTCCCTCTCAATGTCGAAGGGAAGTAAGGTGTCATTGTCTAGGCCCCGTGAGACCAAGAAGTACATGACCCCATTCATGGCAATAGGTACCTCTCGAATGTTTGATGCATATGTTGGGAGGAATCGCGGCGGCCTCCATCTAGTGTCAGCTCCTAGAGTGAAAACCTTGCATGCCTGATCTTGTATCCCCACACAGACAACCTTGTACGCACCGGATGGAACGGCGCGACCAAAGCCGACGGTTCTATATTTCTTTTCCGGACAGCGTGCGAGCACCTCACCTCTGGCCGGGTCAATTACACGGGTGTCACCCGACGAACAGTTGGTGACACACACGAGGTCGTCCATGCTTGTGGAGAGCAACTGCGTGCTGCTGCTGCTGCCTATGTCCTCCACCACCCTCATGACACTCCCGTCCATGTCCATCAGCCGCAGGTCGTAGTAGACTTTGTGCTCACGGAAGCGGCTGGTGACACAGACGATCGCTTCCCTATGATGAGATTTATGCGCGGTGAGGAAGGTTACGTCGGAGATGAGTGCACACCACACCCTGGACACACACCGGAAACGGCACACAGAGCTCACCGGGAGCCTGGAGAGGATGTCGAAGATGAGGTCGTTTGGCAAGGACACGGCAGAGTCCGTGGCGGCCTGTGAAGGCGTGCTGGTCGTCTTGGCCACGCCATGGCTCAGGAGGCGGCGGCGGCGGCGTTCAGGAGACTGCTGGGGCGCCATGGCGGTTCAGAAGAACGATCAGATAGATCGAGGAGCTGGATTTGATCCGGCAAAAGGAAAGCTTATTTAAGGCCTTGACGTCAAGATCGGATGGATCGAGATAACCCAGCGGATCTCGTCGTCCGCTTCCCGGTATCTACACGTACTGGATTGGAACTCGTATTGTATCTCGGACGGAGATGGTATTCGTACAATCTATGTACGTAAGGGAATTAACTCACGTATCTCGGCTGGTTTTGCCATAATTAGAGTTTGGAAGAGATACGTACCAAGACTTTCGCTTGGACTCCTGGGAGCCTATGCGACCCAAAGAGTATATATATTTGTGCGGTGTTAACTTCAATAATACAAAACTGCAAGATATACTACTCGTGACGGCGGCATATATATATAGGGCTGGACTAAACTGAAACCTACCCTTAAGAGTTTCTATTTAGTCTTAAACGGAAACTATTCCTATTCTGGGATACCACCGACACCGTACCTACCACTAACCTCCCCTACTAACCCGAACCTCCCACCTAGACACGACCCCACCCACCCCCAACCACCACGCTCGCTGCCCCCATTCACTCGCGCGGTCGCGCCGCCTCCATGGCGCGCTGCCGCGGGCCACCCTCCCAGTGCGCCGCCGCCGGCCATCCTCCCAACGCGCCGCGGCCGGCCAACCTCCGAGCGCACCGCCGCCGGCCACCCTCCGAGCGCGCCGCCGCCGGCATCCTCCAGGCGCCGGCGAGCACGCGCATCCCTGGCCCTCGCCGCCTGCGTCTGCGAGCATCCCCAGATCCAGGCGGCGCCCCACCACTCCTCTGCATCGACGGATCCCGGTGGTGCCCCATCGTCCACTCCATCGCGTGGATCTCGCCGCTGCACTACCGTCTCTGCAGACAGCACGAGCACGACAGGCCCGACGAGCTCCCCTGGCCTCGACCCCTGGGGCCTCCTGCGAGCGCCGCCCTCCTCCCCCTTCGGTTCAGGCTGCCGCCCTCCCCCGACCTTCTGCTCCACCGGGCGCCTCCGCCTCGAGCCGGGCTTCCCCGGCGCGGCGCCCCTGCTTCCCGCAGCGGGCGGCCCTGCTCCTCCCCAATGCATCACCCTTTCTTCCCCGCGACCGGCGCCACTGCTCTTGCTTGGCGCGGCGCCCCTGCGGCGTCTGTTCCTGGCTCCACCCAGTCCGCACCTCGATTTGGATGTCACCATGCATGGACTGCTTCAAGCCGATATACAATATTCTGGATGCAAACTAGCTACTGCGTGTGATGTAAACTATCAATTTTGGGTTGTTTGAACTGCTCTCCTACCTGTAAATTTTTTTACTGGAAGGTTCATAAAACTTAAAATGAAGGTTCACAAAGTCTAAAATGAAGGTTCACAAAGTTTAAAATGAAGGTTCACCTCCACTGCTAATTTTGCGGTCACTTCATCCACTCATAAATCCCCGATCTGAACTGTTTTTTCTTTTTTTTGTGGCATCAAGAACTGCACTGGGGTACCTCTTGCCCCTCGACCAGAACAAGCCCATGTCAAAATAACAAGACAAACAGACAATGAACAATCTCAGCTCTCTTTTATTTACTATGGGTATAGTTTTTTATTATGAGGTGCATCACTGAATGAACATTATGGTTATGTTATAAATTTCCACCATGAATGATGCATTGATTAGATTAGCGGCCCAGACATTTCTCTAACCATTTATACAAACTCTTTGAACTTACTAAGTATCCACATTCATTTCACCCATGATAGGCATCCATAAACAAAAGTACATGACATCAACTAAATATAAATAAGTGCAATGTTGAAACCTTGCCATGTGACAGCACATATGGGCTAACTCCCAACCAAAACAATTATCAAGCCTACAACTTCATAATTTTAATCACAATGGTTCATGCTTATTAAATGCAATAAAAGTAAATTGTGCATCAAGTTCGTGAGAGCTTTTAACCAATTTTTCCCATGACAATCAATAACATAAGCATTTAAATTCAGAAATTTAGATAACACAATATAACATGATAAACATACTTGGAATAGTATAAAGCTAATAGGTAGATATGGTGGACTCACTCGAAAAACTTTTGTTGAAGGTGTTGGGAAACAAGCTTTTTACTTGCTGTAATTTTTGGGCTAGCAATAGGGAGAAAGTTGACCATCTAAATGCATGCATAAGTGTCCATAGAACTAATCAATCCATGTTAAACCAAGTAAAGTTAAAATTCAACATCTAAACATGGCATAAGATAGCTCTTAACAACACTCTTGCAAATTAACATTCATTCAAAGCACATGAATTATGCAACTATATGTATCTTTTAAAATCAACTCAAACATCCCTATCCCAATATATTTAATAGCATCCAACATAATTCAACCCAAAATTCCAGTAGCTCTCTTATATATAAATGATAGTGGTGGTCTTAATAACAAATCGAAATAACAAAAGCAAATAAAAAACAAACGCTCCAAGTTTATACGATAAAGTGCTTTGATCGAAAAACAGAAGTTAGACGTGCGCAAACCGAGAGTGTGTTGGTCCAGTGGGGTTGTCTTGACATCCCCAAGCTTATGGTCTTCACCATCCTTGGATAGCTCTTGGTGCAGCTCCTCTAATCCCTGTGAAAAAACTTCAAAACACCGTTTCTCCCATTTCTTTTCTGTGGGGTGATATTAGTTGTGATAAACAAATAGGTTCCTTGTTGCATAAAATCTTTAGGAAAAAATTCATATGAATATCCAGAGAGTATATAATGTTGTATGCCTACTCATAAACTCAATTAAATCAAAAAGATTTAAGCAAAAAGCTCAAAGAATGCATAAAACAATATCAAGATAGAATCTGTCCAGAAAAACAGCAGCAACAAAACGTATTTTTCTACCCTACATAAATTTATCGAAAAATTCCGAAAAAATTCACGCATACAGAAGATGAAAAGTTGCAACTACAGTTCAAATATGAGCTCATTCGGAGTTATAGAGTAAGAATTTAAAATCATACCGTTCACAGATTCATGCAGGAATAAAATCTCCGAATGCTATAAGCAACTTTTTCAAACCAAAATGGGTAAAACTTGGCACATTATTAAAAATTCCAGAAACTAAACTAAAAAATAAGTCTCTTGTTACAGCAAGAGGACATATAAAAACAACCGGGTTGCCTCCTGTAAAGCGCTTTCTTTATAGCCATATAGCTAGGCTTACTTACTTGGTATCAAGATGGTTGGAGTGAGGTGGCTTGGCATCCCCAAGCTTGAATTCTTGTACTTATTCGAAATATGTAGGGTGTACCCAGGGGTACATCCCCAAGCTTGAGTGTTTGTCCCTCTTAATATTTGTTCATCATCCTCATCTCTTCCACTTGAAAATTCTCTTTACACAAAACTCATCATAAAACTTGATTAGAGGGGTTAGTGTCTCCATAAATAAAATCCTCTTAGGTACAGAAAAGACATATCATGAATTGATTCTACACATTAGCTAATATTACTATGGTTGTGTATTGCTCTTTTATCAATGGAACCACACAAAACACAAGTAATGGGAGTAATGCAAAATAAAGACAGAATCTGTCAAAAACTGGACAGCCCGTAAAGAGTGAATTTTCAGAGGCACTTACGTTGCTCAAATCAGAAAACATTTGAACTAATGAAATGTGTATTAATAACTGAATATTGCTGTCGTAAAATATCAGGTCAAAATTCCTCTTCTGTGATTTTTAACATTTTTCGCAGTGAAGCTTAGGAATCTGTTTTCTGGACAACCATGATAAATTTAATGATGCTCACATAGGAATAAGAATTGTAATGCAAAAAGAGAGCATCAAGAGAAAAAAATATGAAACACTTTTAAGTCTAACCAATTTCCTATGCATTGGCATGTTGTAAGAAAATAAATCATTGAAACACAAAGCAAGTAGCATAGGAAGATAAAACAAGAGCAATTTCAAGACTTTGAACTTAAAGAGAGGAAACACAATAATATTGAGATATTTAGAACCATGTTTTGCCCTCTCACAATAATTTTCAGTGGCATCATGAATAAAATCAACAATATAGCTATCACATAAAGCATTATTATCATGATCCATAAGCATAACAGTACCATTACTCTCCACATAAGCATAATCATTAAAAATAGTGGGAGTAAAAATATCACATCCATCATTTAAAGCATTATCATATAACATGTCTAAACCATATTCCTCATTATCTTTAAAATCATTATCAATCATGTTCTCATTAAGCATAGGTTGATATTCCTCATCTTCATCGGAATCATAAAAGCAGAGTTTATCATCAGCAATATATTGAAGGTTACCCTCATCCATAGGTGGTGAAGGTGGAAGTTCCCTCTCTTCATTCTCTAGTTGTTCATCATCTTCATCATCTTCTTGGGGTTGCATGGGCATCCCTAAGCTTAGTCTCTTATCATCTTCTTCAGCTTCTTCCTCTTCCAAGCTCATATTTCCATCATCTTCTTCCTGCAAAACATCAGTACTTTCTTGGGGAGCCTCATGATATTCAACAACATAAATATTTTGAGAGAAGTTGTTTCTGCAATATTCAAGAATAAAATCTATCTCTCTTTCAAATTTATTAGCTATAGGGCAAGTTTTATTTTCATGAATGAAGGTTTGCAATTCAAAAGATGCCTTGAAGGTAACAAATTCCTCTACTTGTTCCATTCCTAAATAAGCATAATCACCAGTATGGTAGGATGAAATAACACATTCTTCATGGAACCTGCATTGAAATTCAAAATGTTTATCCTTTTGTTCAGAGCAAAACATACAAGTTGCATCATGGTGTAAAAGCAACTTCTCAGCAATATAATTTAATTCCATCATGAAACCTTTAAGTATTTTCCCTTCCTTTGATTCTGTATAATCCTTGGCAATTTTATCAGCATTCAAGTGTCTAAACAAAGCATCATTTATATCCATAGTTATGCCCATAACATGAGTTTTTATAATATTTTCCATTTTCTAATTTTTTTGTATTTTGATATATATAACTGAAAGTAAAGCTAATGAGAAACTCACAACCAAATAAGTTTAAAGAAACCTCTCCAAGCTTAGGTGATTGCAAGATATAAAATAAGATAAAATAAATCTAAAGTCTAGTGCACACAAGAATAGAAACTTAAGCGCTACGCTCCCCGGCAACGGCGCCAGAAAAGTTACCACCACAAACCTAAGTCCAGGGGGTGGACTACTACCTCTTCATCATGGTGTCGGTGGAGATGTTGTTGGAGGGGAAGGAGACCACACCGGCAGCGCCCCGCCGGAGTTTTCCCCCTCCAATCTTCAGCTCCAGGTCTCTGTTTCGTGGTTTCTTTGTTTCGGTGGCGCTCCTTCCAGAGAACGTCGGGGGTCTATTTTTATAGTCAGTTTTAGGTCAAGACGGAGTCGTGGGCGAAAATATCGACGGCAACACAGCCTCGAGGCTCCAGATGGTGGGTCCCACGCGGCCTGATTCCTTGGCCGCGTGGGCCACCCCATTTTGGGCCTCGGGCCTCCGCTTGTTCGCTTCCTTCGCTCCCAAGTCTTCTTCCTTCCAAAAACTGATGCTCGTAAATTTACAGGTCATTTGGACGTCGTTTGGGTCCCTGAAACATTAAAATATAGAAAACAGGGTTTTCTGACTGCGCAGGGTTAATTCCATAAAAATAGGAAAATCATGAAATATTCCAAAAATCATTATAAAACAGTGATATAACCCTTATATGATGCAAATATGACTGGAATATAAGTAAAATAATGCAAAGTTCATGTATGCATTTTACATGCATCAATATATAAAAAAAAATTAAAGAAAAATTGGAGCTCACCTTCATCGGGATTTACCCGGTGAACTTTTTCCAGATCCTCCAAATTCCAAAAGGAAAAAAAAATATTTCAAACAGGAGATTTTTTCTACAAAATATAAAAATAAAAAAAAATTCAATTTTTTTGGATTTGTTGAATTTTTGGATTTTTTGAACTTCCTTCTGAAGTTTTTGATTTTTTTTGAATTTTAAAAACACATATATACACATACCACACATAAACTACACACATATACACATACACAAGGGTTAAGAGGGTTGATATGATACTAATATCAATAAGAACTTGAGTAGCATGAGGGTAGTTGAATTTAATAGAACTTAGAAGTTAAGCGTGCTTGGATTGGAGCAATCTGAGGATGGGTGACCTACTGGGAAGTCATCATTTGAGATATGCTTGGAGTGTTAAAAATGTTTAGAAAAATTCAGAAAATGAAATCATCATTTGAGATATGCTTGGAGTGTTAAAAATGTTCAAAAAATTCAAATATTTAGGGTTTTCCAAATTATTTCATTTTCTAAATTTAACTGATTTTTTGAGGTGCGTCACAGAATTATTGTTTTCTGTGGCGCATCTGGGGGTGCACTACAGAATTAAATTTTTGTGGCGACACTTCTGTGCCGCACCCACCATGCGCCACAGAATGCAAAAGTGGGTGCGCCACAGAAAGGCTATTTCCTAGTAGTGAACGCACTCGCGTGACTACTGGTTTCGAGTTCTTTCCTAACGACGACATGGGTGACAACGTGAAAGTCAACGCTTCTGCTGCTGCCGCACTGTATGCGTTCTTATTTCTCCTGTTTCATACTTTGCTAGAGTTGCTGCTTGTATTAGTTGCCATAGATTTCATCTGTTTATCTACTATTTTGGTAGATTGCATGATTAGTTTAATTCTTATTATTCTAGTCATATTTTGTTTACTGTTTTCGCGAATTAAATCATATGTTAAATTATTTATATTTTCGACAACGGCTAGCTGTATATATTTATTTTAGCATAGACATTAATCATATAATATTTGTAGTTTAACCATCGTAAAACATAAAAATCATCTAGAACACTAAATCGATGTTACAATGTCTAAGATATGTTTTAGTTCACAACGTATATATACTCAAAATTGGTAAATGAATTAATTGTAGCAAAAACTTGTCGAAACAAATATGAATACTAGCTTTGATCAATGAGCTCCAGGAATATCCATACAAACCATATGCTTTGACGAGTAACACATGTACTCGTTATATAGAAAACCACTTAAAACTACAATAGCTGGCAATTTGAGCTCTTTTTTTTTTGAACTGTAACTACGGCAGACTCTTAGAGTCGGCCTGAACTTTATATAAAGATGATCACCGCATGTGTAGCGGCAAGAGTACAGGGTAAGCGAAAATAAATAAGATTACATGAGGTTGGTGTTCTATGGGGGATCAAACAAGATGCACCAAATATAAATGAGATCAGCCGTCGATGAGTTGCTACACCGATGTGCCCACAACCTGAGGTCATCAATACATCGCCGGCGGGTGACAGCAAGCGGTTCATCGATGCCGTTGAAGGAGAGGGCGTTGCGTCGCTTCCAAATGCTCCAAGAGATGGCGGTGCAGATTGTCGCTTCAGCATAAGACCTGCAACGGGCCTCCCAAAGCTCAAGGACGGAGGTGACTGGGGCATGATCAGCCGGCGGGAAGAAAGAGTCCCAAACTTCGCGGGCTCTGTGAAAGGACAAGGATGTCGCCTAGAGGGGGGGTGAAAACGTGCTTGAAAAAGCTAAGTGGCTGAAGGTAGGTGGAGGGGTATTTATACCCCTCCCAGAAAAAGAGCCGTTGCAGCCACTTAGACCGGAGACTCCGGACCACGGAGGCCGGAGACTCCGGCCCGTGCGGAGACTCCGGACCAAAAGTGCGGAGACTCCGGACCGGGGAGAGCAGGGAAAAACCGTTTGCAGAAAACTAACACCGGAGACTCCGGACCACAAAGGCCGGAGACTCCGGTCTGGGCGGAGACTCCGGGGAGACTCCGGACCAACTCCGGATTCAAAACAGCGGCTGCCGCCGCGAAGCTCTTCAACGCAGAAAAACCAGATGGGCCGGAAACTCTGGACCTTGAGGGCGGAAACTCCGGCCCTGCCGGAAACTCCGGACCTACTCCGGCCTCGATACCGCAAGCGCCGTGCGCGAGGCACTTAGCCTCAAAACCAGGGGCCGGAGACTCCGGACCGAAAACCACGGAGACTCCGGACAGAAAAACCAGCAGAGCAGCAAATCCTGAAATGCAATAACTTTCTCGTCCGAACTCCAAATCAGGTGAATCCAATTGCGTTGGAAAGGTGCTCAGCGTTGGAAATATTAAGGGTCACAAATATAGAGGGGATACCACACATGGGAAGGTGTGGACCCTATCTTGAAGTGGACCGATAATATTTCCAAAGCCGAGAATGCAAACAAGTTTTCATCCGGACTCCGTTTTCAATGATCTTGGGCTTGTTCCGAAGATAATCACAAGCACTACAAGATCATGCATATACACATCATAGTCCATCATGTGAGGAGGAGACCACAAGGAGAGAGTTTGACCTCTCTAGAAACGACGAACCGGTAAAACCTCCAACATCAAAAACACCACAAGATATTCACTTGAAACCCGTTTTTGATGAACTAGAGCTTGGTATGGAGATGAACACAAGCTCTAAATTCTCACATGGATAAAAGCCAAATAAGAACCAAGAAAGATGATATGCCAAGAATGCAAAGGTTTGAGCTCTCCACAAAGATGCGATCAAGTTACTCACTTGAGAGCCCCTCTTGATAGTACGCCGTCTATCCTATAACCCGGTCTCCCACTAACAACATGAGACCGGTAAAATAGAAAACCTATCAAGATCATACCTTTGCCTTGCGCATTCCACTTGAGCTAGATGATGACGATCTTGATCTCTTCAAGTGGACCACCTTTCTTGATTGCGCTTGCTAGCACATGCTTGATGAAGACATCTCCAAATGCTCCCCCATACTCCATTATGGGAGAGCCTCGCTAAGCTCCGTCTTCAAGAATCCACTTGCGCTTCATATACTTATTGTCTTGATATGATGATGGCTTGGAGATAAACATGAATCTTCACTCAATCTTCTTTTCCAAGCCACTCTTGCAATAAGCTCATCTCTACACATGACCATTCTTCATATATAAATCCTTGGATAGAACCTTGGTCATCATATACTCTTCTAGAGTCCAACACATGAACTCCAAACTTCTTCATGGACTCGATCTATAAAGATATCTCAATGCAAACATTAGTCCATAGAGATTGTCATTAATTACCAAAACCACACATGGGGCAACACATGCTCTTTCAATCTCCCCCATTTTGGTAATTGATGACAATCCCTTTTACGAGGGTTTATATAATGAATTAAGCAACCATGCACAATAAAGAGCAAGGATGCAAGAGAAAGAAAGGCAAATGCTTAAGAACGAAACTAAAGCATAAAACCAAATTCCCTTAAACCCTCTAAATCTCTCCCCCATTGGCATCGATTGCCGAAATGGGAGGAAAAATTTAGAAGACCAATATAGGAATAGCTCCCCCATAATGTGTGCATTTCTCATAATATGAGTTAAATCAAATGCACGTATCCAATGACGAATAGAGGCAGGGAGATCAAACTATATCAAGGATCCAAAGATTGCGAAAGAAAATCAAATTTGAAGGATACTTCGACAAAAGAAGTAACCAAACAAAGGATCCGAAAAGGTGTTCTCAAAATCGAGAGGGAACTCCCCAAGGTACGTGCACAAAACGGATTTGCATTTCAATATAGTGTGCACAACATGGAATCCTCACTCCCTCCTAGATAGATTCGAACACAAGCATATGCAAGAGAATATAAAGAGAAAAAGGAGCAGAACAACTTGCAACAAATAAAATGTTTTGCAACGTGAGCAAGGAGCGGCAAATAAAATGATGGGTGTGAGATATAAAGACATTTTAGGAGACCAATACAAGGATGAGCAAAAGCATCAACATAGTCTTTTAAAAAGTGTTGCACATAGTGCATATCGTGTCTTTCCCGTACCCACACACCAAAGAAGATATAGCAAATAGCTCCACAAGCTTATTAAGATGTAAAATGGAATACCAAATGAAAAATGAAGCTTGTGCCTTTTAGAGACCACCAAGGAATCAAAAGAGAACAAGGGGTGGTCACTAAAGAATTGGAATACCAATTAAAGAAGTAACTATTCTCATGTGTATAAGTTTCTAAGTAGACACCAATCACTAAGATATAACTCCACAAATAAACATGTACACACAAAAATAGGTACAAAGCTAAAGAACATGATATCCAAGTGGAAGTCATAAATACACCAATAAGATCTTTGTTTAAAAGCATAGCACAAAGCTTAGTTTTATCTTAAAGGGATATAGATGAACTTCCAACACATACTCATCATAGCATCAAAACTATCCACAAGGGATAAAGTGATAAAAATGGGATGCTCCGAGAAAGATAACAAGTATCGCAAAAGGCAAATGATTTTGAAAAGCATCAATATTACATATGTGAGCCATAGAGTAGAAAGTGCTAGATTAACATATATGGGATTGATGAATCATGAAAATGATTATATATATATTCCCCTTGATATGTAATCATCCCGGCTTGCCCACATTTGCAACAAAGTTGTTTTGCAAGAACCAAAAGAATTGCAAAAAGAGATTCATGCCATGAAACAACCTACACAAGATTGAAAGCTAGAAATGTATGCATGAGCTAGATACTTGTTACCGAGATAGCATTGTTGATGTAGAAGATACGAGTTCACAATCATCCGAGCTTGGCTCCAATAAGCACATGGTGACAACACCTTCCTTGTAGATGAGACAAGCTAACAATGTATCTCAAGTGTACCTAAAACAAATTCAAGTACAACATGGTACCCAAACTAATTGGGTCCAAAGTAGTTAGAGCAACTACAATACATAGGACAAACTCCACATAAATATGTGCATATTGATATGAAATTGAATTTCATGCACATCTTACCCATTTAGGATTTGATGGAGTTTATCCTATATATTGGATCAATGAAAGTAAGCATGCCATAAGATATACATATAGTAAATATGCATGCACAAAACTTTCAAGAACCAAACGAGATACAATTCGGACAAAACACCAATTAACCAACAAAGTACACACAAGTGTGACAAGGAAATAAGTTGCCCAAATTATATCAAATATCCAAATCAACACATGATTGAAGATACCACTTTGAAAAAATACCAATGAAATCAAGATACCAAATTGATGAAAATATCATCAAGGAATAACCCAAACCCTCTACACTTTTCATGATGGCACAAGGTACCAAGACGACAAATGTTTGTCTTCCAAAGAGACACGTCATCGGGATCAACTACCAAATGAATACAACTAATGTTCAAAAAGCATATAGGATTGCTCCCCCAAGATATGTGTATTATTTATGATTTTGCATTTGAATACAAAATGCGCACACATGAGATCATTACTCTCCATATATATATATATATATATATATATATATATATATTATTCAAACACTAGTCATGTTCAAGAAAGGCAAGAAATTGCAATACCAATTTAAAGAACGGTGTTTTACTCGAAGTAGGATAGCTTCCCAAAGAACAGTGCATTATTAAGAAGTATGACTTTTGAATGTCAATGCACAAGAATTGGATCATTGCTTTCCCCAACTCAAGAAAGCACAAAATAAATTTTGTGTAGAGCAATAAAGGATCCAAAAGATACAAGGAAGACAAATGAGAGTTAGATCAAAACAAATCATTGGCAATCAAATAAGGCAATTCAAAGCAAGAGACAAAGTGAATATGATCAATATATTTACCACAAATATGATTATCACTTGACAAGACAAGTAATGTATGGAGATATTTCTCGGTGGTGGATTGCAAAGATATATTCAAGATCATATTCACAAAACATAAGCATATGGCAAAGGATAGGAAATAAAAGCTATGCTTAGATAGATAGATAGATATTCTTGATAGCTTCAAATATTCACGCGATCATGCAAAGCAACTCCAAGGAGTAGCTTGAAGCAATTGGTTTCCCAAAAAGATATATGAGAACATAATTAGGGAAAGCCATATCAAGAACATCCATCACAAACAAGATCCAACGGTGAGAGGCAAATAGTATTTAAGCAAAAAGGAACTTGTTTGAGAAACATGCCACAAAGGAATAAGATAATGAAGAATATCAGTTCTAGGTGGCAATACCTCACATGTTCACATTATCTAGGCTTGTAATATGCACAAAGCTTATTACTCCCCCATAATGTGACAATTCATTTATTTTAAAACAAGAGGCAAACAAAGCCAACTTGAGAAATTAATGGACATTATAGAATTTGAATTTCTCATGAGCAAGACATACCACATAGAGAATAGATAACATTGAAATATCGACACTAAGTGGTATTCCTCATGTATACACAATTTTAGGATTGTGAAGTGTACGAAGCATATCACTCTCCAAAAATGGATAGTCCATTAATCCCTCAAATGGAGCCAACAAGATAGGATATCAAATAAAAGCAATAAGGCTCAACACAACTACATGGTGTGCAAACCAACGTACACAATCTTGATTACTCAAGATAAGTAAGTAGAGAGCACAACACATACCAACACTAGTGAGGTACAAAACCTAACACATGCAAGGGTGCAAGCAACTTTCAATGTATATATGATTTAAATAAAAGTTACCGCAAGGAGGAACATTGGATATGAGATAGAACAATATAATCCAAATGACTTGGCTTGAGAGAATACTTTTTGATGAAGATCCCTTAATTCTTCATAATGTAGCCAAGTCTCCAATGCCCTCCAACAACACCTATTGATCAAGTTTTAGCTTGTTGGTCCCCAACCAAGTTGGGTCCTAAGAGGTTAGTCACAATAGGTTTGGCAACCCAAATGGTTCTTTTCTTGACACCACTTTGAGTACCAACATATTTGGCAAACACATTGCCAACTTTATCCTTCCGAAGAGAATAATCATCATCAATAATAATGGGGTTGGATAAGTTACCATTTGTGCATGAAGAAGCAACGTGACCCTTCTCACGGCATAGGTAGCAACACCTACTTCCTCCTTTCTTCTTAGTTGGAGTCTTGACTTGAGGAGGGGTAGCTTGATTCTTCTTGGGAAGAGGCCGTTCTTCACCTTGAGGAACTTGAGATTGCACTTGAGGCTTCTTCCCTTGTTGCTTCTCACTAAGAGGCTTCTTCTTCAAAGGGCAAGATCTAACATGGTGCCCTTCAACTTTGCACTTGAAGCAAATAATCTTGGCCGAATCTTTAACTTGTTCTTGGCCCTTTTTCTTCTTGTTATACTTGGACTTGTTCTTGTTATTGGAGTTGAATCCAAGTCCACTCTTGTCATTGGGGCGTCTTTGAACACTCAACATATTGTCAAGTGTAGAATCCCCACCATGACGCTTTTCCAAGTCTTTCTTCAAAGAAGTGACTTGGGCCTTGAGCTCTTTGATTTCCTCTACATGGTTAGTATCAACAAAAACACTAGAAGAAGTAGATGCTTCATTGTTAGAGCAACAAGGCATGTAAAGTAATTCATCACAAGATGTAGCAACATTGTGAGTGGATGAATCACTAGGACTAGCACAAGACAATAAAGCATTTCTAGTAGAAGTTGTGCCTTTGTCCACATGAGGCTCACAAGATTTTACCTTTGTAGTGATAGCCTCATGAGCTAACTTTAGCCTAGCATGGGATGCTAGAAGATCCTCATTAGAGCTAGAGAGCTTTTCATGACTTTCTTCCAATTTCCCATACTTGCTAGTTAGCAACTCAAGTTGAGCCCTTAGCTCAACATTCTCCTTCAAAATAGATGCTTCACAAGAAGTGGAGTTAGTAGCACAAGCATCATTAGCATTAGAAATGGAAGAAGACAACTTGGCAAGCTCATCATTCAACCTAGCATTTTCCTCAATAATATTAGCATGATCACATGAAGAAGTAGAGGAACTAGGTGCATCAATTTTAGTAGATTGTATTTGAAGTTGTTCAAAAGACTTGGTGAGAGTAGAGTGTTCACTCTCCAAGGCCTTGTGAGCCTTGGAGAGCGTCTCTAGCTCATCGTTTAGTCTATTATGACCAACACCAAATACGACCTTTTGTTTCTCTAAAACTTTGTAGTTAGCAATAGCATGGTCACGTTCTTTAATGATTTGAGAAAGAGTTTCATGTTGAGATTCATCAATATTCTCAAGCTTCTCCACAAGAGAAACTCGAAGCTCATGTTCTTCCTCAATAGCGATGGTAAGGGAAGCAATCTCATTAGCATATTCTCTTTCAAGTCTCCCCTTTTCTTCAATGATATCCTTGCACTTAATAGCAAAACACAAAATTTCACATAAGTAAGAGCAAGCTTGACTACCTTTAGGGAGAGCACCGAATACCAAATCACTCTTCTCCATTAAGGAGTCAATATCATTAGCTTTTAATCCATAATAATCCTCATCCTCGTCATCACAAGATGTAGAGGGTTCCAAAGGTGGAGATTCATTTGAACCCTTAGCCATAAGGCAAAAGTGAGTGATGGACGACGAAGATGAAGAATTGCTTGAAGCACCATTGAGATCCATGTCTTGTTCCAACAAATGTTGGTTTTCCTCTACATTGTTAGCCATACACGAAATAGAGGATATGGAAGTATTGTTTTCATGACAACAAGACATATGAAGCATATCATCATGAGATTTAGTTAAACAACTATTACATGATATGCAAGGACTATCAATACTAGCATGTAAGACATTTGAGGTGCTAGAAGTGTTTAAGTCCAAAGATAGAACATTGCAATGAGATAGAGATGACGTATAGTCAATAGAGGATTCACCATCAACAATGCAATCTCTATCACCACTCACCATGTCATTACCTTGTGACAAATCACATGTTGGTGAAGTGGAAGAATAAGTGAGCTCATCTCGTCCGGAGGTGGAGGGACAACAATCATCCTCAATAATGTTGGACACTTCATATTTATCTTGAAGCTTGGTCCAAAGCTCATGAGCATTCCGGAAAGGCATGATTGAAGCAAGAACTACATCGCTCAAAACACATATAAGGCCATTAGATACTTGAGTATCGAGATGAGAATTTTCCTCCTCCTCTAAAGATAATTCTTGCGAATCCTTTGGAGGAGAGAAACCCACATCTACAAGACTCTTGATATAATTTGGACCAATGGCCCTAAATAGATTAAGCATGCGAATTTTCCAAACAACATAATTAGTGCCATCGAATTTAAGAGTGGGATTGTGCACTAATTCTCTAAACGACATCTTTACTCTCTAGGCGGTAAAGCCCTATAAAGAGAGCCCAGGCTCTGATACCAATTGAAAGGACAAGGATGTCGCCTAGAGGGGGGGGTGAAAACGTGCTTGAAAAAGCTAAGTGGCTGAAGGTAGGTGGAGGGGTATTTATACCCCTCCCAGAAAAAGAGCCGTTGCAGCCACTTAGACCGGAGACTCCGGACCACGGAGGCCGGAGACTCCGGCCCGTGCGGAGACTCCGGACCAAAAGTGCGGAGACTCCGGACCGGGAGAGCAGGGAAAAACCGTTTGCAGAAAACTAACACCGGAGACTCCGGACCACAAAGGCCGGAGACTCCGGTCTGGGCGGAGACTCCGGGGAGACTCCGGACCAACTCCGGATTCAAAACAGCGGCTGCCGCCGCGAAGCTCTTCAACGCAGAAAAACCAGATGGGCCGGAAACTCTGGACCTTGAGGGCGGAAACTCCGGCCCTGCCGGAAACTCCGGGGAAACTCCGGACCTACTCCGGCCTCGATACCGCAAGCGCCGTGCGCGAGTCACTTAGCCTCAAAACCAGGGGCCGGAGACTCTGGACCGAAAACCACGGAGACTCCGGACAGAAAAACCAGCAGAGCAGCAAATCCTGAAATGCAATAACTTTCTCGTCCGAACTCCAAATCAGGTGAATCCAATTGCGTTGGAAAGGTGCTCAGCGTTGGAAATATTAAGGGTCACAAATATAGAGGGGATACCACACATGGGGAGGTGTGGACCCTATCTTGAAGTGGACCGATAATATTTCCAAAGCCGAGAATGCAAACAAGTTTTCATCCGGACTCCGTTTTCAATGATCTTGGGCTTGTTCCGAAGATAATCACAAGCACTACAAGATCATGCATATACACATCATAGTCCATCATGTGAGGAGGAGACCACAAGGAGAGAGTTTGACCTCTCTAGAAACGACGAACCGGTAAAACCTCCAACATCAAAAACACCACAAGATATTCACTTGAAACCCATTTTTGATGAACTAGAGCTTGGTATGGAGATGAACACAAGCTCTAAATTCTCACATGGATAAAAGCCAAATAAGAACCAAGAAAGATGATATGCCAAGAATGCAAAGGTTTGAGCTCTCCACAAAGATGCGATCAAGTTACTCACTTGAGAGCCCCTCTTGATAGTACGCCGTCTATCCTATAACCCGGTCTCCCACTAACAACATGAGACCGGTAAAATAGAAAACCTATCAAGATCATACATTTGCCTTGCACATTCCACTTGAGCTAGATGATGACGATCTTGATCTCTTCAAGTGGACCACCTTTCTTGATTGCGCTTGCTAGCACATGCTTGATGAAGACATCTCCAAATGCTCCCCCATACTCCATTATGGGAGAGCCTCACTACGCTCCGTCTTCAAGAATCCACTTGCGCTTCATATACTTCTTGTCTTGATATGATGATGGCTTGGAGATAAACATGAATCTTCACTCAATCTTCTTTTCCAAGCCACTCTTGCAATAAGCTCATCTCTACACATGACCATTCTTCATATATAAATCCTTGGATAGAACCTTGGTCATCATATACTCTTCTAGAGTCCAACACATGAACTCCAAACTTCTTCATGGACTCGATCTATAAAGATATCTCAATGCAAACATTAGTCCATAGAGATTGTCATTAATTACCAAAACCACACATGGGGCAACACATGCTCTTTCACTCTGGGGCAGGAGAGCATCAGATGATCCACGTCTTCATCTTCATTGCAAGAGAGGCAGCTTGGGAAGGAGCAAGGTGATGTCGGTGTCGACGCTCGTTGGTGGAGAGGCAGCGACGTCGGGTGAGCCAGTTGAAGATCTTGCACTTAAGGGGCGCTGAGCTTCTCCAAACTTTTCCAGCAAGTTCATCCACTGGCATGTGCCTGAAAGAGTTAGCATAGAACATACGATTCGAGAAAGTTTTCATTGTGTGCCGACAAACTCGGATATCCGGCGCATCTGGGTTCAGAGTGATGGAGGCAATATCCTCATCCAACCTAGCTAACTCAGTGACGGCTCGGAGGGAGAGGCGAGGGACGAGCGAGAGGCCTGACTCCAACGCAGCGAGGACCTGGGCGTTAGGGCGAGTGGTGTGGGAGAAAAGAGTCGGGAACTTTTGCGAAAGAGGTAAGGGGCCGAGCCAACGGTCAGCCCAGAATGCTGTCTTTGCTCCATCCCCAATCGAAACAAGGGATTATTCCCGAAAGGCAGCGAGACCAGCAGAGATGCTCTTCCAGACAGGGGTGTGAAGGCGATGGGAGGTTCCTAAATCCTTGTGGTCAGACCAACCATATTGTCGCTTGAACCAAAGGACCCAGGGGGCGTCGCAATTAGAGTGAATTTTTAGGAGGAATTTGGATAGAAGGGAGGCATTTTTATGGACAAGGGAGATGATGCCAAGCCCACCAAGCTTCTTAGGACAGCAGACATCATCCCAAGCAACTTTGCAGTGACCCCCAGAGCAGGTTTCTTCTCCTATGCAGAAGAAGGCACGCCGCCGTTTGTCGATAGCAGCAATGTGGCCGGGCGGAAGCAGACCCGCAGCCATGGCATGTGCGAACTTGGCAGTGATAACGGAGTTTATAAGAACCAGGCAACTGCCAATAGGAAGAGAGCGGCCCCGCCAACCAGATAGGTGCATGTCACACTTGGAGATAATAGATGCAAAATCTGAGAGACACATCTTGTAGGGTGATAGGGGGAGTCCGAGGTAGGTTTGGGGAAGGTGGAAACAGTGCACCCAAAGGTGGCCGCCATAGTCTCGGCAAGGCAGGGGTCAGTTTTAATAGGGACGAAGGTACTTTTGTGGAAATTGATCATTAGACCAGTAGCAGAGGAGAAATCATCCAGTAGTTTTTTAAGGTTCGCGACATGGCCTGGGATGGCTCGAATGATGATCAGGGTGTCATCAGCATACTGCAGAATAGGACAGGGGAGGTCGTCAACAATGGGGTGAAGAAGAAGCCCCTCACGGGAGGCTTGCAGGAGCAATTGTTGCAGGATATCAGCAACAATGTCAAAGAGGAAAGGGGAAAGCGGATACCATTGAATCCATTTCCCCGGGATACCATTAAGAAGAACCGCCGTTTGGCTAGTGTCGGGGGAATACTTTCTGGATTAACCCGCGGCCCAGTGCGACTTAACTTACTCGCACGGATGAAGGCCCACTTGGGAACAAGCCCAATATTGAACCGCCATAAGGAGAAAGATCTAGAAGACAAATCCCGGAGGACGTGAAGACCAAGTAGTCTCCGAGTAGGCCTCTGTGGATGTATTCCTTATGGGGAAGTTTCCTTTTGTAACCTAGCGAGCCTCTGTGTATATAAAGAGGACTCGCAGGACTTAGAGCGGGTCAAGCTATCAAGCCCCAAACCCTAGCTCATACGGCGAGTACCAGATCGGATCGCCTCCATTGTAACACCTCGATTATCATATCAATACCAATCTAGGGTAGGCAGGAAGTAGGTCTTTTACCTCACATTGAGGGGGCCGAACCTGGGTAAATCTGTGTTGATCTTTGTTCCTGCGATCCCAAGCTCGGAGATGCTTGACTCGTAATCCCACACCTACGAAGTCATCTATGACACCTGACGTGACAAACCCACGACAGTTGGCGCCCACCGTGGGGCCTGCGGTCAAAAGCGTCACGTTCCGCGCAGGATCGAAATCAGGCTTCAAGGACATCGCCATTGGCCAAGTTGAAGACATCAATGGGGTCCCCTTCATCGACGACTCAGAGTGGGGACCCGAGGCAGATCGCATCGAGTTCGGATACATCGTTCCCATCGGATCAGTAAAAGTTTTCGTCGGATCCGTCAGTCGCAGATCTATGGACGCGACTCAAGGAAGCGAATCGGTGCAGGAGCTGCGGCCGGTTAGGGTCCGCGTGTTGGAGGAGCTACAACAAGTTACGGCAAGATTGCCCATCCCCGTCCCATCAAGACCTGTTTGGGGATCCCTACCAAATCAGGAAGGAGATCTCAAGATTGAAGAGATTGAAGCTATCAGGACGGAACTCTGTGAAGAGGCACAAAGACTCGCGGCTGAGCGCGAAACTCCAAGAAGAAGGCGACGACTCCGCCACTGCCAGCCAAAGCACCAGGCGGTGCGAACCAAGATGACATCTGAGCGCAAGAAACTCCAAGAAGAAGAGTGGCGACTCCGTCGTTGGCAGCAAAAACATCAGATCAAGATAGGCAGAGAAGAGAGGAAATCACAGCTCCGCGGCGACCCAGAGAGCAACGTGCACGCCGCGATAGGGATATTATCAAAGATAGCACCGGTTGGAGACACGCGAGCTGATAAGGAAGCTCGCCATGCGATCGACCTACTACAAACTGCTGCTTTACAACAAGCAAATATGTATGGAGTCACGCCCAATGAGCCGCAAAACGAGGTATCATGGGGAGGAGAAAAGTACAGCGTCGAAGAAGTGGTCAACCAGTTAGCAGGTTTGCAGGTATCATTGGAAAAAGAAAAGAAGATAGAAGGCGAGTCGCGGATGACCGGAGCGACTCAGCCATCCCAGATTGAAACTGATTCAGATGAAGATTCAGCGCCAGTAAACTCCTATTCATTATTGAAAGGACCAGCATGTTTTGGAGAGGAAATACGGCTCACTCGCTTCCCCCGAACTTCGTGAGTCGCAGCGAGTCACCACCTATCGCGACCAAGACCCTGCCTTATGGATAGAAGACTATGAGGCAAGCATGACAGGGCTGATGTGACTCAAGAAATACGTGCAAAATACTTCCACTTGGCAATACAGGGAGAAGCTAGGGATTGGCTATTAAGGCTGCCATCAAAATCAATAAACACATGGGAAGACTTGAAGGACAAGTTCATTCGCAGATTCCAAACAGAAGATATGAAAAACCTTAGACAATGCATTCAAAAAAGGACGAATCAAGCGGCGACTGGATCAAGAGAGTCGCGGAGATCCTTGGCTCCGCCAAAAACTTAACAGTACAAGCTGCAATACAAGCTATGAGAAAGAACTGTAGATTTGAGCCGCTGGTGCACAAATTAAGTCGCGCTGAGCACAAGATTGATAGTTTCGACCAGCTTTTGGCAACGGCTGACAAGTATGCAAAGACAGATAGAGGGACAGGCGGCTTATCACAGAACCCAACGGGGAAACTGCCAGTCGCGAAGACAGAACGTCGCGCACCAGATGCAAGAGCAAGGGAGTGATAAGGCCTTACCCCCTAATAACTGCAAGGGGATCTTCGACGTGCCTTGCGACTTACATCGCAGGAGAGATGGCAGGCCAGCGGGTCACACAAAGGCGCAATGTCATTATTACCGGAGGTGGAAAGAAGGCGACACGCCAGATACAGCTCGCAGCAGATCGATGCACCACAAGAATAAATCTAGCTCTCATCAAGAGCCTGACGTTTTACCTAGAAGAAACATAGGACAGTTTCATACAGTGGAGGTACAAACGACGGATGGACCGGAAGACAGTCAGATTTCAACGCCAGAAAGGTATCGTCGCTGGACAGAGCAATCGGTTATTTGGAGTCGCGGCGATCACCCCCCAGAAGTAAGAGATCCAGGACAGCCAGCTCTGGTGGTCACGCCAGAAGTCGCGGGATACAAGTTAAGTAAGGTCCTAATGGACGGAGGAGGAAGAGTAAACATCCTATATCAAGACACGCTCCGAAGAATGAATATACCCGAGACAAGGCTGCGACCATCCAGGAAAGAAATTCAAGGAATAATCCCAGGAGCTGTTACGCGACCAATCGGAAAGATAACACTTGAAGTTAGCTTTGGAACAGAGCGGAACTTCCGCTCAGAGCTCCTAGACTTTGAGGTTGTAGCAGTCAAAAGCTCATATCATGCAATCTTTGGAAGAGAAGCCTATGTCAAATTTACCGCTCGCCCCTGCTACGTCTACCTACAGTTAAAGATACCAGGACCAAACGGTGTTATTACAATATATGGAGACAGACAGAGAGCATTAGAATGCGAGAACGCAGGCTCAGTACTCGCAGAAGAAGCTTGTATCGCCAACTCTTCACATGGGTATCAGTCGCAGATCGGTGATCGCAGCTCAAAACGAGTCGCGTTGGAGGTACCGCGGAAGCGGCCAACAGGATGCAGCCACCGGATGGTAAATACCCACCGAGAAGTCGCGCATCAGCAAGATAATGCCCCAGAGGTCGCCTTGATACAAAAAGAAGACAAGAGATGGCGCATGTGCATAGACCCAGCCTCGATCAACAACCCAGCCAAAGGGGCTCAGTTATCGTGAGACCTTACAAAGCAAACTCAATTCAACATAAGTCGCAGCTCAGTGCGGCTGATCGCCCAACACAATGACTTTCTACTTCAACATGAGACATACATCGGAGCTATCATGCTCGACCCGAGTCGCTTTTAGCGACTCAAAATTGAACCAATCAGGTGTTCAACCCACTCCGTCAGGAGTATTAATTCGCAACTAAGTGCGATGAGTATCAAGTATGCATGGCCTGCGGGGAATAGAAAACCCGCATTAAAGGGCCTGCATCATCATGTAACACCCTGTAAAACATCGAGTGATTATGAAATAAAGCCGGCACCCTTGACATTCAAGGGTTTGTCGTTTCGCCTCAACTATCATTGAGTCGCTGAGTCTTTTGAATTTCATATATCACTGACCCTTGAGGGCTCCTTACGAGCATCGCGAGTACCAATCGCACCTCAAATTTTGCCAAACTAGTGGCAATCCTTAAGCTAGAAGCGTCTTGCATTATGCGACCAAAGTACTGGGGTGTGGCGTCAATCGAGCTTGATTGCCTATCATGGCCGCTCTCGACCCTGAACACACATGTTCCTAGGAAATACTGAGCCGCGCGAGCGTCTACTTAATGGAATTATCAAGAAAAGAACCTGCTTATAGGTCACAAAAATACAGTTTATGATACATGAATATCTTACAGACTAACGGGCATGTCCCACATTATTTATTTTTCCTCTTCCGAGCAACAGGAGTGGGAATTGGCGCGGCTTGTCTCGCAGTTGCAGTCGCAGGTGTCCTAATAATCAGGGCGCCGCCAGACGAAGCAGAAGGGCCACCAGATACTGTTGCTGGAGTGGCAGCCCGAGATGACTCAGCTCCTGAGGACTTTTCCTTGACACCTTGCTCCCATCAAGATTGAATTTATCAAGATAAGTGCCCAAGTCTAAGTTATCAACAAATTTTGTGGCATACCCGCGCATCCCTTTCCAGATATCGAAGTACTCGCTTATTGGCAGTTCAGTATCATCTGCGCTCATCGCCAGGCCGTGGCGAGCAACCTTGCCAACATCTATCTCTGGATAATATGCTCGAAGCAATGTCAAGACATGCGCGGCTCCGGCGCGAGCAGAGGATCGTTTCCAATCAGAGACATAATGTGGAGCCTTGAGCAGTTTATTATCCAATACTCGCAAGATGTTGGGCCATCAGTCGCAGGAGTGATTACCGTCATAACTTCCTTGGTAACCTTTAAGAAGCGCTGGCTGAGGTCAGACAGATATACCAGTTGATCCTTCAAATTGGAGCGGGACACTGGGGCCTCAGGTCCTATGTCAAAGAAAGAAAAGGCAAGAAACAAGTCAGAGACTAACGAGTGGTTACCCAAAATATGTATGATTAAAGGAATACAAGACCAACCAGCAAGCTGCAGGACGGCTGATTTGACCATGGAGCCAAAACCCTCAAAGGCTTTGAGCAGCGAGTTATATTTTTCATCTCGCGCGGCGAGTTCCTTTGCGTGGTCTCCCTTCAGGCGATCAATCAATTCAGATTTAAGAGCCAGCCCTTCTCGCAAAGATCTAATGACCTCGTCTTTCTCCATGAGTCGCTGCTGCATATCAGCTTCAAGTTCTTTAAATTGCTCTTCGCAGGAGTCGAGTTGACCTTTGAGAGATTTTATTTCCTGATCTTGGTCCCTAATGACCTCATTATGCTGCTCCAGGCGAGACTGCATCATTTCAGGATGGTCTATGGAAATGCCTTTACCCTTTATTGAGCCAGAAGCATCAAGCAAGGACAGTTCACGCTGAAAACAAACAGAGCAAAACGAATAGGTAAATTATCCAGGAATTTGGGGGCTCGAGATTTGAAGCAAGGAAAAGAATCAACACCCCGTGCGATGACACAAGGTTTTGATCCTTGGGGGCTACGGTATATGTACCTGGCGACTTGAAGAAAATTGCTCAACTAAGCCGCGCAGCAGAGCAGCATGCTTGTCTCCAGCAGAAATTATGGCATCTGCGATTGACTTAGAACTATTTCCTGGAGCTGGAATTCTATTTTCAGTAATATCCTACCAGCAGCAGGAGTTGTGGATGGAGCCGCGACTGGAGTCGCAGCAGGAGCCGCATCTGCAATACCTTCCTCCAGGGAGGGCCTTGGATGAGTCGCACATTACTGTTTCCCACGTTTCATCAGCAGCATCATCCTCGCTCATAGCTTGCTGAGAAGAAGTGGGGTGAGAATTAGACTTGGTACCCTCTCAGACATGGCCTGCAAAACATTGATGGGTTAATAAGCTGACCTAGCAGAGCCGCAACATTGAAAGGAAGGCGAACCATACCCAGGGGCACGGATACTTTCATCAGGCAACCAGAGGAAGGAGAAGATAAACCTTGCAAATCTGAACCTGCAGATATGAAAAGAAGTGGTGTCAGCAAATATGCAATCACGAAAGGAAAAGGAGAGAGTCGCAAATAATTACCCGAGCTTATTGAAAAGCAATCCTTTGCTACAGCTTCGGAAGAAAGCAGCTTGTTGGGATCAGTAAGTTTTAAAGATTTGGCAGCTTTTGTTTCTACCAGTAGCGCCAAGGCTTTGCGCGTTTTCAGGCTGCGTGGGATCTTCTGAGCTCTGGCATAAAATACGTTTCGAGGACCTGCGAGGCACCTCAGGAAGTTCCAGGAAAGGAGTATTTGGAGTCGAAGACAAAAGAGCGTCGGCCATTTGTTGTTCCTCTTCAGAAGCACTACCCTCGTGCATAACTGTATCTTCGTCAAAGGCTGCGGCTTGCCTTGACGACTCAGCCACGGTTCCTTGGTTCAAGTCGACGTCCTCTGAAGGAAGAACCCAGAAATAGGGATCGATCTGAAAAGGAGCTCAGGTCAGAAATAATCAATTTTTGGGAAAGGAATTTTCGAGGAAACAAGTGACAAGTAAACATTACCACAAAAGGCTTGTGCTCAGCCCAGAAGGGAGCAAGTCCGACGTTGTCATACGAGTCAATATCCTCGTCCGTCACTCGGCGAATGAAATTTATCCACTCCCCTTTGTCCCAATCTTCAGGGCAAGTACGATCGACGTCATTTGCATGACAAGTGAAATCCATCATAAGTCGCAAGCGGCGACTCACAGGCTGAATCGCCACTTAGTCCAGCAAGATATGAGATCAATCCAGTGAGACCATGGAGTGTCAGCCCTCACCTTATCCAAGAGGGATTCGATAAAGGGCAACGAAGAAGGATCAGGTTTAGAAGACAGAGCATCGGTAGCCTCGAAGGGAAGAGGAGACCAAAGAGGAAAGGAATTTCACCCTCAGGAGAAGTGTTTTTACAATAGAAGAATGTCCTTTGCCACTCCTTGATTTTCTTGGCGAGAGTTAGTTTTGGGAAGATACTACCCCTACGGCGTTGGAAGGAAATGGCGCCGCATTGGAGAAAAGGACCATCTGTGGTTTCCCTTTGACTATTGCAATTGAAAAGAGCAAGCCAGAAATCTATTGAAGGCGGGACGCCCAGATAATCTTCGCAGAGGACGTGGAAGTTGCTAACTTGCAACATGAATTAGGGCCGATATCATGGAAGCGAAGACCTAACCGCTGCATCAAGGAACGGAAGAAGAGAGAGCCCGGGGGCTTGAACCCGCGCTCAACATGCTCCGCAAAAATCACTATCTCTCCTGGTTGAGGATTGGGGATTACCTCCTCACCGGCCGCTCGCCATTCGCATTGATCTTTTGGCGGAAGAAGGCCCCGTGCAGATAGGGATTCCAGGAAATCTTCGTCGACCCACGAGCCTTCCCAGTTGCATTTGCGGCGAGACATTTTTCTCAGATCGATGGAGATATCCACCGAA
The DNA here is from genome assembly GCA_947311845.1 of Poa pratensis. Lineage (NCBI taxonomy): Eukaryota > Viridiplantae > Streptophyta > Magnoliopsida > Poales > Poaceae > Poa > Poa pratensis. The sequence goes on from CAMZMU010000095.1 coordinate 33,840,909, forward strand.
GGATTGTGAGTACGGAAGCGAGATTGGAGGCGGCGGAAAGGATTAGCGGATGCAGGACTTGATGCAGAGACGCTGGGGAAAACGATGAGTCAAGATAAATAACCCAGACGCAGAAGACGTTTAGATCTGAAAATCAACCGTCAAGACAGGATAAGTCGCGTTCTTGAGCCGCCAAGAAAAGTTATAAGCCGCAGATTGGAACAAGGAAAAGCACGGCCTAAGCATTCAAGATCAAGAAGTACTATGAAGTTCAGGCCATGCTTGGGGGCTAATGTCGGGGGAATACTTTCTGGATTAACCCGCGGCCCAGTGCGACTTAACTTACTCGCACGGATGAAGGCCCACTTGGGAACAAGCCCAATATTGAACCGCCATAAGGAGAAAGATCTAGAAGACAAATCCCGGAGGACGTGAAGACCAAGTAGTCTCCGAGTAGGCCTCTGTGGATGTATTCCTTATGGGGAAGTTTCCTTTTGTAACCTAGCGAGCCTCTGTGTATATAAAGAGGACTCGCAGGACTTAGAGCGGGTTAAGCTATCAAGCCCCAAACCCTAGCTCATACGGCGAGTACCAGATCGGATCGCCTCCATTGTAACACCTCGATTATCATATCAATACCAATCTAGGGTAGGCAGGAAGTAGGTCTTTTACCTCACATTGAGGGGGCCGAACCTGGGTAAATCTGTGTTGATCTTTGTTCCTGCGATCCCAAGCTCGGAGATGCTTGACTCGCGTAATCCCACACCTACGAAGTCATCTATGACACCTGACGTGACAAACCCACGACAGCTGGATAGGTTCAGCTCCCTAATCCAACTCCTCGACGGCTCAGGGAAGCCCTTAGCTTGAAGAATTAAATCAAGAGCGTCCCAACTAATGGAATCAAAAGCTTTGCGGAAGTCCAGTTTGAACACAGCGGTCGGAGCCGATCTCTTGTGACAGGTCTGGACAATATCAGCAGCGTAAATAAAATTTTCTGCAATTGACCTGCCGGCAATGAACCCTGTCTGATCAGGGTGCACGAGCTTAGGGAGAATCGGGCGGAGGCGGATGGTAAGGCACTTCGTAATGGCTTTAAGGCAGAAATTTTGCAAGGAGATGGGTCGAAAATTGTCCGGTTTGTTAGCGCCGACTTTCTTGGGGAGAAGAACAATGTAGGATTTGTTGACGGGTCGAAGGTCAGTGGATAGAGCATGAAAATCTTGAAGAGCGGTGAACAGGGAGTCTTTGACAAGGTCCCAGTATTTTTTGAAGAAAGCTGGGCCAAAGCCATCCGGACCAGGGCTAGAGTTATCATGCATGGAGAGAATGGCGGTCCTCAGCTCGGCGATCAAGAAAGGAGCAGTGAGCGCAGCCGCTTGGAAGGAGTCAAGGGAGGTGGAGTTGACAAGGGACGGGAGATCCAGCAACGGTGCAATAGGAATCGACCGCCCCAGCAGATCTTTGTAGAAGGTGTGCAAAAGTTGAGCTTTCCCTTGGTGAGAGGAGACTGGCGTGCCATCGTCATCCTCGATGATTTTAATCTGGTTTTGGCGCAGGCGCCCAGAGGCACAGAGGTGGAAGTAGCGAGAGTTTTCGTCCCCAAGAGTGCAATGCTTGATTTTTGCCCGCTGTCTCCAGTAGGTGGCGCGCGAGGAGTTTTGCCTACAAAGAGAGGCCTTAGAAAGGCAACGAAGCGTGGCTTCCGGCGGTTCAAGAATCCTAGTTTCTTCCAGGCGGTCAATCAGCCAGATGACCGTCTTGCAGTTTTCAAGGTAGATGGAAGGAAGACGCCTCGATCGTGCCCAAATCCGGGCAGCAGAGCGGATACACTTCAGTCTAAGATTAAGTTGACCAATAGGCTTGTTGTCGGCGTGGGAGGAGTTTACACTACTCCAGTTAGCGGCAACCAGGGAGGAAAAGGCATCATTAGAAAGCCACGAGTTCTCAAGGCGGAAGATGGTGCTCCTCGGAGCTTTGGAAGAGGCAGTGATGAGAAGAGGGACATGGTCCGATGTTGGGCGATACGAGGAGGTAAGCGTCGAATCCGGAAGAGCAAGACTCCAATCTGTGTTAATAAGAACACGATCTAGACGGGCCAGGATAGGGGGGTTTGTTGATTCGACCTGGTAAACTGGCGGTCGAGAAGGGGGATCTCAATAAGAGCTGAATTATTAATGAAATCATTAAACCAGGTAGTCTCCGTAGGGTTGATGTTTCCATTGGATTTGTACCTATGGGAGCGAACCAAGTTAAAATCCCCCATGATGGTGATCGGGCCGTGAGAGGAGGAAAGGATAGAAGCGAGGGAGTCGAGGAAAACGCTCTTGGAATGGTGATCACAAGGGCCGTAAACGTTAACGACGGAGAAGGAAAAGTTGTCTAGGCGGAAAGAAAAGGAAGTGGTAACGGAGAAGTCGTCGATAGAGTGACTAGTAAGTTCAACTAGCCTATCATCCCAAGCTGTGATGATCCCTCCGGACGCACCAACCGAAGGTTTGAAGACAAAGGTCCTGAGGTAAGGGGGAAGGAAGGCAGCAACATTAAAACGAGAAACATGTTCGAGTTTAGATTCCTGTAGACAGATAATAGCTGGAGCGATGGAGTCAATTGCAGCCCGCACGTTGTCACATTTTAGTTGCTGTCCAAGCCCCCTAACATTCCAACCAGAGAGCAGGAGTTTAACAATCATTGGTAAGCAAAGGCAACGATAGAACAGAGGTAATATAAAGGGAATCAGCCGCCTCAAAATAAAAGGGAGCAACGAGCTCAGGGTACAGAGTACAGGTTCGAAATAGGCTAGAACGATTACAACAGAGGGAACGATACATCAAACTAAAAAAGACAGAGCTCAGTTGGGCATAGTAAAACGTAGCAAGGCCAGTGTAAAACCGGCGCACGCAAGGCCCAGGATAGATAGCAGGAGCAGAAGTCTTGGTGATGAGGAGGTCGGCGATAGAGGGCCAACAAGCCCAGGTAGGATTGGCTTCCCCAATCATGGTGAGGAGGCAGACGACAGGGTAGCGAGCTGGCCTTCTTCCAGCTCAGTACCAGATATGTCACAGGCAGCAGCGAGCGCGAGAAGATCATGCTCACCCAGCGGCCCATCACTGGCAATGGCCTCAGCGATGAGATCGTCAGCAGGCAGCTCCCCCTTGCGAGCGGTGTCTGACTTGCCGCTGCCCTCCATCCTCTTAGCCTTGGCTAAGATGGCCCTGTCGACGATGGAGATGCGCTCCCCTGGCTCAATGGAAGCAAGGCGAGGACTGTGGCGCCGTCCATCCTGAAGCAGAGGCCCAAAAGGGATGCTCTGAGCTGGTTCGACCAGCAGAGGAAGGCCCACATCCTCCACGGCCGGCACGGGCAGGCCAGCGGCATCTGCGCCCATAGCAGCAACCTCCAAGCCCTGGATAGAAGGAGAGATAGGTGGCGCACGGTGGGAGACCATGCCCACATCCACAGCTGTAGCATCCCCCATGACCATAGCCTCAGCTAGCTCATAGGGCACACCTGAACCTGGATCAGGAGCAGCACCACGAGCCAGGACGTCCACCGAGACGAGGGGACGGCACAGAGGCCCAACAGTGGCCAGGTTCTTGAGAAGCCCAACTGTGGCCGTGGCAAGGTTGGCCACCATCAAGCCTTCGCAGCCAAGGTGAGGCGCAGCTTTGCGCATCGGCAGCCTGAAGAAGAGGCGTTCCCCGAGGGCTCCTTGCACGAACACCTCAAAGAACCCGAAGTGGAGCTTGTAGACCACGCTCTTAGGCTTAGAGTGAAGAAGCTCTCCTATGACCACCGGCAGAGGAGGAGCAGAAGCCAAGGCACGGGCCACCACAGAAGCAGCCGGGGCAGCCGAGCAGGCAGCACCCGAAGGGACAGTGGGAGCAGGAGCCCCCAAGTTGTGCAGCATATCAGCAAAGCCGAACTCCCCGGTCAGCTCAACATACTCGCCATCCGACTCAGCCTCCGGGATATCAAAAGGATCAGATTCAGAGGGAGGGTCAGAGGATCCAACAAGGCCATCAAAGCCCAGGATAGTGACTTTGGCCATGGATCCCTGACTGCAGTGGTTCTTGACAGCAAGGTTTTCAGGGATGTCGGTCAGGGTTTCTGCCTTCACAGTGAGAAGGACAGCAGAAAAGTCAAGTCCAACCAGGCAGATGGGGTCGATGAAATGTGGATTGGCGTAAGGTCCAGAGGAGTGGATAATGTGGGAACGGTATCAATGCTCTAGTGGGTAGTCCTCAATGGAGAGAGCAGCAAGGATGTCATGTTCAAACAAGAACCTGTTGTCTGTCTCATCATGACGGACGAACTGAATAGAGGTTTCGGTGCCAAGGAAGGGGCCGTTGTTTACGGCGCTCTCCCTATCTCCAGCAGAGGCAAAAACGACAAGTTTGGTGCCAATTGAGGAGGAAAGCAGAGCAGCACGTCTCGGGCCGCAGCCAAGAGCAACAGCCTCATGGATCAGGGGAGCAGGGGAAACCACTGGAGGGGAAACAAGGACGTACGCAAGATGGTCGAAGTGAGCCATGTCCACAGGCGGCATGAAAACGTCGGTGTAGTCCGGCCTGACAGGGACCTCCAAATCTTCCGCATCTGGTAGGGAGTCAGTGTCGAAAGAGAGCTGCTCCGGAGCCGGCAGGTAGTCAGCGGCGTCAACGATGGGGATGAACCCATCATCAGCATTGGAGTCGGACGCAGCATCAGCTTCCACAGCCGCTACCGCGCCTTCATCCGACGAGTCATCGATGAAGATCACCTCGGGCTCCTCCTCCACCAGTATAGGCTCCTCCTCTTCGGGCTCATCATCCTCCACGGTGGCGACGGCCGCAGGGAACGCAAGCCGACAGACGGCCCTGGTGTGGTCACCAGAGAAGCATAGCTGGCAGCGCAAGATGGATGGCTCCTCTCCCAGGTCAGCTTCCTCCGCGGCCAGGTTCAGGTTCGCCATGGGAGCGGGCAAGGATCTAGAGTAGAAGAGGGAAGTGAAATTAGGTCTTGGGAGATTGGGGACAGAGAGAGATCCGTAGGGGGAAGCTTACACTCACGCTTGAAGTGGCCGGAGATCCGGCAACGGCGGCAGCGGATGGGGTCTCTACAGTCCTTGACAAGGTGGTCGGAGGCCAAGCAGTGGTGGCACCGAGGTACGGAGAAATCGAGCGGTGGTGGAAGCAATTTGAGCTTTGTCGAGAACCCAAAACAAAACGATCTAACTGCAAACGGCATCGGCCAATTTTGCAGATGAAGTCATCTAGTGTATGTAACACTGTGAATTTCTCGGTGCGAAGATCATAGACACAAATTTCGTATCCTTGTCTGGAAACATAACGAATACATTTTATTTTACCGCCAGCATGTGTCATCCCCAAAGGCATATACTCATAGGTGGAAGAGGGCACCGGGATTCTGTATGCTTTGATCCAGGTATTCTTATCAATGCCATTTAAGAGCCAAATGTTGACACACCTATTATTGCTTGACATCTCTAAATGAACATAGCACAAGGCGTCGTTGAACTCGGCAATGCAGACCCGGTCAGTTATCTTCCACAACTCTGTGCCCGTTGCTTTTGATGGGCCTTCGATTCCCTTTTTCCACTCTTCCCTCTCAATGTCGAACGGAAGTAAGGTGTCATTGTCTAGGCCCCGTGAGACCAAGAAGTACATGACCCCATTCATGGCAATAGGTACCCCTCGAATGTTTGATGCATATGTTGGGAGGAATCACGGCGGCCTCCATCTAGTGTCAGCTCCTAGAGTGAAAACCTTGCATGCCTGATCTTGTATCCGCACACAGACAACCTTGTACGCACCGGATGAAATGGCGCGACCAAAGCCGACGGTTCTATATTTCTTTTCCGGATAGTGTGCGAGCACCTCACCTCAGGCCGGGTCAATTACACGGGTGTCACCCGACGAACAGTTGGTGACACACACGAGGTCGTCCATGCTTGTGGAGAGCAACTGCGTGCTGCTACTGCTGCCTATGTCCTCCACCACCATCATGACACTCCCGTCCATGTCCATCAGCCGCAGGTCGTAGTAGACTTTGTGCTCACGGAAGCGGCGGGTGACACAGACGAGCGCTTCACCGTGACGAGATTTATGCGCGGCGATGAAGGTTGTGTCGGAGATGAGTGCACACCACTCCCTGGACACACAGGAAACGGCACACGGAGCTCACCGGAAGCCTAGCGAGGATGTCGAAGATAAGGTTGTTTGGCAAGGACACGGCAGAGTCCGTGGCGGCCTGTGAAGGCATGTTGGTCGTCTTGGCCACGCCATGGCTCAGGAGGCGGCGGCGGCGGCGTTCAGGAGACTGCTGGGGCGCCATGGCGGTTCAGGAGAATGATCCGATAGATCGAGGAGCTGGATATGATCCGGCAAGGAAAGTTTAATAAGGCTTTGGCGTCAAGATCGGCTGTGTATGCTCTTAAATCTCTGAGTCATGACCCGTGCATGATAAGGGCTCGATCGAAACTCGAAAACATCACATGTACGCACTGGATCTGCGAGATCGTGTCCGTCTCGGTCTCTCCTAGGTCCGTCCCCTTTAAATATACAGCGCCGCGAGGTGGTCGATCGCCCTGCACCACATCGACACCACCCCACCCAACACCCGACCGAGTTTTTAGACGAGAGATCAATCAAGGACCATGGCGGTGATGACAGTGGACGCAAGCAAGGTCGACGAGGTCGTGGCCGAGAAGAGCGAGGGCGGCGAGATCGTGGCCGAGAAGAGCGAGGGCGGTGAGGTCGTGGCCGAGAAGCCTAAGATGATTGAGCTGGTGAGCTCCGACGGCGACCACTTCGAGATCACCCATGAGGCGGCGGCCATGTCGCAAACCATCCACCACATGATCGAGGACGACTGCATCGACAACGGCGTCCCTCTCCCCAATGTCAACTCCAAGATCCTCGCCATGGTCATCGAGTACTGCAACAAGCACGTCGCCAGCACCTCCGACGGCGAGAAGGAGGACCTCAAGAGTTTCGACGAGAAGTTCATCAATGTGGATCAGGCCACGCTGTTCGACATCATCCTCGCCGCCAACTATCTGGACATCAAGGGGCTCCTGGACCTCAGCTGCCAGATGGTGGCCGACATGATCAAGGGCATGTCGCCAGAGGAGATTCGCAAGACGTTCAACATCAAGAATGACTTCACCCCCGAGGAGGAAGAGGAGATCCGAAGGGAGAACCAGTGGGCGTTTGAGTAGATCACCTAGCTAGAAACACTACCTTTGGTCTTTATATAAGTAGCTGCTTAGATTGTTACTACTACTACGTCGTTTTTCTTGGTTAGTTAAACAGAATTAAGGCTGTTTTATCTTCGTTTGGAACCGGCGAAACTATATACTAGCTGCTTAGATTGATACTATTTCATGAGTTAGGTTGTTTTATTTTGTCGTTCTGTAGGGTCGCGTGTAGGCTACACTAGCGCAAATAAAAATTTTCTACCGCGACATCCAAGGAACTGCTGCAGTTATAGATCACGGGATTACCACTAGACGCGTTGTGCCGTGCTGAAGTCGGTGAAGCAAGTCGGGGCAGGGTAGACATACAATCCTCTCCAATCCAGTCGCTCCCACGAACAGCTCCCACGAACAGCTCCTCTCGGCGGCTCGTCCAAGTGCTCCAAGTGCAGCACCTCTATCGGTATCCACACGTACGGCGTGGAGGCGCCGCTCGCCGGACTGCTAGGTCCGCGCGGGCGGCAGGGGCGTGGTGAGACGGTGGCTGGGTGGATTGTGGTGCGGAATTGGGCAACCCTAAAACGTCCAGCCTCCTCTCCTTATATAGACCTCCCCATATTGGGCTGCCTCAACCGAAGCCCATTCTGGAGTCTATTCCAGCCCAACTCGAATCCAATCCGAATTCTGCCTTCACTGCCTTAAGTGTGTGACCCTATAGGTTCACGCACGTTTAGACATGACACGAGTACACCTACTCGGCCAATAGTTGGTAGCGGCTTCTAGCAAAACATGCCAACTCCCAAACGCACATAAAGATCGTATCGGACGAACCATCACAATGTTTATGCCATTCCCTTTGCCTCACGATATTAGGTCAAGCCTCCAGCTGACCTCTCTTTCTCGATCCTGTGATTCGGAATCCCATACTAGGTTAACCATTAACCTTATGTAGCACGGCCATGCATTTCTGGATCCGATCACTCGAGGGGCCCAGAGAAATATCTCTCTCAAGTAGAGAGGGGCAAATCCCATCTTGACTGACTATGCCTTGCAGCATGTTTCATGACAAACCCGTAAGCTACCTTTATGGCTACCCTTTCACGGTGTAGCGTTGGATAGCCCCAAAGTAAGTTAATTCACATCTCAAGTACATACGACAATCTCAGGTCTAGGGACAAAGCAAACACATCGTGTAGAGAGAGCTATGAACGTTTGCTTCATTGTCTCAAGGTGGGTCAGCCCAACTCTATGTTCACAACATAAGTCCACATTATTAGTTTGACATCTCCATGTCTATGACTTGTGAAACATAGTCATCTACTAATACATGTGCTAGTCTAATATTCAAGTGTGTCCTCACATGAACTCCGACTAGGGACATATTTAGAATAACCATACAAGTAATGAGTTTCACAGACAAGTCCTCAACTCGCCAATCAATACAAGACATTATTCAAGGCACATTATAAATCATGGATACATTGAAATATCATCATCTCTATGATTGCCTCTTGGGCATATTTCCTACAGTCTCCCACTTGCACTAGAGTCAATCTAGAAGATATCTAATACCCATAGCTCTTGTGTGCTTATCATGATTCTTCTGTGAGAGAGGCTTTGTCAACGGATCAGCCACATTCAGATCCGTATGTATTTTGCATAAGTTTATTTCGCCTCGTTCGATGTACTGCCGAATGAGATGAAACCGCCGCATAAAGTGTTTGGTCTTCTGGTGATTCCTTGGCTCCTTTGCTATCGCAATGGTTCCACTGTTGTCACAGTAGAGATCCACTGGACTGGACGCACTAGGGACAACACCAAGATCAGTAAGGAACATTTTCATCCAAACACTTTCCATGCTAGCTTCTGCCGCAGCATAATACTCGGCCTCCATTGTAGAATGAGCAACTGTGTCCTGCTTGGAACTCTTCCAGCAAACCGCCCCACCGTTCAACGTGAACACATAGCCCAATTGCGACTTGGAATCATCCACATCAGTTTGGAAACTAGCATCGGTGTAACCATTTACAACGAGCTCCTCCTCACCTCCGTAAACTAGGAACATATCCTTAGTCCTTTTCAAGTACTTAAGGATATTCTTTACCGCTGTCCAGTGACTCTCACCGGGATCAGCTTGGTACCTGCTCGTAACACTTAGAGCATAAGAAATATCTGGGCGAGTACAAATCATAGCATACATGATAGATCCAATTGCCGAAGCATATTTGATATTTTTCATGCGCTCTCGCTCATCAGTAGTCGAAGGACACTGAGTCTTGCTAAGGTTTATACCATGTGACATAGGCAAGAACCCTTTCTTAGCCTCTTCCATGCCGAAACGTTTTAGCACCTTGTCAAGGTATGTACTCTGGCTTAATCCTATTAGCCTCTTCGATCTATCTCTATAGATCTTAATTCCCAGAATATATGCTGCTTCTCCTAAGTCCTTCATTGAAAAACTATTCTTCAACGAAGTCTTTACGGATTCAAGCATAGGAATGTCATTTCCAATCAGCAGTATGTCATCCACATACAAGATTAGAAATACGAGCGAGCTCCCACTATCTTTCTTGTAAACACAAGACTCTGATTCGATTTTGGTGAAGCCAAATCCTTGGACTACTTCATCAAAACGAATATTCCAACTCCGAGATGCTTGCTTCAGTCCATAAATGGACTTTCGAAGTTTGCAAACCTTTCCAGCATTTTTAGGATCGACAAAACCCTCGGGCTGCATCATATACACGTCCTCGGCAAGGTTTCCATTCAGGAAAGCTGTCTTGACATCCATTTGCCATATCTCATAGTCAAAATATGCAGCAATAGCTAGAATTATCCGAATAGATTTAAGCATCACTACGGGTGAGAAGGTCTCCTCGTAGTCAACTCCTTGAACTTGTCGAAAACCTTTTGCAACAAGTCGAGCTTTATAGATGTGAACATTTCCATCCATATCAATCTTCTTCTTATAGATCCATTTGCACTCGATGGTCCTATGACCATCAGGCAGGTCAACCAAGTTCCAAACTTGATTTTCATCCATGGAATCTATCTCGGATCTCATGGCACTTTGCCATTTCTCAGAGTCTAGGTCCATCATTGCTTCCGCATAGGTCGAAGGTTCATCATTGTCCAACAATAATATTTCACGCGTATCATTGTCTATCAATAATATTTCTCGCGCATTGCGAATCCTTTCTGACCTTCGTAGTGCTGGTGTTTCTCTTGCCACGGGTTCCTCAACTCGTTCTGCCATGATGGCATCACCCATTGAGTCCTCCCCGGTAGGCTCAACTTGAACTTCTTCAAGCAGCACCGTCTTTCCACTTGTTTCCTTCTTGAGAAACTCTTTCTCTAAGAAAACACCGCTTCGAGCGACAAACACTTTGCCCTCTTCTCGGTTGTAGAAGTAATATCCCAAGGTTTCCTTGGGGTATCCTACGAATATGCATTTATCCGACTTGGGTGTGAGCTTGTCCGACTGAAGTCGCTTGACAAACGCATCACAGCCCCAAATCTTTAGAAAAGACAACTTGGGACTCTTCCCATTCCACATCTCATATGGTGTCTTAACTACGGATTTAGATGGTACCCTATTTAGTGTGTGAGCTGCTGTTTCTAGAGCGAAACCCCAAAACGATAATGGTAGATCTGACTGGCTCATCATTGATCGAACCATGTCCAACAAAGTCCGATTACGTCGTTCGGAAACCCCGTTTCTTTGAGGCGTTCCGGGCGGCGTAAGTTGTGGAACAATTCCGCAACTCTTCAGATGATTGCTAAATTCGTGACTCAAATATTCTCCTCCACGATCTGATCGTAGAGCCTTAATTTTCTTGCCACGTTGATTCTCTACTTCATTCTGGAACTCTTTGAACTTTTCAAAAGTTTCAGACTTATGCCTCATTAGGTAGACATATCCATATCTACTAAAGTCATCAGTGAAAGTTATGAAGTAGTGAAAACCACCTCTAGCGGTCGTGCTCATTGGTCCACATACATCAGTATGTATTAGTTCCAGTAAGTCTGTCGCCCTTTCAGGAGAACCATTGAAAGGCGACTTGGTCATCTTCCCAAGCAAACAAGCTTCACATGTCTCGTATGATTCAAAATCAAACGAAGTTAGAAGTCCATCAGAATGGAGTTTCTTCATCGCTTTTCACTTATATGACCCAAACGACAATGCCAAACATAGGTGGGATTCAAATCATTAGGCCGAAGCCTTTTAGCACTTATGTTATAAACTTGCTCATCATCATGAACATCATCATGATTCAAAATAAACAACCCATTCACAATGGAAGCAAAAGCCACAAACATATCATTCTTAGAGATAGAACAACCATTGTTTTTACTCGCAAATGAATAACCATCTCGCATCAAACATGAAGGAGAAATAATGTTTCGACTTAAAGCTGGAACATAATAACAATTATTCAATTCCATAATAAATCCTGAAGGGAGGTGCAGTTGCATGACACCAACGGACAACGCAGCAACCTTTGCATTATTTCCGACGCGAAGATCAACTTCTCCTTGTCTCACGCTTCTACTCCTTACTAGCCCCTGCATCGATTTGCAAATGTGAGCAACCGATCCGGTATCAAATACCCAAGAGTTAATAATGGAGTCAGCGAGAAAAATGTCTATAACATTAACCACAAGCGTACCTGAGCTAGAAGTCTTACTCCCACTCTTCTTCAAAGAAGCAAGGTACTTGCTGCAGTTTCTCTTCCAGTGTCCAGACTCATGGCAGTAGTAGCATTCAGTGTCAGGCTTAGGTCCATCCTTGGCTTAGGTTTTGGCTTGGAGATCGCATATTTAGCCTTTCCCTTTCCCTTGGCCTTACCATGCTTCTTAAAGCTGGGCTTGTTCTGCACAGCCAACACTTGGCCATGCCCTGCACACTTCTTAATGTCACATTCTGCCGTCTTGAGCATCCACAAAGTTCATTAAGGTCCTTCTCCACCCCATGCATATGGTAGTTTGAAATGAAATGCCCATAGCTGGCTGGAAGCGACGCTAAAATGTAATCAGTGGCCAACTCTCGGCCCAATGGAAAACCAAGTTTGTCCAAAGTCTGCGTGTAACCAAGCATCTTGATCACGTGCGGGCCTACTGCTGCTCCTTCAGCAAGCATGCATTCACCAAAGGCCTTAGCGACATTGAACCTTTCAGTCCTGGCCTGGGTCTGGAACATGTCCTTAAGCGCAACGATCATATCGTACGCTTCCTGACCATCAAACTGCTTTTGAAGGTCGGGTTCCATGCAAGCAAGCATAAGGCAGCTAACCTCAAGAGACTCATCACATGCTCTCTTGTAGGCAGCCCTAATGGCAGCAGTGTCGGTGTCAAGAGGTTCATCTGGGATTGGGGTATCCAGAACACTTTCCTTCTTATCAGCCCTGAGAACAATTCTCAGATTCCGGATCCAATCCGAATAGTTTGTTCCAGTTAACTTTTCTTTCTCAAGGATGGAACGCAAAGCAAAAGGGGTGGGTTGGTTACGTGCCATTGATCTACAATAGAAAACATGCAAAATACTAAGACAAAAATCCATGATAGAGTAAAACATTAAACAACTTAATATGGTCTACTCCCACTAAAACCAACATCCCTCTGTTGATACTTAGTGATTCAAGATCCACAACGAACAAGTCTCCTAGTGAGCCGGACGCTTCACCGCTAGAAAACGAGGTAGTTCGGTAAGCAACACTTTGCTAATCATATCACATATGACTCTTGTTGTTGGGTGACATCTCTATGTCAAAACGCCAACCTTTATGCCCCAAGGCGCTTAACCGTTAAGATTACCTTGTTGAGCTAACCAACTCTTATGCGTGTAAGTATCCGATACAAACCCATCTAGTCAACGAAAACCGATAGCACCCTACTGTCATAGACATGGGATGGTGCAAGGTTTAGTTGGGGGGCATGTTAACTTAACATTTGTGAGGGATCGTTCTACTTCCACGAATCTAACATGCATAGGAGTAAAACAACAAGAATAGCAATCACATAGTTGTTTACATACTCACGACACGCAGGTCATGAAAATATTACACACATGCATCACATACACATGGGCCATACTGGTCACAAAACACAAATCTGCAAAATCGAGTTAGATGTTCTAACGCCGAAACTTGCAACCCCTAAAACTTGCTTTTATCAATCGAATTTGCCAAATCTAATTTTGACCCACTTCAATTGATCCCTGGTTTTTCTGAAGTAAAATAAAAAGATCTACAACTTTTATTCAGACCTTTTCTCGATCCGAGGTCGTCTGCAAAAGTTACAGCCGTATTACCGGAAACTGTTCGTTTTGGCAGATTACCTGTTACTGGCGATAGATCCGATCTATCACCCCGCGCATCTCATGCACCATGAATATGATCTAAATTACGATTCGACCAATCCAATTGATCTTCGCGTGCTGCTATTGGATTTATGTGTCACAGTCTACCCCGATGGCGGAAACCGACCGGTAGGGGTAAGTCGTTCGACGACCTCTTGCAACACGATCACGGAAATCAGATCACAGATCAAGACATTTACAACAGACTGCCGATCACATCGGCCTTACCCCATCTACATATCACATATGCAAATGATCCGAACCTATAACGAGGCAGCAATGGCTCTGATACCACTGTAGGGTCGCGTGTAGGCTACACTAGCGCAAATCAAAATTTTCTACCGCGACATCCAAGGAACTGCTGCAGTTATAGATCACGGGATTACCACTAGACGCGTTGTGCCGTGCTGAAGTCGGTGAAGTGAGTCGGGGCAGGGTAGACGTACAATCCTCTCCGATCCAGTCGCTCCCAGGAACAGCTCCTCTCAGCGGCTCGTCCAAGTGCTCCAAGTGCAGCACCTCTATCGGCATCCACACGTACGGCGTGGAGGCGCCGCTCGCCGGACTGCTAGGTCCGCGCAGGCGGCAGGGGCGTGGTGAGATGGTGGCTGGGTGGATTGTGGTGCGGAATTGGGCAACCCTAAAACGTCCAGCCTCCTCTCCTTATATAGACCTCCCCATATTGGGCTGTCTCAACCGAAGCCCATTCTGGAGTCTATTCCAGCCCAACTCGGATCCAATCCGAATTCTGCCTTCACTGCCTTAAGTGTGTGACCCTATAGGTTCACGCACGTTTAGACATGACACGAGTACACCTACTCGGCCAATAGTTGGTAGCGGCTTCTACCAAAACGTGCCAACTCCCAAACGCACATAAAGATCGTATCGGACGAACCATCACAATGTTTATGCCATTCCCTTTGCCTCACGATATTAGGTCAAGCCTCCAGCTGACCTCTCTTTCTCGATCCTGTGATTCGGAATCCCATACTAGGTTAACCATTAACCTTATGTAGCACGGCCATGCATTTCTGGATCCGATCACTCGAGGGGCCCAGAGAAATATCTCTCTCAAGTAGAGAGGGGTAAATCCCATCTTGACTGACTATGCCTTGCAGCATGTTTCATGACAAACCCGTAAGCTACCTTTATGGCTACCCTTTCACGGTGTAGCGTTGGATAGCCCCAAAGTAAGTTAATTCACATCTCAAGTACATACGACAATCTCAGGTCTAGGGACAAAGCAAACACATCGTGTAGAGAGAGAGCTATGAACTTTTGCTTCATTGTCTCAAGGTGGGTCAGCCCAACTCTATGTTCACAACATAAGTCCATATTATTAGTTTGACATCTCCATGTCTATGACTTGTGAAACATAGTCATCTACTAATACATGTGCTAGTCTAATATTCAAGTGTGTCCTCACATGAATTCCAACTAGGGACATATTTAGAATAACCATACAAGTAATGAGTTTCACAGACAAGTCCTCAACTCGCCAATCAATACAAGACATTATTCAAGGCACATTATAAATCATGGATACATTGAAATATCATCATCTCTATGATTGCCTCTTGGGCATATTTCCTACAGTCTCCCACTTGCACTAGAGTCAATCTAAAAGATATCTAATACCCATAGCTCTTGTGTGCTTATCATGATTCTTCTGTGAGAGAGGGTTTGTCAACGGATCAGCCAGGAACACCGTAGGCTTGGATACCTATATGTTTTGGTTATATACTATCTATGAATGATTACTTGAAGCAAATATTAGTTTTGTACTTGTTCGATAACAATCTCCAATTCTTCGGTGGTAATTTAATTCAAATCATGCATGAATTGCGATATTTGTGGCAGAGCAAGTAGATCTGTGATGCAGATCAACGTATTGAAATCCGTAAAATTATGCCAAAACCTTCAGGCTGGACGACAGATCATGGTGGTGTCAGAAATTTGATAAACCAAAAAACTTCCAACCTGGTCACCACGAAACATTGGCAAGAAGTAGTCCCCCACAGAGATTATGGAGATAAGCAGCTTTAGCCTTCCATGCATTTGCATCGACTGAAAGAAAAACTGAGTTACAACGTCCGCTTCCCGGTCTACACTACTGGATTGGAACCCCTATTTTATCTCGGACGGAGATGGTATTCGTACAATATATGTACGTAAGGGAACTAATTTACTTATCGGCTGGTTTTGCCAGAATTTAGAGCTTGCAAGAGATACGTACCAAGACTTGTGGCTGGGACTCCTGGGAGCCTATATATGCGACCCAAGAGTATTTATATTTGGGACGTGTTAACTTGAATACTACTACTCACTCCGTTCCAAATTAGATGACTTGGATTTGCTAAAATGTGGATGTACCTATACTTATTTAGTGTCTAGATACATCCATTTCTATATAAATGTGTGTCAACTAATTTGGAACGGAGAGAGTACTACAAAAACTGCAAGATATACTAATCGCGACGGCAGCATATATTGGATAACCATAGCTCAAAGTCAATGGTGCTTTTATGAAATGTAGTGCAGAGAAATCGACCGGAAAAATCTCTACAGGTTATAATTATATCTGTATGCAATGTTGGAAAAGTATAACATTAGTTATGAGATTAGTTCTTGACTCATATATGCGTCTGATTTTCGAGCATTCAATCCATAATAAAAGTTCTGAATTTCGAATGAGTCTATGTCCAAGCTGCCATGTTTTCACGAATCGG
Organism: Poa pratensis; assembly: GCA_947311845.1. Classification (NCBI taxonomy): domain Eukaryota; kingdom Viridiplantae; phylum Streptophyta; class Magnoliopsida; order Poales; family Poaceae; genus Poa; species Poa pratensis. Next base: position 33,857,173 of record CAMZMU010000095.1, read on the forward strand.
ATTCAGCTGTGCCCCGGGCGGTGTGTAGTCTCTGAACAAAGAAACACATTTTAAAACGCATCAGCTTGCATACATAACGTGTAGACGTGCATAAAAAACCTACTTTTGGGTGGCCAGAAAATGAAATTGCTTTGGAACAAATCCACTGAAATCATATGCACTGATGAAAACTCTTTTTTGTAGTGATAATCTCGAGACCTTTAGGAAAATATGCTAAAACCTGGTTGTCGAGGCAAGACCTACAGTCCGCAGACTCTCCAAAGCAGAGGTGGCCCGGTTCTGCCCTTCTTTGAAGAACTGGACTCTCTCTTTCCCCATGGGAGCTTTGACAGGTTTGTGTCGCCCTTGTGCTTGTGTACTCGGCATTAGGCCGTGTTTTGCTTGGTGGTGTTCCAACATTCTTTAGTCGTAGCCCTGTTTAGAGCCTAGGGTGTTTCGCTCTTTTCTTAGTCCTCTTATATCTGTCTTCGTTCTATCAATGCATTGAGGTGCAAGCTTTGCGTTTTCGCGAAGAAATAAAGGATTACCAAGGAAGATGTTATTTCACCGGTTCCGGTAGACCGGTACCCTTGAGAGATTAATCACATATGCATAAGTTACACAAAGTTTCTTTTAATGCAAGTTACGTGGCACCATTTTGGATCAACAATGTATCATAGAGGTTATGTACACGGCATGACTCGAATCATGAATCAATGGTGGAAAACTTACAAAGTTACAAGTGGACAATGGACGGTAGATTTTCCTGTTCTATAGTCTAATTGCAAGTTTACTGCAGGGGAAACTAGATTTTCAGATGTCAAATAACTGCTATCGACGGCTCCTCGCAGATATTTGACATGTCTAAGTGCTTCCCGTCCAACATTCCAAAAATGTAAATCAAATCAAACAAGCTAAGGAAATTTTAAAATATTACTAAAAAACACTTTCTATATTCTACATATTTGAAGTCAAATCAATTCCATTTACATTTTCTATAAATTCAAATGCAGAAGACAACGTTATTGATATTGGTTCCATTTGAACTGTAGCTAGGAATTCAAAATTTATTCTTGAGCATTATTGATATTAGGTCCTTCGCAGCATTGGCAAGGGATTTCATTTTAGAACATGGTTTAAGAAAATTTTGAACTCAACGTATAAAATTATATTAGCAATTGATGGCATGAAATTGTAATGAGATCCAAAAATTCAATGAATTTATATAGGCTCAGTTAATACACCTAAGAGCTTGTCAAATTCAGCGTAGACATTTAGATTAATTTCCAACATAGCTACCAGTTTTTACCACTAATATGTAGACATGGCTAGAGCTGGTTGGTTGCAGCGAGGACTAGGAGGCTACAACTGCGAAGGCATGGTTTTCAGTATCAAGATAGTAGGTACTCCCTCCATTCCGCATTCCGGTTTATAGGATGCATTTGATAAATCTCTGGGACCTAGGTGAATGGGGATTGGCCATGCAAAATCTATCTCTTCAATATTTCACCCAATTAGCACTCTCATATTTGATGCCAACATTAATTAGGGAAAGGCCAAACCCAACCGGTTTTCATATTGTTCTCGAAAAAGGCCAAAACCCAACATTAACTGCTCTTAATTAATGCTAATTGTTGCTTATTCTTGGTAAAACCTGGTTTTAGGAATACCTCCTATAAACCAGAATGGAGTGAGTTGTATTGTTTTCTTGTTAGTACTATCCGATCATAAATGTATCATAGTATCAAGATATTATAAGATTTTTAAATATAATTTGTCTATATATTAAAAGACCTCAAATGCATTTAAATTTAAACATAAAATTGAATTGCAGATAAAACAATAGGATTGATAGTTTGAGTTCTAGCAAATAACATGGCAATTCAAGAATGAAAATGACATGATGTGAGCAGTAAAATACATAGGACTGCTCATGAGTTCACCATGAGTGCTAAGGCACACAATTCAGAAAAGGTATTCATTTTCATCAGGCATCTTATGTGATTATAATATGATATATGTAGGCAACAAATGCACATCTATGATTATGCTTGGCCATATCCAGGGCTTTACAGTGACATGTTTTCTGAACTATAGAATATCAGTATCACACTCTCCCAATTTATCCTACAAAACTCGTGGCACGAAACTTAGACTAACATTTACAAAGCCATCGCCACCATCAGCTACCTAATGATTCCTGACTCCTATCGTCATTTCTGCACCACAATTTTCTAAAATTAAGACGGTGAATCAGTAGAACTCTATAACTCCTGAGATTGTGATAGGAGGGTCGTTTGATACCCGCTTTGCTTTTTCTTCGGAAACCAACTGTGGCAGTTTGTTTGCTTCCATTGGTGCAACACCTGCGGCCGTCCATAGAGTAACATGTGGCCAATCATTTCTGGAGGGGACAGTCTCACCATTTACCATTCCAAGCTGTGCCTCTAGAGCAGCCATCTTATCGTTGTATAAGAAGGCGTTAAACGATACGGGGATTTCCTGGTTTTGGTAGACGAAATAACTTTCAACTGCAGCTACACCATGCGGCGTTTTGTGGGCGAGGGTGACATGCACCTTTTTCAGGTTATCCTCCAATTTTATGCCATTGAGAAAATTGTTGACATCAGTGTCCTTCTCTGCAACCTGTTCAGTTGTGCAATATGGAGCAATATGGACAAAGTGGTTACAGTCGGAGCATCATCATCCATAGATGCTTCATAATGAAATAACCTATCAGCAGCAGTCACATGACATGGAACAAGCCTATGACTGAGAAACACCCCAGCAAACAATATCTAATGCATCTGAGCTGAACAAAGAATTCCTGCTTTAGAGACTAAGCTGAGCATACAGTTCTCACCTTCCGGACAAGGCCCAGTATATCTGCCTTGGATAATGTAACAGCAGCAAAATGATATTGCCAAACCTCCGCTTGGCAGTATCTGGTGTTTTGGGATCACCTTTTGCCACAGCCTTTAACTGTTCAACTACTTCTTTCACCGCAGCTTCAAATGGAACCTAAACAAAATAAAAATTGTAACAAAATAAATCAATTAATCCTATCTTTTTCCTCGTTGAACAAAAGCATCATCTTCCTCTTCACTGAAATTGTAAACTCGAAGCCTTTTATGGTTTCAGACTTCTAGTAGGCAGGACTGGTGCATGATAGCCAATAACTCACTGATGAAAGCACATACAAAAATACTGCTATTGCTAAATCAGAGATAAGAGTACATGTTAAAACTATAAGTGTGCCCCATTCAAAATTGTGCCTGTAAGTGGGGTGATGAGGGTATTACTCCAATGTATGAGGTTGGTACCCAAATGTCTAAGTAAAGAGGGTAGTACACCTAACAATGTGCATGAAATGTGGTAGCAAACTAACGGCTTGATTTGTAAAAAAAGAGTCTGCCACGTAGGCAAACTAACGGATACTGTCACGGAGTGGTCAAAACGCGTGGCAACTTCCTGACTTGTTTTTCACGTTCTACAACTTAACGAAACCCCACATTCTCGGCAAGCTCATGTACCAAACCTGGGTTTTTCCCATACAGATTTCGAATGAATAGTCGACTAGAATATGTTATGCCAAAAATTGAAATAATTTAATTAGAAGGGTGATATTGGCGTATTTTGATCGAATATGCAATAGTTAGCAAAAACAGCCAAATAAGAAAGAATATACATCGAACAACTTTAGTAATAAGAAAACAAGAGCGTCTAGAGTGGGACAGCGAGATTCTGGGCTCCAGCAGTGTGGGTCGGGTGGCAGGGTCGATCATCGATGGCGAGCGTCAGGCGGCGCAAGATGGACAGCTGAATCGAGCTCGGACGGCAGAATTCAGGCGGCGAGGTTCAGCTCCGAAGCACTTGTATGTGGTAATCTCTTAGTTGGATAAGGATGATGGTTAGCAAGCAAGGTTGTTTGTTAGCACACCATGCATATGGATGCTCCTGCCAGCGTGCATGTGGGTTTTATGTAAGTCAAGCCCTACCAAGGAGAACACAATCAAAGATTATTAATCAGCTAGTTTGTACTAACAGGCCGTCAGGCTCATGCGTTTGCACGTACGAGGGCTAAACCAGAAATTCTATGGACGATTCCCAAAATTACTCAAAAGGATGACTAAAATGTAAAACAGCCGAAGAGATAAGGCATCCTATCTTTTCCTCTCGGTTCAGATCCAGATGTTCCCAAATTCCCGTCGGGGAGAGCAAGGCCATGCCCGGAGTGCTGAGGGTGGAGGCTGCCGGGAGAAGGGGAGGGAGTGGGTGAGCCGGCGAGGCCACACGCGCGACGGGGTGCATTGCAGCATGGTGTGTCGGCAGTTGAACTTCGCCCGCACTGCGCATAGGCAGCCACTGGCGAGGAATCCCTGCCGCGAGGAGCAGCGCTTGGGACAGGCCACCTCCCACACGGGCCGTGCGACATGTTCGTTGGCCTCCGTCTTCTTGAACCAATACGTCGCTGGGATCAGCCCAGCATCCGTGTGCTTGTGGTTTTATTTGGGTTGAGTGGGTGGCTGGTTTGTTTTACATACCTGGTATTTTTTACGTACCATCACCGATCGCAAATTAAGATGAAGGTGAGATATGGTTACCTGAATGGATTTAAGATAGTCATCATTCCCAAACAAGATCTCGCGCAACCTCTCCTCCCACTGTTTCCATTCTTCGCTAGTATGTGAACCCTTTGATGGCTTCCCTCTAATTCAACATATCAAATCAGTCAGTATATACAGAATCATGATTGTACATTATCAGCTGATAATGTAACAGCTTTGACGGAACCTCGTCAGAGGGCGGGGAGCTCCCGCATTCCATTATAGAAGAAGAGAGTTGATCCAGTTAACAGGTAACAGTTCCATACCTTCGACGCCTGCTTTGATACAGTTCAAGCCCCTCATCTAAGATACTTTTGACATCACCAGGCAATGGAGCTCTGAAATTAGGAGATACCAAGTAGCAGTTCAGTAGGTACAAGTTTTTTTACCAACAAAAATGAAGCCCATCTCATCACACCATGTTTCCTCCGGTACACATATAATATGAAAGACTACAAGGGCACCGAGCAAGTTATCTTTCTAAGTATTTCCCAGTAAAGGAACCCAAAAGGGCATGGCTTAGCGAACATGATATTTTAGATAAACAGTACACGAACACAAAAGATGGTAAGTATAAGAGCTAAGAAACAAGGCGTTTTATAAAAAAAAGTACAAGAATATATGAAAAACTCTACCTATCTGGCTTCAGGAGAGGCATGTTAACCAAGGAGCCAAAACGCTCATACAGTTCGCTTTCAAATTCTCTTCGACTCTGCAAGTGTATTTCTCTTGAATGCAACATTGATAATATTATCCCAGCGAGATTTAAAAATGGTTTTCAGGAAAGGACATACCTTGCCTTCATAGAAATTATAAAACATTAACAAAGTATGGCCAGCATCGAGTGATTTCTCGTCCAGTTTTTTCTTCATAAGTAGATACTAGTTAGTCATAACATGTTAGACAATTTACAATATACATCAGTCATTATCTACAAACATGTGTAAAGCGAAACTATTGCATACATACCGGATGATTGACCCGTTTGAGTACACGAAACATGAAAACAGCAAGAGCTTCAAGAGAAAATGGATTGGTATCAGTGCCTGCAGTTACAAGAAAAAACGTTTAAAAATCAATTTAATGATCCAATCAAAGAATGTAAGCATCTTGTAAACAGAATTATAGACAGTGAAGATGGGAATAACATTCTAGAATCTAAATTATCTCCAAGCAAGGGATTTTGTACAGACTTGTATTTTTTTTCATAAAATTATTCCCTGAATCATATACGGTACAGAGTACAAGGTACAGTACCAAGTACTCATACTTATCAATAGCAGTACAGCCTTGTTTTACATGGAGAACCAGAACGATACATAAACTATAAAAAGGTCCTCCACCGCGGGGGACAGGAAAGGCTGTGTGGGCCTCCAATCAAGAGGTTGAGAACAAGAAAGGAATCCAAATCGAAATCAAAATCGATGAAGACAAGCCTGGCAGTTGCGCTTGAGATGACCGGAAAGACATCATCCTTGCAAGAAACAATGGACACCAGGCACTAGATGTTGAATACATGTATCGCCAAAAAACCATTCCGCTTAGCCAGATCTACAGAGATGAAGCACAAATAAAATAATTCTCCGAGCACACAGTGATTTTGGATGAGAAGGTTCACGAATCAAAGAAAGATCTGCAGGGACTATTAACTAGAAGGCACCAGAATAGATAGCATGAGCGGATCTCTCCCTCCGCTAGCGCCATCGCCGGCCAGACAAGGGACAGAAGAGGGCTGCTGTCACAGATCGAAGTCCTTGGCACCTCTGGAGTACAGAACGGCAGTAACATCTTAGTGAAACAAGATGGTGGTCATCATATCTGGCTTAGTGCCCTCCTCCTACTCCGCTGTCGACGACGGGAAAATGTCGCCCAGCACTAACAGAAGAAGAACTGACCACCAGATTAACAAACCAGAAAAGGAAAACCAAACTACACACCGTCGCGCCGACTCCTATACACGACATAGCTCCCCCTCCCAAGTCACTCCGGCTGGAAGGCGACGGTGGAGGAGACAGTGAGAGAAGGAGACGGAGCTTCACTTTGCCGCACTACTCAAACCTCAAACGTCTCTCATACCGGACCCCCAAGAGGACTCATCTTACAGACTTGTCAAAGTAGTACATTCACGGGGTTTTGAAGCCCATAGTATCTCGAATACATGCCAGATTATTATCCAAGCTTGATGTGTCATGGTTCTATCATAAAAATTCAAACAAGCGCATAATTTCCAAATAATGAAGCATATGTTACCTTTGGAATCAGGAATAACAGGAATCGCAGCCGCTTTTGTTGTCCTGCACATATCTTCGATCTAGAATAAATGGACAACCAGTTCAGTTCTTTGTAAATTGTAGCATGTGAAAGAAATAGCATTGATAGCTATACTCCATCTAATTTGAAAGTAATCCTGCCTTCCGCCACACTTTCTTATTAGGTGTGTTCTTGTCAGCGAGGGTTATTCTAAATGGTTCATCTTTATGCTCATGAGCAATCTTTTGCCAGTAATTTCCTGTAAAGGAAAGATTAAGATAGCCTCATTCTAGGAGAGTAACTTCTTGCAGTTTATCAGCTTAGCTAAAATATAGCACCTAAAATAGCAAGTAAAATTGAACAGCTATCCAGGCATATATTTATGCAGTACTCTCTACCAACAGAACAACTGATGCTAATATATACTGCTAAAAGTAACGCAAAACCATATTCTCTAGGTTTTCAAGAAACTGTATCTACAGCAGGATATCAACTATTATTTATTTCAGTAGAGGAGCCTTCCTTTCTGAGTAGAAATGTAGTCCTATTTTGGCCCCGCAAACTTCGGGGGATCTGGATTCCATTTTTACAGGAAACAAGCCCCCCACCTCACATTGTTACACAGCCCAATGGTCCACGTGAGTGCAACTCCAGATATCAGTGGACTACTTGTGTGTCCCCGCAGAAAAAAATTGAGTGTCTTACTGTGTCCACTCAAAATTATGACTTCCAAATTAGATCTTGCAACCAAATCAGAGTACAAAAATAGGATCCTTCCACTCACGAATAAATATATATTGATAACTATAATAATACCAAATTTGGAAACCACACTAGGAACTGAAAGCATATTTTCACTACCACAATGGAATGGAATGTTATAATTCTTGAAACTAAACTATTTCAGGAAAAGCAAATCTTACCGGCAGTTCTTATTGTTGAATAAGGAATATATCAATTATTCAATATCATTACGAACAACAGGATGCAACTACAGAAAGCATAAAATAGGGAAGAATGGCAACATGCAGCCACAATAATAAAATTTGTATTGCTTCTCATAAGCACATGAAACTGCACTATTGCAAACGTACACATTCTTCTGTTCGCAGGAGATCTAAGAACAAGTGGATCTCCTCCATGGAATCCATGTTTTGGTCCTATGAACATAGCAACCAACGAATACTGCCAAATGTCACGTACCTTCAATAAGATCTCCTTCTAATCTATGAAGAGGGCGATTATCACCAAGGCCACCAGGCATTTTCAATATTTCGTTACACAGAGCCGACTTTGCACAACCAGGTATACCTGATAGAAGAATAATAAAGATGATGGAAAACAAAATAATATACTGAGGATCAAAAGAACATAATGGGAATTAGAAAATAAATAAATAATGAAAAAGATCATGGAACTTGGCAGGGAAAAGATGAAGATCTACACGGTATTTACTAGATAGAAATTTTTGGTATATCGATAATGATCTTAGAACCCTGTTGATCTGGTATAAGCATAGGCTCACATGGTTTATACGTTTAAGCCAAGCAGCCCAAGCCCAAGGAGACAGTTGGTATAAGACTTACAGTTAATATTGCTTAAGCAATAATCCACTGAGAAGCTGCATGCATACACCTTTATGGCTAACTTATCTAAATTATCAGGTTTATATAAGCTTGATAAGTAATTTTTGAGAATTGGGAGAAGCCCAAGCTACACAAATAGGTTCACAAATATTGTGAATTCTCACACAAGGCAAGAAAAATCCAGAACCAATGAATTTAGGGCATATATTAGTTAAGCCTAAAGTTACCTGAAAACTATCTAATCTAGCCATATGTGGTCCAGCTGGTCTAGCACCTCGGTTTCTGGCTGAAAGTCAGGTTCGATGCCCACCAAAGAAGTGTTAGACAAGTTCTCTTTTTTTATTTTCTGGGATTTGTCAAAACCTGGCTTGTTTGAGGCTTAAGATAGATGAACTAAACAATGGTCACCTAGGCCCTACTTGCAAGTTCTGAGTTCATGCTCAACATTCTATGGGTAAAATCTAAATGGCGGAACAAATGATTGATCAAGCTTTTAAATCTTGAGAGTAATAAAAAATGTAAGTGTATCAGTTATTCTAATGATTACAAACAACTCAAGACAAAGAGTGCTTCTGAAACATAAAACTTAGAATCTGTTGAAAGATAAAAAATATAATTTACCGGAAAGAAGACAATAATGCCCTCAGTTTTTGAAACAACATCCAGGGACGTTGTATGACTAGAAGGTGCTGACCCACGTTCTGGCTGAAGATCATCCTCTTCATCTCTCTGTGCATATTGTTCAAGGAAAGGCTCTGCCTCACTAAGATAAGTTTGGGGCGAGGGTGCCTCACTGCCAAACTTCTCTCTGATGTAGTCAGCCCTGTTTTGGCAAACCAATTAAATTATAAAAGAAACATGTGTAGTTTGGTAAAAACAACACTAAAACCACCCCCTATGAAGATAAAGAAGTTAGCAGTATACCATTTATCCAACAGTTTGCAAAGCTCGTTCTGTTTACTTTGTGACGTTCCCCACCTCTCCATTTCTCTATTAACATATTCAGGACCATTGCTATCAGAGGTAGCACTGTTTGCATTCAATACAACAGCACCAACAACAATTTAATAGTTGTCACAATTGACAACCCGGTTACAAAAATTTCACATGGCTAAAATCTTCAAGCATCAAAGCAACATTTGATGAAGAAACATTCTTGAATATCACAGAAGGGGGTATTCAACATGGGGGCGGCCTCCCTTTACAGGTATTAACATTTTATACTAATAATATGCATATCAACTATGTAGATGTCTGGAGGATGCATTAGTTCTGTCTTTCTAGCCTTCGACAAATTATGGACAGGACAAAACTAAGTAAAAACTAGTAACTGTATAAATTAACAAAATAAAATAGCATTGTCCCAATGCTCATATCTTTCAGCCAACTGCTGAAGGAACTGTGGAAAGGTGAAGAACAAAAATTTCATATTCGAATACATGACAAACCTCAGGTAATACTTTTCATAATCAGATGGACCATCTTCGAAAAGGGTGGAGAGGCCATCCCGAATTAAAAATGTCCTTATCTGTCATGTAGCGATGTAAGAGAACTGTTAGAAGAAAAAAAATATGATTGCAGTCCTCTCCAGCGTGCAAGAATAAAAAAGCTTCCAAACGAAACAAAGCCCACACAGATATGCGAGGCTTGTAAGCATTATACCAATTAAAGTGACATTGAATACATATTTTACAGGTGCATCAAATATGCAGATGAAAGCAAGCAGTCCAGAGTAAACATCATAGTATTCAAGCATCAAAAAGTGGGAAACAAACAGCTAAGCCCTGAAAGAAGCTGAAAACAATGATGATGAAGTACCTTATAAGTCAGGAATTTTAGTTTGACCATCAAATTTGAATCCTCATCAGCCAGACCATCCTTACGTGACAAATTTGAATCCTCATCAACCAGATCATCAGCCTTCTTATTGTTCACCTTGAACGGGTTTACATCAACAAAGAAACCTAACCATGAAACATTACGTCAGTCAATGCAATGTTGAGTATTATATTGAGAAGAATTTTAAGTCACATGTTCCATATTACCCCTATACAGTGGCCACAACCCTTGATTTTTCCTAAGACAATACATGACCGGTTAAATCTAATAGAAAATAATAAATTCAAAAAAGGAAAGGAAAAATAGTGCTTCAATGAGCTAATGAGGTTTGTGTCACTGATTTTGCAGTCTTACCTCATCTCTTGCTGATAACATCTAAACGCAGAATCATCATGCACATGGATAACCATCTTATAGTACAAGTTATCATTTGACAGATAATCAGCTTTTTGATAATTCCTGCAACATTTCAACTTTACAGGGCACTGTCCTTTTTTTGAGATTGGGAACTGTCTCTTAATCAAACGAATCGTCTCCTGTACCAATGCAAAAGAAATACATTATCATGTAGTTATGAATCATTTACAATGGAAGTATGTCTATTATTTACTGCAGCTGTAAAAGACTTATGTTAGACAGGAATAAGTAAAAATCACTAACCTGTAATTTCTTAGTCACATAGTCTGTAGGATGAGCTTGCAAAAATTTAGCAACAACCGATTCATCCTGACAACTATTTCCAAACCAATCAGAATGGTCTGGACACATTGAAGATCCAACTTTTTCAAGAACTGCTTTAATTTTCTGTTCATGTAAATTAATAAGTTACAGCAAGATAGAACCAATACAAAATAAAGACATATCATGAAAAATGTGAACACCAGTTAAGAATACTAAACAATACCTGTTTTTCGTCTAACCTATTAGGGGCCCATATTTCACGTAAACTTGGTCCTAAATCAGAATCAACTGCATATGAAGTAAGTTCCTAAATCAATGATAAAAACTAATGTATTTACAACTTCACAACTCGACTGCATTAATAATTATTTCATTCAGAAGCATCGGAACATATTTATTAGGACAAAAGTATTTCGAAAAGTGAAGGTTAAAAAATGCTACATGATATTATTATTATTCATAATTCTATAGCAACCAAATGAGAACCAGGGGGATCAAGCTATGACCAAACACGAATAATAGTATTTTATCTCCAGTATTTCACTTCTCCTTTGTTAATTTTTACTCTGTCCTCTGCACTCCCAGATTAAGCAAAATACACTGACTATGGAGAATTTTACTCGTATCGCTAATTTATCAAGAGCTGGTTCATTTACCATAGTCAGGAGCAGCCAAACAGGCCTATAGCAAGGCAACATCATTTTACGTGCTTACCTCCATCTAATAAAACTTAACTTGAGATGAAAACTTATTTAAAATCGTTTGCAAAAGAAACAGAAACTCTCTTGTATGGCTCATCTATTGCACTCAAATAACAAGGCAACATCATTTTACTTGATTACCTCCATCTAATGGAGGCTCTGAGAAGTTTCTCAAGACTTCTTCCTTTTGAACTGAAGTAACAATACGGGCAACCAGACCTTCAAGTATCTCACCCTGTACCTTTACATGATCCTTTGACCCTACAAATAAAAGAGACATGAAAACAGATTAGAACATCAGTGAGAGTGTGAGACAGCAAATATAATTCAAGATAGACTTGCCAGGTACAGATATATCAGCTATTTCGTCAAGGACTTTGCAAACCCGTGTGGCAGTCCCCTCTTCACACAACACATCATAGGCCTCGAAAAAAGAAGTGGCAGATTCCCTTGCAAAGATGTAAACAGAAAGAATAATAATATTAAGAGAAGACCCAGGGAACTATGAAGATGCATCTAGTATAAAATAGCATCAGAATGGAAACTTATATCAAGCAAGGCAGTCAAATAATTGTCATAGGAATTTTCTTAATATAAAGTTGTCAGATGGCCACCTAGATGAAAATAGCCAGACATGATTTGTTGGGAGGCGCCATTTTCGACAGAAGGCAATCAACTCCAGAGTAGAACAGAACGTTGGTTTGCCACCATGACCCAACTCAGTTACAGCTGTAACCACAGCTGCATAAAGGCCAAAATAAAGCTCATATAAGAATGCGTTCAAAAGATGCTGTACAAAAAAAGACTACCAATAATGGTAAAATTCATGGACAGAAAAATGATGTCATAGTTAAATGGGTGAAGTAACCTCTCAAAACTAGATCGAGACAAATACCGGCATAATGATGCAGGCAGAATAACATGAGCAAAAAAAGGATGGTGCTAATTATTTTGTTCACTGTTTAGAAGACTCCAAATCGAACCTTGCTATTAAGTAAAAAAAGTGAAACTTGGTGTGCTTTCAAGTATATCAATGAAAGTTTTGTTTTCGTTTGGCTGTAGCCCAGTTGTTATTTCCGAATCATAAAATGTTTCTACTAACTCCGCCTATGTTGTCTCAACATAGCCGGTCCCAAGCCTGGATAAAGGAGGAGGGTTGTGATAGGCTTGGCGAGACAACATAAAAACCCAACCCTTATGGAGATGAAATCCAAAAGATGTCATGTGGTGGATCTTGGAGAAATACAAAGTTCCAACAAAGTACATTACCCTCATTAAGGATATGTATGATAATGTGGTGACAAGTGCTCGAACAAGTGATGGCGAGACCGATGACTTCCCAATTAAAATAGGACTGCACCAGGGGTAAGCTTTGAGCCCTTATCTTTTTACTTTGGTGATGGATGAGGTCACAAGGGATATAGAAGGAGATATCCCATGGTGTATGCTCTTTGTGGATGATGTGGTGCTAGTCGACGATAGCTGGGAGTTAATAGAAAGTTAAGAGCTGTAGAGGCGGACTCTAGAATCAAAATGTTTTGGGCTTAGTAGAACTAAAACTGAGTACATGAGGTGTCGTTTCAGTACTACTAGGCACAAGGAGGAAGAGGTTAGCCTTGATGGACAGGTGGTACATGAAAAAGACACCTTCTGATATTTGGGGTCTATGCTCCACAGGGAAGGTTATATCGATGAAGATGTGAGTCATTGAATCAAAACCGGTTGGATGAAGTGGTGTGACTGGAGAGTGCCACAAAAGCTAAAAGGCAGGTTCTATAGGACGGTGATTTGACCTGCGATGTTATATGGCGCATAATGTTGGCCAACCAAGAAGCGACATATCCAACAGTTAGGTGTAGCAGAAATGCGCATATTGAGATGGATATGTGGCCACACAAGAAAGGACCGGGTCCAGAATGATGATATACGAGAGAGAGTTGGGGTAGCACCGATTGAAGAGAAGATTGTCCAACATTGTCTAAGATTGTTTTGGCATATACAACGTAGGCCTCCTGAAGCGCATAAACCGTGCTAAGAATGTTAAGAGGGGTCATGGTAGAATAAATTTAACATGTGAGGAGTCTGTTAAGAGAGATCTGAATGATTGGAATACCACCAAAGAACTAACCATGGACAGGGGTGCATGGAAGTTAGCTATCCATGTGCCAGAATCATGACTTAGTTTCCGGATCTTATGGGTTTCAACTCTAGTTTACCCCAATTTGTTTGGGAATTAAAGGCTTTGTTGTTGTATAAAATGTTTCCACTGGTTTTGGTTTATACGTTATATCAGTAGTTTGGCATCTAACCACAAAATGATAATTTGCGTCAATGAAACTGAAATTTACCCACAACAATATTTGGCCCTTTTATTATTCTTATAAACATCACCTCATCCACTATCAAGTGCAGAAACGGTTATGTGTCATGCATTTGAAGTTATAACTAGAAGACAACAACTCCAGTAATGAATAATGACGAACAAAGCATATGCAGATCAAAATTTGGGGGCATACCATAATCATCCTTTGGCCTCTGCCCATGGTCTCCTAATACAGCCGTAACAAGTTCCATTGAAATGTTTATCCAGTTTTCCTAGAAGCATAGAACAGCGGCAAATCAAGAATCTTAAAAAAAAACTGCTGCAGAGCAGAAATGCAAGGAATGAAAAGCCTTTAGAATAAACTTCTTAATGTGCGTTTAGTTTGAATAAACTATGCATCAAAAAAAGATTAAACACCACAGCTACAATCAGTGTGTACCAAGAGAGCGATAGAGAAAAATGACCATAGTATAGTACCCATGGTTTTAATGACTTGGAAATAAGAGAGATTACCTTGCCATAAATACTGAAAAGAGGGGTGAATAAGGACAAAGAAGAGAAAAGGTCATCAATTCAACACGCATACCTTATAATTTGAAACAATATCCCAAAAAAATAGGCCACATAATTTGAAAGGGGGAGCATAGACATATGAATTCTTAAGCTACTTAGTTCAAGGCTCCGCAAAAATAAGATCTATACTGAATAAAATTGAAGGGGTGAAAGATAAAAGAAAAATAATATTCTCCTCAGTTCAAGGTTCTGTGTCAAAACTATATGCTAATGAAGTACTCAATGTATCAAGCACCAAAGGATCCACAAATAAGAAACACAAAAACATGATAATAGGGAATCAAAAGGCATGTAGTTTTAGAAGAAATTTGCACTGAGCAAGGAATACCTCGAGATAATCATTAAATTCAGCTTGCATTTTAGGAGCTTCCTTCCCCCAAGCTTCACGAAACATACGGTCCAGGACAAAAACACCCACAACAGTGTATCTATAAGCAGGAATTACACCTTCAGTTAAATAGCTCAACAAACATCAAGACAAACTAGCAGAACCTACTTATTTCCAAAGCAGTTCTTGGAATATGCTCCACGACGTTGACCAGCATACATGAATAGAGATCCTGAATGCTTAAGTGTAACCTGAAGAAAAACTTATCTTTGTAGGGTAAACACATTTTAACCATCACTATAAGTAATGAGGTACAATAAAATCGGTAATTAATCAAAAGGAAAAAAAAATCAAATATACCTCCATGGTAGCTGAGCCATCCGACACCATCTCAATCATCCGAGTTCTTGTCTGCAATCAAAAAAATGGGGTCAGATTCCCACTAAAGGTTTTTAATTAAAACTCCATTCACTAAATGTGGAGTAATAGACTTCCAATTTGCCACAAAACAATAGTAGTACTTACAAGTTTGTTTTATACTCAGTTCATTAAACATTTCTAAAGTAAGATAAAACTAAATGTGGTTACATTAACCAACCCTATTAAGGATACACATATTGCAGACAGCGTGTTGAAGCGTTCATCAACCACTGAAAAAGTAGAGTGCAGAGTGATGCGCAGCAGCTAATTTCATTTGAATTACTCAGAAGAAGATAACCTGATATCTCGTCAATACAATGGAAAACTAGAGCAACTAAACAATGGATAATTTAGAAACCAAGTCTTGACTTAGCCAAGTAGTGTATTACGATAGTCTTATTTGGTTGTACGGCGCTTAGATTTTTTGGGTGGGCCGCACTGTAGCCAAATAAATTATTCGTTTTCATACAGTATGAGATGATCAGACCTCCAAGATAATCATGCATGGGGGAAAACACCCAGCAGTTGCTCAGGAAACACTTAGCATTTTCTGTCACAACTCACAAGGTCATGGAAGCAAAGGAGCAATTGAACAAACACCCGCAAGTTAAGGGGAGCCGACCACGCACCTGTTTATCAGACGTCTCGTTCTCAAATTTGGGGTAGAAAGCGGCCGCGATCCGCGCCTCCACGTATGTGTCGTTGTCCACTACGAAATCCGCATCCCCCGGTAGCTTATCACTGGCGGCATCCTGCTCAGCCGCCCCCTCCGAGGACGATGATGAAGTCGTCATCCTTAAGCTTGCAACTCGTGAGCTTCAAGTTAGTCCCTTTCCAGTTCACAGCTATAGAGACCAGATGTAGCAGCGAAAGCTGAAAAATCAAAACAAAAACAAAAACAAGATGAAGTCTTTTCAGATTTCTGGTTAGTTCAGTTCAGAATTACATGGAGGTGCCGGAGCTACTGCGGCGAGGGTGGGGTGGCGGATGCAGGATTGGGGCAAAAACCGGGCGAAAAATTCAGGATAAAAACTTCACTAAAAAATCTCTTTGTAATACCATAAAAAATTGGTACGATTGTAAAGATGAATATATATTTTCATATTAATGGTGCGCAAGTAGATATACATAAGAGGTAGTACAACGTAGCCGACAGAAATTGATAGTAAATCAACAATTCAGTTCATAGTAGGTAAATCGACAGAAATCCATTCAATTCAGAAAATTACCAAAACAAGGGGAAGAGTAGCCGCGTTCAATCAAGTCCTAGGCAACTAGCAACAGACAGTGGCAGAAAGGCAGGGGTGGGGGGGCACCGCGTGGAGCCGTGGAGAACAGATGGCGGCGTGGCGGACGATACCCTTCAGCCAGGTAGGGGCGCAGCCGGCCTATGGCCTACCGGCGTAGAGCGATGGCCTGAGCAGCGGTGGCAGCGTCGGCCCCGAGCGCCGCTCCAGGTGTCGCCGCCGCAAGGGTTTCTTCTCTCTTTGTTGTTGTTTTTTTTTAAGAACCTGTTCTTCTCTCTTTGATGATTCCTACAGTATACAATGGCCGGCGATGACAAGGACATACTGGGCCGGGCCCATATGGGACTGTAGCATTGAGGACTTCGATCGGGACACTGCCGAGGAAAGGGTCGGCGAATCCTATACATCGCCCTACGGCGATGTATCTGCGACCCGTCACCTGAAGGGGAGACGCGCTTCGGTAAGGATGGGCCGGCCCATCACGTAATTTTTTTTCCAGTTTTCGGTTTTCTTTTTCATGTTTTCGTTTCTGTTTTCCCTATTTTCGTTTTATTTTTTCGTTTTCGTTTTCTTTTCTGTTTTCTCTTTTCTTTTTTTCCTTTCGTTCTTTTAATTTTTCCTTTTCTTATTTCTTTTCTTTTCTCGTTTTTCACTTTTTATTTTCATTTTTTGTTTTTTTGTTTTCGTATTCTTTTCTTTTTCCTTTTATTCTTTATTTTTTCTTTTAATTTTTCTATTTTTATTTATTTTACTTTATTGTTTTTTTACTTTTTACGGTTTTAAAAACATTTTTCTTTCAACCTCATTTTTTGTTCATTTTTTAAAACGTTCAAAAATAGATTTCGTTCACCGTCCCTTTTTTGTTCACTTTTTTAAAATCGTTCAAAAACAGTTTCCGTTCACACCCAATCTTTTTGTTCATTTTTAAAAATCTTTCAAAAATAGATTTCGTTAACCCCCATTTTTATTCATTCTTAAAAATTGTTCAAAAATACATTTCATTCACCGACTTTTTCATTCACTTTTTAAAATCGTTCAAAAAAGTTTTCGTTCAACCCGTTTTCTGTTCATTTAAAAAAATCGCTCAACCCCATTTTTCAGTTCATTTAAAAAAATCGTTCAAAAGTAGGCTTCGTTCGCCGGCCTTTTTTTGTTCATTTTAAAATTGTTCAAAAAATAAATTTCGTTCACTGACTTTTTTGTTCATTTTTTAAAATCGTTCAAAAATGTTTTCGTTCAACTCCATTTTCTGTTCATTTTAAAAATCATTCAGAAATAAAAATCGTTCAAAAATAGGTTTCGTTCACCGGCTTTTTTTTTTGTTCATTTTTAAATCGTTCAAAAAAATTCCATTCAACCTCATTTTTTCTGTTTATTTTTTAAAATCGTTCAAAATTGATTTCGTTCACCTTTTTTCTGTTCAATTTTTAAAATCATTAAAAAATAGTTATGTTACATGAATACGTATAAATACGCGAAGTCTAAAAGAAGTAGCTCGTCGGCAAGCACGAACGCGTACGCGCCAGATCCAAGAGGAGGTACTGTAACATTTTTTACGTATAAATACTTATGTCACATGGAACATGTTAGAACGTGCGAGGTACTAATCTAAAGAAAAAGAACGTACGCACGTACTGTAGTACATTATGCGCGAGTGGCAACGTGAGCGTTGGGCCCTGGCCCATTAAGGGACTTGCGTGGGCGAGTCGACCTACTCGGCGACGCTCGAACGAACCATCGCCTTAAGGTGATGTAAAGGCGCTCCCGAAAGGGTCCGTGTATTCATCTCTCTCTGCCTATCTCATATCATACTAGGAAGCATCGTCGACCTGCACGTCTCGCCGCCCTACTGCTCTTCAGCGCGCGCCTGACCGGCGAAACCAAACGGCGTCATGGGGCGTGGCTGTGGCTCATCATCTACCGAAGACGCTTCCCCCGGCGAGCCACCTCATGGACCTAAACCAATGTACGCAAAACCTCAGCCGTCCTTCCTTTTTCCGGGTCTTCCTATTTGTTGACTTATAATGCGTTTGTTCCACGAGCGAAAGCCCTGAGAGCATCCACAACACGACACCAGCGAGTCGGCGTTATAATTGTAGTCCTGCTTGATTGACGGTTGATGTTGCTAATCTTGGGCCCTTGCCATAAGAATTGTCACACGACGCTAATTTCGTAGTTAGGGCAGAGAAGTCACGCCTTCTCTTAGCCATCCACATCATTTAGAGAAGGCAAAATTATAAGTTGTACAATGCATTATCTCTTATTGCCATCCCTAGTAATTAATGAGAAGTAATTATATTTTAGTAGGAAATTGTATTTATAAGGGAAGACAAGTGGTACAATGGTGAAATTAGTCTTCTCTTATTTCGTAAGTAATTATCTCTTAGCTAAGGGAATGCAGTCTCCCCTTTCTTCATTCTCTCTCCTCCAACTAGACAAATATCCTACGTGTCAACGCGAAGAGAAGGCTGACATCACCCCATTGTACATGCCCTTAGCTTGCAGCGTGGAAATCGTATTTATCTAGCCTAACAACCTCCTCCATGTAAGCGACAAGCGCCAACCGTTGAGAGGATGAGCCCTGAGCATAAAATCCAATGTTGTTATATTTATGTTTCTCACATAAGTGCCTAACAAAGCGTCTAGCGTTGTGGATGCTCTAACTAGACGTGGGTCAAGCTCACCACAAACACCGAGGGCTTGCTCGACCGAGGGTGTGGCATGCTCAAGTAGAGGTGGAAATATAACAATATGCCATGCCGGATCTGGCTTGCTCGACCGAGCGTGTGCCGTCGGCACGCGCGGCGGGCGGTTTTCGGTTTTCTTCGATGGTTTCGTTTTGTCTGCTGGTGTGCATAGGTGGTGTGTTTCTCTGTCCAGAATCTCTTCTTCCATCCGACAATCTGATACCGCTCTAAAAGCACTTGACGGATTTGTTGGAGATATGCCCTAGAGGCAAATAAATAATAAGATTTATTGCATTATCTCTTTAAGTTTATAAATAGTTTTGTATCATGCTATAACTGTATTAATCAGAATTGTTAATACACGTGTGGTATGTAAACAAACCATAGTCCCTAGTTAAGCCTCTAGATAAACTAGTCCATCAGTCAATGGATGATCGTGATTTCCCGATCATATTGCATTAACAGTTGATGGTGGAGTCATTTTATTGGGAGAATAATTTGATGGACATTACCCAAAGTATTGCAGTTAGGATCGTATCACATAGTTCAACACTGCAATAGGATTATAACGTGGTAGCTTATTCCTTAGACCGTGAGATTACATCAAGTCGCTGCTTTTGAAAGATATGGCTGATCGCATCAAACGTCATGCCTCATAAGCTGACAATAAAGGTGACACTTTCGGGTATTGGAAGGAAGTAGTCGGGGCGAGTAATCAAGAGCAGGATTTGTTCATCCGTGTGACGGATTGATATGCTGGGCCCACTCGGTGAGATTATATCTGTAAAGCTGCGCAGCATATGACTAGGTCATTGAAGATATAATTTCATGGGAACGAGTAAAGCAACCTTGTCGATAACGAGATAAAACACAACATCGGATGTTGACGATCGTATCTCGGATAAGGAAGTATCAACGAACAAAGGGAATAATCATATCATGTTAACGGTTCAAAGATGATTCAAGGATGATTTATTCTAGAATACACGGGGCCGTCATAGTCATCCAGGGCTCCCTGACGGTCATTGGCGGGAGGGTCTCGACCATGTCCGGAGTATTCTCGAACCGAGGGTAACACACTTAAGGTCTTGACGACGCTAGGAGAACGTTTTGGAAACGTCGGAGTGGCTTAGGTATAGAGATAGGAGGTTTCGGAAAGGTTCCGGCAAGAACGGAAGAGTTCCAGGGAGACCGAAGTGAGTTCGGAATGATCCGGAAAATGTTTCGGAGTCATGGGAGATTAAATAATATGTAAATATATTAATTAATGAATTACATATATTTATTTATTAATTTAATATTAATTAAAAGGAGAAAATTGGGGCTGCATACCTAATTGGGCCCTAGAGGCCCAAGAGGGGAAGTTCCCCCCATGAGAGGGGTGCGGCTTGGCCATGGGGCCCATGCGGCTGCCATGGGGTGCGGCTAGCCCATGTAGGCAGCCGCACCACCCCCTCCTCCTTTTAGTCCCACATGGAGAGTTGAGGGAAGTTGCACACCCTTTTCCTTCAATAAATAGGGACCCGGATTAATTGAAAAATATACAGAAAATTCATGAATTAATTCCGGTTGGCCCAGGCTTCTCCCTAGTCCAATTCCTCCCTCCCCATCTCTCGGCGTGCGCGGTCCCAAGTCTGGACAGCGTATACGGGAGACCTATAAACCGCAGCGCACCGTTGTGCTGCGGCATTCCACCCAAGGTTCTCGCTTCCGCTATTCCGGCAGGATCGGGGAGCACGGAGGTCATCGTCAAGGTCCGTATGTGTGCGAGTACTCGGAGGTGCTGCTCTCTCACGAGTTCGGCACTAGGAGCTTCTTCATCGCCGCATCTCCTTCTTCTTCGTCGCGCCAAGTTCTCCGCGACCTTGAGGTCGGCTACGTACGTCTTCATCGGCAACGCTTGTGCGGGAGCGTAATTCCCGCTATCGGTCTACAAGGGTATGTTTCCGATGAGTTCTCCGTTACCGTATTACTAGATAGATAGATCCTGCCTAGTTTCGGTGTTGCGATAGTTAGAAAAATTATTGTTTTCTGCTACGAACCCCTTCAGTGGTATCAGAGCCGATCTATGCGTAGTATTGCTGGTACGGTTAGAACACATGTTGAATGTGGGCATCGATTCTATAATTGTTACCCTCTCGCGTGCACTTGCCAATGTTGTTGGCATTGAGTTGATGAAGCGGCCCGGACCGACCTTACGCGTACGCTTACGCGGGACTGGTACCGCAACTAACATATGGCTTGTACCATATATGCGGCTAGCGGGTGTCTGTCTCTCTCTCTTTAGACGGCATGGCATTTTTAATGGAGGGCCCTGAAAAGGGTGTAATAGAGACAATTATTTAATCGCTGTTGTGGTTGTATTTTCGTAGGTAAGAAACGGTTCTTCACGAAAGCCCTAGCAGCCACGTAAAACATGCAAAAGATAAAGTAGAGAGCGTCTAACTTTGTTTTGCAGTGGGGCATTTTAATATGACATGGTTACGGTAAGTTTTATGTTATCGGAGGCAAGAAGGTGACGCCGTAGACTCGGAGCACTGCCGGAGGCGCGCCATGAAGACCAAGGCGCGAGGCCATGTCATATCGCACTTCATTACATTATTTTGATATTGTTTGTTGTGTGTGCATCCTATTTGATTGCTTATATAATAAGTCTATATACAACGGTAGCAATATTAGGATGATCCCAAATTAATGCCAAAATTGTGTTCGCCCTTAGTGCGCACCACCAATAAAGTTCTACGTTACGGGGTACGCCGCTTGCGGTTACACTCGTCTCTTCGTTCGCATACAGTGGGTGTAAGTCACGTTGCACACGCAGATACACTAAGGTCAGATTGGCGAGCCTAGTATGTACAGACATAGCCTCGGAACACGGGAAGATCGAAAGATTGAGCATGAGTCGCATGATTGTTGCGATTGGTAATTCGTTGCCTACCTTTGAAATTATTCTGTCGGCCTTGATGATGGGGGCCAGCGTAATGGATTAGGATCGTGTAATCACTAAGTTATTTTTTTGGGATGAATTTCTTAGTGGAGTGTATTTTGATAATATGATTATAAAATAAACTCATATTTTTATAAACTTAGCCTTACCTAGTCTTTGCAAATTATCTCTGTAGATCATGCCTTATCCTAAGTAAGAAAGTCTTGAGTTCAACCATTTTATTAGAAAAGGAAATCTCCGGAACGATGGATCCAATTTCATGACCTGGTTCAGAAACCTGAAAGACGTCCTCTACCAGAACAACATTTGTTACGTGATAGGAGAATTCTTAGGAGATGGACCAGGAAACTTCGCAAGTGCAGAGGCGAAATAGGATTTTCCTCAGCGTCGTGACATTTGGAATAGTGTCCAAATCACGATGTATGTCTGCATGGATCATGAGCTAAAAAATGAGTTTCGCCATATGGATCCCATTGTGATGATAGATGCTCTTAAGGTTCGGTTCTTGAACCAAATGAATCATGAGCAGTACAAGCAGCTGGACAAGTTTCTTTCACTCCAGATGGAAGAACATACCTGCTTGGAAACACATTTGTGCAAGATGTTTGACATTCACGATGATCTCACAAACACATGCGGTTACTGGATGGCGGATCATTTTGCGATACAGGTGGTGTTGCGTTCTCTACCTCCTAGCTATAAGGAGCTTGTCGATGAATATATACTTAAAAGTGATTCAATCCTTTTCAATGATTTCCTGGTCGAAATCAAAGATGTGGAGGTGGAACCCATTGTGGCCCCCCGACCTGACTGCTATACAGTGATACTGTGTCTCCGGTTATCCGATACCAGCAGACACACTATCAAAGCATAATCGAGAGATCAAGACTTGTGGAACAACTGGCACATCACAGACTCTTAGACACAAATCATTATAGTTCAACTCTTATAATAGAGAAAGATAGCAAAGACAACCAGAGGTCACAGACCCAACATTACAACAAGCGGAAGCAAATTAAGTTGTTCTAAACAACAAGATCCAGATTATGGCCTAAGAGGCCTACAAATAATCATCCAGCGCCAGCAGTTCCGGGATGTCCCAAGCTGCCACCTGGGAACCCCAGACTACTCGTCGACGTCCACAAAGAACCCACCTTCGAGGTCGGTGAAGTCCTCCTCTGAAACAAAACAAACGACGTTGAGTTCGACGAACTCGCAAGATTATATATAGAGCTTTAGCTCGATGAGGCTTTCAAGGTTTTATGGCTGTTTTGCATAAAGCTGATTTTATTTATGAAAACATAACTCAATGGCAACGACTAATCAGAATATTTTCAAAAGGGGGTAAGAGGTGACTCTTTTCTTTGATCACCTTTCTCAGCATCAACCATCAACATCATTCTACCTGTTCTACCAAGGCACCTCCCCGAACCACCCTCGAGGAAGTCAACCTTGCATTTGTGAGTGGTACCTTTAGTACCCAGTTTTTAATCATTCCGTTAAAGTTATTCTATGATCTTACCTTCACTTCCCAAGTTCGTCCATAACCGCGGACACGGCTTTTCTAAAAGATTTACCCTGCAGGGGTGTACAATGTTTGCCACGCGTACCGTCCGGCCCATTGCCTGGCCTTTAGCTCTCTTCCTGGGAGAGCCGGCTGGGTGGGAGCGGTGTCGACTTCTCCCTCGTTAAGCACTAACCCAGGATCATCAGTGAGGACGGAGCAGCGATCCAACACACTGCCCCGTGGCCACTCATTTTCCTAAACACCACCATCCTCATCTCAGTTCATCCCACCATCATAACGCACGCACAAATGGAAGCCCGAACTAGAGGACCCTGGCTAGTCCCGCCCGAGTTATTTAGTCTATGAGGGTTCCTGCAATTGTATAGGCCTCACGCATGGTTGCACGCTCAGTCTTGGTTCAAGAGGTATAGAACTCGCACCTAGGCGGCGAGAACGAGACAAAGCACCACAACCACAGTGGCCTCTCATCCCCACCTTTAAGCATTTTATTATCCA
Organism: Poa pratensis; assembly: GCA_947311845.1. Taxonomy (NCBI): domain Eukaryota; kingdom Viridiplantae; phylum Streptophyta; class Magnoliopsida; order Poales; family Poaceae; genus Poa; species Poa pratensis. Next base: position 33,881,364 of record CAMZMU010000095.1, read on the forward strand.
TCACCACAATTCTCCACCAACATCCTCATCTCATACCTGTTTCCAACATGAAGTAATCATAGTACAGCTATGCATTTAACTAAGCATGGCTAAGCATCAACATAGCATAGTAAGTATCTCAGGCCAACAATACAAACCTATGGATAATAGGAGGGAAACATGTAAATGGCATAGGGAACTTAATGCAACTATATGATACTCTAATCCAAGTAAAGTGACATTTGGAACCGCATGCAATATTATAGTGGAGAAAATATATTTTGCGGAAAATAGGATAAGATATGCTCAGAGGGGGGATTACGCTTGCCTTGTTGAGCGGAGTAGTCAAATTGCTCGTCGGAGTAATGATGATCAACTCCGAACTCGTGATCTACCGGAGAGCAAACAACACCGGAAAGCAGAAACAACAATCAACACATGGCAATTGTGCAATGCATACAGAAATGGTGATATGACAGGTTAATGCAACTAGGGGATCCTAGACATGATCATCAAGTTAAATGGGTCCTGAAGTATAATTAGGAGTTATTCGGTTAACCACCCATATTTAACTTAATGTCCAACATGTTGTTCTAGTTATGACCAGTATCACAAAATGATTGTACATGCATGAGAATGATGTTTTCAGTTAGTCTTTAACTTGCTGAACATTGTGATATGTTGTTTGCAATTTTCGGAGCAATTATGAATATTTGGGGAGTGTTTCAAATTACTATTTGAATCTGCCATTTTAGGGAAATGCAATTACCATTGATATTAAAAGTTCATTCTTGTGTAGAACTGCTTGAAAACAGTTGGTATATGTTTCTCGGAACATTTTGAGGTAGTTCACCTTTCTCGGAGTATTCTGGTAGAACGAACACAATTTTCTGATGTCCCGACAATAAGTTGTTGAATTATGAATTTCCTTTTAGATATTCTCCTTTTATCATTTAAATTAAACAACCATAAAACCTATTTATACCATTTTGAAAGAAACAAAGTGAGAAGAAATGGAATTTGTACTGGTCATCTTCGGATTTTCCGAATTTATGCAAAATCGGAATATCCGAGCGAACCACAGGTCTGAAATCGGCTAAGGAATAACAATTTGCTAGCACTGGTGTATATCGGATAGTCCGAATTTTCACTAGCTCGGAATATCCGATGGCAGAAAATGGAGAGCACGGCGATGAACTCTAGCGGCGCACGGGCTACGGCGGCTCGGCGAGCTAGACGGGGAGGGAGAGGATGGAGGGTGTCCAGGCGGACCGCAGCTCACCCTGAACTCGTAATGGAAGACGGCGAGGCGCGGGGAAGTCCGAGTCGACGGCGGCGTGTGAAAAAGGGCGGCGGCCGGCGATGAAGACGACGACGCAATACGGCGGCTCCCGGCATTCCCAGCTTGCACGAGTTGACAGGGAGGCATAGGAGAGGCCGACGGAGAGTCCTGCATGCTCAGCGAGGCTCGGGGTGGACGGAGACGGCGTGAATCGCCCAGCGGAGTGACGGCGGTGGTCGTCGAAGAACGTGGCGGCACGGTCGATTCACGGCCTCCCGCGCCGATTCCTTCGGCGGAGATGGAGGAGACGACACGGTGGAGCTATTGGCGGTCTTGGTTCGTCTCGGTCGCAGGGAGAACAGAGAGGAGAGCGAGAGGGGGTCGGGCTAGGGTTAGGGTTAGGTTCCCGGGGGTGCTCTTCTTATCCTCGCGTGTGGAGGCAGAGAGGGGCCAGGCAGGGCGCGTCGGGCGGCAGGCAGCGGCGACGACCTGGTGCGGCCGAGCTCGTACTGTATCGGTCGCTACAGAGAAGAAGACGCTACAATTTCATAAAAACCCCTGCACATTTGTTTCCCCTCACCAACATGTCCTCTTCTTCCTTTTTCTTCCCTCCTCTCTTTTCTGGAATTTTGTAAAACATTTAATTGAAGCACTTAGGCAACTTCAAACTTTAGGGAACTTGGTGGAAAATTCTTATTTGCCACCAAGCACTGCTGGTAAAATTTGCAAGTCATTTGGAAAAACTTTTCAGAACAAAGTTGTTTTACTTTCTTTTCTGCCATTTATTTCAAACATTTAATTGAGGTACTTAAACTAGTTCAAAAATTATGGGAAAATTCAGGTAGCCTCCCCATATTAATATGAAGCTCCCCTAATTTTTCCAGATTATTTGAAACTCATTTGGTAGGAAAATAAAATAGGAATTGCTCACAGGCAATTTTGAGTTTCTCTCCATTTATTTTATTTTACAAATCAAAATAGTTTGCAAAGATTATATTTGGAACTTTTGGAACTTCCTTGACAATATAAGAGGTCAAAGTGTTTTGCGAGTTTGAACTCTTCCATTAACTTGGGATTTGTTATAGCAAGTTTGGCATTTTGTTTTTAAGTGGTGTCAAACCACCACAATTCCCTAGCAACAACAACAAATCCCTAGCACAATTCCCTAGTATCAACATGATGCATGGATGCAATGATGAAGTGCAACACAAAAGCGAAAATTTTAGCCGGGTTCTTAGGTTTTCAAACTTTGGGCGGTTACAATTCTACCCCCCTTATAGGAATCTCGTCCCGAGATTCTTAGAGTAGGAAAGAGGGAAAAGGGTTACAACGGTACTACACGATCTTCTCGCTTCAGGTGGCTTCTTTCTTGAAGAGGTTGATCAAGGGCATCATAAGATCTTCATCGGCTTCACTTCGAGATCATCATCTGAATACACCAAAGGAAAGAAGGAACCTCTCCGAAAGGATGGGTCTTTGTGAAGATACAACGACCGAGTACCTCCTAACATAACCTAGGATGAGACTTCAAGCATCCCTTGAATTGACAGTTAGGAGACACATGCGGGTGACGAAAGATTGATAAGGAGTTTCCAGTTGGTAGACAACTGTTTCTTAAGATTCAGAATATGAACTTTGCACGAGGCCTTAAATTTCTGAGGGAGAGTGTCAAAACCAGCTTCCAACAGATGAAGAGGTAACTGGTACTAGTCGGCCTGAGTAGAACTTTTCTCACGGAGGAGCATTTCAGATCACAGAAGAAGGATCATGAAGATGGACCGAGAGAACCTTAGAAACTCCGGGAACGTTAGAATCAGGAACACTTCTTGATTTTCTAGACATCAAGGACAAGCTTCTTGACGATCACCAACTATCGTTTCTGATTGAGATTTAGATCTGGTCAGGTGTAGAGATACTTCAGACCCCACATGTATGAATAGGGAATCCTTGCAACGCATACCAACGGGTTACATTTGCTAGGACCCCAAGAGTTGGACTACAGGGTCTAACTCCAAAGGAGGAACGAGATTGCGGAACCCGCGTATTAACAGCTTGTCAAGAGACAGCTGCCCTACCTGAATTACTCGTGACAATACACCATTTAGTCTCGGCTGGGGAAACACCAACGAAGACAAAAGAAGTTCTCAGACTTCCTCTCTTTCTGGAACAATTCAATCAGTGGCTTGAATGCATAGCTGAAATTCTCAAGGGATGGAGGTAACAACATACCATTCCGAGAATATTCTACTCATGCATGATCGAGTTGAAATGATTCCGAGGAAACCAGACGATTCACTCAGATCCACGGCGACATCTTTCAGCAATTGCACGTGAACCAGGGAAAGTCACTTCTAACTTCCAGAACACATACCTTGTGACGACACAAAGTTAGTTCTATTAAATTTCCAATGCTAACGCCCAATATCCAATATGAATCTCCTCAAACATGGAGAAAATAAGAATGTAGTTGATGGGCTCAACAACAAACTTATTCAAATACTCCAAGACGGTAGACTCATATGTCACATGAACGGGGCATAAGTATTGGTCAGACTAACACATTCAGTAGGCTAGCCTGAGTTTGATTTGACGATAGCCCGATTCAAATCAAAGATTTGTAGGATAGCATATCCACAAAGGAGATACCACCTCGCTTCAACACAGACAGACTAGACATCCCTTTGAAAAGGAACTATGTCGGGATAGAGCTCTTGTCTTTCAACTCTCCAAGTTGTTTAAGCTCAACCGAATAATTCTGGACATCCAGCACGGTTTTCTTGGAGAAGGGAGTTGTTCCGAGAACCAGCTTACTCATAAGCTCAACATCACGGTCAGGTGACAACCTAGCGATACTTCTGGAAAGACCTCCAGAATATCACGATCCACATATAGGATATCACGACATACCGGTGGATCTTGAGTTCAAGAGGGGATCATGCCTTTCAAGGCACAACGAGGTGGTCTTGGGAGCTTCAGCACGAACCTAGCTCTTTGACCGAGGGAGTGCATCAGAGCCAACTGACTTGGTAGCACTGTCAAACTCAGCTTATTGATTTGCTAACCAATCATGCTAAGGAAGGCAATGGATATCCCTGGATTTCCGCACAGTAAGAACTGCTAAGAATATCCGATAGCCACATCATTGCTCATGACTTATCCTTCTCGAGTAACAAGTCACTCGGAAAACGGAGAGTAACAAGGTGTAAGAGTCTCACTTCATCAAAAAGATCATGATACTTAGCACGAGTGCACACTCTTTATACCAAGATACCGTGCTTCTCTATGATGGAACAGAAACAGAGACTAATAAACCTCTTATTCTGTGGAATACAAAACTTTGACCTAGCCCGAGAAGTGGACAAGGTACTGGAGTTTGTTTCTCCTAACAAGACGAAGTGGAAAGTCTTGACGGATCAAGAGGGTGACTTGCATCGGAACATACCAACGCACGATAGAACTTTACTGTCAACTGACAGACAAAGGTTGGAAGGCAGGTCAGAGTACGAAACATGCTCAGGAGAAATCCTAAGATGTTGAAGATGCACCGGTTATTACTCAATTGTGATAACCATGCCCAAAAAGGAGAGATGCAGCAGAGTCATGAACATATATGGGGGATCCGCTAAGAGAATTATGGTCATAACCCCGATGGTTCCAAGATAGAATCTCCAGCTATGGCAGAGTTAAAGGTACATAGTTAGTTGAGGTGTGGGAAACTAAGGTTCAACCATTTACCACACAGACCACATAAAGGAATTGGGTTAAAGGTCAGCTTCATGTGCCGAGAATCATAAATAGCATAACGATCACATGGGTAAGAACCCACACAATTCATCATGCCAGAAAATCAGCATAATCTGAGACCTTCGGTTCAAGACCTTGGGCTCCTCCATTGTCTGGATTTTAACCGTGGTCTTGAAGAATTGGAGTTGCATCGGTCCGGCGAAAGGAGTTGGAGATTCTGAATCCGACAACCTGATACATAACTAGAGATGGATCCCAGCCTTTAAGATCTCGTGGTTCCTACTCTGACGCCTATTTGTAACTCGTGAGCTGTACTAATAGGTTAACAGATTTAGGAGCGGCCCACCCAACGTGTCACCTAATTTTGAAACACCAGACGAGATAAGGAAACTTTTTAAATCAAATAGAGGTAAGATTGCTCCGAGATTAGAGGGTAACCACATAAGGAGTAAAAAGAGTCCTGAGATGGTTTTTACAACTCATTTTTAGGTTAAAAATATTTTCACAAACACTAGACTCAACGTCGACCAGTAGAAGGGTTTCCTACAGGCAGTACTGCTCTGATACCAACTTGTGGCGCCCCGACCCGACTGCCATACAGTGATACTGTGTCTCCGGTTATCCGATACCAGCAGACACACTATCAAAGCATAATAGAGAGATCAAGACTTGTGGAACAACTAGCACATCACAGACTCTACGACACAAATCATTATAGTTCAACTCTTATAATAGAGAAAGATAGCAAAGACAACCAGAGGTCACAGACCCAACATTACAACAAGCGGAAGCAAATTAAGTTGTTCTAAACAACAAGATCCAGATTATGGCCTAAGAGGCCTACAAATAAACATCCAGCGCCAGCTGTTCCGGGATGTCCCAAGCTGCCACCTGGGAACCCCAGACTACTCGTCGACGTCCACAAAGAACCCACCTTCGAGGTCGGTGAAGTCCTCCTCTAAAACAAAACAAACGACGTTGAGTTCGACGAACTCGCAAGATTATATATAGAGCTTTAGCTCGATGAGGCTTTCAAGGTTTTATGGCTGTTTTGCGTAAAGCTGATTTTATTTATGGAAACATAACTCAATGGCAATGACTAATCAGAATATTTTCAAAAGGGGGTAAGAGGTGACTCTTTTCTTTGATCACCTTTCTCAGCATCAACCATCAACATCATTCTACCTGTTCTACCAAGGCACCTCCCCGAACCACCCTCGAGGAAGTTAACCTTGCATTTGTGAGTGGTACCTTTAGTACCCAGTTTTTAATCATTCCGTTAAAGTTATTCTATGATCTTACCTTCACTTCCCAAGTTCGTCCATAACCGCGGACACGGCTTTTCGAAAAGATTTACCTTGCAGGGGTGTACAATGTTTTCCACGCGTACCGTCCGGCCCATTGCCTGGCCTTTAGCTCTCTTCCTGGGAGAGCCGGCTGGGTGGGAGCGGTGTCGACTTCTCCCTCATTAAGGACTAACCCAGGATCATCAGTGAGGATGGAGAGCGATCCAACACACTGCCCCGTGGCCACTCATTTTCCTAAACACCACCATCCTCATCTCAGTTCATCTCACCATCATCATGCACGCGCAAATGGAAGCCCGAACTAGAGGACCCTGGCTAGTCCCGCCCGAGTTATTTAGTCTATGAGGGTTCCTGCAATTGCATAGGCCTCACGCATGGTTGCACGCTCAGTCTTGGTTCAAGAGGTATAGAACTCACACCTAGGCGGCGAGAACGAGACAAAGCACCACAACCACAGTGGCCTCTCATCCCCACCTTTAAGCATTTTATTATCCATCACCACAATTCTCCACCAACATCCTCATCTCATACCTGTTTCCAACATGAAGTAACCATAGTACAGCTATGCATTTAACTAAGCATGGCTAAGCATCAACATAGCATAGTAAGTATCTCAGGCCAACAATACAAACCTATGGATAATAGGAGGGAAACAGGTAAATGGCATAGGGAACTTAATGCAACTATAGGATACTCTAATCCAAGTAAAGTGACATTTGGAACCGCATGCAATATTATAGTGGAGAAAATATATTTTGCGGAAAATAGGATAAGATATGCTCAGAGGGGGGATTACGCTTGCCTTGTTGAGCGGAGTAGTCAAACTGCTCGTCGGAGTAATGATGCTCAACTCCAAACTCGTGATCTACAGGAGAGGAAACAACACCGGAAAGCAGAAACAACAATCAACACATGGCAATTGTGCAATGCATACAGAAATGATCATATGGTAGGTTAATGCAACTAGGGGATCCTAGACATGATCATCAAGTTAAATGGGATCCCGAAGTATAATTAGGAGTTATTCGGTTAACCACCCATATTTATCTTAATGTCCAACATGTTGTTCTAGTTATGACCAGTATCACAAAATGATTGTACATGCATGAGAATGATGTTTTCAGTTAGTCTTTAACTTGCTGAACATTGTGATATGTTGTTTGCAATTTTCGAAGCAATTATGAATATTTGGGGAGTGTTTCAAATTGCTATTTGAATCTGCCATTTTAGGGAAATGCAATTACCATTCATATTAAAAGTTCATTCTTGTGTAGAACTGCTTGAAAACAGTTGGTATATGTTTCTCGGAACATTTTGAGGTAGTTCACCTTTCTCGGAGTATTTTGGTAGAACGAACACAATTTTCTGATGTCCCGACAGTAAGTTGTTGCATTATGAATTTCCTTTTAGATATTCTCCTTTTATCATTTAAATTAAACAACCATAAAACTTATTTATACCATTTTGAAAGAAACAAAGTGAGAAGAAATGGAATTTGTACTGGTCATCTTCGGATTTTCCGAATTTATGCAAAATCGGAATATCCGATCGAACCACAGGTCTGAAATCGGCTAAGGAATAAGAATTTGCTAGCACTGGTGTATATCGGATAGTTCGAATTTTCACTGGCTCGGAATATCCGATGGCAGAAAATGGAGAGCACGGCGATGAACTCCAGCGACGCACGGGCTACGGCGGCTCGGCGAGCTAGACGGGGAGGGAGAAGATGGAGGGTGTCCAGGCGGACCACAGCTCACCCTGAACTCGTAATGGAAGACGGCGAGGCGCGGGGAAGTCCGAGTCGACGGCGGCGTGCGAAAAAGGGCGGCGGCCGGCGATGAAGACGATGACGCAATACGGCGGCTCCCGGCATTCCCAGCTTGCACGAGTTGACGGGGAGGTAGAGGAGAGGCCGACGGAGAGTCATGCGTGCTAAGCGAGGCTCGGGGTGGACGGAGACGGCGTGAATCGCCCGGCGGAGCGACGGCGGTGGTCGGCGAAGAACATGGCGGCACGGTCGATTCACGGCCTCCCGCGCCGATTCCTTCGGCGGAGATGGAGGAGACGACACGGCGGAGCTATTGACGGTCTTGGTTCGTCTCGGGGAAGCCCACAGCGACGGCACGAAGCTCGGCGTCCATGGCGGCGTCTCGGTCGCGGGGAGAACAGAGAGGAGAGCGAGAGGGGGTCGGGCTAGGGTTAGGGTCCCGGGGGTGCTCTTCTTATCCTCGCGTGTGGAGGCAGAGAGGGGCCAGGCAGGGCGCGTCGGGCGGCAGGCAGCGGCGATGAGCTGGTGCGGCCGAGCTCGTACTGCATCGGTCGCTACAGAGAAGAAGACGCTACAATTTCATAAAACCCTCTGCACATATGTTTCCCCTCACCAACAAGTCCTCTTCTTCCTTTTTCTTCCCTCCTCTCTTTTCTGGAATTTTGTAAAACATTTAATTGAAGCACTTAGCCAACTTCAAACTTTAGGGAACTTGGTGGAAAATTCTTATTTGCCACCAAGCACTGCTGGTAAAATTTGCATGTCATTTGGAAAAACTTTTCAGAACAAAGTTGTTTTACTTTCTTTTCTTCCATTTATTTCAAACATTTAATTGAGGTACTTAACCTAGTTCAAAAATTATGGGAAAATTCAGGTAGCCTCCCCATATTAATATGAAGCTCCCCTAATTTTTCCAGATTATTTGAAACTCATTTGGTAGGAAAATAAAATAGGAATTGCTCACAGGCAATTTTGAGTTTCTCTCCATTTATTTTATTTTACAAATCAAAATAGTTTGCAAAGATTATATTTGGAACTTTTGGAACTTCCTTGACAATATAAGAGGTCAAAGTATTTTTGTTTTGCGAGTTTGAACTCTTCCATTAACTTGGGATTTGTTATAGCAAGTTTGGCATTTTGTTTTTAAGTGGTGTCAAACCACCACAATTCCCTAGCAACAACAACAAATCCTTAGCACAATTCCCTAGTATCAACATGATGCATGGATGCCATGATGCAGTGCAACACAAAAGCAAAAAATTTATCCGGGTTTTTAGGTTTTCAAACTTTGGGCGGTTACACCCATCGAAGGAGAAATAGATGACACGCAAGGTATATTTGATATACAGTTATAATTGTTATTTCTTACACTTGGTTATATTATAAGTATTTGATGCTTATGTCCTGTTTATTGAAACAGCACCAGAGTATAATTGGCTTCATGAAGAGCTCGCCGTGATGTTGCAGAATGATGGCAAGAAAATCGTTTGATGGCCAAGGAGTTTCACGCCCATAGTTATCAAGTTTTGATTAGTAGTTTTGAATAAGAGTTTTGTAGTCGAATTTGAGAGTGATTGTAATAAGTATGTCTTATATTCGATGAGACAAGTTATTCATATTTGTAAGAGACAAGCAAGTTGTTTTTATTATGAATAAAGTTTTCTTATGATCATATTTCGATTATGAATAAGTTATTCATGTATTAATCTTTTGATAGCAAAGTGGATTTGAATGTTAAAATAAATATCCTAAGTCAATAATAAAATGCACTACCGAATATTTAATCATATTATTGTTGCAAATATTTTGGATATTTGATCTTGTGTATTTGCATACAATGATGATTGAAAATATTGATAAGTCAATATGAGAAGAAATTTGATTTGAATCATGCAAGATGATTGTTAAATTAAATTGTGTAGTGGAAATTATTATTGAAACCTTTGTTGTATGTCTAAGTAAATAATAAGTATTTACTAAAAGATACAATTATCTGAAATTATTTGATTTGATCAAGAAAGATTTTTCGGATAGAAAAGGAGGATATAAAATCAAGTCATTATAATTGGATTATAATAGCAAGGATTTTAAAGATTTATTTTATCATGAAGGTTTGTGAAAATTCGGTTCACAAAAGGACTTGTGAAATTCGGTTCACAAAATTATGATGCATAATCAAACATGTTGATTTATGTAGACATTATAATCATACTCTATTTTGAATAAAGTATAGTCCTAAAAATTATCTCTTAATATTTTAGAAATCACGTAGAAGGTTTTTCCGTTAGAATTAGTAAACTCCCTATTTTGAAGTCTTCACCCAAAATTCGTATGAACGACAATAAGTTGTGTCATGGTTTATAGATTATATGATAATACGAAACTATGTACGAAATAGTTCTTTGTAAAATATTCATAGGAATGAATATATGTTTCATATGGTAAACACCAACAAGGGCAAAACTAGTATTGCTAACTTGGTGATTCATTGAAAACAAGTTTCAAGAAAGGATATGAAATAAAGAAAAGCTTAAAAGGGGTAATTGACCTCACTCGATTTGTGAGAGAAATATTGTTTTCGGAATTTGATCCGACAACAAAACTCCACAAATGAAAATGAAAAATGATGATATTTGATCATGGTGTTTTCATGCAAGGAGCTTTTTATAAATAGTAGGCATTAAAGAATATTTTCTGTCCGGTCACAGATTAATATTTCATGATTTAATGAGCTTGTTACTAGAACAAGGGATACCTACGAAATACAAAGAAATTGATGCCAAATTCGAATTGTGACTATGAGTCATAAATCCAAAAGGTTGCATTCAAGATTGTATTAGTAAATGTTGCTTGAATCTTATTAAGTAAAAGGGTTACTTGATTTTTCACATGACAAGTTGTGTGAAAAGAATGAAACTGTGAGAAGGACATAAAGCTAATTTTGTCATGAAGAATGTCTTTGACAAAATCAAAATTGTTTTGACTACATTGGATGTAGACATGCCTAAGTCTTTTGGATTTGTATTAACAAGTATAATACATCGTATTTGGAATTTTCGAATTGATACATGATCAAGGATTTCGGTTATGACCGAAATATCGAAGGAAATTATATCCGTATAATTTAAGTGGGAGTAGGACAGCTTACCGGAATAATATGTAAGTGACATATTGTTAAGTGGGAGCTTGTGGGCTACACAATATGAAATGTGTTTGACATTTTGAGTGGGAGCATTACAAGTTACACAATCTCAAATGTAATTGACATTTTGAGTGGGAGCTTAGTCAGGTGTTTATATGTAAATGACATATAATAGATAGGTACTAGGAAAATGAATTAGAAGTAATTATTGAATTACGATAAAATCATATATGTTTAAAATGTGAGCATCTGTTTTGAATAGATCATTTTAAAGAAGTCGAGGTGTTTTTCCAGATTAGATTCTGATGTGTCAGAATAAGACGTAACGAGGAATTGGTCCTTGTAAATCTGGATAAAGTAATCATGGTTGTAAAATATGCTGCACTTCTATGCCATGATAAGGTGGCAGCATATTAACCATATTATATACTCGAAAAGATATGATTAGTATTCTTACAAGAAGAATAAGCGCTGAGATGAATTTGTGATTCATTATTAGTGGAACCAAAATTATCCTTCATAGTTTAAAAGAAACTAAGGATATGTAAAGGATGATGAGTTTAACAAATGTTGTGTTAAAAGGATCAACCTAAATGACAGAAAGAAATAAGGATCAAGTCGTTATAGGATAAACTAAAAGGCATTAGGCTGACATAGAATGTCAGGATCTACTTAGGTAAATATAGAAGTATAAAGATACTGCAAAAGTACATAGAGTTGGTAGAGAAAAGGTATTCTCTAAAACTGAGTGTGTTTAATGCAATTAACTGATATTGGATCAGAGTAAGCGCAGGGAAACAAAAGTCTCACTTAGTTGCCAAATATGTATATTTGTTATTAAGATAGCATGTGATATCAAATAAGGTGATATCAATGGTTTGCAAAGAGCTTATGGTTATGAAAGGTTCAGGCCGAAGGAAACCTCTTCCACGAGCGAGCATTATCATAAACACTTATAAAAGATAAGGTTGTATGATTGGTATAGAAATGCAGCTAGTGTATTTGTACTCTAGTGCAAGTGGGAGACTGTTGGAGATATGCCCTAGAGGCAAATAAATAATAAGATTTATTGCATTATCTCTTTAAGTTTATAAATAGTTTTATACCATGCTATAACTGTATTAATCGGAATTGTTAATACACGTGTGGTATGTAAACAAACCAGAGTCCCTAGTTAAGCCTCTAGATAAACTAGTCCATCAGTCAATGGATGATCGTGATTTCCCGATCATATTGCATTAACAGTTGATGGTGGAGTCATTTTATTGGGAGAATAATTTGATGGACATTACCCAAAGTATTGCAGTTAGGATCGTATCAGATAGTTCAACACTGCAATAGGATTATAACGTGGTAGCTTATTCCTTAGACCGTGAGATTACATCAAGTCGCTGCTTCTGAAAGATACGGCTGATCGCATCAAACGTCATGCCTCATAGCTGACAATAAAGGTGACACTTTCGGGTATTGGAAGGAAGTAGTCGGGGCGAGTAATCAAGAGCGGGATTTGTTCATCCGTGTGACGGATTGATATGCTGGGCCCACTCGGTGAGATTATATCTGTAAAGCTGCGCAGCATATGACTAGGTCATTGAGATATAATTTCATGGGAACGAGTAAAGCAACCTTGTCGGTAACGAGATAAAACACAACATCGGATGTTGACGATCGTATCTCGGACAAGGAAGTATCAACGAACAAAGGGAATGACATATCATGTTAACGGTTCAAAGATGATTCAAGGATGATTTATTCTAGAATGCACGGGGCCGTCATAGTCATCCAGGGCTCCCTGACGGTCATTGGCGGGAGGGTCTCGACCATGTCCGGAGTATTCTCGAACCGAGGGTAACACACTTAAGGTCTTGACGACGCTAGGAGAACGTTTTGGAAACATCGGAGTGGCTTAGGTATAGAGATAGGAGGTTTCGGAAAGGTTCCGGCAAGAACGGAAGAGTTCCGGGGAAGACCGGAAGAGTTCCGGGGAGACCGAAGTGAGTTCGGATGATCCGGAAATTGTTTCGGAGTCACGGGAGATTAAATAGTATGTAAATATATTAATTATGAATTAATATATTTATAATTAATTTAATATTAAAAAAGGAAAAAATGGGGCTGCAACCTTAATGGGCCTAGGGCCCAAGAGGGGAAGTTCCCCCCATGAGAGGGGTGCGGCTGGGCCATGGGGCCCATGCGGCTGCCATGGGGTGCGGCTGGCCCATGTAGGCAGCCGCACCACCCCCTCCTCCTTTAGTCCCACATGGAGAGTTGAGGGAGGTGCACACCCTTTTCCTCAATAAATAGGGACCCGGATTAATTGGAAAAATACACAGAAAATTCAGGAATTAATTCCGGTTGGCCCAGGCTTCTCCCTAGTCCAATTCCTCCCTCCCCATCTCTCGGCGTGCGCGGTCCCAAGTCTGGACAGCGTATACGGGAGACCTATAAACCGCAGCGCACCGTTGTGCTGCGGGATTCCACCCAAAGTTCTCGCTTCCGCTATTCCGGCTGGATCGGGGAGCACGGAGGTCATCGTCAAGGTCCGTACGTGTGCGAGTACTCGGAGGTGCTGCTCTCTCACGAGTTCGGCACTAGGAGCTTCTTCATCGCCGCGTCTCCTTCTTCTTCGTCGCGCCAAGTTCTCCGCGACCTTGAGGTCGGCTACGTACGTCTTCATCGGCAACGCTTGTGCGGGAGCGTAATTCCCGCTATCGGTCTACAAGGGTATGTTTCCGATGACTTCTCCGTTACCGCATTACTAGATAGATAGATCCTGGCTAGTTTCGGTGTTGCGATAGTTAGAAAAATTATTGTTTTCTGCTACGAACCCCTTCAGGATTTCGTCCAGCCTAGTTCTCTTTGCCTCATGTTCCTGCTCGACAGCAAGGAAATCAGGCGCCGGTTTATTTACGGATAGTTCAGACGAAGACGAATCTCCACTCTCCTCGAGATGGAGACAGTCGAGCAAGGCATCCATGGAGCACGAAGAAGTTCAAGATTGTCTTTTTCATGCGGAACCCTCTCCGTATTAGTAAGCGGGCCCACACCTTTGTAACCCAAGGACCGACGAACAGAAATTATCACTGAACACTGTCCTGGCTGTTTCGTCGGCGTCCTTATATCTGGTTTTCGCCTAGTTTTCCCAAATAAATTGGGCAATTATTTCTTTTTAATGAAAGGCTCCTGCTGGTTGCTCGAAAAAAAATCTGAGGTTTATTATATTTTACAATAAATAACTAGGGAATATTAAACAAGATTCTTTCTTCAAATCTAACTTAAATTTTATAACTTTTGCAGGTCAACAGGATCTGCAACTAGTGTTCTGTATTCAGCCTGAAGGGGACCTCGAGGCAGGCAAGGACGACCGAAGGTGTCATTATTGTTTATCATTTCTTATTATGATCGATATTCCGTATGGCTATATCAATTTAGACTTCATGTTGTATTCGCTATTGCTTGCACTACCTTTTTTATGCAAGAAATACAACGCCTACGAGTCTTAATTTTATTTTTAGTATCTTCGTCATAATTGACATTGACCAAAGATATGTTGTACATGTTCTGATCAGGGTGGAGGAGGCGAGGTGAGCAGCAATGAGCCTGGGCATACAAATACGGATCTGTCACAGTTCGAGGCCCTGACACTGAATACCACACCTCCTACACTTGAATCAGCTGATAGGTATATCCATCAACCTACATCCCGTGACTCCCATTCGCAAACAGCATTTCACATCAACCCCTCAAGTGGATATGAATGTGGGCAGAGCACATCAGCAATTTATGGCCCATCTAGAGGGCAATGTTTGTTCCAGCACAATCACTAATTAAGAGAACCTCTGGCAGGGTCTACTACGCGGGTGACGCCGGTGATATAGTTGCTGCAACACACGAGGTCGTCCATGCTCGTGGAGAGTAACTATGTTCTGCATATGCCCTCCATCACCCTCATGGCATACGAACACAGATGAACAAAGACCAGATCCAATCGGATCTGCCGAAGACTAATGTCGATCGAATCCCGCTAGATCCGTCGGAGACACACCTCCACACGCCCTTCGATGATGCTAGATGCACCGCTAGAATAGGGGCTACGCAGGGAGAGCTTTATTCCATCATAAGGGAGCTGCCGCATCGCTTTCCTGAGTAGGACACAAACGCTAATAAAACACAAGAGAACACCTAAGAACGGAGCACTCCCGCCGGTAAGGATCACGATCCATCGCGCCTCCATGGCCCTAGGGAGTCCTAATCGTCTTTCACGAGATGAAACCGCTACAAGGAAACAACTAATTACCGGCGTGGCGATTTTGGGATCACCGGCGAGAAACGCCCATGCCGGTAACTTCACGCGACTGCTGTTTGGGATCACCGGCGAGTGCAAGGCCACACCGGTCATTCTTTAGATCACGGGTGTGTGCGCGCACACGCCGGTGATTTGTGGGATTACCGGCGAGGACAGCCACGCCATTTTAGTATACATACTAACCCTATAAACCATATGCTTAAAAATTATTGACCATCGGTACGTAAAGCATAAAAAAATCTAAAACAGTAAATCGATGGTAAAATGTCTAAAGATGTGTTTTAGTTTACTCCATATATATACTCAAAATTGCTAAATGAATTAATTGTAACAAAAACTTGTCAAAACAAATATGAATACCAACTTTGATCAATGAGCTCCAGGAATATCCATACAAACCATATGCTTTGACGAGTAACACACGTACTCGTTATCTAGAAATCCATTAAAACTAGAGTAGATGGCAACTTGATGTTTGTCGAGAACCCGCAACAAAACGATCCAACTGCAAGCTACATAGGCCAATTTTGCAGACGCCACCATCAAGGGTATGTAACATCGTGCATGTCTCGGTGCGAGGATCATAGACACAAAGTTGGTACCCTTGTCCGGAAACAAAACGAAGAAATCTGAATTTACCGCCATCATGTGTCATCCTCAGAGGCATATACAGACGGGTGGAAAAGGGCACATGTATTGTGTATGCTTTGATCCACGTATCATTGTCGGTTAAAAGCCATATGTTGACACGCCTATTCTCTTTTGATGTCTCTGAATGAACGTAACACAAGGCGTGGTTCAGCTCGGCTATGCGGAGCGGCTCACTTGTCTCCCACAGCTTCGTCTGCATTGCTTTTGTTGGGCATTCGATCGTCTTTTTCCACTCTTCTCTCTCAATATTGAAGGAAAGTAAGAATTTTTTGCTTAAGTCCGCCAAGACGAAGAAGTACATGACTCCATTCACGGCAACAGGGGCCCCTCGGATGTTTGATGCAAAGGTTGGGAGCGATCGCGACGGCCTCCATGCGATGTCATCTCCCAGAGTGAAAACCTGGGGTGCCAGACCTGACCAGAGACCGACAACCTTGTAGGCACCGGATGGAACGGCACGACCAAAGCCGACGGTTTCAAATGCCTCTCTCGGACAATGTACGACCACCTCACCTTTGGCCGGGTCAATTATGCGGGTGCCGCCACGGACATCGTTGGCGACACACACGAGGTTGTCCATGCTCGTGGAGAGCAACTCAATTCTGCCAATGTCCTCATTCACCACCCTGATGACACTCCCGTCCATGTCCATCAGCAGCAGGTCGTGGTGCAATTTCTGGTGACGGATGCGCATCGCGACACCGATGAACGCTTCGGAGTAACGAGATTTATGCGCAGATAGGAAGTCTGTGTCGGAGATGAGTGCGCACCACTCCCTGGACACGCACCGGAAACGGCAAACGGATTTCACCGGCAGCCTGGAGAGGATGTCGAAGATGAGGTCGTTTGGCAAGGACACGGCGGAGTCCTTGGCGGCCTGTGCAGTTGTGCTGGTTGTCATGCCAGCGCGAGGGCTCAGGAGGCGGCGGCGGCGGCGACGGCGACGGTGGAGTTCAGGAGATTGCGGTGGCG
Organism: Poa pratensis; assembly: GCA_947311845.1. Classification (NCBI taxonomy): domain Eukaryota; kingdom Viridiplantae; phylum Streptophyta; class Magnoliopsida; order Poales; family Poaceae; genus Poa; species Poa pratensis. Next base: position 33,898,515 of record CAMZMU010000095.1, read on the forward strand.
CCATGGTTGTTCAGGAGAACGATCAGATAATAGATCGAAAAGGAGGGTTTGAGAGGAGAGTTTAGTTAAGTCCTGGACCTCAAGATCGGATCTCGTCATCCGCTTACACGTACTGGATTGAAACCCATATTCTTTCTCTGACGGAGATGGTGGTCGTATAATTTATGTGTCGGTTTGAACAAGAAAAAACAATAAAATAATTTAGAGCTTGGAAGTGATACGTACTCAAACTTTGGCTGGGAGGCGTGCGACTAAATATATATTTGTGCCGTTTTAACTTTGACGTGCACATACTACGAAAAACAAGGTATAGACTTATGGGGCATAAATCTGAAATTTTCAAGTTTTAGCACTAACCTATTCGAAAACTTGAACAATTTTACGACCTTTGTTGCATTTTTCTCTCACTCATGTACGAAAAGTGTTGGAGTTAATACATCATTAGAGACATTCTGGGGTGCAGGTAGCTAGCTGAAGCTGAAGACATAGATATGCTTTTAGGGTGGAGACAGGTAAAACTGAGCAATAAGCTGGTCTTGGAAACATGGATTTTCACATTGCTTTTGTTTTATGCCACAAGTGCTACGATCGATAAGTACCATTTGAAACAGGTACACGATCACATTAAGGTGTTATGTTTGTTGGAAGGTTCAGAAAGAACACGGAATTTTCTCCTTTTTTTTGTTGTTGTGATGGATGAATATTTTTCCTCGCGGATGGGGATTTCTAAATAGAAGCAAAACATATTATTTATTTGTATGTATGTTTTTCCTATATTGTTATGTCCCAGGGGTGAATAATTTGTGTGAGCGTTTCATTCCGTAAATTTGGTAGGTTTAATTTAACAAATCTTGCATCATATTTTATATGTTCTGTTGTTTTAAATCTCTAAACTAGTTAAGCAACTATATTTTCTAACAATCATATTTCTGATTAGTATGGAGCATACAAAATTTCCATGCTCTCATATTGCTGAATGGTTGTGCAATTATTGATACTTCTGCCTGCAGCGTCAGCCCAGCTTGTGCTTATATATTCCATATGACAATAGAATTCCCGTCAAATCTTTTGGAAGGATGGCAGGTACCTTTTACCTCTTTCTCTTTTTTCTGCTTGCTAAAAACAATAGGTTAGTAGATCTTTCACAAGAATAATACCGATTCAAAAAAAAATAAACACGCTTATTGTGACTACAGTGCGCCTGGTCCGCTGCCTGGCACTCCGCCGTCGCATCGCAACCATCTAGCTCCGTCGCTTCAGGTGGCCCGCCACCGTGTCCCTTCGATCACCTCTCGGATTGATGAGCTGCAATCGTCGGAGTGGCGCCGCCGATGACGGAGAAGGTCTCTGATGCTCCTCCTTGATCGCGAGTGTAGCTTTGGCGAGCGCCACATAAATCCCCTGAGGCCAAGGGAATATTCCGTGATAGCAATGACGAGGATGGCGACAGCCTTCATGTCTACTGCCTACTCCGTGCACTCTTCCTCTTCCATTCTACATACAGGAGATGATGCCTGAGGCGGTGCCTCCACTAAAGGTCATGCTGGACGATACGTGTGTGACATTGAGGATATAATTCATCGCTGTGCATCAGTTCCTAAAGGTTATGTCTAAGCTTTGTGTGCTTCCATGATGCTTAAGTGCATGGTTCTTTTTGCAATATAAAATCTAGAGCCAATGCAGAAGTGTAAAAGATCCTGGTATGGTCGTTTCGTACTTGTAAAATGCCCAATCTAATTCTGAAAACGTGTGTTGCACGTACATACCAACTAGTAGTACAAAATTGCAAAACATATGCGTGACGGCGACTTATATTGGATAAGCATAACGCTCAGAGGTAATGGTGCTTTTATGAAATATCGTGCGGAGGAATCCATGTGAAAACTCTCTATGGGTTATAATTTTCGAGCATTGAATCCATAAAAGAAATCTAAAACTCTCTATGTTATGCGCACATCGCATCTAGCAAGTAGCAAACATTCTTTTCCTCTCTCGTTCCTAACCTAGTCGCCGGCGGTTCCATAGTCAGAGTTCCCCACCAGCGATCCGCCATTCCCCTTCCCCTCCGCTCGCCGTTCTTGCGGCACGAGGGGGAGGGGAGCTCCAGTGCTGGTTTGTGTGGTGATTTTGTCCTAAGTTTTTTTAGATTTCGTGGTTTCTTTGTCGGTGTCATGGTGGGCTGATGCCGGTGGTGCTCATAGGAATAATGGTCTTTCAGCCCTTGCTCCTGCTCGTCGGAGGTGTTGCTGGCGCCGGCGAGAGGCTTGTGGAGTCCAAGCTGTTGGAGCAGTTTTAATCTGACATTGCGTCTAGCCGTGACGGCGGGAAGGGGCTGCTCTTGGAGTACGTCTGTGCTAACTGTTGTGGATTTGCTGAAGATGGTGGGGGATGAGCCCGTCTGTTGAAGGTTGGGGTGGCGTTGGCCCCGGATCCGATGTTGAAGACGCTCGGAGGGCTCCTCCGGCCGATGTTCCTTAGCGGGATAGATCCAGCTTTATGAGGCTGGTGGCTATTGCGGCTCATTAACGCCTTATGGCAAGGGGTTTATTCAGCGTCAAGATGTGGACCAACTACTGCACTTCTTCTCCGACGACGGCGGAGGACGTGGATGCTTGGTAGTTGCGGCGATGGCAGTTTGCAGCAGTTTAATCGCTTGTTTTCTGCTAGTTTTATGTTGCTTGTATTCATGTCATATTTGTATCCGTACTTTTTATCAATACAAGTAATGTATGCCTGCGGGCATACAATGTAAAAAAAACACAACTCTCTATGTTGGATAAATATTACGAGATTAGTTCTTGAGACATATGCACTTATGATTTTCAAGCATTCAATCCATAATAGAAGTTCTGAATTTTGAATGAGGCTATATCCAAGCAAGCAGGCGCCTTCTACTTTATTTATTATTCTGGGAAATTTGTCTCAGCTTTAATTCAACTGAGCACTCAAGCAAGATAACAAAATTATTTAAAAAAATACTAGAAAACAATATGCTTTATTCTACCCATTTGAACTCAAATTGATTTCACTTAATAAAAAAATTAAATGCAGTGCAGACAAATTTATTGATATTGGTTCCAAATTTGTCCACGATTTGGTTTCCATCTCACGACAAAACTTGCACACGGCCAGCGGTATATATTTGATTTTAGCATAGACATTAATCATATATTTGTAGTTTAACCATCGTAAAACATAAAAATCATCTAGAACACTAAATCGATTTTACAATGTCTAAGATATGTTTTAGTTCACAACGTATATATACTCGAAATTGCTAAATGAATTAATTGTAGCAAAAACTTGACGAAATAAATATGAATACTAGCTTTGATCAATGAGCTACGGGAATATCCATACAAACCATATGCTTTGACGACTAACACAGGTACTCGTTATATAGAAAACCACTTAAAACTACAGTAGCTGGCAATTAGATCTTTGTCCAGAGCCCAAAACAAAACGATCCAACTGCAAACTGCATCGGCCAATTTTGCAGACGCCATCATCTAGTGTATGTAACGCTGTGAATTTCTCGGTGCGAGGATCGTAGACACAAAGTTGGTATCCTTGTCTGCAAACAAAACGAATAAATTTTATTTGACCGTCAGCATGTGTCATCCTCAAAGGCATATACTCATAGGTGAAAGAGGGCACCGGGATTCTGTATGCTTTGATCCAGGTATTCTTGTCGATGTCGTTTAAGAGCCATATGTTGAGACACCTATTCTTGTTTGACATCTCTGAATGAACATAGCACAAGGCGTTGTTGAACTCGGCAATGCGGACCGGGTCAGTTATCTTCCACAACTCTGCGCCCGTTGCTTTTGGTGGGCCTTCGATCGTCGTTTTCCACTCTTCTCTCTCAATGTCGAAGCAAAGTAAGGTGTCATTATCTGGCTCCTGCGAGACCAAGAAGTACACGATCCCATTTATGCCAACGGGGGGCCTTCTGATATATGTCATGTGGGTTGGGGGCGATTGTGACCACCTCCATGTGGTGTCGTCTCCTGGAGTGAAAACATAGCATGTCTGATCATGCCCGACACCCACAACCTTGTAGGCACCGGATGGAACGGCACGACCAAAGCCGACGGTTCTAAATGCCTTTTCCGGACAATGTGCAAGCACCTCACCTGTAGCCGGGTCAATTACACGGGTGCCGGTTGAAGGGTTGGTGACACACACGAGGTCGTCCATGCTCGTGGACAGCAACTCAATGCGGCATATGTCCTCCTCCTCCTCCACCACCCTGATGACACTCCCGTCCATGTCCATCAGCCGCACCTCGTAGTAGAATTTGTTCTCACGGAAGCCGCCGGCGACACAGACGAGCGCTTCGGCGTGACGAGATTTATGCGCGTCGGAGATGAGTGCGCACCACTCCCTGGACACACACCGGAAACGGCACACGGACTTCACCGGCAGCCTGGAAAGGATGTCGAATATGAGGTCGTTTGGCAAGGACACGGCGGAGTCCGTGGCGGCCTGTGCAGGCGTGCTGGTCGTCGCCGCCGCGGGAGGACTGAGGAGGCGGCGACGGCGGCGGCGTCCTTCATTAGACTGCTGTGGCGCCATGGCGGTTCAGGAGAACGATCAGATAGATCGAGGAGCTGGATTTGATCCGGCAAAAGGAAAGTTCAGTTAAGGCCTTGACGTCAAGATCGGATGGATCGAGAGATAACAAAGCGGATCTCTTCGTCCGCTACGCGGTGTCTACACGTACTGGATTGGAAGCCGTATTTTATCTCGGACGGAGATGGTATTCGTACAATCTCTTTCTGGGAATTAATTTACGAATCGGCTGGTTTTGCCAGAATTTTGAGCGTGGAAGAGATACGTACCAAGACTTAGGCTGGGACTCTGGGAGCCTATGCGACCCAAAGAGTATTTATATCTGGGACGTGTTAACATGAATAATACAAAACTGCAAGATATACTACCCGTAACGGCGGCATATATATATTGGATAACCATAGCTCAAAGGCACGCAAAAAAAACACATAGCTCAAAGTCAATGGTGCTTTTATATATGCGGTTTTGCTAATTCTCAATCGATTGAGAATTAGCTTAGTTCTCAATCACATGACGTCATCAGTTGCAAGTTGACTTGCAACTGATTCAGACCATTTGATTTGCTTTGTGATTCGTGCATCAGTTGCAAGTCAACATGCAACTGAGATTTGATGACGTCATGTGAATGAGAACTAAGTTAATTCTCATTCACCTGAGTTGCAAGTGGACTTGCAACTGCTCTGAACCGTTTGATTTGCTTCGTGATTCGTGCTAATCATGAGTTGCAACTTGACTTGTAACTGGAATTGATGACGTCATGCGATTGAGAACTAAGCTAATTCTCAATCGATTGAGCGCTAGAGAGACCCTTATATATGAAATGTGGTGCAGAGGAATCTACCGGAAAGATCTCTACAGGTCATATAATTATATATGTATGCAATGTTGGAAAAGTATAACATTAATTATGAAATTAATTCTTGACACATATATGCGTATGAGTTTCGAGCATTCAATCCATAATAAAAGTTCTGAATTTTGAATGAGTCTATGTACAAGCTGCCATGTTTTCGCGAATCGGATTCAGCTGTGCCCCGGTGGTGTGTAGTCTGTGAACAAAGAAACACATTTTATAACGCATCAACTTGCATACATAATGTCTAAACGCGCATAAAAAACCTACTTTTGGGTGGCCAGAAGATGAAATTGCTCAGGTACAAAAAAAAAGATGATGATGAAATTGCTTTGGAAAAAAATCCACTGAGATCATATGCACTGATGAATAACTCTTTTTGTCAGTGATAATCTCGAGACATTGTAGGAAAATATGCTAAAACCTAGTAGTGGACGTGAGACCTACAGTCTGCAGACTCTCCAAAGCAGAGGCGGCCCAGTTCTGCCCTTCTTTGCAGAATTGGGCCTTGGCGGGTTTGTGTTGCCCTTGCGCTTGTGTAGTCGGCATTAGGCCGTGTTTTGCTTGGTGGTGTCTATTGTAACGTGTGTCCAACATTCTTTAGTTGTAGCCCTCTTTTGAGTGTTAGTTGTTTCGCCCTTTTCTTAGTCTTGTATCTATATTTGTTCTATGAATGCATCGAGGCGCAAGCTTTGCATTTTCGTGATAAAGAAAGAAAAAAGTAGTCCAAGGGGGATGTTATTTCACCGATTCTGGTACCTACTAGAGATTTATCACAGATGCATAATTTCCACGATGTTTTTTATGCAACTTACGTGGCACCATTTTGGATCAATAATGTTTCATACAGGTTATGTACACGTGCATATTTATTGCAGGGGAAAGTAGATTTTCAGAGGTCAAATAATTGCTCCATAGTCTATGAGATAACGGACAGCTCTTCGCGGATCTTCGACATGTCTAAATGCTTCCCGTCCTACATTCCAAAAATGTAAATCAACTTGGACAAGCTAGGGAAAATTTAAAATATTACTAGAAAACACTATGCTCTATTCTATGTATTTGAAGACAAATCAAGTCCATTTACATTTTCTATAAATTCAAATGCATAGAAGACAATATTACTGAGATTGGTTCCATTTGAACTATAGCTAGCAATTCAAAAAAAATCTTAAGCTATCTAAAGAGGTAAATGGGGAGACCCCAAGGGGGCCTCCTCAGAGATTAGGGAATTTCGGCCGTTAGATGGAGTTCTCAGAGCGCATCCAGGCCGTTCGTTTTTCACCGTGTCGTATAAAAGGGCATCCCCACGGTGAAAACCCTAGCTGCCTCTCCCGCAGTCGCGCCCCTCCCATTCCCGCCCGTCTCCCACGCACGACCCAGTCCATCCCCGTCGAGCTCCACCTCCCCAGCCATGGCGCCACGGCTTCCGCCCGCCCCTCTCTCCCGTTCCCCGAGCTCGCGTCGCTGCGCCGCGGCACCCACAAGCTCGCCGATGGAGGAGAACGCGGGAAAGCGACGGACCGATGCGGGAATCAGCCGTCGGAGCTCCATGGCGTTCGGCCGCACCTCCCTGTCCTCAAGCTCTCTCAGCTGCGCCACGGTAGCGCCGGGCAGGAGGGCACGCAGGAAAGAGGCAGCTCGATCCGGGGATAGGCCTTCGCCGACTCCTCCATCTTCGACCAGTCTTCGCCTAGCTCTTCTGTCGGTCGAGCTCCGTCTCCTCAACCTCCGCACGGCCGCTTTACTGGAGGCGATGAGGGGCTTGTGGTCGCCCTCGCTGTCCAACCCCGTCGGCCCTCACAAGAGCTCCCCCGCCTGCTTTGTCGATGCGGTGAGTCGTATTCCTCCACCTCGCCCTCCTCATCCTGCTGTAGGGAGGAATTTGCTGGCCGTACCAAACAAGAGAGAGGTGGACCAACCACAGTGGCGTCATATGTCCATTTTGTATCTGCTCTGTCTGTTTTCTTATGTGCAAAATCATTGGTCAGTACCATCTTCTCTGTAAAAGATTCATGTATTTGGCTCCATTTTGTTCTCAGGAATTCAAATCCATGGTGCCTGCCAATTTTTTGATCCAGAAATTTATTGAATATGAAGCTCTTCGTGAGGGCATTCTCAGTTCACCAATATATGAAACAGCAGGTATTTCCCTTTGATTTTGCTTTGCTTGAACATCATTATGTTACACAGCGGTTTGTGTGCTTGATTCTTATGCAGTTCATCTCTATGTTGGTACATTCTTTACTCTTATTGGTGCATGCAATGTCTACATTAATATGTCAGGAAATATGTAGCTCTTTTGTATCGGTTATTTGAAAAGCTTTTGTTATCATGATACGGTCATGCAGATGAATTACCTTGATGACTGGGTAGTGTTGGTAATAGATCCTTTGGCTATTTGTCTAATGCGGGCAGAGCTCTTAGACCTGATATTTACGTATATTTTTCTGCCTCAGGAATTAACAGAGTAAAGTGGTGGTGATGTTTTTCCCTGGAGCCCTGATTTATTTTTTCACGGCTCCCGCTGCACCACTCACTTGACTTTTGGATCTACGTACCACTCCTTTTCTAGCTATTTGGAACTACCTAATATGCTCTGCATGAATTTCTGTAGTATAAATGGACAACGTTGTGCTTGAAAGCAGCTTAAGGGTCTTCTCATATATAAGTATTCTGAGTCTTTCATCTAAAAAGAAGTATTCCGAGTCCTAATGCTATTGTCTGTCAGTGCCACAATTGTATTCATGATGCTTAAGAATGTACGAGTGGTATATTAATTAACATGTGTTCTAGGTCCCGATTACTGTATATATATTTGTATCTACATATGCTCTAAATGTCTTTCTTTGATGTAATATTTTCCTATTTTATTGGAATTAAAGAGGTATTGATTAGTGCATTAGATGTTTTGTGTCTGATTGTTTTTCCATATTATATTATTGTTCTTCTATTGATTCTGCCCTGTTTGTCCACCTCTCCGACAAGGATTATGTTGTCACCGTCCATCTAATGCTGACCATTTTTTCTGAACTCCTCTTCTCTGTTCCATACTTGCATATACTATTTTTCAGTTGATTGGTTGTGACATATTTCTATTTTGTACTCAGGAGATGACGCGTTAGTTATAAAAATTTAACTCACCATTTGTATTGTTAATTAAAGTACCCCCTCTTTTTTATTCATGTATTTCATCCAACTAGATTTGCACTCCTTTAACATGTGTTTGTTAACCTCAAGATTGCTTACTTTAACATTTTTATCATCCTTCTTGGTAGGATGGGTTGCAGACAACGGATGAACACAAATCTGTGCCAATAGATCAGAAGTAAACTACATTCATTCAGGAATAATCAGGTATAGAATCTTTATACTTTCCTCCAGTGCAAGTGTTATGGTATACTGTGTGCTATGCCATTGAAAAATAATATTTCAGTTCCTATAAATTAGTAACATATGCTCATTTCCTACGAATAGTGTTTGTGGTATATCAAACTGTTTTTTGTGTTCTAGTGTGTATCTATTCTTTGGCACATAGTTACAAAGTCCAATAAAAATGGTTAACTATAGGTACATGTGAGTGTATACGATTTTTGCATTCTATGCTTAATAAACCCATGTCCAATTATTTTCTGATTTAAAAACACTAGCTATATCTGTTGGTATTAATTTGCTTTCTATAAAATTAGCATGTCCTGAAAAAAGAGAGAAAATTACTCTCATTTATGGCATTAATGTTACTTCATAATTTGCAACATGGCATCAGAAAAAAACGCTTCAAAAACATAAGCCGTGTCGAGTTTTAACCACTCCTAGGACGCCATGCAGATTGTCAGAATGGAGGTAACCATGCTGCATCTTTTAGTGCAATTTCAGGTTGTGCATTCCGGATTTACTTAGCTGATTCATACCCTGCGAATGTTGTAATTAATAAATGGGCTTCATGGTTAAGTAATTTTAAGTTGCATGATGTAGGCCTTTTCTCCGTAGTGTTGGTATCAAATAGCTATACCTGCTGCTGTTGCAGTGCTATAATCTACTTATCCATTGTTTGTCATGTGCCTGCGACAACTACACATTTAATGGTGCATCGTTGACTATACCGTCTATTTTGGTTTCATGTTTTGTTAGTAAGTTTCTACTACATGTCAAGTTCGGAGGGTAGCTCCACATATTCACTAGACATAATTCTTTTGTGACCTACTCTACACTTATTCCCTAGACATGATTCTTTTGTAACGTGCTTTCAAGGAGCTATGTACATTTTATTTTTGTTGCTAGATAAACACTGAGTTATCCATGTTCCTCTTTACTATTATTGTTGTGAATACTTCTTGAGATTGCTTAGACCGCAGTTTCGTGTCGTGTGGACCACATTTCCTCCAGACAGGTGCTCGCCATGGCACACTCTTAGTTGCAATGGCTAATCCAATCTTGACACCTCTTATGCCTTCTTCATATGGCTGAAGGTATCGTGCTTTTTCCCCTGCATTCCCACTCTCCACTATATGCTCCCCCTCATGTAATCATAATTAACCTTTCAATCTTTCATATATGGTCTTGGGTCGGGTCTGTCGTAGGCGTAACCAGATGACATATTCTGATTTAGTAGGACGAACATGACATCTGTGGTAGATAAAAGGACTACGTTGATTTTCAAGCTGTACATATACATCTATATATGTATGGAAATAATTTTCTTTTGTGCTTACATCTGAATATTGTCATGCCTAGAGATTATGTTCTTCTGTCCCCGTCGCTCACTGATTAGACACAATAGGCAGCCTGTTTTGCAGTGTACATGATAGTTTCTTGCAAGTTTCCTTATTGCTCACAATTGCAAAATATCTATTATGATGTCAGTCCAATAGCGTAAAGATTTCCTTCTATTTAAATCTTTTACCAGCAGTTGCTGCATGTATGCTGCCTCCAGGTGACTAGCGATATGAAGTTTCTCCTACATACTTAAATTGTTTACCAGCCGAACTAGCGATATGAAGTCATACAATTATTTTTAAGCGCAAAGCTAAAGAAATCATGTTTAAATATAAATTCCTTTTCCTCTAAAGATGGATAAGTACCCTTTAGTTTGGCCTACTTATTTATATCATGTAAACAACATACCTTTGTGAAACAAATCAGCACTGTTTTTTTACGAGCCTATAGTTGTTCATGAGCATTCTTTTACATCTGCACGCACACCAAATTTCTATGTTCCTCAGGAAAACTGAATATCTAGATCAAAGGAAACTTTCTGAACCTGACACTGTTCAACTAAGCCACAATGGCGTCTTAGATACCCTGCATCATTTATTGTTCACCATAGCACATGTAAGGCCTTTTTAGCATGGCCATCTTTTCTAGGTTTACCATATTTAACATTACTTCTAAATTTTTGGGTACACAGTAACAAAAAAATATGTTTGTAACATCACACGGTTCGAAATTTGACTTAGCCTGTTACCATTATTATTGTTATATTTCTCCCTTTTCGGGAACAGTTGGGGGAAAGCCCTGCTTGATTATATCAAATACTGTAAACATGGTAACATTACGTGGTTTGGAATAAGAAAACTGAATACCAATGTACACTCAGCCAACCTGTGTGTACAATCATGTTTAAAGTAGCTTTAACCTCATGTTCGGTGTATACTATAATTTTGTGCTTTAGGTTTGGAGACAGGTGTGCTCATGTTCAGTGGCTGCGTATGCGCCAGTTTCTGCCTATAATCAATCAAACTTCAGGTGAGGGCATGCACATCTGAATATACATGAGTTTCTGTCCCTCATGTTAGTGTAGTATTTTCTTTTTCCTAGTAAAACTTGAGAAAGAAGGTCAAGAGTTGCTCATCAAGTTCAGGTTAGGGCATGCACATCTGACTGTGTGCAATACTTGCATTATGAGCACTGATCTGTTGGTTATTCTTGCACATTTGATTACCATGCCTCTTAGTATCACCATAATTTTTTCATGCATCTTTCCTACACAGTATCTAGGTTTGGTGACAGTTCAGTTTACTACATCCATTATTCACAATGCTTCGACATTCAGTGTTCATGTTGTGGAAATTGTTGTGATGACACAATTATACCTCTTAGGATGTTCCTATAATTTCCCCCGTTTTATATCTTCGAATCATTGACATGATTTTGAAATATAAAATTTAGTTGATTGAAATCGTGTTTCATCCTTTTAATATCTGATGGAAGATCACCCTGAACTGATAAATTTGTAAAGTACTGATGAAATACAAGCATGTAGTGGATAGGTGCGATTGTATTCCCTAGATATTTTTTTGTTTTGCTTGGTTGTATCGATGATTTGACTGCTGGAGTTTGAGATCTCACTGAATGGTGAAATGCACCTCAAAATTCATATAGCTGAACTTTTTGTTAATTTTTTTAGCATTATGCGTGGACATTTGAGTTATAAGAACATTAATTAGGAACATTACCATAAAAATATCGCCACCTTAAAAAGTTTAGGGAAGCTTTGGAATTTATTTGGATTTGTTTTTAAGGCGTCCGCCTTAGGACACTTAGGCGATAGAGCGCCCCCCAACGCCTTAGGTTGTTGACCACCTTAGGCACTTAGGCGTCTGCTTTAGACGCTTAAGCGGTAGAGACCCCCCCCCCCCCCCCCAGGCGCCTTACTGGCTTACAAACCATGCTGTCAGTGTTTGATGCAGTGCAAACTAATTGTAGGCAGGTGCTTTTCATCCCCTGTTTTGGCTTCACTCAAAATAAGTACTTTGGCACTTAGTTATTGATGGCTAATAGGATGTCCCTGTTATTAGTTTATTTTGACAGGTTGAGAAGAAATGCATAATGTGCCGTGGGTATTAATCCCTTTTACTTCTCCATTTGCAGATTCTTCAAAGGCCTACAGCAATCATCTATGAGAATGTCTCACTATTATCAACAGATAATTTTTTTATCATCACTACAAGTAAATGGGAAGCACTAAATCGCTAACAATATTTTTCTCACCCTCCCTTGCATTTTTTACATGTATTGTTTCTCAATATATGCTAGCTGAGATGTATGCTTTAGTGTCTATTTCTGAGAGGTTGTTCATGTTATCTTCGTACATTCTATTCATGTGAATCTTGCACTAAAACATGTGTGTGGTAAGTTGGTAGAGAGTCTTATATTTTGATACGGAGGGAGTAGTATATTTGTGTTGTGTACTTGCCCATCATAGGGCACATGCGCCATATTTCCATGCCTGCATTATCATCTATGTTTACCTATCTCTGCGATAATTTGTACATGTTGTAATGGAAATCTGACCCTTACTGGTGTAAACTGTATGTCTGAAAGAGCATTATGTTGTACTCTAAAATTATACTGTCACTACTATTGTGTATAGTAATTGGTCCTGTGTCATATGAAATTTTGCTTACCATATCGTTTTACCAAGCGATTATAACTGCCAAAGGCGGGTGGTTTGGATGATACATATATAATGGTTGGCCAAGGTTTACATGATAATCCACTTGGTTTGGATGATACATATATAACGGTTGGCCAAGGTTTGTAGTAATATTTACTCCAATTTACATTGTTGGGGCAGTTCATCTTCTAAATTCTGAACACAAATTGATTTTCTTATTATTTTTGTAACCTCCTGTATCATATGAACCATTAGTTAATCAGTTTTCAGTGATGTATCGATGACAACAATAATTGTTATTTTGAATGCGTCATGAGACAAGTTTATCGCCAACATATATGACAGAGATCTGAAGATAACAGAGATGGCTCCAACAAGAACATCTATCAGAGGCCAACACTTAGTGGTTCCAGTTTAAACTCTATCAAAAAATAAATTTTGATCCGCATAGTAGAGTACAATATATTGTATCTTCTGAGTTGCTTTCACCAGAAGTAATATTTGTCCCTGTATATTATTGTGAGATATTTTAATTGCGTATGCCATAGTTGCATTAGTTCAAAGAGCACCTGTCTCCTCCTTTGTGACAAACATAATTTCTTTTCTGACCTGTGAGCTACTTTTCAACAGTACAGACCTATCTCATGTATAATGTACTTATGTTTCCTGCTTTACTGTTTAGGTAATGATTATTTGGCTGCTTACTTAGTCTAAGATTGACACAAACTATTCGTATATTTGTGTGGTGAACATCGGTTATCCTAAGCTTTATATTCACTATACATTAAAACTTTACGAAACGACTTATACGTGTGAGTTGTACCCTAACATGTATATTAATTGTTGACTGCCGTGTTATATTAAGATTGTTTGTTACAATGTTTTGCAAATCGAATACCAGTGTCATTGGCAGGTGGCGCGCGGCAAGCCGCGCCAGGGAATCTAGTAGAAATAAATTCTCAGGTCCTTTGTAGCATATCACCAGTACTTGCACAGTATGGCAATCGATTTCATTCTAAAAATTGGTTTAAAAAGATTTTGGACTCAATGTATAAAATTATATTAGCAGTTGATGGCATGGAATAGTCATTGAGATCCAAAAATTCAATGAATTTATATAGGCTCAGATAATACACCTAAGAGCTTGTTCAAATCCAGGGAAGACATTTGGATGAATTTTCAACATAGCTACCAGTTTTACCACTAATATCTATACATGGCTAGTGCTGGCTGGATGCCGCGAGGACTAGGAGGCTACAATGGCGAAGAAAATGTTTTTCAGTATCAAGATACTATGTAGTATTGTTTTCTTGTTAGTATCATCCGATCATAAAACTATATCGTAGTATCAAGATACTCCCTCCATTCCGTAATGTAAGGCGTATAGTTTTTTGAAGAAAATTCCAAAATATAGGGTGTATTGCAATTTATGGATAATTTTACACATGAAAAAATGAGTTTCAATCCATAACAGAGAGATTTAAAGAATTGTTTTCAATTTTTGATTTTTAGGGACTCCTCTCTCCAAAAAAATTCCAGAGTAAAATGTGTCCACCGTAGGCAAAATTCACACGTCTTAATATTCGTGCAAAAAACTATATGCCTTACATTCAGAAACGGAGGGAGTACTATAATATTTTTTTAAATATAATTTGCCTATATATTAAAAAGTACCTCAAAGACATTTAAAGTTAAATATAAAATTGAATTGCAGATAAAACAACACGATGGATATTTTGAGTTCCAGCGAATAACATGGCAATTGAAGAATGAAAATGACGTTATGTGAGCAGTAATATGCATAGGACTGCTCATGAGGTCACCATGAATGCTAAGGTACACAATTCACAAAAGTTATTCATTTTCACCAGGCATCTTATGTGATGGTGATATGAGATTAGTAGGCAACAAATGCACATATACGATCATATTTATGCTTAGCTATATCCAGGGCTTGACAGCGACATGTTTTCTGAACCCTAAAATATTACGATCCCAATTTATCCTACAAAACTCGTGGCACAAAATTTGAGTTAATGGCACCCGCAGTCACGCAACTCGTTACGTATGTGCACTTAAGTCACACTTCTCCAGAACGTGATTTTTTGGTCACACATCTGGACAAGTGGGTGCACGCAGGTCTCTGGGCCCACGTGTCAGTCCGTTTTGGACGGTAAATTTTCAGAAAACCCCCTGGAGTAATATAATTTTACAAAATGGTACAAAATTAGAAGGACCATTTTGTAAAATTAGGAGGACCATTTTGCGAAATATCTAAAATACAGGGGGTTTTCTGCAAAATTACTTGTCCATGTCAGCACTCCCGCAACGGAAAACGGTCTGACACGTGGGCCCAGAGACCACCGTGCACCCACTTGTCCAGATGTGTGACCAAAAAATCATGTTCTAGAGAAGTGTGACTTAAGTGCACATATGTGACGAGTTGCGTGACTGCGGGTGCCATTAACTCACA
Organism: Poa pratensis; assembly: GCA_947311845.1. Classification (NCBI taxonomy): domain Eukaryota; kingdom Viridiplantae; phylum Streptophyta; class Magnoliopsida; order Poales; family Poaceae; genus Poa; species Poa pratensis. The sequence continues at coordinate 33,913,812 of CAMZMU010000095.1, forward strand.
AAATTTAGACTAACATTTACAAAGCCGTCGCTACCATCAGCTACCTAATGATTTCTGACTCCTATCTTTATTTCTGTACCATAATTTTCTAAAATTAAGTCGGTGAATCAGTAGAAGTCTAGAACTCCACAGATTGTGATAGGAGGGTCGATCGGTACCCGCTTTGCTTTTTCTTCGGAAACCAACTGTGGCAGTTTGTTTGCTTCCATTGGTGCAACACCTGCGGCCATCCATAGAGTACCATGTGGCCAATCATTTCTGGAGGCGACAGTCTCATCATTTACCATTCCAAGCTGCGCCTCTAGAGCAGCCATCTTATCGTTGTATAAGAAGGCGTTAAACGATACGGGGATTTCCTGGTTTTGGTAGACGCCATAACATTCAACTGCAGCTACACCATGTGGCCTTTTGTGGGCGAGGGTGATATGCACCTTTTTCATGTTATCCTCCAATTTTATGCAGTTGCGAAATTTGTTGACATCAGTGTCCTTCTCTGCAACCTGTTCAGTTGTGCAATATGGACACAGTGGTTACAGTCGGAGCATCATCATCCATGGATGCTTCATAACGAAATAACCTACCAGCAGCAGTCACATGACATGGAACAAGCCTATGACTGAGAAACACCCCAGCAAACAATATCTAATGCATCTGAGCTGAGCAAAGAATTCCTGCTTTAGAGACTAAGCTGAGCATAAATTCTCACCTTCCGGACAAGGCCCAGTATATCTGCTTGGGATAATGTAACAGCAGCAAAAATGATATCGCCGTACCTCCGCTTCGCAGTATCTGGTGTTTTGGGATCACCTTTTGCCACAGCCTTTAACTGTTCCACTACTTCCATCACCGAAACTTCAAATGGAACCTAAATAAAATAAAAATTATAACGCGGAAATTCACTTTGGCACCTGGGTGCATATGCACCCGGTATTTCAAAAACATATTTCAAAATGTCAAAAAAATCTGAACTAAAATTTCGTGGATATATCTTCATATTATATGTGTTCACAAAGTCGTTTCACCAAAAACCGATATATTTTATGCCTTGTGTAAAAAAGAAAAAAAAGTGTCATAAAAAGCCTTATTTTAACACCAAATTTTGTCTTTTTTATACAAGACACAAAAAATGTCAGTTTTTCATGAAACAACTTTGTGAACACATAACATGTTAAGATCTATGCGCAAACATTTTTTTCCCAATTTTTTTGACATTTCAACAAAATAAATCAATTACTACTCCTATCTTTTTCCTTGTTGAACAAAAGCATCATCTTCCCTATCACTGAAACTGTAAACTCGAAGCCTCTTATGGTTTCAGACTTCTTAGTAGGCAGGACTGGTGAAAGCACATGAAAAAAATAGTAAAATACTGCTTTTGCTAAATCAGAGATAAGAGTGCATGTTAAAACTATAATTGTGTCCCATTCCAAAGTTGTGCCTGTAAGAGGGGCAATGAGTGTATTACTCCAATAGATGAGGTTGGTACCCAAATGTCTAAGTAATAAAGAGGGTAGTACAACTAACAATGTGTGTGAAAAGTGGTAGGTATATATGTTATTTCACACTAGGTTTAGGACTTGCGTGTCTTCTCTTTTAATACTCCTGTATTACGTCGCGTACTTTGGCTTAAATCAATAGGACATATCAGTCCATAAAGTTAACAGTGGCAACAGGGTGAAATCAGTTTGGAGTGTTGATCTGCCACAAACTTCTTTGTTCTGAGACGAGGTTAGAAAATTCTATTCTATTATTATATTGTGTCAAAACGAATCGTAGTGCAAAATCGGGTTAAAGTTTTCTGATCGGACACTAATTCCTGAAAAGAATACAGATTTCGAATGAACAATAGACTAGAATATGTTATGCCAAAAAAGTGAAATAATTTGATTAGAAGGGTGATATAAACGTATCGTGATTGATTACGTGATAGTTAGGACGAACTCTAGCTCTCTTCCACCTCCTCCTGCATCGTCTTCCCAAGTTAGTAAGAACACTCGCGTCTTTACCTCCTACCGCCCCTCCTCTTCTACAATCTCTAGCCAACGCATCGTTTATAAAGTTGAAAAACTTCAAATCCTTAACGTGTCCTCATCGCCAAGGCTCACGAAGCAATCATGATTGTTGGTGTGCAAGCAAAGTTAGCAAACATGCTTGCACACCAACAATCATGACTGCTGAATCGATGGAGAACAGCAAGATTCTGGGCTCCGGTAGTGCGGGTCGGGCGGCAGGTTCGATCAGCGATGGCGAGAGTCAGGTGGCGCAAGATGGATGGCTGAATCGAGCTCGGGCGGCAGAATTCAGGCGGCAAGGTTGACCTCAGAAGCACTTGATGCGGTAATCTCTTAGTTGGATAAGGATGATGGTTAGCAAACAAGGTTGTTAGTTAGCACACCATGCATATGGATGCTCCTGCCAGCGTGCATGTGGGTTTTTATGTAAGTCAAGCCCTACCAAACACAACCAAGATTATTAATCAGCTAGTTTGTACTAACAGGCCGTCAGGCTCATTCATGCTCATGCGTTTGCACGTACGAGGGCTAAACCAGAAATCCTATGGACGATTCCCAAAATTACTCAGAAGAATGACTAAAATGTAAAACAGTCGAAGAGATAAGGCATCATATGTGCCGAGGGGAGAGCAAGGCCACGCCCTATGTGCCGAGGGTGGAGGCTGCCGGGAGAAGGGGAGGGAGGGGGTGAGCCGGTGAGGCCACACGAGCGACGGGGTGCATTGCCGCATGGTGTGTTGGCAGTTGAATTTCGCACGTGCTACGCGTAGGCAGCTACTTCCATGGAACCGCCGCCGCGAGGAGCAGCGCTTGGGACGGGCCACCTCCTACACGGGCTGATGTGACATGTTCGTTGGCCTCTTGGGACGTCGCTGGTATCGGCCCAGCTTCGATGTGTGTAGTTTTATTTGGGTCGAGCGGGTCGCTGGTTTTTTTTTTGTTGAGGTAAACGCCTCAAAGAGGGGCAGGGGTTCTTGCAAATCAATTAAGAAAAAAATTGGCCCTGTTTATGAGGAAAACTGGGCCAAAAAACCGCACAATGCACGATTATTAGGGGAAACCGTGCAAAAACTCAGACAACGGGGAAGAACACCTAGCTAAACTAGGCCTAAGACTCTCCTGAAGTAGCAACGACGAATCAGCGACCCGATTATTTGGGTCGAGTGGGTAGCTGGTTTGTTTTACGTAGCTGGTTTTTTTTGGAATAGTATTGAAGAAGATGATGATGATGAGATATCGTTACCTGAATGGATTTAAGATAATCATCATTCCCAAACAAGATCTCCCGCAACCTCTCCTCCCACTGTTTCCATTCTTCACTAGTATGTGAAACCTTTGATGGCTTACCTCTAATTCGACATATCAAATCAGTCAGTATATAAGGAATCATGATTATACATTATCAGCTGATACAGCAATAGCTTTGCACTCAGGGGTTAATAAGTAAAAGTTCCATACCTTGGACGCCTGCTTTGATATAAGTTAAGCCCCTCATCTAAGATACTTTTGACATCACCAGGCAATGGAGCTCTGAAATTAGGAGATGCCAAGTAGCAGTTCAGTAGATGTAAGTTTTTTTAGCAAAAATAATACAAACCAAAATGAAGCCCATCTCATCACAGCATGTTTCCTCTGGTACACATATAATATGAAAGACTATAAACTTCTGGTGGCATAAGGGCACCGAGCATGTTTGCCAGAGTTCAAGGTGCTGAACCCGCACACCAGAGTTTGAATCGTCCCTAGAGGAGGGACTCTTTTCCCTTTAGTCAAGGTTTAACGTATTTCCCAGTACAAGAACGCAGAAGGGCATGGCTCAGCGAACAGGATATTTTAGATAAACAGTACACGACTACACAGGAGGATAAGTATAAGAGCATAAGAAATATGACATTTTATAACAGACAGTGGTAGAAGCAGTACAAGAATATATGAAAAAATCTACCTATCTGGCTTCAGGAGAGGCATCTTAACCAAGGAGCCAAAACGCTCATACAGTTCGCTTTCAAATTCGCTTCGACTCTGCAGTGTATTTCTCTTGAATGCAACACTGATAATATTATATCCCAGCAGGATTTAAAAATGTTTTTAAGGAAAGGACATACCTTGCCGTCATAGCGCTCATAAGAGAGAGCCCGAACTCTCGCGACAGACGCGCTCCCCCGTCCTAGGGTTCCGCCGCCGCGCAGCGCCCGGCCCGGCCTCCACTCTCCTCTCCCCCTCTCCCCCGCGTCCGTGCGCGGCCGCGCCGCCCCCTCGGCGGCCGGTCGCGGCTCCGTCCTTCTCCTCCCGACCTTCTCCCACGTTTCCCCTGCCGCCGCCGCCGTCGGCGCGGGCCGCCGAGCGAGGCTCGGGCAGTGCCGGCGGCGGCGGCCTTCCTTTAACCGCGTCTGAAGGCGGCCGCGCGGGGCGGCTTAACTCCGGCGGCGGTGCGACCCAGGAGGCGGTGGCCCGGCCTCGGCCGGTGGGTGGTGGCGGCGTTCTTCTGCAGCGGGGCGGCGCAACACGACGTGCAGCGAGGTTGGGGCGGCTGGGCCTTGCGGCCCAGATCTGGGTCCGGGCGGGCCGCCCCGCTCCATGGTGCGTTCTGCAGTTGTCGGTGTGGTGGAGGGTGCAGGGGGCAGCGGCGACGGCGGCTCTTGTTGCAGCTTGGCGGCGAGCTTCACGGGCCCAGCTCGGGCCCGGCCGGACCCTATTAGGACTGGTGTGCCCCGTGGGGGCTTTACGGGCCCGCTGGGCCCGGCCGGACCTGACGGGGACTGGTATGCTCTACTGCCTCGTCCGGTCGACTACCGTCATTGACGGTGGAGGTTGTTCCCTCCCGCGCGGCCGTGGCTCTGCTGACCCCGGTTCATACTTCGCCCCACCCTCGGTCTGCAGTCCTCGTGACGGCTACTTTGGTGAGACGGCGTTGGTAACTTCGGAATCGTTTTGGCGCATGGTGGTGGGCGGCTTGTCTGGTGGTTTCGAGGCCCATCCTCGCGGGGCTCCTGTACTACGGATCGACCGGGATTGTGGATAGGGCTTTCGGGAGAAATCCTTGTCGGCTTATCCGACACCGACGCGGTGCCGCTCTGGGTGGCACCTTTCCTTCCTGAAGGGCGTCATGGCTACCCTTCATCCGCTTTCCTCTGTGCCGGGGGAAACCCTAGGACCAGGTTGGTCCGGGCAGCAGCATGGCTTTCCTTCTTGAAGGTGCTGCTTGGCACTCGTCGATTCGGTGCTAGAAGCGTGGTGGTACTTTTTCGGAGAGGGCGCAGCGGTTCCGGGTTGCCGTCGTTTAGTCAACCCGCCTATGTCTCCTTTTTTTTCTCTTTTGTGCTCTTTGGGTGTATGTTTGCTGCCGCCTCAGCATGTCAAAACTGTTGGTTGTATCGGGTGGTTGCTATATTTATATAGCGGGGCTACGGCCTATTTCGTCCATAGCGCTCATAAAACATTAGCAAAACATAGCCAGCAACAAGTGATTTCTCGTCCAGTTTTCCCTTTATAATTAGTTACTAGTTAGTCATAACATGTTAGACAATTTACAATATACAGCAATCATTATCTACAAACATGTGTAAAGCGTAAATACTGCATACATACCGGATGATTGACCCGTTTGAGTACACGAAACATGAAAACAGCAAGAGCTTCAAGAGAAAATGGATTGGTACCAGTGCCTGCAGTTACAAGAAAAAAGTTTACAAATCAATTTAATGATCCAATCAGAGAATGTAAGCATCTTGTAAACAGATTTATAGACAGTGAAGATGGGAATAACAGATTTCTAGAATCTAAATTATCTCCATGCAAGGGGTTTTGTACAGACTTGTATTTTTTTGTAAAATTATTCCTCATATACGGTACATAGTACAAGGTACAGTACCAAGTACTCATACTTATCAATAGCAGTACAGCCTTGTTTTACATGGAGAACCAGAACGATAAATAAACTATAAAAAGGTCCTCCACCGCGTGGGACAGGAAAGGCTGTGTGAGCCTCCAAAGAAAGGAAACCAAATCGAAATCAAAATTGACGAAGACAAGCCTGGCAGTTGCGCTTGAGATGACTGGAAAGACATCATCCTTGCAAGGAACAATGGACACCAGGCACTAGATGTTGAATACATGTGTCCCCAAAAAACCATTCCGCTTAGCAAGATCTACAGAGATGAAGCACAAATAAAATAATTCTCCGAGCACACAGTGATTTTGGATGAGAAGGTTCACGAATCCAAGAACGATCTGCAGGGACAATTAACTAGAAGGCACGGGAATAGATAGCATGAGCGGATCTTTCCTCCCTCCGCTAGCGCCATCGCCGGCCAGACAAAGGACAGAAGAGGGCTGCTGTCACAGATCGAAGTCCTTGGCTCCTCTGGAGTACAGAACGGCAGTAACATCTTAGTGAAACAAGATGGTGCTAATCATATATGGCTTAGTGCCCTCCTCCTACTCCGCTGTCGACCAACGGGAAAACGTGGTACACCACCAACAGAAGAACTGACCACCAGATGAACGAACCAGAAAAGCAAAACCAAACTACACACCGCGGCGCCTCCTATGCACGACATCGACATAGCTCCCCTCCCAAGTCACTCCGGCCGGGCGGCGCTGGTGGAGGCACAGTGAGAGAAGGAGACGGAGCTTCACTTTGCAGCATTACTCAAACGTCTCTCATACCGGACCGCCAAGAGGGCTCATCTTACAGACTTCTCAAAGTAGTACATTCACGGGGTTTTGAAGCCCATAGTATCTCGAATACATGCCAGATTATTATCCAAGCTTGATGTGTTGCGGTTCTATCATAAAAATTGAAACAAGCGCGTAATTTCCAAATAATGAAGCATATGTTACCTTCGGAATCAGGAATAACAGGAACAGCAGCCGCTTTTGTTGTCCTGCACATATCTTCGATCTAGAATAAATGGACAACCAGTTCAGTTCTTTGTAAATTTGTAGCATGTGAAAGAAATGCATTGATAGCTATACTCCATCTAATTTGAAAGTAATCTTGCCTTCCGCCACTCTTTCTTATTAGGTGTGTTCTTGTCAACGAGGGTTATTCTAAATGGTTCATCTTTATGCTCATGAACAACCTTTCCCCAGTAATTTCCTGTAAAGGAAAGATTAAGATAGCCTCCCTCTAGAATAGTAACTTCTTGCAGTTTATCAGCTTAGCTAAAATATAGCACCTAAAATAGCAAGTAAAATTAAACAGGTATGCAGGCTAAAGTACTCTACCAATAGAACAACTGATGCTAATATATACTGCTAAAAGTAACGCAAAACCATATTCTCTTGGTTTTCAAGAAACTGTATCTATAGCAGGATATCCACTATAATTTATTTCAGTAGAGGAGCCTTCCTTTCTGAGTAGAAATGTAGTCTTACGTTGGCCCCGCAAACTTCGGGGGATCTGGATTCCATTTTTACAGGAAACAAGCCCCCCACCTCACATTGTTACACAGCCCAAGGGTCTAGTGTCAGTAACACGTGAGTGCAACTCCAGATATCAGTGGACTACTTGTGTGTCCCTGCAGAAAAAATTTGAGTGTCTTACTTTGTCCACTCAAAATGATGACTTCCAAATTAGGTCTTGCAACCAAATCAGAGTACGAAAATAGGATCCTTCCACTCACGGATAAATATATATTGATAACTATAATAATACCAAATTTGGAAACCACACGAGGAACTGAAAGCATATTTTCACTACCACAATGGAATGGAATGTTATCTCGAAACTAAACTATTTCAGGAAAAGCAAATCTTACCGGCAGTTCTTATTGTTGAACAAGGAATATATCAATTATTCAATATCATTACGAACAGCAGGATGCAACTACAGAAAGCATAAACTAGGGAAGAATGGCAACATGCTGCCCCAATAATCAAATTTGTATGGCTTCTCATAAGCACATGAAAACTGCACTATTGCAAACGTACACACTCGTTCTATTCGCAGAAGATCTAAGAACAAGTGGATCTCCTCCATGGAATCCATGTTTTGGTCCTATGAAGAAAGTAACCAACGAATACTGCCAAATGTCACGTACCTTCAGTAAGATCTCCTTCCAATCTATGAAGAGGGCGATTATCACTAAGGCCACCAGGCATTTTCAATATTTCGTTACATAGAGCCGACTTTGCACAACCAGGTATACCTGATAGAAGAATAATAAAATGATGGAAAACAAAATAATATAATTAGTATCAAGAGAACATAATGGGAATTAGAAAATAAATAAATAATGAAAAAGATCACAGAACTTGGCAGGGAAAAGATGAAGATCTACACGGTATTTACTAGATAGAAAGTGGTATATCGAAAATGATCTTAGAACCCGGTTGATCTGGTATAAGCATAAGCTCACATGGTTTATACGTTTAAGCCAAGCAGCCCAAGCCCAAGGAGACAGTTGGTATAAGACTTACAGTTAATATTGCTTAAGCAATAATCCACTGAGAAGCTGCATGCATACACCTTTATGGCTAACTTATCTAATTTATCAGGTTTATATAAGCTTGATAAGTAGTTTTTGAGAATTGGGAGAAGCCCAAGCTACATCAAATAGGTTCACAAATATTGTGAATGCTCACACAGGGTAAGAAAAATCCAGAACCAATGAATTTAGGGCATATAATTAGTTAAGCCTAAAGTTACCTAAAAAATGATCTAATCTAGCCATATGTGGTCCAGCTCGTATAGCACCTCAGTTTCTGGCTGAAAGTCAGGTTCGATGCCCACCAGGGAAGTGTTAGACAAGTTCTTTTATTTTCAGGGATTTGTTCCCACAAAACCTGGCTTGTTTGAGGCTTAAGATAGATGAACTAAACAATGGTCACCTAGGCCCTACTTGCAAGTTCTGAGTTCATGCTCAACATTCTATGGGTAAAATCTAAATAAATCAAATGATCTATCATCTTATGTAGCAAATAACCTACCCACCACCCCAAAACAGCATATCAGTTAGGTCTTACGCACAGTTTTAACACTGCCAGACAATGGCGGAACAAATAATTGATCAAGCTTTTTTAATCTTGAGAGTTGAGAGTAATAAAAATGTAAGTGTATCAGTTATTCAAATGATTAGAAACAACTCAATACAAAGAGTGCTTCTGAAACATAAGACTTAGAACCTGTTGAAAGAAAAAAAATAGAAATACCAAGATAAAAAGAAAAAAAGGATTTATGAAAAATATAATTTACCAGGAAAGAAGACAATAAGGCCCTCAGTTTTCGAAACAACATCCAGGGACGTTGTATGACTAGAAGGTGCTGACCCACGTTCTGGCTGAATATCATCCTCTTCATCTCTCTGCGCATATTGTTCAAGGAAAGGCTCTGCCTCACTGAGATAAGTTTCAGGCGAGGGTGCCTCATTGCCATACTTCTCTCTGATGTAGTCAGCCCTGCTTCGGCAAACCAATTAAATTATAAAAGAAACATGTGTACTTTGGTAAAAACAACACTAAGAACACCCCCTATGAAGATAAAGAAGTTAGCAGTATAGCATTTATCCAACAGTTTGCAAAGCTCATTTTGTTTACTTTGTGACGTTCCCCACTTCTGCATTTCCCTATTAACACAGGACCATTGATATCAGAGGCAGCACTGTTTGCATTCAATACAACAGCACCAACCACAATTTAATAGTGTCACAATTGAAAACCCGGTTACAAAAAATTCACATGGCTAAAATCTTCAAGCATCAAAACAACATTTGATGAAGAAATCAAGAAACATTCTTGAATATCACAGAAGGGGGTATCCAACATGGGGCGGCCTCCCTTTACAGGTATTAACATTTTCTACTAATATGCATATCAACTAAGTGGATGTCTGGAGGATACATGAGTTTTGTCTTTCTAGCCTTCGACAAAATATGGACACAACAAAACTTGAGACAGAGAAAATCTCCCCACGCGAGCTCTGGCGACCACGCCCGCGTAGGACCGCGCTGCCGGCTGATCTCCCACCTCCGTCCACCTCCGGCTTAGCCAAAGACAGATCCCGGACCCCCTGCCATCCTCACTCCATCCAGCTCGAAAAGCAGCTCCGACCTCGCCGTCTCCCTCCGCGGAGAAGCTCGAGTCGGGCACACATCCCATCCTGCTCCTGCTCCCGTGCGCCCCAGCGAGCTCGCCCGAGCCTCCATCCTCCTCCACCCTCCTCTCGCTGCTGCTGGAGGCGTCCCCGGGCAAAGCACGGGCGGGGCGGCGGCGGGAACCCCTTGGTCACCTTTCCGGGGCACAGCAGCGACGTATGCTCCGGCTGCTCCAGGAGGTGGTGCTGCGTGCCGGCGTGGTGGTGCGTCTGCGTTCGGCTGCCCGCAGCATGGGCGCCGAGGTGGCGGCATCGGCTGCTTCTGCCGGCAGCATGAGGACGCCAGGGTGGCGGCTCCGGGCATTGCGGTGGCGTCCTCCTCCGACGCCGGAGGTGGTCGGCCGGTTGGTGGCAGCTTGTGGTGGATCTCGGGATCCCGCACCATGTCCCGACGTTGAGGTGGCGGAAGGCGGTCGCGGTAGTATTCGGCCCCGTGCGCAGTGGCGGCTCTCCGGTCTCACGGATAGCGGTGATGATCCGACGGCGGCGCCTTCGTCGCGGCGAAGGGGAGCCTAGGCATGGCAGCGCCAGGATGCTGGATCTGGCTGCCCAATTCTGACAGCATTGACGGCGGCTGTCGCGATCTCGTCATGGTAGTCAACGGCTTAGCTTTGAGGGTGACCGATGGACTTTGGCCTGACGTGGCACCCGGTGACCCGGATGCCGGGGAGGCGGCCCTCGATGGTGGTCTTCTTCTTCACACCGAGCTAGGAGGTGGCTCTGTGGGAGGCGGATCTGGGCCACGGCGCTCAGCTTCTTCCGTGGCCTCAGACCGTCGGGCGGGTGGGGCTGACGGTCTGCTTGCGGAGTGGTGGTCCGGTCGGACCCTGACGAGCGGGTGTGTGGTTTGCGACTCATCGTCCGGCGAAAGCCCTGTCTTGGCTGATGGCCTGGACCATCGGCGACGATGCCCTTTGGCGCCACGTCCTTCTTGAAAGCATGGTCGTGTCGATGCTTTGCTCCTCTACCGGGTTCTGGGGGGAAACCCTAGATCCCACGCGGGATCGGGCGAGGGCGGCACGTTTATGTTGCTCGCCTTTTGGGGCCTCGCCTTGGATGTTCCGCCTGGAGGGATCAGTGGAGCGTGTTGGTGGCTGCCTGCGGCGACTTCTTTCGTCACTGACTAGGCGGTGCGTGGCCCTGGGGCAGTGTGGATGTCGGAGCGGCGGCTCTGGATGTTTGCCTCCGCCATGTTGCATCGAGGTCTTTGGTGGTGGTCTTGGTCGCTCGGGCGACTTGGTCGTCGACTCCTGTGGGGGCGCGGCCTTGGGGACGGCGTGGATGGCTGAGGCGGCTCAGGATGTTGACCTCCGCATGTGTTGCGTTGAGGTGTTTTGGTGTCAACCTTGGTTGTTTGGGCAAGTTGGTCGTCGACCCGTGTGGGGCGTGGCCACGGGGCGGGCGTGGTGTGTCTTGTGTTGTATCGGTTTTCGGCCAGTTTCCCTCATAAACTGGCAACTATTTTCTTCTATATCAATGAAAAGGCAAACATTTTGCCTCGTTTCAGAAAAAGCAAAACTAAGCAAAAACTAGTAATTGCATAAATTAACAAAATAAAATAGTATTGTCCCATTGCTCATATCTTTCAGCCAACTGCTGAAGGAACTGTGGAAAGGTGAAGAACAAAAATTTCATATTCGAATACATGACAAACCTCATGTAATATTTTTCATATGCTTCATAAGCAGATGGACCATCTTTGAATTTGAAAAGGGTGGAGAGGCCATCCCGAATTTAAAATGTCCTTATCTGTCATGTTACGATGTAAGAGAACTATTAGAAGAAGAAAAATATGATTGCAGTCCTCTCAAGCGTGCAAGAATAAAAAGCATCCAAACGACACAAGTCCACACATATATGCGAGACTTGTAAGCTGTTGAAGTGTATAAGTGAATTGTCTGACCCTTTCCATCAGATCGGTCTTTTGGAATAGTGGTCAGCTCATGAAGCTTGACATGGTATCAGAGCCAAGGTCTCGAGTTCGAGTCCTGGTTTGCGCAATTTGTTCTAAAATTGTTGCTGCCCCCTCTTTGTCCACGTATAGGCCTCTTGAGCCATACCTCTGAGACTCGCGCGCCGTCGCTCTCTTCCGGTTGCACGTGTTGGCCTCTCCCTCCTCGAGTCACACATGAGAGGGGGTGTTGAAGTGTATAAGTGAATTGTCTGACCCTTTCCATCAGATCGGTCTTTTGGAATAGTGGTCAGCGCACAAAGCTTGACATAAGCAAGCAGTCTAGAGTAAACATCAACGTATTAAATCATCAAAAAGTGAGAAACAAAAAACTAAGCCCTGAAAGACGCTGAAAACAATGATGATAAAGTACCTTATAAGTTAAGAATTTTAGTTTGACCATCAAATTTGAATCCTCATCAGCCAGACCATCCGTAGGTGACAAATTTGAATCCTCATCAGCCAGATCATCAGCCTTCTTATTGTTCGCCTTGAACAGGTTTACATCGACAAAGAAACCTAACCATGAAACGTTAGGCTGGTGCCAGTGCACCGCCTCACTATCGCCCCGCCACGTCAGCTTTTACCCCCACTCTCACCCCACACTCACCCCACTCTCACCTCACGGTGCCAGTGCATGGGCTGTAGTCCCAGGCTATAGCCACATCACCTTTTTTCTTCCCTTTTTTCCCTTCACCTTTTAATTCTTTTTCCCTTTTCTTCCAGGCGGACCCACACGTCAGCCTCTCACGCCCGCCTCTCGCCTCCCTCTCGCCTGCAGCCGCCAGCGCGTCGCCCCGCTCTCGCCCGCCTCTCGCCTCCCTCTCGCCCGCGCCATGGTGCCAATGCGGGCTGTAGTGGGGCGGTAGCGCCCGCTACCGCCGGGCGACGGATCCGTCGCCCGCCGCTACCGTCTCGCCTCCCTCTCGCCTCTCTCTCGCCCGGCGCCGGGCGGTACCGCCCGCGCTATCGCCCCCACTGGCACCAGCCTTATGTCAGTCAGTGCCATGTTGATTATTATATTCAGAAGAATTTTAGGTCACATGGTCCATCTTACCCCTATACAGTGGCCATAACCCTTGATTTTTCCTAAAACAATACATGACTGGTTAAATCTAATAGCAAATAATAAATTTCAAAAAGGAAAGGAAAAAATGTACTTCAATGAGCTAATGAGGTTTGTGTCACTGATTTTGCAATCTTACCTCACCTCTTGCTGATAACATCTAAAAGCAGAATCATTATGCACATGGATAACCATCTTATAGTACAAGTTATCATTTGAAAGATAATCAACTTTTTGGTAATTTCTGTAACATTTCAACTTTACAGGGCATTGTCCTTCTTTTGAGATTGGGAACAGTCTCTTAATCAAACAAATCGTCTCCTGCACCAGTGCAAAAGAAATACATTATCATGTAGTTATGAAACATTTACAATCAAAGTATGTCTATTATAGACTGCAGTTGTAGAAGACTTATGTTAGACAAGAATAAGTAAAAATCACTAACCTGTAATTTCTTAGTCACATAGTCTGTAGGATGAGCTTGCAAAAATTTAGCAACAACCGATTCGTCCTGACCACTATTTCCAAACCAATCAGAATGGTCTGGACACATTGAAGATCCCACTTTTTCAAGAAGCGCTTTAATTTTCTGTTCATGTAAAGTAATAAGAAGTTACAGCAAGATAGAACCAATACAAAACAAAGACATATCATGAAAAAATGTGAACATCAGTGAAGAATACTAAACAATACCTGTTTTTCATCTAACCTATTAGGGGCCCATATTTCACGTAAACTTGGTCCTAAATCAGAATCAACTGCATATGAAAGTAACTTTCTAAATCAATGATAAAAACTAATGTATTTACAAGTTCACAACTCGATTGCATTAATAATTATTTCATTCAGATGCATCGGAACATATTTATTAGGACAAAAGCATTTCGAAAAGTGAAGGTTAAAAAATGCTACATGATATTATTATTATTCATAATTCTATAGCAACCAAATGAGAACCAGGGGGATCAAGCTATGACCAAACACGAATAATAGTATTTTATCTCCAGTATTTCACTTCTCCTTTGTTAATTTTTACTCTGTCCTCTGCACTCCCAGATTAAGCAAAATACACTGACTATGGAGAATTTTACTCGTATCGCTAATTTATCAAGAGCTGGTTCATTTACCATAGTCAGGAGCAGCCAAACAGGCCTATAGCAAGGCAACATCATTTTACGTGCTTACCTCCATCTAATAAAACTTAACTTGAGATGAAAACTTATTTAAAATCGTTTGCAAAAGAAACAGAAACTCTCTTGTATGGCTCATCTATTGCACTCAAATAACAAGGCAACATCATTTTACTTGATTACCTCCATCTAATGGAGGCTCTGAGAAGTTTCTCAAGACTTCTTCCTTTTGAACTGAAGTAACAATACGGGCAACCAGACCTTCAAGTATCTCACCCTGTACCTTTACATGATCCTTTGACCCTACAAATAAAAGAGACATGAAAACAGATTAGAACATCAGTGAGAGTGTGAGACAGCAAATACAATTCAAGATAGACTTGCCAGGTACAGATATATCAGCTATTTCGTCAAGGACTTTGCAAACCCGTGTGGCAGTCCCCTCTTCACACAACGCATCATAGGCTGCGAAAAAAGAAGTGGTAGATTCCCTTGCAAAGATGTAAACAGAAAGAATAATAATATTTAGACAAGTCCCGGGGAACAATGAAGATGCATCTCATAAAAAACAGCATCAGAATGGAAACTTATATCAAGCAAGGCAGTCAAAAAATTGGCATAGGAATTTTTCTTAATAGAAAGTTGTCAGATGGCCACCTAGATGAAAATAGCCAGACATGATTTGTCGGGAGGCGCCATTTTCGACAGAAGGCAATCACCTCCAGGGTAGAATAGAATGTTGGTTTTCCACCATGACCCAACTCAGTTACAGCTGTAACCACGGCTGCATAAAGGCCAAAATAAATCCCATATAAGTATGCATTCAAAAGATGTTGTACAAAAAAGACTACCAAGAATGGTAAAATTCATGGACTGAAAAATGATGCCATAGTTAAATGGGTGAAGTAACCTCTCAAAACTAGATGCGAGACAAATACCGGCATAATGATGCATGCAGAATAACATGAGCAAAAAAAGGATGGTTCTAATTATTTTGTTCACTATTTAGAAGACTTCAAATCGAACGATGCTATTAAGTAAAAAAATAAGTGAAATTTAGTGTGCTTTCAAGTATATCAATGAAAGTTTTTTTTCGTTTAGCTGTAGCCCAGTTGTATTTCCGAATCATAAAATGTTTCTACTGGTTTTAGTTTATACGTTATATCAGCAGTTGTGGCATCTAACCACAAAACGATAACTTGTGTCAATGAAACCGAATTTTACTCACAACAATATTTGGCCCTTTTATTATTCTTATAAACATCACCTCATCCACTATCACGTGCAGAAACAGTTATGTCTCATGCATTTGAAGTTATAACTAGAAGACAACAACTCCAGTAATGAATAATGATGAACAAAGTATATGCAGATCAAAATTTGGGGGCATACCATAATCATCCCTTGGCCTCTGCCCATGGCCTCCTAATACAGCCGTAACAAGTTCCATTGAAATGTTTATCCAGTTTTCCTAGAAGCACAGAACAGCGGAAAATCAGGAATCTTAAAAAAACTGCTGCGGAGCAGAAATGCAAGGGATGAAAAGCCTTAAGAATAAACTTCTTTATGAGCGTCTAGTTCGAATAAACTATGCATCAAAAAAAGATTAAACACCACATCTACAATGGTGATTCTTAATGTGTTTGTTACCTAATAGTCCCCATTCATTTTGTAAAGCGTATTTCAGTTAAGCATGGGGATTAAGGTGGCCATGATACCAAGAGAGCGCTAGAGAAAAATGACCATAGTATAGTACCCATGGTTTTAATGACTTGGAAATAAGAGAGATTACCTCAGCATAAATACTGAAAAGAGGGATAAATAAAGACAAAGGATAGAAAAGGTCATCAGTTCAACACGCAGGCCTTATAATTTGAAACAATATCCCAAAAACAATAGGCCAAATAATTTGAAAGGGGGAGCATAGACATATGAGTTCTTAAGCTACTTAGTTCAAGGCTCTGCAAAAATAAGATCTATACTGAATAAAATTGAAGGGGTGAAATATAAAAAGAAAAATAATATTCTCCTCAGTTCAAGGTTCTGCGTCAATACTATATCTTAATGAAGTACTCCATGTATCAAGCACCAAAAGATCCACGGATAAGAAACACAAAAACATGATAATAGGGAATCAAAAGGCATGTAGTTTTTTAGGAAATTTGCACTGAGCAAGGAATACCTCGAGATAATCATTAAATTCAGCTTGCATTTTAGGAGCTTCCTTCCCCCAAGCTTCACGAAACATACGGTCCAGGACAAAAACGCCCACAGCAGTGTATCTATAAGCAGGAATTACACCTTCAGTTAAATAGCTCAACAAACATCAAGACAAACTAGCAGAACCTACTTATTTCCAAAGCTGTTCTTGGAATATGCTCCACGACGTTGACCAGCATACATGAATAGAGATCCTGAATGCTTAAGCGTAACCTGAAGAAAAACTTATCTTTTTAGGGTAAACACATTTTAACCATCACTATAAGTATTTAGCTACAATAAAATCACTAAAGGAAAAAAAGAAATCAAATATACCTCCATGGTAGCTGAGCCGTCCGACACCAACTTAATCATCCGAGTTCTTGTCTGCAATCACAAAAATGGGGGTCGGATTCCCACTAAAGGTATTTCATTAAAACTCCATTCACTGAATGTGAGTAATAGACCTCCAAAGTGCCAGAAAACACTATTAGTACTTACAGGTTTGCTGTATAACCAGTTCATTAAGTATTTCTAAAGTAAGATAAAACTATAAAAACTAAGCAATGTATGATTTAGACACTAAGTCTTGACTTAGCCAACTGGAGTATTATGACAGTCTTGTTTGGTTGTACCGCTCTGAGATTTTTTGGGTGGGCTGCACTGCAGCCAAAACAATTATTCATTTTCATACAGTACGGGATGATCAGAACCTCCAAGATAATCATGCATGGGGGAAAACACCCAACAGTTGCCCAGGTAACACTTGGCATTTTCTATCACAATGTGATAGGAGCAAAAGAGCAATTCAACGAAGAGCCGCAAGGTAAGGGGAGCCGACCACGCACCTGTTGGTCAGACGTCTCGTTCTCGAATTTGGGGTAGAAAGCGGCCGCGATCCGCGCCTCCACATACGTGTCGTTGTCCACGACGAAATCCGCATCCCCGGGTAGCTTCTCGCTGGCGGTACCTTGCTCAACCGCACCCTCCGAGGACGACGATGGTGTCGTCATCCTTAATCTTGCACTTTGAAACTCGCAAGCTGAAAAATCATAACAAAAGTTCAGTTCCGAATTACATGCAGGTGCTGTGGATTTCAGACCGATTCACTAGTTCACATCGATCGACAGTTGACAATGACATTGACAAAACAAAATAACTAGAAGAGTAGGGCGAAGGGCGGTGGCAGGAGCTGCTGCGGCGAGGGTGGGGGCTAGGAGCATACGACATCGACAAAAACATCAAAATCATTAAGGCCGTCAGGCGGGTTACGGAAGGAGGAACTGTACCACAGTAGGAAGGGGAGGCGAGGGCGGTGGCCGGAGCGGTGGTGCCTCAGCGCGAGATGCCGGAGTCGCGGCGGGTAGGAACAGGACAGACTGGTCGGCAGGTTTCCGTCGCTCCGGCGAGAGCCTCTCCAGGTGTCGCCGCCGCAAGGTTTCCGAGAGCTCCTTACCAGCGCTCCTAGCGCGGGTTTGCGGCACCACGCGTATCCCCTCTGGCTAGCGCTCTTATCTGGGCTTGGCCCATTTTCTGTTTCC
This sequence comes from Poa pratensis, assembly GCA_947311845.1. Classification (NCBI taxonomy): domain Eukaryota; kingdom Viridiplantae; phylum Streptophyta; class Magnoliopsida; order Poales; family Poaceae; genus Poa; species Poa pratensis. Next base: position 33,931,806 of record CAMZMU010000095.1, read on the forward strand.
GTTTCCGTGTTTTGATTGATAAGACTAGTTACGTACTGGTTCTTTCAAAAAACAAAAAGTTACGTACTGGTATCTATATATCTCAGTATATAATACGAGTAAACGACATGGTACGCGTACGTCGCCCTGTTTACCACTTTAGTCCCTCGAAAAGTGGAAAATCAACTCGCAGCCCAACTTTTCCTGTCTATCCGTTCGCGTCCAGCATTTTGCAGTTAGCCCCCCACCCCGAAACGGAGCTCGACGAGCTTCACCGTCGCGTCTGCTCCTCCCACGATTTGCCCGCGCCGCCCCGCGCGTGTACCCTCTTCGGGGACGGCGCCGCCCTCCATGATCCACCGCGGCATGCCCATCCCCGTCCTGCGTGCCGGTGCCGCGCCTGTTCCTCCCCCCACCAGATCAAAGCCATCGCGCCGCCCCTGCTCCCCCTACCCCTCGGAGACTCCACCGCGCCGCACCTTCTCCTCTCCCCGCGAGCCCTGCCTGCAGCACTGCCCTCGCACTGAGGAGCTCGTGTGGCGCCGCGATCTGCACTCCTTGCTCCCCTGCTCCTCGTGCTGCCTCATTTGAGATGTCGATGTATGTTTTCATTCAGACAGAAGAAAAAAGGAGCAGTTCGGTTGTGAACAGCTGCTGCAATTCAGTTAGTTTTTATCGGGCACGTTCAGTTTATAGCTCCAAATCACATGAGTCTATATTATTTATGTGTCTTGTATGTGTCAGGAATGTGCTACTGTAAAATCTGCTTGGTGAAGAAGCTCTCCGTAGCCTCACTGTAGGACTTGGGCGATGAAGCAGTTAAGTGAGGTGCCCGATAATGAATAAAGGTTCAATTCTTGTGGCATTCTACACTTCCAGTAAAAGCTGCTCAATTCTTATTTGACTATTTCGCTGTATCAGGTATTGTTCTTGGCATCACACCAGATAGTGTGAAATGTATTTGGTCAAGGGAAAATAGTAGAGTTGCCTCTCAAAATGTCTTCTGAAGTCTAGATTAAAGAAGTTTGTATCTCAAGCATTGAAGGAAGATAATCTTTTCCCTTAGATGTAGCGGATAACTTAACTTCCCTTCCACTGTATGTATTATTGTGGATGTATCATGTATGCAAAACGAAGTAATCGATTTTTCCGAAAAAAACACTATGTACTAACCTGTGACCAATGGGGCAAGGAATGAATGCAGTAAACCGGTGCAGTACTTTGCTTTCTTGTGGTAAAGGTTGGATGACTGGAGTCGCTAAATAAATTCTTGTCCCCTGAAATCTACATAATATGGATGTTTATAATCCTTAATCTATTTGAAATGTCGCAAACTTCAAAAATGTCCCAAATTTCAAAAACAAGTTCGTGAATTTGAAATGTCGCAAACTTCAAAAACAAGTTCATGAAAAAATATTCATCACTTTGAATTTAAAAAAAATCACGAAAAACAATTCGCCAATTTTAAATGTCCCAAATTTCAGAAAACTTCAGGAAAAAATGATCATCAATTGGAAAATGGTCCGTGAATTGGAAATGTCGTGAAATTACAAAAAAACGTTCATGAAAAATGATCATGAATTTGAAAACGGATTGTGAAACTCAAAAAAGTTCACGAAAAAGTGTTCATGGATTTGAAAATGGTTCATAAAAAACGCCCCGAATTTCATAAAAAGTTCACGAAAAAGTGTGTCGCTACGGCGATCCAACGGCCATGGGCTGCGGTGGGGGAAGCAGTGCACGCCCGGCGGCCATTCGGCGACACGTCCACACACTGAAGACGCTCCATCAGCCGTCGTCCGCAACGCGAAGACCGGTGCCATACCGGACTGTCGGCCACGCGTCTCTCGCAACGCTGACAACACGGCGCGCGGCATGGAACACCGCGACCTATGTTTCCAAGCTGAAGTCCAACGCCCGTGGCCTCTTGCCGTACGACGCGACGGCGACGAGCTCGCCAGGTGCGGACACGGCGCCCTGAGACGCGACCCGATCGAGCGGTCTTGTTGCTGTCAAGTGTCCTTTGGCGTATACCGCCGCTCATCTCCTGAACGGCGCGCGCGGCCGGCCGGCCGGCTTCTCATCAACCATGTCCATTTGTGTGATCGGAGGGCACTCACGTGCGACTTTGCTTCACGGTGTTACTAAACCAACATATGTGGCCGTTAGAGCCGCTAGGCACTTAATTAATTATGTTTTGGATTTCCTTGTTGATCAATAAAGACGACCTACAGTTCTAAAGATAAAATCATCTATACTGGCGGAAATTCGTACTCACATCAGTGAAGGAGTACACCAGTGATCGTCCGTCAGTGGAGACCCTGCAGCAGAGATGTAAAATATGGGGTAGCGCAGGATGAACCAAGACATGCAGGTACATCATTATGTGAAATGTAACCCTTCTAGAGCTCTTTTGTTTTAATTTAATCATTATGTGAAATGTAACCCTTCTAGAGCTCTTTTGTATAGTACTATACCTATTGCAAATGTCCCTTTATTTTAATCCGTTGCAAGAATCCTGCTACATCATGGACAAAAAAAAAATTCTCTTTGGCCACGCGTGAGACTTCCATGATTAAAAGCACCTGTTACATAAGATGCATGGTCATGATAACGGTTTACTCTGCCAATTGAAGTGGCCATGGTAGAAGAGCAAATATATGGCGCGCTTCTGCTTAGTTTTATCACGTGCACTAAAATAAGAGGAGTGCTACAATCAGCTGAAATGCTCAAACGAGAGATGAGAGAGAGAGAGAGAGACGCAACGGGGACCGGTATACTTTGGCATATGGCATTGCCCAAAATTGGCGATGCATGCAGGTCCTTTCGGAGAACTGACCATAGTCACTCTTGTAATCTTGTGTTCCTTGCAGGCACACACCCATATTCGCCCTTTCACCCAACCGTTAGAAACGTGGAGGCCTCTCGGTCAAACGCCATGTTACTACGAGCAAGACAGAAACAGCTTTCGTATTCTCTTTTTGTTTGACTTGAGTGTACCCTTTTTCTTTACCTGACTTGAATGGTTGCGTAAGTACGCTAAGACTAAGAATGTGTGTAGTATATGGCAAGAGAGTTGATATGTAAGAACATCTTCACCGACGTTTCAAATAAAGTGTCCGTCAAGTGTGCCAAATAAATGTTATTCAGAGCGCAGGCACACGTTGCCGCTCTATTGGGAGTGCCTTCCCCCCACCAGATCTAGCCCTAGATTTAGCGGATATATTTCATTAAAATTTGAAGACATTTAACAAACTTAAATGAAATTAAACAAACGGCATTTAACAAAGTTAAACAAAATTTAAACTAAACCCTAGATCTAGCGGCACTTCCGACTCTAGCGTGGGGCACCTGGATGCTGCTGGTTCACCGTCCATGTCGGACGACTCGTCGGAAGTGTCGTCGGAGGTGGCGGTGGCGGAGGAGGCGGCATGAGGAACCTACATGCCTCTGGGTTGCCGCCGTTGCCGGAGTGTGGTGGGGTTTGATCTAGAGGCGGCGAAGGGAAGCCTCAATGGTCGCCTGCATGCCCTCCCACTCCGGCTCTGGCCATCCGTCGTTATTGTCCTCATCATGCGCCGCCTCCTCCGGTGCCGGTGCTGGGGCAGGTTGCTATGCCAGGGCCAGTGCCGGTGCTGGTGGTAAGGAAGCTCGTCGTCGTCGTCCGAGCCGGTCAGCTCGTTATCCGACGCGAACCACTCCCAAGATGGCGACGACATGCCGACAGGAAGGAAGAAGCTGCCGCGGCGCGCCTCGTACTTCTGGTCCACCACGATGTGCCAGTACGGCGCCGAGATTTTCAGGTACCTTCGTGGCACATCAAAGGCTTGCTTGAAGTTTGGCAAGGTTGATGAGTGACTCGTTGGGTATATGGATTCAGATTTTGCTACCGATTTGGATAGCCAGGCCTCGGGGGCAGCCGATGGCGGTGAGGGCGAGGGCCAGGCTGTGGCGGTGGCCGAGTTTGAAAAACCCTTTGCTAAATAACTCATCTTTAACACTCATAAGGCCTTCCCAGAATTGAGAATGAGTGGGCTTGATCTGCACCTGAGCAAGTGTTTTGCCACGCAAATATTTATTATGTAGCAGCTTCTGCCACACACCTTCTTCAGAAAGAAGTTTGAAAAGCCACTTACTAAGCAAACATTTATTCTTAATATCTAACACCTCAATTCCCAGCCCCCCTTGATCCTTTGGGCGGCAAACTATATTCCACTTCGTCAACCGATATTTCCGTTTAGTATCGTCACTCTGCCAAAAAAATCTCGACCTATAAAAATCAAGGCGTTTTCTAACCCCTTTGGGTATTTCTAAGAACGATAACATAAACATAAACATCGGAAGACTTGTGAGAACAGAATTTATAAGCACAAGCCGGTCCCCATATGAGAGAAGCTTGCCCTTCCAACACCCCAGCTTTCATTCGAAACGCTGTTCCACTAGGTGCCATTCCGAATTTTTCAACCTCCTGCAATGGATAGGTACCCCAAGATACCTAAATGACAAGGTCGCAAGGATCCAGATTCACACCCAAAAATCTGCTTACATAGGTGTTCCTCTTCCAAAGCCTTCCCAAAACAAAAAGTCTCACTCTTGTGAAAATTTATCTTCAAACCAGACAATTGTTCAAAGATAGATAGAATTAACTTCATATTTACCGCTTTTGCTAAATCATGCTAAAAAAAAGAATATTGTCATCGGCGTATTGCAGAATGGAGATACCCCTCTTAACTAGATGAGGAATGAGACCTCCGACTTGGCCATCCTCCTTTGCCCGCGCAATAAGGATAGCCAACATATCCGCAATAATATTAAACAGTATAGGCGGTATGAGTTTTCTTACGCAAGAATTTCGTAATGACTCATCCTCGGATGAGGAGTTGGATGATTACCAGGAGATTGGCGGTGTTGATGTTGACCGATATGCAAGTCAATGCAATTAAGAAACACAACGGCTAGGGTAGGGTCGAGGGACAATTAACCGGAATTGAGCCCTTGCTCAAGCCAAACTCATGGAAGACTAGTTCAATCCTAATCCAACGTATCCATCATCCTACTTCAAGCGTAAGTTTAGGAAGTAACCAACTTTGTTCATGCGCACTGCTGTTGTTGTCGAGGCCTATGACCTATACTTCTAGTAGAAGATGAATGTTGTTGGCCTTCTTGGTCGTACATGTTATTACCAGATTCTCATAACAAGGTTGTGGATCGATGATTGCATATGGTATTCATGCTGACTTGATTGTATGCGTTGTAGGTGGAAGAAATGCCCTATGCACTACGGGAAATCCACAAAACGCCGACGGCCAGGACATACGCCGACGGCCAAATGTCGGGGCCGTCGGCGTAGACCCCGACCAGGCCAACCGAGATCTTTTTTTCTTTTTTTAGCTACGCCGACGGCAAGACGGCCTAGAGATTTTGGCCGTCGGCGTATATTTTTGCCGTCGGCGTATACTTTTTCAATTTTCTACATTTGATACGCCGACGGCAGCCGTCGGCGTATACTTTTTCAATTTTTTCCATTTGATACGCCGACGGCAATGCCGTCGGCGTATACTTTTTTCTATTTTCCATTTAATATGAAATAATTCATATCTTTAAATCCGTAAATCGGAATTTAACAAATTAAATGTCTAAATCGATTAGAAAAATGAGAGGAATCCAAATATGACATCCATAAAATCTTTTTCACCGTGCACATGACATTTTGTAACATATGTTTGTTACTTGCTTAATTAAAAAGTCATTTTTTACACTTAAAAAATGGAAAATGATATTTACTAAAATATTTTGGAAATTGTTTTTGGCAACAATGTTTTCCATACCAAGACACCCCTATGTGTCAAGTATGGACACATTATCACAAACTATGGCATGGAGATGGCCATAACTTGGTCATTTGACACAAAAGTTATACATGTTTATAGATGATAGACCTTTTTGTGAAGCATTTTTTTGAAATATTTGTCAAAACTCAAGTTTATCATTTTTCCTAGCAACTAGTACACATAAAAGGACTCCATGTCAAAGGAATTCATCTTTTGACTATTTTCTCAATTTCTTTTATTTTTGTAAAAAAACGGTCAAAATGACCGTCGTGTCTATTCATTCAAAGGGGTCACATTTTTCAAAACTATCGATATTTCTGTGATAAAGTCACTACTTTTGTACCTAGAAAGTATTTTTGTAAAAAATTAGACCAAACTATCACACACTTGTAGTTCAATTTCAATTACTTTTGGAAAATCGGCATAAAGTCATTTAAATAGGAATAATTAGGTAAAAATCGAGAAAATTCCTAATACTTGGGTATTATCCATAAAATATGTAGTACCCTTTGTGACAATAAGATGGGTGCCTTTTGCAACATATTTTTGGTATTTCCTCCATAACAAAAGTCATTTTTGAGGGTTTTTCACTTTATTCGATTTTTGTGAAAAAAAGAATCAATTTTCTAAAACCATCGATGTTTATACAATGCAAAGGATGATATGGATGTCATATTTGAATTCCTCTCATTTTTCTAATTGACATAGACATTTTATTTTTCAAATTTCGATTAACGGAATTAAAGATATGAATTATTCCATATTAAATGTAAAAAGGAAATAAAAGTAAAAATAATTTTATTTTTTCATTTATTAAAAATATACTATTTTACAATCATTGTTACTTATTCAAATGAATTTTCTAAATTTAAACAATGAAAAAGTGTAATATCCTAAATCAGGGGTTAATATGATTGATATGATATAATTATCAGTAAGTTCTCATTTCTCATTTGGAAGCTAACAATGAAGGAACTCAAAGGTTAAGCGTGCTTGGGCTGGAGCAATTTGAGTATGGGTGACCGAACGGGAACTTTGACCAGCGTAAGTACTTTGACCTATGATTAAATGTGTAATTAGAGATTTAGTACGTAGCTGAGTTAGAAATTTCGAAATAGAAAAAAAAAGTTTAAAAAAGTTTTAAAAAAAGTTCAAAATTTCAAAAAAATTAAATTTTTTTGCATTCATAGGCCGACGGCAATGCCGTCGGCGTATAAGGGCGTACGCCGACGGCCTCGCATACGCCGACGGCAGAGGGGCTACGCCGACGGGCTGCTACGCCGACGGCGATACGCCGACGGCCGCCGTCGGCGTAGGCATACGCCGACGGCAAACGTGCCTACGCCGACGGCTTCCGGCCGTCGGCGTTTCGTGGCTTTCCCGTAGTGATGATGTCATGCATGTCATGTGAGAGTAGAGCGGCGTAAAGGGAGATGATGTGTTTAGCAGTGTGTGGGTAAAAACAAATTCCATCCATCCACAATTCTCAATTTATTTAGCCAGCTATGGATGCCTTCGTCGTCGATCGCAGACCAGCAGTCCAGCGCCAGCTCCACATCCACCTCTGTAGATCGACATGCATGGTTCGATCGATCGGTCATTGCCCTCCATGGAATAAATTCCATCCATCCACAATTGATCTTGTTTGTTTCCTTGGTATTCATCGTTTAATTTGTCAACGATCCGGCCGCAGTGTCCATGGACGAGGCACACAAGTGATCGGTCGAGAACGAGCACACCCCTCGTCTGTACTGTACAAGTACAACGGCTAACCCCAGAGTGATCGACGAGGACGGAGGTGAAGAGGCGTGGAGCAGACCGCAGGCTTTTCATGTCCCTGCCGAGGCGACAGCTTACCTTTTGCATGGTCACTGCCTAGCTTGTTTCACTCTCTGCGTATATAGCGTGGTATGCAGTATGGTCCATTGGTACGTATCGCGTACCAGTATAGTCCATGTCATATCTAGGACCAGGGAGTCTTTCCGTTCTTTCTCGCAGCCGCGCGCTTGATGCGGAACAATGGTGGCACGCATAGGCATCCACATCTACATGTCTCTTCTACCGGCCAGTGCTGTTATTACATCCATTTATCTCAAATCTCAAATCTCAATCTCAATCTGATTTAGGGTGGTGATGAAAGTCATCTAATTTGGAACGGAGAGAGTATCAGCTTTCGTACAAAGGATACGTGCACTGTTCATCCATCTGGCGTGCAAGCTTGGTTAGCTACGTGAACAAGTGAGCACGTTGCTAGCAGACTAGGTATATGTGCACATGTGAGATAATTAAACCGTGGCAATATATGAAGCTTATTTGTGTGCCGAGCGGTCGTGCGCCGATGTCGTCGACCACGCGGCCATCTCGCCAACCCCATCCGCGTCGCCACACCGAACGCTATCTGAGAAGTCCAAATATGTTGTTCGAGGGCTCAAGACCATCTTTCGTCTCGTCAGGGCGGCACCCACCCCAAGTCAGGTGGGTACCCAGCACACCCCGCCAGGACGACGCCCACCCCAAATCGGGTGGCCGGCTGGTGTTCTCGCCAGGGGTCGATGTTCGTTGTTAATCCCTTAGAACCACATCAAGACTCGCGCGGCGCCGCTCGCCACCTGTCATAAGCGAGTTGTTGACCTCTCGGGGCCTTGCCGGTCTGCCCGGACCTACGTTGGCCATCCTGGCCCTCGATGTACCTCGCCAGAGTACGACAACCATCGTCGGACCATCCCGAATCCCTCAACCACGCCTATCGGCCGGCTTCTTCTACATCGACACTAGCCGTGTCGAGCCCGCACCGACAATTTCAAGCCTATCTCGATAAGCACCCTAACATTCCACCATGCCCCTCGCCACCTGTCGGGGGGCTGCCCCCGGGTAGGGCAAAGATGATGTGTTATGAGCAGTTAAGGTCTAACCGGATCAAGAGCCGGCTAAGTTATCCGGGTCGGATCTCAAGGCGATTCGGTCAGTCCTACTTCAAGCCAGTGAAAGAAAAGACCAAAGGGGATCCGGTGAGGTTTAACCGGATCCAGGAAAGAAGAGCCGGCTAAGTTATCCGGGTCGGTCAGGAAGGACCCGGGTAGGGCAACTCGGATGATGCACAGGGGCCAAGTAATGTCAGTAAAAGTCACGGGCACTGTAAGGTTACTGACCGGGGCTCAGAAGACAGCAAGGTGCTGCCACAGGTTTTCCGGGTCACAAGCCCCTAGGCGCTGACTCGGCCTATTCGGGAAAGGGGCAGTGGCTAGGCTACTGTGGTCTACACTGCCTTAAGCTCAAAGAGGAAAGATAAGCCTGTGGTGAACAGAGGGTGAGCTGGGCTGAGTGACAGTGGCCAGTGTTTGTCCTGTTCTCCTTGTCCATGCCATTGTCCTCTGCGGCCAGGGGCAAAAGGGTAATTCGGTTACTGTATATAGGCAACACCACCTCCTTCTGTGGGGAGGATCGACCATTGTGAGCATCATTTCCCCCCCAAGCTTCATCTTCTACCTAGAGCCCGTTCCTTTGTTCATCATACAGCTCAAGGAGCGCTCTGTACTTGTAAACACTTGAGATATAAGAGAGTAGGCTAGAGCTGCAGTAGGGGTGTTACCTCCACAAGAGGGCCCCGAAGCAGGGTACATCGTGGTGTTCTTCGCTGTTCTTGGTTTGCTTTGTTCTTGTTGATTCCTGCGAGGTTCTTGTTTGGTCTTCATGCGTGCTTCGTAGGCGCGCAAACCCTCCCCGGTTCCCCCAACGCCCAAGCGAGCCCACACTTAAGCCATACCCATGGCATCTGCCGTGACACCACCACGACAGTTGGCGCCCACCGTGGGGCAAGCATTGGCGTTGGCTGGGGTTTCCATCCGGACGGGCTCCGTCACTGGTGCCGGCGAGCGGGTCCTCTCCGGGCTCGTGTGCAAGCTCGGCGAGTTCAACTTCATCAGCGACAACGCGGGGTGCTTCTCCAACAAGCCCTTCCCCGCGGATGGCTTCCTCATGACGCTGGGCAGCTTCGTCACCTACGTCGCCACCGAGCCAGTTCGCGAGTACCCGGCGCAGGTGCTCGTGGCTGCGGATCCTCCTCTTTCCGCGCAGCTCGCGGAGGGCGTAGCGCTCGCCCTGGGAGCAGCGTGGAGGTCATGGTGGCTGCCGCAAACGCTGCTGCAGGCAAAGGAGGTGCCAGCACGAGCGTGCCAGAGGAGCTGGCCACGCCAGTCGATCCGGCTGACATGCCGACTCGGACAGCTAAGTTCCCTAAGGAGAAACCCGATCCGGTTGGTCCCCTTGGCACGTCAAGCAGGGGTGCTTCCTTAGAGGGTATCTTGGAAAAGCTAGCTCGGCCAGTGGCTCCTGGAGCAAATGTTGATCTTACTGTAGCTCAGCTAGAGGCAGAGCGCCTGAGGTTGCAAAAAGAGGCTCGGTTAGTGATAGAGTCTAGGCAAGAGTTTGATAGAGACCTGAGAGAATACAATGCTGCCAATGGTATCACAGATGGCTTTACTCCTGTAGTGCACCGCTCGCGCAAGAAAGCCGAGCTACGTAACAGAGGCAAGGACCTCAACGACGAGTTGGCTAGAGCTGCAGGTTCGAGCTCAAGTAAAGCCACTAGTCATAGGTCCGGAACAGGCAAGCCGGTTTATAGCTCCCCGGCTAAGAATCTTAGGGCTGCAGCAGCAGCGCGAGCTGAATTAAGTAACCTGACCGGGGATGCTTGGCGCAAGCAGGCGGAGAGAGTGAATGAGCTAGTGGATGTGTGCAACAGGCAGAATGAGGCCTACAGGAAAGCTAATCCGGATGCTGGTGGTTCCCGGGTAGTTGTCTCGGTTAGGGCTGCTAGCCAGAAGTCTAAGGGGCAAGCGTCCTCTCCGCATGTTGGGATTGACCGAGCCCAAAGTGTGAACTCGGGTAAGAGCAAGCAGCTGCAAACTTATGATGCGGTATACGCAAGCAAGCAACTTGCAGCCCAAGGAAAAGGCGGACAAGGCAGAAACAGTGGTGGTCAAGGCAATCCGGGTACTGGAAGGGAGAATTCGGCTGGCCGAGGTCAACCGCCTCGCCACCCCGGACAGCAAATGATGGCACAGGTGCAGCAGCAGAGTGGTGGCCAGGTGGGCTACCGTTATGACGATGGCAATTCGGCTATGGCGCGAGCCGGATACCAGACGTATGACAATGCACTGGCGTCGAGACTGGGGCCTCGGATGTTGGATCCGGATGATCAGCGTCTCAAATTGGACAGAATCTACCAGTCCGAGAAGCTGGAAGAGCAGGGCCCACCGGGTCCACCATGCTTTGGACCTCGGATAATGAATGAGCCAAGTGTGCCTTTGTTTCAGCTCGGCCGCAACACGAAGCCGTATAATGGGAGCACCAAGCCACAGGATTGGCTGACGGACTATGTATCATCAGTGCACATTGCGGGGGGCAATCGCCGATGGGCGGTCCGGTATCTCCCGCATATGTTAGAAGGTCCAGCCCGGATCTGGTTGAATAACTTGCCGCCGGGTAGTATCAATTGTTGGATGGATTTGGAACAGGCGTTTAACAGCAACTTCTCCAGCACCTACAAGAGGCCAAACCGACCTCAGCTCCTGGCTGCGTGCAAGCAGGAAGAGAGGGAGACAGACCGAGAGTATTTGACTCGGTGGAGCAACATGCGCAATTCTTGCGAAGGTGTAGTGGAGGAGCAGGCCATTTCATGGTTTGCACAGGGATGCAGGCATGGTACACCACTTTGGCAGAAACTCCAAAGAGATATGCCGAAAACCCTGGCAGATATGATCCGGATAGCAGACACGTATGCGCTGGGTGATCCAACACAGCCCGCATTGGATGCAGTGGGAGCAAACAGGAGGCAACCAGTTAATAACCGAGTTGGACCATTAAGGCCTAGTGACCGACATGAATTCGGTTACAAGAGAAGAGATCCGGATTACAGATACGGTTCTGATCAAGTTGCTGCGGTAAACATGGATCAACCCGGTGGAGGAGATGCGCAGAGGCAGAAAACTGATGGTCCAGCTTGGAGGCCGAATCAAGGTGCTTGGCCGAAGAAAGTGTGGGAGGGACCAAGTCCACCTCTGACTTTTGAGTCCAGATTAGATGGGCCTTGCTGTTATCACACCACCGATCCGCGCAAACCGGCTAATCATTCGACCCGGAACTGTAGTTGGCATCACCGCATTCAGGCGGAAGGTCAAAGAGGACCACCTCAAAGAGGTGCTCCTAGACCGAATTTCAGGCCAAACATGCCGCTAACCGGAGCCAATGCGACCCCGGTCAACGCTGGAACTCCAAGGCCAGCAGCAACGAAGCCGGTTAACCTGGTGAACATGGGAGGCAGTGACAATGGTGATGGCCCAAGTAGGCAAGGTGGATACCCTGGGAATGATTACAAGGAAGCACATCAGAGTTATGTGGTTTTCGTGACCGAGCCAACTGACAAGAAAAGTCAGTTGAGACGAGCAAAGGAGGTGAATGCCGTGATGCCAGCAGTTCCAAAGTACTTGAACTGGTCTGAGCAGGAGATCACTTGGAGCAGGGCGGATAACCCAAGGATCATGCCAAGCCCAGGGAACTATGCACTGGTGGTGGATCCAACTTTGGTTGGACCCAAGCTGAACGTGAAATTTAGCCGAGTCTTGGTCGACAATGGCAGTGCCATAAACATCATGTATCGGGACACAATGATCAAGTTGGGTATTTCGCCGAATCAGTTGCAACAGAGCAGCTGTACTTTCCATGGCATAGTACCCGGGGTATCTTGTTCCCCCATGGGTAAGATCTGGGTAGATGTGTTGTTCGGTACCAGGGACAATCACAGGCTTGAGAGTCTCGAGTTCGAGGTGGTGGATTTGGAAAGCCCATACCATGCTCTGCTTGGCAGGCCAGCATTAGCCAAGTTCATGATATCTACTCATGTGGCCTACCTCAAGATGAAAATGCCTGGCCCGAATGGTGTTATCACCGTTGCGGGAGACTACAAGAAGGCCATACAGTGTGCTACAGTTGGTTCCAACTTAGCCGAATCACTGGTGATACAAGCTGAAAAGAGCAAGATGCACGAGGTGGTGGCAATGGCGAAGTCGGCTCAGTTAGGCGTGCTGGCCATGACCAACCCGGATGGCGGCGCAACCTTTGAAGTGCCCAAGGAGACAAAGAAGATCCCCATTGACCCGGAGAACCCAGAGCGCATGGCCATCATTGGAGCCGGTTTGGGCGAGAAATAGGAAAGCGCGCTCTGCCATTTCCTCCGTGAGAATCGGGATATCTTTGCATGGTCGGCTAAGGACCTGCCTGGTGTTCCGAGGGAATTGGCAGAGCACTCTTTGTTTGTCAGGCCAGAAGTAAAACCGGTTAAGCAACCGACTAGGCGTCTCTCAGAAGATAGAAGAAAAGTGGTGCTCGATGAGCTGGCTAAGCTACTGGCAGCCGGATTCATTATGGAGGTGCTGCATCCAGACTGGATATCCAATCCGGTTCTGGTAGAGAAGAAGAAGGACGAACCAGCTGTGGTCAAGGTGTGGCGCATGTGTATAGACTTCACCAATCTGAACAAGGCGTGTCCGAAGGATCCATTTCCTTTACCTCGGATTGATCAAGTGATCGATTCCACTGCTGGGTGTGAGTTGTTGTCTTTTATTGATGCGTACTCTGGTTTTCACCAGATACCACTGAACCCTAAAGATCAAATAAAGACTGCTTTTATTACCCCGTATGGGGCGTATTGCTATCGTGTCATGTGTTTCGGTTTGAGAAATGCCGGTGCTACTTATCAGAGATGTATGCAGAAATGCCTACACTCCCAGATGGGCAAAAATGTGCAGGTCTATGTCGATGATATTGTTATCAAAACTAAAGAGAAACATACTCTCCTCGGGGATCTCGAGGAGACATTTGTGAACTTGAGAAAATATCGGTTGAAATTGAATCCGGATAAATGCACCTTTGGTGTCCCGGCTGGAAAGTTGCTTGGCTTCCTTGTATCAAGCCGAGGCATTGAAGTTAACCCGGCTAAGATCCGAGCCATAGAAAACATGAAATTGCCTAAGTGTCTAAAAGATGTGCAAAAATTCACCGGGTGCTTAGCCTCATTAAGCCGGTTTGTGAGTCGGTTAGGAGAGAAAGCTTTGCCCTTATATCAATTGATGAGAAAGAGCACCGGGTTCACATGGACCCCACAGGCAGATTCGGCTTTCAATGAGTTGAAAAAGATGTTGTCCACTGCTCCAGTTTTGGCATCACCTTTGCCGAGTGAACCGATGTTGCTTTACATTGCGGCCACTAACCGGGTCGTAAGTGTGGTTATTGTGGTAGAAAGAGAGGAAGAGGGCAAATCCGTGCAGAGGCCGGTGTACTATTTGAGTGAGGTGATCTCAACTTCGAAGCAAAATTATCCTCACTACCAGAAGATGACATATGGTGTGTACCTGGCGGTCAAGAAATTGAAACATTACTTCCAAGAGCACCCGATTACAGTGGTGTGTGAAGCTCCAATTGCGGAGATCATTGGGTGCAAAGATGCAACTGGCCGAGTTGCCAAATGGGCGATAGAAGTGTCTCCTTACACACCGCATTATGAGAGAAGAGACGCTATCAAGTCTCAGGCTTTGCCGGATTTCCTTTGTGACTGGGCTGAGATGCAATATGAGCCACCTAAACCGGATTACAATTACTGGAGGTTGCACTTTGACGGTTCCAAATGCAAAATCGGGCTAGGTGCTGGAGTGGTGCTCACATCACCAAAACAGGATCAATTGCGATATGTATTGCAGATTCATTTCTCAGCGTCAAACAATGTAGCCGAGTATGAGGCACTGATCCATGGGCTTAATGTGGCTCGGGACATCGGCGTTCGCCGAATTGAATGTTTCGGTGATTCGGATTTGGTCGTACAGCAATCTTCTGGAAATTGGGATGCTCTTGATGCCAATATGGCACTGTATCGGTTTCATGTTCAGAAAATTTCGGGATTTTTTGAAGGCTGTGAATACAAGCATATACCTCGGCTGGAAAACCAAGCTGCAGATGTTCTGTCAAAACTCGGGTCGTCTAGGGAGGCAATCCCACCCGGAATATCCTTGAATCATCTAAGGGTCCCTTCAATCAAACCGTCGCCTGATTCCGAGTCGATTTTTATTCCCAAGCAAGAATCCGAAGCTATTCCTATGAATGTTGACGTTGAGTATATCGAGGAAGACCCGGGGACTGCATGCCCGGACTCGGGGACTGCTCACGCAGATTCGGAAAATGCTAACCGAGTCTTGGGAAAGAGGAGTAGAGATGATGATGCTAACCGGATTGTGGGGAATGGACAGAAGCTGATAGAAGAGATAATGGCGGCCAAACCTGTGGAAGAAAATGAGCACTTGTTCCCTTTGCATCCAGTACCAGAGTGGGCTGAAGAGATCATGAAGTTCATCGAGGAAGGAAGCTTGCCAAGCGATGAGACCAAGGCTAGGCGTGTCCAGAGGAGATCCAAGGCTTATACCATCATCAACAAGGAGTTATACAAAAGAAGTGTAACCGAGGTGTTGCAGCGCTGCGTGGAGCCAGCAGAGGGCAAGGAGATGCTCCTAGAGATACACCAAGGTGAATGTGGACATCATTGCAGTACAAGAGCCCTGGTGGCTAAAGTGTTCCGGCATGGATTTTATTGGCCCACTGCTCATGCAGATGCGGAGGACATAGTCCGCAGGTGTGAAGGATGCCAGAGATTTGCTAAGCAAACACACTTACCCGCATCGGCACTGAAGACAATTCCTATTACTTGGCCATTTGCGGTGTGGTGTTTGGATATGGTGGGAGATTTCAAGCCGGCTAGGGGCAACATGACACATATGCTGGTGATGGTGGATAAGTTCACCAAGTGGATAGAGGTGAAACCAATACGGAAAGTGGATGGCCGTTCGGCTGTAATCTTCTTGAAAGAAATCATTTTGAGATACGGATACCCTCATAGCATCATCTCGGATAACGGCACAAACTTTGCTGTCGGAGAGTTTGCCCGATTCTGCATGAATAAGGGGATCCGGTTAGACATAGCCTCAGTGGCACATCCAGAGTCCAATGGGCAAGTGGAAAGATCAAATGCTCTAGTGTTAGCCGGCATCAAGGCTCGTCTCATTGAACCATTGTTGAAAACTCCAGGGTGCTGGATAGATGAAATCCCATCAGTTCTATGGGGTCTAAGGACTACACCGAATCGGTCGACAGGCTATACGCCATTCTTTCTGGTGTATGGGGCAGAAGCTGTCCTACCCACTGACATAGAATATGATGCACCAAGGGTGGCAATGTACACTGAAACCGAGGCAAAGGAGGCCCGGGAAGATGCAGTGGATCTGCTAGAGGAAGCAAGAGAGTTGGCCCTGTCTCGGACAGCAATATACCAGCAAAATCTCAGGCGTTATCATAGCCGGAAAATCAGTCCTCGAGTGTTTCATGAGGGTGATCTAGTGCTGAGGCTGGTGCAGCGCAGCAAAGGCCGACACAAATTGTCACCTCCATGGGAGGGACCATTCATTGTGAGCAGGGCTATGCACAATGACTCGTACTATCTTATAGATGTACAGGAACCAAGGGAGGATGGCTTGGACAGACCCGGACAGGAAACCAAGCGACCTTGGAATGTAGCTCTGCTTCGACCCTTCTACTCTTAAAGGGCGCAATGTATGTATTTCAATTTATCATGAATGAAATCGCAGTAATCCGAGTCTGGACTCGGGGACTGCTTCGTCCTTATGCGTGTGTTGTTTATTACGGCTTTGTTTGTTGCCGTTCATGTGCCGAATCGCTTTGAACCTTGTTCTGAGTTTCAGTAATGTATGTTGTGTTGTTGATCTCGTGACTCGACTGACAAACACCAAAATGGTAGTCAAGAGCAGAGATGAGGAATATGGGAAACATGAAAATGGACACGGGGACTCGGTCCAAAACCGATTCGGCACATGTCGTTTACTAACCCCTGTTATTTATTTTTTCGTTTATGTTGAATGATTCTAAACCACAACTCGCATGTTTCAAGTACTGTATGCTATGATTCCTATCTTGTGACTCGACTGTCAAAACACCCAAAGAGGTAGACAAGAGCAAAGATTTGGCAAAAGTAGTAAACAAGAAAACAGACTCGGGGACTCGGTTTAAGATGATCCAACATAAACCTTGTCCGGATCACGTTAAGCATGATAAGCATAGTCTCGAAAGAACTTAAAATAGTCTATTACATCTGCTCCCGGCATACCGGGGATTTAATGTTTTTGTTAAGTACTTCAGGGGGCAGCGGACTCGGTCGCGGCAGACTCGGTCATAGGAGTTTCAGTTGCGGGAACTTCTGTGGGAGGAGCTTCGGTTAGCGGAGCTTCGGGCGCGCGAACCTCGGTTACGGGTATTTCGGTGGAAGTGGACGCGGTTACGAGAGGTTCTGTTGCTGGAGCAGATTCGGAAGATGGTGGCGCTCCGGAAGTAATCTTGACTGGAGAGCTTGAAGGATGGGCGGATTCGGAAATTTCCGGATCGCGTGAAGCCTGTTTAGTAATCACAGTCAAGTTAGTGGCTGAAATCACAAAAGACTCGGTTGGAGTTTGTTCGGTGAGCTTGGCCGAGTCGGAGGCTGGTACCTTGCTGGATTTTTCTTCATCAGACTCGCCCTCTGAGTCGGCATATTCTTCAGCGGAGGCGTCGTCTGATTCCTCTTCTTCAGTGTCTTCTCCATCCGAGTAGACTGGAGCCTCCAGATCAAGATGCTTGGTGCGTGCAAATTCGGCCATGAAGTTGGCGGCTTCTTCACGGATCTTGATCCGGATAGGGTCTGTAGCCCATGAAGAACCCTCGCGAAAGGAGCGCACTTTGGCAAGGTCAATCAGCTCGTACCAGGACATGATGAATAACAAAGCTGCGTCAGCACCAGCGCGGGCAGACGAAGACCTCCACTGTTTTAACCGGGTCATTGCTTGATCCAGGTCTCTGATCAGCTCCTCCACGGGCACAACTTGCCGCGCTTCAGGAAACAAGATTCGGTGAGCCTTGAGACTTGCATTAAGCAGACCAATGTGGGAATCCTTCAGAGGAGCAATCCGAGCCTTAAGTGCTGTAATATGATCTTCGATGTCCCATGTCTCGGATAGGGGAGCCTCGGTTAATTTAGCTCTCTCAGCTCGGGCGTTTCGCACAGCCTTGGCGGCTTGAAGCCGAATGCTGGTAAACTCTCCTACAAACAAATAAGCTAATACTGAGTTCAGCAAGAAGGAACACAATCATATGTATCGGTTAAGAGCAGAAAGAAAAAAGGGGATTCGGTGAACTTACGATCCATGTCATCGTTAAGGCTAGCAAGTTGAGCCAGCCATTTCGCACTGGCCGCTTGGTGAGCAGCCAGTTCTTCTTTAGCAGCTTTCAGTTCAGCTTCAGACTCGGCCACTGTGGTTTGAATCTGCTTATCCATTTCGGCTCGCCTCTGTAGCCCGGCGTGCAAAGTGTCTCGCTCCTTCTGAATTGTATCTTTCTCCTTTTGGAGCGTGTCTCTCTCCCTCCGCAGTGCATCCCGCTCTCCTTTAACTTTGTTCTTCACTTTTTCAACCCGGTCAAGCTCCCGCTGGACTCGGGCTACCTCTGATTTTTCCTCGGATAAAGCACGCTTTGCTCTTCCTCTTTGCTATTCATCTTGAGGACCAAGGCATCAAATGATTTTTGGAGCTTGTGGTACTGGTTGGCAAGCTGCTTAAAGAGGTCGCTGCGAGTGCCCGTGCTTTCCTGAAAGAAAGTAGATAGCGTCAAAAGAGACTCGGGGACTGATACCCGAGACAAGGTGGAGCCAAAACAAATCTCGGAGATTGGCCGAGACTGACCGAATCGGTTAAAAAGAAACCCGGGGACTGGGGGTCTCACAGTTTTTTCAGTTAAGAAAAAGATCATGATCAAATTTTTTAAAAGATTCAAGCCGAATGACTTTCTTACTCCAAAGAGTATCAGTCGTTCGACCCGAATCTCGGGGACTGGGTGTATACTATTTGATCATGACGAACTAAAAGCAAGATTCGGCAAACTTACCTCGAAGACTTGGTGCGATGCAGTAAACGCAACCTTCACTGAATGAAGAGATTGCATCATTCGGCTAGGACCAGCAGGGTGCGGCGTTGCAGCGGAAAAGCCTGGTGCAAGGTCCACGGCGTTCCAGGCCTCAATAAAGTCATTGGCAGTGCTGAGCTTAGGCTTGGCTTGGCCGGATTGAATGGCAGAGGAGGTAGCGGTGGTTTGCTTGACAGCAATCACTTGCTTATCCGGAGTGGAGGAAGTTGTGCCAAAGACAACTTGAGTCGGCTTGGGTGGAGGTGATGCACCCGGGGTCTGTCTCTGATGTTGCGGTTTCTGTGGTTTCTCGGAAGTTTGTTGCTGTTGTTGCTGCTGTTGCTGCTCTTCAGGGGTTACTTGTGGTTGTTGCTGCCTCGGTTTCTTCTTCTTCTGCTGCTGCTCTTGGCTCAGTGCAGATTGAGTTGCAGGAGCAGGACGGGAATCCGGCTTAGGTGTGGACTTAACCGATGTCTTAGCCTTTTCCTTCTCCAGCTCCTTCAAAGGACGTGGCCAGCTTGAATCTCGGATTGGAGCCGAGGTTTCCTCACTCTCCAAGTCGATAACCGGCTCTGAGATGGGAGTCGGCTGGGGAATATTGGTAGTTGGGACACGCGTGGGTGAGGTGGCAGTTCGGTCAGGAGACTGGGTTTCCATGGCCGTATCCAATGGAGGAATGGGAGAAGAGATGGATGAATGAGTCTGCGCGGTGATGAGGACATCACTGCATAAAGCAAAGCAAACAGTTAACTCGGATAGATATGACTCGGTTAATAGAGGAAGAAAGCAAATAAAGTTCGGTCAATGTTACCCCTTGGTGGTGGGCATCGGTTTGACACGGCTCGGCTTGTCGCCGGATTTCTTTCTTCGCTTGGTCTCTGGGGCATTTGTCTCGGGCGCCTCAGCGCGTTTCCGAGATGTCTCTTGGGTATCATCTTTGGCTGGAACATAAGGTGGTGGTAACCATGAAATCGGAATAGCATTGATGGGTTCTAAGATGCAGCAATCTTCATCTTCCTCGTCGGAAAGGTTGTGAGTGTTTGATTGCTTACCCTTGCGGACTGGCTTGGCACGGGGAATGGGCAAATAGTCATCCGTATCCGGATCTTCTTCGCCCTCGCGCGGCGGGCTGAGATCCGGTGTCCATGCCTTGGTGGAGAGATCTCCGTCTTCAGTAAGTTGGCGATCAAACAGCTACAAAGAAGGTAATGCGAATCCGGATCAGGCCGCGGTTATGCGGATGAAGTAGGTTGGGTTCGGAGAGTGGTGAGCTAACCTGTGGAGGAAGTTTTTCCCGGTAGAATGGCTTTACACCCCACCGCCATTTGTCCGACATCTCATTGACAGCAATGGCGTTTACCCGTCTGAAGACGGAAGCTTTGTTAAGCTCGTGCTTGCTGATCCGGGTAGGATCTAGTGCGCCACGCATGTGGCATATCTTGTGGTCACGCCTTTGAAGAGGGCTGACCCGGCGAGAGATGAAGGTCCGGAGGAGGTCGTCAGAGATCATGCCATTCTTCAAAAAATCCTCCAGAGCGGTGTGCACTGTCTGGAGTTCAGCAATCGTTTCAGCCGGATTGTAACCGAAGTTCAGCTCGGCTCTGGGCGGCTCCATCCTGAATTCGGGCAGATTAAGAGCGTCATGGCCCTCAGCGCTCTTTATGTAAAACCAGGTCCTTTGCCATTTCTTCACCGTGTCTAGGCCGGTGACTCGGGGAAAGGCGGATCCCTGCCGTGGCGTGATGCTAACCGAACCGCAAGCGGTCAGCTCTTTCGGCTTGGTACCCGGGATGGTGTGCTTGCGAAGGTGGAAGTACTTTGCCCATATATCCACACTCGGCCAAAGACCGAGATAGCCTTCGCAGAAGGAAGAGAAAGCTGATAAAGAGACGAAGGCGTTCGCCGGGAGGTGGTGAAGCTGTAATCCGAAGAAGTCCAGAAAGGCCCGGAAGAAGTCACTGGCAGGTAACCCGAGCCCGCGCTCGAAGTGTGCTATGAATACCACGCGTTCACCGGGTTCGGGCGCCGGTGCGAGTTCTTTTCCGGGTCGGCGGCAGATGGCTTGGGGCGTTATGCGTCGGGTGGCTCGTAGCCATTCCAAGTCATTTTTGGTAACATCAGATCCTTCCCATCGGCCAGGGGGAAGTTTGGCCATAACCGAATCGGTCCTGCAGCAAAGAGTCGGATAACCGGGTCAGGAAATTCGGAATCCATGGGACCAAAGAAGAATCGGATAACATTAAAGCCGAATCCGATCTATGGTGACTCGGCTAATCCTATCCCGGGTAGGGCTAACCGGGTCCGGTGGAGAAGGTGAAGCGGTTGGAAGTCGCAAACATCTTTCCGCAAGTTTCTAGGGTTGGGAAGATCTACAGCGGTGGTAAAAAAGAAAGAAAATCACGGGTAAAAACATGGTTGAACTGCTCCAACGGGGACAGGTGTATCTAGGCCAGTCTATTGCGGAACTTGGACAGAAAATTTGCGGAGTGTGCTACGGCAGGAACACGGGCTTAGATACGCATCAATCTACCAAGAACAGGTGTGTGTATTCCGAGAGTATGAACTCGTCACGGTGGCTATGGCGAGAGGAGGAAGAACTTACAGTGCGAGTCGCTCGAAGGAGGAGTTCGACGGAGAAACGTCGGAGATGGGCGCGAGGCGCGGCTCCGATGGTCTTGCTCTGGTACGCTGTGCGTCCCTGGCGCGGCAACCTTGAATGGCGAGGTTGCGGCGGCGTCGATGGAGCGGGTTAGTGGAGTTGAGAGGAAGAAGAAGGGGAAAAACCACCGCGCCCTCTTTATAGCCTCCAGCGGTAACTGCCCCCCACTACCGCGCGGTTACCGGAGCACGGTTAGATCCCTTGCGTCGCGGAACTCTGTGGCAGCTGCTGTGGCCGTGTATTTCAAGCACTCGTGGCCACGCCGCAGAATTGGAAGCGGTGGAGCGGATCCTATGTGCCGGTCAACGGAGAAAACGAGGAGACGTGGTCTTCTGGTCAAACACACTCGAGTACCCGGTGGATCCGGATAACGAGCTGACAACCCGGGTTATACGGCTTTGCACAGGCTTTTCCTGCCAAATGTCCCGGAAAATTCGGTGACAGCTAGAGGTGATCCGGTTAGTGATGTTGGTTTAGAATCTGGAACGGCCCTTCAGCCGATGCCGTAGGACCGCACCAGCTTCGGGGACTACTGTCGGGGGGCTGCCCCCGGGTAGGGCAAAGATGATGTGTTATGAGCAGTTAAGGTCTAACCGGATCAAGAGCCGGCTAAGTTATCCGGGTCGGATCTCAAGGCGATTCGGTCAGTCCTACTTCAAGCCAGTGAAAGAAAAGACCAAAGGGGATCCGGTGAGGTTTAACCGGATCCAGGAAAGAAGAGCCGGCTAAGTTATCCGGGTCGGTCAGGAAGGACCCGGGTAGGGCAACTCGGATGATGCACAGGGGCCAAGTAATGTCAGTAAAAGTCACGGGCACTGTAAGGTTACTGACCGGGGCTCAGAAGACAGCAAGGTGCTGCCACAGGTTTTCCGGGTCACAAGCCCCTAGGCGCTGACTCGGCCTATTCGGGAAAGGGGCAGTGGCTAGGCTACTGTGGTCTACACTGCCTTAAGCTCAAAGAGGAAAGATAAGCCTGTGGTGAACAGAGGGTGAGCTGGGCTGAGTGACAGTGGCCAGTGTTTGTCCTGTTCTCCTTGTCCATGCCATTGTCCTCTGCGGCCAGGGGCAAAAGGGTAATTCGGTTACTGTATATAGGCAACACCACCTCCTTCTGTGGGGAGGATCGACCATTGTGAGCATCATTTCCCCCCCAAGCTTCATCTTCTACCTAGAGCCCGTTCCTTTGTTCATCATACAGCTCAAGGAGCGCTCTGTACTTGTAAACACTTGAGATATAAGAGAGTAGGCTAGAGCTGCAGTAGGGGTGTTACCTCCACAAGAGGGCCCCGAAGCAGGGTACATCGTGGTGTTCTTCGCTGTTCTTGGTTTGCTTTGTTCTTGTTGATTCCTGCGAGGTTCTTGTTTGGTCTTCATGCGTGCTTCGTAGGCGCGCAAACCCTCCCCGGTTCCCCCAACGCCCAAGCGAGCCCACACTTAAGCCATACCCATGGCATCTGCCGTGACACCACCACGACACCACCTCTCGGGAGCGTGACACAACCACGACAACATTTGTTCATGGCAATTTTTGTTTACTCTGTAACGAAGAACAGGCTTTGTAAAAAAACAAAAAGTCGCTCCCGTCTTTTCCTCCACTACAGTACAGAGAGGCGGATAAGGGGCGACTCGAAGGTTCACGGTTCTCGCCGGCGTTCCCGCCGCTCCCCTCCGCCTCCGGTCGCCGCTTAGGCACCGGGAGGCGGGGGGGAGCTCCGGTCTTCGTTCGTGCGTGTAGATAGGTCTAGCTAGGTGTGAGTGCCTCCCGGCGGCGTCGAAGACGGAGGCGATGGCGTCGGTGAGTTGGGTTAGGTCCTTCCCCTCCGCTCCCCGTTCCGGCCTTGGTGCCGGGGAGGTCGTGAAGGTTCTGCGTCGGGCGACCTCTTCTTTCTCTGCTTCTCCGGCCGGCCGTGGTGGCGAGGGGAGTTGCGGGCGGAGGTTGGTTTCCTGCTTTTGGTGCTGGTGGTGGTGCTTTTCTTCAGGTGCTCTGCTCCGGCCGGCCGTGGTGGTGAGGGGAGTGGGCGTCTGGAGCTGGTTGGGGGTTGCTGGAGGATGGCCTGGGCGACGGCGAGTCGGCTGGAAGGTTGGTGGAAGCGTGGTGCAAGCGCTGTGGCCGTGTTCGTTCATCGATCTCGGTTTCCATCGCGCTGCGGCGGACGGCTCAGCGGCCTTCTACAAGGTGTGGAGGCGCTTGCTCCCCGGCGGCGAGAGGTACGGCGGCTCCGGCGTGGTCTAGGGATTTGGGGCTCGTGCGTGGATCCGATTGTAATTCCTTCTGGTGGCTTGGGGTGCTTGTTGCACTTTTCGGGGTCCTTTTTGTAATTTCTGTTTCTTTTTGGACATGTTTGTAAGGTGTACTGAGCTTCCTAATATATGCGTCGGATCCTTCCTCAAAAAAAAAAAAAAGAACAGGCTTTGTGCTAGTACTATTAATATTACAGTATATTAAATTTAATGATGTGTGTAGTAGGCAGAGATGAAGACTGGTTTCCATGAGGCCAAGCTAGCTACTAGACCACCTTCTAGCTAGTAAGCCCAGGGAAGCAAGTGGTCGCCTCGCCTGGCACTTGCTTCCCCAGAGAAAATAGCAGAGCTGCAGACTGCAGACCGCTCCCTCCCTCTCGTTGAAAAAAGAAAAGAAAACAAAACTCGTGCTCTGCTCTTCTCGCCGAGTTTTTTGGTGAGGAAACAGAGCTGATGGGGCGGCGTCGGCGGCCACGCCGGCGGAATACAGGCGCCGGCAATGGGGCAATGGAAGCGGATGGGCCAAGAAACTCCCAGGAAGGAGATGGCGGGGGTTCCTCCGACGCGGAAGGAAGCGCCGACGGCCGCAGGCCCGGCCTCCAGGCCGGAGTTGCTGGGGCGGAGGACACGGAAAAGGTCGCGCCCTTCGTCGGGGGTGATGGTGGCGGTGTCTCGGAAGCGGAAGAAAGCGCCACCGGACGCAGGACTGGCCTCGAGGCCGGAGTTGATGTGGTGGAGGCGACGGAGGACACGAAAAAGGTGTCACCTTTCGTCGGGGAAGATGGCGGAGGTGCCGATGGAAGCTTCGCCGGACGCAGGGAGGCCGGAGGAGGTGTGATGGCGCCGGCACTGGACGAGTCGACGAACAAGATGGAGCCTTTCTCCGGTTCATATCGTGTCAGCCCGCCGCTCGACACTGAGGTGCCCAATGCTACTCACGTAACTTCAGCATCACAAAGTCCCCCTTTTCATTTCCAAGTTAATACTAGCACTCACTTATATGTGTTCTAACTAGGATTTCCCCCTTACCGCATTGTTTATGATGTCCAGCAGAGAACATCAATTCATTCTGGGGTGGAACATCCGGACAGCATACGTCAAGTGAATGAATCTTGCACAGACAGAATTAACAAGCAACATCAATCAGGCTGCCTATTAGATTATAGAGCTCAGGTATCCTCACGGGTGATTAATTAGTAGTATTGTGCTCTGCTCACACAAGACTTTGCTTGTTCTAGCTCATGACTGTCATGCCTTTGTATCAGGGAAGCCAAGGCATAAGCTTTGCCGGTGGTGAAGAAAGCCAGCTAGGGAAGCTATCAGTGATAGCCAAAACAATCTTGTCTTGGCAACTACAAGACATTCTGGATGATGATCCTGAAAGGAAGAAGGTATCCCTTCTGTCGTGACAACATTTTCATTGGCGTTGCTGAGATTTGAATGTTAGCGTAGTGATGTTTCGATGTTATAAATATTGTATATGTCTTTGTTGACTAGAATGGAACGACGTGGTAGTGTATGCTGTTGGCTTGACTTGCATGAAACTATTTAAGGGAAATAGGTTCTCGTTGCATCTCTTCATCATGTTGAATCTACCATATTTCTGAACTTTGTTGCAGCCGTACTGTGATTGCGGATCTGCAGCTTTTGCGCTCCGTTGTAAAGATTTTTTATTTGTTTGTTGACTAGGATGGAACGTGGTAGCGTATTGGTGCTGCCTTGACATGTTCTTGTTTCATCCTTTAATTTTGCTGAATATACTTTATATCTCAACTCTGTTGCAACCGTATTGTAATTGGGGATTTGCAGCTGGCACTCTGTTTATATCATGCATGGGTTTGTTCTCATTAATCCTTGTTTTTTTAGGATTTATATGGTTGACAGCAGGCCATTCCATATTGCTGATAGCTACGGATGTTTTCCTGTATTAGTTCTCTACACTTGTTTTTTCAGTATGCTAGATGGTACCTGCTAGATATAAGAAAGAGTTTCTAGGTTGCTTTTTGTTTCCTTCCTTGTTTCTATTAAAATTCTACATACTTTTCAAAATTTTACATTGTTGCCGTGCAGGTTAAAGTTGTGCCCAGTAATCTTCAATTTATTAAAACTGAAGAGTACATAAATGAAGTTTCAGATCTTGTGACCGAAGAGTGCCGAGCAAACTTAAAGGCATCATTACAAAGAATCCACTCTACTCCTTCCGGATATTCTGTTACTGCTGTCTTAAACACGGACATAGATTTTCTGTACTTTATTGACATTAATCTTAGTCTTGTGTTGGATGTCAATCATAATTTACATATGGCCAGAGATGGCGATATATATCTTTTCAGCAGTATTTCCCACCAGGATACAAATTTTAGAAATTATTTCACATGTTTTGGGATGGTGGTCGGTACAAGTGCACATTCAAATTTCCATCAGGGTTTCAAGGTTATGATGCTAGAGAAACCACAAAATATAAAATTTGGTTCATTCTTGCTCAATGTGTCGGATGCCATCAATGGCTGGAATACATTGCAGTTGTATGACAAGGAAGTTTGTTCAGGAATAAACTATATTATGAAGCTTAATGAATTGGTAAGTAATGTCACATTGTCGGCTCAACAAAATTTGGCACTACTTTATTCTTGACAGACCTTTGAACTCAATTTTTTTCTGTTTTGCAGGACAACCATCATTGCAATTTGTGCAACAAACAATCTGGATGGGCTGATACCGCATCAAATAATCTGAATCTCAGTAAGGCACAGCTCGGTATTGCAAAATCCTTATCTTTAGCAGTACAATGCACGCACAAGCATGTTGTCAAAATGGTGACTGGTCCTCGAGGGTCTGGAAAGACAAAAATTGCTGTTGCTATGCTTCATTTTGTGTATCAGCTTAACCTGAGAGTTGTGGTCTGCGTCCCCAAAAAAACTAGTACTTTTCAGTTGTGGAAAACTATTGAAGAGTCTGGGTATCCAAAAAATGACATCATAGTCCTCGATAGTCTAAAAGGGACTAAACTTCCTTCAAAATTTCATCAATCATGCTTGCATAACAAGTCATATCAATTCCGTACCTGCATGATCATGGCTAGGCAATGGGTTGAAGAAATGCAAATGTTACTTCAGCTAAAAATGTATTGCCCTAGCAGCTGTAACCATGAGCTAAAACATGATCGATGTAGTCGCACCGGTCTCCCAATATTCACAAGGAAGTTATATAGGAAGGCCTTTCAACCTCTAGCTCTAGATTTGAGAAAGGTCTTGCTAGAACTCAGAGATAGGTTTTCGAATATGTGCTTACCCAGTAACAATACAAGAGATATTGACACGGTATTGGGCTTATTGGATGGTTTTCAAAATTTGTTGCTCAACGAAGCACCATCTGAAGAGCACATTCAGCAAGCTTTTGGATATCTGCCTGCACTTTCACGTGCTGAAAAACTGATACAGATCACTTCTGGGTCTAATGGACCTACTATTGCAAAGAAACTGAACGATGCAAGACTGAAAGTTGATGATTTCTTGCGAACCTTTGGGAAGTCAATAGTTGTACCGAAATTTGGAAGTAGAAAGGAGATTGAACACTATTGTGTAGCACATTGTAGAGTTATCATTGGAACTCCAGAATCGATATTCCAACTTCATGCAATGAATATGAGCTCAACTGATCTGTTAATTGTGGATGATGCATCTCAATTCAGAGAGTATGATTTAATTACTCCACTATGCCTTCCTTCAAAACATATTCTCGTTTTCAGTGACTTGTACACTTCACCTCCTACTGTCAAAAGCCAGGTGCGCACAAAGTCTACTTTTAGTTATTTACGTTTTTATTTATTGTCTAATTGGCTAACTGATTTGTGACTTATGAAATTATTAGGCGTGTGGTGAATATGGCTTTCATAACAGTCTTATTCAAAGACTGTTGAAGTCGAAGATCATTCCGCACATTAAACTTTATGAGCAGTTTGCAGTCGAGCCATCAATTTTCCAATTTGTGAATAATCAGTTTTACAATGGAGAAATCAAGAGTGCATCTATTGTTAGTTGTGCTGCAAACAATAAGAACTTTGCTAATTTAGAGTTCTCTAACTATTGTTTCATCGATGTAACTGCCAAGCATGAAATTCAAGACTGCATTGAGATTGCTGGAATTCTCTATATGATCAAGATTCTACAGGACTGTAAGTAATTGTTGTAGAGCTCAAATTTCAATTCCATACAGATTAAAAGCTTACATTTTTCTCTTGGACACCCAATTTTGTAAACAATCTTTGCCATTTGAAGATTATACATGCGCAGAATACATTAATTGGCATGTAGCAGTTCTGTTTAATTAACTTCATCTGATTTGATTTTTCTACTCAAGTTGGGATGTATTATACATATGCAGATTTCACATATATTTATCACATACCTTCAATTCTAAAGGATAGCGCAACTGTAAGATGTATCCAGATTGAAAGCTTACCTTTTCCTCTTGTACACCCTTTAAAGAACGACGTTTGCCATCTGAAAATCATACATATGCAGAAATTATTTGGCATGTAGTGGTTCTGTTTAGTTAAGCATATTTAACTTATGTAGCTTTTCCTGCAACATGCCATTGCAACGATATATTAGCATGAAACACTTTCGTTAGTTTAAGTTTTCAACTAATATATGGTATTATTGTTTCAAAGAATGCAAAAAAATACTACATACTTGGTTCAGAAACTTAAATTATTTTTCGATGCTGATTTTTCGGTCTCTGAATCAGGTTGGGAAGATGTTGACCAAAGTCTCCATATTGCAATTGTGTGTATTCCCAATAGTCCTGTGTTTGCAATGAAAGATGGTCTGATTAGTAAATATGCTGCTGACAATAGAATCAAGTTGTCTATAATGTATTCTGACAATATAGATGGGCATATGTACGACGTGGTAATAATATCAGCTTTTTTCAAAAATCGGGGCCAGATTGACTTAAAGGATATGACTGCAGCCATTACCAGAGCAAGGTCCATGATTACCCTTGAATTCCTTAGATTTAAATTTCACTATAGTACAAAGTACATCATGCTTCTGGCCACCTTCTCCTATTATGCAGACATTGTTTCTGGTTTATTGGCGATCTGTCTACATGTCCTGGAACTTTGGGAGAATTAGTTGACGATGCCCGGCATCGCAAATGTCTTATCAAGTTGGACCCAAAGAAACTACAAATGCTCAATGATCTCAGTGATTTCCCCTCTTCAAACAATGATTCTTTGATGGTATACCTTTTATACCACCTACCACATGGTCTCTAATGGTCAAAAACTTGTATAAAGAAAGTTTTGATCTCAACTATGTGCTATTTAATATGATTCCCTTCAGAATTTGCAATTTTCCAGGCCCCCAACAATTTATTATTTATTAAATGATGTTTCAAGATAATTGTCTGTTCTGTTTTATATGTATTGTTAGATTGATACAAACCAGATGCTTTGTATTTAACCCTTATAAACCACTCTACCCCTTTTGCTCTGCATCTTCCATGCTAACAACCTGACTCTTTATGCCTAGACGCACACATCGCACTCGCTAAGACATAGTTGCATGGCTAAAATAAATTATAACGATATTTAGAACATTCTGATCAGACTTCACAATTCCTTATGCGGAGTTTAATCCTTGCTTTCCTATCCTCTCTGATGTGTTCAAGTACAAAACAGAGAATAACATGATCAGCATGTCATTATCATCTGAATTTAGTGTTAATTGTTAACAAGACAAGAACGTCAATCTGAAGAGGCATGGAAGCTTACTTCATCATTCACTGACCGGGCTGAATTTATAGAAACATTATATGATTTAAAGTTTTCTGCATTTGTAAATTCTTCTTGGACAAAGAAAATTCTGCAGAGGGTAGTATTTGTCATAGTAGGCTCTCTATCATGGATAATATTATTTGATTGATTATATTCTTGGACAGAAAATATCAGACAAAAATAAATTAGATGTTGAGGTGCTATAACAGCTACTGAAAGATGGCATAAAACTTGATTTATCTTACATAACTTAATTGTACAGGTCCATGTACATTAATATTTGTTAGTTGCCTTGCACTCAATTCTCAAAATAGTCTAAAAGAAAGATCCGATGATGCATTAGCAATTTTAATTGGTTCACTGACCTTTTTTTGTATTCTTATTATCCATGTTTCCTTTCTGAGGTACATGTTTTCTTTTGAGGATTGGACTGCTTACATGTGAAGGGATCCTAAATGTTATGCTGATTTTTACCTGCTTAAGTGTAATCTTTACATGTGGAGTTAATGTCAGTTACACTTTGTCTTTGGAGTATATTCAGTACACTCTAGATAAATCCATTATGTCACTCTCAACAGTAAATGTATTAGTAAAATTCCTACTTCCGAAAGGCCCCACATATCTATAAAATAATTATTTCTATGTTCTTACATTGAAAATGCAACTAAGGCTGCCCTGTTTTAAATACTTATTACAATGCTGGATTTGGCAATCATATGAATTTGCTTGTAAATAAAGTTTACCTTCAGAATATAATATGCAGTTTCAGTTAGGCTTTGAGAAATTATTTTAAGTTTTGGCTTTATGTAAAATGACATTCTCGGTATTCTAGGTGCATGGTGTTGAGTCTACATGGAACGGAAAACCTTACAGGAGCAAATTTATTTTAGCTCCTATGCGGAACCAGGGAAATTCTGGTAAAAATGTAGTTTGAGTGTTCAGTTTTTCATGTTAGTTTGTCCAGAAAAATTCATATTAATTAATTTACTTTATTTTAAACAGATATTTGTACACTACAATCTTCCTTGGGAACCACAGAGACTGAATACAAGTTTGAGTATGCACGCCATGACCCACCAGAAGACTTTGATTGGATATTATGCACCTGTGATTTGAACAAGAAGTACAAAGATGTGGTCGATAAGGAAATTGGGGATGAGGTTATTGAGCATAGAGGATCCAAAAGACTTGAAACCCTTCATAATATTTTAGAAAACCCTGGTGTCTTAGGCTGCAAAAGTCTACATCCTGAGGTGATATACACTCTTCTTCTATTGTTTTATTGTAACGTCAAGATGTTACTATAGGTATTGCTTCCAAAATTGTTTTTCCTGGCAATTCTTTAACAACATTTCGTGCATTATTATGAATGGCATTATCATTATCAGTTTTAGCGTTTAGAAACAACCCAAGCCTACGTTCTGGCAAAATCTTTGTATATGTCAAAAAAAAAACTAGTACATATATTGGCATGTGTCATATTTAATCAGCTTCTCCATGTTTTGCTAGCTATTATTGAACCCAACGTTTTTGCGCAAGAGTTTATCAAAAAATCCAGCCGCTGCACCATATTGCATGAGTGATGGCTTTCAAGCACACCAAGTCTTACTGAATGCTTATTGAATAATACCCTTCTGCAAGACTTATTGAATGCTTCGATGGAAATTGGAGATTGGTGCTCATTGGTGCACGATGATATATTTGGAGATAAATAGCTGCTTTTTTTGCAGCAGTTACCATGATAGTCTGTTATTTTAAATGCTTTTTACACAGCTGCTCTTCCATAAACTTGATGGTCTGTTTTCTGTATGTGTACTTTTCAGGTGACAAAACTTTTCAGGGTCAAATCGTGTTCAAAACTTGAAATCAAGAATGATGAGGATCTGGACACGGCTCTCTGTAGTTTGGCCACTGGAAGTGTTCTTGTGGGGACTACCGAATCTCACGGAATTATTTCGGTGATAAGCCGGGCCAGGTGTACCACTATGACAAAACGATGCCATATCTGAATCCGAGATCTTCTTTGCCATATTCTCATGCAGTCATGATGATTGGCTCAGGGACGGAACTCAAAAAGTCTTCGAAACGAGTGAGAGAGACTCATCTGAACTTCCAAAACAGCGCCGGCGAGTTGTTTGGTGACAACGGGTTTGGCAGAGTAGGCTCTAGCTCCGTTCGGCATCTATACAAAATTGCAGTTTGAAACAAAAACCGAAGTTGTCATGAGCTTGAGATTGCTTAGGCAGACTGACTTCTTGTTCGATCTAGGAGACTTGTTGTTATTTATCTCTTCAGGATGAGGTCTGTAGACTGTAAGAAACGTGACTGGAGTATAGCTTGCCCCTTGTAAAATGATTTTTGGTCATTCATGTGATACACTGATTACACTGCAAGTACCCATGCTCAAACCTCCATGTTTCTTTATCCTTGTCTTATTTCAATGGATAGTATTATTCCACCAGTGGATAGTATTATTCCAGTGGATAGTAGCTGTTGCTTATTCTTTGGCTGCTTTAGTGCTGCCGAACAACAACAAAAAAATACTTACTTTTAGTAATTTCATGTCAAAAAATAGTTTTTTTTGGTATCACCATGCCCGTTGCCTCGAACACCATCTCTCCACCGGCTGACCCCCTTGCAAGTCCGCTGGTGAGCAGGCCCTTTGCCACGTGTGGGCAAGCTTTTAGGATGGGAGAATTACGCACTAGAATATTTGGTAGCATCATTGTACTCTGCGTTATGCATGCCAGAAGATCTCTGATAGCACTTCTGTTGACCCAAAGGAATTTCGTCTCGAGAAGACTGACCTCATCAACGAGAAAAAATCCAAGGAAAAGAATCACGCAGTTCTACGAATCAGTGATGATCTTGTAACTATAAACAGAGCACCATTGGAGAAATACACTATCAAAGTTCAACTTCGAATGGTTGGAGTAATCCTTCGTTTCTCGAAGCACAGAGTATGGGCGAGTGGCAACTGGGGTGTTTACACAACTCAAGCTCGTTACACATGTCAATGTTTTTCGGTTTGAAACCCAATGTGAAGATAATTCACTACTAGAAAATGTACTCAATAGGGTGCTCCCCCCAAGAAGGCCTTACTAAAGGCCCGCGCCATCGCGTCATCGTCTATACCGTCATCATCAGATCCGTCGTCAAAAAAGGGACATCCAGTATCAGCCTGGCCAGTCTCGTAACCGATTGGAACAGCAGGGTGTCTCATTGCATCCATCCCCTGATTCTTGCATGCGTGACAGATGCCTAACACAAGATATGCAGTTTAACACATCAAATCTTACTTCAACAAAGCCTGGAAATCGATCACCGGCTGTGGAGGAAATTCACAAGGGAAAAACAGAGAAAAATGGCATATACCGTCTTCGAATGGATCCAGTGGATAGCAGAAATAATATTTCCGTCCATACATTTCCTTCACTTGCGCAAAATACAGAGTCGATGACCACTTGTCTGAATCAGCTCGCTTCATCTTCACCGTGAAGTTATAGTGGTGGAAGATCTTCTCGTATGTCTCCACACTCAAACACTGATGCAGAAGCTCATCTAGTTCAAACTCTATGCCCTGAAAGAAACAATACGTCATAAGGAAACTTGCATTCAGTTAGAAAAGGTAAAATAACAGTAGAAAGTAGCACGTACTCTGAAGTTATCCGTCTCTTTGATATACTTATTAAAAGCCTCCATGACTTCCTTCTTCATCCATTGTTTGCCGTTTTCAATTATCTGCTCTGTAGACTCTTCACACCTACATCAAAATTAGCTAAAAGTTGATGTCTGCTCGAAATCATGTGGAAATTAGACAGTATCTTTTGTATGAGTAAATGCACCATAGGGACTTGCAAGGTGTATCAGTCAGGTACTTCTCATGAAAGGTATATCTGAGGCACATCCATGTACACGAACTTGAATAACTACTTGACAGAAGTTTAGACCCCACCTTACTCAAATAAAAATGGCATAGACACCATGTAGACAACAAACAAATTAAATGTAGTTAAATATATAACTAAACATTAATGATACAAGTTCTCAAATAGAGTCCGGTGCGAATGGATTAGCTACTGCCATGCAGAGACGTGTGAAAGGCTCCTAAATACCCTGCCCCTGTTGCCCTCAAACTTGAACTTGCATAAACCCATTTTTCCTATATTATCAGTTTATCGCCAACAACTAGCGGTTTTGGCCTTGGATCCCTTCCCTTAAGAGACACAAATGTGATGTTTCATATTGGAGTAGCAAAGTGATACACACATGAATGTTTAGAGACCAAAAGTGCACCTTCCTCCATTTCTAGCTAGTGATTTACACTTTTTTTAGCATTAAAACATCATTAGTGCTTCATTACAAAATAGCCAGCAATGCTTAAGTTTTAGGTCGTTCAATATTAAAAATCTAGTGAGCTAAATGTGCCAAAAGATTCGAGAGTCAATAAGTTCAGAATAGTGGAGCATGTTAATTCGTAACACTGTCAAGTGATGTCATCGACCAACTCTGGTTGACACATTCCTAGTTAAACTTGATGAGAAAATGACAGTAGATTATGCTATCATAGAGAAGATCAACAATAGATTATAGATGGGAAATTCAAGCAAAGATAGTAAACTACAATCGGAATATTCGAATCATTACTGTGTTGTTGTCTGAAAGGATTGAGCATCCAGTCCATGTGGAGATTGTAGTGAATCAGCCAACGGAAGCTTTTTGGACGACTTTTTGGTGGGGAATGGAACCTTTTTGGGTGGGTTGCAGAAGCCATTTTTTATAGCAACCATGCCCTCCCACATGTCGTCAAATGTATGTTCAGCGAGATACTGATCTATTCTCTGCCACCTTTCTTGTGACCTGAATCATACCACACCAAACAAAATTACTCAAAATGAAACATTATAATAAAAACGCTACTGCGGCGATGTTGACAGGGCGGGTGGGTGGGGGTGACTGAATCGGAGGCATGAGTCTTACGAAAAGAACCAAATTAACAATTAACAATCATACATATCCGTGTATCATATCAATCCTGCTTGACAAGTGCTTACCTCGGGGACAATCCTTCCCGAACAGCTGGTTGTTTTGCACTTGTAGAATCAGGCACATGGCTGTCCATGTCGCCGGCATGCACCACTGCCCTAATCATTGCAGTTCAAACTCACAGTCAGTCGAGCAAACTGGACATAACACAAACCCTTTGGTAAGAAAGTTGCACAAAAAACAAAATACAAACTTCTTTTGCACCTGACCCCACTTTTTGGTCTAATTAGTTGCAGCTGGCCCAAACAAATGACTTAGAGCCCTTAATAGCGTGTCTACCTGGAGCTAGCCTTGCAATTTTACCGTGCTCTGGAGGCGGGAAATTTGGGCAGTCGTAAGGTCACAAAATTCACTGGTTTTTGCTAACAAAATTATACCAGAATTATATGAAAAAATGGACAGCATAACCGTAGAAAGTATAGCAATTATACACATAAAAAGTATTTGAACATCAATATAACATCATCTATGTCATAAG
This sequence comes from Poa pratensis, assembly GCA_947311845.1. NCBI lineage: Eukaryota > Viridiplantae > Streptophyta > Magnoliopsida > Poales > Poaceae > Poa > Poa pratensis. Next base: position 33,966,866 of record CAMZMU010000095.1, read on the forward strand.
TTAAGATTCTCATGGCACTTGACAAGCGCCAAATTTAAGTGGTTTAGAACCTCCAAATTTAAGTTTCTCACCAAACTTTATAAGTTCGAGTTAAAATGCCTCTTGGTTCTTACAAGATCTTATATCTAATTGACTGTAGTTAGGCAATAGGACGGCACCCGAGTGCTCGTTTATGTCGAAACAGGTACATACCACGTCAAGGAGTCAAGGGATACGCTACATATACCGGGCCGCACATAACGGATGGTGTTAATGGCCCTAATTCAGTTATTTGGGCCAGATGCAACTAATTAGCCCAAAAGTTGCGGTCGGCTGCAAAACAAATTTATGTACTATGTTTTGTGCAACTTTGGTACCAAAGATTGGTGTTACTTGCAATTTGCTCCAGTCAGTCAATTCATTTTTTCGTGAATGGAAACAATAACTATTGGTTCTCTTAGTTAGTGACTGCTGGGACAATCATTGCCCTCTAGATGGGCCATAAATTGCTGATGTGAGTTTGCCCGCATTCATATCCACTTGAGGGGTTGGTGATATGAAATGCTGTTTGGGAGAGTCATAGGTGGTAGGTGGATGGATATACCTATCAGCTGATTCAAGTGTAAGAGGTGCTGTATTCAGCGTCAGGGCCTCGAACTGTGATAGGTTGGTATTTGTATGCCCAGGCTCATTGCTGCTCGCATCGCCAGTATGCTCCTTCACCCTGATCAGAACCATGTACAACATATCATTGATCAATGTCTCTTATGACGAAGATAAGGATAATAAAAATTAAGACTCGTAGTCATTCTATTTCTTTAATGAAACGGGAGGTGCAAACAATAGCGAATACAAATGAAGTCCTAATTGATATATCCATGCGGAATAACAATCATAATGAGAAGTGAAAAAAAAAACGGCACTTACGGTCGTCCTTGCCTGCCTCGAGGCCCCTTTTTGGCCGAATACAGAACACTCTGCCGCACACGAGTTACAGATCCAGGTGACCTGCAAATGTTATAATTTAAGTTAGATTTGAAGACAGAACCTTGTTTAGTGCCTGTCAAAAATAGTGGCAACCTTTTCCTCCATGTCCGCTTTCTTAGTCTCTCACGGAAAAAATTCTCGATATGCAACGATCTTTGTTTATCTTATATTAATAGTTAGAAGTATCTTCTTTTTCCCCGAAGGAATAGACAGAAGTAGCATGCCGTGCTTTAGAATGTTTAGGTGCAAAGATAACAATTCGGCACTTATTCACTCAGCGAATTATGTAAACTGCAAACAAATTGCACCCCTCCACTGTCATACTAAATAAAAAGCTTGAGACTTTATTTATTATAAATATTTGGTCTAGGCCACCGAGTTATTCAGGTTCACATGGAGAGATTCCTCCCGGGTTCCACCAATGAGAGTAAGCATTCAGTTCATTACAACCATCTACGATAATTGCCAAGAAGATCAGCACGTGCGTGGCTTGATTGAGCTGATTCGCAAACTCTTTTTCTATTGATTTAGCTATGGATCGCAAACCAAAAAAGGACCTGTAAGTTGTGGTTGCATTTGCAACCTCGGTAAAGTTGGATCTGTTTGCGCATAAAAAAATGTTCTTGGGAAAACCGCGCTCGCGGAGTACAGGAAATCTGACCTCGAGGAGGAGGACGGTTTAGAGCCGAGTTGGGCAATGAGGGTGCGCTCTCGTCCGCGGAACTCCGCCTCCGCGTGGTCGAGTCGGGTGCGCTTCTTGTCGAGATTTTGGAGCCGCCCCCGGATAAGCTGAGGTGCGAGGGTCTGGTCGGCCCGGCGGCGGAGGAGCTCCGATTGCTCGTCCAAGAGAAGCTGGCGCGCCTGGTCGAGACTGGCGCGTTCGCGCTTGATGCGGCGGAGCTCGGACAGGATTTCCTGGTCGTGGCCGTCCATGGCGTGGCGTGGCGGCGAGCACGAGCGCGAGCCAAGCCCAAGAGGAAGAGGAGTGTGTGTTGGGGAAATTTGGTACTCTCACTCCCTCGGCGACACGTTGGCTCGGTTTGGCTTCACCCTTTGACTGGGTTAATTCTGTCCTAAATGGCTCTTGCAAAACTTTCAAGACACGATGATCTTCTTGGTGTTATTTGAACTAGGGCTGGGCGGGTATAACTGAAAATTCTATTTAGGGTTTTTCGACTTTTAGAAAATTGGGTAATGAGAAATAATAACCGAATTACATCGTTTCTAGTTAGCCGTTCCAACCCAAATTTGGGTTAGCAACCAGAGCGTATGCACTTCCTCCCACATCTGCACCGGGCACGTATGTCCGCCTCCCACCTGTTTTAAAAATGCATACTAGGGGAACCGCTTCCAAGTTTTAAATCCATGCGGGTTTTGTTGGTTTTGTTTGAATTTTGAACAACATAGAATGCCAATCCTTGGCGTTATCGACCTACTATGGTGTAAAAATTGTCAATGATTGGTATGTCTATATATATTATGTTGTTCAAAATTCATACTTGGTTGACATATCGGCAAGGATAGGTCAGATGAAGAAGAAAGTTTTTGTATCGGTAGTCACAAGAGAGGCATATACATAGTGAAGGGCAGGTATAGACCGGTAACCGAACTTAGAGCATCTCCAGCAGATCCCTTAAAATGCTCAATCCCTTAAAATAACTGATATTATAAGGTTTTGCGCAGAAAACATGTACATTCCAGATACAGGCCGACCCGTATTTTTTTTAAGGAAACCTTACCACAATGCTCATATCACTTAGATATAAAGTTGTTTAGGCCAATTTTATGGTTTCTCTTAAGTTAGTCCCCTCAGCCGCCGATTGGTATATCTATATAGACTATGTTGTTCAAAAATTCGACTCGGTTGACATATCTCTAGGATGGGTCAGAAGAAGAAGAAAGATTTTCTATGGGTTGTCCCATTAAGGACTCCCATCAATCCGTTCATCTAATTGTAACCTCAAGCCAGCCGAGGGAGGAAGAAGAAGGCGTGGGAAAAAAGACAAGAAAAATAGATTATAGGTTTTAAGCACGTGTTTAAGGTTTTTATTTTGTCTGGCCTATTTTACCAGTTAAAATAATTTACAGTTTCCTTTATACGCGTTTTAAGGAGATAGACAGAGATGGCCTTAGGATACAAGGTACGAGACACTCGTCGGTGTCGGAGACAGAGTTTTGAGGGAGGCCAGGGCGATGGGCCGTCGACGGCTCGACCAGGAGTCCAGGACAGGGCGGCAAGGCGGCGCCAGTCGCGGTGGCGGAAGAAGGATGGAGGCGGTACGTGTTCATCCTAGGTCGACCCACGTCTACTTCCTTCGGCCGTTCGCTCGCGGAACAAACGCATAAGGCAACAAATAGGATAGGCGAGGTTTTGCTTACATTGGTTTAGCTCCATGAGGTGTCTCGCCGGCGGAAGCGTCTTCGGCAGATGATGAGCCGCGGCCACGCCCCATTACGGTGTTTGTTGTCGCCGGTCAGGCTCGCGTTGAAGAATTGCAAGTATCGACGGTGATGCTTCTCAGTACGATACCAGAGAGGCAGGGAGAAATATAAGGACCGGCCGGCATGTACACCGAGCGAGGCGAGGCAAGGTAACCGCGAGTTATCCTGATTCCGTATCCCTTCCGGAACATATATGCCAATATCATAGGAAAAGTCGCGCTTTTTTAGCTCTCCATGACAATTATATTTTCTCATGTGTTACTCCATGAAGAAGGATGCATGCATTATTCTGAGTGGCTGCTGGGCTGCTTGGTCTGAACGTAATACTAGCACCCCACGGTGGTGAAGGCAGGTTTGTGAGGGACGCAGTACTGTGAGCAGTTGAAACTGTGCCAGGTATAGCAACACTGACCAAAAAGATAGTAAAGACTACAGCTACGGCTGACTGTAAATGGATTCCACCGCCGGGCTGGTACGCTCGAGATTAAGAGCGGAGCCGCCAAATTCCAGCACCAGTAATTAGGGTCTAATTGGGTGCTAGATATATGTCCAACACAACGAGGGTGTAACCCAGAGCGGCGTCCACCAAAGGCCATGCTCCTAAATGGATCGAAAAAATGAGCAAACGATTAAATACCCTGTGGACACTAAATGGAAATAGAAATTTGCTTCAAACCCAAACCAATTTAAATCTAAATTTATTCGCACTCACGCCTAATCTAAATCCTACGACGGCTACGCGGCGGCGCCTCGAGGGTAGCTGTTCCGGCTTCTGTCGGGCATCTTCGGACAGGGAGGCCTCATACACACCCCCCCTAATGATGCTGCCGGGCTTTGACCAGAACCTGGTCCGCTCCTCAGTGTTCTTGTTCGGCGGTGGTTCCTCGCGGGTGAAGCGTTTGAGCGCCGACTCTCGCTCCTCGCGGAAGTACATGGCCAATATGGGCTTTGCGTGTAGAACTTGGGGTCGAGCCACAGCTGGTGCTTCACTTTGCCCTGGTGGACTCATTCTCAAACTCGACGCCGGCTTTGGAACAGGCGCCACGGGCACCTCCGCCCAGCCTGAGGGTTCTTATACATCGACCGCCGAGGTCGACCGATCGGCGGTGGCACCAGAGTAATTGTGTTGCCTGGGAAAGGCGCAACGTTGTCGCGTCGACCGACAACCGTTATCTTGCATGTGGGAAAGGCGCACCGTCGTCACGTCGACCGGGGCCGGGAATGTTATACGCCGCGCATAGCATAAATGAGACGACCGACCGTATTTTTTTAAAATATAAACTAACATTGAAACTTGATACAGTATTACGAAATTTAAACTAAAACCTAAACTAAACGCCACTAGGGTCAGCCTCGTCGTCGTTCGCCTTCGTGGCGAAGCGCGAGCGCACGCGCCTCTCTTGTCGGCTCCTGCTCTGCGATCGTTGCAACTCCAATTGTGCCTTCAGCCTCGGCCCCCTCGCCATGTTCAGCTCCTCGTGGGCTGCACGCTCGGCAGCCAGTTGGGAGGACGCATGCTCCAGCTCCGCCTGGGCGATTAGCTGTTGCTTCTCGGCCGACACCGTCTTTGCAATCAGCTGCATGTATACCACCCGCTCGGCGGCCATGAGGGCGCGGCCGCGCGCTTCCTGCTCCGCCCTCTCGATCGATGCATGGATGATGGCTGCCTCCGCGGCATCGTTCGCCTCCTCGAAGCCGAACCTGACCCGGCGGTATGCCTTCTCGTTGCGCCAGCTGGCGAAGGAGTTGGCGGTAACCACCCGGTCAGGCCATAACGGCGGCAGTACCCGCTCCTGCTGTGGCTCCTGGTAAGGCACCTCCTGCGTCGGCACCTCCTGCTTCAGCTCCACCCACCTCCGCCAATCAAAGGGGCCTTCCTCGACATCAGCCGGCGGAGGTGCTCGATCCTGCGTCGTGGAGCACGGCGTGCTGCCTGAGTGAGGGTGGCCCATGAGACGGCGAGGCATAACGATGGTGTGGGCTACGCCGAGTATCTCAAATGGCTGCATGGCGGGGTGCCTTTATAGCCCGGCCGGTCGAGCACGGAGGCGGGAAGCGCCGGATGGGTGAGCACGCGTCGCGTCGGAGTTAATGGCGGCGACACGTCTCCGCCGCCCTTACGGCGTTTGGGAAGCCAGGAATGCTAGGCGTCGGCGTAAATGCGTTGTGGAGGCGTCGGCGTAACGCATCGCCGTCCGTCCCTTCGTCGCCTGCGGAAACGCGTCAACATTACGCAGGCGGAACGGCCTCCTGCACGGCGCCATTAACCGACTCTGCTCGCTATGTGTCTACGACGAGGGCGCCGCCTGTCCGAGGACATGTCCGGTTAGTGTCCGGCACCCATAGAGAGCCGCCAAACTTGAGGCCCATTCGGAGGTGCCGGACACAAATCGGCTCGGTCCGAACACCTGGGGGTGCGCTGGCGGTGATTTTTGAGTCCAGACTCCCATTGACCTTTTGGGGGTCTACTGGGGTACTAGTGGACATGCTCTAATGTGGATGCTAGTGTCCCAGGAAGACAGACTTGGAGCGTCTAGTGTTTGTGTTCGTGATCACGAAGGGAAGCTGATCAGGGCTCAGGCGATTTGGAACGGACGAGTAGCTAGTCCTTGATCATGGAAGCATTTGCAGCTCGCGACTAAATCAGGTTGGCATATGGGACTTCGTCATTGTGCTTGAAAGGGATTCTCTGATAATAGTGGAGCTATGGAAGTCAGAAGGAATTTGAAAGATCGAAAATGAGTGAGAATTTTGAGACCTTAAGTTTCAATTTTGTCAAACGCCAGGCTAATGAAATTGCCCAGCTATGTGGTAAGGAGGCTAGTGAGGAAAGACGTATTTGGGTTAATTTCGTACCAAACTTTTATAGAAACTAGATGCTTAAAGATTGTAATCCCTTGGTTGAATATTAATGAAACATGTTGAGTCACAAAAAAAACCCAAATGCCATAATTATTTCCATCCACTAAGCAGTATTTGGGTTTATTTCCCTCTTGCATTAAGAAACGGAGGGAGTACTAACAAAATAAGTTTTGCAGACAAACATATCTTAATTAGCACCACCGAGTGTTGCATATATGTACAAATTGGCATAATATTTTCCAGCAAGAATTCTACATGGTAGATGAAAACAATGGGTAAATACATGAACATCTTGCTTACTTAAAAGTATGTACACATTACAGTAAGTGGCGGAGCTAGCGGGTGTGCAGGGTGTACCCTGGTACACCCAGAAATTTTGGGATTTTTTTGGGAGTACTTCATCGTTTAGAATCTGTTACGTAAAAAAATGAAAATCCAACTAAAAAAAGGAAAGCCCACCGGTGCGGCTAGGCCCGTGGCCCCGTGCGCTCCCTGCTGGCCTGCGACCCTGCCCCTCTCTCTCTCTCTCTCGCTGAGTCGCTCGTTTCCCCACCTCTTTCTCTCGTTTCCCCCAGGCGGCCAGGCCCCAGTCGCCCTCCGCCCTCGACCTAGCTTCCCCTTCTTCGGCTGCCGGCGGCGGGAGCACATCCATGGTGCGGAGGCGTTGAGCAGCGATCCGGAGCAGGCGCGCGGGTCTCTCTCTCCTCGAGCACATGCTTCCCTCGAACTAGCTTCCCATGCCCGGCTGCCCGCGCTACATCGAGGGATCGAATCAAGCACCTACCGGCTGCTGCCTGCCCGCGCCGAGACTGCATCCAGGAGTCGGGGGACGGCCGCGCCGAGACGTCCAGCTATCTAGCTGAGCAGCCACGTCGGAGCGGCGCTTCCACAAGAAGGCACGGTAGTTCCCAACTTCCCCTGTTTCTGTTTTGATTTTAGTCTATTTTACCTGTCAATCCAAGACATCTAGTACCGCATTAGGCTCTGTTTTTTCTGTCAATAGTCAATACACTAGTTTTGATCTAGTTTGTTGTTATGTTTGTTGTAGATTTGTCAAACATGAAGAGAGGCAGTGGCCATATTGCGGCGCTTTTCGGCAAATATGAAGCAAAGAAATTTGCTTCTTCTGAATCTCCATCAGTTGTGGTTGATTTGCAAGCTGAATGCACTCCAAGAAGTGCAAATTTGCTGCAGATTTCAGATTCTCCACCTCCGGTTGACACAAGTATTGAGACTGAAACCGATGCTCAAGCAACAACAACACCATCACCCCATTTGCCGAGTGGAGAGTCAGCGGATACTTATCTCCCATTTGAATGTGATCCAGCAAAGAGAATTCCTATTTCAAGTTATGATGCCAATGATCAAGATGATGTTCGGAGAAGATATATTGCAAAAGGTCCAAACAAGCTGGTATTGATCCTACCGGTTTCTACGGCGATGGTTGAAAGAGTCTTTTCCTCCATGAGCCTAGTGAAGACTAGATTGAGAAATAGCATGGGAGATGACCTCTTGAACTATTGCTTGGTGACTTATATTGAGCGATCTCTATTTTTGGAAGTAAGCGAGGATGATCTACTTGGTGCTTTCATGGCTATGCGAAGGCGTAAAGTAGAGTAGTAGACCCATAATATTCTACTCGTGTTATCTTTTGTTAATGTAAGACTATTTAATATTATCAACTATTTGTATGGCTACTTTTGTTACCTTCAAACATATTTGGTGAGCTATAATATTGTGAGACTTCAACTTATTTATATAGTTCTTTCCGTACAATTGTGTATTACATGTGTTGTAAAAAAAAAAAATCGCCGGTGGCACACCCTTTGATAATTTTCTGGCTCCGCCACTGACAGTACTTGATATTTGTATAGGATATATCTATTAACTGCAACATGACTAGTAAAACATAAAGAAGGCAACACAACAATGATATCCGTAGACGCCGTCCTGTCGTCCGACAGACCATACAACAACTATCCATCTCCAAATAAACAAATAAATCTAGAAAACACTGAAATAATAAAGATTATAGACGAGTTCAGAAACTTCCATAAATACAATGCATGTTGAGCGGCGAATGATTCTTTTCGAACCATTGAATGATTAAAAAAATTTAAAATATGGTATGATCTAAGGGTGGGCACTAACTCCTGGCTCAGATGAAACCGTCCCAATGGCAAACTGCAAAGGGCAAACTTTTCTATACCATAGTTGAATTTCCGTAATGTCGTACATGTATCGGTGTGAGGATCGTAGATACGAAGCCCTTCACCTTGTTTGTGATGAAAACAACAACCGAAGATTAATCTACCAGCATCCTGTGTGACCCTTATAGGCGTATAGGTAAATGGTGACTTCGGAATTGTGTACGCCTTTATCCATACTAGGCAACTCGGCGCGGCGACACGCCGCGCCCTTGGCGCTAACTCATCACTGAAGATCACTATTTGTTGGTTGGAAAATACCGAAAAAAATTACCGCCGAAAATTTGCGGAGTAATTATTCTGAAACAATCATTGTCGAGAAATTACGTTTGAAACTGAAAGCCATGCAGAACAATTACAGTCATAAAAAGAAGGGACCGGCGACACGCCACGTCCCTACTTTTACTGAGACAATTCTTCAATGTAATTAATTTGCACTCATGAGCATCATGTTTAAATATTTTCACATTTTAAATAAACAGGAATTTGTAAGAGATGCCAAAGCTTTCCCCTATTTATAATTACAGATAAAAAAATCCAAAATTGGAACTAAAAATGTGGGGAGCTTCTTAGTAATAATAAGAGCCTCCATGGACTTTCCCCTATTTTTGAGCTATTTTAAGTGCCCTTATAAAATTACTAAAATTTATGTTTATATCAATTGTACTTCAGTTTTAATCACTGTGACGAAGAAATTCAGAGCACAGTCCGGTTATCCTTGCATAGTCTTCTCATTAGGTTAGGAAATAGAACTTCTGAGCTTGACACCCAGGATCGTTTCACATGATCTGATAGTATTTAGGCTGGTAGCCATTACTAACAAATAATCATCTACCACATCATCATCCATGGATATGTCCAGCAACCAGATTACATTCCCTCCTCCCGAAAAACATTGATCTGGGAGCATTCATAGAAGGGCAACTCGAGTGATCTCACTGATCAAATTGTGTGGCACATCCTTCCAACAGAGAGAAAACTGTTGCTTGCACCCACATGCAAACTATCACACTATACTTTCAAGAAAAAAATCTTGCATTGTAGAATCCTAGTATATGAGCGTTATTCTCTGGCAAAACACTATACTGTGAATAACACATTCCAAGGATTACAACATTCAGTATAACTGTTCAGCCAATTAAACACCCGTTGGCGGTGTCAGTGTTGCGTGAAAAAAATCAGATGAAGGTGCAGTACCAAATGATGGAGATGGCGACACAACAAATTAGGTCTCGCCTTGTTGAGCCACGAAGGGATTATTGATGTGAGGGTAACCTACGAAACTCGAGAACATCATAATCAGTGCAGTGCACCACAACACCATCACAAGGAAGAAACTGCATATAACGTAGAAGTTCTATTTATAACTGGCATTCACATGCACCGAACAATTAAGTTACATAATATTACCTTCTTACCAAAATCTTCACACTCACACGTCAAAAAAAAATCTTCACACTCATACTCTTGTTCTTTATGGATGAAGCCATTTCTGAAAACTCGAGAGGTGTTAATTCATTATGCGGATATGCAGTAATGTCACACATTATCTAACTTACAGTAAGCTTGCTGAGGAGGATGATTTGAAGGATTTTTCCTAGCTGGCTCCGTTGCTTCTCTTAAAACTGATCTGATGCATTTTTATACTTAATTGTGGGGCTCTTCAATAGACTTTGTCCTGCCGCGGGAAAGCAACTATTAAGTGAGGACACTGTGTATTAGCTCTGGTTTCTACCGAATTCAAGAACCAAACCAACAACGAATGTCTGCACTAACAAAATAGCCTATGGATATCAAAACTTTTGTTTAAACTAATACTATATTGGGATTGGGTTTTGGAAGAAGCTCACCTTGGCATCTTGAAATTGCTGTGCTCTATGTCCCATGATGCTCGAATTTGCAGGACTACTGTTTATCAGTTCCTCTACCAAATAGAAGAAACAAAATCTCAACCATGTGGTAAAAAAATCTGAAGGCAAAGTGTGGACAGAAAATCGAGCTTGTACAATAGATGATGTCGAGATGGTAGGTGATGGCAATGAATCATCCAAAACCATTGATTCATAACATTTTGCCTTTTTTAAATGCCGGTTAGCAAAATCCTGAACGGTGGATATGTCGCCTTGTGATCCATGTTCTGCAATCACAAGTAAAAATAAATGTTATATGCAGATCTTTCAGTTATCCTACTGGTAAAGAATTGGACTTCAGTGCGTGTACACAGCTGGCTTGCTAGGACTATTAGAAAAAGAAATAGCATCCAGTCGTTCTGATATATTACTGGAAATAAGCTAGACAAAGAGAAAATAACGAACTCTAATTAGCTCGAACAACCTATTCTAGTTAGCTCAAACAACTTATTCTAGTTAGCTCTAATTCGTGCTACTATTTCTAATCTCCTAATTATTCCATCAGTTCCTATTAAAAATCATTAGTATAATACACCTATATTAGTACTACAGCACATATGACAGTCCACCAGTATCTAGAAATATTGATGTTCAAAATTAGATTACTTCAAAGTTCAAACTGACATTATGTACTATATTACCCACTGATCTACTCTGAAGAAAATCCACACAGGACATATTATCTTTGCCGCCCAGTTCGGAAAATTATTGCAGATTAGGTTCTTGTGTCGCACCAGTTCAATTGGCATTGCATTGCCCACAAAATACCTGTACATGAATTAACTACTGAAAATCTCCACTGCCCGAAATCAGATTGCACAAAAGAGATATAATGCAGTCATAGGTAAGGGACGTAAAAATCGTATAAGAAATAAACAGATAAGGGCATGTGTGATTGTATCATCTAAATCTTGTTACCTTAAGTAGAGCACGTAAGTTCCGGTGAGGCGGACCGACTCTGAGCGGCAAGACGGTGTCAATTTTGAGCACCGCGGAGGCGCAGAAACGTCGAGGGCTGATCAGTAATTAGCTGGCTGGCCGCCTCAGCAGCTGTTTCCGCCCTTGCTATTGTGATGAAATAGAAGGAAATATACATTAACATCGTATCCAGATTTTCTATAAAAGTTGAATGGTCTATAGTTCAAGAGTTCCACACCTTGGAGTAAGAATTCTAATTCACTAAAATGAAGCAACATCCTCTGATGAGCCAACATCAGCTATAGCGAAGACCTTTTGCCCGAAAATCTAAAATAAAGAGAATATTTCATTATTTGCACCAAATAAGCATGCCTGTGCCACTATCATATTGTGCTTATCCAGTGAGCTCACATGAGCTGAAGGTCGTTCCTCATCTCCGACGTATTGAGTATTTGAAGTTGGTACATTAAACTTAAATCCATCAGCGAATCTTTCTGTGGTAGAAAAGTTGAAACAAAGAGTCAGAATCACCTATGTTGCTAACGATCTGAAAAGTGTTGGGGCCTGACAACAAATTGGAAAACGGTATTAAGAAGGAAAATTAGACAGACAAATCCTCACATAGACACGCATTAATGCTTATGTGCTACAGTTGGAGTTATCCCAGATAATACAGGCTCAGTTGCCCAAGCTGTCTAAAAAAGCATTGATACATGTTCATGTGCAGAAGCTCATGCTTCTTTCGAAAGACTTTCTCTGGCTAATTATACCCATGAACCAGTCATTCTCATCCGGTTCTTTATTTGGTAACACCTACCCGACTACATATAAACCAAGTTGGAGTATGATGACTATGGGCACTTAAACTACAATGCAATTTCTATCTGGGATTCAGCTACAGAGGTTAAGACGGATGCTTATAAGACCGCTCATGAGCCCACCCAATTTGTGAGGAGAAGCGGGGATTCGTATTTGGGATAATCATGCTCCTGATTGTATTAGCATCCAGTCGTTCTGATATATTACTGGAAATAAGCTAGACAAAGAGAAAATAACGAACTCTAATTAGCTCGAACAACCTATTCTAGTTAGCTCAAACAACTTATTCTAGTTAGCTCTAATTCGTGCTACTATTTCTAATCTCCTAATTATTCCATCAGTTCCTATTAAAAATCATTAGTATAATACACCTATATTAGTACTACAGCACATATGACAGTCCACCAGTATCTAGAAATATTGATGTTCAAAATTAGATTACTTCAAAGTTCAAACTGACATTATGTACTATATTACCCACTGATCTACTCTGAAGAAAATCCACACAGGACATATTATCTTTGCCGACCAGTTCGGAAAATTATTGCAGATTAGGTTCTTGTGTCGCACCAGTTCAATTGGCATTGCATTGCCCACAAAATACCTGTACATGAATTAACTACTGAAAATCTCCACTGCCCGAAATCAGATTGCACAAAAGAGATATAATGCAGTCATAGGTAAGGGACGTAAAAATCCGTATAAGAAATAAACAGATAAGGGCATGTGTGATTGTATCATCTAAATCTTGTTACCTTAAGTAGAGCACGTAAGTTCCGGTGAGGCGGACCGACTCTGAGCGGCAAGACGGTGTCAATTTTGAGCACCGCGGAGGCGCAGAAACGTCGAGGGCTGATCAGTAATTAGCTGGCTGGCCGCCTCAGGAGCTGTTTCCGCCCTTGCTATTGTGATGAAATAGAAGGAAATATACATTAACATCGTATCCAGATTTTCTATAAAAGTTGAATGGTCTATAGTTCAAGAGTTCCACACCTTGGAGTAAGAATTCTAATTCACTAAAATGAAGCAACATCCTCTGATGAGCCAACATCAGCTATAGCGAAGACCTTTTGCCCGAAAATCTAAAATAAAGATAATATTTCATTATTTGCACCAAATAAGCATGCCTGTGCCACTATCATATTGTGCTTATCCAGTGAGCTCGCATGAGCTGAAGGTCGTTCCTCATCTCCGACGTATTGAGTATTTGAAGTTGGTACATTAAACTTAAATCCATCAGCGAATCTTTCTGTGGTAGAAAAGTTGAAACAAAGAGTCAGAATCACCTATGTTGCTAACGATCTGAAAAGTGTTGGGGCCTGACAACAAATTGGAAAATGGTATTAAGAAGGAAAATTAGACAGACAAATTCTCACATAGACACGCATTAATGCTTATGTGCTACAGTTGTAGTTATCCCAGATAATACAGGCTCAGTTGCCCAAGCTGTCTAAAAAAGCATTGATACATGTTCATGTGCAGAAGCTCATGCTTCTTTCGAAAGACTTTCTCTGGCTAATTATACCCATGAACCCGTCATTCTCATCCGGTTCTTTATTTGGTAACACCTTACCCGACTACATATAAACCAAGTTGGAGTATGATGACTATGGGCACTTAAACTACAATGCAATTTCTATCTGGGATTCAGCTACAGAGGTTAAGACGGATGCTTATAAGACCGCTCATGAGCCCACCCAATTTGTGAGGAGAAGCGGGGATTCGTATTTGGGATAATCATGCTCCTGATTGTATTTTCTTCATAAATGCTTATAAGACCGCTCATGACCGCACCCAAATAGGAATATAATAATGTTTAAAACCACCACAACTCCAAATTATGCTCTAGCGCCTTAGCCTTCTGTATAAAACATTATATGTGTCACACTCACACAGCTAGGATACAGAAAGACCAATCAAGTTATAGAGGGCAAGAAGTTAAGCTAAACACTCGACGGGACATTCAGGTTTCAGTAAAGATAATATCATTGACTGTACCTTGAGTGGAAACTTCCTTTCTCTGCCAGATGGGTTGATCAAACATTTGGATTTCATAGACTCCAATGTAATGTCCTCACTATCCTTGAACCCACCCTGCGCTATATATGTCTCTCAAATTGAAGGACGCATACTTTGGCAACGCGATTTGCATCCCTGAAAAAGGGAAAAAGCATAGTAGAAGTAGCATCAGGTTACTTCCCAATCACAGCCATACCCAAGGCCGCCTCCGCAGCCGTTTCCGCTCTTGCTAAGTTGTAATGGTTACAATCAGAGATGGGAGATTCAACGGAGGAATGAGCTAGCAGCTGGATGAACAGACTGAATCCTCGATGAACCAGTGCGCTAGGAAGCGCGCCGTCGAGCGCGTTGGACGCGTAGCAGCGCGGACGACCTTTTGGCGGCGGCGGCGTCTATTTTTTTGGTTGCCGGAAAAGATCCGCCGACAACGTTTGGCGGCGGACGGCGGCCATCTGCAGCTCGAGCAGAGATTAGAGCGAGAGAGAAGAAGTCAAGGAGAAGCAGAGGCTCACCAAGAACCCGACAGAGCGGACGGCGACGAAGAATAGCGGCGGTGGTCTGCAGTTCATGGCGAGACGATGAATCAGCGACGAACAGAGGGGGGAAAATGGCTATGCCCCTCGCCATGTGGTCGCGGTCGCCGCCGATGCTGCCCGGGCGCATCAACGCCGTGCGGTACACGGAGGAGCAGATTAGGAGGGCGGAGGAGTCGATCCGGGCGGCGCGAGGCGGAGCCCGTCGAGTTCGGCCAGGCGACGATTCCGGGCATCCTGGCACTCGATACTCGGCGAGGAGGTAAAGGAGAAGGCGGCGGAGACGCGCGCGGACGCGCAGGCTCTGGAGGCGGCGGCGCCGCCAGTATTTGGTCGCCGGAGCGCGACCGGTGGCGCGCAGAGGTGGTGGACGGAGACGACCGCGGCGGCGGCGATTCCGGCGGGCTCGCGCCGTGCCGCCACGCGATACTGGGCGAGGAGGGGCAGCGCGCGACGGCGGAGCTCTGCGCGGTCGCCAAACCGGCGGGGGTGGCACGGACGGACGGCGGCGGCTGGCGGCGGCGACGGCGACCTCGGCGTCACGCGAGAAGAGAGAGGCGGGCGGGGGATCTGCGTGTCGTTTTTTTAGAAAAGTCCTTAGATTTCGGCGAAATTGGAAGTAGGTCCTTCTCTTCGGAAAATAGGAGGAGCGCGGTGTAATTTCGTGGCGACCGTGGGGTTTTTTGCAAAAAACGGCGGCGACCGGGTGAAACCGGAGGGCAACCGGGCGACGTGGCACTCTCCTATTGGAAGAAATTCAGTGGTACTGTAGTTTGCTACAGTACCCGCGCACGGGGCCAACGTGGACGGTTCCTGGCCGTCCGATCGCGCGTATCCGACGGCGCAGAAATCTGGGCGACGTGGACGGCATGAAACGAAGCAAACCTTGTCAACCTTTATATATGGATCTATATATAGCTTCATCAGGATCCGTCAGCAACCATATATTGACTCGTGGTGGCGCCAATTGAACAATGCACAAGGTACCGCTGAGCTCGGCCATGTGGAAATGTCAACATCCTACTCTTCCACAGCCCGGGGCCGACAACATGTTGTGGGCCTTTTATTGGCCTCTTCCACTCTTCTCTACCAAGGTCGAAGCAAAGTAAATTGTCATCAACTGAGGCTGAGAAATACATGATGCCACCGCTAGTGACCGGAGATTTTCGGTCATAGGTGGTCTGGATTAGTGGTAACCCGGCCGGCTGCCTCCAAATTGTGTCATGTCCTAAAGTGAGGATGTGGCATATGCCATTGCTTACACAAACTAGTTTGTACGCCCCAGTGGGTACGGCACGACCAAAACCAAATAAGGGGTTGAAGCCCGAACCTGGTTGCCGGCAGTCCATGAGCACCTCCCTTCTGGCTGGGTCGATCACACGGGCACGGCGACGGTAGTCATCGGTGACACAGACGAGTTGGTCCATGCTCGCTGAGACTAATCGGCCTAACCCATTGCCGCCATGCCCTTCACCACCCTCATGACACTGCCATCCACATCCATCAGTAACAGGTCGCATTCTTTGTTATCCTCGACGCGGGTGATGCCGATCATATGGACGGCTCGGCATGGTGGAACTTATGCACGGCGTGGAAAGCCGGATCAGAAACGACGGCATGCCACCCTCTAGAAACGCAGCGGAAGCGGTACACGGACTTCACCGGCACCCTGGAAAGGATGTCGAAGATGAGCCCGTCCGGCAACGAGACAGGGGAGCCCATGTCGGCCGGTGCAGGCGTACTGGTCGCTGCCGCGGCCGCAGGAGAACTGAGACGGCGGCGGTGTCGGCGGCGCTCATGAGATCTCCGTGGCGACATTGTAGTGCGGCACGGCCTGGCAGAAGGTGCAACTACCAAACGATCGAGGAGGACGGAGGAACTGATCCGCCGGCAAGGCGTTCAATCGTGATTTGTACCTCTGGAGTTTGACCTATTCGCCTCGAACTCCTGAAACAACCGGACCGACTCGAGGACGCCAGGAGTTGGGCCATGTTGTTGCAGCCGATCGCTGCAACTCTCTCCCTCTCACTCACTCGAACGAAGGTGGAAGAAGAAGACACAGAAATTTCCGGCCGGCGCACGAACGCCGCCGTGGGCGCACAGACGCCCTAATCTTCTTCCTCTTTACAATGGCTACATGGCTTACTCGGATGATTACACATTCTGATCAAGGCTGGCTTTATAGCCGTCCGGTGACGTAGCACCCACGCACCCACGCACTCACACCACTAACAGCACTCACCTATCCTAGTGGATCATGCACACACGACGCGCTCAACGCTGCTGGCGTCCAACGGCCACAAGACTCGGACGCGGCCACACACCGACGTCCGACCTGAACCAGTGCACACACACACACTCGCGACACAGACGCGCCACACATCATGGGCATGGCTTGCTGCTAACAGGCCAAAGAAGTGGGCTTGCTGCGCCGTTGTTTTAAGAACTAGAAGCTACCCCGCGCATTGCTGCGGAAATTTATAGTAAATATATTCTGATAATTAAGTTTGCACACATGAGAGTGAAGAAGAATAAAACATTGTTATTTCAACTTACATGGCGCGGTAGTAAGAAACACTTCACCGACGAAATTCGGCCATTGAATAAAGTTTTTTGGTTGCACAGATATCCAAGATAATGGAAAGAATGACTGCACCATATTTGTATTGTGTTTTCTCGGTCAGCGCATATCACCTTGTTAGAAGCCGGCTAGAAGCCGGCTACATACGTACTCCCTCCGTTCTAAATTAGATGACTTCCATTTGTCCACATACGGATGTATCTATACTTGTAACATGTCTAGATACATCCGCATGTGGATAAATGAAAGTCATCTAATTTGGAATGGAGGGAGTACATGGAAAACTCTTAACCTGTCAGGTGCTCCTTTTGAGCTTCAATCCAAAGATGATAAGCTCAATTTCATAGGTACGTGTAATATGAATAGTGGCTTCCCACACGACAATATGACAGACAAAACTGATTACTTATAATTATGCTAAGATGGATGGAAGAACAATTGATTGTTTCATCGTATACCTGCACCGGAAACTTTGCAACATATATAGCCTGATAATAAGGCAAAGCCCTTATTCAACAATATGGACATTGTCCCTTGGAAGTCGAAGTGTTGCTAGAAATAACTTGGATGCAATCAGATAATGTATGGATGAGGAGAAGCTTCATCGCCATGCATATGACAAAGAAATCCCAAGCTTGAACCGAAACAGAACTGTAGAAATTTAACTTCATCCAAAGGCAAACAACAGATCAAAGGAGGCAAGACACACACATATCAAATGAGTCTGGGGACAGCAGAACGCCACCGGGAGCATGTAGCCAAATCAATACTATATAGATTTAGACAAAGAGCCATGGATCCATAGCCACGATCATGAAGGTCGTCACCACCAAGGCCGACCGATGGTCTAACAGTTGATGCCCTCCTCCACCGAAAGGTGCTACTCCAAACTATCTGATGCCAGGATAATTCTGTTACAGCCTAGTGACTAGGCTAAAAGCAACCCATTCTTCATAGCACAAGCTTCGGCTGATAGCACATCATGTACAAAATCAATTTTACGATTACTTGCCGCAAAAAATCGACCTCTTGTATTACGAATGATCACTCCTGTAGTACCTCTCAATTGATCGGCATCAAATGAAGCATATGATTGGGAGGAGGTTTTGCCCATCCCCCAATTCTTCTCTTAGGCTTAGCTGAAGAAGCAACTTCGAAGCATAAAATGTTCTCACTGATTTACAACTAATAAAAGTCATGTTAGGTTTGGCAATTAATACAAAAATAACTATGTCTACAACATAAAATTACTACCAAACATTTTTTTGTTTTTAAGTAGGAGGAAATCCCCTAGCCTATATTCAAAAATTGTGTAAGTAATTCAACCGATTCTTCATAAGAACTACATAACCTCGAAATATGCAATTGGATCCTTGCAACAACTTGTAAAAAATAAGAAGACTTTGAACAAAGTATGATTCAACTCTCGATACAAATAGTTAATCATGTATTTGATGAATAACATGTACTTTTTATCAAGAATACCTCAAACATAGAGTGGACTAAACTAAATAGGCACTACAATTTATAGAATTGCTGCACTAGCCATCTAGACCAAAAGTCCGAACTGATGGAAAGGGGCTAGGCAATATATTTATATTCAACACTCCCCCTCACGTCTAGGCTATTTTAGTCCTTAGCGTGGGATAGGAGCGGGCCGCAGAATCTTTTTTTCCTTTTTTTAATCCGCGTGAGCGGGATCTCGAACTCGAGACCTCTTGGCTCTGATACCATATAGAATTGCTGCACTAGCCATCTAAATCAAAAGTCCGAACTGATGGAAAGGGGCTAGGCAATATATTTATATTCAACACAATTGACGAGGACAAAATGATCCAATCGCAAACAACTAAGACAAGTTATATTATTGTGGTAATCTTGTCTACACCATGTCGTGCATGTCTCGATGTGAATGGAATAGTAGAAGACCAATTTACCGTCATCATAAACATAGAGTGACTACACTGAGATGGTCACACGATTTTTTACCGGAACAAAACGATCCAGGTGCAAGTCGCAGAGACTAATTTTAGTAACGATGTAGTCTAGTCTACGCAGTGTAGTACATGTCTTGGTGCATGGATCATAGACTCGTAGTACGCCTGCTTCTTGGCGATTTGAACAATAGAAGATCAATTTACCACCATCAGTTGTCACCCGCAAAGGACTAAAATCATACGAGAATGGTTCCATCGAGATTGTGTATGCCTTGTGCCATGTCTCTTTTTCTGAACTGGTTAAGAGCCAAATGTCGGCACATCCATAATCATTCTTTGGCCTCTTCAACCGAGTGACACATAGAGTACCGTCGAGCTCGGATATGCGGACTAACACAGTCTTGTTGGACGACTTAAGGCATTTCAATGGACCTTTGATTGTGTCCTTCCACTTTTCTGCCTCGAGGTCGAAGCAACACAATTCGCCATGCTCATTCCATGGAAAACTCAGGAAGTACATGACGCCATTGAGAGAGACCGATGGGCCTCGCGGTTTCAGTTCATAATAAGTCATGGGCAAATATGACCGCCTCCATCCGGCGGCGCTTTTCAATGTGAATACGTAGCAAAATATGCCATTTACTAGTCGGACCACCTTGTATGCACCGGACGGGACAGCACGACCGAAGCCGAAGTTGATGGCGTTCGGCAACGGAGCAACATGGTTGGCCCGTTTCATCTTCTCGCAGTCGATGAGCACCGTCCCGGTTGCCGGGTCAATCACGCGGGCACCACCGTTCAAGTGGTCGGTGACGCAGACGGCAGACGGCGTCGTCCGTGCTCGTGGAGACCAACCCGGTGCCTGCTACAACTCTCGTCGTCCTCACGGCGTTACCGTCCATGTCCATCAACTTTAGGTCACAGTTGCCATTGTCATCGTGCTCCGAGGTGGCTACGAGCAGAGGATCGGCGTGCCGTGATCTATGTGCCGCGTGGAAGGCGGCCGGGGTCGGAGACGAGGGCATCCCACCCACTGGACACACACCGGAACCGGCACACGGATCTCAGCGGCAGCCGTGAGAGGACGTCGAAGACGAGGTCGTCTGGCAGCCAGGCGGCGACACCCGCGGCGGCAGGCACAGCCCTAGGCGTGCTGGTCGTCGCGGTGGCCGTCGTGGTTGAAGGGAGAAGGCGGCGACTTTTATGCGTCATGGCGATGCTTCGGCACTCGGCTGCGTGGTAGACGGCGCAGCGGTTGCCGATGGGGGGCAGGAAGGTTTGAGCCGCCAATCGAGATTTCGTGGGTCGTGATCTGCATGGAGAACTTCTCATGTACTTGCCTTTTTTCTTCTTCTTTCCGTGCTTGGGTGCAACTCAAAGTCGAGAACTTGCCTGTGGCAATATGGTTAGGAGGGTGGTTGTACCCCAGCCCACCAGAGTTCAAACCCCAGGTTTGACGCTGGTGTTTCTCATTTAAGGCGGAATATTCTTCAGTGGGAGGCGACGTTCCCGTCGACAGCGAGGCGCCCGTGGTGACTTCGTCAATCTCAAGACTCGACCCGCCGACTCGGTCTATCGGAGGTGCTCATAGGGGTAGGGTGTGCGTGCGTGCGTTCATAGGGGTGAGTGTGTGCGCGTGTATATGAGCGCTTGCGTTGTACTGTGTTTAGCAAAACAAAAAAAACTCGAAGTCAAACGCAGGCGAGTTAGAACGGGAGGGTTACTGGGTCCAAGAAGTGTGCTTGCGTCAGCCCATGGCTATACCAGGCCCATTACATCGCTATACCAAGCCCATTACAGATATATTTTTTGTGTTTGACTCTTGGTTGCCGTCCATGATAGATGGGAAAACCTATTTGCCGCGTAACGCGGAGCGCTTTCCACTCCGCGCACCCCGTCGCGCCGTGGGCCGGTCCAATAGGGGTCCTACAGCACGAATTTTTTTGTAGAGTTTCTTTTTTTGTCCGTTTTTCTTTTTTCTGCTTCTTTGTGTGTCTATCTCTTCTCTACTACTATTATTATTATTATTATTATTATTATTATTATTATTATTATTACTATCTAAAAAGCACGAAGTTTCCCTTCGTCAAGCCTCTAGGTTTGTTTTTTTCTCCACGCTTTTTCCTTTGTCAAGCCTCAGGCCTCACGGTTGTTTTTCTACCGCGCTTTCTCCCGTCATCAGCCTTTTCTTTTTCTCACGTCCTCTCGCGACACACCACAGACGTGAAGACCGCCACCGCCGCCTCCAACCTTGGCCTTCTACGCTACAAGCGTCGCCGCGACCCTCACTGCCAACCCCACCGGCACCACCTCAAGCCTACCCCGCCGCATCTCCATCACCGGCCGTCGCCACTGCGCATCTCCTCGGGCTGCCGCGATCCGCAAGACCGACCCGCCGCATCTCTATCCCCGGCCGTCATCACTGCGCATCTCCGCCTCGGGTCGCCGCCATGGAATCGTCGGATGCGCATCTCCGCCTTGGGTCGCCGCCATGGAATTGTCGATCACGAGTCTACCATTGAAATGACAGAAAAAACAATTCCTACACAAAAATGTTACATTCGAGACGCAATATAGACCGCTGCTTTTCAAAATTAACAAACATAGCTTCATGACAAAGGTTTCACGTATCATGCTGTTCAGTTACGTCGCAGAGTGCGTGATAAGATCAATCACCATTATTTATACAATGATTTCAACCTTCCAAATGACCTGATTTACTACCTTTAATAACGAGTTAAATTCTTGTCCATAATTGAACAATATTAATTACACCTTCCATGTGATTGGATTTATTACCTTCGCTAACCATTTAGAATCAATCACCGTCGTGTACGTTATGAAGGGATTTATTTCCTTGCGTAACCATTTAACGATATTAATTACACCTTCCATGTATTGGGATTTATTTCCTTGCGTAACCAGTTAATCAAGCATGTAATACAAGGTACAGTAAATTACTAGATCACGAATAACACATTTTCAACCTTCCAAATGACCTGATTTACTACCTTTAATAACCAGTTAAATTCTTGTCCATAATTTAACGATATTAATTACACCTTCCATACGATCGGATTTATTACCTTCGCTAACCATTTAGAATCAATCACCGTCGTGTACGTTATGAAGGGATTTATTTCCTTGCGTAACCACTTAACGATATTAATTACACCTTCCATGTGATTGGATTTATTTCCTTGTGTAACCAGTTAATCAAGCACGTAATACAAGGTACAATAAATTACTAGATCACGAATAACACATTCCAAACTTAAATACCTGCCATCCGAGTAATTTTTTGTGCCTCCAGAAGAAATTCAAATATGACGATCAATGAATAACAGCGGAGAAGATCTGAGACATCCAAGTAAATTAAGCTTTGTATCAGCAATCAGAGCTAAGAGGTCTATTTCACTTGCTTCGAAATAATCACCAGGGGCCTAGAAATATGATACTACAATCAAAAGTCAACAGTTGTAGTATATCAGAGGGGTATCGTTCATAGACGGTGAGGGTCGAGAGAGACGGGCATGCACCTTGTCTACGGGGAGGGGCGCTTCATAGACGAAGGCGTTGTTGTGAGCGCAAGAAGCGGGAGAGATGGGACCGTCAGCGGTGAGCACAGCCAGCTCGATGCCTAAATGGTCGGAGATGCAGAATACCTTGCGCTGATGGGGGTGGTAGTCATTGACGAAATTTTTAGGTGCGGAGGACGGCGGAGAGGAGGCAAAATACTCACCGCGATCGAATCTACGACGCGTGTGGACCGTCGCGGTCGTGAGCTGCTTGACAGCAACCCAGTCCGGAGGCGGCCGTCGTGATTTTCACAGGGACATGTGGACGACGGCCACTGCGTCGATCTAGGGCCAACCGAAGGTGACGGCGTCAATCTGGGATGGGGAGAAGATGGGCGAGTGGGGGAGGCCATGGGAGGTGTTGTGCAGCAGTGCAGGTGGGTGGTGCCTAGGTGGCGAGCTCGTTGTGCGGAGAAGACCAGTGTGCATCGAGAGAGGGGAAGAAGGAGACTGAGAGTCTGAATGTGTGTGGAGAAGTGAGTTTTTTTTTCCAGAAAGAGAGATTCGGTCTGCGTCCGAGCTATGCATACACGGGCAAAGCCGACATAGGCCCAACAGCGTGCGGCCCATACGCCCAGCGACAATGTATATGGTCGGATCCATTTGATCGATTTATTTGTCCCAAAATAAAATTTGATCGCCTGTGTGGCTTACGCGAGCCACCTGGACAAGTTTATAAAGTCACCAAATTGTATCAAATGGCTAGAAGTCAAATTATTGGCTAAGAAAGAGAGGCTAGAGGTAAATTTAGAGAAACGAAGTTTGGTGGTGCTCATGTATGCATTATGTGTGCCTATTTATGCACTCTACTCTTCTGCGCCTATTTACGCATTCTACTCTTTTTTCTCAAATCGTACGGCCCTAGCTTTTTAGGTAGAGCATTTGCATATTTGATATGATATTATGATTGATCGTTGACACTCTACCTAAAGCGCGTAAGAAAATAGATATTAGTAAACCAAATACAATTATTTGGTTTCTTATTTTATGTTGATAGATGTCAAATTATAGCTTTTATCAAAATACACTTAGGTGGAGGCTTGATGTTTTAAGAATACTCTTTGGCCTACTTTGCGGTGCATTATATTGACATGTGATGCAAGAAAAGAAAGGAGGCCGTGGCAACACACGGGCATCCAATTAGCATCCCCTTTCAACGCAAATTTTAAATAGTTCTAATTTATTCTTATTGTATTGTGTGTATAGCTTAGATGGACGGTCGCCTTAATTGTTGAGGGGAACCTGTGTCATGGAGTCCAGATCCAAAAAGCATAAGACACAACATGTTAAGGAGCGGTATGCGCATATGGATAAACATAAGATGTGAACTAATTAAGAAATGTGGTGTATCGTTTACTTGCGTCACCCGTAGCAACGCACGGGCATTCAACTAGTAAAACAATGTTTCAGAATTGGAAACAGTTAAGTTTTTTAAAAAATGTTCAGAACTAAAAAATGTTCAGTTTCCAAAAAATATTCAAATTTGAAAAATGTTCACTAAAAATTGTTCAAAATAAAAATTGTTCAATTTTCGAAAAATGTTCAAACTTTAAAATGTTCATTTTTTGAAAAACTTTGAAATTTTGAAAATTTTCAGAATTAAAATTGTTCAAGTTTTGAAAATGTTCGAATTTAAAGTTGTTCTACTTTCGGAAAATGTTCAACTTTGAAAATCGTTCAAATTCGAAAAATGTTCAATTTTGAAAAATGTTCAGAGCTAAAAAATTCCAGTTTTTGAAAATGTTCTAATTCGAAAAATGTTCAGTTTTGGAAAATATTCATTTTTATAAAAAAATAAAAAGCAGAGAAAACGTGAAAATTAAACAGAAAATAAAATTGAAGATAAGAAAAAAGAAACAGTACCTGTTACTGGGCCACGATTGGAGCGCCAATGAAGCGTCCGCAGCGGGCGGAGCGCAGTGCGCTCCGCGTACCGCGTCAACTAGGCGCTCCCATGATAGATAGAGATTTCAAGGTGGAAGAAAAACTTGGTTTGCATCGGCCAAATCGACAGAACTGACCTTGAGGCAAAATTTCAGCCAAAAATGAACCTAGTTTAATTTTTTAGTCCAATCTAACCTATTTTGCTACCGCTCAACATGCTGGCGGTAAGATCAGCTGTGGTACCGCCAGTATCGCTGAAGGTAGCCATTCCGGTCAACGATGATGGAGTAAAACTTGACCATGCTGACGAGGCAGCTTACCGCCCATACTTCTGGCGGTAGCTCTCGAAGCCAACCGCCGTCTTCAGTGACGGTACCATACATATCCTACCGCCTGCGCCTCGGACGGTAGCTCCAAAGCTATGCGCGGTCAAGAGTAGGACGCTGGGCTGGTTGCATGCGTCGCTGCATGCGCCAGGCGATGGAGTGCTACGCGCAGCTAGTGTGCCGTGTGCCGTGTGCAGCCGGCTGGCTGCCTAGCAGTTTGCTAGCTAGTTTCAATTGCAACTTTTCTTACAAGGAAAATTATATGTATATATATAGCAGGAGATGCAATAAATCTTATAAAATGACAAGTCATTTAAAATTGTAAGTACAGAAACACGTAAAATCCAACAAATCAAAAATATGTATACTGCTTAGAAAAATAGTTTATGCTCAAACAACCACTGTGAAATTATTTTTGTATACAAAAGGATTATGATAAGTTTGTACTAAATGACCCAAATTATCTGTGGAGTTTATTAAATCCTATTTTATTTTTAAAAGATAAATGTACAACTTAAATTTAAATACGATCAAACAGAATATTTCAACACATGTTTCTATTTGTTTAGAGATTTTATTTTATTTCCTCTTGTTCACGTCCCAAATTTTTCTCAATTTCAGAATGTTTAAACTCTGATATGTGATTGCTAAGGCTTCCAAGATAACTACTAGTCCTAAATGGTGTGACCTAATTATTTATCTTGTAGCCATTTTGCTAAAATACTCGATATACATAAAGTACACTACACTTGTAGTTCCTCTTTAAAAGGCCCGTTTTGCTTGAAAGAAAATATTCTAAACAGGTAACTTTTTTGGTTCAACAAGCCAGTTGTATATTTACAAGAAAAAAGTCATGGCTCTCGGTGTATAAAAATATAGTCGTGACGGTTGAGCATGGACGAATCTACTTTCAGTGTGATCAAACTATACCTTGCTTACATGCCATTATCCATATAAGTTAGATATGAGTAGAGGAATTCAATAATTGCTTAGGGTTTACGAAGGACGTGTTGCCGCCGCTGCCGGAGGCCAAGGTGTCGAATCACGCCAAGGAGATGATACAGGAGTACTCCACTGACGAGGCCTCGGATCGGCCCTTTAATAATAATAATTTGTAAAAAAATATTATAGTTTATTGTTTCTGCGTGTGTTTCACCAAAACATTATCATATAATAAATATTTAGGCAATCCACTGATCTGCACAATCTATTTGCTTGAAATAGGTTAGCACATGCATCTATACATGTTTTAGGTAGTCATCAATTATATTCAAGAGAATCTTCATAACGGGTCATTTGTAGAAGTTGCATTAAAAAACACATAAGGCAGCTATCAAGTTTCATTCGGTGACCATGGCCAGAATGCCTACCGCGAGCAACACAGGCGGTACTACAGCTGATCTTACCGCTAGCATGTTGAGCGGTAGCAAAATAGGTTAGATTGGGCTAAAAAATTAAACTAGGTTTATTTTTTTGCTGAAGTTTTGCGTCAAGGTCAGTTGGGTCGAATTAGCCGTTTGCATCGGGCCAGATGCGCTGGTAGCCTGCACCTGAGGCTCTGACTGAGAGTGACTGACCGACGCCCATCCCTGACGAGCCTCTGACTGAACCTTGATGGGTGGACGGATGCAGAAGAAGGAAGGAAAAATATCACTGACAACGGGGGCTTGACGTCGCACGGCAACGGGACGGATGAGCAGGACACGCTACGCTACGCACACTTTTTTTCCCCTCGGAGCAGCAGCTGCTGCGGGAAATTTTCGTCCCGAGTAATAACTCCAAAGATACTCGTACACCATCACTCAACAGACCAGTACGTACCGATGCGAGATCAAAGATCTGTACCGCGGTTCCAGGCATACAGGTAGGTACAAGTCTCAGCTGCAAATCCAGCAACTATTAATAGTAGCTGCCAGAAATCAAACCAAGTTAAGTGGAAGATAGGGACGGAAGCAGGCAGATATCACCGGAACCAATCACCACCGTCCGTCCTCTGTACGCACGCAGTACATGTGAAGGGAGAGGAGATAGAGTGCAGGCCAGGCTGCAGCTTGCCGTTTATGCCCACGCCACCGCCAAAAGGGAGCCACGTCGTCGTCGTCGCACTCTCGTCTCGCCCGTCCCTCCCCGTTCGCTCGCTCGCATTTACCACTCTCCTCTTCTGTACTCTCCTCGAGACGAGCAAGCAACCACCTTCCTTCCAACCGGAGATCGGTTTCTTCGCCTGTCGCTTTCCTCTTCTCCATCTCCTCCTCTGTTCTGCGTCCTCCTTCTTCCTCGTCGTCCAGCCGCCGCCGCCGCCCGCTGTTGTTGCTGCTGCTGCTGCTGCTGGGAGGATTGAGGATTAGGCTGGCTTCGGCTCCAGGAGGCCGGCGGCGTGATGGGAGGTGGGTACATGCTAACTTTGGATTCGATCGGGCTTTTGGTTGCTGCGTTCTTGGCGTGCTCAATTTCTTTCCATATTACTTGTGGTTGGAGTTTACATTGTTAGCTCCGGGTGAGCTTGATTGCATCTGTTTCTTGCCTTTTGATTCTACATCATAAGTAGTATCTCTGGTTTATCTCCCTCCCTCTAATCTGCATTAATTTGGAAATAACTTATGTTCTGGGGGATGGATAAATTAAGTAACCATGGCCCAGAAAGTTGTCATCATCACTATCGATCGACAACTCATCACGTTTCTTCTTCTGACCAAAACCAGATTACTACTAAAACACTATCCGGGAAGAACTGATCAGAGATTTCTGCATTAATTCGGATCTGGATAAAGAAGCTCCGCCGATGCAAACGCATTCCTCCTCTTTGTGGATTCCTGGGGCTAACCAGAGATCCACCCAATCCAACCCATGGATGGTTTCGTTTTCAGGCACATGAAAAAAAAAGAATTCCTCCATTCTTTTCTCCTCCACCACCTTTCTCTCCTTCTCAAAACCTTTTCCCAGCATCCGATCCCTCCCTCCTCCCTCCTCTCTGCATTCGTCGTCATCATAGGACCAACCAACCAAACAGAGTAGCACCTCGCCTCTCTTTTTTTATCCAGACCTTTTCTGATGGCGCCTTCCTTTGCTTCCATTGCGGTGGTACTGCTGACCTCTGGATGCTTTGTCTCCTTGCCTCAGCCCTACCACTCCTACTACTAGGCTATACCAGTACCGCCGCTTTCTCTCTCTATCCATCTCTCTCATAAAGAAAAAGAAAACAAAGTTGCTGTTCACTCACTTTGCCCTCCTCCTCCCCTTCCTCATTAAAGCCTCTCCTCACTCTGTTCATGTTTTGTGATGAATGCATTGGCTCTCTGTCTCTAGGTGTGACGAGAGAGAAACACTACTAGTAGGATTTGCGAGGGGGCTTTCTGGGTGATCTTTTCGGGTGGTGGATATGGAGGATGACGAGAGGAGGAAGACGGTGGTGGTTGGGCCCCTGCTCACGAGGAGGCACGTGATCCGGAGCGGCTCCTCCTCGCCTTCGTCCCCTCCAACTGCCGCTCCTGCTGCTGGTGGTACTGGTATGTGTGCTGTTCTGTTCCCAGCTTCCTCCCTCCAATGGTCGACTCCTGTGCTCTGCATGACTGCATCTGAGGATTGGTTACAGTGAACAGAGTAACAGACTCTCTGCTGCGTGCTTTCTCTCTCATCTTCCCAAAAATACCCCTTATCTTTTTTTTTGAATTTTTCCACATATATTAAACCGATAAAGAGTACACGATTACATCGATTACAAAAACAAAACTAAAAAAGACGAGCAAATCTATGAGATCTTCAAGCTCTTTCTTCATCCATGACACAATTTTGTACTTTTCTGAAGGCAACCGTAGAACAACGTCGAAAACACCAAACCACATACCTGTGAATACCACTGAAGGTTCTCCCTTTTTAATTTTGAGCTGCAATGCCAAGGCTTTGTGCACGTACGTAGCCATTAAATTAATCAAGCAATATCGGGAAGAGCATCACCACTGATATTACAGGGACAAATAACCGTACCACTTTGTCGACGTCGTTGGAGACGAGAGAACGAATCACCATTGCCGAAGACGTAGTAGCCGGGATAGATATTGCGAGGACAAACCTCCTCGCGGCAACCATGAGAAACAATCCAAGATTGATCTGGCGAAGCAAGATCTGAAGAACCAAACCTAGACAAACTTAATCTTCCAAAGACACCATTGACGTCGAGAAGAAGATCTCGCCGTCGAACGAAGTGCGGAAGACCACCTATTACAGACGATGCCATCTCCATTGACGAAGAAGACCAAGCTCTAACATTAAGTACCCTTGTGTAGCGCCCTGCGCAGGTCCGAGGTCCCCACCCCTGCTAGTGCCAGAACGACAACTAGAGGAGGCGAGGATCCGTCAAATCCAAGACGAAGGCGACGATGAAGAAGTAGATCGGCGTCGGCCTAGGGTTGCCTCTATTCTTTCTTTTCCGTACGCGAGAGCTGTTCGCGAGTGAAAAATACCCCTTATCTTTATCTGGTACACTCTGTAAAGAACAATCTCTCTCTCACACTATCCTGGTTCTGGTTTCTTGTTTCTTTCTTCTGCTCTGTCCTGGGGTGCTGCTAGAATACTTTAGACTTCTGTGAGTGGTTTTAAGGTTCTTTTCTTGGAAAATTAGGCCCTTTTTTGTTAGTGGCCACTAGGGCTTGTGGCTGGAGACTAGTAAATCATTGTCTAGAGACTGTAGCACCTTATATATATAGCACTACTTTGGATTGGCTGGAGCCCACCAGTATCTAATCAAATTCTCATCAGTTTAATTTGTACAAAACCAGGATGTTTCGAATTTATATTCAAAAGAAACCTTCTTTTTCTCTCTCTCTCTCTCCCCCCCCCCCCCCCCCCCCCCCTTCTGCCACCGATCACAAGTAACCCATTTTGTTTCTGTCCTTGTTTTCCTTCTGGTTTTGGATGGTTCGATTAGGTGAAGGTCTCTTTCGTGAAGAAATAAATAATTTCCTGGAGAGATATGGTGGTGCTTGTGTGGCCTGGGTCGTAACGCTTGTCACCTACTGCTGCATGCCGACGTGTAGATAGATGTATGCACAAGTACCTACGCAAGCCTTAAGCTTGTGCTTCCTCTCTGTCTGTCTATCTGTCGTCCTTTCCGCAACAGAAATGCCCTTTGTGGCGTATCGATGGAGCATGCCAAAACATAAATGGGATGGAAGATATCTACCATGTGCAGGAATTTATTGTTTCTTGAAGAAAAAAATATTATTGTTTTCCTCCTACTTTCTGAAACTCTGACCTTTTTCTTCTGGATCACCATGTTCAGACATTTTTTAATCGCTAAACTATCGTAAATCTACGAGTCCTTCTTTTTTATTTGTTTCAGCTATTTATCCTTGTAGTACACATTATACAGTTTCTGTTATTTCCAAGAGATCGACGAATGCATCTAATTTATTTTATTCCTTTTATCTAAAATGTAAATCGGTTTTTACTGAAAATACTGGATTTAAACACCTGGAACAAGTACTCCAAGTACGATATATATACTATGTTCCTTGACAAGGGATGCTCATCAACTAAGCTATCTGATGTCAGTTTCACATCTGAACATTGTTTGCAGATAGCAACAGAAACGAGAGCGAAGGTGGCGATCACATCGCCGAATTCAGGCGTAAGAAGGGGAAAAAGCCTAATGCTAAGCCCCTGAAGTGGAGATCAACCAACAGCGACATGGACAATCGCAACAGCGGTGAGGCGGAAGCTTCCGATGATACGGTCCTCTCCTCACTGACTGCAGCTGGTAGTAGCATCAGCGGTCTGATTAGTAACAGGAAGAGAGTGAGGACCCTCGGAAAGGTGACGCCTTGTTTTGCCCTTGTCTCAAATTCATTCAATCATTTATTCCCAAACAACAAAAAGCTCAATCATTTGCTTCCTGTTCTTTATGCACATCTTGATTTTTATTTTTCGTTTTGCAAATTCAAAGGTGGCTGAGGGCTGTGATGCTGTGGACCCACAGGTTCCTAGGAAATTAAGATCAGGTACTAATCACTGCATTTGCTGTCTCATAAAGCTAGGAACAGGGACAGCTTTGTCCTTTTCTCTTTCCATCTTTACCTATTGATTTGCAGATTGCATAGGACCATCTGCTGCTAATGGTTTACAGTTATGATGCTAAGCAACAAATACTAGTGTCTTTACATGGATACATAGTAATGTAGTATAATGTTTAATACTTATCTAACTTAGCTGGTCCCTCCCTGAATATGCTATTGGTCGTAGTGTTTCTACTTTATAAGAGCTCCGGTAGATCTCTGAATCTAAATTTTGTATACTGGACCTCGTACTTTCAGCCATAAATAATCGCGCCGGTCGAACTCTTCCTTCATCACCGCGGCATGTCAAGAAGAGGCGTCATCTTTCAGCTATCAGCGCTCAGATTTTCCTCATGGATCGCGAGACAAGATTCGATGAGACAACGGTATGTATTTTCCGCTTGAAAACTTCTCTTCATTTTCTTCGTGGCGCGAGGCTGAACCTTTGAAGTGAACCATGGGTTCTTGCAGACATCAAATTCCTTCACAAAGGAGGAGGAAGTACTTGCTGATACTTTACTAGCACTGTCCAAAAGCCCCCTGTTTGTGAGCCAGCAGCAGAAATGGGAACCGGGGAAGACATCTCAAGCATAAATGTTGCCTCTACTTCTTGCTCAGAAGGTTTATCTGCACCCTGTCTTATACTGTTGTTTCATACTAATCGTCGAGATTGTACATTTTCAATCATATGCTGAAGCAATAATTCGGGTGTGATTACTCCTACAGGAGCTATGAAGGTGGACTGTAACATCATTATATTGCCAATTGATGATAACGAAGCCCGGCCTGCCCCGGTAGATCAAGAAGTGGAACGAACTGGCAGTGTTCCACAAGTAAATCCTGATTTGAATGCTCCTCATAACAGCATAAGTCTACATTTCCCAAAGGATGGGCAAATACAGGACCTTTCTTGGGACTTGTCGTGACTTCATCAAACGCATCTAAAGACTCCTCCAATAACAGGTAGGATAACTTCTGGTGTGCGTCCTCAGTCTGTTACATTGTACATGGTTGATTTGACAATATTGTCATGTATATTTCTGTGTGCAGTACCCAGAAGCAGCCAAAACTGCAATTTGATGCTTGTCTAAGTCTAGCTAATCCACAAAGTCTGAAGCTCCTCAGTGGCTGGTATTTGCTTTTTGCTCTCTGAGAGTACTGCTGTAACTTCCATTTAGTCCTAATGTTTCATGAGTTCCTCACATTATGATTTTTGTACAGGTGAGCTGCAATAAACCTGGTTTTGCGGTACCTGATGGGACAAGAGATGAGAATAACAGTGTCCAAGGTAATCCTAGTTTCAGAATGCCATGGCAATTTGTTTATGACACCATTCTACTGAAATGCTAGCGATCTGCGATCACTACTTAGCTAATCTGTTGTTACTTCATCAGAAGTTGCGTTTCCAGTCCGGACTCGCTACCTTGTACGTCAACAGGGTATTCCACAATGTAACTTGCTATCTCAAACTTTGACATTTATTCCTACATTGTCCTTAGTTGTTGAAAGATGATTAATGTATGTCTCTTTGACAGGCCCTCTTCGAGCACGTCCGGGGCACTCACAAAACCTGCCACCGAAACTGCTAAAGCTAGTGCAACTGAAAATAATGACAAGGTCAGTATTTTACATGTACTACTTTCAGTGAAACTATACTCCTTTATATAAATGGGAAAAGTATCGTCAAGTCTATTGCTAAATTAATACCGAATACTCACTGCTGAAAGGATTTCTTCCCCTTGTATTGTATATAAATGTTGTGCTTGAGCCCTTTGAACACTGAGCTGACAAATATAGCTCTTTCATCTGCAGCTTTCCCTTTCTAAAAACGGTGAACCAACAAAGACATGGAAGAAAAGTATGACCCATGTCTACGTGAGTCATCTCATCCAAACTCACTTGGACAAAGAGAAGGCGTCACAAAACCCAGTAAAACCCGTGGAAAGTTCACGCACCGCATTTCGACGCCCCCAAGCGGCTCCATCCTGAACAAGAACAAGGCGCATCTCGATGCAAGCCTCCCGGTTCAGCAATCCCTTGGGTTTCGCGGCACAGCTGCTAGCCGGCAAAAGATGGTGAGCATTAGGTGCATGACTGCCTTTCAGTTGCCTGCTACTTGTATTTCCTCTGTGATTCTGTCTTGACATGTTTATGTGGCTTCTTTCTTTCAGGTTAGTAGTAATAATCTGAACTTGCGAATCTGAACTTGCCCACTTCAGTGGGATTCTCAGGGGCACAGTATGTTCAGTATCTACATCCCCAGATGATCGCCCACCGCGGCCCGACTCCGTACCCCTATCCGCATCATCTCCCTTGTAGCAGAGGGAATTTGGCACCTACAATGACAGTTCAGCAGGTTCTCCCTCTCTTTGCACACTGAATCTGAACTTGTTAGCTCACAATGTAACACATGCAGTCATTCAGTTGATGAACGTAATAACATTTGTTGCAAATTGAAATAAAGTCTTACTGGATCTTGTTTACTATTGTCGAGCAGCAGATGCACCAGTGCAACCCGGGCTACGCGCCGCACCCTGGCCCTGCCGTCATGAAGCTCCAGCAGTTTGCGCCAACTCCGCAGCAGCAGCAACAGCAGCAGATGTGGCAATACCATTTCTCCCAGTACCACCAACCAAGGCCAGCAGAAGGTGGCACGCCGGTGGTTTCGTGGCAGAACAATCGGCTCCAGGACATGTCGTCCTCCTGCCCGCGACCGATGCTGGCGCCCCGTCCTCCCCCGGCGATGATGGCGCCGCCGCCGCAGATGGAGATCCTCTGCGCAGCATACCAGGGCAGTGGCGGAGGCAGATGGCCGCCGCAGCTCAGGTTGATTTAGAGAATTAACTGGCAAAGTGCCATGTAAAAGTAACACTCAACAAACCAAAATTTCCAGAGGATGGTTCTGAACAAAATTACAGGTGGTGGTGTGAGTGAACGGGTGGCTGTCGGAGTAAAGGGGACAAACAAAAGTGTGATTAGGAGTATAATTTGCAGTGCAGCTGCGTAATCCATCGGTGTTTCTGAATTTTGTGTATTCTGTTTTGTCTGCCTATTAGATTTTTTAAATAGAAGAAAAATTCTGATGTAGACTCTGTCAGTATGTAATCTGCGTGTTTACATAAGAACTGATGAAATAGGCACATTTTCAGAGAATTTGTTCGGTTCGCAAGATCCGTAGGTAGTGGCAAAACCACTGTCGCGGCGGAAATGCAAATCCTAATGAATAGGTAAGGTGGAAAAATGTGAGATTCATTTAGTTGTAGGAAGAAGGGAAGAGGAAGAGAAGAAATAGGAAAGAGGGCCTAAAAATCAGGGCAGCCGGAAAACAAACCACCACCATAATCCTCTGCCCCGCACGCAAAGCCCCGGCCCCACCTGTCACTACACGACCCCTGCAGCTCCGGCCCCACCTGCCATAGACACCTGCGGTCGCCTCATCCCTACGCGTGCGGCGCCACGTGGCAGCACGGGACGCTCCCTCTCCGCTTCCTTCCGCTCGTCTCTCTATTAAGCCAAAACGAACCCAAACCAATCCGGCTCCTCTCCCCTGCTCTCTCGCCATCGCACGCACGCGCACACCAAGATCCATGGCGGCTGTGAGCGGACGCGGGGCCGTGACGGAGGAGGAGTTCAGCGAGCGCGAGCTGGAGGTGGCCGCCATTCTCGCCGACCTGCCGTCCATCGTGCGGAAGGAGCGCCGCCGCCACCGCCGCCTCGAGAAGCAGCAGCAAACGCGCCCGGAGATCCCCACCTGGGGCCGGCGCCGACCAAGAAAGGCTCCTGCTGCGGTGGCAGCGGCGGAGGAGAAGCCCGCGGCCGCAATCGTCGTCGCTGCTCCTGCTGCTGCTGAAGACGACCACCATAGGAGGGACGGCGCCGCCAGCCCGGACACCCCGCTCGCCTTCCCCGCGGACGACCACGAGGACGACGTTGACGAAGACCGCAAGAAGGCGGCGGCGCACGACGAGGTGAGATCTGCTGCGCTCAATTCGGTCCGCTTCGATTCCGATTTCGATTTCCGCCTGGCTGGTCGTTGACGTGTTCCTCTGTCTCTGCTCAGTGGGCGCAGCAGCAGCGCGGCGTGGTCGCGAGCTTGTCCCACGAAAACGTCCATCTTCTAAAGGTCCGTGGCCTCTTCTTCTCTTTCGAGCTGTAATTCTTTTTTCGCCGTCATCAATCTCGTGACGTATGTTGTTCTCTAGTGGTACTGCCTGGATTGGTTGGCTAAAGTAGTTCTTGAGTTAACCAATCTTGATCGGAAATCAGCAGTGCGGTCGTGCTAACACTGTTCCTCTCCTCGTTCACTGTGGTGAATCGGGAAAAAATTCTTTTTTTTGAAAACGAACAGCAGATCGAGGAGTTCAGAGCCCGGCTGGAGACCTCGCGGGGCACCCACGACAGTCTCAGCCAGATGCAACGGAGCAAGGTGACAATGACGAATTCCCCCCTCTGAATCTTGCTCGAATCGGTCGTTCGATCCGGTTCGCTGTTACAGCACAGTGATTTCCTTGCGGGGCAATTTTTTCGTTGAATTGGAAAGACGAGGTCTTTCCGGTTTCAGCTCGATTCGATCCGCCATTGACTGCGCCGTGTTCTTGCTTTCTTTTGCTCGTTTTCCTTTCCCGGATTGGGGCCTCGTGTCTAGCTAACCGTCTCCGCAAATTTGGAAAGAAAGGGAGGCTAACGTACGCGCCACGTGTCACTGTTTTGCAGCACAAGAAGCGGAACCGGCCGGAGGAAGAAGAGGAAGAGCGGAGGTGGAAGCTGCATGCCTGCGCTGCCGGCGCCGACCGGCCGGCGCTGGACCTGAACGAGCCGGCGGAGGCGGACGCCGAGGACGCCAAGCCGCAGATTGTCGCGGCGCAGTGGTGCCACCAGCTCCAGCAGCTTATGCAGCAGAAGGCGGCGGCGACTGCGGCCGCGCGGCGGCGGCGGCGGGACATCCGGCGGGCCAAGGCCTCCGCGGGAGCAGCAGGACACGGCGGCTAGGATAAGGATAGGGATGGCCAGCGCAGAGTGAAGATTTTTTTTCCTTTGTCGTTGAGGCGTGCTAGCACTAGATCGAGACTGGGACAACATCGTTTTGGTTGGATTGGAGTTTTGCGAGACGGATTTTCCATGGACGAGCTGCGCGAGGTAGCAGCGGAAGAAGAGTGGTAGCAGTATACTAGTATAGTGGTGGTATTCCAGCTCAAAGTTGTATCATCTGTTGGCAATTAGCCAACATTAGTTTAATAATATTATAAAATAGTATTCTTTGGATGATATTTCTTCATTATGTCTCCATTATGGCGTATATTTGTGGTTTAGTGTGTTTGATTGCTCAATCAAGCAACAGTGGATTTAAAATGACAAATAGTTGGACCCGGTTGTGACGGACTGAGATCCCGTGCCTTGCCAGAGGCGGGTCACGGTGTGCCTTGAGGCCCAGAATCGACCGTCTATCCCCATCCAACGGGCTGCAACAAGTCAACCAAAAGTCCAGCTCCTTCCTCACGAGAACGACGCGAGTGCTCGCTGCTGGTCAAGTCGCTGCGCTGCAGGAAACGGAGCGAGCTCCCATCATGGCGCTGCGGGAAAGGGAGAGGAGCCGCTCCGGCTGCTCCTCTAGGGTGAGCAACAGCGTACACCGCAGGAAGCGGCGGCGTCGTCCGCCTCCCATCCGCCCACCTCCGGCTGCTCCGTCCCTCCCATCCAGCGACCGCCACTGCCCGTTCCGACGGCCCCTCACACGACCTCCTATGCTTCCCTCCGCCGTTATCATAAGCTCCCTCTGACGGCCCGCTCCGACGGCCAGTGGCGCCAACGCCATGGAGCTCGCAGCAGCGAGGTAGGAGAAGCGGACAACAAATTCAGTTAACTGTAACTGATGACCGTGTTCTTGTCGGCGCCGTTTCCTCCGGTGACCGTGTTCTTGCAGCAGCGAGGTAGGAGCCGTCGGAGTGGGGCGGGAGGAGCAGCCCGACGGAGTGGGAGCGGAGAGCTTGCCGGCGCCGTTTTCTCCGGTGGCCGGCGCTGGAGCTTGCTCCCCCTCTCTTTCCCAGGGCGGCGTCGGTGGCCGAGCTCCGACAGAGAACGCGTGCGTAACTTTTCCCCTTCGCGCCTAGTTGCCTGCCTGGGTGCGAACTGGAAGAAAGAAAGAGACTGGTGCGAGCTGGACTTTTGGCGTTGACTCGTTACAGTCCGTTGGATGAAGGATGAATGGTGGATGCTGAGCCTCAAGGCACGCCGTGACCCGCCTCTGGCAAGGCACGGGATCTCAGTCCGGTTGTGACTACTGCCGTGGTTTGCAGGAACCCCTCTGAAGTGAACGAGTACGAACAAGGTGTGTGGATAACACGAGCTTTAAGTTTTTCTAATGTTACTTATGTTTTAGAATTTATTTATTTTACTTGTTGTAGAATGTATTTGGACGCTGCTTGTGAGCGCTTGTATGCTTTTGATGTGAGGACGCTTTTGATGTGAGGAGCGCATGGCATCTTGAGATCCACTTTTCTCCGTATAAGAGCTAACCTAGTACAAAATATAAAATACACAATTTTCAAACCCACAGCCTAAATGAAAGTCGTTTTTTATCGATCCTCGTCATAAGACGTTTGAAACTATCTCATATGAACACATTCTGAGACTTATTTTTGAGAATTAACTTTCTCTCACCTAAACCAATTTTGTGGTAAGGACATGTTTTTCTAGCATGGATTGGTATGTTCCCGAATTGTTTGATTAAGAAGCAAGTTACTATTATACAATTGCTTTCAATAGTATTAAAATGGTATTTAAAAACTTTCTTCACAATTTAGAAGGCACAAACTGGTATGAAGCAAGTTACTATTATACAATTGCTTTCAATAGTATTAAAATGGTATTTAAAAACTTTCTTCACAATTTAGAAGGCACAAACTGGTATGTTTGTAGAACTCAAATGTTTGAAAAGAAACTTTTCAATGAAACATTTCTTTGTAAAACATACCAACAAAGTTAAGAATTGTTTTTGGTGAAAGCAAGTTCATACTTCATATAGTTGCTTGCATATCCAATTATTGTATGAGAGACTCATTGGTACCTTTGAAAAAGCAAATTTGTATCAAGAGACAATTTTTTGTCAGGAAAAAGCATATTTACAAATAAACTTTCTTATTATTATAAATTTACCCTTTTTAAAAATATAACAATGTGTGCCCTCGAAACTGCAAATGACGGTTTATAATCACCATTTTTAAGATATGCAAAAAACTATATACTAGATTTGTTTTTATTAAAAATCTGTCAACTTCTGAGTCCATAATAGGAAAAAGCATGTTTATACATCAAGTTTTTTTTTCATGACAAAAAATTGCTCTACAAAAAATGTCTCAAAACGTGTGCATATAAGATCTAGTATGAAAGATCACGCCATAAGGAGCACAATGGTAAAAACGTATTTTTAGTTGGAGGTTTCATTTGAACGTAAACCATTTTTGAAGATTCAGAAAGTAGTTTGCATGACGTTAAAATAGTCTATTTTGCCTGCATACTATTCTTTGCCGTACTGCCATGGAAAAATAATTACAAAGAAGGTGTGCACAAAAAGAAAGAGTGCACACACGCTTTTAAGCATTTGGGAATGTATTTTGTCTATCAATTTGTAGATAAATAGTTGCCGATGGATGGTGTACCGGGTGGTCGTTTTTGCGCGGGAGAATATCTAGTGATCCCACCCCTTGCATGCTCCCATGATCCCATTTTGAAAAAGTTATTTTTACTTGGTTCAAAAAAATCTGGAAAAAATTGTGAATGTTCACACCAAATGTGTCTACGACCTCTAAAATTTTCATATCCAAATTCGAAAATAACATTGAGAAACAGAAAAGACAAATATAGCATGAATAGTGTCACAAAAAGACAAACAAGTAAAACTGACACTATTCACATGTGGATTTATCTTTTTTTCTTCTCAATGTGCTTTTCGAATTTGGATCCGAAGTTTTTGAAAATCGTAGGCACATGTTGTGTGAACATTCACAATTTTTTCCAGAATTTTACGAAACAATTATAATTGAATTTTTAAAAATGAGAGCATGGTTGGGATCACTAGATATTCTCCCTTTTTGCGCACCTCGACCTCGACAGGTAGCGCCCCTCTTCTTTATAGCATACCATGCATTGAGTAAGTATGTGGTGCTCCCACTGCTTAGTGTGCTCCCTGTGCTACCACTAAGAAAAACATTTTTAAACGTGTCAAAAAATTCTACCAAAAAATACGGTTGTTCACAAGGCATGTTTATACAACCTCCAGAAATTTCAGCTCCAAATTCAAAATGAACATTCAGACACAAAAAAGACAAATCACACATGAATAGTGTCATGGGTGTCAAAAAGACAAAAAAAAGACACTATTCATGTCAGATTTGTCTTTTTTGTTTCGCAATATTTATTTGGAATTTAGATCTGAAATTTTTGGAGGTTGTACAAACATGCATTCTGAACATACACAATTTTTCGTAGAATTTTTGAAACATTTAAATTTGACTTTTTTTTTATGGTAGAACGAGTAGCACCCTAAAGGCTGGGAGCACTAGATATCTTCTCGCATCTTATAGCTCTTCTTCATAGCTGACCATGCATCTTATCGGCAGTTTTAAGCATGTTGAAGATAACAAACATAAGGCCATCTCTAGCGGAACATCTTTTTTGAGGAGTTAAACCTAGTTCAACCAAACAATTAAAAGTTTTAACTCCTCAACGATTTGAGTAGAAGTGTCGGTCGTCGCTCAAATTTGAGCAAGCGAAGCAAACTCTCAGTATAAGAACCACTTCCCGTTTTGCGGTAGCCTCTCTCCCTCTCTTGGCCACCTCTCCGGATCCACCTTGCTTGTCACTAGCGGCCACCAAAATCGCTACATATAGCCGCCGCCGCGAGCTCGTCGACAAGGAGGGCCACCACGTAGCCAAGCTTCATCTGAAACAGATCTGCACCACTCCCCGAGCTCCCGATTCGGGTCATCGCTACCGCTCAAGGACCCATAGATCATCGCCACCACGTAATGGACTGATTAATTATGCTATGTATTATGTTAATGTGGTACCAGAGCTGTTTTTCCAATATTCTAAACTGAAACTCCTATTAATTATTTTGATGAAAATGAAATATATTTAGAAGAAATAAATACATCAATGTCATGGTCTGCCAGATCAAGCACAAACCCATCCTCGACTCTAGCCAAACTCCCGTCAACTTTGCACTCTTTGCGGCCAGGAGGATGAAATTGCTGACAATATCTTCACTATATGCAATTTCGCTACATAGTTTTGGCGCCAAATTGTCCTATTTGCAGACCTTAAACCCACCTGAACAATATCCAGATACTTTATCGGATTATTAGTGGAATAAGGCTAGAACGTACATGGAAGGAAGGGAATTTGAGTGGGTGATTATCTATTCGGTCAACATTTGGTAGGAAACTGATACTCATATTTTCGATAATCTATACTCCAACAAAGCATTCGGTTTCAATTCAGATAAGACATGCAATTGAGGCTGACATTTTTTGTGAGAATATTATCGCGGCCACCAAAGTCATGCCCCTGTAAACATATATTTTTACAAATACCCCTGCCCAATGTATTTGTCAAAAGTAACACCCACAAAAAAATTGTCAAATATAATCCTGACGGGAAGTGCAACAAACGACACATGTCGCTTTTTGAGTCGGAGGAAAGTGGTCACCACAAATGCTCTTTGCAGCAGCACAAAGGGACTTCCCGCCATCTCAAATGGAGGAAAGTGACTTTCCGGGCGAAAAGACACGTGTCGTTTTTTGCACTTCCCGTAAAAAAATCTCATTTTAAAAAATCGAAAACAATAGCACTCACAGGCCACAACTTTTTTTTTTGAATAAGGAGTTTTGATGCATCTCTACCTAATATGTAGAGATCACCGACAAGCCACAACTCAAAAGTATAGATATACACAATTAATTAGCCATATTTGATTACAGGAGGAAAATAATTATAGAAGGAGGGAACCAATATTATCCTTAAAGTGAAAATACAGTACTGATCTATTTGTCGAGCCATCGACAAATCAACAAGCGGCAGAGAAATGAAGTCCGGAACACTTTTTTTTTTTTAGAACAAAAGACCGGACACATGACTGCACTCAATCGAGGCATCAGGTTGCTCGCGAGACTCGCGGACGGGCGACTCGCGAGGCGATCGCATCTCCAGCCCTAGCCGCCGCCGCTGCCGCCGTCGCCGCCGCACCCACCGGCGGGAGAGCTGGGCCCCTCTCCTTCCGCTTGCCGCTCCGGCGGCAGGAGGGAGGGGGACCCCGTTTTTTGCATGGTACTTAGGGCTTGGAGTTCTCTGGCATGGCGTGCCGTTGGGGTGGTGGGAGCGGCACCCGGGCAAATAAATCTGCCTCAACTCTTCTCCCACACCGGCGTTGTACTTCATGGCGGCGTCTCGGAGTTGGTGGCAATGTGTGCTTACCGATCTTTCGGATCGGTGGCTTTAGAGTTCATGGATGGTGTCGGCGAGGCGGCGGCGACGACTCCATCAGATGGTTTTTTCCTCCTGCTCTGTCCCCGTTGCTGCGGCGTTGTCTCCGGCGCCAAGGTGGAGCAGAGAGGATTTGTCCAGGAGTACGTGCAGACGGTGGTCTGCACTGGTGACAGCTGGAAGA
Source organism: Poa pratensis (assembly GCA_947311845.1). NCBI lineage: Eukaryota > Viridiplantae > Streptophyta > Magnoliopsida > Poales > Poaceae > Poa > Poa pratensis. Next base: position 34,008,561 of record CAMZMU010000095.1, read on the forward strand.
TGGTGCACCTTGTGGTGGGTTCGTGGTTGAAGGCTGACGGTTCTGATTCCCTACTCCGACATCGTCGTGCGTGGGTGTCAGTGCTGAAGTTCGATGGCATGTCCGGGGACATGCTGCCCCAGTCTGATTCTTTCAACGGCAATGGTTTGTCCTATGGCAAACTACATTGGAGGTCCGAAAAGCTGATGATCAGCGATGGAGTCGCGTCGAGCTCGGGTGAAGAGGTGATCTGTCTATTTTTTCCTTGGTGGCTGCTACGGTGGTGCCGAAAAAGATGGATAGGCGTTGGTTTGTCACATAATTTTATCCTATCTTTTCAGATCTGTAAGATCGGTGTATACATACTTTGTATCTTGTTTTTTATTTATCAATGAGAATCGTATTACCATGCAAAAAAAAAATGACTGCACTCAATCGAATTGGGCCATAAGTGCCTCGCAGGCTTCTCAATGGGCCGGACATCCGAACAGAGCCGAGAATCTCCCCTCTTCTCGGCGCCCTGACCACGCCTCAAGGAATCCTCGCCGCCGCCGAGGTGGAAGCGCCGAAGGGTCGGGCGGCCAGGTACGACGGCGTGGCTGACGTTCCAACAGACTCCGGTCCCTCCCCCGTCTTCATGCGACGGGTATGTCGACTTCAGAAATTCCCCCGTTCCTTCTTTCTATTGATTTGATTTGAGCTACAGTAGATAGTAGATACCATTTCAATGTTTGGGGCTGCCCCGCCGAGTTAGGATCTCGAAAATACAGTATACGGATGAGAGAACGAGTTTGAGGTGTACCTGCCGTTAGTTAGTTTGTTGGCAGCCCATATATGTTTTTTTTTTCGAGATTGACAGGGGGAATAAATTCCCCACTGTTTGTTGCATTCATCGAAAAATAGCCTGGCGGGCCATGTTCTTACAACGGATCGAGAATTTTACAGGGGATACAAGGAAGAGAATACAAAGAAATACAAGAAAAAAGACAACTAGAAAAGAATAGCAAGAGCCACCATGAGAGACACAAGCGGTGAGGGGTGTAGTCGGGGCTCACAATGCCAAGTCTCGGCAAACTGCCTAGCGCACCACACCGGCGTGCGACTCATCCCCCAGGCACAACTCAGGAGCACCATCATCATCATCGGCGAGTGTCAAGCCTAGCACCTAGCACGAAAACCTAGACAGGGCGCTCCGCCACGGAGGTCGAGACGATAACCAAGAAGGAGGCAACAGCTTGAGTCGTCAATGAACAAAGAAGATCCGAGACGTCACCAAGAGCCCGAAGCTCTCCGGACCACAACGGTAACCATGGGAGGCTCTCGGCAAGCACATCAGCGGAGCCGAGACCACGCGAAGGCCAGCCGAGAAGAGAAACAAGCCACCATCGACCCCAAGCTGGCCGCACCGGCACCACCAAAACGCAACACCGTCCGCACACACCGCAACAGAAACCATACACAGAGTCTCCAAGATGACGCCTCCAAGGAGGTTGTGCCGCAGAGACAACACCATCATCCGAGCCAGCAAGCCGGCTCAAAGGTTTTCACCCGAGACCACTCGGGTATTGTAGGTGCCGGAGCTCCACAGCGGCACCTCCTGCGAGGAAACAGTGTCCAAAAACACCGCTGCCGCCGGCATCGACAAGCCGATGCAGGGTTCTCACCCCGGAGTTTGAGCATTTACCTACAGAAGGGAAGGTTGGACACCACCAGCCGCCGCGGTCAACCGCGCCTTGCGGAGAACACCCACGGCCAACATCAGCACAGAGTTCAGTACCTCCAAGGCCGCCGGACGCAACGCCAGCCATCGAACCTCGCCGAGCACCATGCCGGCAGAGGCAGAGGAGCGCTGCCCGTAGCTCAGCACCACCGCGGTCCCGAGCTGCAGCCCTGCAGTCAGCGTCGCCGCGCCCCAAGCGCGCCTCCGCGTGGCTGCCCGGAGGACCCTCGCGCCACAGAGCTGAAGATGGTGCGCCCGGCCCGTCCAGGCCCATCGGGCCCAGACCTCGGGCCGCAGCCAGCACAAGCTCCACCAGAACGACCCACCACCAGTCGCAGAGGCTCGCCGCCGCACCGCGACGCGCCACCGGCCGAGCTCGCATGAGCCCGCCGCGAGGAGGAGGCAGGGCGCCGTCGAATCGCCAAGCTCCGCCGAATCCCGCCGCCAGGGGACACAAGAAGCTGCGAGGAGTCGCCCCGCCGCCGCCGTCGGCCACCCGGGCTTTGCCCGGCGGCTAAAGCCCGGGCGGCTTCCTCCGGCGGCGGCGCGGGCAAGGCGGGGTGGAGGGGGCGGCGCGGGCTAGGGTTGGGAGTCGCCCCGAGTCGCCCTTGGCGAGGAGCGACGCGGGGTTTTCCTTATATCATATATGTTTTCTATGTGTGCTATTGGCAATGCTTCCCAATTTAGGCAACTCTTACTGTCAGTTATTTACCATTGGTAGAGAAACGCTGCCTGCACACCTTACTGATAAATTCCAGGATGTGTTGGCTTCTAGCCCACTTGGCCACTTCAACTGACGCTAGTTATTCGACGAGTGCTTCTCTGGTCTTGATAATGCCCTGGGCAAGTTGAGAGTTCAATTAGTTAATTGTAGCAAGCGGCATCTCGCGGCTGGCTTGGCTCCGTGAGGAACAAGCAGAGTTGCCGGACATGTTGAAAGGCTGGGCAACTAGTCCAGATATCCACCTGTTGGGCGAACTAGAATTGCAGTATTTATGCCCATTGCACTTTGTCTGAGGAACAATGCAGTAAAAGAGGATCTCCACCTTAGAATAGTTTTATCATATGTATGGAATACAAAAACACTTGAATATTTATCAGCTATTCCCATAAAAGTAGGAAGCATGTAATATCATCGTCATGTTTACAAAGGAAAACATATATAGTACTACTCCCTCCGTTCACAAAAGGATGTCTCAATCTTTTCTAAATTTGTATGTAACTATGTCTACATACATACAAATCTAGAAAAGATTGAGACATCTTTTTGTGAAGGGAGGGAGTATTACAATTCGTCCAGATGATTCTGTCATACAACCAATACCAGGACCGTGTTACACTATATCTGGCTGTGCTGAACATAGCATGCCAATTATTTTTGACGAAAAAATAAACACGGGAGAGAATCAATATGTTACAGAGTGGGTACTGGGTACTGACAGGAAACTTAACAATGGGAGGAGCACGGTATGCTTAAGGGAAAGGTACCAGCTTGGATCAATGCGATTGACTCTAGATTTTCAAAATGGGGTTGTTTGGATTCTTGGCAAGCTCGGCTCGCAAGTCTTCCCTCAAATCTTCTGAGGCGCGGCTGACCACGACTTCCTTGAGGCTTGGGAGAGATGGTAGCCCAGAAAACACCCCAGGTTTACAAGAGGAAGAATACAGAGGGAACTCCACCTGCAGCAGCGCAAGCTTATTGGTCGCTGTGGTGCCTTCAAACTTGACCGATTCTATGCTACTATGGAGAACCAGTGCCAACACCTTGAGGCTTGGGAATGCCTCCTGATGAAAGCTGAAACACAGCTCTTGACCCTCGAAGGACCCCTCCTTCAGACGCAAGATGGCCAGGTTTGGTAGCTTGCCAAGGACCTGTATTGTGGCACTGACCTTCTCCTCAGGTATGCAGCTGCTCCGTAGCTCCATCTTCACGAGATTTGTGAGCTTCTGGATCCATTCTGGCAGTTCAACCAAGTTGACGTACAGCTTGAGGCTTTGAAGGTTGTTTGGAGGCTCGGACAGGCCACCCAAGCAGCCAGATAGACCAGTCTTCCCCTCTGGCCGTACAAACAAGGACTCAAGGCATTTGAGTTTGGCAATGACCGAGCAGAAGACCTTGCAGTTTTTCTTGTTCAGACCGGTCACTCTTAACTTACACAACTCAGTAAGATATTGGAGCTCTTTAAGAATGGCATTTCCCCCGTCGATATTGATGATACCCACTGTGTGCAGGGACTTCAGCTTCCGGGTTCCTCTCGGGAATATGGCAGCAGGTGGACTTTGATTCTTAAAGAAGACACGAACCCCTGCCCATCCTTCTCTCTTAAGTATGTATAAGGCGAGCCCTAGGGTAAGCAGCACGAGGATAAGGAATACTGGAAAGAAGATAAAGGTAATGCAGAACGCTATGCTCCTTCTTATGCAGCTTCTCCTGAAGTCGGAATCAGATTTTTTTCCTTGAATGTCATCATCCTGTGGTACAAATCCCACATGGAGATAACGTAACTTGGTAAGCTTTGTGACTGTTTTTGGCAGCATGACCATAGATATACCTCTAGCATCTAGTGTCTGTAGGTGCCTCAGATTACCGAGTGAGTCTGGCAGGCGTAAGTTCTTGTCACATCCTCTTAGAGAAAGGTAGTTTAGGTGAACAAGCCTCCCAATCTGATGGAGGTGTTTCTCTGTCAGACCATATGTATCTTCCAAGTCCAGTACTCGGAGTAATCTCATCTTATCAGAAATGAAAAATGCCTTCATCCGTCCAAATACTGTTAAAGATCTTAAGTGAGACAAGTCCAATGCACTCTCAAATGCATCCTTGTCTCTTGTCCAGCTGCTGCTTACAGCAAGGTGACGGATTTTTCCTTGGGTGTTTAAGTCGCAACCTTCCTCTAGTGTGAAAACAAGATTTTCCTCTGTTGCCTTTGAGACTCCAATTTCACGGATGAGATCATGGACTTCCAAGAAACCGATCCTCTCCCTGCAGTCCCATCTCCTTTTGAAGGTCGGACCATGCTCCTGTTGATAAGCTCAGTGATGTAGCTGTTCCCGGTTTCAATGGCACTCTTGCCACGTACTCGCCTTGAGTACCCCTCTGCGATCCAGCGCCTCACCAAACGCGCCCATCTAATGCGGTGGTCTTCTGGAAAAATGGACAAATACAAGAAGCAAGCCTTGAGATGATAAGGTAAACCGTCATAGCTCGAGCCAAGGACTGTCTTTATCATCCCAAGCTCTGGATTCGTCTCTAGCTCTGCACTGATGTGTTTGTTCAAATTCCTCCACTCCATAACAGTTTTAGGTTTGGTTGCCAGGTAGCTACCTATGGTGGATATAGCAAGAGGGAGCCCGCCACACTTGGCCAGCACATCATTTACTTGCTCAATCAGTCCAGCACTATGACCATCATTTTCCTTCTCTTTGTTATCCTTGAATACCTGTTATTCATATGATTCAGAAAACCAGGTCAGATAATATAGGATTTCATATGACATTTCTTCTTAGTTTGACCTGCTTATAAAATTCATTATGCAATTGCCATCCATCGCCATCCTAAATGATAAGCACTAACAAAGTACTCACTTACTACAGACAATTCCTTTTTAAGAACAGAAATGCTATTTCTGTACAAGCATGTTGTTGCCATTTTTACTTTGAGGCATACAATTGTGACGTGTAGTGTTCATTTCAGTTTCGAAACACGAACATTTATATATATCTGTGTATGTGGTGCAGTGGTGGGAAGATCACTCATTTCTACACATTGGGCTCGTTCCTAGGGTTTACGCCTTGTGCGTGTTCATTGGGTAAGTGTGTATGTGTTGAGGCTCTCATCCAAGTATTTTTCTTTTCTTTTGAGAAAATCCATTTTAAAAATTGAACTAAGGTGCCAACTGTGTTTTGAAGCATGAACCATGAAATCATCCATATTGAACCCGGATTCAGCGTGACGAGGTCTGTGTTGGGGGGGGGGGGGGGGGGGGTCGCCTGGATAGCTGGGCTATAAGACGGCCGGGTCATGTAGCGTTGGTGCTGAGTGGTGTAAGTCGAGGCAGCGGCCCCGGAGCCAGAGGTATGTGTTTGTCACGTTTGTGGACTTGCGTCGTGTAGACGGCAGGGTTTCCTCGCGTGTGCGGCTTTTCGGCCCGGGTTTCTTTATAAACAGGGAAATGTATGATTTTGTGGTGCAGTTTTCCTTATAAACAGGGTCAACTCTCTTCTTCTAATCGAAACACTGGTCGTTTAAACTTTGTTCCCAATTTGTAATACTCCACCTCCGCTAGCGATATGTTTAATAACGCTTCGTCCCTAACCTAGCCGCGACCAGGGAGGCGACTCCTTCCTCCGATCTCTGCCGGCGAAGGAGCTGGGCCCCTCTCCCTCCGCTTGCTGCTTCGGTGGCAGGAGGGAGGGGGACCCCGTTTCCTCCGTTCTGGCATGGTAGTTAGGTTTAGGATAGTTTTGGCATGGTGCATCGTTGGGGTGGTGGGAGCGGCGCCCGGTCAATAAATCTGCCTCAACTCCACTCCCACACGGCGTTGTCCTTCATGGCGGCGTCTCGGAGTTGGTGGCATCGTGTGCTAGCCGATCTATTAGATCGGTGGCTTTAGGGTTAATGATGGTGTCGGCGAGGCGGCGATTCCATCAGATGGGTCTTTCCTCCTGCTCTGTCCTGTTGCTGTGGCGTTGTCTCCGGCGACATGGTGGAGCAGAAAGGATTTGTCCAGGAGTACGACAGACGGTTGTCTGGAACATGGTGCACCTTGTGCTTGGTTCGTGGTTGGAGGCTGACGGTTCTGGTTCCTTACTCCGACGTCGTCGTGTGGGGTGCCAGTTCTGAAGTTCGATGGCGTCTACAGGGTCGTGCTGCTCCGGTCCGATTCTTTCAACGACAATGGTTTGTCCTATGGAAAACTATTTTTGAGGTCCGAAAAACTGCTGATCGCGCGTGGAGACGCGTCGAGCTCGGGTGAAGAGGTGATTTGTCTCTCTTCTCTTTGGTGACTGCTACGGTGGTGCCGAACGAGAGGGATAGGCGTTGGTTTGTCACATAGGTTTATCCTATGTTTTCATTTCTGTAAGGTCGGTGTTTACGTGCCTTGTAACTTGATCTATATTTTATAAATAAGACACGTATTACCAGAAAAAAGCAATATGTTTAACCTTTTGTTTTGAGATTAAAAGACACAAAACCACCCTAATAATAAGGTTAAGGTTTGGAGGCTGGGTTCATATTTTGAGGAAAAACATACGAGATAATTCACGGGCGTGACTTGTGAGGAATGCTATAAAGTAAGCACCAGATGAAATCCTCAACCATTATTTCCATACGTGTCACCGAAAAAATAAATGAAATTCTCTCGTCATTTATTCACATGACATGAATAGTCCTATTTTTACTAACATTTTGGTATGTTCTCATTAATAGAGTTCCCTACATCTTTTAGTCCTAGATGTTTGAAAGGTTCAAAATGCAAAACCACTTCTCAAACAGTCCTAGGCTTCAGTTTGAACTTTTTTCTCAAGTCAGCAATTCGTTTAGGCTAGCCATCTATGCTAACTTGTGTTTGTGATGTACTAGCATACTTATTTCTTAAAGATATTATTTTTCTATTTTTTTATGCTACCTTTCTAGGGATGTAGGCCTATTTTAGGATTTAGTTTGGCGGCTCCAACCTGTTGCTATCACTGGTGGTTTCCATCAAAGCTGCTAGTGATGGCCTATTACTGATAGACCTTTTTGTACTGTGACTCTAGCGTGTTTCATAACTTAAATTTATAAATTACTTTTTATTTATATGTATGGCAATCCTTCATGAGAACCTAAACTTTTGAGTTCAAATAAGTTAGACTGCACTTTTACTAGGTCTGTACAATAATTTTACTTTCAAAGAGTCAAACAACGTCTTAAATTTTGGAACGTCTCTGCAAAAATGGCTAAAGTTTGGAAACGTCTCGAATTTGCTAATGGACAATGATAAAAAACGTCCACTACTTGGATCCTACAAAGACCAATTAACACGGAAAGAGGGTGTATATAATATTTAGTAAGGTCCACATGTAAATGAACCATAACATCTATATAAGCTACATATACTATAATAGCCCACGTAATTTTGCATAACTACAAAGAAAATATACTTTCTGTGCTTTCAAAGCACGGCGCATTTTATTTGTTAAGAAAAGATTTTGACCAACAAGTACTGCGTTAATATGTTGTTTACGTGATAGAAAATCACAACCATAGATAAGTATCTGGTTACGAAACTAACGATATAACGTATATGTTGTATAAACTATATATTAAAAAGTAATTTATGGTCAAACTCTTGTCTTAGTGAATCAAAATGTGTCACATATTTTGCAAAGGACATTCTAATATTCTAGTTTGCATTTCAGAGAACTAGGCATTCGGGCCATGAGATTATTCAGCAAAGTAACTAATATGGATTGATTCTGAATAAATGGGACATAATCAACTGAGTACCTGTAAGTATATTTGTAGCTTCAGTGAAACAAACTAAAATCGTTATATGTTTTTAATAATACCAAAACATGTAGTATAGTTTAGCAAAGTGCAGTTTTCAATAACATGTGCTCACAAGTTGTCTATACTACAACCATCTCGGAAAAACATAACAAATTCAAAATAATTAACTGAAAATTTATTTTAGGGAATAAGGGATTGCCACTCGCAAGGATGCAAAAATGGAATAGTACAAATTACAAAATGGAATAGTACAAATTAAATTAGCGTAATGTGTACTATCCCACTTTCGCATCCCTACCCACTCATCAGTATAATATGTACACAAACGTCCATATGACAAGAAAAATGTGCTGAAAAAATTGCTAAAAACTGCTTCTACTATTATAGATGTATCATAAATTACCTTCTTTTCAAATAGGCGACGAGCATCCTGTTCATTTAGAATCTCGAGATTGTATATTCCACTTTTTTTCGAACAAAACTCGGCGACATTCAGGTCACGTGTTGTGACAATGAACTGGTTAGCAATATTTTTACTGGATGATAACAAGAGCTTTTTATCAATTGCCACTCCATGGTGGATGATAGATCGTCCAAAACGATGAGGCATTTCTTGTCCAATAAAATCTCGGCCAATTCCTCATCTAGGGGCTTCTTTTTTTTGTCACTTTGCGGTTCTTCAGTGACATTCTCTTCTTTTTCTGCATGATAATCCACACGTAATTGCGGCAACAAATGCTCAAGAAATTCCGAATGGTTCATAGTGTTTAGAGAATTTGGCACTGTTAACCAAGCGCGCCTGTCAAACCTTTCACCAAGTTCTTGTTGGTAGAGACTTGTGACAAGGGTGGTCTTCCCAAGACCACCCATTCCACAAATGGTGATCACATCGCCACCTTGATCCATTAGTTGAATAACTTTATCTTTTGCTGCCTTCCGATCGATTAGCCCATCTTCCTCCAAAGCGACTGCCACTTTACTGGCACGAGTAGGCTTCACTATACGCTGTTCAGCACTAACGATCTCGTCTTTTGAGCTGGACTCAGCCTTGTCATCCCCTTTGATTCCAGCAACCACCTGAACACAGTTCACAGCTATTAATCTAGTTGCTAGATATCTAAATCAAAACAACTATATATTGATTAATTGATACTATAATTTTTATATGTACATGCGTACGTGTCATCTTGATGCATTAATATGGTGATCATATAAGGAAAAACATACTTATGAATACAGGTATGTTAGTTCTCATTTAATTACCTTGTGGTAGAAGACATATAGATCCTTATCGAATGACCATTTCTGTTCTATCTCTGACACCGTGTAAGGCTGCTTAGTGCACAATCTTGCAACTTCAAATTGCTGTGTGGACACAATAATTTGGCTCTTGTTCATGCTCGGGAAATATGTTTTGATCCAATCCCACTCCTCTATGGTGGATAAGTCAGCAATAACAACCAGGTACCTCTTCTCGGTCACGTACCGATTAAACTCGTCAACCAAACTATCCAGTGCTGCCATCTTCATGAGAACCGTCAGCCCAGTCGCTGTTCCTCCTGCTTGAATACTAGCTTTACTAGTTTTTTCCAATGAATCTTGGTAGAACTGCCTCACCAAGCTGAGGAAGAGGTCATTTGGATTGAAAGGGTGCATCAGCCTTACCCAGGCGCGACACTGAAACTTATGTTTTACTTGTTGATTGTCATAGGCAGCTCTGATGATGGATGTGACCCCAACATCGCTGCTCGCTCCCCACACCGCAATCACTGACCCAAGGTTGTCTCCATCCTCGGCGATCAGCTTGGCGAGATCCACCTTTTTCCTTTCCTGCAGCAGCGCAGCGCGTGTCGTCGCTTCAGCGATGTGAAGTACCACTTCACTGCTGATGGTGGCAGATGACAACGGCTGCCCAGCTGTCCTGGAGGAGCCTGCTGCTGATGATTCCTTGATGAGGCGGTAGCGCATGTTCCTCTGGCTGATGTCCTCCACCTTGGATCTGAGCACCTTCATCTCCTTGGCCATGCGACGGCGATCTAGCAGCGTTCGTAGTATACGCCACCAAGACTGCTGCTCCAAACCCGACCAAACCCGCAAGGAGGAGTTGTTCTTCCAGGCCTACCGTGACCTCATCGGCACGATCCAGAACAGGCCGCATACGCTGGATCTGGAGCAGTTTGCGGCGCCGGAGGCAGAGCTACACGATCTGGACAATCTGTTCACAGAAGAGGAGGTTTGGGGAGTAATTAAGGAGTTGCCGCCGGATAAGGCTCCGGGGCCTGATGGTTTCGTCGGCGCCTTCTACCAGCGGGCGTGGCCCACGATTAAGAACGAAGTGATGGCCGCTATTCTGAAATTCGCTGTTGGGGACGGCCGTCAATTCAGTAGAATGAACACGGCGATCATTACGCTTGTCCCGAAGAAGCCGGAGGCTGAAGAAGTTGGAGATTTCCGCCCGATAAGCTTGGTTCACAGCTTCGCGAAGCTGATATCCAAGATCCTCGCGAACCGATTGCGGCCAAAGATGTGCCAGCTAGTGAGTGCAAACCAGTCGGCGTTCATCAAGAACAGAAACTTGCATGACAATTTCCTGCTTGTCAGACAAATGGCGCGCAAGATCAATAATAGGAGGGAGAAAGGTATGTTACTGAAATTGGACATCTCGAGGGCTTTCGATTCGCTGTCCTGGGCGTTTCTTTTCGAGGTCTTACGTTGGATGGGCTTCCCGGCCATGTTTCTGAAGTGGATTGCGATTTCTCTTCACACGGCGACCACCAGAGTTTCAGTCAATGGAGTTCCAGGACAACAGTTTGCGCACGTCAGAGGATTACGGCAGGGAGACCCTCTCTCACCCCAGCTATTCGTGCTTGCTATGGAGATTGTGACCCGCCTCTTTCGTGAGGCGGCGGAGACGGGGCTGCTGAACCCAATTGCAAACTGTTCGCCGCTGCAGCGGCTGTCTATCTATGCAGACGATGTAGTCGTCTTCATATCGCCCCAGGAGATTGACCTAATGACGACGAGGACTATCCTTTCCCTGTTCGGCAACGCCTCTGGATTGCGAGTAAATTACGCCAAGTCCTCGGCAACCCTCATCAGAGGAGGAGAAGAAGAAACAGTGAGGGTTCAGAACTGGTTGCAGTGTAGAATTGTCCCCTTCCCGATCCGTTACCTCGGACTACAGTTGGCACTGCGGCCTCTGACTAAAGCGCAATGGCAACCGATGCTCGACAAGGCCACGCACATCCTACCCCCTTGGCAGAAAAGTATGATCACAAAACCAGGAAGACTGACCCTGGTCAAATCGGTAATGGCGGCGCGGCCGGTGCACCATTTGCTGGTCACCGAGGCGCCAGTTTGGTTGCTGGAGCTGCTCGAGAAGAGCATGCAGGGGTTCTTCTGGGCGGCTAAGGATCGGGCGACAGGAGGCCAATGCCTTGTCGCATGGCGAAACATCTGCAAGCCGATAGAGTTTGGCGGGCTGGGCATCAAGGACCTGAGACTGCAGGGTTTAGCGCTGCTGGTACGATGGGAGTGGCTCAAGCGCACTGACATGCTCAGGCCGTGGCAGGGGCTGCCCATGATCAAGGATGAGAAGGCCCGTGCAGTGTTCGATAACCTCATCAGGATCCGTGTGGGAGATGGGAAAAAGGTGTTGTTCTGGCGGGACAGATGGATCAACGGCAACACGGCGGCGGATATTGCGCCAACGATCTCGGCGAGGGTCTGCACGAGAACACGCAATAGCAGAACCGTGGAGCAGGCACTCCTGGACAACAGCTGGGTCCTCGACATTGATGGAGATTGGGAGGATGGAGACGCACAGGAGGGCATCCAGCTCTGGATGGCGATTGAGGGAGTGGACAGAGACATTGCGACGCCGGATGAGTTTACGTGGCCGTGGTGCAGATCAGGTACATACTCTGCTAAGTCCACATACCACATGCTCTCTCAAGGCGGTACGAGGTCCAGGTTGGCATGGCCAATCTGGAAGAGCATGTCTTCACCCAAGAGCAAGCTTTTTGTGTGGTTAGCTGTGCAGCATCGAATATGGACCTCTTACCGCAGGTTTAGGCATGGACTACAGGATCACACATCGGCGTGCTTTGTTTGCTTGCAAGAGGAAGACACTGCCGAGCATATTTTAGGGCACTGCGTCTATGCCAGGGAGGTTTGGCACGCTTGTGCAATGCGGTGTGGGATAAACATTCATCAGGCGACTGACGACGCCACTCTGGAGGAATGGTGGTGCTTAGAGAGAGCCAGACAGCTTGTCGGCAACAGAAGGAGGTTTGACACGCTTGTCTGCACCGTCAGCTGGTACCTGTGGAAGAATAGGAATGCGTGGGCGTTCAGTAACGTCAGCAAGCAGTCCACCGTGGCTCAGCTGGCCAATACTATCTGCGATGAGTTTGCACTTTGTCTAGTTGCTCGTAGGATTGGAGTAGGAGACCGCAATGTACCGTGAGAGATCAACATGAGGGGTTTTTTAGGAGTGGAGTCTAAACTACCTTGTCCAATTGTTCGCAATGGCAAGCTAGTCCTGTAATTTGCTTTCTTCTCTTCTATAAAAATAAGGCACGCTGTCACGTGCTCTCTAAAAAAAAAGACTGCTGCTCCAACCGGACGGCGAAGTCCAGGAGACTGTCCTCGACGTCGTATGCCACGTCGCGGACTTGCTTCACCCAGATCCTGACCACCATGCCACCGCCATCCTTCTCGTCGTTGGCAGTCATCAAGAAGCCCTGCATCATCTCAAGCTCATCCGTAATGAAGGATTGATCACGCCATACACCCAGCTGCAGGGCCACCTCCTCCGCCAAGGCGGATTTGGCGTAGCTAAGCGCTCCACTAAGCACGGACTTGCCAACACTTAGCACCGTCGCCTCCATTGATTAGCTGGTGCGTGGTGGTGGTTTGGGTTGTTTGTCTGCACAGAGGAGCGCACTGTACTCTTATAAGGCTGGTGCATGTAGAAGCACAAGCCAAACAATGGGTTAAGGCGGAGGAGCTTGGCTGGAAGAGTGAGTACGCTGGCAATTTTAGAATTGGCTTCGCTCTAAGCTATCTCCAACAAGAATATTATCTGGCTGATCACCAACTTAATTATTGAGACATGGTTCAACATAGTGCTAATTTTATATTTAAAGCAAATTCTGAACCATGTGGATTATTGTACAACAACCACATCTACTTATGTTTTTGTGACAACTTGCAAATAGATCTATGCCTCTAGCATCTATTATAGCCGGTGCTGATTGATGCCGAGAAAAGCAAAGTGGCGCAGATGGGCAAGCTCATTAAATAGTGCGAGGGGTTAGATAAATGCCGATAATTAAGGTGTCATTCTTTATTAATACCACTCCTAGTGGGTTATAGCTTATTACTGTTTTCTTATTGTTAATGTGTGCTTTCGATAAAATGTTTCAGGTGCATGGTATCTTAGCACTAGATCATATATTCATCTCTTTGGTGTGTAATGAGGAGAGAGAGAAAGGGAGCTTAAAACCATCTTTTATCCTACCTTATATCTTTTAGTCATTATCCAGTAATTGATAAAACTAGAGTCTATTGTACTACATACTTGGGCTATAAAAGATGTGACATTGGAATCGCGAGTAAGTGATATGCCAAGTTTACATACGTCTTATAAGAGACAACCATTATAATTGGTCTAATGTTGTATCTTAGGCTTTTCCATTTAGTAAGTTGTAGGAAGTAGGATCATTGTAGTATTTTTCGTTGTTATGGTGCCACCTTAGATTTTTCTTAAGGTCTTGTGACAAAAGTTATGTGTACGATAACACCATACGTTCATAGTCTCCCATCTCATCAAATATGGTGTCACGTTGAATTTTTTGGTACGTGGCAGGACTAACATGTATAGTAGTCCAACTTAGAGAGCACCGGGAGAGGCCTTGCTAATCAAGTTTCACCAAGAGCTGTACTTTCATCTAAAAATGAGGTAGCATATTATAGCGTCTCACTTTATTACTGTGACAATATCAACGCTACAATGATGCTGGAAATATTTGTTTGACTAGTGGCTGGACAATGACCCGCAATGCTTCTCCTTAGAAAATTGACGCCAGAAAGCGAAGTTGGTGAACCATTTTTTCTTTGAAAATGCTTAATGTGTTGTGTGTATGAAATTACTCAATTATTGCTCTCGAGTTGTTTACTCAGGTCCTAAATAATTAGGCTGCTGATGTGGCGTGGCTTCCTGGGTTGCCTGCCCATGTGAATCGTGGATGTATCAGGTGCACAGCGGTATATGGTGCACCGGAGGTCCGTAGCCGATGGTCACTGGGGGACTGAGGGCGGTGGTGCAGTCAGTTATGGGCAGAGGAAGATCCTATTCTCTTGTACATGACCACGGCCATGATTCTTCCCCTGTCTGCCATTGCTTTCTTTCACATCGCAGAGTAGTCTGCGCGCGGCGCATATTTGAACATTCCCTGATTTCATCAGTTGAGTCTTTGGCAACAATGACTGAGACAGGATTACCTAAATCAGCAAGGATGCGCATCGCAACCACAAGCCGTTTCCAGTCTTGTTCAGACATCGTTCGACTCCTTTTACAAGCTCATTTCGGCGCCTTATAACATGACAACACTACTGTCTACTGGGCTACTGGCAATACTACTCATCATGCAACCTCATACCATGAGCACTACGAGAAAACTCGTGCTAATCTTTAGTGAAATTTGCACGGTCATGGAGTATATCTTTATACAATGCAATGCGCTTTGATCGTGCATGCAAAGTCAAGATTACTTTTCCTTTTTTGTGGTGAGAAAACCATGATTGAGAAATCTCTACCAATGGCGCCTTAGAGCATGGCCAGTTTACGGCTGCCCTCCTACATGGGCTTACACATGACAAGGTCGGCTGGCTCGAAAACCAGGCTGGATCCAGATGGAGCCCGAATAGATGGCGGTGCTTTGTGAAAGTCAAGGCGGAACACGTAGTCGACTTCTACATAGGGCCGGATGGGTTGCCCTAGAGGGGCAGAACCAAATCAATCATTGTAGCCATTGAGCAACCTTGCTATCGATCTAGCGATCAATACCCCAAGGCATGACTAGGTCTTACCTTCATCTCGAGAGGCCAAACCTGTTTAACTCGAGGGTACCAATCTCGTCCCCGGAAATTTTCAAGTCGCCTAGCTCAACCTCTTGCTAGCCACTTTATGATGGCTACTGCCGTGAAAACCCCACGGCAGATAGTATCTTTTTAGCATGAACTTTTGATAGTGAATGTAAAATCCTGATTAATTTTATTTTTTGCGGTGAGAAAATCAAGATAACTTTTTTTATGTCGAGTACTCAAAATCAAGAAAACTGTTTAGACAGAAAATCATGGTAGGAAATGAAGCCCAATCGCAAGTTCCCTAACATTTTGCCTCCTTGGCCCATTAATCGGATATATATATATATATAATATCAGTGTGGGCAGGAGCCCACTAATTTGCAAAGAAAGCCCAATGCACGTTCCTTGTGTTGTCGCTTTGAATTTTTAGGGTTTCGTTTTGTCAATCCGTGTCCAAGTACAAAACCTGAAGTTCTAATCTGGCACGTAAGTTCTCAGCTTTAGCCTCATGGTCTCGTCCTGTGCGCCGTCTCCACCAAATAACGCACGCCACCACAAATCGCCATGACGCCTCACGTGTCGCCTGAATTCTGCCGCACTCGGCGCTCTCCAGCAGCCACGGCCAGTGCGCCTGTACCCTGTGAAGGCGCTGCTACGATGTTGCCAAACGACGTCGTGTTTGACATCCTTTCCAGGTTGCCGGTGAGGTCCGTGTGCCGGTTCCGCTGCGTGTCCATGGAGTGGAGCGCGCTCATCTCCGACCCAGTCTTCGCCGCCGCGCATAATTCCCGTCATGCTGAGCCGATCATCCTTGTCAGTCAGATCAAGGGGGATCCGGTAGAGCTAGATTGGAGCTTCTGGACATGGATGGTAACATAGTGAGAGCGATAAAGGGCACGTATGGATCTCGGTTGATCACCACGAGCGTTGATAATCTTGTATGTGCCATAGATTATTCTTGCGGTGGTGTTCACGTGATTGATCCAGCTGCTGGAAAGGTGCTCGTGGAGTGTCAACACTTCGCCATCTACGGCTTTGGCCGTGCTGTTCCGTCAGGAGCGTACAAGGTGGTTTGTATCAAGAATATGATTGTTTGCGGGGTATTCACTTTAGGAGAGGACATCGGATGGAGGATGTCACATTCGCCCCCTACCAGTGTCAACTATACTGGAAGATCCCCGGTCGTTGTTAATGGTGTCATGTATTTCTCGGTGACACGAGATATATACAATTTCACCTTACATAGCTTCGACCTCGAGACCGAAGAGTGGAAGAAGACGATCAAAGGCCCAGAGATAACAGTTGGCCACCATGTGCCGAGAAGGACAAAAGGAATCTGCGTAACTGAGCTCAACCGCACCTTGTGCATTGTCCAATCAGAGATAAACTTGACACACATGACAAATAAGGAACATGTCAACATATGGCTCTTAACAGATCCCGATAATGATATATGGATTAAGGCATATACTATTCCAATGGCAGTGTCCACCTATGATTATATGCCTTTGAGGGTATCACATGATGGTGGCAAATTGATTTTCCATTGTAGAAAAATAGGTGGAGGGGAACTTCGAGGCTACAATTCTGACACCAAGACATGCGCGTCGCTATGGAAACTAGATAAAACAGTGGACTCCATTTATCTTTGCAATTTGAATTTGGATAGTTTTGTCTAAAGTAAGATTTAGTCCCCGTTGTAGTTACAACCACTCATTTTGCAGTGTATTTTCTATGATAAATGCATTGGGCAACCCTCATGATTTACTGGATATTTCTAGAGTCGTTCTTTTGAGTCTTTATGGTCCTTTATACATTTTGTAGATTGTATGTGCTCATATTCGGAGATAAGCAGTAGTTCTATTGTGTATTGGTTAATCGACAGGCATGAACAGCCAACGGGGGGTGTCGCTAGACACCTGCTTTCAGTTTACTTCTTTAATTCTTTAATGTGTTTAGTTGTTATTGCCGTGATGAAATTGCAGGTAAGATCTAGGCTCTTTAGAATATCCGAATAAGATTACAGTTGAAGGAATTATTCCCAAACACCTAGCTGAATGCATCTTCAGATCTGCTCTCTTTTTATAGCTTATTAGGATGTCATTGGGGACAGTAAAGGACAATATGAGGGTGGAGGCAGCTTGAACAGTGATTAGATTTGTATGGTGCGCTTCGTGTACGGGTCATATATATGAGGGTGCAGGCGGCTTGAACAGTGATAACCCGCATAGCCGAGCTCAACAGTGCACTGTGCATGATTCAATCAAAGATGTACAATCATCAATACACAGATAATATATGGCTCTTAACAGACCAGGATATAGGGATCAAGGCGTAAACGATCCCGACACATCCATGTACGCCTTTGAGGGTAACACGGGACGGTGGTAAACTGATTTAGTCAAGATTCTCACACCAAGACATGTACGACGCTGTGGAATCTGGATGCATGCCTAGATAAGATAACAAGCCTTTGCAGTTTAAATTTGGACCGCTTAGTCGCAACCAAGATCTAGTATATGTCGTAGCTCGGTCCAATGTACATTGAAGTAGAATTTTTCCCTTAACATATGCACGTGCCATTCGTCAACAGGCATATAATTTGTTCCGTTTATTGTTAAGTTTGGCCCGTTTTTTCAAAGTATTTATGATTGTCTTTCACCAAATTGTGGGTGGATTGTAGTTGCTTACTTGGAGTTGAGCATAGCAAGATCATTCGCCTCGTTATGCCTCTTTTCTGTAACTTGTTTTTGTTGCATTCAGATTTTGTATCCACGTACTACAAAACCATCTCATAGTATTTCGATTGAAAGTCCCTCTCGCGGTTAGTAGATACATCAAAACGTGTTAGATAATGTATGCCATCTATCTATCCAAAGCTAAACCTAATAGTTAAACACAATTGCGTGTGTACAAATACATCAAAAATAAATTTTTATTATTTGATCATCACTACCACATACACAGAGTTTGGTTGAGAAAGTATTTTTTTCTTTTTGTCTCTTGAAGTTTCTGTAGGTTAATCAAGCTGGCTAGACTAAGGCCCAACATGTATCACCTTTGCCTATCTTAGGCCTATTGCTGGAGGCGAACATTGAATAGGGAGCTCCTATGCTCCGCTTGTTACACTAGTAGAAAAAACACCTATGGTCCCGGTTGGGCTTGGACATCAGTCCCGGTTGCCCAACCGGGACTGGCCAATTGGGACCAATGCTGGTCCCGGTTGGTCCAAGAACCGGGACCATTGCTGGTCCACGTGGCCAGTTCTGGCTGGGCGTGGGGGGAGACTCATTGGTCCCGGTTCTTAATACGAACCGGGACCAATGTGTGCCCTTTTTTTTTGGTATTTAGGGTTTAGGGTGCCCCCTCTCCCTCTCGCCGGTTCCCTCTCGCCGGTGCCCCTATCCCTCTCGCCGGTGCCTCCATCGTCTCCCCCTTCTTCGCATCGCCGACGTGCTCTCCATCGTTTCCGTACGCATATTATACGCTCTACTATATACACAATACACGTTGATGCATATATAATTAATATTCGATCTCTTGCGAGAATACAAGTATTTAATTACATGGAGATAGATCACATATGTAGTTCATCGTCCGAAGCATAATGTTCTCCCTTTTCATCGATGACCTCTCTAAGCAGAAATCCCGCCAATTCCACTTGAATTGCTTGTACGCGCCATTCTGGGTCGATCTTCTCCCGCATTTGCTGAAAGCAGTTGTTCTCCGCTCAGTGGTCAACTCGCGAATGAACTCGCAAACGTAGAATACACATAAATTACTCCCCGGTGGCTGCTGCGGACTTTTCACCGTTTTATAAGTTAGCTCATCTTTGAATGGATCTTCTACCTTCTGTTTGAAAATTGTCCAACACCTGCTTTGGCAAAGAAAATGAACAAAGGAGTTATTAATTACTTGACATCAGGGAACGAACGAAAGAGGGCGATATAATGCGATAATGATTGAAATTACTTGTTGAGCATTTCTTTCATGTCGGACAACAACGATTGGTCCCAACTTAATGAGTCGTGAACTTCAACTATGGACTTGTCAGGTTGAATGCTTAGCAGAATCCAGTGGAACCTGCAGACGTTTACATAAAGCAGACATGCATAGCTCATCAATTACACTTAACATCGAGAAAGCCAAATAAAAATATGTACAAGACAGAAACACTCACCTGAAGTTGTAAGTAAATAGTATTTCCGTACAGAAATGTTGCATGGTTAAAAAGGTGGTCAGGTCATGCTCCACGTCTTTGGGGTGATTGACTAACGTATGTGAATTCACGATATATGGGTCAACGAACCCAACCTCAAAAACTCTAGATCTTTTGCATTGCAGCATCTTCATTCTGCATAATAGCGTACAAAAGGATATATATATAGTCAGGATAATATAATACATGCAATGAACGAGCTGAGCTAGAGACTTAATTACGAAAATAAATCACTTACAGACAATAGCAAGAGAGGATAGATTTGTCGAGGGCGCGCTTTTGGAATAACTGGAACAGTTCAGTCAGTTGAACCTGTATAGTGTAACGTTTGAAGAAATGCTCCACTCTAACGTCCAGCGGAAACCACTCTTTCGCTTCCTTCTTTGATGTGTGCACCAGGTACCAGGTATGCAGATTTCGCATATGTGTTGATAAACCCGTCAGCTCCTCATTACTGATCATAGGCTCCCCTTGGACATATTTCCGTGCCATCTCTAACATTGGCGCATATTCATAGCCTAAAAGTTGACCAAGGCTCATACCCAAGGCGGTAGCCTGTTCCTTGGCCTGGGATACAGTGACACCAAGTTCTTTAGCAGCAGCTATGGCTCTGGGGTCCAATAATTTCAGGTCCTTATCCATAGCGGCTCTGAAGTCCTTGTCGACATCGGAACACACTATGAGCGGGGGGACCGATTAATTTTTCTGCTGTCCGAGTTGGGCAATTTGTTTCCCACTTTTTGCACTTCTTCCCTTGTTCTGCTCAGACTAGGCACGTGCTAGCTTAGTAAGTTCACGACCATAGTCAGATGGCAGATTCATCGATATCTGGGATGGCTGCTCAAGGAAGGACTTAGCCCACTTTTTGGTTTTTGTATCATATACCTTCTTTTGCGCAGGCTTTTTTGGTGCAAAAAAAGCCTTATTGTAGGCAGCCACTACCTCGGCGTTTTCCGCTTCAGTCCTGTCATAAGGTCTCTTGGGAGGAACCGACGGGATGTCGACTATCTTTTGAGCGCGACCTCTCTTCTGAGTGGGGAGCGGGGGAGCGGCGTTGGTCCGTTTCTTCTGCTGAGACGGCTGCGCTGGAGACTGGTCACGCGGCGGCGGAGACGGCTGCGCTGGAGACTTGTGAGGCGGTGAAGAGGACGGATGCGCTGGAGAATGCTGAGGCGGTGAAGAGGACTGTTGCGCTGGAGACTGGTGTGCCGTCTTCAGCGACTCTTTCGATCCTGTACCTTTCTTGGTCGCCCAACTTTTTGGCTGGGCCTCGTTTTGTCCTTACAGAAGATTTGCTCGATCCGGAGGGCTAAAAGAAGAAAGAGCGTTACTATATGTATATAGACAGCAGAGGCTTAATTAATACAATCTTCGGCTTCATTAATATATGTATATGCACCTCGCCGGAGTTTGCAACATTTAATGTTCCACCGGAGCCTTCGGCTTCTCCCTCGTCGGCTTCTCCCTCGCTGACTTCTCCCTCACCCCGGCCGTCGGGTTCTACCTCACTGGAGTCGTCTCTTCGGTTGAGAGACTCATCTCCCTCACCGGAGTTGTTAAAAAACTCCGTGGTGACATCGACAATATCTTTCGGCCCGCGGATTATATCCTGGAGGATATTTTCCTGATCTTCGTCTCGTTCCATAGTTTCTGCAAATTAAGAACAATGCACAAAACTTTAGTTGGGTAACTTGTTCCATATGTCAAGATACATCTACAATATCATCTCATTTGCAAGAACAAATTAGAAACTTCGTATGCTGCCTTATAATCTCATTTGCAAGAGCACCTCGGGCGGGGAGCGGCAGAGCACCTCGGCGGGGATTCTTGGGCGCGACGGCGAACTCGGAGACCCTAAACCCTAAAACATCAAGAAATTAAAGCCATTAAGCTCAAGAACATAAGACTCAAGCTAAAATATACATCAATATAGCTAAAATCATTTGCAAAGCTAAAATTAAAATTAACATCAATATGTAGCAAAACTAAAATTAACATCAATATATAGCAAAACTAAAACTAACAGTAACAAAACTAATTCTAGCAAATGGCTAACAGAAAATGGCTAACAAAAAATAGCTAAAACCTAGCAACTAACACTAACAAATGGCTAACAAAAAACCATCTACAACTAACCTAGCAATTTCTATAACCAAACAATTTCTATAACCTAATAATTTCTATATCTAACAAATTTCTAAACATATTAATCATTTTAATCTACAATGCTACAAATTCCTAAACACTAAAAATCCTAACACTAAAAATCCTATTTGCTATACTAAAGAACTATACAAATTCCTAAAATTTCCTATACAAAAAGAAATCCTATTTACTATACTAAAAGAATATACATTTTCCTATACAAAATTCCTAACACTAAAAATCCTATACAAATTCCTAAACAAATTCCTAAAATTCCTAACTCATTTTCCTATACATTTTTTATACTAAAATTTCCTATACAAATTTCCTAAACAAATTCCTAAAAATTCCTAAACAAATTCCTAAAAATCCTATACATTTTCCTATACTAAAATTTCCTATACAAATTTCCTATACAAATTCCTAAAATTCCTAACTCACCGCGAGAGGCGGCGGTGCGGGCGGCGTGCGGGGAGGAGGTGCGAGAGGCAGTGCGGGCGGCGCTGCGAGGCGGCGGCGTGGAGGCGCGGCGAGGTGTGCGGGGAGGAGGCCGTCCGTGCGGGCGGCACGGGCGTCGATCGAGGGCGCGGCACGGGCGGCCGGCGTGCGGGCGGCGCGGCGCAGGCGTCGAGGGCGCGGCGGCGCGGGCGTCGAGGGAGCGTCGAGGGCGAGGTCGGGCAGCCTGACGGCGTATTTTTTGCTCCGTCGCGCGCGCCTGGTCCTTCATCGATTTGGAGACGAAATGAGGAAGGAGAAGAGGCAGAGGCATTATACAAGGGGTCATTGGTCCCGGTTGCTGCCATGAACCGGGACCAATGCCTCTTTGGTCCCGGTTCTTTCCAGCAACCGGGACCATGACCCCTGCAGTTAATGCAGATCCCGCGCGCGCGTCCACGGACTTTTTGGTCCCGGTTCTTGGTAGAAACAGGGACCAAAGAGTCCTTTTTCAAAAATATTTCGAACTTTTCAGTTCTGAAATTTTGTTCCCGCCTTTTTTTGTGTTTGAATATGACTTTCAAATGGTTTTGAATCTGAAAAGACTTTCAACATGAAAAGTGTTTAAATTTGAATAAATAATCTAAAATCATTTTCTATTTTTTCAAATTACTTATCTAAATATCGTTTTTTGTTTTTTGTTTGTTAAAAATGACATTTTTTGTGAAGCAAGTACAACAAATATGGTGCAAAATGGCACCCATCCAATTATCACACAAAGTAGACCATATTGTATGGATAATCCACAAATATTGGTAATTTTCTCGGTTTCTAGCTAATTTCGCCTACTTAAACGACTTTATGCCTATTTTTCGAAAGTAATTCAAATTTGAACTACAAGTGTGTGATAGTTTCCTCTGATTTTTTTTTAAAATGATTTAAAGGTGCACAAGTAGTGGTTATATCACAGAACCGTCGATATTTTTGGATAATTCGATCCCTTACAATGAATAGTAACGGCGGCCATTTTGACCGTTTTTTAAAAAAAGTCAAAGAAAGTGAAAAAAATACACAAAAAATAAAATCCTTTGGCATGGAGTACTTTCATGTGTACTAGTTGGTATGATAAATGATAAACTTGAGTTTTGACATAGTTTACAAAAAACTTCTTCACAAAAAGGTCAATCATCTATAAACATATATAAGTTTCGGGTCAAATGGCCTCGTTATGGTCATCCCCGTGTCATAGTTTGTCAAAATGTGCCCATATTTGACACATAGCCGTATCTTGGTACGACAAACAATGTTGCAGAACTGAGTTTTTTCAAATTGCTTATCTAAATATCGTTTTTTGTTATTCATTTGTCAAAAATGGCATTAGATCACTCTGTGAGCCACCAACCGGGACTAAAGGGAATCCCACCAATAAGGAAGAAGCACACGGATCGTGTGTTTCTTTCGAGCGCTTGTGAGCCGTTGGATCAGGGGTGTGTTTCTTTTGAGCGCTTGTGAGCTGTTGGATTTTTAGAACTAGTCCCGGTTGGTAACACCAACCGGGACTAAAGAATCACACGGATCGTGTGTTTCTTTCGAGCGCTTGTGAGCCGTTGGATCAGGAGTGTGTTTCTTTTGAGGGCTTGTGAGCTGTTGGATCAGCACTCCCATCACCACCACCACTCCCACCTCATCCACAGGTACACTTTCTAATCGCCTATAAATAGCGGCGT
The DNA here is from genome assembly GCA_947311845.1 of Poa pratensis. NCBI lineage: Eukaryota > Viridiplantae > Streptophyta > Magnoliopsida > Poales > Poaceae > Poa > Poa pratensis. Next base: position 34,032,368 of record CAMZMU010000095.1, read on the forward strand.
CCCTACAGCGAACGACACACAACGAGCGTCTACCTTCGCCACCGAATCCAATGGCTGGATTTAGCCTACCTGCTGGCATGTTCCCTGGCATTATTGTGTTCGTCCTTGTTCACCGGCCAGCCATTGGAGCCACCTCCTGTAGGACGGTGAACAATGACAACACAACGACGCTGTTGGAAACACAAGCCCTCAGGTAGGTTGAATCCAGCCATTGGATTAGGGTGACGCAATGATGAATTGCCGAGGAGGTGGGAGTGGTGGTGGTGGAAGTGGTAGCCATGCCCCTCGGTCCGATCCAAGCAGCGACAAGAAAACGATCGAGGCGACGGCGTGGAGGCGCGGCGAGGTGTGCGGGGAGGAGGCCGTCCGTGCGGGCGGCACGGGCGTCGATCGAGGGCGCGGCGGCGGGCGGCCGGCGTGCGGGCGGCACGGCGCAGGCGTCGAGGGCGCGGCGGCGCGGGCGTCGAGGGAGCGTCGAGGGCGAGGTCGGGCATCCTGACGGCGTATTTTTTGCTCCGTCGCGCGCGCCTGGTCCTTCATCGATTTGGAGACGAAATGAGGAAGGAGAAGAGGCAGAGGCATTATACAAGGGGTCATTGGTCCCGGTTGCTGCCATGAACCGGGACCAATGCCTCTTTGGTCCCGGTTCTTTCCAGCAACCGGGACCATGACCCCTGCAGTTAATGCAGATCCCGCGCGCGCGTCCACGGACTCTTTGGTCCCGGTTCTTGGTAGAAACAGGGACCAAAGAGTCCTTTTTCAAAAATATTTCGAACTTTTCAGTTCTGAAATTTTGTTCCCGCCTTTTTTTGTGTTTGAATATGAATTTCAAATGGTTTTGAATCTGAAAAGACTTTCAACATGAAAAGTGTTTAAATTTGAATAAATAATCTAAAATCATTTTCTATTTTTTCAAATTACTTATCTAAATATCGTTTTTTGTTTTTTGTTTGTTAAAAATGACATTTTTTGTGAAGCAAGTACAACAAATATGGTGCAAAATGGCACCCATCCAATTATCACACAAAGTAGACCATATTGTATGGATAATCCACAAATATTGGTAATTTTCTCGGTTTCTAGCTAATTTCGCCTACTTAAACGACTTTATGCCTATTTTTCGAAAGTAATTCAAATTTGAACTACAAGTGTGTGATAGTTTCCTCTGAATTTTTTTTAAAATGATTTAAGGTGCATAAGTAGTGGTTATATCACAGAACCGTCGATATTTTTGGATAATTCGATCCCTTACAATGAATAGTAACGGCGGCCATTTTGACCGTTTTTTAAAAAAAGTCAAAGAAAGTGAAAAAAATACACAAAAAATAAAATCCTTTGGCATGGAGTACTTTCATGTGTACTAGTTGGTATGATAAATGATAAACTTGAGTTTTGACATAGTTTACAAAAAACTTCTTCACAAAAAGGTCAATCATCTATAAACATATATAAGTTTCGGGTCAAATGGCCTCGTTATGGTCATCCCCGTGTCATAGTTTGTCAAAATGTGCCCATATTTGACACATAGCTGTATCTTGGTACGACAAACAATGTTACAGAACTGAGTTTTTTCAAATTGCTTATCTAAATATCGTTTTTTGTTTTCATTTGTCAAAAATGGCATTGGATCACTCTGTGAGCCACCAACCGGGACTAAAGGGAATCCCACCAATAAGGAAGAAGCACACGGATCGTGTGTTTCTTTCGAGCGCTTGTGAGCCGTTGGATCAGGGGTGTGTTTCTTTTGAGCGCTTGTGAGCTGTTGGATTTTTAGAACTAGTCCCGGTTGGTAACACCAACCGGGACTAAAGAATCACACGGATCGTGTGTTTCTTTCGAGCGCTTGTGAGCCGTTGGATCAGGGGTGTGTTTCTTTTGAGGGCTTGTGAGCTGTTGGATCAGCACTCCCACCACCACCACCACTCCCACCTCATCCACAGGTACACTTTCTAATCGCCTATAAATAGCGGCGTCCCTGCAGCGAACGGCACACAACGAGCGTCTACCTTCGCCACCGAATCCAATGGCTGGATTTAGCCTACCTGCTGGCATGTTCCCTGGCATTATTGTGTTCGTCCTTGTTCACCGGCCAGCCATTGGAGCCACCTCCTGTAGGACGGTGAACAATGACAACACAACGACGCTGTTGGAAACACAAGCCCTCAGGTAGGTTGAATCCAGCCACTGGATTAGGGTGACGCAATGATGAATTGCCGAGGAGGTGGGAGTGGTGGTGGTGGTGGAAGTGGTAGCCATGCCCCTCGGTCCGATCCAAGCAGCGGCAAGGCGCTCTGATGATCTGCGACATTCCCAACACTTTTTGGGACGGTCGTAGATCATCAGAGACGTCTTGCCGCTGTGGATCGAAGGTCGATTTGCTGCTCACGACCACGCGATGATTTGCAGTATACAAAGCATTCGGATTCCCGTCATACAGCCCTACGGTGCTAATACATTACATTGATTTACATAAAAGCCATGAACCCTTCTTCGCGTATGTCCCTGGCCTATGATCGCTTCAGCCGTAACCATGGAGCATCTTCATTATTTAACGGGATGCTTGGGTCAGTTCTCACTGTGAAGGGCGGAATTTCATCAAACTTATCATAATCTGCTGACATGTCTGTCTTGTCCTCGACTCCCACGATGTTTCTTTTCCCTGAAAGAACTACGTGACGCTTTGGCTCATCGTCTGATGTATTCGTTTGCTTGTTTTTTCTTTTTTTCGGTCTGGAGGACATGTCCTTCACATAGAAAACCTGAGCCACATCATTGGCTAGGACGAATGGTTCGTTCTTGTAACAACCAAGATTCTTGAGATCCACTGTTGTCATCCCGTACAGCTGGTCTACCTTTATCCCTTCTCCATTCATGTTGACCCAACTGCACCGAAACAAAGGGACCTTAAAAGTAGGTCCATAGTCAAGTTCCCATATCTCCTCTATGCGACCATAGTATGTGTCCTTTTGCCCATCGTCGTTTGTTGCATCAAAGCGGACACCACTGTTCTGGTTGGTGCTCTTTTTATCTTGGGCGATCGTGTAAAATGTATTCCCATTTATCTCGTACCCTTGGAAATTCAATACAGTCGAAGATGGTGACGCGGCCAACAAGTAGAGCTGATCTCCGACAGTGGTGTCATTCATGAGCTGTAATCGCAACCAACTGCCGAAGGTCTCCATGTGTTTTTCTTTAATCCAGGAGTCATCCTTCCCCGGGTTCTTGGAGCGTACATAATTCTTGTGTTCCTCGATATACGGAGCCACGAAGGTGGAACTTTGTAGAACTGTGTAGTGTGCTTGAGTTAAAGAATGCCCGTCCCTACATATCAGTGCTTTCTTTCCTAGCGTGCCTTTTCCACTCAGTCTCCCCTCATGCCGCGATTCAGGAACACCAATCGGCTTAAGGTCAGGAATAAAGTCAACACAGAACTCAATGACCTCTTCTGTTCCATAGCCCCTTGAGATGCTTCCTTCTGGCCTAGCACGGTTATGAACATATTTCTTCAAGACTCCCATGAACCTCTCGAAGGGGAACATATTGTGTAGAAATACAGGACCGAGAATGGCAATCTCGTCGACTAGGTGAACCAGGAGATGCGTCATAATATTGAAGAATGATGGGGGGAACACCAACTCGAAGCTGACAAGACATTGGACCACAGCCTTCTGTAAACTTGGTAGAGTTACTGGATCGATGACCTTCTGAGATATTGCATTGAGGAATGCACATAGCTTCACAATGGGTACTCGAACATTTTCCGGTAGAAGCCCCCTCAATGCAACCGGAAGCAACTGCGTCATAATCACGTGGCAATCATGAGACTTCAGGTTCTGGAATTTTTTCTCTGCCATATTTATTATTCCCTTTATATTTGACGAGAAGCCAGCCGGGACCTTGATACTGCTCAGGCATTCAAAAAAGATTTCCTTCTCTGCTTTGGTAAGAGCGTAGCTGCTTAAGTATTGACGCCCTTTATCCGTCTGCTTGTTGTATGGGTCTTTCATACGTTGCTGGTCTGCCCGTGCTTCCGGTGTATCTTTTGTCTTCCCATACACGCCCAGGAAGCCTAGCAGGTTCACGCAAAGATTCTTCGTCACGTGCATCACGTCGATTGAAGACCGGACCTCTAGGACTTTCCAATAGGGTAGCTCCCAGAATATAGAGCACTTCTTCCATATGGGTACGTGGTTGTCAGCGTCATTCGGAACAGATAGACTGCCAGGACCCTTTCCAAAGATTACTTCTAAATCCTTGACCATGTCATATATAACATCACCATCAGGGAGGTTAGGCTTCTTCCGGCGATCTGCCTCACCGTTGAAATGCTTGCCGGGCTTTCTTACGGCATGACTGTTCGGAAGAAATCGACGATGCCCCAGGTACACATTCTTGTTTCCCAAATGTATACTTTCAGTCTTATCTAAACAGTGCGTGCATGCATTGTATCCCTTGTTTGACTGTCCTGAAATGTTACTAAGAGCAGGCCAATCATTGATGGTTACGAACAGCAACGCTCGTAGGTCAAATTCCTGTTGTTTGTGCTCATCCCACACACGTACACCTGGTTCGGACCACAACTGCAAAAGTTCATCAACTAATGGCCTTAGGTACACATCAATGTCGTTGCCGGGTTGCTTCGGGCCTTGGATGAGCACTGGCATCATAATGAACTTCCGCTTCATGCACAACCAAGGAGGAAGGTTGTAGATACATAGAGTCACGGGCCAAGTGCTATGACTGGAGCTCTGCTCCCCAAAAGGATTAAAGCCATCTGTACTTAGACCAAATCTTAAGTTCCTTGCGTCATCTGAAAATGTCGGGAACTCTCTGTCGATTTTTCTCCACTGGGACCCATCGGCGGGGTGTCTCAACTTCCCGTCTTTCTTACGCTCTTCTTTGTGCCATCGCAACAACCTGGCATGCTCTTTGTTTCTGAACAGACGTTTCAACCGTGGTATTATAGGAGCATACCACATCACCTTAGCAGGAACCCTCTTCCGGGGGGGCTCGTCATCGCCCTCAACATCACCAGGGTCATCTTGTCTTATCTTGTACCGCAGTGCATTGCATACCGGGCATTTATCCATATTCTCGTACTCACCGCGGTACAGGATGCAGTCATTAATGCATGCATGTATCTTCTGCACATCTAATCCTAGAGGGCAGATAGCCTTCTTTGCTTCGTATGTAGTCTCGGGCAATTCGTTATCCTTTGGAAGCTTCGGCTTCATTATTTTCAGTAACTTCTCAAATCCCTTGTCAGAACAACCAGTCTCTGCCTTCCATTTCAGCAGTTCCAGTGTGGTACCGAGCTTTGTGCTGCCATCTTCGCAGTTTGGGTACAGCAACTTTTTGTGATCCTCAAGCATGGCCTCCAACTTTAGCTTCTCCTTTTCTGTATCGCATTCTCGCTTTGCATCAGAAATGACCCCACCAAGACCATCAGCGGGCTCATCTGATGCCCGATGTTCACCTCTTTCTTCTTCAACGTCTTCCATAACAGTATCACCGCATTCCTCAGGGAACATAGGATAGTTGTCATCATCCTCCTCTTCTTCATTGTCTTCCATCCTAACCCCTCTTTCTCCGTGCTTGGTCCAACAATTATAGCTGGGCATGAAACCTTTCCGAATCACGTGGTCTTGAATGGTTCTCGGGTCAGAGTACTCCCTGACGTTCCGACACTTCTCACATGGACAAGGCATAAAATTATTCACTTTGTTTGCCTCAGCCACATCGAGAAATTTATGCAGGCCTGCAATAAACTCGGAACTGCGTCGTTCGCCGTACATCCATCGCATCCGTGCATCCATCTGCATCATATATATAATTAAGTTTATCAAATACCATTACAATAACATCTTGAATAGTGAAATGACCACCGTACATCGACACGTGCAATATTTCTGTATCAATTACAGACGAAAAGGATAAAGTTGCTAACCTCGGCCGAGGATATCATTTTGTGTGAACTTAAGTGTGGGTCGGGCATTTCATCGAACACATCTTGTGCGTGGCAAAGGAAAAAAAATAGCACCCACTTCCCACCAATCCAAGAGAAAAAAAAAGAGGAGAGAAGGGGGTGGGGGTTATTTATAGGCAGGGAGGGGTATTGGTCCCGGTTCTTGGCACGAACCGGGACCAAAGCTCCGCCGCACGCCACGTGTCTGGCTCTGGAGCTTTGGTCCCGGTTCGTGCCAAGAACCGGGACCAATACCCCCAACCGAACCGGGACCAATGGTCCACGGGGCCGTGGCAACTCGAACCGGGACCAGTGCCAGGCACTGGTCCCGGTTTTTACCTGAACCGGGGCTAATGGCTGGGGCGGCCCTGGACCAAAGATGGTTTTTCTACTAGTAATTAATTAGCGGCATAAGATGCACGCGCCGCCCTAAAAACGGGCTGGTCCATTAATAACATGTGCTAGATCGAGCTCGTTGTACCTTCGCAGAAAGAGAAAACTGGCTGTAGCTACCTACTGGCAAAAGATGGTCGATGCAAAAAATGAGGTAGGCTAGTACGATGCTAACAAAATGGCTCCAAATTGAAAATGGTTCCAAATTTTAAAATGGTTCCAAAATTGTAAATGGTTCCAATTTTGAAAATGGTTCTAAAAATTTGAAAATTGGTTCTAAAAATTTGAAAATGTTCCAAATTCGAAAATGGTTCCAAATTTAAACAGGGCCTCCCGGGGGCCGTGCAGAAGAACCTATCTAGCCGGACGAGAGTGGGCTGGGCATGCTCGTTGCTCCATGAGAACGAACGATTTTGGCATCACGGTCAGGGAAACTCTGGCCACATGCCACCGATCCATGTACGCCTTTGAGGGTAACACTTGATGGTGGAAAATTTATTTTTCGTTGTTTCCTTAAAGGAGAAGAACTCGTGGTTCGAGTATATGATTCCCACACCAAGAAATGTAGGACGATGTGGAAATTAGAGGCATCCGTGGATTGCATAGTAGGCCTTTGCAATTTAAAACAGAGAGTCTCAACCAAGATTTAGTATCTGTCGCAGCTGAGTCTGCTCTATTTTGATGTGTGTTTTTTCCTAGATAATTGCCGGTATTATTTATCAGCACACATAATTTGCTCAGCAAAAATGTTAAGTTGGGCTCATTGTTCAAAGGATTTATGAGCTTTTACAGATTATTGTTCGATACATTGTGTGTACTTATTTAGAGTTGTGGTCCAATACTGTACCGGGGACAGACATATAGGCATATTTCATCAAAAAATTCATTTTTTTCAGTTGTTGTTGTGATACGATTAGTCCCTCTCTTGTAACTTTTACAGTACATTGCCATACCAGGTATAGCATTTCTCTTTCCGAAGAGTTAACTATTACTACCTCTGTTTTTTAAAGAAGGCTCATAATATTTATTTTAAAGTCATACTATGGAAACTTCAAAAAAAAGTCATTAACATTTACAATATAAAATCAAGATCATTGTATACATTATGAAATATACTTTCAAATGGTACCTATATAATATTATAGTATTTGATATTTTTTGCTATATAAACTTGGTGAAACTTTATTACTTTTTTTATTAAAAAAGTTATAGGCCTCTTTTCAGGGAGTACATGGCGTGTACACATTATGTGAAACTTCGTGATACATGGCTGACTTATGAAATTCGTGTAAACCATGGTTTGAGAGATCGAGGTTTTCCTCTTAATTTGCGACGCCACTTTGAGCATTACCTGATTGGAAGTTTATAGTGTAAACCTTAGTCGATTAGAATAGAGGAATGCTGACTTTGGCCAGACTATGCGTTCCAAAAGTTTATGTGGGTATATGGTGAAACCCAACCCAGCTGAATGTGCATTTAACTACTCCTATATAATGTGGCATATAGAGTCAGGGTTTGCAGCTTGCACTTGGACCACTTCGTTTTGTCTAAGACATATTATCCACGGTAGTTTACTCAACTCTATTTTTCGATGTATTTTCGGAATAACTAGCACATATTATTTTTATAGGAACTTAAGATTTGTTTATTGAGGGACAAAGACAGTATAATTTTTTAGACAATATGATTGTTCGGACATTGGTGGAGTCATGATGTCAAAATCCTGGTTTTCATGGTCTTTTTACCGGTTGATGTGGAAAATATTTTTTGTATAAATTTGGAGATGACTATTTCTGATGTTATACTGTCGATTCAGTTGTTGTTTTTTGTGGCCAAAGGGCATATGTTAAGATCAACAAACCCTTACAAGACCCTCCTTGTTTAAAACAAGATTACGGCAAGTTTCTTGGGGGGAACGACACCCTGAGTGAAGCTTGATTCTGCATACGGACCTCCGTACCACATCGGAGCCAAGAAAACATTGTTAACGCAACACCCGAGAAGTCACCTATAATATTCAGAAGATCCGGCAACATTTATAAGATAAGAGGATCGTCGTCCTGGAAAAGAACGCGGCAAAGAGGGTTGCACGACCACTGTGATGATGTTGAATCTGGCCAAACCATGCCTCGCTACTCTCACTATCCCCAAATCCGTCTAGACAGATCGAGAGAGACTTGACATCACTGACACTATGACGATGTTGAAGCTGGCCGAACCCTGCCTATGAGAGAAGAAACCAGCAAACTGAGACACATAGACGACGTGGAAAATACGCAGACATAACTAGATCCACCACTCCAAAAGAGCAATGATCATATGATTCGCCGCCCTCTTAGGCCACCGATGAGACTGTCGCAGGTGAGGTGGATGAGATATTGTGAACCCTTAGTATTGTTCTGCATAGTGCCACAGATGGTTGACCAAATCTAAACTTTGTGGACCTAACTACACCAAGGAGCACAATTACGAAGTCTACATTCCTTGATTGCCGGCAGGGAATTAATGGAGGAGACGGCAGGAGCTTATGCGATCTAGGTCAGTGATGTAATGATGTGTTACTTCTTTTGTTATTTTTATTCAATATAACTCGGTGATTCTGTTGTTGTTGGCACATACGACTATAGCTTGTTATTAACATGTTTTTAGATCAACCAGTGGCACAAATAGAATAGAGATGTATTCCTATATGTATTGCAGGGGTTCTAATAAACCTCTTATCAAATACAATATCATTCACAAGCTAGACATATTATTAGCTCCCAGGAGTATCTCAAATGTAGCCCAAGCTTTAGGGAGGCCTTTATGTTCTAAAATTTGTAAATTAATTTTCTTTGTTTTAAAATAATATGAAAAATTTGGGTATAGTCAATAATGTATACTATAAACATGCAAATCTCAGTATGAAATACTTGGTATTTTGTGATACACAATATGGCAAAAGTGTGGATCCGAGTACAATGAATAGTGCACTTTTTTTAAACACAATACAGACACTAACCGCTCACATACATGCGCATATACTCAAATCTATGAATGCACACACGCACACCCTACCCTATGAGCGCGTCTGAATAATTGAGCCGATGGATACGGTCTTGGGATTGACAAAGTCACCACGGGCGACTCGCCGTCGACAGGAATGTCGACTTCCACTGCAGAATATTCTGTTTAATTGAGAAACACTAGCGCCAAAACTGAGTTTTGAACTTTGATGAGCTAGGGCATAACCACCCTCCTAACCATCCAAGCACATGTTGGTTCTCTTGGAATAGTGCACATTGTAAATCTATAAATTTGTCTGATTTTCTTCATTTTTGTGTAGCCTAGAATATAAATAATTTTGCATTGAGATTTGCATGGTTGTAAGATACATCATTGACAACATGGAAACTATTTTCATTTTTTCTTAAACTTTTAAGTATATTTTCAAAAAAAATAAGAGAATAAAAGTCTTTTTGGAGCTAAGCTTCCATTTGTCCACCTCGGCCCACGAGAAACTTTGATGATATAAAATTTGTGATGGTTTTCAGAGATGATTTACAGTTCCACTTTGCGATGCAACTTTTTTTTGTTACCTACGCGCATAATACCCATTATTCTAAGAATATTAGTTGCCAGGAATTCATGCTTACTTTCAGAGAAATTTTTACGTGTCTTTGATCATTGGGGTATACCCTTTTTTAGCATTAGCCATTCATCGAGCATGCAAAATCCGGTAAACTTTTTTTTTTGCGGTGAGAAAATCTTGATAAATTTTCCTTGAGCTCATCTCCTTTTTTGAGCTTATCAGAGAACATTCGGCGTGAGACACGATTAGCAAACGAAACCAAACGCCCCGTTCCCTTACCTGCTGTTTCGTTGGCCCATTAATCAGAGGTATGCTACATCAATGCTGGCTGAAGCCCACACTTGTCGGGCCCAGCCCCTTGTGTGCTCGAGATGAACTTTTAGGGCTCGCAATTACCTTGTCAGCCTGTACTTCTCATTTTCTCAAGTCCACGTCCTTTGCGCCGTCTCCACCAGACCACATACGACGCCGCAAATCGCCATGACGCCGCACGTCTCCCTAAACTCTGCCGCTGCCGTCGCACTCGCCGCCGCCTTCTTAGCTCTCCAGCAGCCACGCCCAGCACGCCTGCACCGTCGGAAGGCGCTGCTACGTTGCCAAACGAGCTCATCTTTGACATTCTTTCCAGGTTACCGATGAGGTCCGTATGCCGGTTCCGTTGCGTGTCCAAGGACTGGAGCGCCCTCATCTCCGAACCAGCCTTCGCCGCCAAGCATAAATCTCGTCATGCCCAGCCGCTCATCGTTGTGGCTCACTCCAAGGGAGAATCCAGAAGAACCAACCTTCAGCTTATGGACATGGATGGTAATATAGTGAGAGCAATAAAGGGCGCATATGGATCTCGGTTGATCTCCACGAGCATAGATGACCTTAGAGCATCTCCAACAGGCGCCCAACATTCCGGCGCCCTAAAAAATTTTTGCAGCGCCAAAATAGCCTTTTAGCGCGTGGGGTGACCGTTTTGCTCCAGCAGACGCGCTATAATTTAGCGCGGCTGTCGCGCTCCAGCAGACGCACTAAAATACAGCGTGCATCCAATAACAGTACGAGAAACAAGTCCCTTAACTTTTACAAATAAGCCCAGATAACTCGCAATCAGATCCCTACAATTGTTTTTAAAAAAGCAATTGGATCCTTTTCATCCACCACCACGCCATGGCTGCTCCGGCGCAATTCCGGCGGCCGTGGCAAGGAGGAGGGGCGATATCGAGGCGGAGGCGAGCTCGCGGCTGGGCTATGCCCGCCGAGGGAACCTGGCAGAAGACGGAGCTCGGGCACGAGGTCGTTAACCTCCTCCTCCTCGTCCTGAACAAGGAGACAACGCTCTGGCTCGCCGTGCTCCGGTCCGTCATGGTGCTGGACCTCCTCATGGGGGCCTTCGCCACCGGGAGCTGCGGGGACACGCCGACCACCGTGTACGTCTCTGGCTTGGTACGAGAAGAAGAGGACCTCGCATGCGGCAGAAGAGAGCCCCGAGGACGCGCTCAAGCTCAAGGAGCAGCGCAAGGTGCTGTTGCTGCTCGCGACATTCGCCACGGGCATCTCCTACGGTGCCGGCGGGGGCAGGGGAGGCAGCGGCGGAGGAGGGCGGGCGGCGGGGGCAGGGGAGGCAGCGGCGGGCGACGGAGGAAGGGCGGCGACCCGTGGTCGCCGTGGAGGAGGGCGGCGGGCAGCGGCAGGCCGTGGTCGCCGCAGGGGAGGGCGGCGGCCCGTGGTCGCCGTGGAGGAGGGCGGCGGGCAGCGGCAGGCGACTCAATTCCGGAAGTTTCAGCTCAGTTGTTATTTGCGCGTGAGCTCTCGTTTGCCCAGCGCGCGGTTGGAGGCTCCAAATATGATGCAAAAAATCCAGCGTCCTCCAGCGCGCTGGACGAATTTTACGGCGCGCTGGCTTATAGAGCGTCTGTTGGAGCGACATTTTTGTTCCCACATGCGCAAAAAAGCAGTTATTTACAACACTTGAGATCTGTCTACGGCTTTGGTCGTGCTGTTCCGTCTGGCTCATACAAGATGGTCCGGATTCAGTATGGCTGGGCCTGCGATGTTTTAACTTTAGGAGGGGGCAATGGATGGCGGTTTTCAGGTTCGGCCCCAACAAATATCTGCTATAATGGAAGATCCCCGGTCGTTGTTAACGGTGTCATGTACTTGGTGGGGACTCGACATTTGCACAATTACTCCTTACATTGCTTCGACCTCGAGAGCACAAAGTGGAAGAAAACGATCAAAGGCCCCGTGTGGAAGCGGACAACAGGGACCCGCATAACTGAGCTCAATGGTGCATTATGCATGGTCCAATCGGAGATTGATGAGACAAGCGTGACAAATAATGAACATGCCAACATATGGCTCTTAAAAGATTCCGATAAGAATATATGGATCAAGGCGTATACTATTCCGATGGACGCGGACACTTCTTATTATATACCTTTGAGGGTCACACATGATGGTGGCAACTTGCTTTTCCACTGTACCCTTCACGGAGAAGGAGAGGAAGTCCGAGTCTATAATCATCACACAAGGACATGCAAGTTGCTGTGGAAAGTAGATAAAATCGTGGAAGATATTGGTCTTTGCAACTTGCAATTGGACCGTTTTGTCAAAGCCAAGATTTAGTCCCTATGGTAGCTGAATACACTCTTTTTTTGGATTGTTTTCTGTTGAATAATGCATTCGACAACAAACACTACATTACTTACTTCAGATATCTGTGGACTCATTGCTGAAATCTTTGTGATCGTTTTTACACGTTGTTGCTGATTAATTGCACGTGTTCATTTTCGAAGATAAACAATATTTCGATTGGGTATTGGTTACTCAACAAACATGAACGTCCAATCGATATTGCTGGTTTTGTTAAGCCCCTAATTCCATTTATTTATCTGTTTATTTAATGCTTTTAGTTATTTTTCAAAAGAGGAATGCGACATTGGCCTCTGCATCAATCGATGCATCCAGCCATTTTATGGCATAGCTTAAAGTATCAAAGTTTATTATTCATGCTTCACTCAATACGATGGCCACGAAAATGAGCCAAAAAATACACGCTTAATCAACATCTAATCTATTAAAATGTATGCATTTAGATGTTACTACCATGTAGAAAATTATATACATCTTAATGTGAAGCTAAAATCAATATGATGTGGTAGTTGTGCCATCCTTTAGAATTTCAGCGAAGGTGTCTTGAATCATCTTTAATTTGTTTATAACAAAATGTTAAATAAGATATAACACAATATATATTGATAACCTGATTTGGAACGGGACAACAACTTGGAAGCTTTCTTTTCTTCATCTTAAAATATATTTCCTTCTGTGTTATAACTTTAATCGGTAATTTACCATTAATGCATCTGTCATTTGTTATAAAAATACATTTACGTAATTAATTTGAATAAAAATTCAATGGTATAACTTTTCGTGCCATATAATCCATATTTCTTAGGTCGAATCGATAGTAAAACTTAGAACTCAAAAAGCGTGTGCGACATCTAGATGGAGACGGAGGGAGTGATAGAAAATTTTACTATAGCATGTGCGCGCGCGAGCTTCCTAGGTGTGGCCGTAACCCATCCAGCTTTGCATATTTCTATTCACAGGTGCACATAATCATATGGAAAGACAGAACAATCATCAGGTGGGACTTTATACAGGATGTCTTCTTGTGACAGCGACGGACAAGACTGGCGGTGACGGCAGCCCCAACGAAACTGTGATTAGATCCACGCATGGTGCATTTAGATGTACGAGCTCAAAGTAGTTGGCTTTCCTGTTCAAAAAAAAAAAAGTAGTTGGCTTTCGTTTTGGCAGTCCGTTGTATACTTTTTTGACACAAAGTCCTTTGTATACTCAGTTACTCACTATGCTCTATATATAAATCCAGTTATGTGGGGCCGAGTTATGTCGCTCGGGCACAATGTAGTAAGTATCATGTTCACCTGATGCAGGGGCTGCAGCTAGACTAGTTCAAGGTATGCGGCGCATACCCAATAATATTTGTAAAGTTTTTTCATTTTATACTTCATATGTACATACATGTATGGCAGTTGATCTACACGTATAACTCAAGAAAAAATAACAAAAGTGTTCCAGCTCAATCCTATGTCGACCTGCCATCCACTCTTCGGCCACTATGACCGTTTAGTTCTATGAGGTGATAGCATAACACGTCGCAATGGTGTAATCAAACATCAGGTTTTGGTTCTAATCCACGTCTAGCCACATAAACATGACACCAAACACCGGGTAAGGAAAATGCAAAACAGTAAAAACAAGCAACCAAACGGGCTGCACAACGTGGATTTTGCCTCGTTTTTTCTGGGACAGACCCTGTGGAGCCACGGAGCCAAATGGGCCAAAGTCCGTGCCGGAAACCAAACACGCCCTAAGTTGCTGCTGGGCTACCTGGTTTAGGGCATGAAACCTGGAAAGTGCGATAGCACCTCAGGGCAACTCAGCACTAACCTTGTCATCTATCGGAGACTACGGGCGCATGGAGAGGGACACCACACCCTAGTCATCTTCCCCTCAGCCCCACCGGCCCAACTCCGCTTGCACGGTGGCACATGCATCTCACAGACACAACGGCAGAGGCAGCGGCACCATAAGTTTATTTCTTAATTCTTTTCAAATGCATATTCACCAAACCCTGAATTTAAAATAGAGGAAATTGCAGCTATAATTTTTCGGCTCCAAAAGAGAAATCATAGAGATACAAATTATAGGTTTCCCCTTATTCTTGTAATGTAACTAAACTATTGAGGTGACGGTGCTGCTATAAAAAATCCGTAGTTGAATTATTGTTATTTGAACTTCCAATCTTGTATTGTTGTGTTGCAAAGAAGCTCGCATACACAATTGTAAAATCCTAGCTCCACCACTGACCTAATGTCTTTTGATCTTTGCCATACTGGTTTTCTTAGTATACGGAATGAATGTATTTTACAATGTACATCCAGGAGGTAGGGAATAACAGTAGCATGTAGAAATAGTTTGTGGGCTGGCACATCGCAGCATTCAGTATCTTGCGTGATGGTGTGCCAATTAGATGGAAGCGGCAAGTTGAGAGTTGGTGTAGTGAAACGGTCAAGCTTGGAAGTTGGCTGGTTAGCTTCCAAAATATACCGTGCATATATAGATTCTGTTAACAAAAGTTTGTGACCAACCATTACACTATTGGGAGTCATGGTAGTCTGAGGTCCGAATGACGAGCACACTGGTGTTCGCGATCCACATGATGGTCTCCGGAGGTGTTCGCGATCCACATGACGATCTTAAATAATGTAGCTTGTGAACATATTCCTACCAAAAACACTAAAATACTAGCAATCTTTTTTGTTTGGCCATGGGCAGAGTTTCCTTCGATCAAATTAATTCCTCAACGTGAACGAGTTTGTCTCACAAAGTTTGTGCTAGTAACGGTTGTGACAAACAATATGGGCTAGCATCGGAAGCCCAACACACACGTTCCTATTGCATATATGCCGCCTCTTAGTCGAATACGGGGGTACGGATTTGCAAGGAACCTTTCAGCGAATACGTGCGAAACCCTAGTCCTCTTACGCCGTCCACACCGTACGAAGCTACCGCACATCCTCCACATGGCGCCGTCGCCCAAGCACCGGTCTCCTAAACGCCGCCGCCGCCGCAGTCTTCTTAGCTCTCATGAGGCCACGACGAGCTACACGCCTCCGCCGCCGGAAGGCGCCACAGCGGCCGTTGGCACGTTGCCATACGATCTCATCTTCGACGTCCTTTCCAGGGTGCCGTTGAGGTCAGCTTGCCGGTTCCGGTGCGTGTCTAGAGGGTGGCATGCCCTCCTCTTCGATCCGGCTTTCGTCGCCGCATATACATCTCTCCATGCCGAGCCGGTCATCGTCGTTAGCTCCGTCCCGTCGCATCGTGGCGGAGGAGGCCGCGACCTGCGGATGATGGACATGGACGGCGACGCCGTGATGGTGTTGAAGAACATGCGTGGCTTCGAGGTGCTCTCCACAAGCCAGGACGACCTCATCTGCACTACCGACTTTTGTTCAGCTGGTAAGACTGTACATGTGATCGATCCGGCCACCGGGAAGGTGCTTGCGGACGTTCATGGTGCGCCTCCATCCCGCCGAACCTTCTTTGGTTTCGGTTATGCCATCCCGTCGAGCGTGCACAAGGTAGTCCGCGTGATGAACGATGATGACCGGAGATGCCGATGTGACGTATTCACATTAGGAGCCAGCAGAAGAAGATGGAGGCCGTCAGAGATGCCCCCAGCCTGTGTCAGAGGGTCCGCGGTCGCCGTCAATGGTGTTATGTACTTCTTAGCATGGAGGGATGACACCTTACTTCCCTTTGATCTCAACAGTGAAAAATGGAAGAAGACGATTGAAAGCCCACGGAAAGTGGCAGGCCCGAGCTTGGGGACGAAAGAGTGATGACCCGCATAGCCGAGCTCAATGGTGCATTGTGCATGGTTAAGCCAAAGAAGCGCGATCATCAATTCATTAATAATATATGGATCTTGACAAATCAGGATATATGGATCAAGGCGTACACGATCCCCACAGATTTGTTCACCCATTCGTGTGTGCCTTTGAGGGTAACACGCGATGGTGGTAAATTGATCTTCCATTGTATCCATAAGGGAAAAGGACCGGTAGTTCGAGTCTATGATCCCCAGACCGAGACATGTAGGACGCTTTGGAAACTGGATGCATCCCTGGACACAGTAGTAGGACTTTGCAGTTTAAGCTTAGACCGTTTTGTCTCAACCAAGATTTAATATATATGCCGTAGCTCGGTCCTGTGTACTTTGAACTACTGTACCATTTTTCCAATTCATACATCTAGATTGCCAATTCATAGTTCTTGCTTGTTCTCGATTGATTGCAGAAATTAGACCTGAGTGGTTGGGTCGACCGTGCTATGGCGCTGTCAATAACCTCCCGGAGTTGGTGTAGTGATTGCTAAGACGCAACGTCCTCGCTGTTAGACATAATGTATACGTACAGTACCGGGTATGGTGTAGTACACCAACCCGTATTGTACCCCTGTGTACATGCCACGGTAGAGGCTGTTTCTACCCCTATATAACACGCACCCGATGCTCTCCAACGAGGCATCGTTCTCCCCAAACCATAATATGGTATCAGAGCCTACTCTTCCATGACCTAGCCGCCGCACACACAAAAACCTACGACACAAAACAAATCACGACCAAACCTCCCCCGCCGCCGCCATGAGTTCGTCGAAGGACTCGCTGGCCGCCGACCTGGGAGCGCCCCCAAGCCAAACCTTGACTCGCAAGAACTTTCTCCTATGGAAAGCCTTGGTGTTTCGTGCGTTCCGCGGAGCACGAGTCACGGGCCTGCTCGACGGATCTGACCGCGCGCCGCCCGCAATGATCGAAGTTGACGACAATGACAAGAAAAAGATCAAGGTCGAGAATCCTGCCTATGTCGCCTGGATTGCTCGAGACCAGCAGGTGTTGCGGTTCCTCTTGAACTCGCTCTCACCGGATATCCTCTCCCACGTGCTCGGGATGGACTCCACTGCTGAAGCCTGGGCTGCAATCACCGGCATGTTCACCTCCGCTTCGCGGTCCAAGGTGCAGCATCTCCGGACAGCCCTCAATGACACGAAGAAAGACAAGCTCACGGCGGAGCAATACTTCACCAAGATGAAGGGTTCGCCTCGGAGCTGGCAGCCGCCAGCAAACCCCTCGATGAAGACGAGCTCATCGGGTACATACTGCATGGACTAGACGGCTCCTACAACTCCCTCGCCGCCGCCATCAACGCCAACCCCGGTACCACCTTAGATGATTTCTTTGGGCAATTATCTTCTTTTGACATGCGCAATGAGCTCCTAGATGATCCCACCGATGGCGCCTTCACCTCCTCTGCAAACGCTGCTCAGCGTGGACGAGACACTCGTTCGCCTCGCAGTGGAGATCGCGGCCGTGGTGTCGACCATGGTTACCGCAGTGATCGCGGTGACTATGGCGAGCGCGGCGACCGCGGCCCACGTGATGACTACCGCCATGGAGGCTATGGAGGCTATCGAGGAGGCCACGGAGGTGGCCGTGGAGGTGGACGTGGCCACCGTGGAGGCTATGGAGGTGGCCGTGATGGCGGACGCCGCCGTGGCCGCCGTGATCGCGCTCCAACCCCGTACGTCGATGTTACATGCCAGATCTGCAAAATTCATGGCCATCCGGCTGCTGATTGCTGGTGGCGCTACAAGAACGATGGTTCTGACAGCGATGGTGAGCAAGATGACAAGGACGCACACATGGCCTCCTATGGTGTGGATACCAATTGGTACTCCGACACGGGGGCTACGGATCACATCACCGGCGAGCTGAACAAGCTCTCCACTCATGAGAAGTACAATGGACGTGATCGTGTCCACACGGCCGACGGAAAAGGTATGGTTATAAGTCATGTTGGTCATTCAACTTTACGCACCCCACACACATCGTTTCATCTAAGAAATGTTCTTCATGTTCCAAATGCATCCAAAAACTTGCTATCTATTCACAAGCTTACACTTGATAATGATGTCTTTCTTGAGTTTCACCCGTTCTTCTTTTTGATTAAGGATCAGGCAACAAGACGGGTTCTGTTTAAGGGTCCGTGTCATGGAGGTCTCTATCCCTTAGTACCGATCTTCACAGGGACGTCCAAGCATGCATTTGTTACAATAAAGCCTTCGTCCTCCACATGGCACAGACGTCTAGTGCATCCTTCTTCATTTGTGGTTCATCAAGTTCTTAGAAAAATGAGTTATCTCATTCTCCAGAAATAAACCCTTACATTTGTGATTCTTGCCAATTAGCTAAAAGTCATCAGTTACCATATCCTGTTTCCACTAGTGTATCCACTGTTCCTTTGGAGCAAGTGTTCTCTGATGTATGGGGTCCTGCTCCCATTTCTGTTGGCAAGCACACTTATTATGTAAGCTTTATCGATGATTACAGTAAATTTACATGGATTTATTTGCTTAAGAACCGTTCTGATGTTTATCAAGTCTTTCTTAATTTTCAACAACTTGTTGAGCGCAAGTTTGGTCGAAAAATCATCACTATGCAAACTGATTGGGGTGGTGAGTATGAGAAACTAAACAACTTCTTCCAAAAAGTAGGCATCACCCATCATGTTTCTTGTCCACATGCCCATCAACAAAACGGTTCCGCTGAACGAAAACATTGCCACATTGTTGAAGTTGGTCTTGCTTTGCTTGCTAATGCATCCATGCCACTTAAGTTTTGGGATGAAGCATTCCTCATAGCCACATTCCTTATCAACTTGCTCCCAAGTAAGGTTCTAAGATTTGAGACTCCTGTTGAACGACTCCTTCAAACCAAACCAAATTATGACTCACTTCGTGTGTTTGGTTGTGCTTGTTGGCCCAACCTTCGTCCCTACAACAAACGAAAATTAGCTTTCCGCTCCACACAATGTGTTTTCCTAGGTTACAGCCCTCGTCACAAAGGAGTTAAATGCCTAGACACCACTACTGGTAGAGTCTATATTTCTAGAGATGTTGTGTTTGATGAACAAGTTTTTCCCTTTGCTTTCTTACACCCCAATGCCGGAAAACGCCTCAAACAAGATATTTTGCTTCTTCCCACATCATCCACACAAGGGGCTGCACAAGTTAATGACCACATGCCTTTGCCATATGTTCCTGTTACTAACCATACACAGGACGTTGAAGATCAAGCTGCTGAAAATTCTGTGCAAAATTATCAAGAAACGAGTGAAAATGAAGCCTCAAATGATAACCACATGCATGCAGAAAACGACAATTCTGGGGTGTCCTCCGATGCTGATTCCGTCTCGGATCATGGGCACAACAATCCCAATGCCGACCCTGCCCCCTCTGGCTCCGCTGCTGATTCGTCGGCGGCCGATCCCGAGGAAGATGCTCCTGACGGTGACGCAGCCACCCGTGCGCCTGGCCCGCGTGCACCTGCGCGCCATGATGACTCGACGGACCCCGCCATCAACAGTGACAACGACCACCTGTCGCCCTCTGGTTTGCCTGGACTAGGAGATTCTCTGCATGCCGACGCCAGCGACAACGACCGCGGACACGCGTCTGCTCCTCACTCGCCGGTTTCATCAGCTCGATCATTGGCTCATGATGAGAACGCAGTCAACTCTGCTTCGTCTGTGGTGCCAGGATCTTCTGCGCCATCCTCTCCTGTGGCACCACGAACTCGCCTACAAAAAGGTATAAAGCAACCCAAATCTTACAAAGATGGCACCATCACTTATGGTAGGCAACCAAAAATTTACAAAGAGGCAAATTCTGTTAGATATGGTATGCTAACCTCTACAGGAGAACCATCTTCTCTTTCTGAGGCACTTCATTCTTCGGATTGGAAAAAGGCTATGGAAGAAGAATATGATGCATTGCTCAAGAATAACACTTGGCACCTTGTTCCTCCAAGCTCCAACAAAAATCTGATTGATTGTAAGTGGGTTTACCGTATCAAGAAAAATGCTGATGGTACAATTGATAGGTATAAAGCACGCTTGGTTGCAAAAGGATTCGAACAAAGATATGGTATAGATTATGAAGACACATTCAGCCCTGTTGTTAAAGCTGCAACAATTAGGGTGGTTCTAGCAATTGCAGTCTCACGAGGCTGGAGTTTGCGGCAGCTAGATGTCAAGAACGCGTTTTTGCATGGTGTTCTGGAAGAGGAAGTCTATATGAAACAACCTTCAGGTTTTGAAGATCCAAATGCTCCCCTTCATGTTTGTAGATTGGACAAAGCTTTGTATGGTCTAAAACAAGCTCCAAGGGCATGGTATTCTCGTCTCAGTTCCAAACTTCATGATTTTGGGTTTACACCATCCAAAGCCGATACATCACTATTTCTTTATCACGAGTCAGGTAACAATATTTGTGTTAATTTATGTTGATGACATTATTGTGGCTAGCTCCTCAACCGAAGCTGTTCCTGCCTTACTCAAAGATCTTAATCAACACTTTGCTATCAAAGACCTTGGTGACTTACACTTCTTCTTGGGTATTGAAGTCAAGAAATTTCAGGATGGGTTGATACTCACTCAAGAAAAGTATGCAATGGATCTCTTGGCTCGGGTAGGGATGAAGAATTGCAAGGCTGCTCCCACGCCATTATCTCCTTCCGAGCCCCTATCTCTTCATGATGGCTGTCCTCTTGGTCCTGAAGACAACACACAATTTAGAAGCATTGTTGGTGCTCTCCAATATTTGACACTCACACGTCCTGATATATCCTTCTCAGCCTCTACCGTGGCATGTACACAGGGGTACAATACGGGTTGGTGTACTACACCATACCCGGTACTGTACGTATACATTATGTCTAACAGCCCCCCTTAATCTAAACGTTTACAAAGGTTTAGATTACGCTTAAACTTATTTAACTCTCTAACAGGAAGTGCCTTCGTGAATCCATCAGCCACTTGATCTTTGCTTGAAATAAACTTGATCTCTAAATTTTTGCTTGCCACTCTTTCTCGAACAAAGTGATAATCGATCTCTATGTGTTTGGTCCTTGCATGAAAAACAGGATTTGCGGACAAGTAGGTAGCACCTAAATTGTCACACCACAAACATGGTTTCTCCTTTAACTTCACACCAAGCTCATGAAGGAGTGCCTCAACCCATATCAACTCAGCAGTTGCATTTGCTACAGATTTATATTCAGCTTCAGTGCTTGAACGAGAGACAGTGGCTTGCTTGCGAGAACTCCAAGAAACAAGGTTTGGCCCAAGAAAGATTGCAAATCCTCCTGTGGACCGTCGATCATCGGGGCATCCCGCCCAATCTGCATCAGAGAAAGCACTCAAACGTGTGTGAGAAGAGTGCAAGAATGTAAGTCCAAGTGACAATGTACTTTGAACATATCGTAGTATCCTCTTGACGGCTGTCCAATGAACTGTTGTTGGTGCATGAATAAATTGGCAAACTTTGTTAACTGAGAAGGATATATCAGGACGTGTGAGTGTCAAATATTGGAGAGCACCAACAATGCCAGTACCGGGTATGGTGTAGTACACCAACCCGTATTGTACCCCTGTGTACATGCCACGGTAGAGGCTGTTTCTACCCCTATATAACACGCACCCGATGCTCTCCAACGAGGCATCGTTCTCCCCAAACCCTAATACTCGCACGTTTGTAGTCGGATCGTCAACGTCGACGCCACCCAAATCGTAGCTATCCTCTAATCGAAAGATCGGACACCTTTGGCTCTATCAAGTGGTATCAGATTTTAGCTTGCTCGGTGAGAACACAATTTATCTCTAGATTAGATTTGTTTTTCATACCTACAGTCCACCGAAAAGGCCATACAACAAAATTAAATTAGTTCATCCTCGTCCAAAAACAGTCTTAGCCTTTTCGCCTAATCACTTGGTTTTTGTTTTGTTAAATTTTCGTTGCATCGTGTGTCGAGTTGCTGGTTTTAGTCTTAGTCCTTAAGAGTTTCGAGTTCTAGTCACTTTTTCGTCACGTATCTCCATCTTCCGTTGCCATACTTGTTGTTCTCCATCCCTGCCACCGTAGTTTTTCTTTCCTTTCGTCACCTCCGGCCACCGGGAAGGTATTGCGGACGTTCATGGTGCGCCTCCATCCCGCCGAACCTTCTTTGGTTTCGGTTATGCCATCCCGTCGAGCGTGCACAAGGTAGTCCGCGTGATGAACGATGATGACCGGAGATGCTGATGTGACGTATTCACATTAGGAGCCAGCAGAAGAAGATGGAGGCCGTCAGAGATGCCCCCAGCCTGTGTCAGAGGGTCCGCGGTCGCCGTCAATGGTGTTATGTACTCATGGAGGGATGACACCTTTCTTCCCTTTGATCTCAACAGTGAAATATGGAGGAAGAGAATTGAATGCCCATGGAAATTTGTAGGACCCGAGCTGTGGAATGAAACAGTGATGGCTCGCATAGCCGAGCTCAACGGTGCATTGTGCATGGTTAAACCAGAGAAGCGCGATCATCAATTCGTTGGTAATATATGGCTGTTGACAAATCAAGATATATGGATCAAGGCGTACACGATCCCCAAAGATTTGTTCAACCATTCGTGTATCCCTTTGATAGTAACACACGACGGTGGTAAAGTAATCTTCCATTGTATCCATAAGGAAGAAGGACTACTGGTTGTTCGAGTCTATGATCCCCAGTCCGAGACATGTACTACACTTTGGAAACTGGATGCATCCCTGGACACAATAGCAGGACTTTGTAATTTAAGCTTGGACCGTTTTGTCTCAACCAAGATTTAGTATATGTCGTAGCTCAGTCATGTGTACGCATCGAACTAGCATTTTTTCCCTTAACACCTGCACCCGCTATTCGTCAACATGCATATAATTTGTTCCGTTTATTGTTAAGTTGGACCCGTTGTTTATTTCGAGTTGAGCATAGCGAGATCGTTCGTCTAGTTAGTTAAGTTTCCTTCCTTGTACCAACTTGCTATTAATGAATTCAGGTTCTGTAACTTTGTATCCATCGTATTATAAGTCCCCTCTCGTAATTGGTAGATTGTTAGATAATGTACACCATCTTTTTTCCCAAAGCTAAACATCTAGGAGTTAAACACAACAATGTGTGTACAACTACAGATACATCGAATAAAGTTTAGCATTTGATCATTACCACGGAGTTTGATTGGGAAAGTCTTTTTCTTCTCATAGAGTTTCTACGGGTTAACAAGCTAGCTAGACTTAGGCCCAACATGCATTTCCTTTGTATTTCCTACCTCTTTGGGCCTATTACTGGAGCTGAACAATGAATATGATCGTTAACTTCTCAGGGAGTACGTTTATCTCAATTCTCTCAAACCCTTATCCTCTGGGCCGTCTCCGCCACCGCCAGATCAAAGCGGCAACACACCATCGTCATAAGGCTACACCGGTCGCCAACCCCTTTAGCACTCGGGTATCCACCACATGCATGCATGCAATGGAAGAAGGCGTGCTTACGTTACCCAATGAGTTTGTCTTCGAGACCTTTCTAGGGTGCTGTTGAGGTCCATGTGTCGGTTTCTAAGGAGTTAAGGAGTGTTGCACTCTCATCTCTGATCGATCCGACCTTCCTCACGAAACATAACGTTCTTTACGCTGACTCGTTCATCGTGGTGTGAACTTCTTCATCAGAAATCCGCCAGGAGGTCGTCGCGTGTGATTTCTGGATATGGAAGGCAATGTCGTGACAGTGATAAAGCACATAGCTGGCTTTGGGTTGATCTCCACCACGAGCCCAGATGACCTCATCTTTTGATGGTACAAATGTCATAGACCCCGACCACGTGGGAGGTGCTTGTGGACTGCACGAAACACCCAAGCCCTAGGTAAATGTCCATGCTGCCATACTCTTGTCCAGTAATTGCCATTGGTTGTTTTGTTCCATTTCGTTGGTACAAGGTGGCACGCCTTGACAACCACAATGCATGCCAAGTATTTACTTTAGAAGATAGCGGATGAAGGCATTCACCACGGTCTCTAGTCTTTTCCAATAAGAGTAAATTCCGGTGATTGTTAATGGCATCATGTACTTCTTGGTGGCACGAAAGCTAGAAGAAGCCATCACACTTTGGTACGATCTCGCGATTGAAGAGTTGATTGGGCATATCAAAGGCCCGCAACAAGTAGTTGGCCCACGAGTTGGCGGGTGAGTATTGTCAATGTGGTGGAGCTCAGTGGCTCATTGTGCATTCTTTAATTCAGTGCATTTATTAAAAAAATCATAAAGGGAAATTAATCATAAGGAGTGAATGTTCGGATTACAGAAATTGGAAAGAATGATTCAACCTTTTGATTGACGGTGGACGGGAACTTGCGGAATGTTATGTTACCACGTGGCAACTTTTGGTTGGTCCACTACAAAGGACGTGCACTCGTATCCATCATAAATGTTTTCAACATATTGCCCCTGAAAGATTCACATAAACATATATGGATCCTGGCGTGCACGATCCCAACAACCATCTTCTTACTGCACTCGTCCTTGTAGGTTCAGCATCGTCGCAGTGTGAGTGAGCTAAGGTCTCCCTCTATCTGTCAAGCCGGATCCGGGATGGTCGTGCAACCCTCTTTGCCGCGTTCTTTTCCTAGAAGGCGATGTTTTTATCTTCTAACCATCGGTAGATCTTTTGACTCTTATAGGTGAGACTTCCCAGATGTTGCGTCAAAAATGATTTCTTGGATCCGAAGTGGTTAAGAGGTCCAGATGTACAATCGAGCTTCACTCGGTGGACGACCTTTTCAGAATCGAGTTCGTCCATAAAAATAGAATTGCAAATTTTGATGCACATTGCCTGGCCAGGAGCTCTGTATCTGCGCCAGTAGGTAGGCAGGTTTGGCTACAATCTCCACCTGATAGTGTGTATGCAACCCTAAACATTGATTAATAAAGGGGCGGAATTCTGAAACAAAAACCGACGCGGGTCAGCCACCGAATGTGGATTTGAGTATAGTGAAAAGTGCCAATACAATATGTGGATTTGAGTTAGTCAATAGTGCACATTTCAAACCTATAAAACTTTTCTGATTTAGTCATTTTTGTGTATCCCGCAATACAAATAATTTTATAATATTTTGCTCAGTCCTAAGATAAATCATTGACTACATCTATTTTTTTTGTCAAAATCTATAAACTTGCAAATATAATTTTAAATAATAAAAGGCTTCTTGGAGCTCTTCTTCCCTTCCATGTATCTATCCCAGCCCTATTTTGGTTGTACTCAGCAGAACTAGTGTAGTACTATAAATGTAGGTCAACTCAAATCATGAAGTCGCGAGAAATTTCCCTGATACGGAGTAGAAAATTTGTGCCGGTGTTCAGAGATGACTTACGATTCCTCTTTGCCGTGCAACTTTTGTTGGCGGAAACCCAACGAGACGAGACACGATTAGAAAAGGAAGCCCAACACACGTTCCCACCTGCTCTCTCGTCGGCCCATTAATCAGATGCATACTACATCACGAAGCCCACTTATCGGGCCAGCTCCTTGTGTGCTCGTGATGAATTTTAAGGGCGCAAA
Source organism: Poa pratensis (assembly GCA_947311845.1). NCBI lineage: Eukaryota > Viridiplantae > Streptophyta > Magnoliopsida > Poales > Poaceae > Poa > Poa pratensis. The sequence continues at coordinate 34,058,340 of CAMZMU010000095.1, forward strand.
TTACCTTCTCAGCTTGTCTTTGCGCAGTCTCCACCAGACCGCATACGATACGCCGCCGCAAATAGCCATGACGCCGCACGTCTCGCCTGAATTCTGCCGCCGGCGCCGGCGTCGGCGCCTTACCTCTCCAGCAGCCACGGCCAGTGCGCCTGCACGGGGTGAAGGCGCTGCTACGTTGCCAAACGAGCTCGTCGGTGACATCCTTTCCAGGTTATCGGTGAGGTCCGTGTGCTGGTTCCGCTGCGTGTCCAAGGAGTGGAGCGCGCTCATCTCCGACCCAGCTTTCGCCGCCGCGCATAAATCCCGTCATCCCGAGCCGCTCATCCTTGTCAGCCACTTGAAGGAAAGATCCACGAGAGCTTACCTGCAGCTTATGGACATGGATGGAAACATGGTGAGAGCGATAAAGGGCACGTATGGATCTCGGTTGATATCCACGAGCACAGATTACCTTGTATGTGCCATAGATCATTGTGACGGTGCTGTTCACGTGATTGATCCGGCTTCTGGAAAGGTGCTCCTGGACTGTCAACACTTCGGCATCTATGGCTTTGGCCGTGCTTTTCCGTCAGGAAAGTACAAGGTGGTTTGTATCAAGATTGTGATGAACATGAACGTTTGCGGGGTATCAACTTTAGGAGAGGACCCCGGATGGAGGATCTCACCGTCGCCCCCTCCCACTCTCTACTATACTAGGCAATCCCCGGTCGTTGTTAATGGTGTCATGTATTTCTTGGCGACACGAGTCATGAACAATTTCACCTTGCATCGTTTCGATCTCGAGAGTGAAGAGTGGAAGAAGACGATCAAAGGCCCCACTGGCCACGAAGTGTCGAAGAGGACAAAAGAAATCCGCATAACTGAGCTCAACCGCACCTTGTGCATTGTTCAATCAGAGATAGACTTGACACACTTGAAAAATAATGAACATGTCAACATATGGCTCTTAACAGATCCCGAGAATGATTTATGGATCAAGGCATATTCTATCCCGATGGCCGTATCCACCTATGATTATACGCCGTTGAGGATAACACGTGATGGTGGCGAATTGATTTTCCATTGTAAAAAAGGAGGAGGAGGGGAACTTCGAGTCTATGATCCTGACACCAAGACATGCACGTCGCTGTGGAAGCTAGATAAAATCGCGGACACTATTTGTCTTTGCAACTTGAGCTTGGATCGCTTTGTCCAAGGCGAGATTTAGTTCCCGTTGAGTCAAAGCCACTCATTTTGGATTGTTTTTTCTTGGATAAATGCATCAGACAATGCTTATGATTTAGTAAATATATCTAGACTTGTTCTTTTGAGTCTTTATGGTCCATGTTACATGTTGCTAGATTGTATTTGCTCATATTCAGAGATAAGCTGTAGTTCGATTGTGTATTGGTTAATCGACAAGCATGAACATCCATCATTGGTTTTGCCAAACACCTATTTTCATCCTTTCGGTTTACTTCTTTAATGTGTTTAGTTGTTATTACCATGTTAGAATTTCGGGTAAGAGGGCGCTATTTAATATTCGAAATAAGCTTACATTTGACGGAATTATTCCAAAACACCTAGTTGAATGCATCTTCAGATACTCTCTCGTTTTATAGCTTATTAGGATGTTGTCTGGGACAGTGAATGACAATATGACGGTAGAGGCGGCTCGAACGGTGATTAGATCTCTATACGGTGTGTTTCGTCTACGGGTCATATGATAGTCTGACATACGGTAACGCGAGTGTGTGCTCGAGATCCACAGAGTTTTCGCAGTTGTGTTCGAGGAATAATCTTTATTACTCTAGCTCACAGCATTCAGTATCTTGCGTGATGGTGTGACCATTAGATGGAGGAAGCGGCAAGTTGAGAGTTGGTGTAGAAAAACGACCAAGCTTGCGAGTTGGCGGGTTGGGTTCTGTCAAGAAAAGTTTGTGACCAACCATTACACTATTAGTTTACGGGTTTCATGGTAGTTTGAGGTCAGAATGATGAGCACAATGGTGTTTGCGATCCACATGACGTCTCCGCAGGTGTTCCTCCAATGATCTTACAAAAAAAATACTGTAGCTTGTGAAGATATTCCTTAAAAAAACACTAATATACTAGCAATCTTTTTTATGATCAAATTCCTCAACGTGAACGAGTTTGTCTCAAAAAGTTTGTGTTAGCAACGGTTGTGAAAAACAATATGGGCTGGCATCGTAATTGGGAAGCCCAACATACACGTTCGTATTGCATGTCGCCTCTTAGCCGAATACGGGATTACAGATTTGCAAAGAGTACATCGCAAGAAACTTCTCAGCGAATACGGGCGAAACCCTAGTCTTCTTACGCCGTCCCCACCTTACGAAGCTACCGCGCATCGTCCAAATGGCGCCGTCGCCCAAGCATCGGTCTTTTAAACGCCACCGACACCGCCACCGCAGCCTTCTTAGCTCTCATGGAGCCGCGACCAGCTGCACGCCTCCGCCGGCGGAAGGGGCCGTAGCCGCTGCTGTCACGTTGCCGACCGATCTCATCTTCGACGTCCTTTCCAGGGTGCCATTGAGGTCAGCTTGCCGATTCCAGTGCGTGTCTAGAGGGTGGCGTGCCCTCATCTCCGATCCGGCTTTTATCGCCGCACATAAATCTCTCCCCACCGGGCCTGTCATCGTCGTTAGCTCCGGGGATCCTTACAGAGAAGTCGCGACCTGCGGATGATAGACATGGAAGGCAATGTCGTGATGGTGTTGAAGAGAGTTCCCGGCTTCGGGGTGCTCTCCACGAGCCAGGACAACCTCATCTGCACTACGGACTATTCTTTTGATGCTCAGAATGCATGTGTGATCGACCCGGCGGCCGGCCGGAAGGTGCTTGCGAACGTTCACGGGGCGCTTCCATACAGCCCCATCCTGTTTGGGTTCGGCTGTGCCATCACCTCTGGTGTGCACAAGGTGGTCCGCCTGAGTATCAATCCGACATGGCGATGTGAGGTATTCACTTTGGGAGTCTGCACAGGATGGAGGCGTTCAGAGATGCCCCGAGCCCCTGTCTCGGAAATCAGGTCGTCCGTCACTGTCAATGGCGTTGTGTACTTCTTGGTGGAAAAAACACTAAGAGATGCCACCTTACTTCCCTTTGACCTCAACAGTGAAAAATGGAGGAAGACCATTAAAGGCCCACGGAAAGTGGGGAAGAAAACAGTAATGATGATCTCCATAGCCGAGCTCAACGGTGCATTGTGCATGGTTCAGTCCAAGGTGCACAAACATCAGTTCACTAATAATATATGGCTCTTAACAAGTCAGGATATATGGATCAAGGCGTACACGATTCCAACACATCTCGCCACATATACGTGTACGCCTTTGAGTGTAACACGTGACGGTGGTAAACTGATCTTCCATTCTATCCTTGAGGGGGAAGGAATGGTAGTTCGAGTCTATGATCGCCACACCGAGACATGTACAACGCTATGGAAACTGGATATAGCCGTTGATAGAATAACAGGCCTTTGCAGTTTGAACTTAGATCACTTTGTCTCAACCAAGATTTAATATATGCCGTAGCTGAGTTCTGTCTACTTTGAACTAGCATTTCTTTTCCCTTAATACCTGCACGTGCTATTCATCAGCAATAATATAATTTGTTTTGTGTATTGTTAAGTTGGACCCGCTGTTCAAAGTATTTATGATTGTTTTTACCGGTTGTTGCTGGATTGTACTTGCTTATTTGGAGTTGACACAATAAGATATTCCCTCTCGTTAGTTAAAGTTGCATCATGTGAGTAACTTCGACCTGGTCGAAGATATACTAAATCGTGGTAACTTTTGGTTGGTCCACTACAAAGGAACCCCACTCGTATCCATCATAAATGTTTTCAACATATTGCTCCTGAAAGATTCACATAAACATATATGGATCATGGCGTGCACGATCCCAACAACCGAATGCACATATCACCGTACACCCTTGTCGGTGACACGTGATGGTGGTAAATTTATATAGTGCTTATTTGGTAGGCAGGATATATAGTCCTAGCTTACGATTTCCACACTGACATTTGTACAACACTCGTGGTCGTGGGACTAGACGACTGTACTAAACCTCTCGTCGTCGTCCTGCAAAAGAAAATCATCATGCTTCATTAGGTCAATAAAATGAGAACATAATATTTATATTTGTTGTTAGTGTCGCTATGACAAAAGCATTGGTAAGTGTTTGTGTAAGACAAGGAAGATTTTCCACAATCGACTGCGACTGCACCTCATGTTGACAATATGTGTCTTGAAGTTTCAGAAAGAAATAAAAGAAACACGGATGTACTTACGTGGTATAACACGGACTTGTTAAAAATAAATGTGCAAAAATATGACATGCTATACATACACACTTTTTGGTTCTTTGTATAGTTTATAAATGGTCACATTTTGCATGATTTGTTTGTGGACTCTAATATTATATATTTAATAAATCCACATGTGTTTTTAAAAGGAGAGGCTAACTTTCAGTCGGTTAAGAATCAATTTAATTTTATATCGGATGATGTCACCCAATTAGGGCTCGTTTGGTTGCAGGGGGAGATATCCCATGGAACTAAACCCCATGCGGGAATTTCCGTGCGCACCAGGGAACCACAGGTTTCCCCTCCCGCAAGGGAACAGCAGCAGTTGGCATTTGGACAGCAAAACAAGGGATCGAACGTGAACGGAAGGGAAGATTTGAAATTCGAAAATAAGGCCAGAATAGTACGTTTTTTACAACAGATACAAAAATTCAGGCATACAAATTAATACATAAATTTCAAGGAATACTCATAATCCAAAATACACAACAATAACAAACATATTCAACCACGACAACATAAGCAAACATCAATCTTTACATCTCCAGACAAATAAACATCAGATCACTACAAAATCTGGAAAAATAACAGTAATAATTCTGAAGTACAAACGAGAGGATTCAAGGCAGCATAAAAACTCTCATACATTACTCTCATACATTACTCCCATTCATTATTAGAAATTCATAAATAAAAAATGGTGTATCATGACTCCAATTCTCAACAAAACATCGCTTTCTCATCATGATTTCTGACTCGGGCCCTTGCTATTAACTCTCCAAAATCCAAGCTTGTACTGGAGAATTTATAAATAAGCTTGTGAGCATACATCAATAAGTAACTGCACCTCTAAATTTTTGCACTCAACATAACCAGGGAGATATAGAAATAGGATACTTTGATTTAATTGTGAATGCAATAGGGAATAACATCAGCTGAAACAAGCACAAGAACAACAAGTTGCGGTCTAGACATCCATACTAGCATATAAGGAAAAAAATGGAGATACAAGTTTCCAGATACAAGTTGTGCTGCCTCCTTCACCTCGAATAAGAAAAACAATGAAATATGCACATATGCTTGAGCTGTACTAACATTTAACTAAATCAATGATATATGTTAGGAGAGAAATACAACCAGATGATCATGCATGAAGACGAAAAATACCACATACAGTAAAGGAAAGCAAAATACCACACATATATAAATTACTTGAAACGAGCAGCAAGTGATAATCTTAGCAACAATCAATGAATTATCAAAAGCTGATCCTAAACTCACGGCTCCTTTTCTCATTCATTGTTCAGACTTAAATAGACAGTACAAGGACTCACACGTCTCCACTAACAGCTGATCCTAAACTGACTCCACGCCAAACATGCACAGCTAGCCTAGCAACTAACTAATTTGCCTTGAAACCCAATGCCGTGACACCTCTCCTCTCTGTCATTATGACAGAAATCCAATTTAAATAAGTAGATAAATCTTTTGCTACAAAAATGATTGCTCTCAGCTATCAAATTGCACGACTAATGCACAGGTTCAGCAAACAAAGTTCTAACCTTCTCTGAACCATGACATGAATACTCTACTTTCTACAAAATTTATGGAACACACATCGGATCTGCATCAACAGCAGAACGACCACGCCAACACAATCGCCCCCAAACAATCAGGCAATTCGATACCACACAGCCGCCGTGGACTCCCGACGAAACGTCCTTGTGATTTACTCACAGATTGCAGCTACTAGAGAAATATGGCCGTCGTCATGAGACGTGGGGACAGAAACAAGGGGGAGGGGGAGAAGCAAACCTTCGATAGGAGATGTAGCCGACCGGATATTGGACGAGGAAGCCGGCGAGATCTTGGGCCGACCCGGTGGGAGTGGGGAGAGGGGAGATTCGAGGGAGGCGGAGGCGACGGGGAGGAGGACTCGCTCTGGTCCGCGCTCTTGTCCGGTCGCCGCCGGAGGAAGGAGGTCGTGGCGTGCTGCGCCACCGGAGGAAGAAGATCGTGGCGTGCTCGCTGCGCTGCCGCCTCCCCTGTCGCGGAACGCGATCCCCACCTCCCGAGTCGAGGAATAGTCGCCCGGGGAAAAGACGGGGTCGGGCCGCCCGTCCTCGTCTCGTCGGCGACCAAACGGTCTAGTAAGTTGACCCGGGTCAAATTGGGCCCGGGGTTTCTTGGGCCAGGGAAAAGCGGGGGAACCCCCAGAGAACACCCGCAACCAAACGAGCCCTTACAGTTGCAACTCATGTCCTATCCTTCTGCAAGCGAAAAAAAGCATGTGAAACATATGTGCAAACTGGAAAAGCAGAGCTGCAACCTATATTCAAACTCACGGGCCGCACGAATCATGATATGAATCTGATGGTCTTAGAGTTGAATGAGATGTAATTTAGTTCATATTCGAATGAGAATTAGTGAAACAATTTAAATACTCGAGAATTATATTGTAACGCCGTCGTCGCCTCCTCTGATCCCTTCCTAGTTCTCCTGCAATTCTGATACAAATCTGATGGCTTTAGAGTTGAATGAGCTTTAATTCTTTAATTTAGTTCCTATTCGAATGAGAATTAGCGAGAAATTTTTAAATACTCGAAAATTATATTGTAAGATGCATCTACGGCAGGTTATCGATTTTATTCTGTTGTTTATAAAGTTAAGTCATCCAGAGTTTTTCTTCTTCCTTCAGTTACTGGGCTGGCAATTTACGAGGCCCAACACACAGCCCTTTTGCCTACGTCTCATAGGCCCATTAACTGGAAGCATCTGTACGTAACGTAATAGAACACGTCTCAGGCTCTCAGCCAGTTCCAAAACCCTCGTCCCTTGCGCCGTGCCGCCGTCGCCACCGCACTGCGAACGACGTCGTGCATCGCCATGACGCCACACCAGTCGCCTGAGCAGCAACGCCGCTGTCGCCTCCGCTGCCGCCTTCCTAGTTCTCCTGCAGCAGCGACCAGCACATGTTCACCGGTGGGAGGAGCTGCCAAGTTGCCAATCGATCTCATCTTTGAAATTCTTTCCAGGGTTCCAGTGAGGTCCGCGTGCCGATTCCGGTGCGTGTCCAGAGGCTGGCGAGCCCGCCTACAAGATCCGGTCTTTGTCGCCGCCCATAAATCACTCAACTCCGAGACATTCATCGTCGTCAGCTTCTTGAAGATATATCCCCGTGGAGTCCGTGAGCTGCGGCTGATGGACATGGACGGCAATGATGTGAGGGTAATAAAGGAGATAAACTGCACCGGTTTGCTCTCTGCGAGCATGGACGACCTCGTCTGCGTCAGTGACGAGTCTCACGATGGTGCACGTGTGATCAACCCGGTCACCGGAAAGGTGCTCGTGGACTGTCCGAAACTGGTGGGTGTGGAATCATGGGTGGCGTGGCGCGCCGTCTTCGGCTTCGGTCGTGCCATCCCGTCTGGTACTTACAAGGTGCTACGCTTCTTGCATGGCCGGGGTTGTGAGGTATTCTCGGTAGGAGATGGTGCAGGATGGAGGTGGTCAGACTGCCCCCCAGCCGATCTGGATTTTAATTCAGACAATATGTCCGGTGACCAAAGCTCCTTTGTTGCTGTCAAAGGTGTAATGTACTTTTTAGTGACGCGGAACGTATACGATGACACATTACTTTGCTTCGACATCGAGAGTGAAAAGTGGACGAAGGCAATCGAAGGTCCACAAAACATAGTGCGTTATAAGAGAAGATGGGGGTTATCAATCAGCATAGCAGAGCTCAACGACACTGTCTGCTTTGTTGACCTTCACCATCACCCGAATGAGCTGTCTACTTCTCGTCGATGTGCCAACATATGGCTCCTAGAAGATTCTCATAAGGATATTTGGATCAGGGCGTACAAGATCCCCATGGTTGAGTCCACCCATCATTTTACACCTTTGGGAGTCACACGTGATGGTGGCAAGTTGATTTTCTGTTCTAGCGGTAACACAAAAGGAGAGGCACTCCGGGTCTACGATCCTCACACCGATACATGTAGGACACTACGAAAACTAGGCAATTTAGTAGGCAGCATCAGCCTTTGCAGTACTTGGACCGCCTCTACCTCAAGTCTCAACCTAGATCCTGAATTCGCACGTGCCGCGGAGCCAGATCATGCTATGTCTTGAACTGTTTTCGGAATAACCAGCATAAATTATTGGTGGCGAAATTAGTTTTATTTTGGTTTCCTTAAAGATTTATATATATATATCATTTGTTCGGCCATTGCTGGACTCGTTGGTGAGAGTTTTCATGGCATTTAACTAGTTGTTGTGGGCGTATATTTGTTTACTTGTGTGTATGCATAATTTTGCAAACACATTCAGTTGTTACTACCGTGTACATAGTCTCTCTCTTTCGAATGTAAGTTTCCATGTCTATGATATCCTTTTCCAATGTATATAAAATATGGACGTTTATTCCTCCACAATGGCTGCCTTGCTGCATAGTATGGATCGCATCTATGAATTCTGAGATGATAATGTACCCCTCCGTGGGCTCTGTTGAACACAGTTTCATGTACCAGCAAATCAAAGAATGATATACTAGTACCATATATAACAGCTGATAGAAGATCTGCAACAAGATGCATGTGTGTTTGTTGTGGTATCGATCTGTCGTGAGCTTTGTTGTGCCATATATAACAAGATGTTTCAACAAGTTACATGTAGGTTTCTAAACTGAAGCTGATTGTTCAGATACAATGTCGTCGTGCAGTTTTTTTTTAGTAGTCGCTGTGCAGAATCTGGAGGTGGCTGCAGCGTCCAGTCCACAACATCATCCAAAAATCCAGGCCTAATTGCGATTAACTTCTGGGCGATCCTCACCCTTTGCGCCCTTCGCCCGTTCCACCATGACCCCATACGGGTCGCCTCATTCAGTTATTCACCTTCCTGCAGCCTCGACCTGCACCGGGTGCAGGCGCTTGCACGTTGCCAATCGAGCTCATCTTTTAGATGGTTTGTAGAGCGCCCGTGAAGTTCATGTGCGTGTCATGACCTGTTTTTCGTGGTCAGCTACCTTCAAAAGAAGAGACCACAACCTGCAGCTTAATAGTTTGGACTGTTGGTTCTACTGATTGGTGCATGGTACAGAGCACAAGTATTGAGTTTAAGTCCTGGCTATCGTAATTAATCATAAAAAATCTTCTTCAATTCATTTGTGGTCTACACGAGTCACGTGTGATATTACCATATAATTGGAATGTCCAACCTTCTCTATTAGTTCGAACTATTGGTTCTACTGATTGGTGCATAAAACATGACATGATATCAGAGTAGTTTTTTAGAAAAAATGGTGTCGGAGTCGTGAGGTTTTGGGTTAAGTCCTGGCTTTTGTATTTAATAAAAAAATTACTCTTGCTCCTTTTTTGTTCTTGTATTGGACTACACGAGTCATGCATGAGATTCTTCTATTCACGAGTGTCCTATACAAGTCACACGTGAGAGACGGTGGTACACAATGTGTGGATTGCTTGTCTTTTTTCACTTAGTTATAACTGATGGATGAAGTGGTTAGGCGCTTGAAACTTGCAACAGAGGTTTTGGTTTCAATACCCAAATAACATAGTAAATTTTTTGCGGCGCCTCCCTATCCAATGCGCACATCTATGCATGTATATCCTAGATGTGAGAGGCATTGTCTAGTGCATGAAACTTGATAGAGAACACAAAGTGTATGTTTTGCAATGAGAAGGGAACCATTCATCACATGTCTTTCTTGTGTCCAGCTATGAAGTATGATTGGAGTGTGGTGGCTAAGGCCATGGGTGCCCCTAATTTTCCTGGTTCCTTTTCTCAATTTTCTTGTGGATTCCATAGTTCTTGTCGATGTGCCGAAATGTCCAAATTGTTGGCACAACCTTCATATGATGGGCGATTTGGAATCTTTGCAACCAAGCTTGTTTTGAAGGAAAAATTATCAAATATGCGGTTGATATAATGTGCTGCTCTTGTGTCTTTAAAAAAACTGGTCAGGTTTATATAAAAATACAGATCGGAAGACTATCAAAATTGGTCTTGCTCTTCTTGCTCTTGCAACGGGCGGTGGAACTTCTATTGGTTGTTCAGACTCATCTTGGGATATCGATGAAATGAATGAACAATCAGATGATTGATCCAGATGATATGAAAAATAACTTTGATGTGGTTGTTGTTTGTCTTGTGTAGTCTCTGTTGGAATGGATGTTGATGCATTTGTTGTTGGTCCTTAGCGAAGTTGGTGTTGTTGGCTCGTAGCGATTCCGATGCTCGTTCGGTCTTACCTTTTCTGCATGTTTTTTTCTACATACTCCTTCCTTTCCTAAGAACGGCGAGAATTGGTTTTCATGTTTTCACCACAAAGAACAGTGTGAGATTGCGCAGGGTGTGGTTTAGTTCTTTTTCTCCCAAAACTACCCTATTTTTCGTTGTCTCCTCCTCTAAAGTTGCAAACCAAGTTAAACATTTCAACAAAAAAGTGGTAGTTTATTGGGTGCATGGTGCATACATATAGGGGAAAGAGGGCATGATGGGGGGAAGGAGGATTTATGGCGACGCGCCCGAGCGGGAAACAAGAAGTCTGGCCAACTAACAAGGGAGAGAATTAAGGACATCCAATTGTTATTTTAGCGGCAAAGTTGCAAAGTTTTATCACGCCAAAATCTTTCCTAATACGTGATTCAAAACATAAAACATGCATGCCATTTTTACAGAAAACGGAGGTAGTATAAACATTTTTGAGTTTCCTCCCACCACATTATTTGTAGGCGATCTGGGGGTTTGCAGATGGACTACTTAGTTTTGCTTTGATGTTTACACTTCGGATGCTTTGTTGTACTTTCTTATCTCTAAGGTAATAAAATTGGATCCCTTTGTGGACCGCGCGTGGAGAAAAAAAAGATCTTTCATGCATTGCATGCCCTCATCGTTTTGCTATCCTTTGGTGAACCATACAGATTCAAGGCCTGTAAATCTCTGCCTTTCCAAATCAATTTAATTTGAAACATGTCGATCTGGGTTTCGAGAGAGTCATCTCGTACTATGAGTGGAGTTGATTAGGCCATTGGTTATCCGGTTTGTGGAGCTATCATGTTTTAGCAGCCACTTAAGTGTTGGGCAAACTGTTATAAATCAAAACTCTCTCTACCTTAAAATGTTGACACGCAAAGCTCCTGCGATGTCCTCAGATAAAATATGTCTATCTAGGTTTCCAACATGTATAGTGTACCCCGCTCATTTGAGAGAAGTACCATATGTTCTATTGAGAATCTGGTTGGTTGCAAAGTGAATATAACGGCATAACCCTTATCAGGGCAATGAAAATCTCGATGTCACCTTGCAAAAGAAAACACCAGACCTATGCCATTAAAATGAGAACACAATATTTATTGTTCATAAACATCCATACGAGAAATATGCCGAGAAGTGTTTTTTTAACATAATACAGATTTTCGCACCTTGTGTTGACAGTGCATCTCAAAGTTTTAGAAAGAAATCCCACTAAATAAATAAATAAGAAGTTTAAGAACCAGTCTGAAATATTGTGTCAGTATAGCGGAGAGACAAAAAAGAAGTATACAAAAACATAGCATGCTATGTGTGTTAAAAAATACGCCTACGAGAAATTATTAGATTAGCAATTATACATACACATTTTACGGTTTTTGTAGAGTTCAAGTGATCACATTTTTGTCTGATTTGTTTATAAATGTTCATTCTACATCATATCGAGTTATGAATTCCACATACAACTTTTAAAACCCGAATTTTATTACATAAATAATTTATATAGTTTCTTTATGGTAACAAAGATCTTAAAAATCTTAAAAACAGCACTAAGTAACGCCTATGCAGCTTTTTGTTTTTTTTAGTGGAAGTAACGCCTATTCAACTAATCGACTGGGCTAGCACCTGAAGAAGCCCAAAATGCAAACCTATTGCCTGCTGTCTGTTAGGCCCATTAATCGGAAACATCTGTAGATGACATATTTTTTTTCAACGACTGTAGATGACATAGTACATGCGTGTTAACGCAAGCCTACGCGTCTCCGCGAGTCCCAAACCCTCGCCCATTGCGCCGTCGCCGCCACACTAGGAACGCCGCCGTGAATCGCATGACGCCACACCAGTCGCCTGAACAACGCTGCCGCCTTCCTAGTTCTCCTACAGCCGCGACCAGCAGGCGTGCACCGGGGATGCAGCTGCCAGGTTGCCATTGGAGCTCATCTTTGAAATTCTTTCCAGGGTGCCGGTGAGGTCCGTGTGCCGGTTCCGGTGTGTTTCGAAAGGGTGGCGAGCCCTCCTCCATGGCCAGATCTTCATCGCCGCCCATAAATCTCTCAATGCCGAGACGTTCATCGTGGTTATGTCCAAGAAGAAAGTTCCTGGTGGAGGCCGCGAACTGCACCTGATGGACATGGACGGCAAGGATGTGAGGGTGATAAAGGGCATGAGTTGCTTTGGTTTTCTCACGGCGAGCATGGACGACCTCATGTGCGTCATTGATGATTCTAACGATGGCCCGTGTGTGATCAACCCCGCCACCGGAAAGGTGCTCGTGGACTGTCCCAAACATGGTCAGAGATCATGGGAGTCGTGCCTCATCGTCTTCGGTTTTGGTCGCGCCATCCCGTCTGGCACTTACAAGGTGTTACGCTTCATACAGGGCCGGGGTTGTGAGATATTCTCGGTAGGAGATGGTACCGGATGGAGGTGGTCACAGTGCTCTTCAACTGATTTGTATCATGACCGGAGCTCCATTGTCACCGTCAAAGGTGTCATTTACTTCTTAGTGACGCGAAAACTGACGGCCGACACATTACTTTGCTTCGATATTGAGAGTGAAAAATGGACTAAGGCAATTGAAAGTCCACAAGAGATTTACCAGAGGTTTTCGGGGTTAATCACCATAGCGGAGCTCAACGACACCGTGTGCATGGCTCAAGTGGTGGCTTCTGATAGAGGTGTCAAGATATGGCTCCTAGATGATGATATTTGGGTCAAGGAGTATACGATCCCAATGACTGACTTTACCTATAATCATTGTATGCCTTTGGGAGTGACACGTGATGGTGGCAAGTTGATCTTCCATTGTGCCGTTTATGGAAAAGGACATGCACTCGAAGTATATGATCCATACACCGGCACATGTACAACACTACGAAGACTAGATGATCTGGCCGACAGTTTCAGCCTTTGGGGGCCCAGCCTTTGCAGCTTACTTGGACCGCCTCTTCTCAACAAAAATCTTGAATTCGCAGGAGCTGCTGAGCCAGTTCACGCTATTTCTTGAACTGTTTTTTGTATAACTAGTAATACTATGATGTTGATTTCGCGTTGATGAACTGGTTTAGTGGCGAAATTGGTCATGATTTATGTCGATTTCTGTATCAATGTTGTGTGGAAAACTTGCGTATCCTAGTTTCAAAAAAAATACTTGCGTATCCTGATCATTGGTTATTAGTCACTGTACTTATCGTTGTAATTTGTGAGTGCAAACATTCTATTTGGGCCGTATCCAACTTCACCTATCAGTGTGTATATAGTCACTTAAAGTAGTCAGGTAGTAACCTTAGGATACTAGACTTAGTTAAAGGCTCCAAATTAACTATGATGCTGCCATTTTAATCAATATCATTATCAGTAGTTTTTCTTTGAATACATGATATACTTACATAAGTGAAGTAATGGAACACGTAGATCTTTAGTAAGAAACAACACCTGGAGCACTTTAATATGAAATAAAGTAGAGTTCTACATTCAACATATTAGTCTGCTTGGACACCATCTTAGCTGATAATGGATCTCAATTAATTAGAGCATATACTTTAATACTTGGGAAAATACATGTACCGTGATTGACACACAATAATGTTTACTGGTAACAATTAGACTTTTCACATTCTACATACTATAGTCCTATATTATGCATAAATGTTTCCAGGTGTTTAAGGAATTAGACAATGGAGATACGGTGTAGGTGTAGGGTGCTCCTGAGCTCTTATACTATATTAATCTCCAAAAACACCCAAGAGAATTTGACCTTAAAATCATCCCACGGAGTAGGTCATTTTCTTTTATCTTGCTACTAAGCATATTCATGTGTTCATGTATATATTATTTAGTTGATGTTACAAGATTATACTTGTACCATTTCCGGATAAATACAGATAATGAGGACTGAAGCTCCACCTCCAGGAGCTGATGAAGCAAATAGATGAAAATATGATCTTGTTGTATCTCCAGGATCTCGAAACTGACGAAATGTAATAATCATTGTTGCAATCGTGCAATAGTTTGATCTTGTTGTATCGTCATTTACTGGATGTGAAACATGTAGTCTTTTTGTCGTGCAATCCTTCATTTATTATTGGAATCCGTAACTCTTGATCTTGTCTAAATAGTTTATCTGTTAACTAGAGCCGAAACCCGTGTGAATTGACAGCGAAACCACAAATTTCTGAAGAAATGGACCAGCCCATGGCCTCACAAATTGACCACGGGCCAGGTACAAGGTTAGGTCCGGATCGGCCCATTCCCATCTTGAAAGCAAATTGCACATAACACCACATGTTGGTGCAGCTGTTGCACATAACCACAAATTTGACTTTGTTTTGCACAAAACACCAATTTTTGACTTAATTATTTGCACAGACCATACAGGTAGGTATTAACAACCCAAATAAACAATTAGTGATTTGGGTTAAGTGGACAAAATAAATCGAACCAATTTGTTCGACCAGTTCGTCCAGGTACGAGGCCTCTGCCATGGAGACGACAGTGGAGGCGGCGGCGCTAGGCCCGGCGATGACAGCGGGAGCAGCGGCCCACCAGCGTGCCGTTGGTGAGGACTCCATACTGCGCCACCATGGACAACACCCTGGCTCGGCGGCGGTGCTCCGATGAGGAATCCGATGGCGAGGACTTCATGCTGGTGCCGAGTGCCGGCGCTGAATACGACGACGTGTCACCGGTGTTCATCCGATGGGTGTTGCCGCTGTGGTGGTTGCGGCCGCGGCAATCCGATGCGGAATCCACGACCAGAGCTCCCACGACATCAATTAGTTCTTTATTCGTTTATGTGCTCCACTGATAGCTGGCTAGAGCTTTTCTTTTCTTGTTTTAGTATAACTTCAATGTATGCTGTGAATAAATTCACAGATTTTCAAGGTGTAAGATATGACCATGAAGTGTTACTTGCCTGATTCATTTACCTTGTTCAAATTTGAACAAATTATGTGATATTTGGTACATAAATCAAGTTGACACCAACTTGACCAATTATTGGCAAGCTATATCCAAACAACAACCCGATATATCTGGATAGCTTCATGTTTAGTGTCTCGGCGCACATACAAAATAAGAGTCAATATACTTTTCAATCATTACATGACCGGGGACGACTGAATCCATGGCCGCCATCCTTGTAGCAGGCGATGGCGCTGGGTCGCTTGGAAGCCAACTCTGCTCTAGCCAAGTCAGGGTCGAGGTCACATCCATTCGCCCCGAACCTATTGAAGTCTGGCTTGCATTCTCTCGTCTCCCCCATCCCGACCACCAGCGCGTGATGACGTGGAAACACACATTCGTTAGGAGACCCCAAGACGAAGGTATGATGTAGTTCAGCAGCGAGTTTTCCCTTGAAACAATACCAAGGTTATCGCACCAGTAGGAGTTGGAAGAGCTTCAACACGGTGTCAATCTACTCTGGCACTTGTAGATTAACGTGGACCTGCACACAACACAATCAAACTACTTTGCCCCAACGAAACAGGAAGGTTGTCAATCTCCCTAACTTGCTGAATATAGAGGATTAAACGTATGGTGTGGAAAACGATGATGAGTACAAAAAGTAACAACGAGTCAATAAATGCAGAGCGTGGTGAAAACGGTGTTTTTATCAGTGTGGAATAAAGGACCGGGTCCACAGGACACTAGTGGTGTCTCTACATAAAATAGATAAACTAACGTGCTGGGTAAACAAATTACAGTTGGACAATTGACAAAGTGCAAACGCATTACAATACATAATATGGCAGGAACATGTTCACTGTAAGATCTATTGGGCATTACATCATAATACATAGACCGCTTACCAGCTGCATCTATGACTAATAATCCAGCCCGGAGATAACTTCCGTGTCCCCCGTGATTATTAAGTTACAAACAACAGATAATTGCATTAAGCAAATATGTGATGTAAACAGTGAAAATGACAGATAAGCAGTGCGATAAGCAGTGCCCATAAGCATAGCAAAGTTGTTTTCTTCCTAGTGGCAACAGCACATCTACAGACTTAGTCGTTTCAGTCACTCGAGCTCAGGCTACCAGAGGCATGAACCCACTATCTAGCAAAAATACTCCTCTTGCAGTCACTAGCATCTACTTGGCCAAAACATCTACTAGCAACGGAGAGCATGCAGAAACATAGATAAAACATGTATATAAATAGTGAAGGGGATCGTAGACAGAAAACAAAAAAATTCCTACCGTCGATAACCTTAAACTAGCCAAGATCTATATTATGCAGATATACTAATACGGAGGAGATCAGTATACATACCCTTGTAGACTGGAAGCGGGATTACGTTCCCGCACAAACGTTGTCGGTGGAGACGACGGCGCCGACCTCAGGGTCGTGTAGTGGAAGAAAACAGCTCCCAGCACCAAACAATGGTGCCTCGCGGTTCCACACACGTACGGTGTGGATGACAACCTCCGGGCTCCAGATCCAGCAGAGCAGCGGAAGTGGTAGAGTGAATCTAGCAGCACGACGGTGTGCTTATAGTGGAGAGACTTCCCTCCCCGTACGCAGCTCCAGAAACGGAACCACGCTCAAGGTAGGAGAGAAGAAGGAGAAGGATTGGTGATTTTCCAAGGCATAGGGGCACTCCTATATAAAGGAGGAGGAGGAAGGCCAACCTCCTTGGCTCCCCCATGTGGGACTAAACCCCACATGGGGTGCGCCGGCCAAGGGAGGCAGCCGGCCACCTAGGTGGGCCCCATTTAGCCCACCCTAGGTCGGCTAGGCCCTCCTCCCCATTTCCCAAATGGGGTTTTTCCCCTAATGGGCCTCTAAGGCCCATTTATGATTTAATGCCTTTAAAATTCGAATTAAATTAAATAAAAATATATTTAATTACTAATAACACTTATTAATATTAAATACATATTATTTAATTCATTCGGACCCCGAAACATATTTAGTTGCCCTCTGATCTCCATCGGACATGTCCGGAACACTTCCGGAGTCTCCGGTTTCTTTTCTCTCTAAATCCAATCTAATCGTCACCCACCCTTAAGTGTGTTACCCCACGGTTCGGGATCAATCCAGACATGATCGAGACACGTTCTCCGATCAATGACTAACAGCGGGATCTAGATACCCATGATAGCCCTGCGCGTCCACGAATGTCTTTTATCGTTTGAACTTTTAGACGTCCAGTCTCATCCTCTTGCCTAGCGATACTTAGATTGTCCGAGCGTCGTTCTCCGGTATCATGATTACCGAGCATGACCTCGTCATCGACAAATCTATCTTTACTCGTCGGTGATATTACATCCCCGTGACCTAGTCACATACTTGCAAGCTCATTAATGTAATCTCACCGAGTGGGCCCAGAGTATCTATCCTGCTATGTGGATTGGCAATTCCGTTCTTGATCACTCGCTTCTACTGCTTCCTTCCGATACCCAAAATAGTCACCTTTATTGTCACGCTATATAAGACATACCGTTTGATGCGATCAGCCGCACCTTCCAAAAGCAGAGATTTGATATGATCTCACGGTCAAAGGTATGAACACTATGTTTATATATTTTGGGTATGTCCATCAAATCATTCACCCAATGATATGGCTCCGTTGTCAACCGACGTGATTGTCCATGATCAGAAAACCTTGATCATCTGTTACCCAACGAACTAGTTAAATAGAGGCTACTAGGGACCTGGTTGTTTACATACCACACGTGCATTAATATTTCCGCTTAATACGGTTATATCATGGTATTAAAACATATTATGAACCATTGAGATATGACAAATAAAATCACTTTATTAATTGCCTCTAGGGCATATCTCTTTCAATCTCCCACTTGCACTAGAGTACAATTTAATCTAGTTTACAACTTGGTAAAAGCTTAACACCTATAGCAATATTGGTGCATGCTCGTCTTGTGGAAGAGGAAGCAAGTCAACAGATCTAGATCTGTATGTGCTTTGCAACACTTGTATGTCACCTAGTTTGACATCATCCCGTATCATATGATAACGGTGAAATATATGATTTTTCGATGGAGTGGGACTCAAAATTTTGCATAGCATGAGACTTAAAAGTCTGAGAGATCTATTAAGGAAAACCAGGCATGCTCAGGAAAAACGCTCAGTCCAATCATACTTGCTACTTCCGAAATGGCCATATATTCCTATACCTATGTGGATTATGCGATAGTGCTTTCATATGCAATTTTGCAAGCTAACCCTTTTACGACAGTGCATTCATATGCAACTTCACAATCTAACCCTTTCTTCAAAACAAAGGACTTCTCGTGTATGAGATTTCTAGTCGAATGGGTCAGGGTCATAAGTTGCATCATCGTAACCCCTTTTGCGGCAAGTTGTCTCTTCACTCTCACCCATACAAGAAACATATCTTCAGTTCTCGGTAGACACTGAAGGAAATACTTAACATTTGTTCATTGATCCATTCAGGGATCACACTAGAACCCGTTCTTCAACCAAGAACTTGGGTCACACCAAGTCGAGTTTTCAGTATGATAGAATCTATGTCTGAGGCATAGAGGATGTCGGACATCCAGTTCTTTCAATAACTATCACTGGAACTCAATATTTTATCTAGTCATACAACCAAGAACATTTTTCTTCGCTTGTTCTATTCTGAAACATTTCAGAATCTTGACCTAGAAAAATAGTCCTGACCTAATGTTATTAAGCCATCTTGATCTATACAAATTACAGATCTAAAGCCTAATACTCTAAACTTCATTCACAGAAAATTTAATCACTTAAATAATCATTCATACTTTACCAGAGGATCTGTATCATTCTCTATATGTTATTACATATAAAGTTTGGAATGACACCTAGCTCCCACTCAAATATGCCTTCCGC
Organism: Poa pratensis; assembly: GCA_947311845.1. NCBI lineage: Eukaryota > Viridiplantae > Streptophyta > Magnoliopsida > Poales > Poaceae > Poa > Poa pratensis. The sequence continues at coordinate 34,077,767 of CAMZMU010000095.1, forward strand.
ATATAAGACAAGGGAATTTCCTTTTAGCTCCCACTCAAATATGCCATTCACATATAAGATCAAGAAAAGCTACTTAGCTCCCACTCACTTCTTTATAAATGTAGGTTTCTTCAATTATTTTGGACGACTCCAAAATCCTTTGATCACATTATCAAAGTGAAGATTCCAGCTCCGATATGCTTGCTTCAGCCCATGAATGGACAACTGAAGTTTGCATACATGTCTAGCATCCTTAGGATCAACCAAACCTACCTGTTGTACCGATTACAACTCTTACTAATGTTGCCATTAGGAAACACGGTTTCTTTATCCCCTTATCAATTTCTTAATTGAAAATAATTGCTAGAACAATCCTAAACAGACTAAGGCATCGTCACTTGAGACAAAATCTCGTTGCGGTCAACTTTTGACTTTGTCAAAACTGTTTTATGACAAATCGATCCTTATAGACGGTTGTCTTTCCGTCAGCGTCTATTTTGTCATAAAATTCCATTAACTCTCAATGGCCTGAATGCCATCAAGAAAATATACTTGAGTCATTACTTAGTCATTATTGATGCATGTAAAATGCATACATGAACTTTACATTTTATTACATGTTATTCCATGATATTTGCATCATATAAGGGTTATATTCATGATTTATATTGAGTTTTGGGGATAATTAACAATTTCCCCATTTTTCTGGAATTAACCCTGCGCTGTCAGAAAACCCCTTTTTCTATATTTTGATGTTTCAGGACCCAAACGACGTCCAAATGACCTAAAACTTTACGGGATCATTTATTTTCACTTCATGATGCAATCTCATATGTTAACTGTGTGTGTTCCATTGTCTACCACTTTATAAAGAGAGAGTGCATTTGTGAAACCATGAACCCCAGTCCATTTTTAATCATAAGAAACACCTTTCCAACACCATATACCACTTCATGATGCAATAAGTATCATGACATGAAGTGAAAATAAGAACATGCTAGATCTAGTCATGGAGTAGTGGCAATGGTCGCGCCCACATCCCCGGTAGCATGGTATTTTAGTTTATCCCTAGTGAGGCAACAAAGTAAGGTAAAGATACCAAAGTGGATTGCAGAACTTTCTCTCACGTTCACTGCACTAGCCACCCCCCGTTACTCCAACTAATGCACACGTTCCCCCACACACGCTCTCATAAACATGCTTGATCAAAACAAGTAGACAAGAACGGGTACATAATATGCATCTATACTCATAACTGAAACAAACATTGCAATCTCAAACATATATTAACTCATAAAGATCCACCACAAAGGTATTACAACGGTGACCGTAGTCATGTTCAGCAGCTCATACGGTGCTAATTAGTGAAGCTCAAGAGAGGAGAGATACATAAGTTACTTCCACAAACCCATAGTCCAGAGGTGGACTACTCCCTCTTCATCATGGAGACGGTGGAGAAGTCGATGGAGAAGATGGAGACCACGCCGGCAGCGCCCCGCCGGAGTTTTCCCCCTCCAATCTGCAGCTCATGATCTCCGTTTCGGTGTTTCTGTGTTTGTGCGGCGCTCCTTCCAGAGAACGGCGGGGGACCTTTTTATAGGCGTTTTTAGGTCAAACTATGTCGGTGGAGCGAAGATCGACGGCAACGGAGCCACGAGGGCCACAGGGTGGGCCCCACGCGGCACAGTACCTGGCCGCGTGGGCCACCCCCGTTTGGTCCTCGGACCTCCGTTTGTTCGCTTCCTTCGCCCACAGGTCTTCTTCCTTCCAAATATTGATGCCCGTAAATTTCCAGGTGATTTCGTTGACGTTTGGGTCCCTGAAACATTAAAATAAGAAAACGGGGTTTTCTGCCTGTGCATGGTTAATTCCATAAAAATAGGAAATCATTGAGATATTTCCAAAATCATGATAAAACATTGATATAACCCTTATATGATGCAAATATGATTGGAATATAAGCAATTAAAGTGCAAAGTTCATGTATGCATTTTACATGCATCAACATCCCCAAGCTTAATCCATGCTCGTCCTCGAGTATGAAGATGATAAAACTAACATGGACTTTGCATTTTAATACTTAACAATGGATATCAAAGATGATTATTATTGCTACATATAGTCAAATGATTCATTTTTCAAAGGAGTAGCAATATGCAAATAGTTTATGAAGTGATATCAAGTATTCAAGACAAGGATGTTCATTGGTAGTTCACAAAGTGTAACATAGTAGCAAGTAATATGGAACACATGTATGCATAATGATAAGTAGAACATCCTACAATGGTCATAGAGTGTAGATGAAATCTGAATATGATAGGTGTACACTTTGGAAAGATGTATATGTGAGTAGAGGTAAAGCATGCATAAGTTTCATCCAACTTCCAAACTCTTCTACTTAAGTTAATGATTGCAATAAGGTATTCATTGGTGTCAATCTCTCATTGCCCCTATCATAGCATATTAAATGATTAAGGTTAAAGTGAAAGCAAATATGAGTAGTGTGCTTGATAAAGAATGGGTTGAATGTCTCATGCCCTTGAATACAAGTACTTACACCATGTGTTACTCAACTTGGAAAATAAAGCAAGTTCAATTAAATATCATTGTAAGCATAATAGTATCATCAAGAGCGTCAACTGGGGTACCTCTTGTCCCAAGATATGGAACAAGCCCATATCAAAATGACAAGACAAACAAACAAAATGAACAATCTCAACACCCTTTTTATTTACCATTTGGAATAGTTTTTTATTGCAAGGTGTATCACAGAAGGTTCACCATAGTATGTAAGTAAATTTCCACCATGAATGATGCATGGCTTAGATTAGCGGCCCAGGCGTCTCTCTAACCATTTACACAAACTCATTTAAACTCACTCTATTTCCACATTTATTTCAACATGATAAGCATACATAGACAAAAGCACATGATATCAACTAAATGAGATGAAGAGCGTGTTGAAAGCTTGCCATGTGACAGCACATATGGGCTAACTTCCAACCCAAAACATTCATCAAGCCACAAACATCATAATCTTAATCACAATGGGTCAAGTTTTATTATGCAAATAAAAGAACATTGTGCATCAAGTTCGTGAGAGCTATATAACCAATTTTTTCCATTGCAATCAATAACATAAACATTTTCATTCAGAGGTAAGATAACACAAACAACATGTTAAACATACTAGGAATAGCATAAAGCCAATAGGTAGATATGGTGGACTCACTGGAATAACTTTGGTTAAAGGTGTTGGAAACAAGTTTTTGCTTGTTGGAGTTTTTGGGCTAGCAAAAGGGAGAAAGTTGACCATCTAGATGCATGCATGAGTGTCCATAGAACTAACTAATCCATGTTAAACCAAGTGAAATAACAATCAGCACCAAAACATGAATAAGTGATAGCTCTACAAAAAGAATTTGCAAACTATTACTCAAAAACAAGCTCATGAATCATGCAACTATATGTATCATTAAAAATCAAGTCAACATCCCTTTTCCCAATCTTATAAAAGCATCCAACATATTTCAACCCATATTTCCAGTAGCTCTCTCATATATAATTGATAGTGTGGTGGTCTCTCAAGACTCAAACAAAAACAAAAAACAAAAACGACGCTCCAAGTTTATGCGATAAAGTGTTTCGATCGAAAAACAGAAGTTGGACGTGTGCAAACCGAGAGTGTGTAGGTCCAGCGGGGTTGTCTTCACATCCCCAAGCTTATGGTCTTCACCATCCTTGGATAGCTCTTGGTGCATCTCCTCCAATCCCTGTGAAAAAACTTCAAAACACCGTTTCTCCCATCTCTTTTCCGTGGGGTGCATTAATAGTGATAAACAAATATGTTTCTTCCTGCATATAATCCTTGAACAAAAATTCATATGACATGTTCAGAAAGTGTATAATGTTGTATGCCTACTCATAAACTCAATTGGATCAAAAAGATTCAACTTAAAATCTCAAAGCATGCATCAAACAAAATGGGAATAAATCTGTCTAGAAAACAGCAGCAGCAAAACGTATTTTTCTACCCTACCAAACTTTCTCGAAAAAATCTAAAAAATTCAAGCATACAGAGGATGAAAAGTTGCAACAACAGTTCAAATATGAGCCCATTCGGAGTTACAGAATAAGAATTAAAAATCATACCGTGCACTGACTCGTGCAGGAATAAAATCTCCGAACGCTATAAGCAACTTTTTCAAACCAACAAGGGTAAAACTTGGCACTTTATTGAAAACTTCAGAACCTAAATAGACACAAAATCTCTTATTACAGTAAGAGGACACAAAGAAAAATCACACACAAAATAACCGGGTTGCCTCCCGCAAAGCGCTTTCTTTATAGCCATATAGCTAGACTTCTTACTTGTTGTTTTATTGTGGATGAAGCTCATGAGGGAGCTTGAACTTTGGTGGTTCCCTCTTCCTTGGAAAGTGTTCCATGCACTTCTTGTGTGGAAACTGAAACTTTACATTCCCTTCCTTTGAATCAATGATAGCACCTGTGGTACGAGGAAAAGGTCTTCCAAGAATAATAGGACTAGAGATATTATTCCCCATATCCATGATTAGAAAATCCACAGTCACAAAAGTCATATGTAACTCTACCATAACATCACTTACTTTTCCCAAAGCATGTTTAATAGAGTCATTGATGACGTGAAACACACGTTCGTTGGGAGACCCCAAGAGGAAGGTATGATGTAGTCAGCAGCAAGTTTTCCCTCAGAAAGAAACCAAGGTTATCGAACCAGTAGGAGCAGCAACTCTTCAGAAGGTTGTCAACGGCGCCAGAAAAATAGTGTTGTTGATGGGAGTCTGGACTGTTGACGTGGAATCTGCACACAACACAATCAAACTACTTTGCCCCAACGAAACAGTGAGGTTGTCAATCTCACTGGCTTGCTGAAAACAAAGGATTAAACGTATGGTGTGGAAAATGAGTATTAAATTGCAGAGAATGAAAAAGGAACAGTTTGCAGTTTGTGGTTGTTTAATCAGTGTAAAAGAATGGACCGGGGTCCACAGTTCACTAGTGGTGTCTCTCCATAAAAGATAACTAACATGTTGGGTGAACAAATTACAGCTGGGCAATTGACGAATAGTGAGCGCATGACAATGCATATACATGACATGTTGACTACTATGATATTTAATTGGGCATTACGACATAATACATAGATCGTTATCCAACAGCATCTATGACTAATAATCCACCGCCGGGTTGTCATCCGAGTCCCCGTTGGTATTAAGTTGCAAGCAACGGATAATTGCATTAAGTAAAGTGCGTAATGTAAACAAACACATATGTCCGTGGACATAGCATCGTTAGGTTATCCCTAGTGGCAACAGCACATCCACAACCTTAGAACTTTCTGTCACTGTCCCAGGTTAAACGGAGACATGAACCCACTATCTAGCATAAATACTCTCTCTTGGAGTTACAAGCATCTACTTGGCCAAAGCATCTACGAGTAACGGAAAGCATGCAAGATCTTAAATAACATATAAGATAGATTGATAATCAACTTGACATAATATTCAATATTCATCGGATCCCAGCAAACACAACATGTAGCATTACAATAATATGATCTTGATCATGTAGGGCAGCTCACAAGATCTAAACATGATGGCACAAAGTGGAGAGACAACCATCTAGCTACTGCTATGGACCCGTAGTCCAAGGATGAACTACTCACGCATCACTCCGGAGGCAGGCATGGCGATGTAGAAGCCTCCGGTGACGATTCCCCTCTCCGGCAGGGTGCCGGGAAGAGGTTCTGAACCCTCCCGAGCTAGGGTTGACGACGGCGGCGTCTCTGGAACTTTTCGTGGATATTTGCTCAGGTACTTAGGGTTTTCGCGTCGGGGGGAATAAGTAGGCGAAAGGGCGGCGGCTGGAGAGGCCCGAGGGGCCCACACCACCCCAGGGCGCGGCAGAGGGGGGCCCGCGCCCTCGTGTGGGGCCCCGTGGCTCCTCTCCGTCGCTCTTTGGTCCGTCAGTGAGTTCTGGTAAAATAGGGACCCCGTGTAGTTTCGTCCAATTCCGAGAATATTTCCAGACTAGCTTTTCTGGAATACAAAAACAGCAGAAAACAGGAACTGGCACTTCGGCATCTTGTTAATAGGTTAGTCCCAAAAAATGTATAAAAGTGATATAAAGTAGATGCAAAACATGTAGCAATTGGTATAAAACAAGCATGGAACATCAAAAATTATAGATACGTTTGAGACGTATCAGCATCCCCAAGCTTAGTTCCTACTCGTCCTCGAGTAGGTAAACGATAAAAACAAGATAATTTTTGAGGTGACATGCTACTATCATAATCTTGATCATATAATATTGCAAGGCACATGTAAATGAATGAAGTGATCCAAGTCAATGGTCTATAATTTGCTATCAAATAGATAATGAGTAAACAATGAATCACACAAGCTAAACGTTTTCATGAATAGTACTTTCGAGACAAGCATCAAACAGTTTTGCATAAGTGTTAACTCATAAAGCAATAGTTTCTAAAAAAGGTATTTAATCAACACAAAGGAAGAATTTAGTTTCAGCATTTGCTTCAACTTTCAACATATTTATCTCATGGATATTGTCAACACAAAGTAGTATAACAAGTCCAATACATTGCATATAACGCATGTTGTAACAAAGTTGACACTAGTGTTTGCTTGTGGAAGACAGAAAGAATAGGAAAACTGACTCAACATAAAAGTAAAAGAAAGGCCCTTCGCAGAGGGAAGCAGGGATTAAATCATGTGCTAGAGCTTTTAGGTTTTTGAAAGCATATAGAGATTGCATAAAATATTTGATACTCCTCCCAACCTTGCTAACACAAGCCATGGCTAACCGAATCCTCGGGTGCCTTCCATCAATCACATACCATGGAGGAGTATCTATTTTTGAGAGGTGTTTGTTAATTGTCAACGAATGGTAGCGGGTGAGAACAGTATTCTACCTGTCGAACGGACTTTTAAGAGCGGCTCCCATGAAGGACGTTATTTCTACCAGCAAGGCAGATCATCCCTCTTTCTCTTTGGTTTACACACATTCAGGTATTTCACTGTTTGTCATTGCTTACTGATGAATCAGGGCAAAAGTGTGAAGAGAATTAATTGGTTAAAGTTGTAATTAATTGGGACTGGGCACCCCGTTGCCAGCTCTTTTTGCAAGTTATTGGATAAGCGGATGTATATGCCACTAGTCCAGGTGTAAAAGTCCACTCGACAAATAGAATAAAGAATAACCACACTAATTCCTCATGAGCTAGTAAACATTGACACAAAAAGGGAATAATAACATTTTGAATAATTTAAAGGTAGCACATGAAAAATTTACTTGGAGTGGCAAGGAAATACCACATATAGGTAGTTATGGTGGACACAAATGGCATGGATTTTGGCTCAAGGATTTGGATGCACGAGAAGCATTCCCTCTCAGTACAGAGTTTAGGCTAGCAAGGTTATGTAAGCAAACAAGAATATCAACCCGTACACCAAGTTTTATATGACAAACATATTGCAAACGTTATAAGACTTCATACCGTCTTCCTTGTTAACCAAACCCTGTTATTAGAAAATATCTAGACCTTAGAGGTACCACGATGCAAACCAAATTTTCAACAAGCTTTACGGTAGTTCTTCACTAATAGGCTTAACTCATGTGATGCACAATTTAATCATGATCTACTTGTTAACTCAAAACAATTGACAAGCATCAAGTTATCCATTTTAGTGATCTACAAGATTAAGCAAGTTTTTCCTTATACCAATTACCACATGCAACATTTTCTGAACCAACCAAACACCAATCAATTTATTTCATCAACTCTCCAAACAAATATAAGTGAAGCAAGAGAGTACTTTCTACAAAAGAAAGCTAATAGCTCTGACAAGAGATACATGAAAACAAGAGCTAAAAGCTGAACAGCGCTAGATATGAATACTCAACAAATATAAGTGAAGAATAGGAGTATTCTCATGAAAAAGCGGAGCGTGTCTCTCTCCCAATCAAGAATGCTAGGGTCCAGTCAAGCTTTATTGAAAATAAAAGTGCAATACTGAAAATAAAAAGCACACAGACGCTCCAAGAAAAGCACATATGATGTGAAAGAATTAAAATATAGTTTCACTAGAGATGACCTGATAATTTTGACGATGAAGAAGGGGATGCCTTGGGCATCCCCAAGCTTAGACGCTTGAGTCTTCTTGAAATATGCTGGGGAGATCCATGGGAGCCTCCCCAAGCTTAAGCTCTTCACTCTTCTTGATCCTATTATATCATCCTTCTCTCTTGACCCTTGAAAACTTCCGTCACACCAAACTCAAAGTAGATCTCATTAGAGGGTTAGTGCATAATCAAAAATTCACATGTTCTGTAAAGACGCAATATGATTTGTTACTTTAAACATTAGCTACAGCCACTGATGTTATGTGAAGCTCTTCCACCCAAAAAAGAATTTCACTCAACACTAGTAAAAGAGAGAATGCGAAAAATAAAAAGGCATAATCTGTCTAAAACAGAACAGTCCGCAAAGACGAATTTTTTCGAGGCACTTACGACGCTCAGATCGAGAAACTCTGAACTAATGAAAGTTTCAGACATTCATAAAGATTACGCACAAAAATTTCAGATTTTTAACAATCTGGTGATTTTAGGAATTTCGTACAGTGAACAGCAAAAATCTGTTTCTGCGCAGCAATCAAAATTAAGCATCATCTTATCATTAGAGGCTACTCTTGGCACAACAATGCGAGAAAATAAAGATACAAAGGAGTTGCTACAGAAGTAAACAAACTCCTTGACTCAATAAAAGAAAAATTGCAGAAAAATAAAATGGGTTGCCTCCCATAAGCGCTTTTCTTTAACGCCTTTTAGCTAGGCACAAAGCATGCATCAAGTATTACCAAGTGAAGAAGCATCAACATTGTAATTTGTTCGAACAATAGAATCATAAGGTGGCTTAATCTTCTTCCTAGGAAAGTGTTCCATACCTTTCTTGAGAGGAAATTGATATTTTATATTCCCTTCTTTCATATCAATAATAGCACCTACAGTCCTAAGAAAAGGTCTTCCCAACACAATAGGGCATGATGGATTGCACTCAATATCCAAGACAATAAAATCAACGGGGACATAATTGTTGTTAACCATGATAAGAACATCATCAATTCTTCCCAAAGGTTTTTTAATAGTAGAATCAACAAGGTGAACATCCAATAACAATTTTCCAAAGGTGCTAAATCAAGCATATCATATAATCTTTTAGGCATAACAGAAATACTAGCACCAAGGTCACACAAAGCATTGCAATCAAAGTCATTCAATTTCAATTTAATGATGGGCTCCCAACCATCTTCTAACTTCCTAGGGATAGAAGCTTCATGTTTTAATTTCTCTTCCCTAACTTGTATGAGAGCATTAGTAATATGTTTAGTAAAAGCCATGTTTATAGCACTAGCATTAGGACTTCTAGCTAGCTTTTGCAAGAACTTAATTACTTCAGAAATATTGCAACCATCAAAATCAAAGTCATTATCATCAAAAGTAATGGAATTATTCTCTTCCTTATTGCTAGAAATTTCAGCATCTTTATCAAGGACAGTTTCAGAGTTATCAGGCAATTTAGGACATTTTGCAATAGAAGTGGAAACATTACCAACACCAACTATCTTGCCATTAATGGTAGGAGGTTTGTTAACACTTGAGTTTGAAGCATTTTCAGAAGTAGTAATAGTATAAACTCTAGCAATATTGTTCTTTCTAGCAATTTCATCCTCTCTTTCCCATCTAGCATGCAATTCAGCTAACATCCTCACATTGTTATCAATTTTAACTTGTATAGCATTGAGAGTTTTGCTCTCTTTAACATCATGAGGCATGTTCTTTAGTTTCAATAAGTCAACATCAAGAGCAAGACTATCAACTTTAGAGGAAAGCACATCAATTTTCCCAAATTTCTCCTCAACAGTTTTATTGAAAGCAGTTTGTGTACTAATAAAATCCTTAAGCATAACTTCAAGATCAGAGGGTACACTCTTATTATTATTGTAGGAGTTACTATAGGAATTTCCATAACCATTGCCACTATTAGAAGGATAGGGCCTATAATTGCTATTACCAAAATTATTCCTATAAGCATTGTTGTTGAAATTATTATTTTTAATGAAGTTCACATCAACATGCTCTTCTTGAGCAACCAAAGAAGCTAAAGGAACATTATTTGGATCAACATGTGTTTGACCATTTGCAAGCATAGACATAATAGTATCAATTTTGGCACTCAAGGAGGAGGTTTCCTCAACAGAATTTACCTTCTTACCTGTTGGAGCTCTCTCGGTGTGCCACTCAGAATAATTAATCATCATATCATCAAGAAGCTTTGTTGCAGCACCCAAAGTGATGGACATAAAGGTACCTCCAGCGGCCGAATCCAATAAATTCCTCGAAGAAAAATTTAATCCTGCATAGAAGGTTTGGATGATCATCCAAGTAGTCAGTCCATGAGTGGGACAATTTTTAACCAATGATTTCATTCTCTCCCATGCTTGAGCAACATGTTCATTATCAAATTGCTTAAAATTCATTATGCTACTTCTCAAAGAAATAATCTTAGCAGGAGGATAATATTTTCCAATAAAAGCATCTTTGCATTTAGTCCATGAATCAATACTATTTCTAGGCAAAGATAGCAACCATTCTTTAGCACGTCCTCTCAAGGAGAAAGGAAAAAGTTTCAGTTTAATAATATCACCATCTACTTCCTTGAGCTTTTGCATTTCACAAAGTTCAACAAAGTTATTAAGGTGAACAGCAGCATCATCAGTACTAACACCAGAAAATTGCTCTTTCATAACAAGATTTAAAAGTGCAGGTTTAATTTCATAAAATTCTGCTGAAGCAGCAGGTGGAGCAATAGGTGTGCATATGAAATCATTGTTGTTCGTGCTAGTGAAATCACACAACTTAGTGTTCTCAGGAGTACTCATTTTAGCAGAAATAAAAACAGTACAGAAAATAACTTGAAAGTAAACTAGATGCAAGTAACTAATTTTTTTGTGTTTTTGATAATTGAAAGCAAACAAGATAAAATAAAATAAACTAAGCAAGACAAAAACAAAGTAAAGAGATTGGAAGCGTGAAACTCCCCTTGCAGAAGACTGCTGTCTCCCCGGCAACGGCGCCAGAAAAATAGCTTGATGACGTGAAACACACGTTCGTTGGGAGACCCCAAGAGGAAGGTATGATGTAGTCAGCAGCAAGTTTTCCCTCAGAAAGAAACCAAGGTTATCGAACCAGTAGGAGCAGCAACTCTTCAGAAGGTTGTCAACGGCGCCAGAAAAATAGTGTGTGAGGGAGTCTGGACTGTTGACGTGGAATCTGCACACAACACAATCAAACTACTTTGCCCCAACGAAACAGTGAGGTTGTCAATCTCACTGGCTTGCTGAAAACAAAGGATTAAACGTATGGTGTGGAAAATGAGTATTAAATTGCAGAGAATGAAAAAGGAACAGTTTGCAGTTTGTGGTTGTTTAATCAGTGTAAAAGAATGGACCGGGGTCCACAGTTCACTAGTGGTGTCTCTCCATAAAAGATAACTAACATGTTGGGTGAACAAATTACAGCTGGGCAATTGACGAATAGTGAGCGCATGACAATGCATATACATGACATGTTGACTACTATGATATTTAATTGGGCATTACGACATAATACATAGATCGTTATCCAACAGCATCTATGACTAATAATCCACCGCCGGGTTGTCATCCGAGTCCCCGTTGGTATTAAGTTGCAAGCAACGGATAATTGCATTAAGTAAAGTGCGTAATGTAAACAAACACATATGTCCGTGGACATAGCATCGTTAGGTTATCCCTAGTGGCAACAGCACATCCACAACCTTAGAACTTTCTGTCACTGTCCCAGGTTAAACGGAGACATGAACCCACTATCTAGCATAAATACTCTCTCTTGGAGTTACAAGCATCTACTTGGCCAAAGCATCTACGAGTAACGGAAAGCATGCAAGATCTTAAATAACATATAAGATAGATTGATAATCAACTTGACATAATATTCAATATTCATCGGATCCCAGCAAACACAACATGTAGCATTACAATAATATGATCTTGATCATGTAGGGCAGCTCACAAGATCTAAACATGATGGCACAAAGTGGAGAGACAACCATCTAGCTACTGCTATGGACCCGTAGTCCAAGGATGAACTACTCACGCATCACTCCGGAGGCAGGCATGGCGATGTAGAAGCCTCCGGTGACGATTCCCCTCTCCGGCAGGGTGCCGGGAAGAGGTTCTGAACCCTCCCGAGCTAGGGTTGACGACGGCGGCGTCTCTGGAACTTTTCGTGGATATTTGCTCAGGTACTTAGGGTTTTCGCGTCGGGGGGAATAAGTAGGCGAAAGGGCGGCGGCTGGAGAGGCCCGTGGGGCCCACACCACCCCAGGGCGCGGCAGAGGGGGGCCCGCGCCCTGGCCACGTGTGGGGCCCACGTGGCTCTCTCCGTCGCCTCTTTGGTCCGTCAGATGAGTTCTGGTAAAATAGGGACTCCCGTGTAGTTTCGTCCAATTCCGAGAATATTTCCAGACTAGCTTTTCTGGAATACAAAAACAGCAGAAAACAGGAACTGGCACTTCGGCATCTTGTTAATAGGTTAGTCCCAAAAAATGTATAAAAGTGATATAAAGTAGATGCAAAACATGTAGCAATTGGTATAAAACAAGCATGGAACATCAAAAATTATAGATACGTTTGAGACGTATCAGTCATCAGCAAGTGCTAGTTCAATAGAGCATTTTTCAAGATTTTTCAATTCAAGCACTTCATATAGTTCTTTAGATAAAACATAGACACTAGATCCTAGATCAAGTATGGCATGGTGTGTCTCTTTTCCAATAGTTACTAGTACCTTAGGTATCCACATATCCCCAAGCTTAGGTGGTATCATAGCCTCTTGGTTGTACCTAGCAATCTTTTCTTTCAAGACATGATTAGCAATATAAGAACCAAAACCTGCTTGGTTAGTGTTGATGGAAGGATCACTTGCAAATGTTTGTAAGATAGATATTAATTCATGCAAGCTACAATTTTCTAAGTCAAGCAAAGGATCCTTGACTTCATTAAGCATTTTAACTTCCTCAACTTTCTTTTCCTTTTTAACCCATACTTGTTGCCTAGCAGGAACCTCTTTCACATGTTTAAGAGATGAATCTTTTCTCAATGAATCACTAACTCGAACCAATTTTTCCTCAATATTGTTCAGGTAAACATCTTTTTCCAGAAATTCTTTCTCACAAATTCTCAACTTATGCATGACATTAACCAATTCATTGTTTATCTTTGGAATAATGTTTTCAGAATAAGAAACTAGTTGTTCAAAATCTTCCTTACTAGGTAGCTTTTCTAACTTAGTTTCAAATTTATCCTTTGATGAAGCAAGTGCTATTGTGGTGTCTTCCAACTTTTTCTTGCTACCCACAAAGCTACCAAAAATCCTTCTAAGTGTCATGGCTGCACAAGGTGGTGTTGACAAGACAAAACTTCCACCTGTAGCCCCATCTAAAGCATTTTGATACCAAGGATCTATTCCATAATAGAAATAAAGATTTAGCTTTTCATCTTCACAAGGTGTAGGATCTTCATAATGCATCCTATTAATTCTTACCCAAGCATCTTTTAATGTTTCTCCATGATATTGTTTAAAACTAGAAACAGAATTCCCTAGAGAACTCCCTCCTTGTTTGTTTCCAAGCACCATGATAGCAAGTTTTTTTGGTATTTTTGATTTTTTATGCAAAACTGAAATAAATATGATATGATATGCAATGACACTAACAAAACAAATAAATTGCTTTGTAAGTAAAGATGGATAAGATGGTACTCACGTAGGTGCAACCTCTCCAAGCTTAGGTGTTAGCACAAGTTGGTGACGTTGACTTTGTTGTGAGATGAATGCGATGATGCACACCCTTGGATAAATCTCTCAGCTACGATTCCCCGGCAACGGCGCCAGAAAACGTCTTGATGATCCCGAAGAGCAAGTCTTGATGCCTGCACAAATAAACGGGATTAGGTTGAGACTCCAAGTGCTGAGTGTATAGTAAGTGGAAGACAGTTTTCCCCACGAGGGGTGACTCGAGGGTTTAATATCGAACTCTCGGGGAATCTGAAGTGGTAGATTTATCTTCTTATCCTTCTTTTGGTTACCTACAAAACAAGGTTAGATGTTTTGGTCCTCAACCTCACTTGTGGTTGTCAAGCACAAGGTGTAAGAATGATATCAGGATAGTTATGCAATGCAAACAAGAAATAAATATGCAATGATGGTGGATGCAATGATAAATGATATTTTTTGGTTTTTGAATGATGTATGCAAGATGAAAAGTATTTTTGTATTTTTGGATTTAATGATGGCTGAAAATAGAAAAGTGGTATATGGTGTTGGAAAGGTGTTTCTTATGATTAAAAATGGACTGGGGTTCATGGTTTCACAAATGCACTCTCTCTTTATAAAGTGGTAGACAATGGAACACACACAGTTAACATATGAGATTGCAACACAGGGTTTGACAACAAGTTACTTAGATATATGGGCATCACGTCCTAACATAGAGATCTTTTGGTTATTAACCTCTCTTATACTCCACCAAGATGCGAACTAAATCATAACATCTCAGTAATTAAGATAACTCAGAGTATAGCAATAAGTATCATGACATGAAGTGAAAATAAGAACATGCTAGATCTAGTCATGGAGTAGTGGCAATGGTCACGCCCACATCCCCGGTAGCATGGTATTTTAGTTTATCCCAAGTGAGGCAACAAAGTAAGGTAAAGATACCAAAGTGGATCGCAGAACTTTCTCTCACGTTCACTGCACTAGCCACCCCCCTTACTCCAACTAATGCACACGTTCCCCACACACGCTCTCATAAACATGCTTGATCAAAACAAGTAGACAAGAACGGGGTACATAATATGCATCTATACTCATAACTGAAACAAACATTGCAATCTCAAACATATATTAACTCATAAAGATCCAACACAAAGGTATTACAACGGTGACCGTAATCATGTTTAGCACCTCATACGGTGCTAATTAGTGAAGCTCAAGAGAGGAGAGATACATAAGTTACTTCCACAAACCCATAGTCCAGAGGTGGACTACTCCCTCTTCATCATGGAGACGGTGGAGAAGTCGATGGAGAAGATGGAGACCACGCCGGCAGCGCCCCGCCGGAGTTTTCCCCCTCCAATCTGCAGCTCCTGATCTCCATTTCGGTGTTTCTGTGTTTGTGCGGCGCTCCTTCCAGAGAACGACGGGGGACCTTTTTTATGGGCGTTTTTAGGTTAAAACTATGTCGGTGGAGCGAAGATCGACGGCAACGGAGCCACGAGGGCCAAACGAGTGGGCCCCACGCGGCCACAGTACCTGGCCGCGTGGGCCACCCCCGTTTGGTCCTCGGACCTCCGTTTGTTCGCTTCCTTCGCCAACAGGTCTTCTTCCTTCCAAATATTGACGCCCGTAAATTTCCAGGTGATTTCGTTGACGTTTGGGTCCCTGAAACATTAAAATAAGAAAACGGGGTTTTCTGCCTGTGCAGGGTTAATAACATAAAAATAGGAAATCATTGAGATATTTCCAAAATCATGATAAAACATTGCTATAACCCTTATATGATGTAAATATGATTGGAATATAAGCAATTAAAGTGCAAAGTCCATGTATGCATTTTACATGCATCACCATGCAAGCCTTGCGGGGGTGACATAGCACACAAATGAGTATTTCTTTCTACTATGTGTTTTAGGACATATAGCCGTCATTAAAAGCTAGGCGCGCTACGCGTCAGCCGGCTGTAGCTACAGCCGGTCCGACGCGCTAGAGAAAACGTCGCTTTCATAGGTCGGGTCGCTTTCATGCAACAGTGCATCCAGGCATCTCCTATCATTTTGCTGCACACGTTCTAGCACCGTACAAAAATCTACAGGCTGCACCCCACGTGGGTGGAACCCACCAAAACCAGCCACGACCGCTTCTCTCTATGCTGCTCTTTTCCCACAACGAGATTACTTGAATTTTTTTGTACGATTCTATGCTGCTATGTAGCAGCCTATAGAAGCTAAGCAAACTAGCGAGCTCTCTCGCTAAAATATGTTAACACAACATTTCTTCGTGTATGAAACATGGTTCAAATAATTATTTGTATAAATATATTAAAAATCATTTGAAAAGTTATGTAACATTGTAAATATACTCATGCAACAAAAAATCAAATGTAGCATTTTGGACATGACCATGTAGCAAAAACTAACAATACATGTAACAAAATGCGAAATTATTTTGCAACATTTTCTATAAATATGTAAAAACTTGCGACGTGACAAAAATCAAATGTAGCATTTTGGACATAACCATGTAGCAAAAACTAACAGCATATGTAACAAAATGCGAAATTATTTTGCAACATTTTTCTACAAATATGTAAAAACTTGCGATGTGTCAAAAATCAAATGTAGCATTTTGGACATGACCATGTAGCAAAAACTAACAATATATGTAACAAAATGCGAAATTATTTTGCAACATTTTTCTACAAAGATGTAAAAACTTGCGACGTGCCAAAAAATCAATGTAGCATTTTGGGCAAGACCAGGTAGCAAAAACTAACAATATATTGGAACGGATGGAGTACTTTCCAAGCAAGCTGCTAGGTGGATGGATGGGCAATGCATGTGCACGTGCAAGCAAAAAGCACACAGATGGATTTGATGTGGAGCAAGGTTAAGGGGAAAATAAAAGAAGCAAGCTGGCCAGCCGTTACATGCATCGTTACACAAGGACCAAGGTCGTGTGGCCAGAAAAATAAAAGGCGGATCGGCTGAAGCGACTTGGAGTAGCTGCTTCTCCGCATGCGTATGTGTCTGGAAGCGTGGCAGTAGGTGGTAGGTGGCGTGGTGGTTTCGCGCAGCGCGCATCGAAGCAAAAGGAGAGGCAACCGTGCGTGGACCGAGCGTATGCGCGCGCGTCAGTCGCAACCGACTGTAGCAACAGTCGGTTGATATATAGCTTTTTCCTAAAAGCTACCATTAAAACATGACAATTTGTGTACTTTATCTATAACATGATAATCACCGTAGATGAGAGAGAGGATTAAGTGAACCCATCAACCCATGTCCATTGTTCCTATAAGAGAAAACCTTTGTCTTGTCCTCTTGCATTGAAGAGGATTGGGACACTTTTACATTCTTGTTTTGTTACATCAAACTTCCATCCATTAAATCAACCACCTTGTTCTTTAAACTTGTTTAGTGCATAATCAATTCAAACTTGTGACAATTTAGTTGTAAGGAATAGATAACTTTTCCTTCTTGCTCCTGCGGATCGATACCTTACTTCCACATTGAGAGGTGATACAGTGATCCCCTGCTCTTGGGGGTTATCAAGTACTTTTCTGGCGCCGTTGCCGGGAGCGTAGCGCTTAAATTTCTATTCTTGTGTGCACTAGATTTTAGATTTATTATATCTTGCTTTATATCTTGCAATCATCTAAGCTTGGGGAGGTTCCTTTAAACTTGTTTGGTTGTGAGTTTCTCATTAATTTTATTTTCAGTTTTCATTAAAAACATAAAATACATAAAAACTATTGATACTATTACTATGGCATTTATGAATCGTGCTTCGCTGCATCTTGCTTTATATGAAAGTGCTTATGCTAATGCTCCTAAAGTGGTTGAAACTACTGTGTCTGAGATACCTAAAGTGGGATAGAAAATTCCCGTTGGTCATGTTAAAAGAGTTATAAAAAATCCATTTATAGGGGATGGAACTAAGTCTGCACGTGAACACGTGGAGACAGTTGAAGAGATATGTGGTTTATTTAGGCTTCCTGGTATTTCTGATGATCAGGTAAAAAGGAAGCTATTATATTTGTCTTTATCTGGTAATACTCGTATTTGGTTCAAGTCTTTGGATGAAGAAGTTACTATTGAATGGAGTAGTTTGAGGAAGGTTTTTCTTAAATATTTTACTCCTAAAGAAAGAATTCTTGCTGCCACGGAAAGTACTAATATTTTGCAGGAAAAGGAGGATAAAAAACTAAGCTTGGGGATGCCCGTGCAACCCCGAGAGGATGATGAAAACATAAGCTTGGAAGAGGAAGTATGTGAAGAGGAGATTAAAATGGATGTGCTCCAACCTAAGCTTGGGGAAGAGTTGGATCTCCCAGCTTCACCATCAACAAATGATAGTAACACTCAAACTAAAAAATCTTTTGTTATTTATGAGAATCCATGTTATGATGAGGGTGAAACTAAAAATGCTATGGTCCTATATGATAACCCATGCTATTATGATGAAACTAAAAATGCTCCTTTAATTTCTATTAATGCTACTAGTGAACTTATTTATGATAATGAGGAGTATTGCTTAAATATGCTATATGATAATGCTTTAGATGATGATCCTATGCTTATTGGTAAACCTCCATGTTTAGTTGTTACTAAATTATGTGAGGATAAAAATGATATACTTTCTGTTTGTGATGGTACTATTACTCATGAGAGTCCTACTTTGTTCTTAAATTCTCCTAATTACACCATAGAGGAGAAATTTGCTTATGTTGAGAAATACTTATGTGGTTTGCAATTACCTTTAGTTCCAAATCTTTGTTGCAACCATGATATTAAACTTAATATTGATCTTATTAACTATTTTGAAAGAGGGAAGCATGCTAATGAATTCCATAATAAATTTAATAATCCTCTTTATGTGCCTAAATTATCTAAGTTGAATGATTCTTGTGGTTATATGGTCGAACTTATTTCTACTACTTGCAACTATTATGAAAGAGGAGGCGATGAGAACCCTCTTTATGCTAATAATTATATGCTGCAAGTAAATATTGTTAATATGCATTGGGAAACTTCTATTTATGGTGATTCATTCATATACAAAATGCCAATGCATAGAAAGAAAGTTAGACTTCGTTGTTATTACTTTTGTGTTTTGTTTTTCTCTCAACTAGGGTTCAACTTGACTACTATTTTGATTGGTTTGAGAACACCATGGGATCCTGGTATTATGCATGAACACTTTCCAAGGAAGAGGGACACATCAGTATAATTCCCTCATGAGTTTCAACCTTCATGAACATCAAGTAAGAAGCCTAGCTATATGGCTATAAAGAAAGCGCTTTACGGGAGACAACCCGGTTGTTTTTACTTTTGATTTTCTTTGTGTCTTCTTGCTGTAACAAGAGACTTAGTGTTTAGTTTTGTTTCTGGGATTTTTAATAAAGAACCAAGTTTTACCTATTTTGGGTTTGAAAAGTTGTTATTGATTTTCGGAGAGTTTTCTGCCTACACGAAGTCTGTGCACGGTTTGATTTTTCATTTTTTATCTGTAATTCCGATTGAGCTGTAATTTGAACCGTAGCTTCAAACTTTTATCCTCTGTATACGTGATTTTTTGCAGATTTTTCTGACGAGTTTTAAGTAGGGTAGAAAAATGCGTTTTGCTGCTGCTGTTTTTCTGGACAGATTCTGTCTTGATATTGTTTGATGCATTCTTTGAGCTTTTTGCTTGAATCTTTTTGATTCAACTGTGTTTATGAGTAGGCATACAACATTATATACTCTCTGGACATTCATATGAATTTTTTCCTAAGGATTTTATGCAGCAAGGAACATATTTATTTATCACTACTAATATCACCCCACAGAAAAGAAATGGGAGAAACGGTGTTTTGAAGTTTTTTCACAGGGACTAGAGGAGCTGCACCAAGAGCTATCCAAAGATGGTGAAGACCATAAGCTTGGGATGTCAAGACAACCCCACTAGACCAACACACTCTCGGTTTGCACACGTCTAACTTCTGTTTTTCGATCAAAACACTTTATCGTATAAACTTGGAGCGTCTGTTTTTTTTTAATTTGCTTTTGTTATTTTGGTTTGATTTTTATTTTCTTAAGACCACCACTATCATTTTATATGAGAGAGCTACTAGCAGTTTGGGTTGAATTATGTTGGATGCTATTAAATATATTGGGATAGGGATGTTTGAGTTGATTTTAAAAGATACATATAGTTGCATAATTCATGTGCTTTGAATGAATGTTAATTTGCAAGTGAGTTGTCAAGAGCTATCTTTTGCCATGTTTAGATGTTGAATTTTAACTTTACTTGGTTTGACATGGATTGATTAGTTCTATGGACACTTATGCATGCATTTAGATGGTCAACTTTCTCCCTATTGCTATCCCAAAAATTACAACAAGTAGAAAGCTTGTTTCCCAACACCTTCAACCAAAGATTTTCCAGTGAGTCCACCATATCTACATATTAGCTTTATGCTATTCCAAGTATGTTTATCATGTTATATTGTGTTATCTACATTTCTGAATTTAAATGCTTATGTTATTGATTGTCATGGGAAAAATTGGTTAAAAGCTCTCACGAACTTGATACACAATTTACTTTTATTGCATTTAATAAGCATGAACCATTGTGATTAAAATTATGAAGATGTAGGCTTGACAATTGTTTTGGTTGGGAGTTAGCCCATATGTGCTGTCACATGGCAAGCTTTCAACATTGCACTTATTTATATTTAGTTGATGTCATGTACTTTTGTTTATGGATGCCTATCATGGGTGAAATGAATGTGGATACTTAGTAAGTTCAAAGAGTTTGTATAAATGGTTAGAGAAATGCCTGGGCCGCTAATCTAAGCCATGCATCATTCATGGTGAAAATTTACAGCATAACCATAATGTTCATTCAGTGATGCACCTCATAAAAAAAGCTATACCCATAGTAAATAAAAGAGTGCTGAGATTGTTCATTGTCTGTTTGTCTTGTTGTTTTGACATGGGCTTGTTCATGTCATGGGACAAGAGGTACCCCAGTGTAGTTCTTGATGATACTATTACTACTTGAATTTACTTTGTGGACCAAAGTGAGTAACACATGGTGTAGGTACTTGTATTCAAGGGACATGAGACATTCAACCAATACATTGTCAAGCACACCACTCATATTTGCTTTCACTTTAAACATTAATCATTCAAGATGCTATGATAGGGGTAATGAGAGCTCCACACCAATGACTACCACATTGCAAGCATTAACTTAAGTAGAAGTGTTTGGAAGTTAGATGAAACTTATTCATGCTTTACCTCTACTTATTTATCTATCCAAAGTGTCCACCTTTTATATTCAGTTTTCATAAGAAGTACTCTATGACCACCATAGGATGTTTTTACTTTTCATTATGCATACATTTGGTCCACAGTACTTTCTTCTATATTACACTTTGTGAATTTATCATTGAACATCTTTACATTGAGTATTTGATATCACTTCATAATTTATCTTGCATATTGTTATTCCTTTGAAGAATGAATCATTTGAATCTATGTAGAAATAGTAATCACCTTTGATATCCATTGATAGTATTAAAATGCAAAGTCCATGTTAGTTTTATCACCTTCATACTCGGGACGAGTATGGGTTAAGCTTGGGGATGTTGATGCATGTAAAATGCATACATGAACTTTACATTTTATTACATGTTATTCCATGATATTTGCATCATATAAGGGTTATATTCATGATTTATATTGAGTTTTGGGGATAATTAACAACTTCCCCATTTTTCTGGAATTAACCCTGCGCTGTCAGAAAACCCCTTTTTCTATATTTTGATATTTCAGGGACCCAAACGACGTCCAAATGACCTGAAACTTTACGGGGATCATTTTTTTGGAAGGAACGAAACGTAGGCGCAAATGAATCGAAGAAACGGAGACCAGAAGGCAGAAAGGGGTGGGCCCACGTGGCCAGATTCCCTGACCGCGTGGGTCCCCCATCCTGGCCCTCGGGCCTCCGCTACCGTCGATCTTTCTTCCCGAAGCTTCGTCTTGACCTAAAAACGACTATATATAGACCGCCCCAGGGCTTTCGCGAAAGGGAGCGCCGCCGAAACAAAGAAACCACGAAACAGAGACCTGAAGCTGCAGATTGGAGGGGGAAAACTCCGGCGGGGCGCTGCCGGGGTGGTCTCCATCTTCTCCAACGACTTCTCCACCGTCTCCATGATGTGGGGGAGTAGTCCACCCCCTGGACTTGGGTTTGTGGTGGTAACTTATGTATATCTCCTCTCTTTGAGCTTCACTAATTAGTACCGTATGAGCTGCTGAACATGATTACGGTCATCTATGTAATTCCTATGGTGGATATTGTGGTATGAGATGATTTGTTATACATTTACCGTTGTGTTGGAGTTTTTATGATTTGTCATACTTTGGAGATATTCTATGATGCATATGATAGTTTTATTTATGCATAATGCCTTGTTTATCCTTGTCATGAGGTGATTGATACCACCAAGTGTGGATAGATGAGAGAGATGTGGTCATGCACACGAAATATGAATAATTGCACTAGTGTTTAGAATATTGTCCATTATGAAGTATGATGTATGTAGGTACGGGATGGCCGATGTGACAACGGCATATGTATTGAGTGACATGTGAAATACAGCCTAACATCCTTTATCTGGGGGTAAAAAGAAAGAGTATAATGTGGGAGTGACCGCAGCCATGCTAGCCTTGCGGGGGTGACATAGCACACAAATGAGTATTTCTTTCAACTATGTGTTTTAGGACATATAGCCGTCATTAAAAGCTACCATTAAAACATGACAATTGTGTGTACTTTATCTATAACATGATAATAACCGTAGATGAGAGAGAGAGGATTAAGTGAACCCATGAACCCATGTCCATTGTTCCTATAAGAGAAAACATTTGTCTTGTCCTCTTGCATTGAAGAGGATTAGGACACTTTTACATTCTTGTTTTGTTACATCAAACTTCCATCCATTTAATCAACCACCTTGTTCTTTAAACTTGTTTAGTGCATAATCAACTAAAACTTGTGACACTTTAGTTGTAGGGAATAGATAACTTGTCCTTCTTGCTCCTGCGGATCGATACCTTACTTCCACATTGATATGTGCTACAGTGATCCCCTGCTCTTGGGGGTTATCAATTATACATGGATTTTATCTCGAATTATATATGGCTCATAGCCATTTCTCGGACTTAGGTTCAGCATCGCTTCTTTGTAGTTCGTAGATATTTTCATGTTCCATTAACATGACGTTTCATAACAAGATAGTCATAGCACATAGTGTGGTAACCATTCTTGTATGCCTACGATTTTAGTACGAGCTTAAAGCATCATGATCATTATCATTAGCTTTCTTTCATCTGTGTAGGATGATATCGGAACAGTTTCCGGTATCGGAACAATTTCCGTTGCGTCACTCTGATGTCTGGATAGGAAGTTCATTAACTCCGTCTTGCTCTACTTTCTTTCCCACTTATACCTTCGGACAAGAAACTATTTCTTTAGTAATATATATTCCAGCAACAATTTTGCCTTCTTTTCATGAGACACGTACCCAACTAATCCTTTAGGTACACTACAAAGGTTTATCCATTTTAGGTTTGATCGTATTGAAACACTAAAATACCGAAACGACAATCTAGGCTAAAAGCCATGCCATAACTCATATGGTATTGTCTCCATGGATTTAGATGGTTTTCCTATTATCTAAATTTAATGTTTTGTTCCTACCGTACGACTCTAATGATCACAAAAATTCGATAAGAGATTTTATTGATCACACACAATCCAATAGCGTGTGAGTACGACGTTCTAACACACCATAACATTGTGGTGTTCCATACGGCGTAATTTGTGGAAACTATTCTCACGAGTCTTTCAATGATATGCCAAACTCATAACTCAAATCTTTGTTTCCTCGATCTGTATCGCAGGAAATTTATTATCTTGTTAATTTTAATTTCCTACTTTACTTCTGAACTTATTTGAATTTATCAAACTTTTCAGACCAGCATTTCATTAAGTGGATACCCATATATCGACTTAAATCAATCATTAGTAAAGTTATACTAAATAATGATTTCCACTACACGTTGATGAAGTACTTCATTGATCCACACACATAAATTATGTATGATTTTCAATAAGTTATATGCCCGTTTCCAGAAAACGGTGTCTTAGTTATCTTTGCAAGTGTCATAAGATCAAAATCTAAAGACTCGGAGATCCATCGGAATGGAGCTACTTTATGCTTATAACTTTGACATGACTCATAACGATAGTGCCACATGAATGTGGTGTCATTACTAAGTTTGTATCCTTTGACATTTAATGTTATAAATGTCACCACTACCATCTAGATTCACATATGAACATTTCATTCACGATCGGTGTACGATCATTAAAGATATCGCTCATAAATGTAGGACAACGATTTATCACTAACATATATGAATGATTGTCTCACAAGAGGGATGCACACATATAATGATCATGCTAACAAGCGATCAAAAGGAATATTTGTTCAAATCCAAATTAATCCAAATGGCGGATGTCGAGAGAGAGTGTCTATGGCCATCACAACATGTTTGCCTGCCATCATCAACACACATTGTATCCTCATCCTTCCAAGCCACTCAAGCTGAAAATCTTGTTTCACTAAACAGGACCAGCATCAACACTTAATCACTTCATAGAGTACTTGTTAAGGTAAAACATTCATAACATGTATATCATATATACCCCATTATCATTGATGAATTTCCGGTGATCTGATTCATCTTCTAGATTCTGCAATCAAGAATTCATGAAGGTGAATGATTCTCCTTTCATGACATAGTCTATAACAAGCAACGTTGTCTGTCACCCAGTGATCGAGTTGAGCGAGGCGTCTCAATGTCATCAAATATGACCAATGTCATCAAGTATGACCACCACATACTCTTTTAATGCGAGTGTTCTCTTCCATCTTAGTTGAGCGGAAAACCTGATTTACGGTGCATACAGATCATCAATCTCAGCGACCATTCGCGATCGGTCAACATGCACCCACAGTTCAATCTCAACGGCAGAGATCATAGCATACACTGCACTATGATGAAATTATCCGCACAAAACTTGATAATCTGAATTATCTTTTGTCAGCGGAATCTCTGGTTTTATCTCCTAGCGGGTTTTGTATCGTATAGAGCTAAAAGTTTTGAAACAAGGAGTATCCTCAAGCTACGGTATAAAAATATGAAGTTTTGGACCCAACTCTTTTTAAGTTTCTCAAATCGCAGGATTGCGACTAAGTCTAACAGGGATATAGAAGAGGTTATCGTCTACAAAGGTTTTGCAAAGCATAAAGACTTTTGTTCATAATAAAATATGGGTTCAAGTTTTCAAAATAAAACTAAGTTTTCAAAGTAAAACTACTAGAACTCCCACTCAAGACGAGTATCCCTCGCATCGTCTTGGTGATTACACAACCCCCATCCATTACACTACCCCCATCAATCAGGCAGATAGCATAACTTCAAAGGTAGACATCGTATATCGATCACATCATCACATGTGACTCGTGCTTAACCTTTCGGTACTTGTGTTCTGAGGCCATGTCTGTACATGCTAGGCTCGCCAGAACACCCTATGACTTATTCACGCGTGCAACGTGGCTTACACCCACTGTAAGCGAACGAAGAGACGAGTGTAACTGCAATGTGGCATACCCCGTAACGTAGAACTTTATTGGTGGTGCACGACAGAGGGAGAACACTATTATCAGAATTTTGGGAGGGATCATCTTATATTACTACCACCGTGTAACTAATATATAGACATATATATACATACACAATATAAGATGCACTCAATCTACATAACATCTATAATGAAATGTAATGCGACATGATATGGTCTGATCCGCGCCGATGGTCTCCTTCGCGCCGACAGTTTATAAACAATTTAATAAACCTACCTTGACCATATCACATTGCCCCTGCAAAATAAAGTTAGACGATTTCTACTTTATCTTTTGCATGTTTTACGTGGCTGCTAGGGCTTCCGCACAAGAACCGTTTCTTACCTACGAAAACAACCACAACAGCGATAAGACAATTGTCTCTATTACACCCTTTTCAGGGCCCTCCATTGTAAATGATATATCAACTATTGTCGGAGAGGCAGACATCCGCCAGCCACATATACGATACAAGCCGCATGTCAAGTGTGGAAACAGTCTCGCGTAAGAGTACACGTAAAGTCGGTCCGGCCCGCTTCATGCGACAATACCACGATATAAACAAGTACACGCAAGAGGGTAACAAATGTAGAATCGATGCCCACATTCAACATGTGTTCTAACCGTACAGATATATCTACGCATAGATCGGCTCTGATACCACTGAAGGGGATCGTAGACAGAAAACAAAAAATTTCCTACCGACGATAACCTTAAACTAGCCAAGATCTATACTATACAGATATACTAATATGGAGGAGATCAGAATACATACCCTTGTAGACCGAAAGAGGGATTATGTTCCCGCACAAACGTTGTCGGTGGAGATGACGGCGCTGACCTCAGGGTCGTGTAGTGGAAGAAGACAGCTCCCAGCACCATACAATGGTGCCTCACGGTTCCACACACGTACGGTGTGGATGACGACCCCCGGGCTCCAGATCCAGCAGAGCAGTGGAAGTGGTAAAGTGGATCTAGTAGCACGGCGGTGTGCTTATAGTGGAGAGACTTCTCTCCTCGTACGCAGCTCCAGAAACGGAACCACGCTAAAGGTAGGAGAGAAGAAGGAGAAGGATTGGTTATTTTCCAAGGCATAGGGCACTCCTATATAAAGGAGGAGGAGAGAGGCCAACCTCCTTGGCTCCCCCATGTGGGACTAAACCCCACATGGGGTGCGCCGGCCAAGGGAGGCAGCCGGCCACCTAGGTGGGCCCCATTCGGCCCACCCTAGGTCGGCTAGGCCCTCCCCCCCCCCCCCATTTCCCAAATGGGGTTTTTTTCCCTAATGGGCCTCTAAGGCCCATTTATGATTTAATGCCTTTAAAATTTGAATTAAATTAAATAAAAATATATTTAATTACTGATAACACTTATTAATATTAAATACATATTATTTAATTCATTCGGACCCCGAAACATATTTTGTTGCCCTCCGATCTCCATCGGACATGTCCGGAACACTTCCGGAGTCTTCGGTTTCTTTTCTCTCTAAATCCAATCTAATCGTCACCCACCCTTAAGTGTGTTACCCCACGGTTCGGGATCACTCCAGACATGATCGAGACACATTCTCCGATCAATGACTAACAGCGGGATCTAGATACCCATGATAGCCCCTGTGCGTCCACGAATGTCTTTTATCGTTTGAACTTTTAGACGTCCAGTCTCATCCTCTTGCCTAGCGATACTTAGATTGTCCGAGCGTCGTTCTCCGGTATCACGATTACCGAGCATGATCTCGTCATCGACAAATCTATCTTTACTCATCTGTGATATTACATCCCTGTGACCTAGTCACATGCTTGCAAACTCATTGATATAATCTCACCGAGTGGGCCCAGAGTATCTATCCTGCTATGTGGATTGGCAATTCCCGCTCTTGATCACTCGCTTCTACTGCTTCCTTCTGATACCCGAAAGTGTCACATTTATTGTCACGCTATATAAGACATGCTGTTTTATGCGGTCAGCCGTACCTTCCAGAAGCAGAGATTTGATATGATTTCACGGTCAAAGGTATGAACACTACGTTTCTATATTTTGGGTATGTCCATCAAATCATTCACCCAATGATATGACTCCGTTGTCGACCGACGTGATTGTCCATGATCAGAAAACCTTGATCATCTGTTACCCAACAAACTAATTAAATAAAGGCTACTAGGGACCTGGTTGTTTACATACCACACGTGCATTAATGTTTCCGCTTAATACAGTTATAGCATGGTATTAAAACATATTATGAATAATTGAGATATGACAAATAAAATCACTTTATTAATTGTCTCTAGGGCATATCTCCTTCAAATAGATGAAAAAACTTGATCATAACTTCACAATTCATCGGATCTCAAGAAACACAACATCTAGCATTACATAAAGATGATCTTGATCATGATAGGCAGCTCACAAGATCTAAACATGATAGCACAAAGTGGAGAGACTACCATCTAGCTACTGCTATGGATCCGTGTAGTCCCGTGGAGAACTACTCACTCATCGCTCCGGAGGCAGGCATGGCGATGTGCGGGAAGAGCTTCAGAACCCTCCCGAACTAGGGTTGGCGACAACGGCGGTGACAGAACTTTTCGTGGATTTCTGATCGGGTACTTAGGATTTTCGGGAATAATGGGATTTATAGGCGAAAGGGGAGCGTCGGGCGACCAGTAGGTGGGCCAGCGGCCGTGTGGCGCAGGCCACCCCTGGGTTGCACCGTGCACCCGCCTGCTCCACCTGGCTGCCCCGTGGACTCCTCCTTCGGGCAGTGTCTTCATTCCTGTGTAGAAATAAATCACGTAAATATGCGTGCCTTTGGAGAATATTTCCCGACTAGGTTTTCTAGAACAGAAAGATAGCAGAAAACAGGAACTGACACTGTGGCATCTTGTTAATTGGTTATTCCCAGAAAATTCATAAAAATGATATAAAGTGTGAATAAAACATGTATCATTTGATATAAAACAAACATGGAACATCAAAAATTATAAATATGTTTTAGACGTATCAGCGCGCCACCAGCCCCGCTGCCGTCGCCGGTCTCCAGGTCGCCACCTCGCTGTATCGAGTGTATCGGCAAATGAGGAACGAACCGACCAGTGCAAGGGTTATGGAGCGTGTGTAGCTGGTCCTGACAACATGCCCTACTAACTATTGGGCTATTAGGGTTTGTGCAAATAATTAAATCAAAGATTGGTGTTTTGTGCATAACAAAGTTAGGTGTGGTTTTGTGCAACAGCTGCACCAACATGTGTTGTTATGTGAAATTTGCTCCCATCTCTAGTTCTAATATGGCGTCGCACACACTTTTTCGGTATCTCACTAGAGAGAGGATCTCATCAGGGCGCCGAATCCACCTTGATAGTGCCGATTCAAGTAATATATGACCTAACCGAATTAAAATAAATATAATTTATACTAAACTTTTATAATTTTATTTAGTTTATTTATAGCATGCTATACTATATTTCGATTTAATTACATATTTGGCATACTTGACCACATAATAAAAAAAATATTAGCTGGAATGTTCTTTGTTCTACGGTGGGAATGTGCATAGTTGAATAAATACACTAGCGTTTTGTTAAAAATGCACTTCGTAACGTACTTTTCATCATTAATTACTTTCTCACGACTACATAAAATATATAGTGTACATTTGGTAGGGATCTCTAGAGAATATGATTTGAAAATATCTTAATGTAGGTTTTTAGTGTATGATTAAGTAAGCATTTCTAGAAGCTTCCAGATTATAAAGTTAACCATTTACAATGATATTGAAGGGGTTCGAAGCAGAAAACAATAATTTTTCTAACTAGCGTACGCCAAAACTTAGCCAAGGATCTATCTATGTAGTAATGCAGTAACGGAGAAGATATCGGTAACATACCCTTGTAGACCGAATGTGGTGATTACGCTCCCGCAACAAGTGTTGTCGAAGTAGACGACGTAGCCGACCTCGAGGTCGTGAAGAACTTGGCGCAACAAAGACGAAGACGGCGCGACGATGATGCCCCGACGCCCCAAGTGTTGCGCCTCTGAGTGCTCACACACGTACGGAGCTTGACTTTCCGATCCAGCCGAGATAGCGGAAGTAGAACTTTTGGGTGTAATCCCGCAGCACGACGGCGTACTGCGGCATAGATTTCTCACGTGTGCGCAGTCCTTACAAGGGACCGTGCTCCACGAGAGGTGGAGAGAGAGAGGAAGTGGGCGGAGGGGCATCCTCGGCCGACATACAAAATTAATTGTATTTTGGTGCAATTAAAACAATTAATATGTCCCACTATTTATTAGGTGAGAGGGGGTGCCTCTCTCCTAAGCTCCCCCCGACTAAACAAAAGAGGAGGGGGAGGGGCTGGTGCGCCATGGGCCCAGCCCTGGCCCACCCATCCCTCTTGGGGCGCATCAGCCCACCATGGGCCTTCTCCCTTTGGGAGTTGGCCGATTTAGGTGTTTTGCCCATTTTTTCTCTTTTATTTAATATATTAAATTAATATAAAATATATATAATTCATAATTAATATATTTGCATATTATTTAATCTCCCGTGGCTCCGTAATAATTTCCGGACCACTCCGAACTCTCTTCGGTCTTCCTCGAAACCCTTCCGGATCATTCTCTCTATTTCTATTATTCCGATGTTTCCAAAACGATCTCCGAGCGTCGTCAAAACCTTAAGTGTGTTACCCAACGGTTCGAGAATACTCCAGACATGGCCGAGACCCCTCGCTCGCCATTGACCGTCTGGAAGACCTGGATGCCTGTGACGGTCCCTGTGCATTCTACGAATATTGTCGTTGAACCATAAATATGAATATTCATTTCTTTTGTTCCTTCGATACTACCCTTGTCCGAGATACGATCATTAACATCGTATGCTTTATTTTATCTCGTTATCGACAAGGGCAACTTAACTCGTTCTGTGATATTACATCCCATGACCTAGTCATATGCTGCGCAGCTTTATAGATGTAATCTCACCGAGTGGGCCCAGAGTATCTTTCCATCACGCGGATGAATAAATCCCGCTCTTGATCCATAGGCCTCAACATACCCCTTTTGAATACCCAAGTGTCACACCTTTATAGTCAACCGTTTATGGACTGACGATTGATGCACTCAAAGTATCCTACGGAGGCAGCAATTAATATGATCTCACGGTCTGAGGAATAAGCTACCATATTACTTTCCTATTGCAATAATGAACTTCGTGACATGATCCTTTTGCAATACTTTGTTGGGTATGTCCATCATCTTATTCCACTAATAAAATGACCTCATTATCAACAATATAAATATCCATGATCGGGAATTCTCGATCATCAGTTGACTAATGAACTAGTTTATATATAGAGGCTTACTAGGGACTCTGGTTTGTTTACATATCACACGTGTATTAACAATTCCTATTAATACAGTTATAGCATGGTATAAAACTAATTATAAACTTAATGAGATAATGCGATAAATACTTAATATTTATTTGCCTCTAGGCATATCTCTTTCAGATACTTTACCCTTTTTTGAATGTCCCATGCAAGTAAGAGTGGGTTCGGTAATGTGTTGATAATGTGTCCATGCTCTATATTTGGTACCGAAACACCATCTCTAATAGTAATCACAAGTGAACCAAAAATAATATTGGACTCTACTACATTTACACACTTACAATTGATTATTTGATATGCTCTCGTCAGCTATGTGCATTGTATCGTGTGATCTATATACATGTGCTCTCATGCCAGCTTGCTAAATAATGTATTTGCACAAAATGTAGCTCTCAGAGATAAGTAGGTTTAGCCCATAATCTTATAGGCCTTCACCGCTTCCATCCCACAATGTCGTTCAAGGATTTTCCACTTCTAAAAGATCCACCGACCTAGACATGTCGTGCGGCACTTGGCAAAGGGCGTGCACTCGGAAAAACCTTATTCTGGCTTCAAAATGTAGCCACCGCCTCATCATCTTGAAGAAGACACTGAGAAAACTAAAAAAAAGAACGGAAGCCCTCCCGCTGACGAGAGGCCATGATCCGCCATGCCATCTGAGACGGAGTGGACCAGCGGCGTCGCCGGCGAGGGGACGAAAGTCTAGATGGGTTTTTAGATCACAGGACGATCGCCTCTCTCGCTGGATTTCCTCACGTACCGCTTCGTCAGAGGAGAGTGGTCACTTCTTTACAAAGCTATTTCTCAAAAAACAAATTGTACAGAGCTAAACGTGGATCGAGTTAACCAGAAAACTTATTTACAGAGCTAAGGATAAAATGAAGATCGTAGTTTTTTTTCAGGGAAAATGTAGATCGTAGTTAGTAGTGACAGAGAACTTAGGGCATCTCCACTCGTCCCCCCAGCGCCCCCCCAAGAGGCCCGAAAAGCGCCGTTTTTCTCCCAGTCGGCCCCCTAGGAGCCCAAATAACGCCGTTTCGGCGGAAAATAGCGCCAGCGCACCCAGGCGGAACCCAGCCCATTGCGTTTCGCCTGGGGGCCGAAAGAGCGCGAAGTCTCGGCAGGCCAGCACTGTCGGCGAGACAGCGCATTTCCCACCCCCGCCTCGCCCCCTTTCATCTTCCCGCCCCGTCGCCGCCGGCACCACCCCTCCTCCCTCCGTCCACACGCTGGCAGCTACGAACCCGACCATCTCGCCCAATCGACACCGCCGGCGCCGCCCCTCCCCCTCTGTCGTGATCTAGCCGGAAGGAAGGCTCTCGGGAAGGCTCGCGCCTACCTCGCTTGATAGGTGTTTGCTGTTTTGTCCGCCCAGCCATTGGACTCCGACGTCGACGAGCTACTCGCCGAACTGCTCGATGAGGAAGCCGAGGCCGACGTCGATGATGAAGAACACTTGCTGGTCCTCGCGTGCCTCGCCGGCATACTCGCAAACGACGCACGGCCGCGGCGTGGTGGCTCGGCGGCCGGTCGTCGGAAGAGCAAGCCGAGGCAACGGTACGAAGGGTACTGCATCCTCTACTCCGACTACTTCGTCGATTTCCCCCTGCAGGACGTGGCCGTGTTTCGGCGTCGTTTTCGGATGAACCGCAAGCTCTTCCTCAACATCATGCATGCCATCCAAAAGTTCGACACCTACTTCA
The DNA here is from genome assembly GCA_947311845.1 of Poa pratensis. NCBI lineage: Eukaryota > Viridiplantae > Streptophyta > Magnoliopsida > Poales > Poaceae > Poa > Poa pratensis. The sequence goes on from CAMZMU010000095.1 coordinate 34,110,517, forward strand.
AATTGAAAAAGGATTGCACCGGTACGGTAGGCTTTACCTCAATTCAAAAGTGCACGATGGCCATGAGGTTGCTTGCATACAGTGCTCCCGCTGATTCGCAGGATGATTATCTGCGCATGTCCGAGAGCACAGCCATTGATTGCTTGAACAGGTTCTGCCGGGCAGTGGTTGCAGTGTTTGGTCCAACCTACTTGCGATCACCCAATGCGGAAGACACTGCTCGGATCCTAGCTTGCAATGAAGCAAGAGGCTTTCCTGGGATGCTTGGAAGCATCGACTGCATGCATTGGGCATGTAAGAACTGTCCATTTGAATGGCAGGAGATGTACACAAGGCCACAAAGGAGAGTGCAGTGTGATTCTTGAGGCCGTGGCTACACATGATTTATGGATTTGGCATTCCTTTTTCAGTATGCCAGGAACTCAAAATGACATCAATGTTCTGCAGTGCTCGAATGTCTTCGCGAACCTTGTTGAAGGTCATGCTCCTCCAGTGAACTACGAGATTAGTGGGCACCAGTACACAAAGAGCTACTACCTTGCAGATGGCAACTACCCAAAGTGGTCAACATTTGTGAAGAGCATCTCCAACCCTGTGTCAGGAAGTGTGAAAGCTTGGTTTTCTAAGTGCTTGGAGGCTTGCAGGAAGGATGTTGAGCGGGCATTTGGTGCGCTGCAGTCTCGATTCACTGTTGTCCGGTACCCAGCTATGACTTGGTCGAAGGCCAATATGTGGGAGGTGATGAACTGTTGTGTGATCTTTAACAACATGATTATTGAGAGCGAGCGGAATGCTCCAGTGACTGACACAAATGAGCCATACTACCGACAGGGTCCTCTTGCAGATGTAGATCACCAGGTGCCGGCATCATGAGCAGTCTTCCTCGCTATGCGCCAGGAGATTCGAGACCCTGCAGCACATACACAACTGCAGAATGATCTGGTGGAGCACTTGTGGGCGCGCAAAGGCAATGGCATTGCCTAGTTTGATTTGTTTTATTTATTTACATTGTTGAACTATTTGAATTTTATGTTGAACTATTTATGTGAGGATTTGTATGTTGAACTAAGTGGAAAAATTAATGTTTGTTTAAATTTGGGCGAAAATCGCCGGCTGTGACGTTTGAACAAATGGGCTGAAGATCGCCGGTTGGGGGGCGACCTGGGCTGACGGCTAGGAAACGGCGCGCCCACACATGCCAAAATAGCGCCGCTTTTGCGCTCTGGGGGACGAACGAGTGGAGATGCCCTTAGTTCTGATTTCTGAAAGCTGTTGACCATAGCTGGAAATGGAAACGCATGGTTGAGAAAGTGACAGGAGGTGTTTGGTTGGGGTTTGCCGCGGCAGCAGGCCGAAGCGCATCAGGCCGGCCCCAACCACGACCAGAACATATGTGCGATCATCATCAACTCACTAGCTTTGCTGCTTTGGTGCGACTCGTGACTTATGAGCAATTGAGCAGTAGCGCCAGCACGGAAATCTGTTTTGGGTAGTACGAGCATACGATACCACTAGCTAAAAACTGTATTCTAAAATGACAAAAATATTCAAACGAAAATTTCAGATATACATCCGAATATTTTATGTCCGTACACAAAATTTCACCGAAAATTGATATTTTGTGGGTTGTGTAAAAAGACAAATCCCGGTGCTTCAAAATGACTTTGTACTAAATAATTTTTTTGTCTTTTTTGCACATGCCATAAAAAATGTTTTTTTCGTGAAACAGTTTTGTACAAATATAGAATGTCTAAATGTACCCCTGAAATTTTTGTTTAAAATTTTCTGACATTTAGAAATATATTTATAATACATTTTCATAACGGGTGCATCTATACCCACGAGTCAAAACATCGGATCCATGCCTGCACCAATAAATCAATGATGTACACCTCTTAACCTACGGCATTCATCTCTTGCAGTACTTTTCATCTTGTGAATGTAGAAGGAGCGAGACGTACGGTAGAAAAAGCCAAAGAAACTTTCCGTTAGACGGCAGCTATGTATCACGAAAAATTAAAATGGAGCTCCGGCTATATGGAGCCCTTTTCTAAAATATCGAAATCTACATTTTTGAGTTTTCAAAAATTGTGGAAACAATCCCCAATGTAGATATTATCGATATTTAAGATCGTGTAAATCTTCAACTCCGAATTCATTGTATTTTAGTCTGCACAAAAAAGACAAATGAGTGAATATGGGTGATGAACAATACACCGTTTCAAAAATTTGAAAATTTCTCCGAATTATGTTTTTTGTGCAGCCTACAATATAACAAATTTTAATGCAAAATTTTACACATTTGTATATCTCGACACTATCTATATATGTGATTTTCGTCGGGATTTTTGGAAACTCAAAAATATCATTACGATTTTTTTCAAAAAAGGGCTCCATGTAGCCGGGTTCCATTTGTCCACTCTCCTATGTATCGTTTTAACTATAAAGAAGCCAAAAGAACCATTCGAATAATTAGCATTCTAAACTCAATTAACTTGAATACATACAATGACAAAAATGTTCGGATGATAAGTAACAATTAACAGAACAGATACCAACAACGGAGAAAGAGTTGCATGCGCATTAACTGGCGATACGACTAAAACTGTCGTATTATTTCCACTTTTGCAGGTGCAGCTGGTGGTGTTCTTCTTCAGCGGCTCTGCTCTGGCCGGCCTCGGTGGCGAGGGGAGCGGTGTCTGCAGAAAGTAGGGTGGCGAGGATGGTGGGCCTGGGCGGCGCTGCATCGGCGGGAAGAAGGGTGGAGCTCGGGAGCTGGTGCTGTGGCCGTGGCCGTTCATCGAGCACAGATTCCGTCGCGCGGCGGCGGATGGATCTTGCGGTCGTCTACATCTTGTGGTGACGCCTCCTTCCCGGCGGCAAGTGGTACGACGACGCTGGCGGTGGCTAGGTTTCTCGGAGCGCGGCGGAGGTCTGATCGTGTTTCTTCCAGGATGCTCGGGTGCTTCGTGCATTTTGCAGGGTCTTTCTGTAATTTCTTTTCTTTGCTGGACTTCTTTGTAAGTTGTACTGAGCATGCTGATTATATGGATCGGATCCTTACCTCAAAAAAAAAGCAATAGCCGTGACAACAACACTATTCTTAAGGATGATTAAAGTGTCGTAGTCTGAGAAGTCGTCCTAATTAAGATACTTCTATCACGGATTGTCATGCAAGCGTTCCTGAGCGTTGGCACTTGATCAATGGTGGGTGGGGTCCACATTGCAGTGCGTTTGCATGGTCGCGTTGGTTGTACGCAGCTAGCTGCAGCGTGGGCCCAGGTGGGGTTCGTCAGATTTTTATGTGGTAGAGGGAATTGTTTCCGTGATAGGCAAATATTCTCAATTTATATTACTATAGTCGTAAATAAATTCGTTGGCCATGTTTTCGGAATATTTACGGCCGAGTTGGCAGGGAATCGACAACCGGTTCGGCAGATCAGCGGTAGGGAATAAATCTGGCACTGCCTTTTTAGGGAGCGGGGATGAAAACTTTCCATGGTCAAAAAGATGGAAAAACATCTCCGATCCCACGAAAGCAAAATCTCATTCCGGTGTGTACTTCGTGTTTCGTGCAAAATCAACCTGTGTTTTCTTGAGAAAAAATCAACCTGTGTTTTCTTGAGAAAAAAAGTTCGGCAGGAAATAAAAGGTTCAGCGAGCAAGGAATATTGAAAAATGCAATGGAATAAATTTCAGCTCCTTGAAAGAGCCAAATACTATGCTGGATTCCCAAGCAAAGAATCCAAAGCTGTGGAACAAAATATGCTGAATCGATCACGACGAATATTGCTCATATTATTCTGGTTATATACGGATGAGGATCTAAAAACAATCAAACTTCTGTCTTCGGTAGAAATCAGAGTATGGAATCAATCAGAGTACAGAAAGATAGTATGAAATCAGGTTCAGTTTCTGTCGTCACATCGCAAAGACCAAAACACAGAAACCAAGTGGATCACACACGCGAATTCCAACACAATGGAGCCAGGAGCGTCAAACAAACCAAAAACGACAAAACAGAGGAAGCCTAAATTTAATATTGAAACCACACAAAAATTGCTCACAGATGATATCACAGTAGAGCAAATTCAGTGATTCTCATGGCGAAGTTCTCATAGAAACGCTAACATAGCAGCAGCGCAGGAAGATAAAACCACAGATCATAAGCAGGCCAACAGAGTCCACCTAGAACCAACCATGGAGATCATCTCATCGGACGGACAAGCGAGGTTGGGCGTGAATTGAAAAAAGAAAAAAACCTCCCCCCACGTCGCCTCCCCGAGTGAGGCGACCGGGGCCTCGCTCCACAACCTCTCCAGCGCCCTCTCCCGCACATCTCCCTCCCGCCACCGTTGGCTGCCGCCTCTGGGCGTTGCCCGTGAGGTGCCGGCGGCGGCGGTTCTGACTCTCCCCGTGCGTGCGGAGCCTCGTTTCGGGCGGGAGCGGCCGGCGGCGGTGCAGCTCGGCGTGCAGCGGTCCGGCGGCGGAGCGACGGGCCCCCGGTGGATTCTGGGCGACGGCGCCACCCCTTGGTGGCTGGGCACCGCTGCAGCGTTCGGCGGCGGCCGGAGCGCACTCGGCCCATATCTGGGCCCTTTTGGGCTGGCTGCGCGGTGCTCCTGGAGGTGGAGTTGGGGCGACGGTGGGGCATGGTGGGTGGCGGCACTGCCTCTAGCCTACTGCAGCGTGGCGGCGGGGGCTTTGCGAACCCAATTTGGGCTCGGCCGGGCCAGTGTGGGCCTGGTATGACTTTGCTGCCGCGTCTGGTCGGTTACTGCGAAAGTGGTGGAGGTTGTTCCCTCCGCCGGCTGCGGTGCTGCTGCCCCAATTCCTATTGTGTTCCCCGTTCTCGCCCTCTAGGCCTCGTTTCAGTTTTCACAGAGAGACGACGAAAAGGTTCTCAAGACCGGCGTGGCGTATGCTAGTGGGAGACAAGCTGGGGAAAGCACCAAGGATCGTCCGGGTTGTGGTTCTTTGGGGTCGGGAGAAATCCCTGTCGGCTTATCCGACATCGACGCTGTGACGCCCGTGGTGTCGCCGGTCCTTCTTGAAGGGCGTCGGGTGTATCCCTTCCCACTTCCCTTCGCAAATCGGAGGAAACCCTAGGACTTATCCGGGCAACAGCGTCGTCATCGTCGCATTCCTTCCTGAAGGAGTTGCTTGATACGCGGCGATTTGGAGTGCTAGAAGCGTGGTAGGAATACTCCGGAGGGCGCAACGGTTGCGAGACTTTTTCGTTTTTCGTCGATCTGCTGTTGTTGGCTTTTGTTTCTCTTTTGTTTCTTTTCTTTTGGGGTTTGATCTGTGCTGTTTGGCCCAGCGATGGTATCACAGTTGTATCGGTTGGTTGGTTGCTATATTAATATAGCGGGGCGCAAGCCTGTTTCGTGGACGGACAAGCGAGACAACTACTCAGCGCGACCAACGATCAACGACGACACGACACGGGAGACTCGACTGACTAACGAAGGGTAGCAATTGCAGATCTAGAGCTGTCCACAGTCGGCGATGACGACGGCCATGGAAGGCTTGCCGCTCTGGGACCCGACGGCCTCGATGGCCTTGACGACCTCCATGCCCTCAACGACCCTCCCAAACACGACATGCTTCCCATCCAGCCACGTGCACCTCTCGGTGCAGATGAAGAACTGTGACCCATTGGTGTTGAGTCCCGAGTTGGCCATGGAGAGCACCCCGGCCCCCTCGTGCTTGTGCACGAACTTCTCGTCGTCGAACTTGGCGCCGTAGATGGACTCGCCGCCGGTGCCGTTGCCCTGCGTGAAGTCGCTGCCCTGGCACATGAAGCTCGGGATGACGCGGTGGAAGGAGCTGCCCTTGTAGTGCAGCGGCTTGCCGCTGGCCTTGCCCACACCCTTCTCGCCCGTGCATAGCCCATGGAAGTTCTCGGCGGTGCGTGGGGCGGCGTCCGCGTACAGCTCCATCACGATGCGGCCCGCCGCCGCGCCGTCGATGGTGATGTCGAAGAAGACGAGCGGGTTCGACGCCGCCATCTCGATTGCTCGCCGGATCGGAGGAGGCTAGGGGTTTGGGGATTGGGGAGCTTTCGGGCCTACGGTCTGGGACCGGGTGGGGTTTAGTAGGCGGCAGCTCGGTCCAGGACGAACACGGCCTCGGCAGCCGTCCGATCGGGACGCGCGGCGGGATCGGACGCGCGGGCGCTAAATGGGGAGGTCAGGCGGTGGGGTTTGGGAACCGTGGTTAGGTTCCCGGTGGACGCGAATAGACGTGACCGGTACTCACACAACACTTTATGACAAGTGGGCCCAAAATTAATTGCCTTTTAGACAAGACAAAAATGACAAATGTGTGGACAACGGAGCCGTGGTTTTTTTTTTTTGAGCATTAGATGGTGAAATGGCATTCGTGAGAATGGGGTCGGTCATAATGGCAGGAATGATAAAAACTCCAACGAAAAATTGTAGTGTGGTTGGACAATTTTCCACTCATAAGGGTCATCACACTTTGTGTTTTACTTTTCTTGGCGGAAGTGTCATCGTGACCTTTGGCGTCGGACTTGGCGCAAGGCGGCAATGACGTACGGACCATCCTAGACACGTTGGACCGTGAACCGAACGATCAAATCTGCTGACAACACCTACTATGTCATGCAGTGAGTCAGACAACAAGGAGAAGAGGCGGAGGAAGATAAAGGGCGTCATCGAGTTCAAGGACGTGTACTTCATCTAGCCGGCATGCGAAAGGTGATGGTGCTGGCCGAACTCAGCCTAGAGATCGATGCGGGTAAGGCGGCAACGCTCGTGGGCCAGGCAAGTCCACAGTGATCGTCTGATCGAGCGGTTCTACAACATGCAAAAATGCTTTCTTCTGATCGACGACACTAACATCAGAATAACACTGTGGGATTCATGGTATTGTTTCCTTCCGGTAGCCGGCTGGCGTGACGATGATGTGACAGGTATTAACTTCTTCTCTTTGGGATGCGATCTGGGTGGCTTCTAATGCTACCCGCTGTTGCTACTCTTGTTTTTTTTTTTTTTTGACAATTCTAAAATTTATTTCATTGAAATCAAATACAGATTACAGAGAGTAATGTGCATGGATGCACATTAAGGTTGCTGATAACAGCAATTACAGGACACTGATCTGAGGGATGTTTAGTACATTTGTAAAGACAGACCCCTATTCTATGTAAATTGAAAGCTTCTTGAGCCTGATTATGAGCAGCTTTGTTGATATCCCTCCTGATCTTGAAGATATTGGCTTGACAACCCTGAGTATGATGAAAGAACTGATAAAGATTCGGTCTTATACTCCAGTGTCCAGGAAAAGCTATAGGATCTTTTTTCTGGATTGCTTGAACTAATGTGAGGTTATCCGATAGAAAGTTAGCTTCCTGGAATTGAAGAGATTTTGCAATATGCGCTGCTAGTTCCATTGCCTGGGCTTCTGCTTGAAGAGCTGAGCATGCAACAGAGGCTGCCTGAATATAGATAGTTTGATGATCTCCTCCTTTCCAGTCGATGTAGATACCAATACCAGATTTCTCTTCTTGTATAAGATTTCTGTTTGTTGGTAAGATACTATGTTTCCAAGCTGCATCAGTGTAAAAATTGGGACCTCTTTCGATATAATTCAGATCTGGTTGTAAGAAATTAACTATTTTTTCCTTTTCTTCTTTACTAGTTATCTCTTGAATTTTATCTTTTGAGAAATTTTCTTTTTCTGCTTGTAAAGCTTTGCTTTAAAGAGTACCTGCAGAGGAGTACTTTTGATTCTTCTGAAAATTAATTCATTGCGAGCTTTCCAAATGCACCAAAGAGTACAAAGGACTATTTTGAGAGCATCTTCATTTTTGCAAGAACTAAGAATGAAGCTAATCGTGTTCTGAATATGTGAGTTGTCCAGTTGATATAAACCTTCAACTCTAAGCCCAAGAGGAGATGCGAACCAGACAGCCTGTGAGAACTTACAGTCAAAGAAAAGATGGAAGTCATCTTCGTTATTACCACATCTGATACAGAGTGGATCTATGTGTTTGGATCTCACTGCAGCTCTCAAACCTGTTGCTATTGTTTCTCTTATAAGTCTCCATCCAAAAACCTGTATTCTTGGTGGAATATTTCCACTTTTCCAAATTTCTTGTAGAATTTTCCTTGTTTGTGGTGATAGAGGATGATATGATCCAGCATTTAAACCATAAAAAGAAGGACAGAAAACTTGATAAGCACTTTTTGTGGTGCAAATGCCAGAAGGGTGTGCTTCCAAATTATCATGTCATCACTACTGTCTTTATTAATGGGAATATTTGCCACCAAATTTGCATTATGAGCACCAAAAAGAGTAGTGAGTAAGGAAATGTTCCAGACTTTCATATTAGGGATCCAAAGATCAGACACAGTAGCAGGGTACACAAAATTCTTGTCCTGAATATTCAGATGATTGTGAATTTCTTTCCAAAAAGGACACCAAGGAGTCGACCAAATACAAGTATTGCCTCTATAGAATTGATAGCTAACTGAATTAGCAAGTTGATTTTTAATTTTGAGAATAGAGGTCCAGAAGGCAGATTTGGGCACTTTGGGATTGGCTTTCCAAAAAGATGTGTTATGGAAATATTTAGCCTTGAGGATTTTGGAGGTATAGCTGTCCGGAAGATAAACAATTTTCCATGCAGCATTAAGTATTAGAGCCTTATTAATAGCTTCCAGATTTCTCACTCCTAAACCACCTTCTTTTTTTGATTTACAAATTTCTGTCCAGGCTTTGAAATAAATTGGTTTTGACTTAGAATCTTCCTGTATGCCTGTCCACCAGAAATCCCTAATAATAGCATTGATTTTTGTCAACATCTTCTTAGAAAGAAAATGTTAGACATATAATAAATAGGGATAGAGGATAAGACAGATTTAATAAGAACCAGCCTTCCCGCATGTGATAGCTTGTTTGCTTTGTAACAGCTAAGTTTAGATTTGAATTTCTGAAGAATAAAGTCATAAGCTTGAGATCTATTCTTAGCTGGAAGGACCAAAGGATGACCAAGATGCACTGACTGAGTGTTCATATCTTCGACCATGAAGATTTTTTGATAATTTGCTTTTGGTTCTCTTCCACATGCTTGCTAAACAGAATTGAGGATTTGGACCAATTTGGGATTTGCCCAGAGTGTTTGCAAAATAGATTGATTACATTCCATATGTTCCTTGCCTCTCTTTGATTTGCTTGTCCACAGACTAAGAGATCGTCAGCAAACATCAGAGCATAAATTGAAGGACAATTTGGGCCCAATTTAATTCCCTGGATGTTTGAATTTTGAAGCTCCTCTTGAAGTTGAACAGCAAGCTCATTAATGGCTATGACAAAGAGGTAAGGAGAGAGAGGGCAACCATGTCTTATGCCTCTCTGGCTTTTAAATTTACCATGATGATTCCCATTAATGATTACCGAGAACTTAGAATTGGATATACAAGCCTTTATAAGATTGATAAAATGATTGTTGAACCCCTGTTTTTGAAGAGCTTTCACAATAAAGCCCCATTCTAGTCTGTCAAAAGCTTTTGCCAAATCTATTTTAATCATAAAAGCTTTTTGTTTCCATGAGGAAAGAGAGAAAGAATGGGTAATTTCCTGGGCCACAATCACATTATTAGATATTCTCCTTCCCTCTATGAAAGCTTGCTGAGTATCCATGATTTTATTAGGAAGATGCGGTTTGATTCTGTTGGCAAGAGATTTTGCAATAATTTTATAAATTACATTACAAAGGCTTATCGGCCTAAAATCCTGAGGTTGCAAGCATTGTGATTTCTTTGGAATGAGCGCGATGCTAGTATCATTTAATTGCTGAGGAAGGCAAGCATTAAGATAGAAATTGTGTACCAGATTTGTTATGTCATCTCCAATCCAATTCCATGCTGCTTTGTAAAATGCTGCATTTAATCCATCTGGTCCTGGGAAGCATCACTTCTCATACCTTTCAGAATGCTCCAAATCTCCTCCTTATCTAGAATAGAGTTAGTATAATCATCTTGAATGGTTGGAGTTTGAGAATAATTGAAATTATGCACTTGGCAGGGGTAGCTGAAGAAGAAAAGATGTTCTTAAAATAATTGACAAAACAATGAGCTATTTCTTCTGGATCTAGAGTGACTTGACCTTTGGAATTGTTAATGGAGACTATCCTGTTTCTTCTTCTTCTTTTTAGTACCGACATATGAAAATACTTTGAGTTTCTATCCCCTTCAATAGCCCAATGCTTCTTTGCCCTTTGGTTGTAGAATTCTGTTATTCTTGTCATAGTTTGCTCATAGGCCGCTAACAGCTTCTCTTCTTCATTGTGGTCTTGTTCATGAAAAGGCTTTTCTTGAATATCTTTAATCTTCTCTTCTATGTCATTTAGCTGAATCTGAAGTGGCTTCTTTTTTTGCCTCCATTCCTTAAAGCTCCTGTAAGATGCTTGGATCTTAAGTTGAAGGGCTGATTTTGTGTTGCCTTCCATGCCTGCATGGCTGTTTCCTGAAAATCATCTTCAAGAAGCCACCAATTCTCAAATTTAAAGTGATAAGTGGGTTTTTATATTTGGAATGGAGAATAGCCAAAACAGGAGCATGATCACCTTGCAGTATAGGGAGATTGTATATGTTTGCATTTGGATAAATATTACACCATTCAGCATTTGCTAAAAATCTATCAAGCCTTTCATATATAGGCTTAGAAGAATACCTTTTATTGCACCAGGTGTAGGCAGGTCCGTTGTACCCTAAATCAAAAAGACCACATTTTTTTACCAGAGAACAGAATAATTGCATTCTAGCATGGTTGACATAATTTACATTGCTTTTTTCATGAGGGTACATGAGCTCATTCAGGTCTCCCATACAAAGCATTGGCATGCCACTATTTTCATTAACAAAAGTAAAGATCTGATCCCAAAGCTCTTTAGTTTTTAAATGGCTAGGGTCTCCATACATACAGATTAAGCAAAAAGCCTCTTTTGTAGAGGTAATTACAAGAGAAGCTAAGATGAGATTAGAGGTTGCTCTTGTGATCTTCAAATCAATGTCGCTGTCCCACAAAAGCCATAGCCCTCCAGATCTTCCTTGAGATGGAACTACAAAGCTATGGGCTATATTAAAATGGTTGGACAATTGCACTCTATTGAACTTAGAAGTTTTTGTTTCAGAAATGAAAGTCACCTTAGCATTAGTAGAGTGCATTAGTCGGGCAAGATAGTTCATTTTATTACTGTCAAGGCTCTTGCCCGCTCCTTGACAGTTCCAACTGATGAGACTCATTGCGCCCGTGGCGCCTTAAAGGCTGGCGCCGCTGCCTGTTCTTCATATTGTGTAGATATTTCTGATTCCAGCATGTTACTTGCTGCACTGTTGTTTATAAGATCCTCTTCATCTTGAACTAGGATATGATTTGAATCATCTCTAGTCAAATTGGGATGGTTTGCTGCATTGGATATGACTGTTTCCAAGACAAGTTACCTTCTGTATCAAGTCCCATTGAAAAGTTTGTTCTTCGCTGCATCCTTCGGTACCTCTTGATGGGTCGATTCTTTTTCCTCTCATATTGGACAGTTTGTGATATTCCTTTATTGAACGAGTAAGGACCTTGGGGCTGTTTATCCTGTGAATGTTCAGAGTGATGTATACTGTCTTTGGTTCCTGAGTCCAACCGAAGATGTGTTTGTGGAGGTCGGGCAACACCAATATTACTAGAATCTAGTAAAGGCAAATGTTCAACCAACAACAAATTTTGTGAAACAGGATGGTTTAATTTAAACCTTGTGCGGCTGTGTTCTTTTTCTTCCCCTTCTGTCCATAAAATCCCTGTTTCTGCTTGTCTTTTGAGCCCCTTTTGTGAAGGTTGATTATCTTTTGTTGATTTATTGCTGTCCAGGTGTTCCCATTCCGAGGAGGCTGTTCTAAAGCAATGCATTGATGAAGCTGATAACTTGAACTGCTGATATTATCTGATGTCTTCCATATATTCTTGCTTTGATCTGCTTGCTTCTCTGAATTAGTAAGCCTAGGCGGAATAAGACAATCTGCATTTTCTGCTCTAAACCAAATTCATATCTTTTCTGAATTCTAAAGGAAGTCTTCCTCCAATACTTGCTTGCTGAAGAGCAACCTGAGGTATTTTCGTAGCTTGGAGGTCCAGATTCCAATATTGGAAAAAGGAACCATGGAAGTGTTAGCTTTAATACTTTGCAGATGTCTGATCAGCTTGCTCCTACTAGGACAGTTCTGAACTGAGTGAAACATCATACCACAGAAAACACAAATTCTTTTTACTTTATCATAATTCAGATAGAAATAGATGAAGTCATTGGAAGACTTATAAAATTTGACCTTGTCTTTCACTGGCTTTTGAATGTCCATTTTGCATAAGCTTGTATATAGTCCTTTCTAACTGTCATAGTAATCTCTGGAGGAGGATGCAAGTCAGAAGGCTGGGCTGAGTTGTCTATGACAAATCTCATTAAATATGATGTTCTGAACTTTTCTGGCACACCATAGACTCTAATAGGGACATAAATATACTTGAAGAGATAATCCTCAAAGCTTTTATTTGCTTCATCCGGATTATATCCATTCCAGCAACAAGTTGTCACTTTCCACAGACCACGGCTGTCTTTTAAGAACAAAGTCCATTGCATCTTCATTTCTAAAATATGCTATGTACAGTGCTGGTCTTACTTGATCAATGATCCAATATTTTTCACCCCAAGCACTAGACATGGCATCATTCAAGGCTTTTAGAGGAATGTTTCTTGGTGTACCTGACGAGCTTGCAACCTTGATCAACAGTCTGAATGGTGAATTTTCTTCTGGCCTCTGAATTTCTTCGTCCTGATATCCAATCTCAATGTCCTCCGGAATCGTGATCTGTAAGCTTTTCATGATGGCTGTTAAGTCCACTTCCTCATCTGATGAATGTTGGTCTGCTGATGCTTTGATACACCTATCTCCCTCTGCTTTTCCTGCATCTTTGCCCTCCAAGATAGAAAATTGCGCTAACCTTTCACCTGCTTGCTGAAGTTCTTTGTTTCTTTGATGAGCTAGATTTCTTCTTGATAATCCTCCGATTCTTCTGCGAAATTTGACTGAGAAGTTGAAAAAGATGGCACGGAGTGATGTTGCTTGTTCAGTTGAGTAGAGAGGAAGGAAGGGCAGCTGGGATCTGGAAATGGCAGTGGGCGATTGGGGTCTGGAAGGAGAGGGGGGTTCTTGAATGAAGGATGAGAAGGGGAAGCAGGGAATGATGGTCGGATTCTCGCCGGTGGTTGATTTGTCGTCGTTGGAATGGGTGAGTGTGGAAGTGGTAGCAGAGGGCGATTGGGATCTGGTGGGAAAGGAGGGGATTTAGTGGGTGGAGGAGGAGGAACGTGGAGAGGCGGGCGGACCATCGCCGGCGGCTGTCTTGTCGTCGGCGAGATGGGCGGCGGCGCAAGGAGGTTTCTAGAAAGTTTGAGAGAGGGGATGAGTCGCCTAGAAGGTGAGAGAGGAGTTACGGCATCCGCCAGACAGAGTTAAGTGGAAATTAATTGCCTGTTGCTACTCTTGGAGTCGCTGGTTTTCCTTTATGAATCGCTCGCGCTTGTCCGTGATCCTTGTTACTTCATTATGAAGCTCTGATGTGGCGGCTTCAATCTTCGTGGCTCGAACAGCCGTGTTATCTGCTGATGAAGCTCTGCTCTAGCGGCTTCAATCTTCGTGGCTCAAACAGCCGTGTTATCTCCTGATAAGGGCACCAAGAGCGGATTGCTTAATGGCACTCGTCTTTCTACTTCACCTGCAGTTCCTGATATGCCTGCTCCTGCGGCTCCTGGGCCGCTGGGTGGAATCCCTACTGCGTCGGCTGCTCCTCCGGGCATGTATACCCTGATATAGGGGTGGGCATTCGGTCTACACCGAAAACTAGCTCACATGTTTTGCTAACCGAAAAATTTCAGGTACCTAGAATTCGGTCGTTACTTCGGTCATGACCGAACTGTACTGTGACAAATATCTGGACTCACGTGCAGGCTTGCTGGATGCTCACAGTCGCAGCTTGAAGCCGTCGTCGGTGATGTAGGCATGCGATGTCCACACCAGCGTGTACCCCATGTGTCGCCGCGCGCCCGCCATGTAGCTGCAGCATGCAGTACCGCGCATCAGCATGTAGCTGTAGTCTTCAGCCCAGCAGCAGGCGGCTGGCCTGACGAGAAGTGGCGTGGCGACAGAAGGTGGTGGGTGGCGGCGGAAGACGGCGCGGTGGCGGTGTGGCGCCCCGACCCGACTGCTATACAGTGATGCTGTGTGTCACCGGTTAAGCGATACAACCGGAGGTTACGGGTTTACCAATCCCCAGCCAAAACCTTTGGCAGGCGTTGCTCGGAATTGATCATCGGCAACGCAACTCCCCGATTGATGCCTTAACACAGGCACAACTATCAATGCACAATAGAGAGATCAAGACTTGTGGAACAACTGGCACATCACAGACTCTACGACACAAATCATTATAGTTCAACTCTTATAATAGAGAAAGATAGCAAATTACAACCAGAGGTCATAGACCCAACATTACAACATGCGGAAGCGAATTAAGTTGTTCTAAACAACAAGATCCAAATTATGGCCTAAGAGGCCTACAGATAAACATTCCAGCGCCAGCTGTTCCGGGATGTCCAAGCTGCCACCTGGGAACCCCAGACTACTCGTCGACGTCCACAAAGAACCCACTTCGAGATCGGTGAAGTCCTCCTCTGAAGCAAAACAAACGACGTTGAGTTCGACGAACTCGCAAGATTAAATATAGAGCTTTAGCTCGATGAGGCCTTCAAAGTTTTATGGCTGTTTTGCATAAAGCTGATTTTATTTATGAAAACATAACTCAATGGCATCGACTAATTAGAATATTTGAAAAAGGGGTAAGGAGTAACTCTTTCTTTGATCACCTTCCTCATCATCAACCACTGTACCTGTTCTACAAAGGCACCTCCCCGAATCACCCTCGAGGAAGCTAACCTTGCATTCTTGAGTAGTACCTTTAGTACTCAGTTTTTAAGCATTCCGTTCAAGTTATTCTATGATCTTATCGTCCTTTCCCAAGTTGTCCGTAACCGTGGACACGGCTTTTCGAAAAGATTTAACCCTGCAGGGGTGCACTGTGTTTACCTTCGGTACCGCCCGGCTCATTGCCTACGCTTAGCTCTCTTCCGGGAAAGCCGGCTGAGTGGAAACGGCTACAACCTTTACCTTACTTGAGACTAACCGAGAATCATCAGTGAGGACGGGACAGGTTCAGTGCCTCCAACACCCTGCTCCGTGGCCACTCATGAATTGATAGTTGTGCCTGTGTTAAGGCATCAATCGGGGAGTTGCGTTGCCGATGATCAATTCCGAGCAACGCCTGCCAAAGGTTTTGGCCGGGGATTGGTAAACCCGTAACCTCCGGTTGTATCGCTTAACCGGTGACACACAGCATCACTGTATAGCATCGGGTCGGGGCGCCACAAGTTGGTATCAGAGCAGTACTGCCTGTAGGAAACCCTTCTACTGGTCGACGTTGAGTCTAGTGTTTGTGAAAATATTTTTAACCTAAAAATGAGTTGTGAAAACCATCTTAGGATTCTTTTTACTCCTTACCTGGTTACACTCTAATCTCGGAGCAATCTTACCTCGATTTGTGTTAAAGGTTTTACTTCTCATCTGTTACTTCAAATTGATTAGTATCACGGGGTTGGGTTCTACCTTTAGTGTTATGTGTCCAGTTGCTCCCGCTGCGTTACAATCCCAAATCAACTCAGATGTTTGAACACTGTTATTCCTACCGAGTATGATCACTTATTCCTTTGTTGGGTTTTAACCCAAGGATTTGAACAGAAGGTCCCGGATTGTGCCAACTAGAGTGTGTTGAATCACGTGGTTTCTTAAATATTTGAACCCCACGCTAGTAGTACATGATGCTGATCTTTGACCCAAGTTCTATCTTGTTGATTCCTTGTTAGTTGTTACACAATGTATTATCGTCCCTAGTCTGTGTACTTGAGTAGACGCTAATGCTATTATTTCAACCATTTGGAGGAAGATACTAACTGTGTCATTGTAAATTCTCCAGAATGGCTCGAGGAGGCCGTGGTAACCACAATGATGAGGAACCACCGCCACCGCCCTCGATGGCTCAGGTCTTGATGGCCATTGAGGAGAACCGTGGGCGCAATGAGCGTTTGCTCAGCAGTTGGCGCAGCAGAATGCACAGAGGAATGGCTGCAACACTCTCACCGAGTTCCTGCGCTCGCAGCCACCCACTTTTGCTGATGCTAAGGAGCCACTGGAAGCTGATGACTGGCTTCGTGCTCTGGAGCGCAAGTTCTCCGCGCTGCATGTCCCAGTGGTCGAGCAAGTCAACTTCGCCACCTACCTTTCGAGTGCGGCTGGCTGTTGGTGGGAGAGCCATGTGGCATTGTTCCCGGTCAACCATGTCTTCACTTGGGCTGATTCCGCACTCCTTCCGTGCGGCTTACATCCCTCAGCCGATCATGGACTTGAAGAGGAGGGAGTTCCTGGATTTGCAACAGGGACGTATGGACCTCCGCACTTATGGTTGTGAATTCAACCATCTCTCTCGTTACGCCCCAAGGGACGTGACCACTGATGCTGACAAGCAAGAGCTGTTCCGCAAGGGTCTTGCTCCGCAGCTCCGCTATGAGTTGCTGCCCTTCAAGTTCCAGACCTACCAGGAGCTGTTCAACCAGGCTCTTACTCTTGAGCAGGGAAGAAAGGAACTTGAGGCTTCCAAGAGGCCAGCACACGGGGACCACCAGAGTTCCTCGGGTTCTGAGAGCAAGAAGCGCAGGGTGTTTGTTCCCTACACGCTGTGCCGCGTGCTCCATTCATGCCGAGGGCGCGGGATACAGGCCACCACCTCCGCGCCCCACTACTTCGACACTTGGGGCAAGCGGGAGTGGGTATCGTCCTCTGCTACCTGCTCCACCTGGACTCACCTACTACACCTGTGGCCAGGCTGGCCACTACTCCAGGGAGTGCCCCCAGAAGGCACCATCTCGGGACACCTGCACGAGCCCCTGCCACACCAGCTGGCAAGGCTGGTCCTATTGTGCGTGGTCGCCTGAACCACGTCTCTGCTGAGCAAGCTGAAGAGGACCCCGGCGTCCTTATGGGTGAGCTACGAATCAACAACAATCTTGCTACAGTTTTGTTTGATTCTGGAGCATCGCATTCATTCATATCCATAGCTTTTGCAAAAGACCACAAAATACCGTTTGAGAAAATGAGACGTCCCTTGGTGATCTCCACTCCTGGCTCCAAATGGCAAACCGATGGGGTTACTCCTGAAGTCCAGATTACCATAGGTTACTCGTCTTTTCCTTTGCTTTGGTAGCTCTGAGGTCAAGTGGCATTGATGTCATACTGGGCATGGACTGGTTAGTAAAATACCGGGCTAATCTCGACTGTGCTGCCAAGACCATTACCGTGACCACCTCTTCCGGTGACATTGTGAGTATTGGTCTGCACTCTCAAGACCTCCATCTTCAGTCATACCCAACTCACCCGAGATCCTCCTTTGCTTTATGGAAGGCGAATCCCCTCCTGAAATCCAGGACATACACGTGGTGTGTGACTTCCCGGATGTGTTCCCGGAAGAATTGCCTGGCATGCCTCCTGACCGAAGTGTGGAGTTTGTCATAGATCTACTTCCCGGTACTGCTCCGATTTCCAAGAAGCCCTACCGTATGCCGGTGGAAGAGTTGGCTCTGTTGAAAGAGCAAATTGATCAGCTGTTAGCGAAGGATTTCATTCAGCCTAGCAGTTCACCTTGGGGTTGTCCGGTACTTTGTCAAGAAGAGGGATTCTACCGTGCCTCGTCTAGTCTCTGACTATAGACCGTTGAATGCGGTGACAATCAAGAACAAGTATCCTATTCCTCGCATCAATGATCTGTTGGATCAGTTAGCTGGTGCAAAGTATTCTCCAAGATGGATCTGAGGTCAGGCTACCATCAGATCAAGATCAGAAAGGAGGATATTCCAAAGACGGCATTTGTTACTCGCTATGGCTCATATGAGTATACCGTCATGTCCTTTGGTCTCACCAATGCTCCAGCTACTTTCATGAGGCTCATGAACTCCATCTTCATGGATTATCTCGACAAGTTTGTCGTCATTTACATCGATGACATCCTCGTTTATTCCAAAACCGATGAAGAGCATGCCGAACATCTTCGTTGGTTCTGACACGACTTCGAGAACACCGCCTCTATGCCAAGTTCTCCAAGTGTGAGTTCTGGTTGGATAATCTTGTCTTCCTTGGTCATGTGATATCCGCTAATGGTGTGGCTGTCATTCCCGACAAGATTCAGTCCATTTGGATTGGAAAACTCCAATGTCAGTCAAGGACATCGTAGCTTTCTCGGATTGGCAGGTTACTACCGCCGATTCATCGAAGGTTTCTCCAAGATAGCCAAGGCCCTGACTGACCTTCTCAAGAAGGATAAAAGTTCGTATGGACGGACAAGCTGAAGAGAGCTTCAAAACACTGAAAGCCAAACTCACGTCCGCTCCTGTGCTTGTCCTGCCGGACACAAGCAAGGATTTCGTCGTCTTCTGTGACGCCTCTCTGCAAGGCTTGGGTTGTGTACTAATGCAAGATGGCCATGTGGTGGCATATGCTCTCGCCAATTGAAGCCGCATGAGCACAACTACCCAACTCATGATCTAGAACTTGCCGCGTGGTCTATGCTTTGAAGCAATGGAGACCATACCTGTTTGGTAACCGTTGCGAGATCTTCTCGGATCACAAGAGTCTGAAGTACCTCTTCACCCAGCCGGATTTAAATCTCAGGCAAAGGCGTTGGTTGGAGTTAATCAAGGACTATGATGTGAGTCTGAACTATCAACCCGGCAAAGCAAACGTCGTGGCTGACGCGCTAAGTCGGAAGTCTATTGCAACAATCTGATGATTGAGAAGGCCCAACCTGCTCTTCATGAAGAGTTCGCCCGTTTGAACTGGAAATTGTTCCCTCTGGCTACCTTGCAAATCTGGAGATCAAAGCTACTCTTGTAGACCAGATTAAGGATGCTCAGAAGCTGGATGAGGGTATCCTGAATATCAAGAAAACATTGCTAGCGGAAAGGCCAAATGTTTCTCGGAAGATGAATCCGGAGTTGTTTATTTTGGTGACCGCTTGGTAGTGCCAAAGAACCGAATTTGAGGGAGCTGATCCTACAAGAAGCTCATGAATCACCTCTCTCTATTCATCCCGGTAGTACCAAAATGTACCAAGACCTTCGACCACAATTCTGGTGGACTCGGATGAAACGAGAAATTGCCAAGTATGTTGCTGAATGCGACACCTGTCGACGGGTAAAGGCTGAACATCAAAGGCCTGCCGGCACTCTTCGCCCTATTGCAGTCCCGAGTGGAAATGGGATGAAATCGGTATGGACTTCATCACCGGGTTTCCGATCTCAAAGGGCAACAATGCAATCTGGGTAATCATTGATCGACTTCCAAGGTTGCTCACTTCCTACCAGTCCGTGATGATATACGGGCAAGTCAACTTGCTGACTTATATATGGCTCGTATTGTTCCATTGCATGGGGTCCCTCTGAGGATCATATCGGACCGTGGAAGTATCTTTGTATCCAAATTCTGGCAGAGTTTCCAAACTGCTATGGGGTCCCGTCTCAACTTCAGTACCGCCTACCACCCTCAAACTGATGGTCAGACTGAAAGAGTGAACCAAGTTTGGAAGACATGCTTAGGGCATGTGTAATCTCTTTTGGCAAGGGTTGGGAAAAGTATCTCCTTTCGCGGAATTCTCCTACAACAATAGCTATCAAGCTAGTCTGGGCATGGCTCCATTCGAGGTTCTATATGGAAGAAAATGCCGTACTCCGCTGAATTGGTCCGAGACCGAGAGAGAGCACTCTTTGGTCCGGATGTGATCAATGAAGCTGAGGAGAAGGTTAGAATCATACGAGAGAATCTGAAGATTGCTCAGTCTAGGCAGAAGAGCTACTATGACAAGCACCATCAGGAGATTCACTATGAAATTGGTGATAAAGCTTATCTCCGCGTCTCTCCCCTTCGTGGCGTTCGCCGCTTCGGTATCAAAGGGAAATTGGCCCCTCGCTATGTTGGCCCTTTCACCGTTCTGGCCAAGCGAGGAGATCTTTCTTATAAGTTGGAGTTACCGGTCATCTTCCCAAATGTACATGATGTGTTTCATGTCTCCCAACTTCGTCGTTGCTTCAAAGATCCTATCCATAGGGTCAATCATGAGGAGCTAGATCTCCAGGAAGATCGTATCGCGAGCATCCTATTCGTGTCCTGGATGAAGCCGAAAGGAAGACCCGTAACAAGACTACCAAGTGCCTCAAAGTTCAGTGGTCTCACCATTCCGAGGAAGAAGCAACTTGGGAAAGAGAGTCTAGTCTTCGTGGGAGTATCCCGACTTCTTTCCGCAATCTTAGAATCTCGGGACGAGATTCCTGTAAGGGGGGTAGAATTGTAACAGCCCACTTTTGGTATTGCAAAATATGGACCAAATTTTCACTTTTGCTTCCTTCATTGCATCATGGCATCCATATTAACTTGCTAAACAACATATTAATTGGTTTGGCAACATTGCAAAACAAAATGCCAAATTTGCTCTAACAAACTTCAAAACAATGAAGGCACTCAAACTTGCAAAACAAAATTACTTGACCTCTCATATTTGTCAAGGAAGTTCCAAGAGTTCAAAATACTATTTTGGACTTGCTCTAAAATTCCTAAAGGATTATAATTTGGGGAATTTAGAAAAATGCCATAATCGAACCCTATGAACAAATGTTGTCCAAACTATTTTATTTTGCAATCCCAATTTTTGTGGTGCTTCTACGGGCCCCTTCTTTTCGGCTTATGATTCTAGAGAAGCTGGATTTTGGAAGATTGTGGGGAAAATCTGTGGTGGGTAAAAGCTGACAAAATCTGCTACCCCTGTTCTTTTCAGCTTCTAGACATTTGGCTTGTTTGATGGGTTGAGTGGTGAAATGTCTGTAGCGCCCCTAAATTTTATTTGTAAGCTAGGTTTTAGTACAAATGAGATAGAAATGAATACATAAGACTACAAATATTATCTGTAAGCTGACAAAATATTGTGTCGAAATGGCCATCATAAATGATATTATCTTATGCTTATTTGCTCTATTCAGTGTAAGAAATGAGCCAGAAATAAAATGAAATAATATGAAAAGGCAAAAGACTACAAATATTTGATCGCACCATAGATCGTCAGCATAGTTAGCTGGCCCATGCATGGGTTAGGCAGCATGCGTCACGTAACTGATAAATAGAAAAGGGGTAATTAGCTGGGCCCATGTGTACGCATGCGGTAATTAGCTGGATGCATGCGGTAATTAGCTGGCCCATGTGCGTATGCGGCAAGCGTTACGCAATGGCTGAGCGAGCGGAAACGTGGTCGAGTGGCATTTGGGTGGTAAATAGAAGGAACGAAAGGGGCAAATATCTATACCCGTTCGAGTCCTTGCGGGGAAGCTCGGAATCTGCCCAGAATCAGGTCCGGCCCAGCTTCTCACTTCACATGTAAAACTAGATTCGCGGTGGAGAGAAGCTAGCCAGAATCTATACCCTTCTTTTGGGCTTCTGTGATTCTGTGCCTAGAATCTGTTCTATAAGCTGAAAAGAAGGGGGCCTACATGTTGTTGGGAGGCTACAAGAATTTTCTCATATTTTTTCTAAAATGTCTAAGTGCCTTGATTAAATCACTGAAATGCTGCTGGTTCTAAAACTAAAAGCTGAAAAGGACCTGTTCGTGATGGAAAATATTGTCCAGGGGGTTATCTGCAAATCGCCGTTGTCTCTCTCCTCTGCACTGGCGCCATGCCGCCGTGCCGCTGCCGCACGACGCCGCGCCGGGGGCCCCCTCCTCTGCCTCTCCCCTGCGAGGAGCGAGAACCACGAGCCTCACCTGCTCCCACTCGCTCCCAGATATTTTTCTCGCCCGTTCCCCTTTCCCTTGTCTCTCTCCGCACGGCCGAACCGAGTTCGCCGTCGCTGACACATCGCCGCCATCTCCGGCCGCCCCCACGCAGAGTGAAGCCCGCCATTCTCTTCGCCGTGTCCTCCTCTTCGTCCTCGCCGGAGGAATCGAGCTGGGGCGCGGGAAATCGCGAGCTCCGTCCTCTACTCCGCCGTTGCCGTCCGAGCACGCCACGGATGATTTCGTCGCCGTCGAGCCACCTCCGACCTTGCCGTCTCCTCCTACTCGCTCAGGGGGAGCTAGTGAACATCCCCGTGCCCTCCTTTCGTTCGATCGTAATCCGTAGCTCGAGTTCGTAGCACCTCTCCGTCGAGTTGGAAAATCCGGTGCCATTCCCGGAATTTTCCAGATTTTCTTCCGGACCGAGAAAATGGCTACTGGACTCACCCCGTTTTCACCCGGTATGCACCCGGTATGGACCCGGAAATACATCCGGATTTTATTTTTTCTGGTGTCAAACCCGGAATTATCCGGACGTGAAACCGGATTGCTCCCGGTACCAGACCCGGAATTTTCCGGACTTGAATCCGGATACTCCAATGAACCTGTTTCAACACTAATACAAACCCCTCTCAGCTCACTCTTTGGTTTGGATTGCACTAATGAGTTAAACACATATACCCTGCATCTCTCACATGCTCGTGTCATATCATCTGCAAGTTAACCCTAGGGTTTCAACTACCTTAATCAACAAGTAAAGATGATTCATGACCTAACTCCACGGGGCATTCGAGATGTGCCCCTCTAAGCATCCGAACTCCGTTTAAGTTGAATAGATTGAATCATCCTCATCCCGGGGATTTAAAATGGCATGTCATCATGTGTTTGCGCATTGCATTTGTTAAAGATTGTGTGGTGATTGATTGTTCTTCCGTTGTTATGCTTCGATAGATCAAGCAGCTGGGGTTGCACCGCAATATCCCGACGATCCGTACTACCAGCACGTTGAGCAAGGCAAGCGTAATCCCCCTCTGAGCATGTCTTATCCTATTTTCCGCAAATATTTTCTCCACTACAATATTGCATGTGGTTCCAAATGTCAATTTTATTGGATTAGAGTATCCTATAGTTGCATTAAGTTTCCGATGCCATTACCTGTTTCCCCTCCTATTATCCATAGGGTTGTATTGTTGGCCTGAAATACTTAACTATGCTATGTTGATGCTTAGCCATGCTTAGTTAAATGTTTATTCGTCCGATGGATATTTCATGTTGAAAACAGATGTTGAAATGTTCGGATGATGGTGGAGGAATTGTGGTAACAGGTAATAAGATGCTTAAAGGTGGGGATGAGAGGCCACTATGGTTTGTGGTGTTTTGTCTCACTCTCGCTGCCTAGTGCGAGTTGTTTACCTCTTGAACCAAGAATGAGCGCGCTTCCTTTCGGTGGGGTATATGGAGCCCTCGTCGACCGACTAACTTGTGCGGGACTAGCCAAGGTCCTCTAGTTTGAGCTTCCATTTGCGCGTGCGTTGAGATGGTGGCCGAGACAGAAATGAGGACGGTGGTGTTAGGAAAATGAGTGGCCACGGGGCAGGGTGTTGGAGGCACTGAACCTGTCTCGTCCTCACTGATGATCCTGAGTTAGTCTCAACCAAGGTAAAGGTTGTAGCCGTTCCCACTCAGCCGGCTTTCCCCGGAAGAGAGCTAAGCGTAGGCAATGAGCCGGGCGGTACCGAAGGTAAACACAGTGCACCCCTGCAGGTTAAATCTTTTCGCAAAGCCGTGTCCACGGTTACGGACAACTTGGGAAGGACGATAAGATCATAGAATAACTTGAACGGAATGATTAAAACCTGAGTACTAAAGGTACTACTCAAGAATGCAAGGTTAGCTTCCTCAAGGGTGATTCGGGAGGTGCCTTTGTACAACAGGTACATGATGATGGTGGTTGATGATGAGAAAGGTGATCAAAAGAAAAGATTTACTCCTTACCCCTTTTAAAAATACTTTGATTAGTCGATGCCTTTGAGTTATGTTTCTATAAATAAAATCAGCTTTATGCAAAACAGCCATAAAACTTTGAGAGCCTCATCGAGCTAAAGCTCTATATTTAATCTTGCGAGTTCGTCGAACTCAACGTCGTTTGCTTTGTTTCAGAGGAGGACTTCACCGACCTCGAAGGTGGGTTCTTTGTGGACGTCGACGAGTAGTCTGGGGTTCCCAGGTGGCAGCTTGGGACATCCCGGAACAGCTGGCGTTGGATGTTTATCTGTAGGCCTCTTAGGCCATATGTTGGATCTTGTTGTTTAGAACAACCTAATTCGCTTCCGCATGTTGTAATGTTGGGTCTGTGACCTCTGGTTGTAATCAGCTATCTTCCTCTATTATAAGGGTTGCACTATAATGCTTTGTGTCGTAGAGTCTATGATGTGCCAGTTGTTCCACAAGTCTTGATCTCTCTATTATGCATTGATAGTTGTGCCTGTGTTAAGTCATCAATCGGGGTGTTGCGTTGCCGATGATCAATTCCGAGCAACGCCTGCCAAAGGTTTTGGCCGGGGATTGGTAAACCCGTAACCTCCGGTTGTATCGCTTAACCGGTGACACACAGCATCACTTTATAGCAGTCGGGTCGGGGCGCCACAGCGCCGTTGGCCTGTTGCAAGCTAGGTCTGAGAAGAACATAGGGGATCGAGAGGAGAAACTCGTCGATTGGGTCGTGGTCGACACAAGGTGTCGGCCAATGGAGGAACTTATACACAGTATTGGGCTGATGGGCCGTGATACGTCTCAAACTTCATAGCATTTTTATGCATTTTCTGGGACTAACCTATTAACAAGATGCCACAGTGCCAGTTCCTGTTTTCTGCTGTTTTTGTATTCCAGAAAAACTAGTCTGAAAATATTCTCGGAATTGAACAAAACTTGGACAGAACATCCTATTTTTCCAACACGAACACGGAGTCCAGAGGAGAGACGGAGGGAGCCACGAGGCACCCACACCATGGGGTCGCGCGGGCCCCCCTACCGAGCCGTGGGGTGGTGTGGGGCCCACGTGCCTCTCCAGCCGCCGCATTTCGCCTATTTATTCCTCCCGACGCGGAACCCTAAATACCCGAGCCATTATCCACGAAAAGTTCCAGAGACGCCGCCGCCGTCAACCCTAGCTCGGGAGGGTTCAGAAGCTCTTCCCGGCACCCTACCGGAGAGGGGAATCATCACCGGAGGGCTCTACATCACCATGCCTGCCTCCGGAGTGATGCGTGAGTAGTTCATCCTTGGACTACGGGTCCATGGCAGTAGCTAGATGGTTGTCTCTCCACTTTATGCTATCATGTTTAGATCTTGTGAGCTGCCTATCATGATCAAGATCATCTTATTGTAATGCTACATGTTGTGTTTGCTGGGATCCGATGAATATTGAATACTATGTCAAGTTGATTATCAATCTATCTTATATGTTATTTATGATCTTGCATGCTTTCCGTTACTAGTAGATGCTTTGGCCAAGTAGATGCTTGTAACTCCAAGAGTGAGTATTTATGCTAGATAGTGGGTTCATGCCTCCGGTAATCTGGGAGAGTGACAATAACTTCTAAGATTGTGGATGTGCTGTTGCCACTAGGGATAAAATAACCGATGCTTAGCTTAAGGGTGCGCCGTTAGGTCTAATGCATTTGTTTACATTACGCACATTACTTAATGCAATTATCCGTTGCTTGCAACTTAATACCAACGGGGAACTCGGATGACAACCTGGAGGTGGATTATTAGTCATAGACGCTGTTGGATAACGGTCTATGTATTTTGTCGTAATGCCCACATGAATATCATAGTAATCATCATGTCATATATATGCATTGTCATGCGCTCAATATTTTGTCAATTGCCCAGCTGTAATTTGTTCACCCAGCATGTTAGTTATCTTTTATGGAGAGACACCACTAGTGAACTGTGGACCCCGGTCCATTCTTTTACACTGATAATACAACCAACTGCAAACATTGTTCCTTTTCATTCTCTGCAATTTACTACTGTTTTCCACACCATACGTTTAATCCTTTGTTTTCAGCAAGCCGGTGAGATTGACAACCTCACTGTTTCGTTGGGGCAAAGTAGTTTGATTGTGTTGTGTGCAGGTTCCACGTCAGCGCGCCACTGACAACCTTCAGAAGTGATTTCTTGCTCCTACTGGTTCGATTAAACCTTGGTTTCATACTGAGGGAAACTGCTGCTACACTGCATCATACCTTCCTCTTGGGGTCTCCCAACGAACGTGTGATCCACGCAATCAAGCTCTTTTTCTGGCGCCGTTGCCGGGGAGCAAGAGGATTTCTGCAAGGGGAGTTTCACGCTTCCAATCTCTTTACTTTGTTATTGTCTTGCTTAGTTTATTTTTATTTAGTCTTGTTTGCTTTATTTATCAAAAACACAAAAAAATTAGTTTTCTGCATCTAGTTTATTTCGGTTTGTTATTATGTCTAGTTGTTTACTTGCTATCAATGGCTCTCTTTGAAACAAATCTTATTGGCTAAGTGGGTTCACGAGGAACAACAAAATTATTATAAGGAATACCGCTTTCTCAAAAAGGGAAATATTTATGGGAACAAATAAGTAGATTGAATTATTTTGCTAAAACTTGTGCTCTACTTATGATGAATCCTACTGCTTTAATGAATCTTTATGTTGTAGAAGGCATAAACACCTCCCTTTCCAATGTGATTATAATGATAATGAAACCTTGGCTGCTTATGCTAAAGGAAACTATGACTTTGGTAATCTTGAACAAACTGAAGAATTTTTTGTTTTTAAGGGTGCCTATGAAATTGCTGGTTATATTCAAGATGATGATTCTCCTTATAAATCTGAAATTTTGCTATACTTGGTTATTGCCTTGAATATTACAATGATAATCCTTATATCACTGAATTTCTTGAGAAAACTTATTCTCCAGAACAACTTGCTCTTTCAGGAACCTGTGAAGAAGAAATTGCTGAAACTGAAAGCTCATTGGATGAAAAAGAGGAAGAGAGTGATGAACAAAAGGAGGATCTACCTTCTAATGATAGTAACTCTTTAACTCTTACATTATATGATTACCCTCCATGCCTACCTAAGGAGGAAGAATGCTATATTGTTGAATGTCATGATTCTATTGAAATATCTCCTTTTGATAAATTTGAAGTAACAACTCCTTGACTCAAGTAGAAAAGGAAATTGCAGAAAGTAAAAATGTGCTCCCTAATGTTATATATGATAATGCTCTTGATGATGGTCCTATATTGCCTAATGATATTGTCAAAAGTGGGTTTGATAACCCCACTGTTTTTAGCTTAATAAAAATTATGTGTTTGTAGATCATGAAAAGCATGCTTTATGTGATAGTTATATTGTTGAGTTTGTTCATGATGCTACTGAAAGTTATTATGAGAGAGGAAAATATGGTTGTAAAAGTTTTCAAGTTACTAAAACACCTCTCTTTATGTTGAAAGTTTTGAAGTTTATTTTTTCATCTTTCTATGCTAGTTGCTTTATGCTTCAATAATTTATTTTGTTACAAGATTCCTTTGCATAGAAGTGGGTTAGACTTAAATGTGTTTGATATTTGCCTCTTGATGCTCTCTTTTGTTTTTCAACTCTTATTCTTATGAGAGCATCATTAAAATCTTCAAGCCTAGCTAAAAGGCATTAAAGAAAGCGCTTTTGGGAGGCAACCCATTATCTTTTGTTTTCAGTTTTAGTCAAGGAGTTGTTTACTTCTGTAACAATTCCTTTGTATCTTTATTTTATCGCATTGTTGTGCCAAGTATTGCCTCTAATAGGAAGATGATGCTAGATTTGGATTTCTGCGCAGGAACAGATTTCTGCTGTTCACCGTTTTAATTCTGTAAAATCACAGAAAAATTATTTAAATCTGAAATTTTTGTGCGTGATCCTCAGATATGTACGCATCTTTCGTTAGTTTAAAGTTTTTCGATCTGAGCAACGTAAGTGCCTCGAAAAAATTCGTCTTTGCGGACTGTTCTGTTTAGACAGATTCTGTCTTTTATTTTTCGCATTCTCTCTTTTACTAGTGTTGAGTGGAATTCTTTTTTAGGGTGAAGAGCTTCACATAACATCAGTGGCAGTAGCTAATGTTAAAAGTAACGGTCATGTTTGTGTCCTTATAGAACATGTGAGTTTTTGATTGTGCACTAACCCTCTAATGAGAATTACTTTGAGTTTGGTGTGGCGGAAGTTTTCAAGGGTCAAGAGAGAAGGATGATATAATGTGATCAAGAAGAGTGAAGAGCTTAAGCTTGGGGATGCTCCCATGGATCACCCCAGCATATTTCAAGAAGACTCAAGCGTCTAAGCTTGGGGATGCCCAAGGCATCCCCTTCTTCATCAGCAACTTATCAGGTCATCTCTAGTGAAACTATATTTTAATTCTTTCACATCATATGTGCTTTACTTGGAGCGTCTGTGTGCTTTTATTTTCAGTATTTTATTTTTCTTATGGTCAACTTGATTGGACCCCAGCATTCTTGATTGGGAGAGAGACACGCTCCGCTTTTTCATATGAATACTCCTATTCTTCACTTATACTTGTTGAGTATTCTTATCTAGCTATTGCTATGCTTTTAGCTCCTGTTTTGCATGCATCTCTTATTCAGAGCTGTTAGTTCTTTTAAAGAAAGTACTCTCTTGCTTCACTTATAATTGTTTGGAGAGTTTATGTTGAAATAAATTGATTGGTGTTTGGTTGGAACAGAAAATGTTGCATGTGGTAGATGGTATAATGGAAAAAGCTTACATATTCTTGTAGATCACTGTATTGGATAATTTGATACTTGTCAATTGTTTTGAGTTATCAAGTAGTTCATGTTTAAGCTTTTGTATCATGTAGTTAAAACCTATTAATGAAGAACTACCGTAAAGCTCGTTGAAATTTGGTTTGCATGATTGGTATCTCTAAGGTCTAGATATTTTCTAGTAAAAGGGTTTGGTTAACAAGGAAGACAGTGTAGAGTCTTATAATGCTTGCAATATGTTTTCATATAAGCTTGCTGTGTCGGTTGATATCCTGTGTTTGCTTCAAATAACCTTGCTAGCCTAAACTCTGTACTGAGAGGGAATGCTTCTCGTGCATCCAAAACCTTGAGCCAAAATCCATGCCATCTGTGTCCACCATAACTACCTATATGTGGTATTTCCTTGCCATTCCAAGTAAATTTTTCATGTGCTACCTTTAAACTATTCAAAACTTTATTACTCCTATTTTGTGTCAATGTTTACCAAGCTCATGAGGACGGGGTGGATGTCTTTATGTCAACTGTCAAACAGACTTTACCACCGGACTAGCGGCATATACATCCGCTTATCCATTAATTTTGCAAAAAGAGCTGGCAAATGGGGTGCCCAGTCCCAATTAATTACAACTTTAACCGCTTAATTCTCTTCACATTTTTGCCCTGATTTATCAGTCAAGCAATGACAAACAGTGAAATATCTGCATGTGTAAACAAAAGAGAAAGAGGGATGATCTGCCTTGCTGGTAGAAATAACGTCCTTCATGGGAGCCGCTCTTAAAAGTCTGGTTGGCAGGGGTCATATTGTACTTTCCATTTTCTGATTCGTTGACAATTAACAAACACCTCTCAAAACTTATTTTTACTCTCTATATGATTTCAAAAACTTAAAAAGCTCTAGCACATGATTTAATCCCTGCTTCCCTCTGCGAAGGGCCTTTCTTTTACTTTTATGTTGAGTCAGTTTTCCTACTTCTTTCTATCTTAGAAGCAAACACTAGTGTCAACTTTGGTGCAACAATTTTTATATGCTTGTATATTGCACTTATTATATTGCTTTGTGTTGACAAATATCCATGAGATATATATGTTGAAAGTTGAAAGCAATTGCTGAAGCTTAAATCTTCCTTTGTGTTGGTTAAATACCTTTTACTTAGAATCTATTGCTTTATGAGTTAACTCTTATGCAAAACTCTTTGATGCTTGTCTCGAAAGTACTATTCATGAAAAGTTTTTGCTTATATGATTCAGTTGTTTGCTCATTATCTACTTGCTAGCAAACTATAGACCATTGACCTGGATCACTTCATTCATAACATGTGCTTTACAATACTATTTGATCAAGATTATGATTGTAGCATGTCACCTCAGAAATTATTTTGTTTTTATCGTTTTACCTACTCGAGGACGAGTAGAACTAAGCTTGGGGATGCTTGATACGTCTCAAACGTATCTATAATTTCTGATGTTCCATGTTGATATTATACCAATTGTTACATGTTTTATATACACTTCATAGCATTTTTATGCATTTTCTGGGACTAACCTATTAACAAGATGCCACAGTGCCAGTTCCTGTTTTCTGCTGTTTTTGTATTCCAGAAAAGCTAGTCTGGAAATATTCTCGGAATTGGACGAAACTTGGACAGAACCTCCTATTTTTCCAACACGAACACGGAGTCCAGAGGAGAGACGGAGGGGAGCCACGAGGCACCCACCCATGGGGCCGCGCGGCCCCCCTGCCGCGCCGTGGGTGGTGTGGGGCCCACGTGGCTCTCCAGCCGCCGCCCTTTCGCCTATTTATTCCTCCCGACGCGAAAACCCTAAATACCCGAGCCATTATCCACGAAAAGTTCCAGAGACGCCGCCGCCGTCAACCCTAGCTCGGGAGGGTTCAGAAGCTCTTCCCGGCACCCTGCCGGAGAGGGGAATCATCACCGGAGGGCTCTACATCACCATGCCTGCCTCCGGAGTGATGCGTGAGTAGTTCATCCTTGGACTACGGGTCCATGGCAGTAGCTAGATGGTTGTCTCTCCACTTTATGCTATCATGTTTAGATCTTGTGAGCTGCCTATCATGATCAAGATCATCTTATTGTAATGCTACATGTTGTGTTTGCTGGGATCCGATGAATATTGAATACTATGTCAAGTTGATTATCAATCTATCTTATATGTTATTTATGATCTTGCATGCTTTCCGTTACTAGTAGATGCTTTGGCCAAGTAGATGCTTGTAACTCCAAGAGTGAGTATTTATGCTAGATAGTGGGTTCATGCCTCCGGTAATCTGGGAGAGTGACAATAACTTCTAAGATTGTGGATGTGCTGTTGCCACTAGGGATAAAATAACCGATGCTTAGCTTAAGGGTGCGCCGTTAGGTCTAATGCATTTGTTTACATTACGCACATTACTTAATGCAATTATCCGTTGCTTGCAACTTAATACCAACGGGGAACTCGGATGACAACCTGGCGGTGGATTATTAGTCATAGACGCTGTTGGATAACGGTCTATGTATTTTGTCGTAATGCCCACATGAATATCATAGTAATCATCATGTCATATATATGCATTGTCATGCGCTCAATATTTTGTCAATTGCCCAGCTGTAATTTGTTCACCCAGCATGTTAGTTATCTTTTATGGAGAGACACCACTAGTGAACTGTGGACCCCGGTCCATTCTTTTACACTGATAATACAACCAACTGCAAACATTGTTCCTTTTCATTCTCTGCAATTTACTACTGTTTTCCACACCATACGTTTAATCCTTTGTTTTCAGCAAGCCGGTGAGATTGACAACCTCACTGTTTCGTTGGGGCAAAGTAGTTTGATTGTGTTGTGTGCAGGTTCCACGTCACGCGCCACTGACAACCTTCAGAAGTGATTTCTTGCTCCTACTGGTTCGATTAAACCTTGGTTTCATACTGAGGAAAACTGCTGCTACACTGCATCATACCTTCCTCTTGGGGTCTCCCAACGAACGTGTGATCCACGCAATAAGGCCTGGGTGTGGACATATGGGGATGCTGGACCAGGCTGCACGCATGATATTTCGGTCTGTTCGGTTCGTTCGGGTTCTCACTACTAGGAAAAGGGTTATAGAGAGGTTGCATTCTGTGGCGCACCCTTAATTGGTGCGCCACAGAAATATATTTCTGTGGCGCACCAGGTTTGCCATGTGCGCCACAGAAAGGTGACTTTCTGTGGCGCACCAAGCCAGGTGCGCCACAGAAAGTTACCCGGGGGGCGGTTTAAAATTTGAAAAAAAAAATTCTGTGGCGCACCTGGCACGTGCGCCACAGAAAGTTGACATTCTGTGGCGCACCTGGCAGGTGCGCCACAGAAAGGTGACATTCTGTGCCGCACCAGGCTTGGTGCGCCACAGAATTATTTTTTCAAATCCCACCCCCCCCCCCCCCCCGCCCCCGTGGATCGCCTTTTTAGTCTTGCAGGAATTAAAGGAAAATGATAAAAATTTCAATAAAAAAATCATTTGACATGTAGTTAGGTTTGAGTGTCTAGTAGGTATAGAAATTTTGAAATATGAATTTTGACCTTTTCTGCAACAAACAGGAAAAAAACTTGTAACGGCCATAACTTTTGCATACGACGTCGAAATAACGCAAATAATATGTCAAAAAAATCGTGAGAAAAATCCGAGTTCGAATCCTCAAATTCACAATTCACCCGTCAGCAATTCACAGATTCCTCAAATTCCAAAACAAAAAAAAGTTATTTCAAACAGACGATTTTTCGCAGCAAAATCAAAAAGAAAGAAAAAAAGAAAAAAATTCAAAAAATTCAAAAATTCAAAAATTCCAAAAAAGACACAGAAATGTATAACAAAGAAGATTGTTGAATTTTTTGGATTTTTTTGAAGTGTTTTGACTTTTTTGACTTTTTTGAAATTTTTGGATTTTTTGAATTTTTTTAAATTTTTGTGAATTTTTTTTGGATCTTTTGAAACTTTTGAATCTCCTTTTGAAACTTTAGAAGTATTTGAAAAATCTGATATTTAAAAACACACATTTATAACACATACCACATATAACTATACAAGACTTAAGATGGTTCATATCATATATATATCAATAAGAACTTGAGTAGCACAAGGGTAGGTGGACTGGGTGGAACTTAGAAGTTAATCGTGCTAGGGTTGGAGCAGTTTGAGGATGGGTGACCTAGCGGGAAGGTATCAGTTCAAAAAATTCAAAAAATATGAAAATAATTCCAATAATTAGGATTTTTCATATTATTTCATATTCTGATTTTTTTTGAAACTTTTTATATTTTTTTGCATTTTTTGAATTTTTTGAAATTTCTGTGGCGCACCTGGCCAGGTGCGCCACAGAAATGTGATAATTCTGTGGTGCACCAAGCCAGTGCGCCACAGAAATAATTTTTGTGGCGAGATTTCTGTGGCGCACCCAGAAAACCTGGGGGTGCGCCACAGAAAGTCAAAAACGTGCGCCACAGAAAGGCCTTTCTGTGGTAGTGTCTGGAAAGTAAAGCCCGAAATGACAGTAATAATTCGGTCTTTTAACATTTACTGACCATTTTTTAATCGGTCTTTTCGGTCTCGGTTATTTCGGTTTTGGTCTCAGTCTTCTCGGTTTCGGTTTTCGGTTTTTCTGCCCACCCCTACCCTGATAGGCCTCAGATCTCCTTCTCATGCGGAGATGACATCTTGTAAGTCCTCACTTAGCCTTTCTTTAAAAAATGGGGAGATTGATTCTGTTTCTCCATCTTCTTGCTCTTGTGGTTCACTGTTTCAAATTGATTCCTCGTCTTCATCATTGATAGTTACGTCGACTCCCTCCTCTGAGTCACTTGCCTGTGTTGAATCTGTCGGCCTACTGCTGATGAAGCCGACAGAGGCGTTGATCTTGCCAAAGGGGATGACGTGGCCGATTTCAACATAATCTGCTTTCGGGGCCCACTTTGAGTCGTCGATGAATAGGCCGCCGTTGATTTGCTTGATCTGGCCGATGGCGAGATCCTCGATCCCCGACATCGATCCAGCTTGAAACATGACGCCTTTGGTCACATGCCCCACGGTGGGCGCCAACTGTCATGGGTTTGTCACGGCGAATGTCATAGTTTTTTTTTACTTCGAGGGTGAGGAACTAGGCATCTTCGAGTCTAGATCTCGAGGCATGAGGAAAACAATTATACCCATGTTCGGCCCCTCACTCTTGAGGTAAAGACCTACTCCTGCCTTGCTTGATATTGATATGGATGTTTCTGATGACAAGGGTGCGATTCGTTTGATCGAATCGCGACTAGTCCTATGACTTGATGATCTGAGAGCTTGTTGTTATAAGCCTTGGAGTCGACCTTATATACACATGATGGCTCGCAAGGTTAATAGGAAACTCTCCGTATGCGAAGATAAGCTGGAGTCCACTTGGAGTTTAATCTAGTATTCGTGCTCTCCAAGTTGGGTTTCCTCCTTTCTTTTGGATCTTTCTTCTTAGACGCTATGATCTTGAGTCGGCCCATCTGTGTATAAGCCAATGAAGTGGTGCGGCCATTAGTTCGTCATTACCGCCTTGGTCTTGTGGGCCATCATCTCCGCGGGCGCAGTTAGGTATTCCCCCGACAGCGAGTCCTGGCTTGACGCTACGGTGGTGATGTGGGGTGTGCTCCGCCGGTGGCGCTGTCTCGGTGACGGGGACCTAGGGCTCCAGACCCGCCCAGAGGCCGTGGCGGTGTTGGGCTTCGCCGACGACCTGGCACCAAGGTGGTGCCGGACAACGTCGAGCTGGACCACCGTGACCTAGGTTCTCCGCGTCACGGTGGCTGCGGATCTTGCCATTTTTACTAGGCAGGACCTCCCGTTTGTCCTCCCCGTCCTTTGTGGGCCCTCTGTAGCTCGGCTGTTCTGTCCTGGCACTGCGGAGATGGTGATGACGGCCCGCTCCGATGCTGAAAGGAGGCACTGTTGGGCGAAATTCCCATGGACAGTGGCGCATGTGGGTGTCGTGCTCCTCCCTGGAGGTGTCCTCTTCGCGTGGTGACCTCCCATCGGTGCTCCTGAAGAATTCCTCGATCCTAGATTTCCGGAATCAGTCGATGGCGTTGCCTCCGCGTCGTTCTTCCTTCTTGAAGCCACACCTTGGAGCCTGACCAACATCGAGCGCCATTGCCTCCCGCCTCCCCGCTGGTCCTTTGGCTCGTATGCTCGGATTGGGCAGCGGTCATGGTGGCCCAACATAGCCTTCTGGATGACATGGGGTGGCCTCGGCATGCATTGCTCTTCAACCACGGGGTCAGCACACCGGTGTCGTCGTCATAGTCTCGGCTATCCGACACCCTTCGACTGTATTTGGTCTCAACGACTGATACGTCTCAAACATATCTATAATTTTTGATTGTTCCATGATTATTATATATCATTGCCACATGTTTTTATAATGTTTTCATATCATTTTGGCATGATTTATGGAACTAACCTATTAACAAGATGCCCAATGCCAGTTCCTGTTTTCTGCTGCCTTTTTGTTTCAGAGAAGCAAGTCGGGAAGTTTCTTCGAATCGCCTAAAAAATTACAGGAATTATTTTTACATGGAAACAAAGACTGCGCCAGAAGGAGACCTGCAGGGGGTCCCACAGGCTCCAGACGACCCTTAGGCGCAGTCAACCCTTTGACCGTGGCTGGGGCCCACCTGCGCACCTCGGGCGCCTCCCCGAGTTGCCCTTTCGCCTATAAATTGGCTTCGTCCCGAAAATCCTCGATAGCCGATCATATTGTCCAGAAAACATCCGAGGCCACCGTCGTCGCCAACCCGAGATCGGGAGGGTCCTGAAGCTCTTCCCAGCACCCTGCCGGAGGGGGAGATCGTCGCCGGAGGCATCTACACCACCATTCCTGCCTTCGGAGTGATGCGTGAGTAGTCCACCATGGGACTACGGTCCATGGCAGTAGCTAGATGGTTGTCTCTCTCTCTCTTGTACTCCATTGTTTAGATCTTGTGAGCTGCCTAACATTATTAAGATCATTTATTTGTAATGCTACATGTTATGTTTGCGGGGATCCGATGAATTATGGAGTCATGACATTATTGTTCAGTTTATTTATCATATGTTTTAGTTATGATCTTGCTTGCTCTCCGATGCTTGTGGATGCTTTGGCCGAAGTAATTGCTAGTGTCTTAGAGAGGGAATTTATGCTAGATAGTGGGTTCATGCCTCTTTTCTCTGATCTCGAGTTGACAGAAACGATTAAGACTTGAGATGTGCTGTTGCTACTAGGGGTAAAACATCGGTGTTTATTGCTTTATGTTGTTTACATTACGCACCATGCTTATTGCAATTATTTGTTGTTTGCAACTTAATACTTTCGGGTGACAGGCTGAATAGCGATCCCGTGGTGGATTATTAGTTATAGATGTAGTTGGAAACGGTCTATGTATTTTGTCGTGATGCCCATATTAGATGAAACAGTGAACTTTGTGTCCTGATAGTATTGTGTTGCGCCCATGTTTGTCAATTGCCTCGCTGTAATTTGTTTACCCAACATTTTTATCTTTTGGAGAGATGCCACTAGGGAACTGTGGACCCCGGTCCTATTTTCCTATATTGTTAACAACCATTTTAATAGTTTTTCCTAGTAATTTGCTCGCTGGTCATTTTTTCTCCCATAATATTTTACACACATACATTTAATTTTTTGTATTCAGCAAGCCGGAGAGATTGACAACCTCTCTGTTTCGTTGGAGCAAACTAGTTTGTTTGTGACTGTGCGCAGGTCCACGTCAATAATCGTAAACGGCACCGTTGACACCTTTCCGGAGCCTTCTCCAAGTCCTACTAGTTCGACAACCTTGGTTTTGTATCAAGGGAAAATTGCCGCTACGCTAAATCATACCTTCCTCTTGGGGTCTTCCAGCGAACGTGCGATTCACGCCATCAAGCATATTTTCTGGCGCCGTTGCCGAGGACTTGGAATCTTTAGCGAGGGGAGTTTTGCACGTCCTTACACTCTATTTTGTTATTGTCTTGCTTAGTATATTTTTTAGTCTTGTTTTGCTTTTCGTTTGCCTTAAAACTCAAAAATACAAAAAAAAATTAAAAATTCCAGCAACTAGTTTCTCTTCGTTTTGCTTAGTTATTATGTCAAGTTATTTACTTGATATCAATGGTCAACTTCTTGAGACTAAAATTTATTTGCAAGGTGGGTTCATGGAGGATGAACAAAATTATTATAAGGAATACCGCTTGTCTGAAAAAGGGAAACACTTATGGGCACAAATAAATAAATTTAATAGTCTTGCTAGAAAGTTGTGCTTTAAGTATAATGAATCCTGGTGACTTAATGAATCTTTTTGTTGTTGGAGGCATAAACACCTCCCTTTCCAATGTGATTGTAATGATAATGAAATATTGGCTTCTTATGCTAAAGGAAACTACTTTGATAATCTTGAACAAATTGAAGAATTTGTTGTTTTTATGGTGCCTATGAAATTACTTGTGCTTAAGGATATTGATGATGCTTCTTACAAATCTGAAAATTTTGTTATACTTGGATATTGCCTTGAGTATTACAATGATAATCCTTATATTACTGAATATCTTGAGAGAACTTATCCTTCAAAAGGAGAGACCGATGCCTTGCAGGAACCGTAGAAGAAGAAATTGCTGAAACTGAGATCTCACTAGATGAAAAAGAAGAGGAGAGTGAAGGACAAACGGAGTATCTACCTTCTAATGATAGTAACTCTCTAACTCTTACATTATACGATTACCCTCCAAGCTTACCAAAGAAGGATGAATGCTATATTAATGAATGCTATGTTTCTATTAAACAACACCCAAACACAAAGAAAGCAAAAAATCAAACTGGAAGTAAAAATAATGTGTCCTACGGTTGTTTATGATGATTTATGCTATGAAATTGATGATGGTCCTATGTTACTTGATGATATTAATTATAATACTACTGAAAATTATTATGAAAGAGGGAAATACGTTACTACGTTTCCTCTCATTATGAAAATTTTGAGTTTACTCTTGTTCTGCTTTTATATGTTGGTTGTTTTATGCCCCAATAATTATTATGAGAACGAGTTTTCCCTCTTTATGTTGCAAGTTTTATTTTACCATCCTATGCTTGTCACTATGTTTTTCATGGATTTATTTGTTTGCAAGATTCCAATGCATAGGAAGTGGGTTAGGCTTAAATGTATTTGATATTGCCTTCTTGATGCTCTCTTTTGTTCAACTCTTATTTTTATGAGAGCATCATTAAAAATCATTGTGCGTAGCTAAAAGGCGTCAAAGAAAAGCGCTTATGGAGACAACCCATTATATTTTCGCCTACTTTTTTTTTGGTGTTGTTGCCTCTGTAGCAACTCCCTTGTGTCCTTTTTGTTTTTGTTTTTGTACCAAGAATAGCCTCTAACGAGAGGAAAGTAAAAAATTTGAGTTGCTGTCCAGAAACAGATTTCTGTCCATCACCGTACGAAATTCTAATAAATCACAGAACGTGATCTGTAGCTGAAACAATTTGACAGCAAGCACCTGGGTTTTGTCTAACTTTCATTAGTTTTAACTTTTCTGATTTGAGGTGTCCTAGTATCCTGAAAAAATCATCTTTACGTTCTGTTCTGTTTTTGACAAATTATGTCTTCATTTTTGCATTGCTTCTTTTACGAGCAAAGTGGAGTTCTTTTATCCACGGAACATCACTTAGACCTTTGTGGCAGTAGCCAATGTTTAGGAACAAGTTTATGCAATATGCCAAATGAGAACTAAAGGTGGATTATTTTGTTTGAGAACTAACCCCTCTAATCAGTTTGTGAAAAGTTTTGTGTGAAGTAAGTTTTCAAGTGTTGAGAGAACGAGGTGATGAAAAAAGATCAAAAAGGTATTAAATCTCAAGCTTGTGGAGGCTCCCCCGGACCTCCACCAAATATTCAAGAAAACTCAAGCGTCTAAGCTTGGGATGCCCAAGGCATCCCCTTCTTCATCGACAATTAATCAGGTCGATCCCATGAAACTATATTTTTATTCCTTTACATAATATGTGTTGTTCTTGGGGCATCATTTGTGTTTTGCTTTCAGTTTTGTTTTGTTTTGTTTGCTGGTTATTTTCAATAATGGATCCTTGCATTCTGGTGTGGGAGAGAGACACGCTCCGCTTTTTCATAAAACACTCCCGTTTTTCACTTATATTTGTAGAGTGTTTAGCCTTTTATTATTTTAGTTTCTAGCTCTTGTTTTTCATGTATCTCTTGTTCAGAGCTATTAGTTTCTTGTTGTTAGGAAGTCCTCTCTTGTGTTTCATTTGTATTTGCTTAGAGAGTTTTGTTCAAATAAGTTGATTGGTGTTTGGTTGAAAGGGAAACTAGCATGTAGGAAGTGGTAAAAGAAAGAAGTTTACATAGTCTTGTAGATCATTGTCTTGAATAATTTGATGCTTGTCAATTGTTTTGAGAGATGAATCTATACTACTATTAAAAGAGCAAACATGTTGGGATACTTTAAATCTTGTCCGTTTAATTTTTAATCAACGATCCAGATTGCTCCGATGTCGAGCACCAAACACTTTAAATCTTGTCCGTTTAATTTTAATCAACGATTCAGATTGCCCCGATGTCGAGCACCAAACAAATTTGACCAGGTCAAACCGCTGACCGATTAGGTTACGGAAAGAAAAACAATGCAATGGATCTGGCTGCCGTCGTCCGTATCCTGACGGATGTCCGCCAGTTTGCCAAATCGCCTCCTCCCAGGCTGCTCCCACCGCATGGCTCCAACCTGGACGCCTGCCGGTGGCGTGACCGGCCGACCTTGCCGCTCGCGTGGCCTGTCCTGGCTGGCGCCCGCTGCTGCTTCTTCATCCCTGTTAGCCGGCTGCTCCTGCTCCCTAATCACGTAATCCCACACGGTTCATATCCAAACCAGCTAGCTTCATGTACTATCAAATCAGTTTCAAACTAACTACCTTCGTGCTTTGCTACACGAGTTTGTCCGATAGATAAAAATGTAATTTGTCGATTTGAGTATGACAATAATTTAAATATCACGGCAGTACGAGTTCATCTTGCCCATGTTCCCGTGCAGCTGTAATTCCCCGGTGTTGTCGGTGGAGAAGTGAGGCCTAGAAAATACAGTAAGGACGGTATGCGACCATCGATCCAGTGGAGACGAGGCTCGCGTCTCCATATTTGCCTCCGTTGGTGTCCTGCAAGCATGCCTAGCTTGAGCGCCTCCTCAGGTTCTTCGGGGATTGGATTTGACGAGGAGGGTCGAAAATGAGTTGCGGCGTGCAACTCCTCGCGCCGATGGTGGAGAAAAATGGGAGACACAACCTGAAGACGCCGAGAGAGGGAGCTAGGGAACAGGTGGACGGGGACCGACTGTGAGATAGGAGAGGGGACTGTCAGTGAGTAGACCGGGGAGGGCGGCGGCCTTGTCCTATTCCTTTTCCTTTTTTGACATGTTTATTTTTCCTTTTCCTGATCGGGCGTGTCCGATTCGGGTGTCACAATGGTTTGAAAAAGATTATAATCATTTGGTGATTTTGAAGGTTTTATAAGAATTAAGATTTCTAAAAATAGTTCCTATTGAATATTTTGAAATTCATCAAAATATTAGAATCATGCAAGTCATCCGGTGGTTTATGGATGTTAAATTTTGTGGAGTATTTAACTTAAGATTCTTTTTCGACACTCCTTGTTGTGAAAACGTAAAGAGTGAATAATGTTTTCTTGGTTCCTGTTTTTGAAGTAATAATTATAATATAGTTTATATCGCGAATAATAGTGAAGACATGTGCATCGATGTTGCACACACTCTTACATTGCTGGATTATGAGACGTGTTTAAGTGTCTCGGTAAAAAAAACTTGCCAAACACAAAATATTTATTCAAAAGACATGTATATATATAATAAGTTTTATGCGACGTACTTAATTTGGGCTTCTTCACAGTCTGATTTTTTTGTCTTCCGTGCGTTGCACGGGCATGTTTGCTAGTTAGATTAAATGTTTAAACGTGTGGATCATTTACTTAAGAATGGAGTAGTGGAGAAATACCGCAAAGCTTAAAATTATGACACTTGTTTTGATTGATATTTTCTCAAAGTCTAGATATTCTTTTATAAAAGCATGTTTGGCTGAAAAGGAAGACGCTATTGGGTTGATGATATGTGTTTGCTTGATACCTTGCTAAGCCAAAAACTCTGTACTGTGAGTGAATGCTTCTCGTGCATCCAAATCCTTGATCCAAATATCCATGCCATTTGTGTCTGGAGTCAATGGCACGCACAAAAAGCAGGAGGAAATCGGTACCCCGCGAGGCTGGCAAAGTCGGCACAAGAAGTAGGCGGAGTCGAGGCAGCGGTTGCGGGCTCAGGTGCGGCTAAATCGAAATCAATATTCCCATCTGGGGTTGGTGGAGTCTTCTAATTCCTTCCAATCGACCAAGGAATTCTCTATAATAATTCCACCATACCTACCTACATGTGGTATTTCCTAGCCACTACAAGTAAATTTTTCGTGTGCTACCTTTAAAATTTCAAAATGTTATTACTCATGTTTTGTGCCACTGTTTTTAGCTCATGAGGACGTAGTAGCTGGGTTTATCATCTTCCATACCAAATAATGTTTATATGACTTGCATGCTTCATCTGCTCGTCAAAAATTTGCACATTGCTGGTTAGTCCAATATCAGAAATAAAAAAAGACACTCCTCCATGGATATGTGATTGATGGTGAAAGGATCGTATGACACCTAGAGGGGGGTGAATAGGTGCTACTTCAATTTTAGTACTTTTTCAAATTAGACTTGACACAAAAGGTAAATTATCTAGATATGCAAATACGGTGAATTTACCTATATGACAAGCTAGCAACTAAGCAAGATACACAAAGTAAGGATGGTAAACAAGGATAGAGGTAACCGAAGGTGAAAGCACGCGGAGACACGGATGTATTCCCGAGTTCCTCCTCTTTAGGGGAGTACGTCTCGTTGGAGAGGTGTGAGCTACCATAAAGGTCAACTCAACAACCACAAATGCTTCACCTTCTTCTCCGATGAACCGCACCACAAAGGTTTGGTTCACCTTCCACTATCGGAAACCTTCAAGGCGAATTCTGGAGCCTTTACAACAACGATCTGGGGCACAACCCACAATGGGAATGGGAGCTCCCGAACAGCTACAATCTGTCACAAAGACAATCAAGTAAGTACAACAATGAGCTAGGTTTTCCCAAAGGAAATCCTAGCAAAGGGGGCCTCAAGTGAATGAGGGGGAAATATAAATCGGCTTGGTGAAGATGTAGATCTGGGACTTCTCCTTCAATCCTCCAAAGATCAATGAGTTTGGGTGGAGGGATTGGGAGATCTAGTGATTCTTGAGCTTGCAATAATGGTGTTCTTCAATGTTGGGCGAGCTCCTTGGCTGGACGTAGATGGAGGGGTATTTATACCCCTCCCAGAATTGTAGCCGTTGCAGTCCACTCAGACCGAGACTCCGGTCCGGGAGGGCCGGAGACTCCGTCCTAGAGGGGCAGAGACTCCGGCCCCAACCGGAGACTCTGGGGTCACTCCAGACCCACTCCAGCCTCAAGGCAGAGAGTGTCGTCGTGTTGCTTGCTTCGCAGTAAAACCTGATGGGCCGGAGACTCCGGACCCTGAGCACCCCTGAGGCCGGAGACTCTGGCCTTGCCAGACATATTGCAATCTCCTTTTTCTTGACAAATGTTTCGATGCAAAGTATAAATATTTATTTTCCTTCCTGCACAACTTAACATTATATTAGATAATTCCTAGTGTTGTTGCCTAACACACAAAACCATGGGGACATAAAATATGTCCTTTCAATCTCCCCCTTTTTGGTGTTAGATGACAACACTAGGATTTGCAACATAGCACAAACAAAATATCGACATGTTCCACAAAGGATTAGAGAGACTCCCCCTACATGTGTGCATATACGTAATTTGCATTGGAATACAAATGCTCAACATGTAGAAGAGAGGCAACTCACAAGTAATAATTGGAACAAGATAAATTGTTTAAACATGAGACATAGCAGGAGAAAAGGGTTGAGATGAGAGGAACCATACCTTGTGCATAATAATGTAGAATATAGACCAATGTGCACACTAATAGATAACATCTCAACCATAGGAAATATGAAATCCACATAGTCTCATACCACAAATAGTAACATAGTCTCACACCAATAAAAACCAAAGCAAATAAGTTCAACAAGATTAAATGGACACAAGCGCAAAGAAATGATAAAAGCACATCCTTGTGTCCGACCCATGCAAATCCCACGGAGAAAACCTAATAGAATTACTTCTCCCCTTTGGCATCAAAACGCCAAAAAGGGAAAAGAG
Organism: Poa pratensis; assembly: GCA_947311845.1. NCBI lineage: Eukaryota > Viridiplantae > Streptophyta > Magnoliopsida > Poales > Poaceae > Poa > Poa pratensis. Next base: position 34,153,661 of record CAMZMU010000095.1, read on the forward strand.
CGATGCTAACGTGTCCCAAGATGATCACTCATCCTCTTCATCTTCGTCGGCATCATCACCACTTGCTTCTTGGGTCTCCTCCTCATTGTACGCTTCATCATCATCCTCAACATCATCTTCATCATCATCCTCTTCATAGTGCATAGGAGCCTTGCTGGTGTTGCGAGAGGATGAGGGCATGGAGGTAACATCTTCATAGTCTCCCCAAGGAAATTCATCCACCTTCCATTCCTCAATAGGAAGAGTAGTATCAGAATCCGGTGATGCGGGGCACCTACGGGGCGAGGAGGTGTCGTTCCACCGTTGTTGATCTTGCGCAGCTCTTTGAACATCTTGTGTTGGTTATAAAGGATGTGCTTCCTCTCAACATAGCCCTCATAATTCTCTTTGTGAATGGCAATCCCCATACAAAGCTTTATCTTTTGCACCCAAGTGAGATGATTAACTTCATTGTTGACCCTTGCTTTGCCACCACTATTACATGAGGGAGGAGTGGCATTCTTCCTTCTAACCCTTGGAGCTTCTTCCACCTCTATCTCTTGATAAGAAGGTTGAGGAGTGATATGAATGCCTAGCACTTGGAGGGTTCCAAACTTGTGTTCCTTGAAGCGAGATTGATCGAGTTGGCACTAGTACAGAATGACACATCTGATACCCCTCTATGGCAACAGCAGGAGTTAGGCGACGGAGAATCGCGACATCCCCCGCGTGCCCGCACTGGGCCGTAAAGCAGGCCCACAACAAAGGCAACGGGTGAATAGTGGAATATATGTTGGCAATGGAGGTTAGTTTACCTCCGTTACCGATGTGTGCTCATCGCACACAGACAATTTCGTAATCTCCGTTGCCATTAGAAGCAGCCCGACAGCCCGTGGCCTATACGAACCTACTATGCCCTTCACTCGCACTGTCTCACTTCCAACCCTAGCCGCCGCACAGTCTCCTCTCTCTCCACTCTCTCGCATGGCTTCCACCGTCGGCGCTGGTAGATCCGGCCATCGCGGCCACGGCCGTGGCCGCCCCACCCTCCGGGCCTTCAGGCAGCTGCAGCGTCAGCTGGTGTTGCGGAACGAGCTTGCGGAACAGGCCGCCACCGATCCGGCCCCCGCGGGCCGGTCCCGCAGCCTTGGCGCTCGTCCGCAGGAAGAGCACGGCGAAGGCTCCGGCCGCACTTGCTCATTTGGCCGCCATTGCAGCTACCACGAGATCCGCCAGGCGATGTACCCCGGCCGCCGTCCTCGCTTTCTGAACCATCCATCTTCCTCCTCCTCGTCCTCGTCCTCCGACGACAAGGAAGAGGAAGAAGAAGAGGAGGAGGATCGTGATCTGGAGATCGCTTGCCAACTCTCCCGCGCCGATTTCGAGCGCGATGACGCCAAGCGTCATCAGGGCGAGGCCGATCTAGAGGCGTCGGTCCTCCTCTCCGAGGCCTCGACCCAGTCGAACGCGCCGAGGAGGCGGTTTACCAGTCTGACCTCCGGGCCGCCATAGCCCTCTCTTTGGTCCACGGCGAGGGCAAAGCGCCGCCAAGGGAGGCCGGCGCTAGCTTCGTCGCCGGCGGCGACGCTAAGCGAGCCCGCCTCGCCTAATGTAAGACCCCAGTTCAGTAGGAATTTGCTCGTTTCAGATGATTAGCTCTGTTCTTATTAGGCATTGTGGTAAGTAGCTAATTGTTTAGCCATAGATTTGCTCTGTTTTTAGTAGGCATTGTTTACACATAGATTTTTAGTTGTTTTCTAGTTGTAAGTAGCTAATTGTTTATCCATAGATTTGCTCTGTTTATAGTAGGCATTGTTTACACATAGATTTTAGCTGTTTTCTAGTTGTAAGTAGCTAATTGTTTATCCATAGATTTGCTCTGTTTTTAGTAGGCATTGTTTACACATAGATTTTAGCTCTTTTCTAGTTGTAAGTAGCTAATTGTTTATCCATATATTTGCTCTGTTTTTAGTAGGCATTGTTTACACATAGATTTTAGCTGTTTTCTAGTTGTAAGTTGCTAATTGTTTATCAATAGATTTGCTCTATTTTTAGTAGGCATTGTTTACACATAGATTTTAGCTTTGTTTCTATTATGCCGATGATTAAAATTAGGTGACACCGTGTGATCCGGGGTGGCGCTAGTGATCCTTGTGATATGCACAAATACACATCGATCTTGTGCATTCTACTTGGCTCGCTTGCTCCATCCCTGAAATTTGTGTGTCCAATCTACCTATATATGAGGCATTGTTTAGGCTATGTTCTAGTTGTAATTAGTTCTATATTTTCTGTAATGCCGATGATTAAAATAAGGTGACACGGTGTGATTCGAGGGTGGCGCTAGTGATCCTTGTGGTATGCACAAATACCGATCTTGTGCATCCTACTTGGCTCACTAGCTCCATCCTGAAATTTGTGTGTCCAATCTACCTATATATGAGTCATTGTTTAGGCTATGTTCTAGTTGTAATTAGTTCTATATTTTCTGTAATGCCGATGATTAAAATAAGGTGACACGGTGTGATTCGAGGGTGGCGCTAGTGATCCTTGTGGTATGCACAAATACCGATCTTGTGCATCCTACTTGGCTCACTAGCTCCATCCCTGGAATTTGTGTGTCCAATCTACCTATATATGAGACATTGTTTAGGCTATGTTCTAGTTGTAATTAGTTCTATATTTCTGTAATGCCGATGAAGAAGCATCTGTCTTGTGTATAGAGATGAAGGAGCTTACATTTTGATTTTTTCATCTCCTTTAGGGCGAGGAGGAAACCTGGAGACTATGCGGCGGCCGTGAAGACGTAGGAGCGCGGCTCCGTCCACACGGTCCACTAAAGCCGGCGCCTCCAGGAGCAAGACTTTTGTGCAGTACTAAATAGGTAGAATAAGACCACACAATGAAGCTGGGCGAAGAGGAAGGTGAAGAACCGGCGGCCGTCAAGCAGGAACCACAGGGCTCCGTCGACGGCGCAGCAGGCGTCACCAGCTTTTTTTTGTTTCCTTTAGCCCTCATTACAAACGGTCAAAAACTAATCTCCGTATCTGATGTAAAGACTAAAGGCAATGATTGTATATTATGCCCGTTGCTAAACTTATTGCAAACGATCAAAATCTCCGTTGCCATTGTGAGCCTTCACATCAGTGACAGAGGCGGGGACACGGACCCTTTCTCTGTTGCCGATGGGCTTTTTTGCCCGTTTCCGATGTGTCGTTCTGTACTAGTGTGGGGAATCTTCTTGAGGATAAGCTTCATGACATAGGAACATACATAGGATTCTTCTTCTCATGAATGGCAATGCTGATCTCACACTTGATATAATCCATCACATCAATCTCATACCCATTGCAATTTGGTCCGGCTAGGTATGTCTTGTGAACATGATGCATAAGGTTGACAAGAGCTCCACGGATAGCATCCGTATTACCCGCATGGGGGCAATACTCCAACGAAACATGCGGATCAAGATGTTCTAGATGGGCTTGAGTCCACGGGTGGCATCAATGGCACCCTTTTTAGCAACAAGAGGGGCAAGTAACTTCTTATCATAATCCACCCCTTCAACATGCATCCTTCGACCAACGGAAACGGTAGCTCCTTTGAACTCATAACCCAAAATCTGCCCAAACTCTTCAAAGGTTGCAATACACTTGACGGGGCCTGTCATCCAAGTCATCTTGGTGTTCTCCTCCGGTCCTAGCACAAGAGTGGCAAAGAATTGTTGGACCATCTCAATGTCATAGTTTTGTTGAGTGGACATGAGCTTCTCAAGGCCTAGCTTTCTAGCAACCCAAATTGCTTCCACAAAGTATTCCTTCTTGGCCAACACATCAAAGTTCAACGGCTTTTGAGGGCACACAAGGGCTTTTGGATCCAAATTTGCATAGATTTCCTTCATGATGAGCTCTTGCTCCTCCCTCCAAAAGTGACCATCAGTTGTGTTGTTGGGCATATCATAGAAATTTTGTGCCCTCATGGTTCGAAAATCCTCCGTGTTCAAGTCCTTCACAGTGGTTATGTTGTCAAACTTAGCCTTGTTGGCCCTTTCTTCTCGAAGGAGGACAGCTTCTTGCCTAGCCCTTCGTGCATCGGACTCCTTTTCCTGCTTTGCAACACCACGCTGCACATAGCGGTTGTTCTCTTCATCATAGTCCAAATACTCTCTTTCTGACCTCTTTGGAGCTTTGGGTTTGGATGATGATGAGCCCGAATAGTACCTCTTGTCATATGTGAATAAAGAGTAGATAGGTAGCATTGGGGTAAGCATACATGTCCTAGGTAGCCAAAAGAAGAAACTAATTGGAAGAAATTTTTGATCTAGACTGGATTCTCCGGTCTCAGCGGGGCGGAGTCTCCGGTCAGGGAGACCGGAGTCTTGATACGTCGCAAACGTATCTATAATTTTTTATGTTCCATGCATGTTTTATATCAATTGCCACATGTTTTATATACACTTTATATCATATTATGACATTTATTGGACTAACCTACTAATAGTTGCCAAAGTGCACAATGTTCTTGCTTTACACTTTAATGTGTAGGAATTATCAAAATTGGGCAAAGGAAACCTTGTTGGAGTCGAATCGGGACCTTCCTGAAATCTGTCTGAAAACGTTTTTCGGAGATTGTCACGTACCGGACAGAAGACGACATCAAACAGAAAAAGTCTAGTCGCGAAAGTTGCGGGGAATTTTCTGCCAATCGATCGGAACTTAAAATTCGCCTAATTCCGAGTTCGGACGCTCCAGATATCGCCGCTTTACCGAAACTGTAAAGGAGATGACGGGATTCTGAGAGCATATATAAGGAGAGGAAACCTAACTCGTGGGGAGGCCCCCATACCACGAATTTTCCTCCTCCCAGGCAGCCGCCTTGGGGAGGAGAACCTCCTCCATAGCAGCATCATCTCCAAGGGCCGCCGCCGCCAAGGGCCGCCGCCGCCTCCACGGGCCGCCACCGCCACTGCGCCGTGGCTGCCGCCGGCCGCCGCCTCCACTCCGGGCTGCACCTCTCCATCAAGCTCCTCATCACCATGACCATGTGTGAGTAGTCTCCATCGGGGCTGAGGGCTCATGCCGTAGCTATTTGGTTTATCTCTCTCTCCCATGGTGTGATCTTTATGTGATCATGAGCTTTGTAATCTAGTTGAATCCATAGATGTTACTCTTCATTATCTTATATGCTACTTGAGTGGTTTTATTAATGTAAACTCCGGATTCACCTTTGTCCCACGGTGCGAAGTTGACAGTGTGCGCACCGTGTGTGGCTCTTAGGCTAAAGATTACAGAAATACTTATCATGAGTTATTATTTGCGTTGGATGTCTCTATGAAATTACGGTGTTTGTCTAGTACTATTTTTGGGCGCTCATGTTGACAGTGTGGGGTTCCCAAGATGTGGAATGCAACTTTAAGGTGTTCTTTTATAGCCCTACGCAGTGGATTGGTGTTCGTTATCCAACGAGCGAATAATTCAGAGTAGCATAGTGAAGAGGAAATATTTATGTATTCAATTATATTATTATTGTTGAGAGTGTCCACTAGTGAACGTATGATCCCTAGGCCTTATTTCCAAGCATTGAAACACCATTTACTCTCATTTTGTCTCATGTTTGCTTGCTGCCATTTTTATTTCAGATTGCAATTACTACTTATAATCATCCATATCACTCGTATTTTAATATCTCTTCACCGAACTAGTGCACCTATACATCTAACAAGTGTATTAGGTGTGTTGGGGACACAAGAGACTTATTGTATCTTAATTGCAGGGTTGCTTGAGAGGGATATCTTTGACCTCTACCTCACTGAGTTCGATAAACCTTGGGTGATTCACTTAAGGGAAACTTGCTGCTGTTTTACAAACCTCTGCACTTGGAGGGCCAACACTGTCTACAAGAATAAAAGCGTGCGTAGACATCAAGCTATTTTCTGGCGCCGTTGCCGGGGAGGTAAGGTAAACGGTTCTCACATCCTCTGGCTACTATTCTATTTTCTAGCACTGTTGCCGGCGTGTGAGTGCTCGAAGGTATTTCCTTTAGATCCTGCAGTTTTATCTTTTTGTTTCTTTTTTTATTTCACTAGTTAGGCTTAATGGAAAACAACAACAAAAATAGAGAGCTTTATGAAATTTATCTTGAGTTGGGACATGATGTGTTTGAAGAGAAAATTAAAAAACCTATGGAAATTTGTTTGCATAATAGTGGTAACAATGTTATTACTATAAATTCTTTGAACACCATTATTTCTAATGCTATGGAAAAGTCTAAGCTTGGGGAAGCTGGTTTTGATGAATATGATATTTTTAGTCCCCCAAGTTTTGAGGAGAAAATTTTCTTTGATGATACTTTCACTCCAATTTATGATGATTATAATGATAGTGGTATTTTGGTGCCACCTACTATGGAGGATAAAGTTTATTATGATTATACTATGCCTGCAATTTATGATGATTACAATGATGGTTGTGATAGTTTTACTCCCACTATTACTACTCCCTCCGATCCATATTAGTGGGCACCACTTTGTCTAGATACACATGTATCTAGATAAATACTTAACTAGATACATATGAATTTAGACAAAGCTATGCCCACTAATATGGATCGGAGGGAGTAATAAAATTGATTATGCTTGTGTGGAGAGTAATGATACTTTTATGCTTGTGTGGAGAGTAATGATAAGAATGCTTTATGTGATAGCTATATTATTGAGTTTATTCAGGATGCCACCGAAAATTATTTTGAGAGAGGAAAGTATGGTTATAGAAATCTTCATGTTACTAAATTTCTTCTCTTTATGATGAATGTTTTGAGCTTTCTCTTGATTTGCTTTTATTTGCTGGGTACTTTAAGACCTACTGGTCCTTATGAGAGAGGGAGACACGGTTTCATATATCTCAATAATATTATGTCTTCTCTCTTTATGTTGAAAATTTTGATGTTGCACTTGTTTTGCCTTCCTATGCTAGTCACTTTGTGCTTCATTGATTTATTTTCTTGCAAGATTCCTTTGCATAGGAAGTGGGTTAGGCTTAAATGTGCTTTATATTTGCTTCTTGATACATTCTTATATGTTCAAGTCTTATACATATGAGAGCATCGTTAAAATTATCATGCCTAGCTAAAAGGCTTTAAAGAAAAGCGCTTGTGGGAGACAACCCTATGTTTTTATTTCTGCAATTTTTTCTTTTATTGAGTCGAGGAGCTTGTTCACTTCTGTAGAAAATCCTTTGTATCTTTACTTTTTCGCATTGTTGTGCCAAGAAGAGTCTCTAATGATAAGATGATGCTAGATTTTGATTGCTGCGCAGGAACAGATTTCTGCTGTTCACCGTATTAATTTTCTAAAATCGACGGAATGTGATTTCAATCTGCAAATTTTTGTGCGTAATCCTGATGTATGTACGCATCTTTCACTAGTTCAAAGTTTTTCGATCTGAGCATCGTAAGTGTCTCGAAAAAATTCGTCTTTGCGGACTGTTCTGTTTTAGACAGATTCTGCCTTTTATTTTGCATTCTCTCTTTTACTAGTGTTGAATGGAATTGTTTTTGAGGTGGAAGAGCTTCATATAACATCAGTAGTAGTAGCTAATGTTTAAAAAGTAATTGTCATGTTTGTGTCCTTATAGAACATGTGAGTTTTTGATTGTGCACTAGCCCTCTAATGAGAATTATTCTGAGTTTGGTGTGGCGGAAGTTTTCATGGGTCAAGAGGAAGAGTGATATAATAGGATGGAGAAGGGTGAAGAGCTTAAGCTTGGGGAGGCTCCCATGGATCACCCCAGTATATTTCAAGAAGACTCAAGCGTCTAAGCTTGGGGATACCCAAGGCATCACCTTCTTCATCAGCAACTTATCAGGTCATCTCTAGTGAAATTATATGTTAATTCTTTCACATCATCTGTGCTTTACTTGGAGCGTCTGTGTGCTTTTATTTTCAGTATTTTATTTTTCTTATGGTCAACTTGATTGGGCCCTAGCATTCTTGATTGGGAGAGAGACACGCTCCGCTTTTTCATATGAATACTCCTATTCTTCACTTATACTTGTTGAGTATTCTTGTTGTATCCTATTTTGCATGCATCTCTTATTCAGAGCTGTAAGTTCTTTTAAAGAAAGTACTCTCTTGCTTCACTTATAATTGTTTGGAGAGTTTATGTTGAAATAAGTTGATTGGTGTTTGGTTGGAACAGAAAATGTTGCATGTGGTAGAGGGTATAATGGAAAAAGCTTACATATTCTTGTAGATCACTGTATTGGATAATTTGATACTTGTCAATTGTTTTGAGTTATCAAGTAGTTCATGTTTAAGCTTTTGTATCATGTAGTTAAAACCTATTAATGAAGAACTACCGTAAAGCTCGTTGAAATTTGGTTTGCATGATTGGTATCTCTAAGGTCTAGATATTTCTAGTAAAAGGGTTTGGTTAACAAGAAAGACAGTGTAGAGTCTTATAATGCTTGCAATATGTTTTCATATAAGTCTTGCTGTGTCGGTTGATATCATGTGTTTGTTTCAAATAACCTTGCTAGCCTAAACTCTGTACTGAGAGGGAATGCTTCTCGTGCATCCAAAACCTTGAACCAAAATCCATGCCATCCGTGTCCACCATAACTACCTATATGTGGTATTTCCTTGCCATTCCAAGTAAATTTTTCATGTGCTACCTTTAAACTATTCAAAAATTATAACTCCTATTTTGTGTCAATGTTTACCAAGCTCATGAGGACGGGGTGGATGTCTTTATGTCAACTGTCAAACAGACTTTACCACCGGACTAGCGGCATATACATCCGTTTATCCATTAATTTTGCAAAAAGAGCTGGCAAATGGGATGCCCAGTCCCAATTAATTACAATTTAACCGCTTAATTCTCTTCATATTTTTGCCCTGATTTATCAGTCAAGCAATGACAAACGGTGAAATATCTGCATGTGTAAACAAAAGAGATGAGGGATGATCTGCCTTGCTGGTAGAAATAACGTCCTTCATGGGAGACGCTCTTAAAAGTCTGGTTGGCAGGGGTCATATTGTACTTTCCATTTTATGATTCATTGACAATAAACAAACACCTCTCAAAACTTATTTTTACTCTCTATATGATTTCAAAAACTTAAAACGCTCTAGCACATGATTTAATCCCTGCTTCCCTCTGCGAAGGGCCTTTCTTTTACTTTTATGTTGAGTCAGTTTTCCTACTTCTTTCTATCTCAGAAGCAAACACTAGTGTCAACTTTGGTGCAACAATTTTTATATGCTTGTAAATTGTACTTACTATATTGCTTTGTGTTGACAAATATCCATGAGATATACATGTTGAAAGTTGAAAGCAATTGTTGAACCTTAAATCTTCCTTTGTGTTGGTTAAATACCTTTTACTTAGAATCTATTGCTTTATGAGTTAACTCTTATGCAAAACTCTTTGATGCTTGTCTCGAAAGTATTATTCATGAAAAGTTTTTGCTTATATGATTCAGTTGTTTACTCATTATCTATTTGGTAGCAAACTATAGACCATTGAATTGGATCACTTCATTCATTCATATGTGCTTTATAATACTATATGATCAAGATTATGATGGTAGCATGTCGCTTCAAAAATTATATTGTTTTATCGTTTACCTACTCGACGACGAGTAGGAACTAAGCTTGGGGATGCTTGATACGTCTCAAACGTATCTACCCCCTCCGATCCAAAAAAAGATTCGTGCCAAGGCATTTTGCAAAAAAGCCCTCTGTACGTCAACCACTCAACCCGCGGTCCGGCCAATGCGTCTCTCATCCCGCACACGAACTCTCTCCCTCCCACGTACGCACCCACCCAGCCTCTATCTCTGTGGATCATCGATCCCCTTTCTGCTGCGTCGTCTCTCTCCCTCCCCTAGATCCCCAATTCGCATCTCCGGCCAGCGGGGCGCCCCTACGACTCCAGCCGTGGCCCAAGATGCAGAGCCCGGGACGGCGCCTGTTGTCCGCGATTCAGCCGGATGGAAGGCCACCAACCAGGACGCCGCTCGCCGTCGAGGTCTCGCCGGCGGCTGGACGGGCGTCAATCTTCTCCACGTCGCTTGCCTCTCTACATGCGAGCGGAGGCGCTGGCCTCGATCTGGCCACGGTCGATCTGGTCGCAGTCAGCCCCAGATCCCCTTTCTCTCTCCTTCTGTCTCTCCTCCCTCGATCCCGCTGCCGAGTAGAAGAATAGCCGAATCCGGCGACGGCGAGGTCGGATCCGGTGACTGCGGCTCGTGATGCGGCGAGGGACGCCGGCGATTCCCTGGGACGGCCACGGCGGCGACCTGGGTCACTGATGCAGTTGGGTCAGGGTGCGATAATTGTAAACTAGAAGGTCTTTTTGTAAATTTATATTTGTACACCTGCTCCGACACTTTTTTTCGGATCAGAGGGAGTATAATTTTTGATGTTCCATGCATGTTTTATATCAATTGCCACATGTTTTATATACACTTTATATCATATTATGACATTTATTGGACTAACCTACTAATAGTTGGCAAAGTGCACAATGTTCTTGTTTTACACTTTAATGTGTAGGAATTATCAAAATTGGGCAAAGGAAACCTTGTTGGAGTCGAATCGGGACCTTCCTAAAATCTGTCTGAAAACGTTTTTTCGGAGATTGTCACGTACCGGACAGAAGACGACGTCAAACAGAAAAAGTCTAGTCGCGAAAGTTGCGGGGAATTTTCTGCCAATCGATCTGGACTTAAAATTCGCCTAATTCTGAGTTCGGACGCTCCATATATCGCCGCTTTACCGTAATCCTAAAGGAGATGACGGGAATCCGAGAGCATATATAAGGAGAGAAAACCTAACTCGTGGGGAGGCCCCCATAGCACGAATTTTCCTCCTCCCAGGCAGCCGCCTTGGGGAGGAGAACCTCCTCCATAGCAGCACCGTCTCCAAGGGCCACCGCCTCCACTCCGGGCTGCACCTCTCCATCAAGCTCCTCATCACCATGACCATGTGTGAGTAGTCTCCATCGGGGCTGAGGGCTCATGCCGGTAGCTATGTGGTTTATCTCTCTCTCCCATGGTGTGATCTTTATGTGATCATGAGCTTTGTAATCTAGTTGAATCCATAGATGTTACTCTTCATTATCTTATATGCTACTTGAGTGGTTTTATTAATGTAAACTCCGGAGTCACCTTTGTCCCACGGTGCGAAGTTGACAGTGTGCGCACCGTGTGTGGCTCTTAAGCTAAAGATTACAGGAATACTTATCATGAGTTATTATTTGCATTGGATGTCTCTATGAAATTGTGGTGTTTGTCTAGTACTATTTTAGGGCGCTCAAGTTGACAGTGTGGGGTCCCTAGATGTGGAATGCGACTTTAATGTGTGCTTTTATAGCCCTACGCAGTGGATTGGTGTTCGTTATCCAACGAGAGGATAATTCAGAGTATCATAGTGAAGAGAAATATTTATGTATTCATTTATATTATTATTGTTGAGAGTGTCCACTGGTGAACGTATGATCCCTAGGCCTTATTTCCAAGCATTGAAACACCGTTTACTCTCATTTTGTCTCATGTTTGCTTGCTGCCATTTTTATTTCAGATTGCAATTACTACTTATAATCATCCATATCAATCGTATTTTAATATCTCTTCGCCGAACTAGTGCACATATACATCTGACAAGTGTATTAGGTTTGTTGGGGACACAAGAGACTTCTTGTATCTTAATTGCAGGGTTGCTTGAGAGGGATATCTTTGACCTCTACCTCCCTGAGTTCGATAAATCTTGGGTGATTCACTTAAGGGAAACTTGATGCTGTTCTACAAACCTCTGCACTTGGAGGCCCAACACTGTCTACAAGAATAAAGCGTGCGTAGACATCAAGCTATTTTCCGGCGCCGTTGCCGGGGAGGTAAGGTAAACGGTACTCACATCCTCTGGCTACTAAGCTATTTTCGGCGTGTGAGTGCTCGAAGGTATTTCCTTTAGATCCTGCAGTTTTATCTTTTTGTTTCTTGTTTTTATTTCACTAGTTAGGCTTAATGGAAAACAACAACAGAAATAGAGAGCTTTATGAAATTTATCTTGAGTTGGGACATGATGTGTTTGAAGAGAAAATTAAAAAACCTATGAAAATTTGTTTGCATAATAGTGGTAACAATGTTATTACTTTAAATTCTTTGAACACCATTATTTCTAATGCTATGGAAAAGTCTAAGCTTGGGGAAGCTGGTTTTGATGAATATGATATTTTTAGTCCCCCAATTTTTTAGGAGAAAATTTTCTTTGATGATACTTTGCCTCCAGTTTATGATGATTATAATGATAGTGGTATTTTGGTGCCACCTATTATGGAGGATAAAGTTTATTATGATTATACTATGCCTGCAATTTATGATGATTACAATGATGGTTGTGATAGTTTTACTCCCACTATTACTAATAAAATTGATTATGCTTGTGTGGAGAGTAATGATACTTTTATGCTTGTGTGGAGAGTAATGATAAGAATGCTTTATGTGATAGCTATATTGTTGAGTTTATTCATGATGCCACTGAAAATTATTTTGAGAGAGGAAAGTATGGTTATAGAAATATTCATGTTACTAAATTTCTTCTCTTTATGATGAATGTTTTGAGCTTTCTCTTGATTTGCTTTTATTTGCTGGTACTTTAAGACCTACTGGTCCTTATGAGAGAGGGAGACACGGTTTCATATATCACAATAATATTAAGTCTTCTCTCTTTATGTTGCACTTGTTTTGCCTTCCTATGCTAGTCACTTTGTGCTTTATTGATTTATTTTCTTACAAGATTCGTTTGCATAGGAAGTGGGTTAGGCTTAAATGTGCTTTATATTTGCTTCTTGATGTATTCTTATATGTTCAAGTGTTATACATATGAGAGCATCGCTAAAATTATCATGACAAGCAAAAAGGCTTTAAAGAAAAGCGCTTGTCGGAGACAACCCTTTGTTTTTATTTCTGCAATTTTTTCTTTTATCGAGTCAAAGAGCTTGTTTACTTCTGTAGAAACTCCTTTGTATCTTTACTTTTTCTCATTGTTGTGCCAAGAAGAGTCTCTAATGATAAGATGATGCTAGATTTTGATTGCTGCGCAGGAACAGATTTCTGCTGTTCACCGTATTAATTTTCTAAAATCGACGGAATGTAATTTAAATCTGCAAATTTTTGTGTGTAATCCTGAAGTATGTACGCATCTTTCACTAGTTCAAAAATTTCGATCTGAGCATCGTAAGTGCCTCGAAAAAATTCGTCTTTGCGGACTGTTCTGTTTTAGACAGATTCTGCCTTTTATTTTGCATTCTCTCTTTTACTAGTGTTGAGTGGAATTCTTTTTGAGGTGGAAGAGCTTCATATAACATCAGTAGTAGTAGCTAATGTTCAAAAAGTAATTGTCATGTTTTTGTCCTTATAGAACATGTAAGTTTTTGATTGTGCACTAACCCTCTAATGAGAATTATTCTGAGTTTGGTGTGGCGGAAGTTTTCATGGGTCAAGAGGGAAGAGTGATATAATAGGATGGAGAAGAGTGAAGAGCTTAAGCTTGGCGAGCCTCCCATGGATCACCCCAGCATATTTCAAGAAGACTCAAGCGTCTAAGCTTGGGGATGCCCAAAGCATCCCCTTCTTCATCAGCAACTTATCATGTCATCTCTAGTGAAACTATATTTTAATTCTTTCACATCATATGTGCTTTACATGGAGCGACTGTGTGCTTTTATTTTCAGTATTTTATTTTTCTTATGGTCAACTTGATTGGACCCTAGCATTCTTGATTGGGAGAGAGACACGCTCCACTTTTTCATATGAATACTCCTATTCTTCACTTATACTTGTTGAGTATTCTTGTTAGCTCCTGTTTTGAATGCATCTCTTATTCAGAGTTGTTAGTTCTTTTAAAGAAAGTACTCTCTTGCTTCACTTATAATTGTTTGGAGAGTTTATGTTGAAATAAGTTGATTAGTGTTTGGTTGGAACAGAAAATGTTGCATGTGGTAGCGCAAAATAATGGAAAAAGCTTACATATTCTTGTAGATCACTGTATTGGATAATTTGATACTTGTCAATTGTTTTGAGTTATCAGGTAGTTCATGTTTAAGCTTTTGTATCATGTAGTTAAAACCTATTAATGAAGAACTACCGTAAAGCTCGTTGAAATTTGATTTGCATGATTGGTATCTCTAAATTTTAAATATTTTCTAGTAAAAGGGTTTGGTTAACAAGGAAGACAGTGTTGAGTCTTATAATGCTTGCAATATGTTTTCATATAAGTCTTGCTGTGTCGGTTGATATCCTGTGTTTGTTTCAAATAACCTTGCTAGCCTAAACTCTGTACTGAGAGGGAATGCTTCTCGTGCATCCAAAACCTTGAGCCAAAATCCATGCCATCCGTGTCCACCATAACTACCTATATGTGGTATTTCCTTGCCATTCCAAGTAAATTTTTCATGTGCTACCTTTAAACTATTCAAAAATTATTACTCCTATTTTGAGTCAATGTTTACCAAGCTCATGCGGACGGGGTGGATGTCTTTATGTCAACTGTCAAACAGACTTTACCACCGGACTAGCGGCATATACATCCGCTTATCCATTAATATTGCAAAAAGAGCTGGCAAATGGGGTGCCCAGTCCCAATTAATTACAACTTTAACCGCTTAATTCTCTTCACATTTTTGCCCTGATTTATCAGTCAAGCAATGACAAACAGTGAAATATCTGCATGTGTAAATAAATGAGAAGAGGGATGATCTGCCTTGCTGGTAGAAATAACATTCTTCATGGGAGCCGCTCTTAAAAGTCTGGTTGGCAGAGGTCATATTGTACTTTCAATTTTCTGATTCGTTGACAATAAACAAACACCTCTCAAAACTTATTTTTACTCTCTATATGATTTCAAAACTTAAAAAGCTCTAGCACATGATTTAATCCCTGCTTCCCTCTGCGAAGGGCCTTTCTTTTACTTTTAAGTTGAGTCAGTTTTCCTACTTCTTTCTATCTCAGAAACAAACACTAGTGTCAACTTTCGTGCAACAATTTTTATATGCTTGTATATTGTACTTATTATATTGCTTTGTGTTGACAAATATCCATGAGATATACATGTTGAAAGTTGAAAGCAATTGCTGAACCTTAAATCTTCCTTTGTGTTGGTTAAATACCTTTTACTTAGAATCTATTGCTTTATGAGTTAACCCTTATGCAAAACTCTTTGATGCTTGTCTCGAAAGTATTATTCTTGAAAAGTTTTTGCTTATATGATTCAATTGTTTACTCATTATCTATTTGGTAGCAAACTATAGACGATTGACTTGGATCACTTCATTCATTCATATGTGCTTTATAATACTATATGATCAAGATTATGATGGTAGCATGTCGCTTCAAAAATTATATTGTTTTATCGTTTACCTACTCGAGGACGAGTAGGAACTAAGCTTGGGATGCTTGATACGTCTCAAACGTATCTATAATTTTTGATGTTCCATGCATGTTTTATATCAATTGCCACATGTTTTATATACACTTTATATCATATTATGACATTTATTGGACTAACCTACTAATAGTTGCCAAAGTGCACAATGTTTTTGTTTTACACTTTAATGTGTAGTAATTATCAAAATTGGGCAAAGGAAACCTTGTTGGAGTCGAATCGGGACCTTCCTGAAATCTGTCTGAAAACGTTTTTCGGAGATTATCACGTACCGGACAGAAGACGACGTCAAACAGAAAAAGTCTAGTCGCGAAAGTTGCGGGGAATTTTCTGCCAATCGATCTGGACTTAAAATTCGCCTAATTCCGAGTTCGGACGCTCCAGATATCGCCGCTTTACCGAAACCCTAAAGTAGATGACGGGAATCCGAGAACATATATAAGGAGAGGAAACCTAACTCGTGGGGAGGCCCCCATACCACGAATTTTCCTCCTCCCAGGCAGCCGCCTTGGGGAGGAGAACCTCCTCCATAGCAGCACCATCTCCAAGGGCCGCCGCCGCCAAGGGTCGCCGCCGCCGCCGCCTCCACGGCCGCCGCCGCCACTGCGCCGTGACTGCCGCCGGCCGCCGCCTCCACTCCGGGCTGCACCTCTCCATCAAGCTCCTCATCACCATGACCATGTGTGAGTAGTCTCCATCGGCGCTGAGGGCTCATGCCGGTAGCTATGTGGTTTATCTCTCTCTCCCATGGTGTGATCTTTATGTGATCATGAGCTTTGTAATCTAGTTGAATCCATAGATGTTACTCTTCATTATCTTATATGCTACTTGAGTGGTTTATTAATGTAAACTCCGGAGTCACCTTTGTCCCACGGTGCGAAGTTGACAGTGTGCGCACCGTGTGTGGCTCTTAGGCTAAAGATTACAGGAATACTTATCATGAGTTATTATTTGAGTTGGATGTCTCTATGAAATTGTGGTGTTTGTCTAGAACTATTTTAGGGCGCTCAAGTTGACAGTGTGGGGTTCCCTAGATGTGGAATGCGACTTTAAGGTGTGCTTTTATAGCTCTACGCAGTGGATTGGTGTTCGTTATCCAACGAGAGAATAATTCAGAGTAGCATAGTGAAGAGGAAATATTTATGTATTCAATTATATTATTATTGTTGAGAGTGTACACTAGTGAACGTATGATCCCTAGGCCTTATTTCCAAGCATTGAAACACCGTTTACTCTCATTTTGCCTCATGTTTGCTTGCTGCCATTTTTATTTCAGATTGCAATTACTACTTATAATCATCCATATCACTCGTATTTTAATATCTCTTCGCCGAACTAGTGCACCTATACATCTGACAAGTGTATTTGGTGTGTTGGGGACACAAGAGACTTATTGTATCTTAATTGCAGGGTTGCTTGAGAGGGATATCTTTGACCTCTACCTCTCTGAGTTCGATAAAACTTGGTTGATTCACTTAAGGGAAACTTGATGCTGTTCTACAAACCTCTGCACTTGGAGGCCCAACACTGTCTACAAGAATAAAAGCGTGCATAGACATCAAGTTTCCGTCCCTGGGACAAGAGAGGTCGATCTAGGTCAAATTGGAGGGGAATTTGTTGCAATTAATTTCAAGAGAGTGCATTTGCCAACATGAATGTTCTACACCACGAAAAACTAAGAGAACTACTCTCTAAAACAGATCTAGGATGAAACCCTAGAGAGAGAGAGAGAGAAAGTGGTGACCTTTGCCCTTCATGGTGAGATCCAATGGAGGGGAGGAAGTTCCCGGCGTTGGAGATGTGGAGGATTCCGGTGGCACGGCAGAATCCGGCGGTAGAGACGGCCGGATTAGCAGTTCGGAGTGGAGTCAATGTTAGAAGGAGGTTTGGGGGTCGGGGTGAGTGGTGAGTTGTGGAATCAACTCCCACCCCAACTCCCTATAGGCTCCTGCGAAATTGCTGAGACCGGAGTCTCCGGAGTAAACAGGCCGGAGTCTCCGGCCAGGCCAGAGTTTCCGGTGTTTACCGCGGAGACTCTGTCCAGACCGGAGTCTCCGGCCCCTCCAGACCAAAAGTGCCAGTTTTTGTGGGGGGCATGTATGTATGCAAGATGAGCATGTTTTTAGGTAAGAATAGGCTTAGGATGAGAACATTGTCACTGATGGTGGGATACACACTTGGAAGTTGCAAGATCAAAATAAAAAAGGCCAATCCCAAGTGTTTCTCCCAAAAGTAAAATAAAGGTCTAGAAAACCCAAATGAATCCAATAAATCCAAATAAGATCCAACTCCTCACAAAGATGAGGGCGGTGGCCTAGGCCACCATGTATGAGATTATGGCGTGACACCGCGAAGATGTATCTTGGGTTCACAACCAACACTCGTCATTTAAGCTCACAATTCATAGAGACAAATATAGAGAAGCAAATGAGTTCTTGATGTCGGCATAATGGGGGGAGGGATAGTCCAATGTATTAGGACCGCACTCCCCCTATGTCCATGCCTACACCTAAACCAAATAGATAGTCAAAAATAGGTGTGTATGCAAGATAGTCAAGTCAAGCTCCTTGAATCCACGATATTTAGCTCATGCCTCAAATAAGTGAATCTTGCTTCATCAAGTGGCTTCGTGAAAATGTCGGCAAGTTGGTCTTTGGTTGGAATATATCCAAGCTCAATATCACCACGGGCAATATGATCCCGAATAAAATGATGACGAATCTCAATATGCTTCGTTCTTGAGTGTTGCACCGGGTTGTGGCCAATCTTGATAGCACTTTCATTGTCACACAAAAGAGGCACTTTGTCACAATTGACACCGTATTCCTTTAAAGTTTGCCTCATCCATAACAATTGAGTGCATGCACTAGCGGCCACCGCATACTCGGCTTCGGGAGAGAGATATGCAATTTTGCTTCTTAGAAGACCAACTCACCAAGGACCTACCAAGAATTGGCATGCCCCGGAAGTTGATTTCCTATCATCCTTGCAACCGCCCAATCCGAATCCGTGTACCCGGCAAGAGAGAAATTAGTGCCCTTTGGGTACCACAAACCAAACCTTGGGGTATAACCAAATATCGAAGGATTCTATTGACCGCCTTCAAGTGGCTTTCTTTAGGAGCGGCTTGATACCTTGCACACACCCCTACACTCAACACAATATCGGGTCTAGATGCACAAAGATAAAGCAAAGAACCAATCATAGAGCGATAAAGTTTTTGATCAACATCGATACCGTGGGTTAAGTTCAAGATGGCATTTGGTGTCCATGGGAAACCGCTTCTCTTAGCATTTTGCATATTGAACCTCTTGAGCATGTCTTGGGTATATTTGGTTTGAGAGATGAAAGTCCCTTCATTCAATTGCTTGATCTCAAAACCAAGAAAGAACTTCAATTCGCCCATCATAGACATCTCGAACCTATCGGTCATAAGCTTTGAAAATTCATCATTGAAAGCTTTGTTAGATGAGCCAAAATAATATCATCAACATAAAGTTGGCATATGAAAAGCTCCCCTTTAACCCTCTTAGTAAAAGAGTGGGATCGATTTCCCAATTCAAATCCACGGTCTACTAGAAGCTCTCTAGGTGCTCATACCAAGCACGTGGAGCTTGTTTGAGACCATAGAGCGCCTTATCAAGCTTGTAGACATGGTTAGGGAATTGGGATCCTCGAAACCCGGTGGTTGCTTAACATATACCAACTCCTTTAAAGGACCATTAAGAAAGCACTTTTCACATCCATTTGTTGCAATTTAAAGTTATGATGTGATGCATATGCAAGAAGGATACGGATGGACTCAAGGCGAGCCACGGGTGCATAAGTCTCTCCAAAATCAATGCCTTCAACTTGAGAGTATCCTTGTGCAACCAATCTTGCCTTGTTCCTCACAACCATTCCATGCTCATCTTGCTTGTTCTTGAATATCCACTTGTGCCTATAACATTGCGGCAATCTTTGGCTTCTCAACTAGATTCCACACTTTGTTGCGCTTGAAGTTATTGAGTTCATCATGCATAGCTTCCAACCAATCCGGATCTTCAAGAGCTTCAAACACTTTCTTTGGTTCCACCATGGAAATGTGAGCTTGATGTTCACTAAAGCTTGCCAATTGTCTTCTTGTGGTAACATTACTTAGGTCACCAAGGATTGCTTCTAGCTTGTGACCTTTATTCAAAGTCTCTTGCAACTCTTGCTTTACGACGGGCTTCGATATCTCTATTGCATCTTGGAGGTATCTCTTGATCATCTTGATCATTTGAGTCCCCGTCTTGACCGGAATGTTGACCTTGATCATCATTATGCACATCTTCAACAATAGAAGGAGAGGGTTGATCTTGGTCTTGACCTTGGCTAGCATCAAAATGGAGAACTTGGTTCTTGCATAGCAACTTGGTCAACATGAGGAGGGTCTTGAACTTGTTCTTGGGTTGGTGCATCATTTGCTTCCATGTGGGCCGTTCAACTTGTGATGATGAGTTCCACTTGAGTGGAGCTTGGACTTGCTTGAGGAGGTCACAATGAATCTCAACGGGGCGATGGAAACCAATGCCCATTCTTCTTATTGCATCTTGAGGCTCCTCATTATCTACATCACAAACATGAAATTGCGCCACTTGGGAGCCGTCATTCTCATCGAACCTCACATCACAAGATTCTATGACTTTCCCAGGTTTTGTCATAGACTCTATAGGTGTGAGATTCGGCACCGTACCCAACAAAAACACCCTCTAAAGCTTTAGATTCAAATTTAGACAAACGAACACCTTTGATCTTATAGAAACACTTACAACCAAATACTCGGTAGTAGGAGACATTGGGCTTGTTGCCGGTGAGCATCTCATAAGTAAACTTCTTGCCTTTGCGAAAGAATAGCCGGTTTGATGAATGACACGCCGTGGAGATAGCCTCGGCCCATAAGAAGAGTGGAGACTTAAACTCCGCCAACATAGACCTTGCCATATCCATGAGGGTCCGGTTCTTCCTTTCGGCTACACCATTTTGTTGAGGGGTATATGCAGCGGAATATTGATGACGAATCCCCTCTTCACTAAGAAACTCATTTAGGTGTAGTTCTTGAACTCGGAGCCATTGTCACTCCTAATGCCAATATAGGGACATTGTGTTGGCGTTGAACTTCATTGGAAAAGTCGATGACGGCTTGTTGGGTCTCATCCTTCGTCTTGAAGAAATAAACCCAAGTAAATCTTGAATAGTCATCAACAATCACCAACAATATTTCTTCCCACCAAGACTAGGTTGAGGCACGGCACCAAAGAGATCAACATGAAGAAGTTCCAATATCCTCTTTGATGAAATGATGGTCTTGCTTGGATGGGGAGAATCATGCATCTTTCCTTCAACACAAGCCCTACAAAGACGATCTCTAGAAAAAGAAACATTGTCTTTTAGTCCAAGAATGTGGCCACCCTTGTGAAGACTTTGCAAAGTTCTCATGTTGACATGGGACAAGCGGCGATGCCACAACCACCCACGTCGGCCTTTCCGAATAGGCATATTGCTTGAGTGTTGGTTGACCCCGAAAAGTCCACCACAAACAACTCATTTTCAACATACCCAACGAACATGACCTTTAGAGTCTTGCTCCTCAAGAGTACCACCATATCAATAGTAAAATGGACATCAAAATTCATCTTATTAAGTGCACGAACGGACATAAGATTGTAACCGAGGGACTCGACAAGCATGACATTTACAAGGGTGATATCCTTTGCAACTACCACCTTGCCGAGGCCCTTTACCTCCGCTTTTGATTTATCACCATAGGAGACGGATGCTTGATTTATATTTGGTCCCAACTCCGTCATGATCTCCTTGCTTCCGGTCATATGACTAGTGCATCCACTATCAACCACCCATTTAGACCCACCGGAAGCATAGTCCTACAAGAAATCATTGCTTGGTTTTAGGTACCCATCTTGCAATGGGTCCTCTTTGGTTAGCAACAAGGTCTTAGGACCCAAATAGCATGAGCAACATAACCATCATAACCAACATATTTTGCATAAACATCACCATAATAATCAACATATAGAATGTAGTGAGGGTTAGCATCTCCCGCAAAGTCACTACGAGTGGTCTTGCCCCTAGTGGCATTCCCACTCGCAATGGGAGTCTTGGTTTGTGCGGGCTTGGCCTTGTTGTTGCTCTTCTTCTTCTTTGCCTTGGCTACATAACCAAGACCCTCCTTCCCTTTGTGTTGCTTTTGCTCAAAACATGAGCAACAATTTTCTTTACCTTTGGAATTGAGGTCTTGGCACTAGTGGCCTTGGCAAGCTCAACCTTCAACCTAGCATTTTCCTCAATAACATTTGCATGATCACATGAAGAGTAGTGCTAGGTGAGTTAGATTTAGAAAGTTGAGTTTGAAGTTGCTCATGAGACTTGACTAGAAGAGAGTGAGTACTTTCCAAGGCCTTGTGAGCCTTGTCAAGTTTCTCCATATCCTCAAGAGTCTAGCATTAGCAACCACAAATTCGGCTTTCTCCTTTTTAATCACTTTATATTTAGCAAAGACATGGTCTCTATCCTTAATGATTTTAGCAATTATTTCATCATTTTTATCATCAAGGGACTCAAGTCTTTCCTCAAGAGTAGTTCTATATTCACTCTCTTCTTCAAGAGAAGCATTCAAGGATGCTATGGTAAGAGATCCTCTCTCTCAATTTTGCCCTTGACCTCAAGAAGGTCTTCGGCGGCACCAAGTTGGCTCATGAGAGCCTCAACATGCTTCTTAGCTTCACCTTGCAAGTTAGCCACAAATTATCGAAGGCAACAAGTTCTTTCTTAATCACAAGACTAGAGTTATCATCCATTTCATGCATAGTCTTGGGAGTAGAAGATGATACCTCGGTGACATGGGCCATGAGGCAACGAGCGGTGTTGATGGAGAGTTCTCATTGGGGGATTCGAAGAGAGAAGGTGATGGAGTTGATACTATGGCCATAGCGGCCACCTCACGAGTGGGTTCATCTTCTTCTTCGGAATCATCAGAAGGATACTCTTCTTGAGTCATCAACACAATTCTTGGCGCTTTCTTGAAGAATGGCTTCCTCTTGAAAAAGGCTTCTTTTGTATCACTTTGATTGATCCTTTGGGACAAGCCTTCCACCATGTTGTTCTCTATTCTCATAAGGACACTCTTTGATGAAGTGATGCTTGTCATGACAATTGTAACAAGTCTTTGTCCTTATAGCAAACTCCTTCTTCCCACTTGGATTGTTCTTAGATCAACTTGAGCCTTTGCCTTGGCCGGGTCACGCCAAAATGTTCTTGTGGCAAGAGCCACGTGATCATGGTAGGCTTGTTCGAGATCATCGGGAAGAATGTTGCTTGGGCAAGCTTCAACTTCCACACTATCATCTAGGCACACCACTTTGGCCTTCAAAGCAAGTGAAGAACCTTGTTTCATTCCCATGGCCCTAGCACGGTTGTCTAGAGCATTTTTGGTGGCAACCTTGGAAGCTTGCATCTCTTGCATAACTTCATTAGAGGTCATTTCAAGGTAGTTGTG
This sequence comes from Poa pratensis, assembly GCA_947311845.1. Taxonomy (NCBI): domain Eukaryota; kingdom Viridiplantae; phylum Streptophyta; class Magnoliopsida; order Poales; family Poaceae; genus Poa; species Poa pratensis. Next base: position 34,176,619 of record CAMZMU010000095.1, read on the forward strand.
TCTTCCTTGTATGGCCTTCAAGTCAACGGGCTCGAAGGGCATGAGAGCATTCACATACTTCCTTTTGACCCAAGCATCATCCGCATACTTTGCCCCAACATTATAAAAGGCTTGGGCAAGGGTCTTGAGTCTTCCATACATCTCTTCATGAGTTTCACCCTCAAGCATGTAGAAGCCTTCAGCTTCATTGTTCAAAGCATCAAATCTATTCCTCTTCATGCTCTCATTTCCAAGGAATGCCTCGGAGAGACAATCCCAAGCTTCTTTGGTGGTGGTGAGATGTTGAATGTGATGAATATCCTTTTCACCAACGGCAAGTTCAAGCATGTGTAGAGTGGTGGCATTGAGTTGAGCATCAACCACCTCTTCCTTGTCAAGTTGTTTGGATCCACGGCCTTGTATCCCGCTTGAATGATCCTCCAAAGCTCGATAGAGGCACTGTTGACATGAGATCTCATTGAGTGTTGCCAACTAGTAAAAGCTAAAGCATTAAGCTTAGGTGGAGGACCTAAAGGGTTTATGCGAGGATGAGGGATAGGTGGGTCGGGATAGTACAAGAGGGGGACCTCATGGTACCCGGGCTTCCCACCTTCGGGTATGGTGCTAGATGCAGAGGGTTTCTTAAGATCGGCGTTTTCAACCCCTTTCTTTTTCTCTTTTTCCTCCTCGGTTTCACCGTCATTGGAGTTAGCGGAGTCCTCTAGTGGGATGGTCTCCGAAGGAACCTTGCCACTTGTGAGTTTCATGAGCAAGTCACGCATCTCAGCAAATTGGGTATCCATGGACGATTTCAATGATGTCTCCATTTGTTTTGAGATCGGCCATGGATGCTGGAGTGGCTTAGTCCTTCGAGGAATCATCCTCACCTGTCATACTTCTCTTAGCGGTTAAGCCCAACAAGAGAACCAAGGCTCTGATACCAATTGAAAGGATCGTATGACACCTAGAGGGGGGTGAATAGGTGCTACTTCAACTTTAGTACTTTTTCAAATTAGGCTTGACACAAAAGGTAAATTCTCTAGATATGCAAATACGGTGAATTTACCTATATGACAAGCTAGCAACTAAGCAAGATACACGAAGCAAAGACGGTAAACAAGGATAGAGGTAACCGAAGGTGAAAGCACGCGGAGACACGGATGTATTCCCGAGTTCCTCATTTTTAGGGGAGCACGTCTCGTTGGAGAGGTGTGAGCTACCACAAAGGTCAACTCAATAGCCACAAAGGCTTCACCTTCTTCTCCGATGAACCACACCACAAAGGTTTGGTTCACCTTCCACTATCGGAAACCTTCAAGGCGGATTCCGGAGCCTTTACAACAATGATCCGAGGAACAACCCACAATTGGATTGGGGGCTTCCGAACAGCTACAATCTGTCACAAAAACAATCAAGTAAGTACAACAATGAGCTAGGTTTTCCCAAAGGAAATCCTAACAAAGGCGGCCTCAAGTGAATGAGGGGGAAATGTAAATCGGCTTGGTGAAGATGTAGATTCGGGCCTTCTCCTTCAATCCTCCAAAGATCAACGAGTTTGGGTGGAGGGATTGGGAGATCTAGTGATTCTTGAGCTTGCAATAATGGTGTTCTTCAATGTTGGGCAAGCTCCTTGGCTGGAGGTAGGTGGAGGGGTATTTATACCCCTCCCAGAATTGTAGCCGTTGAAGTCCACTTAGACCGGAGACTCCGGTTCTGGAGGGTTGGAGACTCCGGCCTGGACGGAGACTCCGGCCCCAACCGGAGACTTCGGGGTCACTCCGGACCCACTCCGGCGTCAAGGCAGAGAGTGCCGTCGTGTTGCTCGCTTCGCAGCAAAACCTGATGGGCCGGAGACTCCGGCCCCTGAGCACCCCTGAGGCCGGAGACTCCGGCCTTGCCAGACATATTGCAATCTCCTTTTTCTTGACAAATGTTTCGATGCAAAGTATAAATATTTCTTTTCATTCCTGCACCACTTAACATTATATTAGATAATTCCTAGTGTTGTTGCCTAACACACAAAACCATGGGGGACATGAAATATGTCCTTTCAGATGGAACACACCCGAGGATTCAGTTTGCCATGGATTGTGTAAGCAAAGGTGGGGAGGAGTGTCAATATATATATATATATATATATATATATATATATATATAAAAGTATGATATCTCGGAACCGCTCTTAAAACTTAGTTGGTATGGAAGATGTTAACACCGCTATTGCTAGTCACTGACAAGGACAAATACCACACTAAAAAAGAAATATTTTTATGCCTCTATATGCTTTCAAAAACCAAAAAGCTCTAGCACACGATTAATCTCTGCTTCTATCTGCGAAGGGCCTTTCTTTTACTTTTATGTTGAGTCAGTTTTGCTTTCCAATTTTTATCTCTCAAGCAAACATATAGTATCAATTTTTGGTGCAAGTTTACTACATTTTATCTTTATGTTTAACTGTCAAAACTTTTGTATTGACATTATCCAGTGATAAATATGTTACAAGTTGAAACTTTTGCTGAAAACTTAAATCTTCCTCTGTGTTGGTTGAAGACCTTTTTCAAAAGTATATTGCTTTGTGAGCTATCAAGCACGACGAGTTTTATAATTTTCAAGTCTCCAAAGTACTATTAATGAAAAATTCTTGCTTAGATGTTATACATGGTTAATAATTGTTTACTTCATTTCAAACTATAGACCATTGTCTTGGATCATTTTCATTCAGTTCATGTGCTTTACAATATTATTTGATCAAGATTGTGTTAGAAGCATGTCACCACAAAAATTATTTTCTTATCATTTACCTACTCGAGGACGAGCAGAAATTAAGCTTCGGATGCTGATACGTCTCAGACGTATCTATAATTTTTGATTGTTCCATGCTTATTATATATCATTGTCACATGTTTTTATAATGTTTTTATATCATTTTGGCATGATTTATGGAACTAACCTATTAACAAGATGCCCGGTGCTAGTTCCTGTTTTTGCTATCTTTTTGTTTCAGAGAAGCTAGTCGGGGAAGTTTCTCCGAATCGCCTGAACAATTATGGGAATTATTTTTACATGGAAACAAAGACTGCACCAGAAGGAGACCTGCAGGGGGCCCCACAGGCTCCAGACGACCCCCAGGCGCGGTTATCCCTTTGACCGTGGCTGGGGCCCACCTGGGCGCCTCGGGCGCCTCCCCGAGTTGCCCTTTCCCGCGGTTAACCCTTTGTCCATGGCAGTAGCTAGATGGTTGTCTCTCTCTATTGTACTCCATTGTTTAGATCTTGTGAGCTGCCTAACATTATCAAGATCATCTATTTGTAATGCTACATGTTGTGTTTGCGGGGATCCGATGAATTATGGAGTCATGGCATTATTGTTCAGTTTATTTATCATATGTTTTATTTATGATCTTGCATGCTCTCCGATGCTTGTGGATGCTTTAGCCGAAGTAATTGCTAGTGTCTTAGAGAGGGTATTTATGCTAGATAGTGGATTCATACCTCTCTTGTCTGAGCTCGAGTTGACCGAAACGATTAAGACTTGAGTATTGGGTTACGTAGCAGAATTTAAAAATTTCCAGCCTACGTAACAGCCAGAAACAACTATGAAGGTACAAGCGAGGTTAGTATTCTTTCGTTACCGACACGAAGATGCGGAAGAGTTGTCGGTGGCGACGTCGATGATGCCTGCTGAAGATCCTCACGGCCAAGCCTGGCGGCGAGGATGTTGTCGATCCCTCGTACAGCCTTCTTGATCCAGCAGAGTGAGGGCCAAACATCTAGGACGTATCGCCCCTCCGAAAGCTCGCACACGTACATCCGTCAAGGTCCAGCAGCGCTTCGCTGTGCCAGAGTTAAGAGCTACTAGTGTACGTATGGTGGAGAAAACCCCAACACATGGGAGAGAGGGAGAGAGATTAGATCTAAATCTAGAGAGCTCCTAGGAGAGATCTCTAGTCCTTTTTCTAAATTGTGTGTCTCCAAGAGGAGAGGGGGTGGGGTTTATATAGTAGATCCAAGGGGTAGAGGGACTTGGGCAAGGGGAAATCTTTCCCCTAGTCCAAGTAGGTTTGGGCAAGGGGAAAGCTCCCCTTGCCTAATTCGGTTTGGGAGGAGGAATTGGAGTGGGACTCCAACTCCCCCCACCGCCTCTACCGCCGCCGACCTGGGTGGGGCCCGCCCTGGCCGCACCGACCTAGGTGGGGTCGGGCCCACCCTAGGCCGACCGGCCCCTTGGCCGCCGCCGCCTCCCCCCATGGGCCCTAAGGCCCATTAGGGTTTCGGCTTGGAGGGGGAGCCTCCCCTCCTGGCGCCTTGGCCCACCACCAGGTGGTGGTGCGGCTGCCATGTGGGCCCCTAGGGCCCATGTGGCAGCCACCTTTTATTGGCCTTTTTAATTAAAATATTTTCCCTTTTATTTATTAATTAATTAAATTAATATTTAATTAATTAATATTTTGTCTAATTAATTCACAGAATTAATTACTTATCATATAAACATATTTACATGATCCGGGACACCCAGTGTCCGCCGACAAAATATACTGGATAATTATTTCCTTCTATATAAACCTTCTTTCTTGATGATCCAATCTCCGAATATAATTCTATCACTCCGGAACCATCCCAGGTGATACTCCTTCTCTACTCCTGACCAAACTACGTATACAACAGACCTTGACGTCTTTAGTGTGTGACCCCTACAGGTTCGACAACGTATAGCTATAATTGGAAATGCCTATCCAATCACTGGTCAGGGTCAGAACCATGGACGTTCTGAATGACTACTATCGTTGTGCGAAGACACTCTGATGAACCTGTTTGATTAACATGTTTGTTCCCATCACTTCAGGATACTCATAAAATACCCAAGGCGAGATATGACATTACCGTAAATGATACCTTTCATTTACTATGTCACTTTATCCCTGTTACCGGTATGATGCCATTACTCTTTACCCGTGTTCAAGCATCCCATGATATTTACATATCACTACTTTGTCTACGCAGACTTATCAATAGATGCTTTCCCACTAGAGTGGATCCAGGTTGTATCTCTCTGTAACCTAGATGTGTGATTCCCAGTCTCGAACTACTATGATCACAAACACCTTTGAGGTCACCCAGCAATAGCCGTTTTGATCACCCAGTTACGGCAATGATACTTGACTACGCCAAAACTTCCCTTCCAGTATATAAAATCATAAATTCTCATGGTCTAAGGAATAAACAAGTAACCAATCTTAGACTATACTATTTTCTCTAAAAACTTGATCTCGTAGTATATCATATTTTTGGTTCTTCCTAGTCAGTTAAACTTAACAATGTGCTCTCATTAATAAAGACAATAACTTTTGTCCATGGCTGGAAAACATCGCCATCCATTATTAACGAGTTTGTCCAAGAGACATGACAAAGGGTGAACAGGGTTTGATTATATCCTTACACGTGCGTATGTGTTTCCCTATAAATCACATATTTATAGACCATAGCAGTTATAGCATAAAGATATAATTCTTTAATCATGAAACATATGTATATTTATTGTCTCTCAGGGCATACATCCAACATTGAGATGTGCTGTTGCTACTAGGGGTAAAACAGCGGTGTTTATTGGTTTAGTTGTTTACATTGCTTACATTATGCATCATGCTTATTGCAATTATTTGTTGTTTGCAACTTAATACTTTCGGGTGACAGGCTGGATAGCGATCCCGGGGTGGATTATTAGTCATAGATGCAGTTGGATAACGGTCTATGTATTTTGTCGTAATGCCCATATTAGATGAAACAGTGAAATTTGTGTCATGATAGTATTGTGTTGTGCCCATGTTTGTCAATTACCTCGCTGTAATTTGCTTACCCAACATTTTTATCTTTTGGAGAGACGCCACTAGTGAACAGTGGACACCGGCCCTATTTTTCTATATTGTTAACAACCGTTTTAATAGCTTTTTCTAGTCATTTGCTCGCTGGTCAATTTTGCCCTCATAATATTTTACACACATAAATTTAATTCTTTGTGTTCAGCAAGCCGGAGAGATTGACAACCTCTCTGTTTCGTTGGGGCAAAGTAATTTGTTTATGACTGTGCGTAGGTCCACGTCAATAATCGTAAATGGCGCCGTTGACACATTTCCGAAGCCTTCTCCGAGTCCCAATGGTTCGACAACCTTGGTTTTGTATCAAGGGAAAATTGCTGCTACGCTACATCATACCTTCCTCTTGGGGTCTTCCAGCGAATGTGTGATCCACGCCATCAACAACGCACCGCCCTTCGGCTATGTCGGCGGCACACCGGTGTCGTCGCACGGACTCGGCTATCTGACGCCCTTCGTCCGTGCCATCGATGTCCATTGGTGTGCTCTTGTGGTGTCCCACGTATTTTTCTACATGCCCCATTGGGCTATTTGCTTTCGGTGTTCAAGTTCTCACCGGAGATCGTGCTCTGGCGGCTGGTTAGGTGTTGGCCTCATGGGGGTTTCGGTTGGCTCCGTATGCTAACCCCCCCCCCCCCCCCTCCCTTAGTGTCCCTTTTGTTTCTAGTCGTCTCTTTTTTTTCATGTATTTTTGTTGTCTTTTCTTCCCTTATATTCCCCTACAATTTCTTCATTTGTTGTCAATCTTGAAAAATAATTACGAAGTAAAAAAATGTTGATGAGCTATAAACCTCTACGTACTGATCGTTACCGTGCGTGGTAGTCGATGAAGTCATCTTCATGCTATTATTCCTTACTAGGTAACACGGCGCGGCGACACGCCGCGCCCCTAACGACAATTTTATCGAAGTTGTATTAATAAATAACCTTTTTGAGACAAAAAAAAATAAGTAGACATTAAAACAATATAATCAGATGGTATATTTTAGGTCTAATAAAATTACCAAAACATAACTCATCTAAGGGAGTATTTGGCGCTACTCCGCACATTATATGAGATGAAGCAAATGATACACTGTACGGTAACTTCTGACCCTTCTTCCCTTCGAGTGCAACGACAACATATGCCATAAAAAAGGTACAAAAAATGTACATGCTGTGATCCATGATTGGACCAAAGAATGGTCAAACAGTTGCATCAATAATGAAACATAATCATCTTGCACAAAATCGCTTGTCAACAATAATAAATTAAACCAATTTGAACATTTTCATAGTTGAAATAACGTGAGTGCAGGAGTATTTTCTGCCCTTGCGGGAAGCAAAGACACAGTAATTAATTTATTTCTCAGTGTAATGCAAATGTAAATCCACAATATACAAATCATTTTTGAGCTATATCGGTTACGGGGTATCCAAGAAAGTATGCAAACAATAGAAAAATGTTCAAATGAGTAGCATCATATTTCATCTGAGAGCCACACATCTACTTCTTCTTTATGTGTCTGATGGTGTGGCTTCTCAATGAACTTCTTTCCCACAGACACACTCCATAGTGTGGTAAGACCTGATTGACTTTTGTTCGCCTCCTTTGACTCTGCCACAATTTGACAATATACTGAGAGCAGATTCAATAAGACATCTATTCATAAACCAATATATTGCATACATATTGTATTGAACAAACATTAGATAGTCTGACACAACTATCTAAGATTTACATCCACAAAGCAAGACACACCATGTACTGCCAGGTTGTAACAACATCTTGGGAATTGAAAGAAAACATTGTACATTTTGTTTCCACATATGAAAATGGTTGGCATGGTGAAAAGATTGAAATTTAAGTCATCCATTACTTGGCAGTGTGGCATTATTACTGCACATAACTGAATGCAAACTGGAAAAGTAGACATACCTTGCAAAGATGAACATGCTGCATCGTTGATGCAATTGCATATGGGAATATCTCATTTGCCCGGTGACGTGATAAAACATTTAATCGAAAGGTGAAAGGCATACACACCTGCACCAGGAAAGTTTCAGTTGCCTAATTGATGAATTCAAAATCAAAAAATGTTCACTGAATTGGAGGAGTTTGCTACTGGTGTTTAGAGAAGTTGGTTTCGGCTGTAGAGGGGTAGTCTGTGTGTAGACACCGAGAACTCTAGTGGTTGTTTTCTATTCTGCTTTACTTTCCTGCTGCTAGTGTTTAGAGAAGTTGGTTTCGGTTGTAGAGTGGTAGTCTGTGTGTACAGACCCGAGAACTCTAGTGGTTGTTTTCTATTCTGCTTTACTTTCCTGTAGCAAAACCTGAGGTTTTTTGTAATAGAAATCGGAGAGGAAAGCTCTATTTTTTTTAGAAAAAAGAAAAAGCAAATGTTCAGTACACCCAACATGCAACTATATAGCAGCTCTAATAGAGATAATGAGAAGCTCACTACTGCTAGTATATGTACAGGTGAGTACTGCAGATTCCACATTCACATTGGATAGGTAGAACAAACCTCAATGGCTTCAATATCTTGCCACTAATAGGTAAGGTGGAATGACGGCTGAATGCATCAGATCAAACTGAAGTACAGCTAGCAGAGAAGGGGCTGGGTGTAAGTACGTTGCCTACCTGACCTCGCCGCCTCACGGTTGCCGGCAAATACGACGATTCTGACCTCATATGCAAGGTAAACTGAAAATCATAAGAGCTATTCGACATGCAGGAAGAGAAGTTGTCAACCGGTATATATGAGACTCCGATTAAATACCTGTGAGTGCCCATCTGTTTGCGGCGTGTCCTTGTTGTCTGGCGTGGAAGCAAGGAGCCGAGATTCAGCTGCGCATGGATAAAAGAAATTCTATGAATTTGTCCGGATAACATAGTACTCTTGTTCACTGAATCATGAGCCTTTTTTACCCTTACGTACTTTTCGTTTGAAGGAGACTCTGCATGGTTCGTGGCCTTCAAAATAACAATGTGCAATCACCATTAAAAGAGCAACAAAAAATACATAATAAAACCCAAATAAGGTACCAAGAGCAAGTCTTAACAGCAATGCAGAACATATATGGTCAGCGATTGTCACCTTATGATCGTTGTTTACTATATCGATGCCAACTGTGGTCGAATCTGTGAAGGCACCAACATACCTCTCGCTGCCTATTATGTCGCTAGGTTAATCCAGAGGGGCTCGTAGTTCACCTGATTGATCTACAAAGAAGAGCCACAAAATCATGATGTCTCATTCATACATGTTGGACATTAAATAATCTGTCGTCGTATATTGTATAGCATCACAATAACCTATAAAACATGATTTTGTATAGAATAATATCATATAATATCATACATGGCTAAATTCATGAATTGCATAAACCAATTGTAACCCCTTATTTTTCATAAAAGAAAAGTAAATAATAGGCTTGAACTAAGCTAGGTTATGTTGATCAATGTAGACTACAAACAACCTCACAGCGTGGGCAACGACTGTCAAATTTAGTTTCAGCCATGTTACTCGCAAATGCTAATAGAGCTTGATGGAGTTATGCAGGGAGCACCGATGTCATAACCTATAGTGCAACTACGAAAATAAGCAAAAAAAACATGGAGTTGTCCCAGATATCATATCCATCAAAGTGCATACCCTGAAGTAAATCTAAATAATAACATGCAGCTCAAAACTTATATGGAAGGAACTGAATACAAAATATGAGGAAAATCATGGAACAAATGAGCATGACGCACGTCATGCAAGATAATTTATCAGGACACAATAATCTTTTTCCAGTATAATTAATTCTCAATAAAAAACGCTACAAATATTACTACAAAAAGGAAAAGGTCTAAAACATCTCATAGAATAGATTACACCAAGTGCACCAAGACTATTACTCATCATCTGATTTTTTCATCAAGGTAATTGAAATTGGAGATTTGTAAACCTGTACGTGCAGAAACAGCAACATAGGAACATTTTCTCCAAATTTTCCAGATATAGCTATTCCCCTACCCTTATAATCTAACAACCACCGTGCACAGAACATGTGAGGGTCATACATAGTGAAGGAACTCACCCTTAAAGCTTAGGAAAGGGAAATCGGACAGGAGCAGGTGAGGATCCTCGCTTCTCCTCCCTTCTCATCTTGCTCCTCTTCTTGTTCCTTCTTCTTTCTCAACAACAGGTCCAAGGATGCCCACGCGGGGTCGCTGCAACAGCCCAGATCTTTTGTCCACGTTCATCAACTCAGAGCAATTAAATGAAGAGAGAGAGAGAGAGAGAGAGAGAGAGAGGGATTGCTCACGTTGGTGCTGCCGGGTTGGAGCAGCAGAGGGACGGAAGTGGTGCTGCGGGCTGGTGCAGAAGCAGGCATGCATGGTGCTGCCGCCACTCGCCCATCACGCCCAGATTGAAGAGAGATGGAGAGAAGGAGGATAGGGGAGCGCATGACCTTACCTGGTCTGGTCGTCGCCATGATGGAGACGGAGGATTTTGAACCACCACCATCAGCTGCTCCGTTCCTCATGTCCGTACATCATACACAGGGCATAGGATTGGTGAAGCGGTCTATCCGCATCGAGAATTCACCACGAAGACGATGGGAGGGTCGGAGAGTCCGGAGGAGGTCTTGAGCGAGCGAATCGCGCGTGGTGAGCGACCGCCGGCCATGGGGAAGACGGTGTCGATTCCGACGACTGGCTGCGTCCCGGCATGTGCTCGTCAGGGAGGAGGTAGAGGATGTCGATGCGGTGCCGCCGGTGGCCTCAGTTCCGCCCGGGGCGGCCGGAGGCGGCGGCGCGGGCACGAAGGAGCGCGGCCGGAGGATACCACCGAGACAACCGGGAGGACGCGAGGAAGAGGACCGGATAAGGCGCAGCGGTGTGGGCGTCAAAATGCGTGCGGGCGAGGGGCAACCGGATGCGGGCGGGCGAACGGTTCCGCTCGCGCGCCAAAAATCGTGCGGTACAGGTAAGGGCAACCGGCTGCGGGCGAGTGACCGGTTGGGCTCGCGCGCCAAAAATCGTGCGATACAGCGAGGGCGACCGGGTAGGCGCGGGCGACCGGTTGCGTTCATGCGTCAAGAATCGTGCGGAGCAGTAACTCGCGGGATTGGGGGCGACGTGTCTCGGTCATGGCCATCGATCGCGCGGATCGGACGGACGGGAAGAAGGGGATGACGTGGATAGCCTGATACGCCGTGAATCCGTCCGTCATTTATATATAGTAGGTATAGGTATGGATTCACGGTGGTATTTTGAGAGTGCAAAACTAGTGTTTGATGAAGATGTCAACTGGAATCACAAGTTTGCGCTTCACGGCTTGCATGCCGGACCACAAAAGTATGAAAAAGATGTACCACTTGTGCCACACTTTAGCGTTCTCCCAACGCGTCATTTTTTATTCCTTATTTTGATGTGTATGCACAAAATTAGCATCGAGAGATTTTCACTTTTCAGGCATATTGAGATTCTGAAAGCTAGCAGCCATGGAAAACTAAGGAACCGAATGCAACACCTTTTGAATCGTACTCCCTTCGTTTTTAAATATAAAATGTTTTAGTCGTTGTCTAGATTCACATACATACAAATATGGAGGCCTCTCCGAGACCGGGGATGAGATCATTTTTTTTAGCTTAAACTGGTCGTGTCCTACCACCTGAATAGATAGAAGGATGATCCAGTTTATAAGGAAATCGGGTCCAGAAATTATACAAATTGTACAATGCCTTGTTTATGAGAAAAACATGACCAGAAAAATCTCACATGCGAAGCGACCCGCCGCCCACACGACTCAATTCGACAAAACGCCACAAACACACACCACATGTTCCAGGGCCGTCGCCCCGGCGTAGCAACCAGGACTAAGCCCGAAGCCGAACCAGTCAAGGTCGACGAGCCTGCTATCCACACAGCACCAGGACGCCACCGAATCCCCTGATCCGGGGCCGCTGCCTCGGCGTAGCAAACAGATCGACCTTCACATTGCCCGAAGGCGATCTAGACAAGTCAACGAGCTCGTTGTCCACACAGCACCATGACGCCACCCCAAAACCACGCAAGGCCACAAACCCTGCCCCATAGGGTCGCCGCTGCGTGGGAGCTCAAGGCCGCCGCCTTGACGAAACACCACCGTCCGAAGCCACCGCTCCGGTATCCGCCTCCCCCGACCACAACTCCATCCTGCCCGGCTTCGCGAAACCGTTGCACCGCGAGGGCTAACAACTCCAAGGCGTCGCCTTCAAGAAGGAAGCGACGCGTCCGTCGCCGCCGGCCACTCCCATGGAGCTCGGGGTTGAGATCATCCCGAGCCTCTTCTTACTCCTGGCTTGAAAGCCACTATGGAGGATCTTCGACTTCAGTTAACTGAACCTTGCTGGCGTCGATCCAAGTGGTTATGTCCCCGGTGGCATTCTCGGTGCATGGACTTGGGGTCCCGCAGAAGCTACGATGAAGACGGAGGAGTGAGGGTTTTTTGCATTTTTCGTTTTCACGGTTGTGCTTTTTTCGTTTTGGTGGTCTGTTTGCAAAATTCGAGGACTAGGTTGTAAGTTCCTTTCATCCAAGATCCTTGATGTAATTTTGGTAGTCACCGCTTTAAGCAGTTTTGAGGCCCTTGGGCCTTGGCAATTCCCGGTAGAAAAAAAAAAGACAAAGAAACGCAGCGGCGTCCTGTCTCATCCTGAGTGCCATCGGCGCCGCACCGCGCACCTGGTCCATACACCGCACACAGATCCCCAACGGCCCCGCACCGCTCGGTCCTCGGTGGACCGCCCGTACCTCAAAGAAGAATCACGCACTTTAACCCTAGCCCCCACCCATACCACGCCCCTGGTAACCACGGCCGGAACCCTAGTTAACGCCACCGTATAGAATCCAGCAACGCCTCAGAACCTAGCAGTATCCACCCATGCCCAATGACACGTGGGACCCACGTCTCCTGGCCCCACTCTCGCGTAACTCCATCCCCGGCAGCCCCGTGAGAAAAGAGCAGGCCCTACTTGAACCCAAACCCTAGACCTAACCACGGTTCCGCCTATTTAACCCCACCTCCTCTCCTCCCCAGATCCAACAAGCCGCGGCGAGAAAACAAAGTAAATTTCCCAAAACCAATCTCGGGTAGTCCCTCCTCCTCCGATCCCGGCGAGATGGCTCCCAACCCGAAGGTCTTCTTCGACATCACCATCGGCGGCTCCCCGGCCGCCGCGTCGTGATGGAGCTCTACGCCGACTGTGTGCCCAAGACCGCCGAGAACTTCCGCGCGCTCTGCACCGGCGAGAAGGGCGTGGGCAAGTCCGGCAAGCCTCTGCACTACAAGGGCAGCGCCTTCCACCGCGTCATCCCTGGGTTCATGTGCCAGGGCGGCGACTTCACCGCCGGAAACGGCACCGGCGGCGAGTCCATCTACGGCGCCAAGTTCGCCGACGAGAACTTCAAGAAGAAGCACACCGGCGCCGGCGTCCTCTCCATGGCCAACGCCGGCCCCGGCACCAACGGCTCCCAGTTCTTCCTCTGCACCGCCGAGACCTCGTGGCTCGACGGCAAGCACGTCGTCTTCGGCCAGGTCGTCGAGGGCCTCGACGTCGTCAAGGCCGTCGAGAAGGTCGGCTCCACCAGCGGCCGCACCTCCAAGCCCGTCGTCATCGCCGACTGCGGCCAGCTCTAGATCTGCTTCTGCAGTTCCTGCTTTCGAGCCGTGTGCGTCCGTGGAACTCTAGATCTGTGTTATCCGGTGGTCGTTGTATCGTTTCCATGTTTCTCTTAGCGATTCCCCTGCTTTGTGTCCTCCGAGCGAATAATTGAATAAACGCCGCTTCGTTTATGAGATATCTGTTTCCGTGATTTTGGCCTATCCGATCTGACGATGGAAAATATTAAAACCTGTTCTTCAGATTGATAGCCTAGATATTTTATCACCCGACGATTGAAAAACTTTATCACGGCATGGATGAGATTTTTCACACCGGTTTCTGTGTTTTTGGCCTGTCCGATCTGACGCCGTAAAATAGTAAAATACTGAAACCTGTTAATCAGATTGATATCAGATTGATAGCCTAGAATAAGAACTGACGACTCAGATTGGCTAATGCGCATCTGAGCTTAAGATCTGAATAAGAATTGACGATAAAAAAGGTTGATGCCTGCATCTGAGAATAAGATCTGATCTAAGATGTGATTTATGCTGCAAAATTAAGAGCGAACAGTGTGATTATACAGTCCATATATAGTACGTTACTAACGGGCGCTTATTTGAAAAGTTACCCTATGATTTGAGTTCATACAAACTTTTCCTGTAGACTGCATTCAGTTAAAACGAATGCATCTTTTTAAATTTATAAGACTGTTTTCATACACCACAGTCCCACGATATCTAAAGATGTGAGCCCTCCGAAAAATCAATCTCTAGTTATATCATTTTTTTATTTTTTCTTGGATAAAGATCTTGATCTAAAGAGGGAAATTTTGCTTTCTATACTAGCACCTATAATGAGCCTCACCAAAGTCCTTCTCAAGCCATCTGTACATAGACTCGATCGGTTATACTCCATGTGACCAAGATAAGATGACTACTCCCTCCGTCCTAAAATAACTGTCTTATATTTGTCAAAAAATGGATGTATCTAGACATGAAACAAGTATAGATACATTCACTTTTGGACAACTTTGAGACACTTATTTTGGAACGGAGGGAGTATTTAAAATTCACGGGTATACATCTTTACAAAATGGCATGAGGTAGCTCGAAGAAAATTGTGTGCCAATGTTCAATAAAGATGACATCAGGATACGACGCCTGGCCTAGTTTGGGAGCTCGGTTTTGTCTAAATCACAGTATTCCAATACCGAAGTATTGGAGTGCATGGGCAACGAATAATTCAATTTTGTACAATACTTCAGTTATCCGGACTGAAGTTTCCATTATGGCAAAAAACTAGTTTTGTACAATACTTCAGTTTATAAACCACATTATTCACCGAACCCAAACACGTTAAAGTATTTGATTTGATACTTCAATATTCTTCGAAACTGAAGTATTATCAGAATACTAAAAAAAACGGAGGTCCCAAACGGACCCTTTATCATTATCATGTTGCTTCCACTTTAATGTAAATATATGTCTATAAATATGACCTAATTCACAGTAATGTTGCTGGAGAAGAAAGAAGTCACATTGGTATAATGATATGGAATATATTTTGAACTCAAACTCACACGACAATTGCAACTTCGAGTGTAATAATGGATTGCACCGATGAAACAACTGTTCAAAGCGATTACTAGGGCCAATGGTATCACGGCTTGCGGAAGTCTACATGTCCCAAACTTGGATGTATGATGTGACATGATTAACACCCTCTTAGTGGTATTTGGATGTTGATTTTTTTTCGCATACCTTGCTAGAGGATTTGATAGCAAAAGCGAGTTGATACATCCTTGTCACTTCGATTAAGAGAGGCTGATGTCTTGCTTTATGCTCTTCTTCATTCGGTACATTAGCAAGATGTATTGTAGAGTATTTATATCAAGTACATCACAATTAACAACATATACCCTTGCCGTGCTGATACTTTCCCCCAAAGAATTTTACTCCATATATGTATATGTATGTCCCATTTTCCTCTTTATTTTCACTCTGCACGTGCTATTTAAGAGTTGACGCGGCAATTCCGCCTCCCCTCTCCCTCTCCTCCGGTGGCCTTGTTGGTCGGAGAGAGAGAGGGAGGGGAGTCCAACCTCCTCTTGTATATATTTTACATAGTTTAGGTTGTCCTCGCTTTCCCCCAATGAGGTTTGGTGTGATTCCAAAGGGGAGAAGGTCGTCGGTGCACGAGAGCTGCAACTTGTGGCTTGCGGTGGTTATTCTCCTCTCAGTATAGCTCTGGAGGTCGGAGTCGATGATGAGGGGATCAGAGAAGGTTTGATGCCTCCCCATGAATAAGCTCGAGGTCAGTCTTCCATACCCGGAGGTTTCCGACGGTGAAGATGATGCAAAATCCGCTACTCTTCCTCTCGGTTTTAGCCATCACGGAGATGGAGGAGTGGAATGGATGGGTGGTGCTCCGCCTTCAAATATCGTGGAGTTTCCCAACATTAGACACCCGACGACTGTCTTGCCACTTATTTTCATGGTCGAAGGGCGACTCTCCTCAGGCCACAATATGATGGTTGTTCTTTCTCTCAGCCACATGGCAGAGGAGTTTCAACTCCGGCCAAAGATTTCTCAGAGATGCTCCTCGAAGTGGTTCGCTCCCAGCGTCGTCATCGCTGCTCCGACTATCTTGTTCGCCATTGTGGAGAAGGACCCAAGGGGCTTGATAGTTTTTTTCGGGGTGCTTGGTGTAAAAGCGAAGGTGTTGTTTGTTTTCTCTTTCCTCCTTTTGAACCTTTTTGTCATTTATTTATACGTCCACCGCTGAAATGTGAGACGCCACCAGACCCTTGCTAAAAATAATTTCCATGGCATTCATATTGTAATTTTTTAGCCTTTGGTACGAAAACAGAGTGCCAGCACACAAAGGACATCGTAGAAACGTCCACGAGGTTCTAGAGCAACCGATCGTGACCAGTGCGTTTCCCACTGGCGCACGGCATATCCCCTTCCAGGCCGCCGCGTCCGTACTCTCTCATCCGCTCGTTTCTACCGACAACACCCTTGCAGTCCATGCACCGCGCAGTAGCTCCCAACCTCCCGGTGCTGGTGCACCGCGCGTAGCTCACAAAAGGCAAAATATCCAACCTAACCATGGTCACAACCCGGGTTACCGCCACAAAGATCCAAAAAAAACGCCACACATCAACCCGCGCCTTCTGATGCGTGGGTCCCATGAGCTGGTCTACACCCTGCAGGCGACCGGAGGCATTTACGGGTCCCACATGTCATAGAGTCTTTCACGTGCTGTTCGTGTCCACCGAGAACCCAACCCTAGGCCTAACCACGGTTCCCCAAACCCCACCGCCTAACCACCCAGATCCCGCCACGCGTCCAGATCGGACGGCGGCCGAGGCGTTCATCGTCCTGGACCGGGCCGCCTATTAGACCGCACCTGGTCTCCCAGCCAGATCCGAAAGCGAAAGGCAACAGAAACCCCAATCCCCAAACCACCACCGATCCCGGCGAACTCGCTCGATGGCGGCGCCGAACCCAGCCAACCCTCTCGTCTTCTTCGACATCACCATCGGCGGCGCGGCGGCGGGCCGCATCGTGATGGAGCTCTACGCGGCCGACGCCCCGCGCACCGCCGAGAACTTCCGCGCGCTCTGCACGGGCGAGAAGGGCGTGGGGAAGGCCAACGGCAAGCCGCTGCACTACAAGGGCAGCGCCTTCCACCGCGTGATCCCCAGCTTCATGTGCCAGGGCGGCGACTTCACCATGGGCGACGGCACCGGCGGCGAGTCCATCTACGGCGACAAGTTCAACGACGAGAAGTTCGTGCACAAGCACAAGGAGTCCGGGGTGCTCTCCATGGCCAACTCCGGGCCCAACACCAACGGCTCCCAGTTCTTCATCTGCACCGTCGCCTGCGCCTGGCTCGATTGGAAGCACGTCGTGTTCGGGAAGGTCGTTGAGGGCATGGAGGTCGTCAAGGCCATCGAGAAGGTCGGCACCACCAGCGGCAAGCCATCCAAGCCGTCGTCATCGCCGACTGCGGCCAGCTCTAGATCTCCCGTGCCTGCCCGTCCTCCGTTCGTCAGTGTCGTCGTTCTGAAGTAACATCGTTGGCCTGAGTCGTTGTCCTGCTGCGTGCGTCTCGCTTGTCCGTCCGATGAGATGATCTCCATGGTTGGTTTAGGATCGTTTTTGAGGTGAACAACTCTGTCGTTAGGCTGCTAGCTTGATCTGTCATGTTATCTTCAATCGCTGCTGCTATGTTACCGCTTCTATTAGAGAACTTCGCCATGAGAATCAATGGATTTTCGCTACTGTGATATCTGTGAGCAATTTCTGTGTGATTTCAGTACTTAATTTATTTATGCTTCCTCTGCTTGTCTTACTCTTGTTTTGGCTGACGCTCCTGGCTCCATTGTGCTGGAATTCGCGTGTGCACTTGGTTTCTTTTTTTTTTTTTGGTCTTTCCGATCTGACTACAGAACCTCAACCTGATTTTATACTCGGAATCTTTCTGTACTCGATTTTTACATTCTCTCTAATTAAACCAGAATAATAGTATGAGCTTACTGATGCTTGTAGTACCGAGTGAATGTTTTTTTTGCTGTTGTTACAGTACCTATATCTGCGATGTTTGCATAACTGAGATATTCGCTTTGCTTAGGAATCCAACATTAGTATTTGGTGTTCCCAGTGATTCTTTTCGTGGGGAAGGAAGTTTCCCCTCTTTCCAGAAGCTGAAATTTGTTCCATTTAGTGTTTTTTTTTCAATATTCCTTGCTCGCCGAACCTTGTTATTCCTGCCAAACTCGATCTTTTTCTCAAGAAAACACAGGTTGATTTTGCAAGAAGCACGAAATACACACTGGAGCGAGATTTTGCACGAAACACAGGTCTCTAGCATTTTCGTGCGAAGGGAGCTGTTCTAATCTTTTTTACCAAGGAAGGTATTCATCCCCCTTCCTTTTTTTTACCAAGGAAAGTAATCATCCCCCTTCCTTAATAAGAAAGTAAAAAGGGGGTGCAAGATTTATTCCCTACCATGTTTTAGCTGATCTACCGAACCGGTTATTGATTCCTTTCCAAGTCAGCCGTAAATATTCCCAAAAATTGGCAACCGAATTTGTGCACGACTAAAGCAAACGCGTTCCATATCCATCGAGAATATTTGCCTACCACGGAAACAATTCCTTCTACATAAAAATCTGCCCAACCGTACCTAGGCTCCACCACCACCTGGGCCCGGCGTACAGCGTCCGAAGCGGTGGACTGCGCGCGCGGGCTTCGATGCATTTTATCCATCCATCTTTCGGCTTTGGCGTTTGGAACTTGAATGGTGGGTGGGCCCACCTCGCGTGTATGCAGTTGCAGGGTCGCGTTGGAGGTACGCAGCTCTGACCGGGCCCGGTCCGCGTCCTGCGCCTTTGGCCGCATCGGGGATCGTGTCGCGTGTATTTATTCTAGCTGGGCCAACCCGGGAAGATGATTGGTCTCCCGTGCTTGCCCACCAATATTCCTTGCTACACCAACCACCACCAGTGTGCACGGTTGCAAAAAATTAAAAGAATGTCAAAAAAAATTAGTTTGACAAAATATAAAAAATTCTTATTCCGAGCCAAGGAAAAAAATGTGACTGTAAAAAAAAAGAAGGAAAATAGCACTTTTTCCTTTGGCACAGAATACAAAGGGACCTCAATTAGTACCAAAACCTCTCATCTCTTAGGCACAATTACATTTAATTCAATCTCAATTAGTGGCTGGTCGTCTCTACCCACCAATGCATGCAAGATTCTACTTCCAATCAGCTAACACCTTGAACAAGAGATTTACAAATTGAGCCCTACAGAAACAGAGGAAGTATCTAAATTAGCTAGCCTGCCCCACTAGTGGAATTCTCTCCGCATGGGAGCTTCCATGTCACCTCAATTATTGATCCTCTTACAACGGAAGCTTTGGCGCTAAGAGATGCAGCTGCATTTGTTGTCCAGCAAGTTGATTCTGCCGAACTTGTTCGAATCTGATAGGGTAGACTGGAGGATCGTTCCATGATCAGACCAGTTTTAGATGAGATTAGTGAGTTAGTTTTATCGTTTATGTATTTTATGATTGTTCATGCCCGTCGTGAGGCAAACCAGGCGGCTCATCCTGTGCAAAGTATGCAAGTATACATGAGGGGTCGTTTTTATTGGATGCCAAACCTCCGGCCTTTTTAGTTCACAGTCTTAGGACTGATTGTAATTCTGTGGTATTGAATTAATAAAACTCAAGTTTCCCTCAATTTTTTTATTGATGGCCATTCGATCAAATTGTGTGACATCACCAAGTTATAACATAAATTTCATTTTTGTATTAATATATCCATGCAAACAATGCCACCTGATCAAGTCATGCATGTTTTTTATTCCGGGGAATAAAGAGGGAAAGAAGTGTGGCTAAAATCGGTGGCTCAAGATATACCATCTTATGTCTTGTCTGTTCTCAAATTCGAAAAACAATTTTGTATAGGGATCACTCACACCGCATTATTGGTGGGGAGGCGATGCTGATCCAAGGAGGATGCATTGGTTTTCATGGTGGAATATTTGTGTACCGAAGTAGAAGGGAGGTATGAGATTTAGAGATATACACTGTTTTAACCTTACCATGCCAGCGAAACAAGTAAGGCGATCGAGTACTCGTAGCAAAATATTTTCCATTGCGTGACTTGTTGAATGTGGAGTTAAAGAAATGAAGCTCGTCCACTTTGCCAAGTAGTTTCGCTGGTATCAAAACTTTAAAACTGGGATATATCTGACGTGTTGGCAATGGAAACACTATTGATATGTGGAAAGATAAATGGATTCCGAACGGTGCTTCAAGCTAGGAAATTAACTACTAGGAGAAGCCGTAATATTCTTTGAAAGGTGAGCGATTTGATCGATCTAGCATCAAATCAATGGGATGTTGAACTTGTAAAACAAACTATTTGATCCCATGACTAGCTAACATGCATTCACAAACTCAAAGCAAATACCCCACTACATGCTCGTGGTAACTCCTGGGTTTTTTTTAATACAAACTAAACCAGAGTTGATGGATGCATCACACGGTTTGAAAAGTTTGCTAGGAAAGTTCAGGTATTTAACTCCATACTCTTCAACACAAATGTGCCCAGCCATGCGAGAAATTACAAGACATCAACGTTTTTTTTTTTTTTTACTTAGAGACATCAACGTTGTAGGTGCAAGAGGTGTACATCATTTGCGTGAGTCACGACTCACGAGCCGCACCAACCTAGTGAGTTGATGAAGATCGCATATGTGTCCTGGTTGTGGCACGTGGTTGGACCGGATTCAGATTCGCTAACTTTGTAAAAGGCAAAGTCAGGTGACTTTGTGCCACTGACATGTGGAGCCCACCATGTGTCGGGTCTACACGTCAGTTACTCAAAGTCAGCTAAAGGCCGCGGGAACAAAGTCGGCTAGGCCCAGCCTGCTGCCGCGGCAAACTACAACGGAACGCTTACTGTAACTTTCTCAACCATGTGTTCCACTTCCACCTATGGTCCCAATAACAGCTTCCAGAACCAAGCTCGCTGTCACTACTACTCCCTCCGTTCCAAATTAATTGACTTGGTTTTGTCCAAATATAGATGTATCTATACTTGTTTAATGTCTAGATACATCCATAGGTAACAAAATGTGTGTCAATTAAATCCAAACGGAGGGAGTACTTAACTATTAGTTCGATCTACTTCTGCACAAATGGTTTTACTCGGTTACTCCTCACCGCCGGTGTCACGGACGGCATTCTCAAGACACCACGTACGGGTACATCGGCGCCAGCAGGGGGTCGAGGGTGGTCGGTCGACCCGGCTCAGATTTGGCGGAAAAAAAAATCAGATGGCAGAAAAGAAAAGTCACCGAGTGACCGAGTCTCCGTGACCTGCCCAGCGCCCTGCTCCTCTCTCGCCTCTGTCCGCCCCACTCGATCTCCTGCCCAGCGCCGCCACCCGCCGCCGGCCAGGCCGCGTCGCGCCCCCGCCGGCCGTCGGCGTTGGCCCGAAGAATCCCTCCTTCTCGGAGTCGAGCTCGTTGACGCCCTTCTCCCGGTCCGCTCCCCATCGTCTACCTAGCCTGGGCTGCCCACCGCCAACCCGTTCCCCTTCATGGAGGGCCGGCGCAGCTGCAGGATGCAGAGGCGCTGCCTCCCCAGATCGACCTCCGCCACCTACTCGGCCTCCTCATCGCGTCCGTGCGCAGCAGGCGGCAGCTCCGTGCTGCACCCCTCTCCGTGTGCAGATCTGAAGCAGAGGGAAACAGGGGCAGAGGAGGCGGCAGTGGAAGCGGAAGCGGCAGCAGATTCACGACCAGTCTGCGACCGGAGAAGGTAATCCTTTGAATCGATTTTTGTAGGTCTTGTTCGATCCATCATATGCATGTCCTGTCTTGCGATGCTTACGTATGTGTATTAGGTCCTGTAAAATCTGTAACAGATGATCTATCAATCCGTGCACAAGTATGTGGTATAGATAATTTTTTGGTTGACAAATTTTCATGTGGAAAAAGAAGAATGGTTGCTTTTGAGTCTAGTGTGGAGAAGGATGCTACATATTGTTTCCATTGTTTTCTTTTCAAATCTTCAAGCAATAATTCACACTTTGGATATGATGTTTTCACAAAGACGGGGTTTAGAAATTGGAAGAAAGCATCGGAAAATTTCAAGTCTCATGTAGGTGGACCAAATAACATTCACAATGTAAGAAATAGTTGTGAAGATTTCAGCAATAAATGCAAGAAATAATCTTGTGCTTGATGAAATATTTAAATTGAATCTGTTTGGACCTTTCTTGTGTTGAATACACTTGGTTTTCTGCCTAAATTTTTTTATACCTTATTTGTTCGACCCGGCTCAGTTCAATTACTGGCTCCGCCACTGGGTACATACATGTACACACAAATCGTATTCTGGTTAACTCGATCCACGTTTAGTTTCTTCTTCTTCTTCTTCTTAAAGAAAAGAGCAAACTTGTGTTGTGCTGCGCTGATACATTAAATCTGATCTCTTCAGTATTTGATCAACGGTCTAGATTGCTACGTCCACTTTTTACCGTTTTGCCCTCCCACCAAATCACATATTACGAGCAAAATGCCATCGTTTCTTTTATTCTTTCTCTTCCGGCCGCTACAATAAACAGTTCGTGCGTGTGGCCGACCCTGAACCCAGCGAGCGCCGGCGCGATTCCTGTGGGCCACAGCCGAATTGGCGCTGGGCATGGAGGTGGCCCTCGGCCTCGAGGGTGGCGACGGTGGTCTGGGCCCTCGGCCTGCAGGGCGGAGGTGGTGGTCTGGGCGCTCGGTCTCCAAGCCCAGGGGGATCAACTCCCTTGACGCTCCCGCTCGGTGCGCAGGGTGGACTCCAAAGGAGGGATCGGCGGCGCCGGCCGGTCGAGATGCAGGCGGGGCTCGCCGGCAGGGGAGCCGGGGCACGGACGAAAGAGAAAGGCACGAAGAGGTCGCCGGATGCAGGGGAGCTAGGGCGGAGCCGGAGGGCGAGGTCGCCGGATGCAGGGGAGCCGGGGCAGAGCCGGAAGAAGAACGTGGCGCGAGGTCACCGGTAAGCCGCATCGACGGCGGGGGCGGTGCGTGGTGGAGGTGGAGGGCCGAGGTCGGGGCGCGCCGGTGGAGGAAGAAGGCTCGGGGCGGGACACGCCAGACGGAGCAGCTGGAAATAGTCTTATCTTGGAGTATGCAAAATTATGTTAGATTTCAACTGCAGCTGAACAAAGTCACCGCCGCCGGATAGCCTCTCCGGCGGCCACACACCTTTGCAATCGCCGCACTCCGGCATCGGTTTCGGCCCGAAATGAGTAGTCTGCTTGCGACCAAAAAATAAATTCCTGTCGTGGCTCCAAGGTTCTACTCTCCGTCTCCGGTCGGCCCTGCACCTTCCCCTGTTTCCTATTCGCGACCACGTGAGCTGCTCATGACGCGGGCGTCGAGGGCGACTGACGCGTGCTGGAGGATGCGCTCGGGCTGCAGGCGGTCGAGCACGATGGCGAGCTCGGTGCTCGGGACGAAGGCCGGATCGAGCTCGAGCGCCGCGAAGAGCGCCGAACGGTAGCCCAGGCGTCGCGCCATCAGTCCTCCTCTAGCGACTCGCTGGCCTCACCTTTCCTACGGTCGCCATCGCTGGAACGGAAACGAGAGGAAGGACCGTGGGTCTGGTCAGGTTTTCAGTGCTCTGATTCAGAATTAAAAGCCTGAAAAACTGACTTTGAAAAGTCATCACAAAGCTGAATTTTGTTGGTCCTGATTGCTAAAAAACTGACTTGCCGCCCAGCTCCTCACTACTGCCAGGTGCCCCTTAATCTTCTCTTCGCTCATCATGTTTTTATCTATTTAACAAATTTTCTTATACCTATGTATGCACTGGTCGGTTATCCACTTTCAGACATGAAGCACTTTGTTGTGCCATGTTAGTTACTTGGCATAATAAGAGCCAATTTGGGTTCGGGGCCTTCGGGCTATCTATCCACATGGCTAGATTTGGAGACAATTGGTTTTACTTTGTCAGTTTGATTTTGTGAAGTACTACTTGCATTTTAGTCAGGATAGTTTTACTATTTTATAACTTGATCAGCTTGAGAAGGAGGCTGATAGTTCGTTCTATGAACTTTGTTGTCGTGTTTCAGTTGCGACCGTGACAAAGTGGTAAGTGGTGATAATATGTCGGAGCCCTACTTTGTCGCCAGCCAGGTTTCTGATCCCCGGGATAAATTATGGGAGGCATGAACGGTTCAGTGCTTGATGTGCTTGTGTATTATGTTAGGTCCAGTTTAGTTCAGATCAGATCAAAGGAGATGGGCAATTTCATTCTTTATCTGAGAAAATATGCAGAGACCATGTGAAGTAGCTCAAGAGGCAATAGAGGACAAGAGGAAGAATTCCATTGTGCTGCGTCCCTGTAAGTCTTTCCGGCCTGAGGAGTTACATCGACTCCACATGCAGTATCACAAGAAAAGGCGGTTGTTCAGTTTGTCTTAGAGTCCCTTTTTAGCCGCCTAAAAGAAGAATTTTGCTATTAACTTGTGTTATTGAAGCATCTAATACAGCAAAATCTGCAATATACATGTGCTTGTATTGAAAAATCGTCACTTCTCTAGCTAGAGGGTTACGGTTATGTGGCAATTATTAACTGATGATCAAGTTGATTTCTTGTACATTGGGATTCAATCACTACAAAAGATTATGTTGGATGGCGTGTGCATTTGCAAGGTGTGCATTAAATAAGCATTATATAATTGGTGTAATATATAAAAATGCGTCATATTTAGTTACATGAGGCACGTTGATAATGAAAAACGATATTTAAAATTGTTTGTATGTATCAGGAATTATGGATTATGCACTTGGTGTAAAATGTCATATTTTCAAGAAAGCTATCCTATATTTGAAATTATGGTGTACCTTTGATAATAAGAACGCACGTAAGGATAAAAACGGTTTGACCGGTCAAACTTATTTGATGTTCGACATTTGGACAATCTGGATCGATAATTGATAATTCCACGCTAGATTTAATGTAATATGGTTTTTAAAATTTCATTTATGTTTATTGTTTGCAATAGTTGGTTACGTGTGTTGCACGTGCACGTCAACTAGTTTCTTAAAGAAGTGATCGTTCTCATACAGTGGGAGCCATGGGAGAGGCCATGCCAGCTTTGGGCCGTGAGAGCCCGTGACTAAAATAAGGACTACTTTCGTCGGAAATACATCCGGGAACCTAGATACAATTACACCCAAACTCTCAAAAAAAAAAATTACACCCAATATGTAAAAAGAAATAGAAATTAAAAAATGTAAAACAAATCCGAAACTGACATTCAGGCAAACAAGATCAAGTATTGCAGCCGCATAAAAAAATCGCCAAAGCATGACTTGTATTACACCCTGAGTGAAAGATTTGCCTAAAATAACACTATATACAAGTTCTATTCGTGAGAGACTTATCTTTTTTGCCCAGAAGTAATCATTTTCTGACCAAATTTTTTACATGGTAGGATACTTGATCATTTTTATCCAACTGATTTCTCAATACTTAGTACTAAGAAAGATAAATTTTGTCCTATAATATTTGGTAGACCTTTCTTAAATACTCGCGGAGCTGTCATTGATTGCAAAAAGGAAATATTAAATTTGAAGATGAACTTTATGAGTTGAATTTGTCTAAATTTTCTAGAGAATGTCATGATAAAGATTTGCCTAATGAGGATAATTATATTGAAATAATTGCTTCTGTTGATGTGCCTTCTGATGATCATCTACAACATTATATGCTTCATCATGAAAGTGAAAATTATATGCGGGAAAGAGAACAAATAGATGACATTTTCTTGAGTCAACCACCTATATTTAGACATAATTTACCTGTGGAGACCTTAGGGCTGCCCACGCCTCTTAAGGGAGATCCAGTGTTTGAACTTAAGCCTCTTGCCGATACATTGAAATATGCTTATTTAGATGAAAAGAAGATATATCATGTTATTATCAATGCTAACCTTTCAGGCAAGAAGAAGAAAAATGGTTAGAGGTACTCATAAAGCATCGTGCTGCAGTGGGATACATTCTCGATGACCTTAAGGGCATTAGCCCTAGTATTTGCATGCATAAGATTAATGTGGAACCCGTAAGTCAGGAAAAAACTTTACGATTATTTTTTCTGCTCTATCCATTCCGTCTCGACTGCCTCCCGTTCCCCCTCATCCTCATCTCCTAAACCCTAAAAGGTGCTTTATTTAAGTCCTGTATAAACAGGTCCACTTGATATTAGTTTGCATAAACAGGTCCACACGGATTATGCAGGACTTATATAATCAGCTAAAAAGGAGCTTTATTTCTTTAGTTTCTTCTACCAGTTTATGTAATTCTCAAACTTCTCAAAGTACACCACGAAATCAACACCACGAAACTTGGAATACTTCTTTGCCGTTGAGGTTAACTCTCATAAGAGAGCACGGACGAGGGGGATTCATGGCTTTTCTGCTGAAAATAGATACACGGCGGCTAATTTGTGAGTTGATTCTTAATTTATGCCTTAATTTCAGTGATTTTCGTAACTCCATCCGTGCCATTGCACCACTCTTTGATATCTGTTTCTAAACTCAAACAGTTCATCTTGAAGAGTAACCGTCATGGCCATGGCCGTACCGGTGGCCGCGCCCAAGGGAGGGCATATCGCTCTCTCCAAGAAATATGTGTACGCGTTAAATCCATGACTAATGGCTCCCGAGCTACAGGGAGCTTGTTATTCGAAAAATTCGAAATCAACACTTTTTAATTTTCAAAAATCGTGAAAAAATTCCCAGATGTATATAATATCGAGATCTATAAATGTGCAAATTTTTTAAGTCAAAATACGTTGTATTGTGAGCTGGGCAAAAATGATAAATGGATGGTGAATGGTACACAGTTTTAAAACTTAAAATTGTTCAAGATTTTTTTTTTGTGCAGCCTAAAATATAACGTTCATAAATCTCGACACTTCTTTATCTAAGAATCTTTTTCACGATTTTTAGAAACTCAAAAGTGCCGATTTTGATTTTTTCAAAAAACGAGCTCCATGTAACTCAGGAGTCATTTAACTTGTGTGCTACAGTATTTTTTTTCTACTACACTGGGTGACTTCATATCACACATGCTATATTACATTCCAAAGTTGTCAAGATATATTGATCAATAGTGAATAATCAAATGTAATCAGGTCCACTTGATATTAGTTTGCAATGTTTATTACACAAATGTATGCTAATCGAAATCCACATAAGATCAAACGCTATGCATATCCATACATGTGAGGCTAGCAAGCATGAAATCGGGCCGATGATGATGGTGGTCGGACCGAGAATTAAGTCGACGAGGACCCCCCACGCTCTTTCCACTCCTTGGTGCTCGATCCGCAATGAGCTTGAGGACTAAACTCTGGCATGGTGAAACGACTCCTCGATGCTCGATTCGCAATGAGCTTGAGGACTAAACTCTGGCATGGTGAAACAAATGGCAATGAGCTTGAGGACTAAACTCTGGCATGGTGAAACAAATGGTATATGACTATTCTGATTTTGGCAGACCGAGTCCTTTCCTTTAAGCCGGCCTACCTCTCATAGCCTAGGGTGTTTATTTGAATAAAAATCAACCCGTAGCAACACACGGGTCAATTTGCTAGTAATTACATACAATCAGTATGTCTTTGGTTAACCCAATGATCAAATTTATACCTCAATAAGCACAAGCGCCACCGAAACCGGGCGGAGGCGGTAGATATGCATTTCTATCTTAAGTTCTACCCTTTCTTCATTGCAACATGGAAATCCGTCACACCCTCAATCGTTTCTCACATAGGCAGACTCGGCGAAATGGTGACATGATCTCGACATGCACCATGGCAACTACGATTCAAAAGGTGTTGCATCTTTATCCGGTTCTTATGGCTCCTTAGTTTTCCATGGTAGCTTTCAGAATCTCAATATGCCTGAAAATCGTTCTCTCGATGCTAATTCTGTCCATACACATCAAAAAAGTGGTACATCTTTTTCATGATTTTGTGGTCCGGCACGCAAGCTGTGAAGCGCAAACCTGTAATTCCAATTGACATCTTCATCAAACTGTAGTTTTTTGCACTTCTAAAAATACCACCATGATCGGAATAATAGGATGAAGATGAGTACCACGAACGGTACCGACCAGTAGATGTATATGATCTGATCAACATGTTTTTCTTCATAATTTGTTTTTCATTGGTCTGTACTAACACCTAGAAGCTCATAACCAAAGAAACCAAGAGCAAAACACTATCGAATTTTAATTACAACGTACAGAACTAAGATAAAAGAAATGAGCTTAGGCATTCAATAAAAAAGTTTATTCATTTTGTGCTTCAGAACTATAGCATTTTTGGAAGGGCGACAATTGCCGATTCAGATGACCAACTGAAGCAGAGAACAACTGGATGTAAGTGAAATGCACCTGGCAATTGCCACCGGAAAGCTGGGCTAATATCAATGTTGGTGGCTTGGTGCAGCTCATAATTAATCCAGTGAAGGGAGAATCATACGTTGGAGTCGTCGCTAGGGACTGGAGAGGCCTCGTACTGTACTTGACAACCCTAAGTATCCAGAGTTGCAATTCAGCAGTAGAAGCAGAGGTAATGGCTTGTCTTCAGGAAATGAAAGCCATAAGCAGAAAGAATCCATATGCCCTGCATATTAGAGAGCGATCACTCGGAAATTATTAGCGCACTGAACAACAATTCAAAAGACTTTCCACCACAGAGAGCATTTCAAAGTTAAATCACAAAGTGCAAAGCGAAGATTAGATTAGAAAGACTATAGCTGGTATATGGACGTTTGGTACTGCTCTATTAGGAGCAAACTAAGAAAGAATGTGGTGTACGTAGCGCCTTTTTTTTTACCGGGAAGTGTATGTACCGCCTTAACCATTAGGCTTTAGCTTGTAAAAAGACGATTGCTAATACAAAATATGGGTCCAACGAATAAGCGATGAAGTTTAGAACATAACATTCAAATTTGAGTGTCTTGAGCTCCCGACAATTTCCTCCCCCCTTGATTTTTTGAGCATGGTACCGCGGCTGAGTTTGTAAGAAAACCTCTGGTTTTCCTTCATTATTAATATAAAATCTACACCATAGGGTTTTACCATGTTCAAAAAATAATAATTTGAGTGTCTTGAGCTACATTGTCTGATGTTCACTGATCAGATTGGTCTCTAACTGATGTTTCCAAACACAAATAAGTACACCCCTCCGTTCCTAAATATAAGATGTTTTAGTTTTTCTTAGTTTTCTCGGATTCGTATGCATCTATACGCGTTTTAGTGTGTATATTCACTCATTTTTTGTCCGTATGTAGTCCACATTGCAAAAGCTAAAACATGTAATAATTAGGAATGGAGGAAGTACTGTTGATGTACAATCATACCACTGGATTGGATTAGATTTAAATACAGTAACAACTATTCAGTTCTTATCGAAGCAACACAAACACTAGAAGTTAATATGGAATGCATCTCTGCATTCTCATAGGGAGTTGACATTCACATGTTATCCTTTAACCTCAACTGACAATTTTAGAGTTGAGAATGCAGTACGTTCATGAATTGTGCGAGGAGCTGAACATCCAAACTGAAGAGTCCAAGATGCAGACATCTTTCCTTGATTAGTGTAGACTCATATAGTACGTTTTTTTTTTGAATTTTACCATATATATTAAACCAGCAAAGAGTACACGATTAAATCGATTACAAAAATAATACTAAAAGAGACGAGCAAATCTATGAGATCTCCAAGCCCTTTCTTCTTCCATGACACAATCTTGTACTTTTCTGAAGACAGCCGTAGAACAACGCCGAATACACCAAACCACAGACCTGTGAATACCAACGAAGGTTCTTCCCTTTTAATTTTGAGCCGCAATGCCAAGGCTTTGTGCACGCACGCAGCCATTAAATTTATCAAGCAACATCGGTAAGAGCACCACCACTGAAATATCAGGGACAAATAACCGAACCACTTTGTCGACGTCGTTGGGAGCCGAGAGAACAAATCACCATTGCCGAAGACGTAGTAGCCGGGATAGATATTGCGAGGACAATCCTCCTCGCGGCAACCATAAGAAACAATGCAAGATTGATCTGGCGAAGCAAGATCTGAAGAACCATACCTAGACAAATTTAATCTTCCAAAGCCACCATTGACGCCGGGAAGGATATCACGCCGTCGAACGAAGCGCGGAAGATCACTTATTGCAGACGAAGCCATCTCCATTGACGAAGAAGATAACAAACAAAACCAAACTCTAACATTAAGGACCTTTGTATAACGTCCTCGTAGGTCCGAGGTCCCCACCCTTTCTAGTGCCAGAGCGGCAACTAGAGGAGGCGAGGACCCGTCAATTCTTAGACGAAGGCGACGATGAAGATGTAGATGGCGCCGGTGGCGACGGCTAGACTCACATAGTACGTGGTAGTAGAATAGACCAACAAATTCTTGGAGCTCCTTTTTTTGTGTTATGTCAGCTGTTGGTGGAAAAAAAGTATTCACTTAATTAGTCATTATATCTCCTTCTATCTGTTAACCTTTCTGTCCTCCATACCTTTTGCAGTTTCATCTTCAAGTCTGGAGTTATAAACTGAAGGAGATATGTGTTGTCAGGTTGGAGATCATTGCTAATTTTGGTCTTCCTGTAGCGGGTTCTACTGGGCAGTGATTTATCTACTCAGGTAATTCCCTATTTCACCTACCTTGCGACGCTGATAACTACGTAGTAGTAAAAGTAGGCAGGATGTAGAGGATGCCAGTGCTGAACTGAACTAGGTGTACTCTGGACCATTGCTGCGTAACAATAACACGTCCAATGATCTAGATCGATGTGACGATTAATGAGTAGTAGCATCGATACTAGTACATGATAATGTAAGCTGGTGATGAAGAGGGTGGTTTGGACCATGCTGCGTAGGCGGCAGTATTTGCTGGTGCAGGAGATGCAGCATGGAGTAAACCTGCGTAGGGCATCCGTCCCAGGATACGAACCTGTGCGCCTCCTGCCCTACCTGCACCACGCTGTGTCCGCTCGTCACCTTCACTCCCCTCTCCTTCATCAGCCACCGCATCCGTGCCTGCTCGCCGCCGGGAACACTCATCGACATCAGGTACCCCGCTGAATTGCCTGGCTCTAGCTCCAGGACGCGACGCGCCGCTTCGCGTCCAATGACCTCGCAGTCACCATGGTTTCTGCAGGCACTCAGCAGTGCGCTCCAGGCCACGGCCGCTGCACTGCCACTGCTGGTGGCAGACGACATCCTCTCCTCGATGATCTTCGCTGCCCCCTCGAGGTCACCCACGCGCGCGAGCATGTCGACCACGCACGTCAGGTGCTCCGCCTCAGGCAGCAGCGAGTGCGTCGCCGTCATCCTCTCGAAGCAGGCCATTCCCTCCTCCACCAGCCCTCCGTGTGCGCACGCCCACAACACGGCGAGCATCGTGACGCCGTTCGGTTTCACAGTGTCGTCCCGCTCCATCCTGTTGAGGAGGGTGAGGGCGTCCTGGGCGCGACCGTTCATTCCCAGCCCGCCGATCATGGAGTTCCAGCTGAGCACGTCCTTGTTCGGCATCATGTCGAACACCCTCGTCGCCGCGGGAAGGTCGCCGCTCTTGCCATACATGTCCACCAGAGCGTTGCCGACATCCCGCTCCAGGGCTAGCCCGGTCCTGACTGCCATGCCATGGGCACATCTCGAGGCCCTCGTTTCCACGCAGTCGGCGCAGGCTTCGAGGATGCTCAGCATGGTGATCGAGTTGGGCGTCACCGCCGCCTCCCTCATCGCGACGGAGCACGCCAAAGCGTCGTGCGGCCTGCCGTTGTGGGTGCAGCCAGCGATGACGGTGCTCCAGGTGACGACGTTCTTGTCGCGCATCCCTTGGAAGAGCCGGAGCGCGTGCTCCAAGAGGCCGCACTTGGCATAGGCGTCCAACAGCGCGTTCAGCAGCGGCATGCTCGACAGGGAGAACCAGAGCCTCCTGACAGCGGTGGCATGGACTGACATGCACCACATGGCGTGGCCACCCTCCAGCTTCTTGCACAGCTGTAGCAGCACCACCAGCGTCGTCTCGTCAAAACCAACATCCTCGTCGCCGCCGTTCAGCGAGGACGAGGAGGAACCGACGAGCTCCAGTGCCTCACCGCCGCAGCCGGCGTGCACGAGCCCCGACAGCATGCTGTTCCAGGACACGACGTTCTTCCACGCGATCGCCTCGAACACCTTCCGTGCGGACCGCAGGTCGAGGCACCTGGCGGACATGTCGACGAGCGAGTTGGGGACAAAGACGTCGCCACCCTGTAGCCCGCGGTGCTCGGCGACGGCGTGCAGGGAGGCTCCGAAGGCCAGGTGCTCGAGCGCGGCGCACCCGCGGAGAGCGACCACCAGGACAACCCCGTCCAGCTCCACCTTGCCGTCGTCGTCGTCGTCGCTGGCGACCATCTCCTTGAAGAGGCGCAGCGCCTGGGCGGCGGAGCCCTCTTCTAGGCACGCCCCGATCATGGACGTCCAGGACACGACGTCCCGCACGGGCATTTCGTCGAACAGCCTGGACGCGGCGAGGGCGTCCCCGGCGGCGGAATACGCGGCGAGCAGGGAGTTTGGGATCGCCGGGGAGGCCCATAACAAGTGGTTCTTGACGAGATAGGCGTGCACGGCGGTGATGTTATCACGGGAAGACGAGGCGCGGCGGAGGAGGGCGAGGAGGGTAGCGAGGTTTGGCCGGAAGCGCGGGAGGGAGGCGAAGCAGAGGCGGAAGGAGGCCGGCGTGGGCGGGAGGTGGGCGCAGAGCGCGTTGTAGGTGACGTCGTCGGTGGGGGTGGATGGGGAGCGGAGGTGGGCGAGCGCGAGGTCCGGGCGGGCGGCGCGGAGGTAGCAGGTGAGGAGGGAGTTGGAGGCGGAGGTGGAGAGCGGGAGCTTGCAGGCGTCGGCGTGGAGCTGCGAGGCCAGTGCCAGAGCAGCAGCCGGGTGTTTGCTCTGGTTCGGGACGGAGAAGTGGGCGCAGCAGAGCTTGAAGAGCGAGGGTAGGAGCGCCGCCGGCTTGCCGTCGTCGAGGTACCGCCGGACCGCCTCCGCTAGCGCTACTGCTGCCATTCCGGCGCGAATTCTGGCGCCGAATTTAGACGTTTTGAGTGCTTCAGTTTTGTCAACTAAAAGCTGGCATCCCAAATGTTGACCGAATTATGTACTCCGTATTTAAATTCCTTCGAATTTTCAGCGACAAAAGATTCTCTGAGACTATCATACTATAATATTTTCGAAAAAACGTCCTATTTCCTGTGCAAAATGGTGGTGCCTCCTGTACTAAAAGACTCCCGGCAGGCATATCCCTGCCTGGCTTGGAATCTTGTTTCAGAAGTTCAACCAAATAGTTTCTGACTCGCCCTCGCCGCCTCTCCAAGCAAAATGTAGGAAGCCAATTATAATGCGCAATCAATTCCATTTTTGGTCTCAAAACAAGTCAACTCGATTAATCATGATTATTACTTTTCTCAAATGGAAGGGAAAAATCTTTGAATTTGCCCCCCAGGGCCCAGGCCCCAACTAGCATGCCATGCCATCTTTCAAAAGACATCAGATTGAATTGAATGAACAAAGTAACAAATAAGGATTACCAAGTACACGCCAACAGGAAACACCTCGACGTGTTCACTTGGCAGTAACAATTTTATTTCAAATGAAACCAAGCTATTTTCTTCCTAACGAGAACCGAGCAGCGCTTGGTTGGATAGCAGCATGCTCGCCCACCCGGGCTGAGGACCTGACTCTGCAGGTGCTTGCTGCTTTCTTAATACGAAGATGAAGAAAAAGCCCTGGGTGTTAGTGCTGGTGCCCATGGGTCTTAGTTTTTTGTGGGAATGGGAGTGAGCATCAAGTGGGAATAAAGTACTGTCATCTCTCCGAAGCGTCCCATTGACCAGCCCCCTTCGATGTTGCTCCTGATCTGCAGCACTTCCATGTCCCATCATCACCACCATGGCTGGCCCTTCCTCCTCTTACTCCTACTATTTCCCTTTGAATCGTTTCTAGTGTGTGGCGGCACCGGCTATGCAGCAGGAGAAGAGGGCACCACCCATAGCCATGGGGTCCTCCTGTACCCGTATTCCCCAAAGGTCTCATCCATCGTCAGTAGGAAGTACAGAACCGCCTACCATTTCCAGCCCCACAAGAACTGGATGAACGGTATGTATACGCGCTGACCTCTCAATCCATTTTTTCTTCTTCTGCTTCTCCCATCTTCTAAGTGCAGATCCTTGTCTCACGCATTTCCGATGTGGTCTTCTCTGTTTCGCTGCCTCAAGTGTGTCATGTCCGCTAGCCATTTTGGCTGAACCAATCATAGTCTGCGTTGCAAATGAATAATAATGTGTTGCAGTGCTAGTGATGATATCCTTTGGCCTCTGCCACGTTCGAAACATATGAATGAAAATTCCCTGCAAAAAAAGAAAGAAGCATACATGTGAATTTTGGTCCTGAATTCTAACCTTAATTTCTTCCTCCTCGCCGCGACACGGAATATCCTCACGATGTGACAACCATACAGATCCAAATGGTACGTTTGCATATCTCTCTTCCCCTTATGGTTGATCGAAGATGAATCGATCGTAGGGCACGCTAGCTAACAGTAGATATAACAAATGGCTGCATTCATCAGGACCTATGCATTACAATGGCATGTACCATCTCTTCTACCAGTACAACCCTGGCAGTGTGATTCCGGGCAACAAGACCTGGGCGCACTCGGTCTCCACGGACCTCATCAACTGGCTCCGGCTCGAACCGGCGTTGGACCGGACCGAGCCCTACGACTCCAAGGGCTGCTGGTCCGGCTCGGTCACGATTCTGGCCGACGGTCGGCCAGCCATCCTCTACACTGGCGCAGACGGCGTGAAGAACCAGGCCCAGTGCATCGCCTTCCCCCGCAACGGCTCCGACCCGTACCTCAGGGAATGGACTAAGCCGGACAGCAACCCGGTGATCCGGCCGGACAGTCCGGGCCTGCACCCGAGACAGTTCAGGGACCCGACGACCGGCTGGACCGGACCAGATGGGCAATGGAGGATAGCAGTTGGGGCTGAGTTGGACGGCTACAGCACGGCGCTCTTGTACAAGAGCGAGGACTTTGTGCACTGGAGCAGGGTTGATCACCCACTCTACTCTTCCAACTCATCCACCATGTGGGAGTGCCCCGATTTCTTCGCGGTGCTGCCTGGCAACAGCAGTGGACTGGACCTCTCAGCCTCGACGGTCCCTAATGGCGCAAAGCATGCCCTCAAAATGAGCCTAGATTCATGTGACAAGTACATGATTGGGGTTTATGATCTCAATCGTGATAGGTTTGTGCCGGATACTGTCCTCGATGACAGGCGGCTGTGGCAGAGGATTGATTATGGGAATTACTATGCCTCGAAGTCATTCTTCGACGCGAAGAAGGGAAGGAGGGTCATCTGGGGCTGGGCTAATGAGTCAGATAGTTCGTCAGATGATGTTGCAAAAGGTTGGGCTGGGATCCAGGTAAGTAAGAAAATCTGCTACTGATTCACTGCAGTTTTTTCAGGAACCTATGATTGTAACATTTGTATCCTCATTGTCATCATACTTAGGCGATCCCCAGAAGAATATGGTTAGATAGTGATGGCAAGCAGTTGCTGCAATGGCCAGTTGAAGAGGTCGAGTCCCTTCGAAGAAATGGCATTAGTCATCAAGGAATAGAGCTGAAAAAGGGCGACCAGTTTGAGATTAAGGGAACTGATACTTTGCAGGCTAGTTCCCTTTTTACAAAAATTCTGACCACTTGATTTTTGAAAGAGGTTTCTTAAATTCTATAATAAAGTGCAAGTCAATTAAATCAGAGATAATTTTCTTGGAGTAGGCAGATGTGGAGATAGAGTTTGAGCCTAGAACCATGGATGATGCTGATCCTTTTGATCCTTCATGGCTCTTGGACACGGAGAAGCAGTGCAGGGAAGCAGATGCATCAGCTCCTGGGGGCCTGGGGCCATTTGGGCTTGTGGTTCTGGCCTCTGATAATCTGGAGGAGCACACTGCTGTGCATTTCAGAGTCTACAAATCACAGGACAAGCACATGATTCTTATGTGCTCTGACCTAAGAAGGTTAATTACTGCTTATGGCTTTGCTTCTTTTTTTTTCTGGCAAATTTTCTCAAAAATATTCTCATCAATTCTTTTTAGGTCGTCCCTGAGACCAGGGCTGTACATGCCGGCCTATGGAGGGTTCTTCGAATTTGACATTGAAAAGGAAAGAAGGATATCTTTGAGAACATTGGTTAGACTCTGGGTCTTCTTTCTCCTCGTGCACTCATATGTGATAATTGGAAATAGATGCTCTAACAGACATGTATATATCTCCCATGCAGATTGATCGTTCGGCAGTGGAGAGTTTTGGCAACGGTGGCAGAGTCTGCATCATGGCTAGGGTTTACCCGGTGGCGCTCGTCGACGACAGAGGTGCTCGTATGTATGCGTTTAACAATGGCACAAGCACAGTCATGGTGTCACAGCTTAAGGCATGGAGCATGAGGAGAGCACAAGTGAATGTGAAAAAGGGATGACTTACTAATCACCCAACAGAGCAAGGCTAATAGACAGACAGTGGTGCAAAAATGTTATAGCTCCTCGCTAGCTTGACCTGTAGTCATATTGTTGTAGAGTGCGGATGGACTACTAGTCACATTGTTGTGGTACAAAAATATAGGTGTGTGCATTGCATGATGCAGACACTGGGAGGATGATATTTCCATTATCTAAAAAATATATATGATGTGAAGTACTCGCAATCGGTAAAACAAAAACTGTACTTGTTTTGTAGTCAAAAGTGCAAATGCATTCTTGTGCTCAAGCACTGAGATTTATCTGCTATCTGAATTGACCTATTGCTCGTCATGTGTGCAACCTACATGGATGGTCCACTGCAAGTATATGTATCTGGAGCAAAAAAATGGCAGAACGGGAAATAATACTCACTTTGTTAACCCCTCACCACTCCACTTGTAGGACGATCAGTGGATGGTAAACTCCTCCTGTACTTCTCACATACTGTTCTCCATAACTCCCGAGCTCTTTTAACATGTTTGTATTGACTATTTGTTGGAGATGGAGGCAAGTGAAATAACCTGGTGTTCACAAAGATCATTTCTTTATTAATCCTGATATGAGAAGCTCAATGCAAATTTGCCTTTTGGTCTATTTATAAAGAACCACTTATATCAAAAGTAAGTCTATTCTGCTGGAGTGACATCAATAAGGTAATAAAGTGAGAAAATGTTGAAACCAAAAGGTATAAGGTATTAGTGTTCCCATCCTTTACGTTGTACACCTTATTTCATATATCATTACTACAACTAAGGAAAGAAAATTCCTAGCTTGGCACCTTATCGCTAGAGGCACTGCTCCACTTCATCTCCATAGAAACCCTAGTCTATCTATGAAGACGTCAGGACGAGGAAGCACTGAACAAACTGACATCTCAGGTATTGAGCTGATATTTGAACTGTATTTGCAAAATGAGTGACATTCCCATCTGAGACTCCTTCAGGGGGTGTGGTTTAAGTGTTCCGGAGAATACTTCACGGTATTAAACTCTTTTTCCAGAATATCGATAAATCACATTCAGCATGAAATCCATGAAGTTGCGTATTCATGGTGGTTTAAGTGTTTTTAACAGATTGCAAAGAAACTATGCAGCAGGTCTAAATTAAAGAATTACAAATAATACAGTAACTTCACCATAACCAATGGCACGGATAATTGGTAGTAGAAGAGCACATGCATGCACTGAGCATGCTTTTCCTTACCCTCATCATCGTCACCAGTAATGGTCAGAAACTGAGAGCCATTTCATATTCTCTATGGGTTTCCCCAAATTTGCTGCCTTCAGTCACATGTAGACCTCCTGCAGTGACTGCAAATTCCTACTAATCCCTCATTTTTTGAAAGGCCAGATTTTGAACACTGTGACACTCACTGATCATGCTCGTCAACATAATCAAGATCATGCAGACATAGCTGAACACTCTGCAACGCTATGATCACCAAGATAAGTTAGTAATCCACATACTCAACAACCTAAAATCAATTCCACACACACACAAGAAGTCGACATACCAGATATTCCTGGACACCACGTTCATAGAGCTTAGCAATATCGCCAGAAGATGCATGGCTTGAACAGCAGAGAGAGAGAGAAAGGTTTTAGTGTAGATAACATAAATAGTTCAGGAAAGCTCTTCGAGAGAAACGAATCACAAACCCAGATCCCAGTGAAATCTCATCCTTCAACCAATCCTACCACAGCTTCGGTATGAGGGAAGTACGTGTTCATCCCCTACCATGCGGCATGAACCTTACTTGTTCATCCCCTACCTTGCGGCACCAACCTTACCGAAATTCCTAGATTTTATCAAGCATTGTACGAGCTGAAAAAAAGAAGTGTGGATACCACCACAAAGCTCTAACCAGTCAGCACATCACAAAACAACCCGCAACAATAGAAGCCCGTCAATATTAAGCTACCCATGTGATAGTCTTATTAATCAACACCATCCACACACCTAAGAGTTCATACGACATGATAATGCATACAATGAAATAGCATTAAAGTTCAGACAGATGAAGCAGCTCAACATGAGCTATTGCATCGTCGAGCAATGATCTCATTCTGCAAGCTCATGTAGTATTGTTGCCGTGGCCTAGCCATAGCACTAATGTCCATATTCATAATTCTTTCATCCTCCAACCTCCTCTTAAATTCTAACTCTTTTTCCCGTACTTCAAGCTTTCTTCTCTTGAATTCTAACTCTCTTTCTTTTACTTCAAGCTTTTTCATCTTGTGCCCTATCATGGCTTTTTCATTTGCAATCCTCTCTTCTTCTAGTGCACATGCTTGTTCAAAGTGCTCATCTTTCTTGAGCTCTTTCACAGCCTCCGCATCTCTCTTTGTTGAACACAGATTATCAACTGCTTCCATGTAAATACTATCATTTGGAGAACCAGAACTTTTACCTTGCTGTAATAGTTCTTTATCCACCTTATTACCAATTGCCCTTTCCGAGGGCTCATTTTCTGGAATAGGAGCCTCTGTTTCATCAAGCCGAGTTGAGTTGGTACCAAGAGTAGACGTACCCAGACTTGAATGGAGGTTGTCTTCTGTTTTTTCTGAGATAGCCTGTTAGTCCACTTTTGGTGGAGGTGTAAGGTATTCCAGCAATGTAAGAAACCAAACTCTTTCTTCTCTTCTGATTTGTATGCTTCCAATGCCTGATCAATCTGTACAAGTATATGCGTTACTAGAATTGCACGGAACATATGAAGTTACAATCATATTAAAGAGATATGTATATACCTTATCTTTCTCAGTCATCCCGATTCTACACACAATCTGGTCATAAGATCTACAGAACTTCTCAACATGTTCTTGAATGGTACACCAACGGTTCGTGAGGGAACTCTGACTACGATCTGACTCGAAGTTCCTGTTCTCGTGGAAGTAACAATGCATTCTCTGCCAATAAGTAGCACGAGTTTGTTCATTCTCTTGTGCTGTATCCATACTGATATTTAGCCATGCCAACACCAACATAACATCTTCCTTATCGCTGAAATTTTTTGTTCTCTTGCCATTTGTTCTCACAGACGGAATAGCCTGCTCAATCGGTGACTGTTGCTCCTCAGATGGGCTACAAAGTCGACTGGCATCCCAAAACGTGTTGTTGTTTCCCTGATTCGACAAGCTCCTACCATCAATTGGGGAACCCTGCATTGCATAATGACAAATTAGCCTTCTCGTTGAAAAACTGCTGTTGCATAACAGAGGGCACCATGAATATATACATGCTGGAATCATTCAAGTGTAATGTATCCAGTGAGGAAGAGAGATGTGGTTTTGCTGTGGTAGCATCAATTCTTGTCCAAATTAATTGGAACCAAGCAATTTGTTCTCCTATTTCTCTGTGAGCTCTACTCCATGCCTTCCAGGTTAATGTGCGAAGACCGACAGTAGATTTCTAACAAGCTGTCACCCTAATGGCAAAACTAGCGCGAATGTGTAAGAGCACGTTCTGATTGAAAGCCTAGCATGTAGATGGGATACCTCATACCTGGATATGGCACTCGTGGTCGAGAGGCTGATCCTTGAAGACGTGCTCCACGGCCTGGACACGGAGCTCATGGCTGCCGTCCCTTCCATCGTCGGAGCCCGAGGGCTCATCTTGTGAAGTAAGAGCATCTGCTTCATCATCATGCCGACTTGAGTTGATGGTTGTCTTCTGTTTTTTCTGAGATGACCTATTAGTCCACTTTTGATGGAGGTGTAAGGTATTCCAACAATGCAAGAAACCAAACGTTTTCTTCTCTTTTGACTTGTACGCTTCCAAAGCCTGAACAATCTGCACAAGTATATGTGTTACTAAAACTGCACGGAACATGTGAAGTTACAAGGAGATCGAAGAGATAGGCGTATACCTTATCTTTCTCCGTCATCCCATTTCTACACTGGATCCGGTCATAGCACCTACAGAACTTCTGCACGTGTTCTTGAATGGTAGACCAACGGTGCGAGAGGGAATTCTGGTTGCGATCTGACTCGAAGTTCCTGTTCTGGTGGAAGTAACAATGCATCCTCTGCCAATAACCGGAACGACCCTGTTCGTTCCCAGGCGCTACATCCATGCTGACATTTAGCCACGCCAACACCAGCATATCGTCTTCCTTATCGCTGAAGTTTTTCGTCCTCCTGCCATTCGCCCTCGCCGCCGACGGAGTAGATCGTTCAGCTGGCGACTGTTGCTCCTCAGCTGGGTTACAAGCTTGTTGGTCATACGAAATGGCGTAATTGTTTCCCTGATTCGACAGTCTCCCATAACCATCCATTAAGGCACCCTGCATTGTGAAATAAAACAACAATTAGTCTTCTGTTGCTGCATAGCAGAGAACACCATGAACTTAGAGGATTGCAAATAACAAATTAATCTCTGTCTGTTTGTATCCAGTGACTGTGAGGGAGAGACACACACAATGTTTTGTGTTACAGCATCGAGTCCTTATGCAAATAAATTTTAATTAACCCAGGCAAGCT
This sequence comes from Poa pratensis, assembly GCA_947311845.1. Taxonomy (NCBI): domain Eukaryota; kingdom Viridiplantae; phylum Streptophyta; class Magnoliopsida; order Poales; family Poaceae; genus Poa; species Poa pratensis. Next base: position 34,217,746 of record CAMZMU010000095.1, read on the forward strand.
CTCTGCTGCCTCCTCTGTTCCCAATATTTCTCTGTGGGTTTCCATACCTTCCAATTGCCGTGTGAAGTGAACCAGTGAGAGATCAACAGCACATTCCTAGCGAATTAGCCACCCTAATGGCGAAACCAGCGGGGAGAAGGGTGCGAAATGCGTGGGAGCACGCCGTAATCGGCGCCACAAACACCGGTCGAAGCCCTAGCTAGTGAGAGGGAGACGAGGGCATGGCATGGCGGCGCGATGGGGTACCTGGCCGTCGTCGGAGCCCGAGGGCGGACACCAGGCGATGGGCTTCGCGTCCTCGTAGGCGCCTACTCCGGCGACGCCCGCGGCCGCCCCCGCCACCGGCAGGCCCTCGTCCATGGGCGTCTCTGTGCGCAGGTCGCAGACTCCGGGTTCGACGCGACCGAGGCCGGGCACTGTTCTCTTTTCCTTTCTTTCCCGTTTTTCTGTACTTTTCTGAGAAAGGACGTCGGCAATCTCGGAATTGACACAATACCCATAATTTTCGTTTTTTGAGAACCAGTATTCAGAAAAAAATTATACGAAACTTTTTTATACACTCTATTTACTACCGTGTCATGTCATTTTTCTGGTAAATACACTCCATTTTAGTTTAAGTTGGCGGTTACAAAACACTGACGGTAACATATACTCCCTCGGTACATGAAAGATGTCTCAACTTTATTTAAATTTATATATATCTATACACTAAAGTATGTCTAGATACATGTAAAGTTGGACAAAGTTGAGACATTCTTTTATGAACGAAGGGAGTATTCATTAGCTGGTTACAAAACGTAGCATACTCGTATAAATGTTACATCGATAACATTTTACGGGTGGTTAAACAACAAAAACGATAGCGGCATGCGGCCATGAGCAGAGCAGCTGGCCGGTGGCGCGAGCTAGACGTGCTCTAGAGGATGATGTCGGCGAGAGGCGTGGAAAGGAGAGGAGGATGTGATAGTCTGATAGACGATGAACAACTCCATTCGCGACGAGGAACGCATGTGTGACGCGCACGACTCAACCGGCTGTAGCTACATCTGGTTGAGAAATAGCTTTCCCCTACATGTAAACCGAACTGGATTGGAAATCTCGATTAATCTCGATGGCTGCTGTCGACCCCAACGCGAACGGTTATCACATATTGGGTACTGAACAACTAGTTTTTTTCATATTGGATTGTTGATTCGGCCCAAGGGAAAAAGGAGGCTCAATAGTTGATTTAGTGGAGGGTGGTCATTTTGCAAGCTCTATATGTCTGGATTAACCATCACCAATTTTTTGGATGCACTTAAACGTGTACTAGTAAATTTTTATATGTTTATATTTACATAGAGTTAATTGGACTGACGGTCATACATCTTGTCGCGTATGTGCACTTAAATCACATATCTGAAAAATGTGATTTTTTGGTCTCACAACTGAACAAACGTGTACACTTTGGTCACAAACAAGACACGACATCCCGTTTTGGACTGGATTTTTTCAGAAAACCCCCCTGGAGTAATATTAGGAGTACCAAATTGCCAAATTCTTCACCTGACGGGTGGGGCCCACCCGTCAGTCTTGTCTTCTACCTCAAGCAGGACAAGCGACCGGCAGCGGCCGGCGGCGGGCACGAGGGCTCGGAGTCCGGCCGCGCTCGGCCGCGAGCAGGAGGCGGCGGCGGCAATCGGCCCAGATCGAGCAGGGGGCGGCGGCGCTCGGCTCATCGGCGCGAGCAGGGGGCGCGGCGGGGCTGCGGCGGCGCCCGGCCAGCAGGAGGGCGCGTCGGCGGCGCTCGGGCACGAAGCAGCCGGCGCTCGGCAGCAGCGTTGACTTTTATTTTCTTCTTTTTTGCGGAACCGTCGTCGACCTCCACCTGCGCGGTGGCGCCCCTACGCGGCTGGTCCTCCTCTCCCCGACCCTCAGCTGCCACCAGACGTCGTCGGCCGCCCCTCCCGGCCGCCGGCCACCCCCTCCTGCTTGAGGTAGAAGACGACCCTGATGGGTGGGGCCCACCCGTCAGGTGTAGAATTTTTCAATTTAATCCTCGTAATATTGCGCCAGGAGGTTTTCTGAAAAATTCCAGTCCAAAACGGATCACGTGTCCTGTTTGTGACCAAAGTGCACACGTTTGTTCAGTTCTGAGACCAAAAAATCACTTTTTCCAGATGTGTGACTTTAGTGCATATACGCGACGAGATGTGTGACCGCCAGTGCAATTAACTCTATTTACATATTTTCATGATTATATTAAGAGATACAGTTCTAGTTCCGCCCCAGTCCGGACAATATATTATTTAGAAAACATTGTAGAACAATCATGAGCTCTTCCAAAGGCCTAGATAGTTTGCCAAAGGATAGTGAAGAAAGTTCTTCGTAGCAATGTAAGAAGCTTACAGATGTAATCAATGAATGAAAGAGAGTGGATATATGCCATGGAAAATCGTGGAATATATTTGATATACTTCATGGAAAATGCAAGAAACATCTAGAAATAGATATTTGTTTGAAAATCGAGAGTTGAAATATTTAATAAATTCACTAATATTATCCTAACATGTGTCAATAATTCAGTGATAGTGCACAAGTTTTAGTAGAGGTGCTTACCCCCACAAGAATTTGTTTACACCTCCAAGACATGGGCCAAGTTGCTTGAAATAACAAAAATATTATAAGTGAAAGTTAAAAAATCCAAAATACATTGTGACTAAATATTGTTGGATGCAGTATAAACATAAAATAATTTATCAAAATATATGTAGGTAATTATAAGTGTGAGTTTGGTAGGTTGGGAAAAAAATATCTACGCCATATTGTATAGTCAACTTTTATTTTGTGAAGCACGCACACCATGCCATAGTATTGGATGGCGTGTTATAGGTGCACAAGTCAATTAATGTGCATCCACAAATTGTTCCGAACTTTGAAATGATAAAACTGAACCAAGGCACGTGTACCTCCACAGTTTCGACTACTTTCTTTCCCACCCTCATGTAAAAGCAAGAAACAAGAAAATAATCATCTCAACTAATTTAAATGACCATAAGAAGCCAATAATAGAAACCCATAATAGAGATAGATTGTAGTTAGAAAAATGTGTTCATTGTACTAAGTTTGTAATATTGAATTAAATAGGTTGAGTTATCACTCTGTTGTATAGAGTACTTAGGGCCCGACTGAATGCAAGTACGTAGTATGACTACCACAACGTTTCCGCCAATATGTAGAATATAACAAAACATTTATCTGCAATATTTTAAGAGTGGATATTAGCGACGAGGGCAGGGATACAAGGGTTATTCAACCTTCCTATGTGTTGAGATTTGGTCGTTTTTGTGTTAAAATTTCTCAAGTTGAATCGGAGAAGGATGCGGTGAAATCAAATTTTAGAACACCTCCAAAGATTTTCGGTTCTGGTCACCACCGACTTATCCCGAACAGTTTGCGTTTATGTCTGCATGACTTAGCCCGGATTTTGTGGGTTGTCTTGATTTTAATCCGGTTTAGGAAGGTTGAAATTGTTTCTTTACTACAGGTTATGTTGTGGGCTATGTAATCGCTTTTATTTCCTTTTAGTTTGGTTCGGACTCACCCATATAAAAAGGTTTGGACACTGGCCTTTGTATGTTGGACTTGAATTTGAGATTGATTAGAGATTTCAAAAAATGATTCCCGATGGGAACACCATATCATGATCGTCTGGTTGATCTTGGTTGTTGATATGATTATTGCTACTAGTGTGAGATTTTTCTAATTGATCCAAAGTTCAGCCTCTTGAGGGTTTATGGTATTCTTCATCGCAAGATTACAATCCGTAGTGTAGTTGTTTGTGTCACCACCGGGAAAGATTGGGCCAACCCTTGTCATTGTGGTATCAGATTTCTGGGTTTCTCTATTGTTGTTCATGGTCAAAGTTATATTTTTGATATTTGATGTCAATTTGTTCTCCTTTTAATGTGACATTAGTAGTTTTAGTCACTCTTTGAGAATTTGTTTTGTGTTTCCCTATGCTAACTTAATGATATGATTTCACATTCTAAAACAAAAAGACTACTTTCTTCAGACAGGCATGGTTGAACGCAATGGTATTCACTATTCAGCAAAACCACTTGAGCCATATGCTGTACACTGATGTGCAGAAAGAAAGAACACCTCTGGATAACTATACATGTAAGTTGCCTGGGGACGAAACGCCTGTAGGGTGTCATTCTACCTATCAAGATCTTTCATGTTATGCTACACATCTTATCTCAATCTTTGCTTTACAATCTTCTCATCCACGGTCCAGTTTTCAGGTACAAGAGATATCCACGCTAAGGGTAACAATGCAGCCAAACTTTGAAGCAGGATACCCAAAGGCAAGTTTGAGTAGTCCCGAGCAGACAAACCAATGAGGGTAGACAACCCAACGCCGTACACGCCGCTTAGTATTGCCGAAAACACCAGCCCAGACGTGAAGAAAGCAAAGAGCGAAGCTTCACAGCCAGGTGGGCAGAGGCTTGACAACAGAACCGAGAAGGGCAGGACCTTGAACTGAGCAATTGCTTCAGCGAGAGCTGAGAAACAGAGCACATATATCCCGTTCGGTATTCCCAACATAAGGTTCACTTGTTTCACTAGGATCAACTCTGAGAGAACCACGAGAGCATACGTTATCTGAAGTCCACTTACAAGGCGCCTCAGAGGGATCTGTTTGAGATAGCGGTTGTAAAGGACAGCTAGAGATACGACCATGACCTGTCCCATTACTTTTGAAAGGCCAATGATCGATGAATCAAGCTTCAGATACTGTGTTTGAAAGCAGAACATCGTTCCAGAGAGAACAGGCACAACAGCAAACGAAGTCATGATCCATGCAAGTGGGTAAACTATCCTTTCCTCGCGGACTGCTGTCATTAAGTTGGAGAATTGCTTGCGAAGATTGGCCGACAAAGAGCTTCTGACAAGAAGGCTGTTGGAGTTGCCATGGGAGCTTGGCAGTGTTTCTTTTGTACTCAAGGAGAGTGCTAGTTGGAGGCCAAGGAGGATCGAGAATGCTGTGAACATAGTCTTTGGTTCCTGTGTTCTCAATAGAACGTATCCACCGGACAAGTTTCCTAGGAGGGATCCAGCTGCCAGACCTATGAATGCATAAGACTGTAGTACACCGGTCTCCTGCGTTCTACTAAACTCCGTGACAACAGCATCACTTACAACTTCCGTCACAGATGCTCCGAGATTTCCAATCAGAATGCATACCATATGAGTTGGAAATGTGTCCCCCGTAACTGGCATGATGGCAAGTGTCCCCCAAGCCATAAGCTGTAGTAATGCTGAAAGTAAACAACAGTAGCTTACATTAGCATAAGTCAGCTTAACAACTCTTTCCTTTTTTTCTTTTACGAATAGTTTAACAACTATTTCAACTTTAATACTTTGTTGCCTAAGAAATTTCATCGGTAATTAGATTTAATTCTCAGAATACAGATTGTTTGCATAGAAACATAACCACTTAACAAGGGAATATGATTATTATTCAGTTTGGCAGCAAACCAAGCAGCAGCAGATTCTAAATTTAACAGGAAACAGTAACAGGATATAGGAGTTGTTATATAACCACAGACATCACAGACATGAAATGAAACCAGTAGGTAGCAGAGAATTCACGCAAGGAGAAAACGAAAGTGCTGAACGAGAACTGCCAACAAAGTGAGTAGATAAAACAAACAAATTGACATCATTTCATTTAGTATTGTCGTCCTTAAATTATGACTGGACAAACATATGAAGACCCTCTCCCAATCACAGTACGGCATGGGGGACGTCAGTGTGCAAATGCCAAATGAATCGGGTAGCCTTGATGCAACAGCAAAGGTAAATCTTAGGTAGGCAGCTTTCAGAGATTAGTGGACCACCAAACACCCTCTAGCAGCTTCTCAAAAGTACCACAGAATATAAGCACCCAATGAGAATTCCTGCTTGGCAAAGCTAAGATTGTGTGGCCACCAGTATGAGTAAAACATGTATCAAATACCACTAGAATAAGGGTAATCTCTGTGATTTGCAAATTTGGCAAGCTCAATATGTGTCACTACAGAGAAAAAAATAATCTCTTAGAGAGAAATACTATTCCAATCACACAGTGAAATTGGACAATAGCTGCAGTTGTTGAACTGGTGTACCCACAAGAATTCCTAATTTCAGAGACATAAAAGTAAGACTGTTGTCACTGTCACTGGTCAGGAGCTCTATTCCACAGCTGTTGTCTCTTTTTTTTTTTTTTTTTGAAGGAATCCACACTGCGAATTCAAACAGAGCTCTTGTCTCATTTTATCCTTAATTCTCCAGAAAAAAGCAATTTTTTCCTATATGATTTCTTTTAGACACATATAAGCAATTCTCCAGAGAACTCGATCTCACATTCGTTTGGATTATTGCATTTTAAGAGAACCGAAGAAAATGGACTATTTCACATATCAGATGGAGCAAAACTATCACCAGCATTGTCCAACAAAAGAGGATGAACAAAGAAAATGTCGTAATCGTAGGAAAGGGGAAAAGAGGCAAAGAAAAGGTCGTAAAAGGGGCAGATGGATTTACATACCACCGATGGAGATGTAGGGGAGGCGGTGCTCGCGGCCGATGTACAGGGCGTCGGAGAGGACCCCGAAGAGCGGCTTGGCGACGAGCGGGAGGCTGCCGGCGTTCTGCACGAGCTGGAGCGCGACGGGGCTGAGGCCGAGGCCGCGGGTGAGGTGGAAGTTGAGCGCCAGCCACGGGAAGCACCGGAAGCCGTGCACCCAGTACCCCAGCCCGCACACCCACCACACCCGCCGCATCTCCCGCAGCGACCCCCGCCTCTCCGCCGTCGTCCGCGCCTGGACCGGAACCGGCAACGCCGCGACTGCCTTCGCGGGTCGGCCCATCGGCATCGGCGCCGCAGTGGAGGAGCAAGCCTGGAACTTTACGAGCCGCCATCGCCGCAGCGGCGTCCTGAGGCGCAGCGCGTTGTCGCGCGTGCCGACGCCGGTGGAGGTCGAGGCTGCCCGTGCGGGTGGCCGGTGTGGGAACGGCGCGCACGGCGAGAGGCAGAGCATTTCGGGCGAGGCGTCTGGGAGGAGGAGAGGAGGGAATGCGGGGCCTGCTGTTGCGATGCGCGTGTCGACGTATCATTTCTCGCCGGTGTCGTTGTCGTCGCGCGCGCGGCCGGAGACGTGGACGCTAGAGCCAAATCGGGCTGGGCATGCGATGCGCGCTGCCTGCAGATCCGGGCAATCTGTTGTCGGCCAGTGATAATGATCTAGTGATACACCTATCGATGTTCGACCAAATTTAGGTGAGCAGTACCACAGGCGTATTTGTATTTTTCATTATTTTTTGACCATCAATACCACGATATTATAGTAGTGAATACTACACGGTAAAGATACATGAGCTGAAGCTGACTACAACGATTGCAAAAATAACTTTTACGAAGGGTCCTTTCTTTAAAATTCATGGATTGCTATGTAATCTTCATTTTCTTTAGGGTCCTTATAGTAGATGCATTGTGTTGTGTAATGTACACATGATGTATCTTTCGGTCCTTTGGAACCCTTCCCTGATTGCAAACAAGCAAAATATTATGTTACCTTTGGATTTTGGAGCATGTATTGTCAAAAAATTGTGCTTTTATCGAAATTAGTGTCGATAATTATGCACTTTACAACTTATAGAGTTTCAGATTCGAAAGTACAGGGTAGATAACACAATCATTGATGGCTAACTACCTTCCCCACGTACACACAAGAACAAGATCATACTCCCTCTCATTCACAATGTAATGTCGGGTGTATCGGGTTATGTTAAGATAATGCTTTGGCATAATTTATCCCATTAACATGTGGTTCATATAATACAAAATCATAGTGACCCGTGCATTTGAAAACATATATAGTGATGCAAATTTCATGTCATAAAAACCACATAATTTCAAGTTAATTCTTGATCAAAGTATTGTCTTAATGAAACATAACATGTGCGATACTATGAGACATATAGACTATTTTGACAAAGCAAAAGGCCGCCAACAAACGAGACCAGAAAACTTGATTCAAAGACAAGCTACTAGTTGACACTTCATATAATCTAGAGTTATGTATTTAGTTACACCTTAACTCGATAGTCAATTACTTTAGAAAACTCTGCCAATGTTTATTTATCATATTTATACACCCTTAAACTCTCTAGATGTTTTTAGGTATTTAAGGATTCTAGTCAGAAAGATATATACAAACGTGCAATGTTATAATGTTGGGTTGCTTTAATATACAGTGAAATCTCTCATAACAAAAGATTTTAAACTAAAAAACATTGTGATCAAATAAAGTCTCGGTCTAGCACTATTTCAAATACTTTAACAATATGAAAAACATTCTTCTTAATATTATAAGTGAGTTTACATGTGCTTCTGCCCGTTATACCAGGAAAGAGGAGTCAATATAATATACTAAAACATATATACATAGCAAACACATACTTCTAATGGCAAGATGCACTATGATCGAGCAAAAGAGTTTAGTACAAATAGATCATAATGTTCTACCCAACAATGTATATACGAAACAGTTAATTTTTTGGAACTTTAAATATTTCAAAAATTTAAAATATATTGCTATATGTAGCCCGAGCTATAAACGAAAAAGGCATTTGTAGCCTGGGCTATATGTAGCACTATATTTTAAAATTTTGAAAACATGGTATGTGTGGCTCCGCCTAGAAACAGATTCGAGCCCTTTAGTTAGTTGGATCTTCTCAACTTGGTTGCCTCTATGTTGAACCGCGTTGGGTCATGTCGCCTGCTTACTAATGATAGATGTCTTCGCCTCGCTCGTTGGGTCATGTCGCCTGCTTACTAATGATAGATGTCTTCGCCTCGCTCGTTGGGTCACTCATGTGAGGAATGGGAGCACCTATGGGTGGCTATGGAGGCATGGGTGGGATGGGAGACATGAGTGCACCTCCGGGTGGCATTGGAGACATGAGTGGCATGAGAGCATATGGAGTCATGGGTGAGATGGGAGGCATGAGTGCACCTTCGGGTGGCATGAGTGGCATGGGAGCACCTGTGGGAGGCATTGGAGCCATGGCTTCCATTGTGCCTCACATGTCTTCTATGAATGATGGCTTTGGAGATTCCACGGTGCATGCCACTAGTGGAAACACCGTCCGAGTTTCCAATGAAGATGAGACGCGACATGGAGATGCCGAGAGGAAGATGAAGAATGAATGTTGATGTTTAATTTGTTTGTGTGAACTTTATTTGTCATGAACTTGCTTGTGGCGAATTGCTTTTGAACTATGCTTTGAATTTAAAATATGCTATGTTGCTCAAGTCATGATCTTGAATTTTATTTATGTTTGTGATTATCATTTGTTTGATATTGATATTGTCAAGTTGAGATGTGTTAGTTTGATGTTTGGCAAGCGGTGGCTAGTCACGCGCGCTACTAGCAGCGCGCTAAAATTTAGCGCGTTTAGAATTGCGGCCCACACCCCTGCGTGCTAAAACAGCTATTTCAGTGCTGCAATTTTTTTTAGCGTGCCTGTTGGAGATGCTCCACCGGGGCCTCCAAATTCTTGTCCGGCACCCCCCAATAGAGGCCCAATTGGGGGGTGCCGGACATGTGTCCGCCCATGTTTTTGACCCCGCCCACAGCGGCGCACCCCAATGGTCCACTCCCCAAAGGCGAGCAAAGGCTCGAACACCTTCGGTGCGTTCAAATTGACTCCAAAAAAAACTGAAACGATTAAAATTTCATTCATATTTGTTAATATATTACAAAGATTTCGAATGAAATTTGAAAACGGCAGCCTAACACTTCGTCCCACTAGCTGTCGTCGTCGCTGACGTCCTCGATCTTCACCACCGCCGCGGAGGAGGCAGCACGACTGGAGGAGGCTCCGTCGTGGCGCGGCGTGTGGCTGGAGGAGGCTCCGTCGTGGCCAGGCGCACGGCTGGTGGAGGGCCGCCGGAGGAGGAGGACGCTGTCATCGCCAGGGTCGCCAAGAGGCCCCGCGAGTCCTGCTCGATGTCCACCGCCGACTCGGAGAGCAGCGCCAGGAAGCCCGGGCTGTCGCCGTCGTGCTCGTTCCGCATCTCGGGCGGCACGTCGTAGCCGTAGGGGATGACCTCCACCGGCATTGCCTCCGCCCTGGGGCGACGGAGGAAGAGGCACCCGCGTGGGCGTGGGGGCGAACGCTGGCGGCGTTCGCCGATGGTGATGCCGCCACCACTGCGCGGCAGTGAGCGCCGCTCCACCTTCACAGTATGGCGCGACACGGGGCGCGGAGGGAAGCACGGCACCGGCGGGAGGAGGCGGAAGGGGATTGCGCTGCCCGTGGCAGCGTGGCGGCGCGCAGCTTCGATGGCGGAGGCAACCGTGTGGCCGGTTGCTTCCCACCATTCTTTGCGGTCGGCGGTGTTGTAGCGCATGGCGTGCGATCCGGGGCCGTCGTTGGTGGCGATGACAGCCGCCCGCTCGCGCTCGAAGCGCTCCATCCAGTGGCCCCAGTTGGCCTCGCCGTCGTCGTTCTCGGGGAGGCGGCGCTCCGCCGGCATCATCCAGCTGCGCCGGGGAGCGATGAACCGCCTCATTTGCTCGTCCGTCTCGGGCAACGGTGGCACGGGGAGGCCACCGGCCGAGATGGACCAGTGCTTAGGCAGCCGGCAGTCGTGCGGCGCGAGGAGCCCGTACCGGTGCAGATCCCAGGCGTCCTCGCTCACGATGGTGCGACCGCTGGACGCCATGGCGGGCTCGCCGGAGGTGGAGAGGAGGGCGAGAAGGTGGAGAGGAGGGCGGGGTGGATAAACACAGCCACGGGCGCCGGCTTTTAACATGGCGAGGGGCGGTGCAGCCGGCGTAAATGCGACGCGTGGGGAATCCGCAACGCCGGCCGCGTGGCTTGGGGAACCGTCGCGTCGCCTGGCCGTCCAGTCGCGTCGCCTGGCATGCGTGTGTGCAGGCGCCCGGCGTCCAGTCACGTCGCGTTGGAAACCGCCGACGACTGCGCCATTAACGCGGCCAGACCGGCCTCCTGCACGGCGCGTTAAATGACGCCTGAAGGCGCTGTGCGTATGACGGGCGGGCCAGCCCTGTCAGGCGCATGTCCGCCCCCATGTCTGGCACCCATTTGGAGGCCTCTTCGGGGGTGCCGGACATGTTTTTGCTCGGAGTGACCCTTTGGGGGTGTCGCTGGTGGCGTTTTTGGCCGTCCAGACTCCCAATGGGCCTTTGGGATCACTTGGAGGCCGCCGGTCGAGATGCTCCAGTCGGGGCGCCCAAACGGCCGCCCAAACGCCTTTGGGGCGTGCCGGACACAAAATCGCCCCCACTCGCGGCGCCCAAACGCGAATTCGGTCCGGCGCGGCCCAGTTTTGTGTCCGGCACGCCCAGCCCACGCCCTCAACTTGGGGAGGCTTGGGGCGGCCCCGGATGAAAGGAAACTGATAATCCCCAAGAGCAAGGAATCACTGTAGCACAATTCGATAAGTATTTGAGTGTCGAACCCACGAGGAGCTGAAGGTAAACTATCTATTCTCTAAAGCCCTATAACCCTCTTATATGGCCTTTTATACAAAGCAATAAATATGAAAGGATCTAACTAATGGAAGCAAGTGACGTGGAATGGATTTATCTAGTAGCAAGTTTCTCAAGCAAGTTTCAGACACAGGTTTCTTAGAGCAAGTTTCTCTCAGCAGTTTTCTCAAGCAAGTTTCTCAAGCAGCAAGTATCAAATATCTCAAGTAGCAAATATCTCAAGGGAGCAAATGTTCTAGCAACTGTTATTTCATTCGCGTGGTTGTCACAATTAGTGAAGCACATGTTTCAGTCTTAGTTGTTTCTTTTAGGTGGGAGCCATAAATAGGTGTACCCAAGTAAATGAGCAATAACACAACTCTTATGATGGATCTCATGGCCAAATAAATGTGCAGCACAAGAATTATTAAGACATAATTGTCCCACCATAGCCTTAAGTTCTAGGGTCCCCCATAAAGTAACTTCAAGTCTCAGACACCGGTTTCTCTCTACTCCGACATGTCCTACTCAATCCATTACGCTACGGTGATCACCTTACATGCATTCCCCAACATATGCGTGCACTCATATATTGTACATAAAGACAATCATAAAAGATAACAACACTTGTATGCAACCAATCAACGAACTATTTCACAAGTGCCATGAACAAATCACTTCTCAAACACAGATGGGAGACACAATAGATCAAGGGAATAGTATATTGCACCACACATCATGTTTGCCAAGAGTTTACAGTGGGGAGATGGAGATGATCTTGCTGTAGATGTCGATGATGAACACGCCGGAGGGGGGTGGAGCCCTTCGGAGGTGATTCCGGCGGCGTTTCCCCCCTCCGATCTTCTCCGGCGGCAGCCTTCTGACTCTCTGTTTCGTGGTTTTCTGTTTCTCCGCCGCCTCCTTTCGCGAAACGCTAGGAGACATTTTTTATAGGTGTTTTTTAGGTCAAGACGAAGTCGGTGGACGAAAGATCGACGGCCACGGAGCTCCGAGGTGGAAACGAGATAGGCCCACGCGGCCATGTACTTTAGGCCGCGTGGGACCCTCCTATTTCCAGCCTGTTGGGCTTCTGGTCTTCAATTTAAGCCCATTGCGTTCGTCTCGAAAATTCTGAACCGTGCTCTTTGACCTTGCCCTTTTTGGAGTCCCGAAGCTCCCGGAAAGTCTGAAACACTAAAAAAGACGTTTTCTAGAAAAACAGGGTTAATTCCAAATAAATGGGAAAACTATGAAGTATTCCCAAAATCATTATAAAACATTGATATAACCCTTATATGATGCAAATATGATTGGAATATAAGCAATTAAAGTGCAAAGTTCATGTATGCATTTTACATGCATCAACATCCCCAAGCTTAATCCATGCTCGTCCTCGAGTATGAAGATGATAAAACTAACATGGACTTTGCAATTTAATACTTAACAATGAATATCAAAGATGATTACTATTGCTACATATAGTCAAATGATTCATTCCTCAAAGGAGTAGCAATATGCAAATAGTTTATGAAGTGATATCAAGTATTCAAGACAAGGATGTTCATTGATAGTTCACAAAGTGTAACATAGTAGCAAGTAATATGGAACACATGTATGCATAATGATAAGTAGAACATCCTACAATGGTCATAGAGTGTAGATGGAAATCTGAATATGATAGGTGTACACTTTGGAACGCTGTATATGTGAGTAGAGGTAAAGCATGCATAAGTTTCATCTAACCTCCAAACTCTCCTACTTAAGTTAATGATTGCAATGTGGTAATACTTGGTGTCAAGCTCTCATTCCCCTATCATAGCATCTTGAATGATTATAGTTTAATGTGAGAGCAAATATGAGTAGTGTGCTTGACAAAGTAAAGGTTGGATGTCTCATGCCCCTTGAATACAAGTACCTACACCATGAGTTACTCAACTTGGGAAAAGCAAGTTCAAGTTATCTATCATTGTAAGTAATAATAGTATCATCAAGAGCGTCAACTGGGGTACCTGATGACCCACAAGTATAGGGGGTGTATCGTAGTACTTTCGATAAATAAGAGTGTCGAACCCAACGAGGAGCAGAAGGTGTTGACAAGCGGTTTTGATGAAGGATTCACTGTAAATGCTCACAGACAAGTTTTTAGGAGTTTTTGATATGACAGATAAATAAAGTACAAGTAAATAAAATGCAGTAATAATAGTTGCAGCGAGTGGCCCAATCCTTTCTACAGCAAAGGACAAGCCGGTTGTTGTACTTATAATGACCAAACGTTCTTGAGAACACACGGGAATATTGTCAAGTGCTTTCGCTTCATATAGTTGATTAATCTTCATTGTTCTGATAAGTGTTGTGTGGGTGAACCTATGCTAATGCACCGCCCTTCCTAGGACTAATACATACTTGTGATTATACCCCTTGCAAGCATCCGCAAATACAAGAAAGTAATTAAGATAAACTAACCACAGCCTTAAACTTTGAGATCCTGCTATCCCTCATGCATCGATATACCAACGGGTGTTCAGGTTTCTGTCACTCCGGCAACCCCACAATTGGCAAACGAATACACAATGCATTCCCCTAGGCCCATAAAGGTGAAGTATCATGTAGTCGACGTTCACATGACACCACTAGAAGAATAACACCACAACTTAAGCATCAAACCATTAAATATTACTCAACATAATTCACTACTAACATCAAGACTTCTCCCATGTCCTCAAGAACTAAACGAACTACTCACAAGACATCATACGGAACATGATCAGAGGTGATATGATGATGAATAACAATCTGAACATAAACCTTAATCCAATGGTTTCACCCAATAGCATCAATAACAAGAGTAATCAACACCGGGAGAGTTTCCCCTATGAAATAGACAAGATTCAGCCCTAGATGTTATAGCGGAGACGGAGTGCAGCGGCGGTGATGATGGTGTTGGCGGTGGAGATGATGATGATCCCGATGAAGTCCAGCTCGATGACGATGATGATGGCGACGATTTCCCCCTCCGGGAGGGAATTTCCCCCGGCAGATTTCTTCCTGCAGGGGAGCTTTTCGCTCTCTGGTGTTTTCCGCCTCGTGGAGGCGGCGGAATATTTTGATGGCCGTCCTCTCTGTGTTAGGGTTCCGAGGGGTCAAGTACACGAAGGGGGAACGGCTGAGGTGGGCCAGGGCCCCCAAGCCACCTGGCGGCACGGCTGGTGGGCCCGTGTAACAGCCCCAAGTTTGTGAACTGAAATTTTGTGAATAAATTTCCACTTTTGCATTTCATTCATGCATCATGGCATTATCTGCTTAAGTGCTCAAGTTGAAACAAAGATTTGGAAAACAAATTAAAAACAAATGGAAACCAAAGCAACCATTGTTTGTAAATACTCCAAATTCAAATGAGTTGTTATGACTAAAACAATTCAAATAGACATCCATATTTGTCAAGAAAGTTCCAAGAGTTCCAAATAAATATTTTTCTCTTGTTTTCAAAATTCTAAAGTAAATTCATTTTGGTTTTAACCAAAATGCCATAAACAAACTCTATGAACAAAAGTTATGCAAAACATTTTATTTGGCAAAACCAATTTTTGTGGTGCTTCTACATGATATTGGGAGGCTACATGAATTTTGTCAGAATTTTATAAAATGTTTAAGTGCCTTAATAAAATCACTAAACAGCTACTGGTTTTCAAAAGGGAAAGAAAAGGTGGGAAACCAGAGAAACGCAGGGGGGTATCCGCAAAACCGTCATCGCCTTCTGTAGCGACCGAGCGCGCCGAGCTGCTCCCGCCGCGCCCGCTCGCCGCCGTGCCATCCACTGCTCCCCTGCTCGACGCCGACCACCACGAGGTGGATAAGAACACCACCGAGGCCACTCTCTCTCTCTCTCCCCGATATTTCCCCCTGCTCCCTCGTCCTCTTTTCTGCCGCCATGGCCGAACCCTAGCTGGAGCTGCGCCGCCGCATCGCCGCCGTTCTAGGCCGCCCCGAGTAGATCTGAGACCGCCATCGCCACCGCCGTATCTGGTTCTCCTTCCCCGCACAAGGAATCGAAGAGACGAGCCCGGGATCGCCGCCACATTGCCGTCTTCCTCCTCTCCGGCCGCCGGACGTCGACCAAGCTCACGACCGCCTCCGACCTCCTCCGTCTACGCCGTGAGCACCCACGCGTCGAGGGTGAGCTCACGGTCCTGCTGGACATCCCCGACCTCTCTTTCGCGCTCTAAATCGCCGTGTAGCCGTAGTCTCCGCCGCGACCGTAGCGTACCTCCGCCGTAGCCCGTCGCCGGAGCATTTGCCGGCGACCATTGGGTCTGTGGCGCCACCAGTAGGTAGTCCGTAGCCGCGGACGTCGTTTGCGTTCAGTAGATTGTCCCCTCGCGCGCTCTGTCCATCCCGCGCGAGCTCGCCGCCGTCGGCGCTCACCGCATCCAGCGCGCCACGGGCATGGCCTCGTCGCGGTCAAAGCCAGCGTGGGCCTCGCTCGCCCACGTGGACGCCACCGTGGCCACGGGCCCAGCCGTCAGTGGCACGGGCTAGCCCAGGGCTGAGTGAAAAACGTTCCCGTGCGATTTTTCTGGAAAAATGAATAAAAGGCAGAAATATGTATAGAATTGTAAAATCAATAACTTTTTGATTACTTGTCCAAAAGTTACAAATGATATGCCAAAATGTTCAGAAGAACACAACCGGTATGTTGATATAACTCACACATCCAAATAAACTAGCTTTATTGATGTTTTATTAAAGTTAAGAAAATGGCAGAAAAGAAATAGATTTTAGAAAATGCATATCTTTTTAGTTATAAATCAGAAAAATGCAAACTTGGTCTCTAAATGACCAGGGGAAGAAACCTTACATTTTTCATGACAATTTCATGTTGAAATAAATACTGGACATAAGTGTTTCTTGCATTTCAGAAAAAGGGCAGAAATGAAGATGAATTTAGAAAATTCATAACTCTAATAATATTGCTCCAAAAATTAAGTTTAAACTACCAAAATGTTCAGCAACTAATATACCTCATGTTTCACCTTATCTTCCATCCTGGTTAATTAGTTTTCATGTTGCTAACATCATTTTGGTAAAATGGCAGCACTAAATCCAATATTGGAAATGCAATAACTTGTTATTGGTTAATCAGAAAAATGTGTTTAAACTATCCAAATGCTCACAAAATTATGAGTTGTCCAGTACCATAAATAGCATGCATTTTTGGACAAACATTCAGTACTGTACATTTTCAAAATTGGCTAATTCCATTAAGTTTAACTATGGGGATTAATCCAAATAAGGCAATAAATATATTTGGGACCCCATTTAACTTGTTGGTCATGTCTAATACTTCTATGGTGCACTTAAAATTTCATATCATCATGTGCTTGCGCATTGCACTGTTTTTATATGGTGTGGTATTTGATTGTGCTTTCCGGTGTTCTTATACATCCTTAGATCAAGCAGTCGGGGTTCCACCGCAATACCCTGACGACCCGTCTTACCAGCCTGCCGAGCAAGGCAAGCGTAACCCCCCCCCCCTGAGCATGTCTCCTCCTATGTTTTCCGCAAATATTTTCTCCACTATATTATTGCATGCGGTTCCAAATGTCAATTCGGTTGGATTAGAGTATCCTATAGTTGCATTATGTTTCCGATGCCAATACCTGTTCCCTCCTAATATCCATAGGATTACCTTGTTGGCCTGAGTTAATTAACTATGTACTGTATATGCTTAGCCATGCTTAGTTAAATGCTTAGTTGTCCGGTGGATATTTCGTTGTTGGAATTGTTGACGGAATGTCCGGATGATGGTGGAGAAATGTGGATACTGATAATAAACATGCTTAAAGGTGGGGATGAGAGGCCACATGGAATGTGGTGGGTTGTCTCGTTCTCGCCGCCTAGGTGCGAGTTCTCTACCTCTTGAACCAAGAATGAGCGCGCTTCCATTTGGTGGGGTATATGGAGCCCTCGTCGACCAACTAACTTGGGCGGGACTAGCCAGGGTCCTCTAGTTTGAGCTTCCATTTGCGCGTGCGTGAAGATGGTGGCCAAGACTGAGATGAGGATGGTGGTATTAGGACAATGAGTGGCCACGGGACAGGGTGTTGCAGGCATGGCTGTCCCGTCCTCACTGATGATCCTGGGTTAGTCTTTAACAAGGTAAAGGTTGTAACCGTTCCCACTCAGCCGGCTTTCCCCGGAAGAGAGCTACGTGTAGGCAATGAGCCGGGCAGTACCGAAGGCAAACACAGTGCACCCCTGCAGGGTTAAATCTTTTCGAAAAGCCGTGTCCACGGTTACGGACGAACTTGGGAAGTGAAGGTAAGACCATAGAATAACTTGAACGGAATGATTAAAACCTGAGTACTAAAGGTACTACCAAGAATGCAAGGCTGACTTCCTCGAGGGTGATTCGGGGAGGTGCCTTCGTAGACAGAGACAGTGGTTGATGTTGGTGGTTGTTGAAGATGATCAGAAGAAAAGAGTTTACTTCTTACCCCCTTTGAAAATATTCTGATTAGTCGATGCCATGGAGTTATGTCTTTTCTAAAGAAAACTAGCTTTATGCAAAACAGCCATACAACCTTTGTAAGCCAATCATCGAGCTAGTAGCTCTAATAATCTTGCAGAGTTCGTCGAACTCAACGTTGTTTATTTGATTTCAGAGGAGGACTTCTTCGACCTTGAAGGTGGGTTCTTCGTGGAAGTCGACGAGTAGTCTGGGGTTCCCAGGTGGCAGCTTGGGACATCTCGGAACATCTGGCGCTGGGAATGTTTATCTGTAGGCCTCTTAGGCCATAATTTGGTTCTTGTTGTTAGAACAACTTAATTTGCTTCCGCTTGATGTACTGTTGGGTCTGTGACCTCTGGTTGTAATATTTGCTATCTTTCTCTATTATAAGAGTTGAACTATAATGCTTTGAGTCGTAGAGTCTGTAATGTGCCAGTTGTTCCACAAGTCTTGATCTCTCTATTATGCATTGATAGTTGTGCCTGCGTTAAGGCATCAATCGGGGTGTTGCGTTGCCGATGATCCATTCCGAGCAACGCCTGCCAAAGGTTTTGGCCGGGGATTGGTAAACCCGTAACCTCCGTTTGTATCGCTTAACCGGTGACACACAGCATCACTGTATAGCAGTCGGGTCGGGGCGCCACAAGTTGGTATCAGAGCATGACTGCCTGTAGGAAACCCTTCTACTGGTCGATGTTGAGTCTAGTGTTGTGAAAATTATTTATAACCTAAAAATGAGTTGTGAAAACCATCTTAGGATTCTTTTTACTCCTTACCTGGTTACCCTCTAATCTTGGAGCCATCTTACCTCTATTTGATTTACCGAGGTGTCTTGGCCGTTGTTTCAAATTAGGGTCACGGGGTTGGGTTCCTATCCGTTCTGTGCTACTTCGTCAGTTGATTTACTTTAGTAAATCTAACTTTTGAACTTCTCCTGTTACAGATGGTTCGTTCCGGCTTGGTGGTTCGTTTGACTCGCTGCGAGGACACCCGCGGGTTTCCCGCCCTGCTCGCCGCCGCAGTGCACGGCCAGGATTGCCGTTGGTATCCCGAGTACGTGGTGTACCAGGAGTACCTTCCCCACCACCAGGGTCAGTTCTTCTGCGAGTGCCGCCTCCTGGATGATGAAGGGAATGCAGCGGAGTACATCTACGGAGGAGTGGGCCTCACCGTGACACAGGCTGTGCATGAGGCTGCACACACCGCCCTTTCCACTTACCGTGGTTACAACCCCTACCTTGCTAGTGATGAGTCAGATTTTCGTCACTTTCCTGCTTCAGCACAGGGTGCAGAGGGTATCTATCACGCTGTGTACTCTGAGGGTGAGGGTGAGGAGGATAGTGCGCACCGCGCACTGATTGAGCTAGTCCGGGCCCTGGACCTCCGTGCCCGTCAGTGGTACACGTACGCGATCGCTTCACGCGAGAGTCACCGGGCCACTATGAGGGATCTGGAGCCGTACTTCCTCAGCGGGACGCTTCCTCGCGCAGCCCTTCGGCCCCGTCCGTTGGTGCTACCTGACGATATGCGCAGCACCCGAGTTGGGGTACCGTGCCGTCTCCTGGACCCCTCCGTCAGCCTCGGGGTAGCCTCAACCTGCCGCCGTATGGCAATCAGCCTCAGAGTGCCCGCGAGTTCGACACCCCACCCGTTCGCTTCCCGGCGAACTTCTGGGGAGGCTACTAGTTTCCTCTCGCTGAGTATCGAGGAGAGTACCTTGCCTTCCTGCGTGATGTGCAAGCTACTCAGTATCAGTATCTAGTTGTTGCTTTATTTCTAAGGGAACTTTGTCATGTATCAGACTTGGTGACTTGTATCATCCGTACTTCCATTCTGTGTAACGGATACTAAAGCTTGTATGCTGGTACTCTTAAATATCACGTATGGATTGTATTACAGCTGGTGTATGTTGTATGCGTGTTTGGGTCCAAATATGCTGTCGCTAGTTGTTGGATGATACGTGAATGTCATGAATGTATGGCTGGTATTCCAAATAAGTTACTGCTTCTATCTCAACCATTTTTCGGAGGTAGATACTAATTGTGTCATTGTCAAATCTCCAGAATGGCTCGAGGAGGCCGTGGAGGCCGCGGTGGTCGCGGTAATCACGATGATGAAGAGGATGATCTGCCGCCACCACCCTCGATGGCTCAAGTCTTGATGGCCATTGAGGAAATCGTGGGCGCAATGAGCGCCTGTTGGAGCAGATAGTGCAGCAGAATGCACAGAGGAATGGCTGCAACACTCTCACTGAGTTCCTGCGCTCGCAGCCACCTACCTTCGCTGATGCTAAGGAGCCACTGGAAGCTGATGACTGGCTTCGCGCTCTGGAGCGCAAGTTCTCCGCGCTGCATGTCCCAGTGGCTGAACAAGTCAACTTCGCCACCTACCTTCTGACAGGTGCAGCTGGCTGTTGGTGGGAAAGCCATGTGGCTTTGCTCCCAGCCAACCATGTCTTCACTTGGGGTGATTTCCGCACAGCCTTCCGTGCCGAGTACATTCCCCAGCCGATCATGGATTTGAAGAGGAGGGAGTTTCTGGATCTGCAACAGGGACGTATGGACCTCCGCACTTATGGTTGTCAGTTCAACCATCTCTCTCGTTACGCCCCTCGGGACGTGACCAATGATGCCGACAAGCAGGAGTTGTTCCGCAAGGGGCTTGCGCCGAGACTCCGCTATGAGTTGCTGCCCTTCAGGTTCCAGAACTATCAGGAGTTGTTCAACCAGGCTCTTACTCTTGAGCAGGGAAGGAAGGAGTTCGAGGCTTCCAAGAGGCCCGCACAGGGGACCACCAAAGTTCCTCGGGTTCTGGGAACAAGAAGCGCAAGGTCTTCGTTCCCTATAGCGCTGTGCCGCGTGCTCCATTCATGCCGAGGGCCGCGGGATACAGGCCACCACCGCCGCGCCCCACTACTCCGACACTTGGGGCGAGCGGAAGTGGGTATCGCCCATCCGGACTTACCTGCTACACCTGTGGCCAGGCGGGCCACTACTCCAGGGAGTGCCCCCAGAAGACACCTATTTCGGGGACACCTGCACGAGCCCCCGCCACTCCAGCTGGCAAGGCTGGCCCTAACGCGCGTGGTCGCCTGAACCACGTCTCTGCAGAAGAAGCTGAAGAGGACCCCGGAGTTCTCATGGGTGAGCTACGAATCAACGGCAATACAGCTACAGTTTTGTTTGACTCTGGAGCATCGCATTCATTCATATCCATAGCATTTGCAAAAGATCACAACATACCTTTCGAGAAGATGAGACGTCCGTTGGTGATCTCTACTCCTGGTTCCAAATGGCAAACCGATGGGGTTACTCCTGAGGTCCAGATTAATATAGGTTCCTTGTCTTTTCCTTATGCCTTGGTAGCTCTGAAGTCCAAGGGCATTGATGTCATACTGGGCATGAACTGGCTAGCCAAATACCAGGCTAATCTCGACTGTGCCGCCAAGACCATTACTGTGACCGCTCCTTCCGGTGACATTGTGAAGTATTGGCCTGCAACCTCAAGACCTCCGTCCGCCATCGTACCCACGTCACCTGAGATCCTTCTTTGCTTTATGGAAGGCGAATCCCCTCCTGAAATACATGAAATACACGTGGTGTGTGACTTCCCGGATGTGTTCCCGGAAGATTTGCCTGGCATGCCCCCTGATCGATGTGTGGAGTTTGTCATAGAGTTGATGCCGGGTACTGCTCCGATTTCCAAGAAACCCTACCGTATGCCGGTGGAAGAGTTGGCTCTGTTGAAGGAGCACATTGATGAGCTGTTAGCGAAGGAGTTCATTCAGCCTAGCAGTTCACCTTGGGGTTGTCCGGTACTCTTTGTCAAGAAGAGGGATTCAACCGTTCCTCGTTTGGTCTCCGATTATAGGCCGTTGAATGCGGTGACAATCAAGAACAAGTATCCTATTCCCCGGATCAATGATCTGTTAGATCAGTTAGCTGGTGCAACAGTATTCTCCAAGATGGATCTGAGGTCAGGGTACCATCAGATAAAGATCAGAAAGGAGGATATCCCAAAGACGGCCTTCGTTACTCGCTATGGCCTATATGAGTATACTGTCATGTCCTTTGGTCTCACAAATGCTCCAGCTACTTTCATGAGGCTCATGAACTCTGTCTTCATGGATTATCTTGACAAGTTTGTCGTCATTTACATTGATGACATCCTCATCTATTCCAAAACCAATGAAGAGCATGAGGAACATCTTCGTTTGGTTCTGACAAGACTTCGAGAACACCGCCTCTATGCCAAGTTCTCCAAGTGTGAGTTCTGGTTGGATAATCTCGTCTTCCTTGGTCATGTGATATCCGCTAATGGCGTGGCTGTCATTCCCGACAAGATTCAATCTATTCTGGATTGGAAAACTCCAATGTCAGTCAAGGACATTCGTAGCTTTCTTGGATTAGCGGGTTACTACCGCCGATTCATCGAAGGTTTCTCCAGGATAGCCAAGGCGCTCACTGACCTTCTCAAGAAGGGTATAAAGTTCGAGTGGACGGACAAAGCTGAAGAGAGCTTCAAAACACTGAAAGCCAAACTCACGTCTGCTCCTGTGCTCGTCCTGCCGGACACCAGCAAGGACTTCGTCGTCTTCTGTGACGCCTCCCTGCAAGGCTTGGGCTGTGTATTAATGCAAGAGGGCCATGTGGTGGCGTATGCTTCTCGCCAGCTGAAGCCGCATGAGCACAATTATCCTACTCATGATCTAGAACTTGCCGCTGTTGTTTATGCTCTGAAGCAGTGGAGACCATACCTGTTTGGTAACCGTTGCGAGATCTTCTCGGATCACAAGAGTCTGAAGTACCTTTTCACCAGCCGGATTTAAATCTCAGGCAAAGGCGTTGGTTGGAGCTCACGGACTATAATGTGAGTCTGAACTATCAACCCGGCAAGCAAACGTCGTGGCTGACGCACTAAGCGGAAGTCCTATTGCAACAATCTGATGATCGAAAAGGCTCAACCTGCTCTCTGTAAAGAGTTCGCCCGTTTGAACCTGGAAATTGTTCCCTCTGGCTACCTTGCAAATCTGGAGATCAAGTCTACTCTTGAAGACCAGATTAAGGATGCTCAAAGCAGGATGAGGGTATCCTTCATATCAAGGAGAACATCGCTAGCGGGAAGGCCAAATGTTTCTCAGAGAATGAATCCGGAGCTGTTTACTTTGGTGACCGTCTGGTAGTGCCAAAGAACCGGAATTTGAGGGAGCTGATCCTCCAAGAAGCTCATGAATCACCTCTCTCCATTCATCCCGGTAGTACCAAAATGTACCAAGACCTCCGACAACGATTCTGGTGGACTCGTATGAAGCGGGAAGTCGCCAAGTATGTTGCTGAATGCGACACCTGTCGTAGGGTAAAGGCTGAACATCAAAGGCCTGCCGGCACTCTTCGCCCTATTGCAGTCCCTGAGTGGAAATGGGATGAAATTGGTATGGATTTCATTACTGGACTGCCGAAGTCTCCAAGGGAAATGATGCCATCTGGGTAATCATTGATCGGTTATCAAAAGTGGCTCACTTCCTCCCTGTTCGTGTTGACATCACCGCTGCTAAGTTGGCACATCTGTATGCTTCTAGGATCGTCGTACTTCACGGCGTTCCCAAGAAGATAATTTCTGATCGTGGAAGCCTATTCACATCCAAGTTCTGGACTAGTTTCCAAACCGCTATGGGCACCCGTCTCAACTTCAGCACCGCGTTCCATCCTCAAACTGATGGTCAGACCGAAAGAGTGAACCAAGTTCTGGAAGACATGCTTAGGGCATGTGTAATCTCTTTTGGCAAGGATTGGGAGAAGTACCTTCCTTTCGCGGAGTTCTCCTACAACAATAGCTATCAAGCTAGTCTGGGTATGGCTCCATTCGAGGTCCTGTATGGAAGAAAATGCCGCACTCCGCTGAATTGGTCTGAGACCGGAGAGAGGGCACTCTTTGGTCCAGATGTTATCAATGAAGCTGAAGAGAAGGTGAGAATCATACGAGAGAATCTGAAGATTGCCCAGTCTAGGCAGAAGAGTTACTATGACAAGCATCACCAGGAGATTCATTATGAAATTGGTGATAAGGCGTATCTTCGCGTCTCTCCACTTCGTGGCATTCGCCGCTTCGGGATCAAGGGAAAATTGGCCCCTCGCTATGTTGGCCCTTTCACCGTTCTGGCCAAGCGAGGCGATCTTTCTTATCAGTTGGAGTTACCGGTCATATTCCCAAATGTGCATGATGTGTTTCATGTATCCCAACTTCGCCGTTGTTTCAAGGATCCTATTCATGGAGTCAATCATGAGGAGCTGGATATCCAGGAAGATCTTACTTATCGCGAGCATCCTATCCGTATCCTGGATGAAGCAGAAAGGAAGACTCGTAACAAGACCACCAAGTTCCTGAAAATTCAGTGGTCTAACCATTCCGAAGAAGAAGCAACCTGGGAAAGAGAGTCTAGTCTTCGTGAGGAGTATCCCGACTTCCTTCCGCACTCGTAGAATCTCGGGATGAGATTCCTGTAAGGGGGGTAGAATTGTAACAGCCCCAAGTTTGTGAACTGAAATTTTGTGAATAAATTTCCACTTTTGCATTTCATTCATGCATCATGGCATTATCTGCTTAAGTGCTCAAGTTGAAACAAAGATTTGGAAAACAAATTAAAAACAAATGGAAACCAAAGCAACCATTGTTTCTAAATACTCCAAATTCAAATGAGTTGTTATGACTAAAACAATTCAAATAGACATCCATATTTGTCAAGAAAGTTCCAAGAGTTCCAAATAAATATTTTTCTCTTGTTTTCAAAATTCTAAAGTAAATTCATTTTGGTTTTAACCAAAATACCATAAACAAACTCTATGAACAAAAGTTATGCAAAACATTTTATTTGGCAAAACCAATTTTTGTGGTGCTTCTACATGATATTGGGAGGCTACATGAATTTTGTCAGAATTTTATAAAATGTTTAAGTGCCTTAATAAAATCACTAAACAGCTACTGGTTTTCAAAAGGGAAAGAAAAGGTGGGAAACCAGAGAAACGCAGGGGGGTATCCGCAAAACCGTCATCGCCTTCTGTAGCGACCGTGCGCGCCGAGCTGCTCCCGCCGCGCCCGCTCGCCGCCGTGCCATCCACTGCTCCCCTGCTCGACGCCGACCACCACGAGGTGGATAAGAACACCACCGAGGCCACTCTCTCTCTCTCTCCCCGATATTTCCCCCTGCTCCCTCGTCCTCTTTTCTGCCGCCATGGCCGAACCCTAGCTGGAGCTGCGCCGCCGCATCGCCGCCGTTCTAGGCCGCCCCGAGTAGATCTGAGACCGCCATCGCCACCGCCGTATCTGGTTCTCCTTCCCCGCACAAGGAATCGAAGAGACGAGCCCGGGATCGCCGCCGCATTGCCGTCTTCCTCCTCTCCGGCCGCCGGACGTCGACCAAGCTCACGACCGCCTCCGACCTCCTCCGTCTACGCCGCGAGCACCCACGCGTCGAGGGTGAGCTCACGGTCCAGCTGGACATCCCCGACCTCTCTTTCGCGCTCTAAATCGCCGTGTAGCCGTAGTCTCCGCCGCGACCGTAGCGTACCTCCGCCGTAGCCCGTCGCCGGAGCATTTGCCGGCGACCATTGGGTCTGTGGCGCCACCAGTAGGTAGTCCATAGCCGCGGACGTCGTTTGCGTTCAGTAGATCGTCCCCTCGCGCGCTCTGTCCATCCCGCGCGAGCTCGCCGCCGTCGGCGCTCACCGCATCCAGCGCGCCACGGGCACGACCTCGTCGCGGTCAAAGCCAGCGTGGGCCTCGCTCGCCCACGTGGACGCCACCGTGGCCACGGGCCCAGCCGTCAGTGGCACGGGCTAGCCCAGGGCTGAGTGAAAAACGTTCCCGTGCGATTTTTCTGGAAAAATGAATAAAAGGCAGAAATATGTATAGAATTGTAAAATCAATAACTTTTTGATTACTTGTCCAAAAGTTACAAATGATATACCAAAATGTTCAGAAGAACACAACCGGTATGTTGATATAACTCACACATCCAAATAAACTAGCTTTATTGATGTTTTATTAAAGTTAAGAAAATGGCAGAAAAGAAATAGATTTTAGAAAATGCATATCTTTTTAGTTATAAATCAGAAAAATGCAAACTTGGTCTCTAAATGACCAGGGGAAGAAACCTTACATTTTTCATGACAATTTCATGTTGAAATAAATACTGGACATAAGTGTTTCTTGCATTTCAGAAAAAGGGCAGAAATGAAGATGAATTTAGAAAATTCATAACTCTAATAATATTGCTCCAAAAATTAAGTTTAAACTACCAAAATGTTCAGCAACTAATATACCTCATGTTTCACCTTATCTTCCATCCTGGTTAATTAGTTTTCATGTTGCTAAAATCATTTTGGTAAAATGGCAGCACTAAATCCAATATTGGAAATGCAATAACTTGTTATTGGTTAATCAGAAAAATGTGTTTAAACTATCCAAATGCTCACAAAATTATGAGTTGTCCAGTACCATAAATAGCATGCATTTTTGGACAAACATTCAGTACTGTACATTTTCAAAATTGGCTAATTCCATTAAGTTTAACTATGGGGATTAATCCAAATAAGGCAATAAATATATTTGGGACCCCATTTAACTTGTTGGTCATGTCTAATACTTCTATGGTGCACTTAAAATGTCATATCATCATGTGCTTGAGCATTGCACTCGTTTTTATATGGTGTGGTATTTGATTGTGCTTTCCGGTGTTCTTATACATCCTTAGATCAAGCAGTCAGGGTTCCACCGCAATACCCTGACGACCCGTCTTACCAGCCTGCGAGCAAGGCAAGCGTAACCCCCCCCCCCTCTGAGCATGTCTCCTCCTATGTTTTCAGCAAATATTTTCTCCACTATATTATTGCATGCGGTTCCAAATGTCAATTCGGTTGGATTAGAGTATCCTATAGTTGCATTATGTTTCCGATGCCAATACCTGTTCCCTCCTAATATCCATAGGATTACCTTGTTGGCCTGAGTTAATTAACTATGTACTGTATATGCTTAGCCATGCTTAGTTAAATGCTTAGTTGTCCGGTGGATATTTCGTTGTTGGAATTGTTGACGGAATGTCCGGATGATGGTGGAGAAATGTGGATACTGATAATAAACATGCTTAAAGGTGGGGATGAGAGGCCACATGGAATGTGGTGGGTTGTCTCGTTCTCGCCGCCTAGGTGCGAGTTCTCTACCTCTTGATCCAAGAATGAGCGCGCTTCCATTCGGTGGGGTATATGGAGCCCTCGTCGACCAACTAACTTGGGCGGGACTAGCCAGGGTCCTCTAGTTTGAGCTTCCATTTGCGCGTGCGTGAAGATGGTGGCCAAGACTGAGATGAGGATGGTGGTATTAGGACAATGAGTGGCCACGGGACAGGGTGTTGCAGGCATGGCTGTCCCGTCCTCACTGATGATCCTGGGTTAGTCTTTAACAAGGTAAAGGTTGTAACCGTTCCCACTCAGCCGGCTTTCCCCGGAAGAGAGCTACGTGTAGGCAATGAGCCGGGCGGTACCGAAGGCAAACACAGTGCACCCCTGCAGGGTTAAATCTTTTCGAAAAGCCGTGTCCACGGTTACGGACGAACTTGGGAAGTGAAGGTAAGACCATAGAATAACTTGAACGGAATGATTAAAACCTGAGTACTAAAGGTACTACCAAGAATGCAAGGCTGACTTCCTCGAGGGTGATTCGGGGAGGTGCCTTCGTAGACAGAGACAGTGGTTGATGTTGGTGGTTGTTGAAGATGATCAGAAGAAAAGAGTTTACTTCTTACCCCTTTGAAAATATTCTGATTAGTCGATGCCATGGAGTTATGTGTTTTCTAAAGAAAACTAGCTTTATGCA
This sequence comes from Poa pratensis, assembly GCA_947311845.1. Classification (NCBI taxonomy): domain Eukaryota; kingdom Viridiplantae; phylum Streptophyta; class Magnoliopsida; order Poales; family Poaceae; genus Poa; species Poa pratensis. Next base: position 34,245,649 of record CAMZMU010000095.1, read on the forward strand.
AAACAGCCATACAACCTTTGTAAGCCAATCATCGAGCTAGTAGCTCTAATAATCTTGCAGAGTTCGTCGAACTCAACGTTGTTTATTTGATTTCAGAGGAGGACTTCTTCGACCTTGAAGGGGGGTTCTTCGTGGAAGTCGACGAGTAGTCTGGGGTTCCCAGGTGGCAGCTTGGGACATCTCGGAACATCTGGCGCTGGGAATGTTTATCTGTAGGCCTCTTAGGCCATAATTTGGTTCTTGTTGTTAGAACAACTTATTTTGCTTCCGCTTGATGTACTGTTGGGTCTGTGACCTCTGGTTGTAATATTTGCTATCTTTCTCTATTATAAGAGTTGAACTATAATGCTTTGAGTCGTAGAGTCTGTAATGTGCCAGTTGTTCCACAAGTCTTGATCTCTCTATTATGCATTGATAGTTGTGCCTGCGTTAAGGCATCAATCGGGGTGTTGCGTTGCCGATGATCCATTCCGAGCAACGCCTGCCAAAGGTTTTGGCCGGGGATTGGTAAACCCGTAACCTCCGTTTGTATCGCTTAACCGGTGACACACAGCATCACTGTATAGCAGTCGGGTCGGGGCGCCACAGCCCGCCGCACCAGCTGGTGAGGAGGGCCCACCTTGGCCCTTCTCAGCCTCCCCTTTTGGCCTCCTCCGTCATCTGGTAAAATAGGGACTTCCATATGTCTCCTTCGATTTATTGATCTTCAGAAATAGTGCATCTCGACGGTGCTTTTTCCAGCAGAATCCTGACTCCGGTGTCCAATTCTCCATTATTCATCAAACATGCAAAATAGGTAAAATAACATAAGTAACACTTCTAAATATGAAATATATCGATGAATAGCAGTAAATTATGATATAAAATAGTGATGCAAAATGGACGTATCAACCCCCCCAAGCTTAGACCTCGCTTGTCCCCAAGCGAAAACTGAGCTCAGTAAACATGACCACAAGTTTATGGAGCAAAGTGTCGATAAATAAAATACGGACAAGAAGCATCACATTCATTGATACACAAGTCATTCTAGACAGCAACTTCCCTTCATATAATCTAACTTGAAATAAGTAAAGGGAACCACGATGAAGTGCATAAAGAGAACCATGATTGGTGAAGGCAAACTTAAACTCTTGGTCAGAGAACAATTAACAGATCATACTTATCTTTCGAGAAGAGTCTTTATATCAGAGCTTATATAGCAGAACTTACATGCCTTAATCATAACAGTCTCCTTACAGTCATTGATAACTTTCAAAGTTATATTCATTCGGATAAAAGCTATTGTGCGAAACAAGGAAATGAGAGATATGATTAGAAGTATCAACACATATAACTAATTGGATCTCAACAACTCAAATGCTTGCTTGAGATAGAGAGGAATGGGTTTACTGACTCAACAATAATGTAAAAGATAGGCCCTTCGCAGAGGGAAGCAGGGATTAAATCATGTGCTAGAGCTTTTAAGTTTTGCAAAGCATATAGAGAGTATGAAAATAGTTGTTTGAGCTATGTATGTCGTTGTCAACGAATCGTAGTAAAGTGAACACTAACCCCTTGTCAACCAGACTTTCAAGAGCGGCTCCCATGAAGGACGTTATCTCTACCAGCAAGGTAGATCATCCCTCTTCTCTTTTGTTTACACATGTATTTTAGTTTCTTTATAGTTGACACTCCTCCCAACCTTTTGCTTACACAAGCCATGGCTAACCGAATCCTCGGGTGCCTTCCAACATTCACATACCATGGAGGAGTGTCTATTTGCAAATTAAGTTGCTTACTGATAAATCAGGGCAAAACATGTGAAGAGAATTATTAATGAAAGTTGTAGTTAATTGGGACTGGGCACCCCATTTGCCAGCTCTTTTTGCAAATTGTTGGATAAGCGGTGTATATGCCACTAGTCCATTGGTGAAAGTCTGTTTGACAAAAGTGCTAGAGAAACTCTACAGAACCCTCATGAGCTAATAAACAGTGACACAAAACTAGGAGTAATAAGTTTTGAATAATTTAAAGGTAGCACATGAAGTATTTACTTGGAATGGCGCAAAATACCATATAGTAGGAAGTTATGGTGGACTCGAATGGCAATGGTTTGGCTCAAGGTTTGGATGTATGAGAAGCATTCCCTCTCGATACAGGTCTTTGGCTAGCAAGGTTATGTAGCAAGCATAAGAGTTGAGGGATACAAACAATTATACAAGTGATAAGAATAATCATGCAATCTTCCTTAGAAGCACAAATAGTTTAACTTAAGAATACTAAGCTTATGAGCTACAAAGAAAGAAAGATCATGGAATAATATATTTGCATGCACTCCCTCTCTCTACTTAAGTCTCAAAGTATTGTCTACTACTGACCAATGCTAAGTTTGCCAAAACCAAAAAGATTAACTTGGTGCTCTAAAAAGTGATCCCTATACTAACAACAAGGTTATCAATATGAAAGAGAATTGCAAGCTAAAATAAAGTATGCAGAAAGTAAATGATAAAACTTCTCATTAATATTTCATAACGGCAACTCACACCAAGGGATACATAGATAACCAACTAAAAGAGAGATACTTCCACATTGCAAACCATCATATAAGATAACTTCCCTACTCACGATATGACTTTATGGAAAAGTAAAAGGTAAAGATAATGATGTGATACCGCGGCACTCCCCCAAGCTTGGAACAAACCAAGGGGATGCCAATACTTATGATGAATTACTCCTTCGGTGGTGGTGGCGGTATGACTTGGATTGGAGTAAGAAACCGTTCCAGCATTCGGCGGAGTCTGATATTCTCTTCCTGGAGTATTTCCACCTCCCTCCGCAGGGCTCGGTATTGATCACAGAACTCATCTGTAACTCGAAGTACTTCCGTCACTGCCGGAAAAGAGCTGTAGTCCGGAATAGGTGGTATTGCTCCCTGCAGGTTATGAGAAAAAGCACGTTGAGCGTTAACCGATCCCACAAAGGTGGGCTTCCTGACTGCAGGCTGTTCTCCCTTTGTTGACGGCATCCCCTTTACTTCCTTCATGACGCTTTCATCTTTGCTCTTGACTTCCTCCTTCAGCTTGGGGTCTTGAGTCTCGTCTTCCAAAGGCTCCTTGCCCTTGTTGTTGTTGTTGGAGACCATGGCGCTTCTAAATCTGAAAACAATATCTGGACAGAAACAGCTCGAAACGAAACACGATGAAAAGGCGAGATACGAACCTCGGGGGTTCGGGTGAGTTATATAGCAAAAAGTTTTACAACATAAGGAAGGTACAGGAGGAAACCTGATCGGAGACGAGCTCCGGGGTGCTCAAACCACCAGGCGGCGCGGCTGGGGGCCCACCGCGCCGACCTATGGTTTGGGCACCACGGGTGCCGTCTCCCATCCGGTTCGGTCTCTTATTTTTCCATATTTAATAAAAACGACGAAAATATCTTCTAGAAAGTTATTCGCGAAACTTTTCTTACCGAAACTGTTACCTATTCGAATCGAATTCTGCAGTCCCAGAAAAATGTTCTTCAATGAAAGTTTCCGGAGTCACCACTTTAATTGTATCAACCTCTTCATTAATAGAATCTCCAGAAATATAATGCTTGAGTCTTTGACCATTTACCACTTGTGTAGAGTTATCTTTCAATGAAGCAATTTTTATTGCACCTGAACGATACACCTCCACAATAACAAATGGTCCTTCCCATTTTGAGAGTAACTTTCCTGCAAAAAATCTGAGACGAGACCTATACAATAGAACTTTCTCACCAACATTAAATTCTCTTTTAAGAATTCTCCTATCATGCCATCTCTTAACTTTTTCTTTAAAGAGTCTAGCATTTTCATAAGCCTCACTTCTCCATTCATCTAAAGAACTTAATGCAACAACCTTTTCTCACCGGCAAGTTTAAAATCTCTATTAAGTTCTCTCACTGCCCAATAAGCTTTGTGTTCTAATTCTAAAGGCAAGTGACAAGCTTTACCATAAACCATTTTATAAGGAGACATGCCCATGGGGTTCTTATAAGCAGTTCTATAAGCCCATAAAGCATCATTTAACTTACTAGCCCAATTTTTTCTAGATTTATTAACAGTCTTTTGCAAGATAGATTTAATCTCCCTATTTGACAATTCTACTTGTCCACTAGTTTGAGGATGATAGGCTGAAGCAATTCTATGATTAACACCATATTTAGCAAGAGTCTTTCTAAAACCACCATGGATAAAATGAGAACCTCCATCAGTCATAAGATATCTAGGTACACCAAACCTAGGAAAAATGACATCTTGAAGCATTTTTAAAGAGGTCTCACCATCAGCACTTTTAGTAGGTATAGCTTCTACCCATTTAGTGACATAATCAACAGCAACAAGTATATGAGTATTACCTTGTGAAGAAGGAAAAGGACCCATGAAGTCGAATCCCCAACAATCAAATGGTTCAATAACAAGAGAATAACTCATAGGCATTTCATTGCGTCTAGAGATATTACCAACCCTTTGACATTCATCACAAGATAAAATAAACTTTCTTGCATCCTTAAAGAGGGTAGGCCAATAAAAACCTGATTGTAGAACTTTCTGCGCAGTTCTATCTCCAGCGTGATGCCCTCCATAAGCACTTCCATGGCATTTCCTCAGTATTTCCTGTTGTTCATATTCAGGAACACATCTTCGCATAATACCATCGACTCCTTCTTTATATAAGTGTGGGTCATCCCAAAAGTAATGCCGCAAGTCATAAAAGAATTTCCTTCTTTGCTGAGCTGAAAAGGTTGGAGGCAAGTACTTGGAAACAATAAAGTTAGCATAATCAGCATACCAAGGACTATCTCGCGAACTTACACTTATTGCAGCCAATTGTTCATTTGGAAAGCTATCATTAACAGGAATAGGATCATAAGGAATGCTTTCCAATCTAGACAAATTATCAGCAACAGGATTTTCAGCACCTTTTCTATCTATGATATGCAAATCAAATTCTTGCAAAAGAAGTACCCATCTAATAAGCCTTGGCTTAGCATCTTTCTTTTCCATAAGGTATCTAATTGCAGCATGATCAGTATGAATAGTGACTTTCGAATCAACTATGTAGGGTCGAAATTTGTCACAAGCAAAAACTACAGCTAGAAATTCTTTTTCAGTAGTGGCATAATTCTTTTGAGCAGAATCAAGAGTTTTACTAGCATAATGAATAACATTTAACTTTTTATCTACTCGCTGCCCAAGAACAGCGCCTACAGCATAATCACTAGCATCACACATAATTTCAAAAGGTAAATTCCAATCAGGTGGTTCAACTACAGGAGCGGTGATTAAAGCCTTTTTCAAAGTTTCAAAAGCTTCCTTACAATCATCATCAAAAACAAAGGTACATCTTTTTGAAGAAGATTAGTAAGAGGCTTGGAAATTTTAGAGAAATCTTTAATAAACCTCCTATAAAAACCAGCATGACCAAGAATACTACGAATACCTTTAACATCTTTGGGACAAGGCATCTTTTCAATTGCCTCCACTTTAGCTCGATCAACTTCAATACCTCTTTCAGAAATTTTATGTCCAAGAACAATTCCTTCATTAACCATAAAGTGGCATTTCTCCCAATTAAGAACAAGGCTAGTTTCTTCACATCTCTGCAAAACTTTGTCAAGGTTGTGCAAACAATTATCAAAGGAAGTTCCATAGACGGAGAAATCGTCCATGAAGACTTCCACAATTTCCTCACAAAAGCCATGAAAAATAGCAGACATGCATCTTTGAAAAGTAGCAGGAGCATTACATAAACCAAAAGGCATACGTCTATAAGCATAAGTTCCATAAGGACAAGTAAAAGTAGTTTTCTCTTGATCTTGCGCTCTCACAGCAATTTGAGAAAACCCAGAATACCCATCAAGGAAACAAAAGTGAGTTTTCTTGGACAACCTCTCAAGCATTTGATCAATAAAAGGCAAAGGATAATGATCTTTCTTAGTTACTTTGTTAACCTTTCTAAAATCAATGCACATCCTATAACCAACTACTACTCTTTGAGGAATTAGTTCATCATTTTCATTAGGAACAACGGTAATTCCTCCTTTCTTAGGAACACAATGCACAGGACTTACCCATCTACTATCAGCAATAGGATAAATAATACCAGCTTCAAGAAGTTTTAATACCTCATTTCTTACCACTTCTTTCATCTTGGGTATTAAACGACGCTGATGCTCAACAACAGGCTTTGCATCAGGTTCCATGTTGATGGCGTGCTGACATATAGTAGGAGAAATTCCCTTCAGGTCATCAAGAGTATATCCCATAGCTCCGCGGTGTTTCCTCAACACTCCCAATAACCTTTCCTCCTCTGTACCTGAAAGTTTAGAGCTGATAATAACAGGATATATTTTCTTATCATCAATATAAGCATATTTAAGATTATCAGGCAGAGGTTTCAAATCAAAAACAGGATCCTCCTTGGGTGGCATTGTGGTACCCAAATCTTCCACAGGTAAATTGTGTTTGAGCATAGGTTGACGAAGGAATACTTCATCAAGCTCATTCCTTTCTTCCCTGAAGTTCTCACTTTCATGATTCTCCATATGTTGCTGCAAAGCATTGTTAGGAGCAAGAACAATAGATGCAAGTTGAGCAATTTCAAAATCCTCACTAGGCAATTCAGTTTCATAAGGTGCTTTAGCAAATTTAGAGAAATTGAATTCATAAGATTCACCAGCAAATTTAGTAAAGATTTTCTCTTTCTTACAGTCTATAACAGCACCACAAGTATTCAGAAAAGGTCTACCAAAAATAATAGGACAACTATCATTGGCAGCCGACCCAAGTACAAGAAAATCAGCAGGGTATTTAGTCTTACCACAAAGGACTTCGACATCTCTAATGATACCAATTGGAGAGATAGTTTCCCTATTAGCAAGCTGAATAACCACATCAATCTCTTCAAGTTTACAAGGAGCAATTTCGTGCATAATTTCCCTGTAAAGCTCATAAGGAATAGCACTAGAACTTGCACCAATATCACATAAACCATAATAGCAATGATCACCTATCCAACAGAAAGCACAGGAACACTAGACTTCCTAGAACTTTTAGGATGTGAGACAATATTAGAAGCATCCTCACAAAAGATAATGTGTCTATCTTCTAAATTTTCAGTGACAAGATCTTTAACCAATGCTACAACAGGTTCAACAGTTATTTGCTCATCAGGTTTGGTAGTTTTCTTATTACTTTTACTAACAACACCAGTTATGATAGTATGTTCCTTAATCTTATTAGGAAAAGGAACTTTTTCAATATAAGGTTCTGGAATAATGCGATCAGCAACATTAACCTCAACACCTTTAGATATATGAGAAACAGATTCATCTTTATATGGTTCATGATAATTTTTAAAACCCTCCTTCGGCAAACCGAAATAGGAAGCAAAGGCTTTATAAAAGTTTGCAACAATTTGAGAGTCAAGACCATAAGTAGTGCTAATTTTGCGATAATCATCAGTATCCATAAATTTTTAACACACTCAAAGTCATAGTTTATACCTGACTCCCTACCTTTGTCATTCTCCCATCCTTCAGTGTTCTCCTGAATCCGATCAAGAAGGTCCCACTTAAACTCTTCTTTATTACGAGTGAACGATCCAGCACAAGTGGTATCCAATAGAGTTTTATCTTGAAAGGAGAGTCTTGCATAAAAGTTATCAATAACAATATTACCAGGAAGCTCATGAATGGGACATTTGAGCATTAATGCCTTCAATCTCCCCCACGCTTGAGCGATACTCTCTCCATCATAGGGCCAGAAGTTATATATGAGGTTCCGATCCTTATGAATCTCACTTGGAGGATAGAATTTGGAGTAAAAGAGAGGTACAATTTCCTCCCATCCAAGAGAATACCCATTCTTCAGCAGTTTATACCAATGTGCAGCTTTACCAGACAGTGATAGAGAGAATAATTTCTTCTTAACTTCTCCCATCGAGATACCTGCACACTTAAATAACTCGCACAATTCATGCAGAAATAACAAATGATCTCCAGGATGGACAGTTCCATCTCCTGCATAGCGGTTATTTGTGACACGTTCAACAATTTTCATAGGAATTTTGAACGGTATTACCTGCTCATCTGGCGCCTCCTCTACTACCTTAGCAGTGGTAGTTGTTTTCCCAAATAGGAATTCAAGAGAAGACCCCTCCATAATGAGATATAGCAGCAGGCAAAAATAAAAACAGCACGTACAATAAATGTTTCCCTTACCAATTCCACTTACCAATAGCGCTACACTCCCCGGCAACGGCGCCAGAAAATAGTCTTGATAACCCACAAGTATAGGGGGTGTATCGTAGTACTTTCGATAAATAAGAGTGTCGAACCCAACGAGGAGCAGAAGGTGTTGACAAGCGGTTTTGATGAAGGATTCACTGTAAATGCTCACAGACAAGTTTTTAGGAGTTTTTGATATGACAGATAAATAAAGTACAAGTAAATAAAATGCAGTAATAATAGTTGCAGCGAGTGGCCCAATCCTTTCTACAGCAAAGGACAAGCCGGTTGTTGTACTTATAATGACCAAACGTTCTTGAGGACACACGGGAATATTGTCAAGTGCTTTCGCTTCATATAGTTGATTAATCTTCATTGTTTTGATAAGTGTTGTGTGGGTGAACCTATGCTAATGCACCGCCCTTCCTAGGACTAATACATACTTGTGATTATACCCCTTGCAAGCATCCGCAAATACAAGAAAGTAATTAAGATAAACTAACCACAGCCTTAAACTTTGAGATCCTGCTATCCCTCATGCATCGATATACCAACGGGTGTTCAGGTTTCTGTCACTCCGGCAACCCCACAATTGGCAAACGAATACACAATGCATTCCCCTAGGCCCATAAAGGTGAAGTATCATGTAGTCGACGTTCACATGACACCACTAGAAGAATAACACCACAACTTAAGCATCAAACCATTAAATATTACTCAACATAGTTCACTACTAACATCAAGACTTCTCCCATGTCCTCAAGAACTAAACGAACTACTCACAAGACATCATACGGAACATGATCAGAGGTGATATGATGATGAATAACAATCTGAACATAAACCTTAGTCCAATGGTTTCACCCAATAGCATCAATAACAAGAGTAATCAACACCGGGAGAGTTTCCCCTATGAAATAGACAAGATTCAGCCCTAGATGTTATAGCGGAGACGGGTGCAGCGGCGGTGATGATGGTGTTGGCGGTGGAGATGATGATGATGATCCCGATGAAGTCCAGCTCGATGACGGTGATGATGGCGACGATTTCCCCCTCCGGGAGGGAATTTCCCCCGGCAGATTTCTTCCTGCAGGGGAGCTTTTCGCTCTCTGGTGTTTTCCGCCTCGTGGAGGCGGCGGAATATTTCGATGGCCGTCCTCTCTGTGTTAGGGTTCCGAGGGGGTCAAGTACGCGAAGGGGGAACGGCTGAGGTGGGCCAGGGCCCCCAAACCACCTGCGGCGCGGCTGGGGGCCCCCGCGCCAGGGTGAGGAGGGCCCACCTTGGCCCTTCTCAGCTCCCCTTTTGGCCTCCTCCATCTTCTGGTAAAATAGGAACTTCCATATGTCTCCTTCGATTTATTGATCTTCAGAAATAGTGCATCTCGACGGTGCTTTTTCCAGCAGAATCCTGACTCCGGTGTCCAATTCTCCATTATTCATCAAACATGCAAAATAGGTAAAATAACATAAGTAACACTTCTAAATATGAAATATATCGATGAATAGCAGTAAATTATGATATAAAATAGTGATGCAAAATGGACGTATCAGTACCTCTTGTCCTAGGATATGGAACAGGCCCATATCAAAATGACAAGACAAACAAACAAGATGAAAAACCTCAACACCCTTTTTATTTACCATTGGAATAGCTTTTTATTGTAAGGTGTGTCATAGATAATTCACCATAGCATGTAAGTAAATTTCCACCATGAATAATGCATGGCTTAGATTAGCGGCCCAGACGTCTCTCTAACCATTTATACAAACTCATTTGAACTACTTCATTTCCATCTCATTTCACCATGATAGGCATCCATAAACAAAAGTACATGATATCAACTAAATGAGATGAAGGAGCATGTTGAAAGCTTTGCATGTGACAGCACATATGGGCTAACTCCCAACCTCGAACATTTATCAAGCCAGTAGCATCATAATCTTAATCACAATGGGTCATGTTTTATTTATTGCAATGATAGTAAAATGTGCATCAAGTTCGCGAGAGCTATATAACCAACTTTTCCCATGGCAATCAATAACATAATCATTTTCATTCAGAGGTATAGATAACACGAATATCATGATGAACATACTCGGAATAGCATATAGCTAGTAGGTAGATATGGTGGACTCACTGGAATAACTTGGTTGAAGGTGTTGGAAACAAGTTTTTGCTTGTTGGAGTTTTTGGGCCAGCAAAAGGGAGAAAGTTGACCATCTAGATGCATGCATGAGTGTCCATAGAACTAACTAATCCATGTTAAACAAAGTGAAATAACTTTCAGCATCAAAACATGAATAAGTGATAACTCTTGATAAAGCATTTACATATTATTACTCATTAATAAGCTCATGAATCATGCAACTATATGTATCATTAAAAATCAACTCAAACATCCCTTTTCCCATCATGATAATAGCATCCATAATATTTCAACCATATTTCCAGTAGCTCTCTCATATATAATTGATAGTGTGGTGGTCTCTCAAGACTCAAACAAAAACAAAAAAAATCGATGCTCCAAGTTTATGCGATAAAGTGTTTCGATCGAAAAACAGAAGTTGGACGTGTGCAAACCAAGAGTGTGTAGGTACAGCGGGGTTGTCTTCACATCCCCAAGATTATGGTCTTCACCATCCTTGGATAGCTCTTGGTGCATCTCCTCCAATCCCTGTGAAAAAACTTCAAAACACCGTTTCTCCCATCTCTTTTCTGTGGGGTGCATTAATAGTGATAAACAAATAGGTTCCTTGCTGCATATAATCCTTGAACAAAAATTCATATGACATGTCCAGAAAGTGTATAATGTTGTATGCCTACTCATAAACTCAATTGGATCAAAAGATTCAACTTAAAAAATTAAAGCATGCATCAAACAAAATGGGACAGAATCTGTCCAGAAAAACAGCAGCAGCAAAACGTATTTTTCTACCCTACTAACTTTCTCGAAAATTCTGAAAAAATTCATGCATACAGAGGATGAAAAGTTGCAACTACAGTTCAAATATGAGATCATTCGGAGTTACAGAATAAGAATTAAAAATCATACCGTGCACTGATTCGTGCATGAATAAAATCTCCGAACGCTATAAGCAACTTTTCAAGACCAAAATGGGTAAAACTTGGCACTTTGTTAAAAACTCCAGAAACTAACTAGACACAAAATCTCTTGTTATAGCAAGAGGACACAAAGAAAATCACACACAAAAATAACGGGTTGCCTCCGCAAAGCGCTTTCTTTATAGCCATATAGTTAGGCTTACTTGGTATCAAGATGGTTGAAGTGAGGTGGCTTGGCATCCCCAAGCTTAAATTCTTGTACTTATTTGATATATGTAGGATGAGCCTAGGGGTACATCCCCAAGCTTGAGTTTTTGTCCCTCTTGATCTTGTTCATCACCCTCAATTCAACCTTAAAATTCTCTTTACACAACACTCGTCACAAACTTGATTAGAGGGGTTAGTGCCTTCATAAATTAAATCCACATAGGCACAGCAAAGACATATCATGAATTGATTTTAAACATTAGCTACTGTTACTATGGTTATGTAATGCTCCTTGATCAAAAGAACCGCACAAAACACAAGTAATGAGAGTAATGCAGAATAAAAACAGGATATGTCAAAAACTGGACAGCGAATTACTATTATCACTCTTTTTATTTGGTTTTAGCTTTGGGAAAAGTTTAAATGATAGAGATTTTGCAATGGTTCCATTGGCATGAACAACACATGTTCAAGGTCGACCCCAACTTCTCCATTACTCATCCTTCTCATTAACTTTCCCAAATTTTATAAAAAATGAAAATCCTAAACTAATTGTCACAAATCAGTAGGTAAAGATATTTTACATGTTGTGAGGATATAAAGGTGTGCTCAAACCGAATAGGAAGTTAAAGCATAAAGAACACACCACAGAATATCAAACCATCAACTTTTAAGTCTAACTCTTTTCCTATGCATTGGCATTTTATATATGAACTAGGGAACTTAACGCGGCAATGCCGCGCCCGTGTGGTAAATAAAATTTAAATTTTGGTAATGTGCGCATTTAGAAATTGTGTAGGTTTGGAAATTTTTTGAAGTTTGGAAAAGTTTGCATTCTGAAATTGTTTAGTTTTTGAAAATTGTTCAAGTTGGGTGTTATAGATTTGATTTCTGTTTACTTTTGCGAGGTGGTCAGATTTGGAAGATATTTAAAAGTTTAAAATATCTAAAATTGAAAATTAATCATACGCCATAAATAGTCAGCATTTTTTTTTTGTTTATTCAACATATTTTTTCATATTTTGTTGATGGATATAGTTTAAGTTATTGATTTTGCAGCATTTAGTATATTTTGGAAATTGTATAAATACCTAAAACAATATTTGTAAAGTGTTTTAAATTGTTTGGAACATGTTCTATTTCAAATTTTGTTTGTTGATTCAGCTATGTTTATTTGGAAAATAAGTTTGGTATAGCTACAGATTGTTGAAAATTAATGTAAAATTATGCGGTATTACTATTATTTTTCGTTGGTGAATTTTTTTTTTGTAATATGTGTAAGTTTGGGAAGTAGTCATATATATTTGAATATTCTGTAACTCGTAGAAGTACGGAAATATACTCATATATGTTTGAATTATAAAAAATAAAAAAATACATTGTGAATTAGGGGGAAGTTTCGGTATTTTAAGTATGTTTAAGAGTTGTTTAATTTTGTTGTGTCAATAACCATGGTTAATTTTTTCGAGCATTCGTGAATTCGATATAACTAAGTAGGATTTATTTTTTAGAAAGCATTTAGGTATGTTCAATATTTTTTCTCATGGACTATGAATTAGTTATGAATTGTTTGAAAATTAATGTAAAATTCTGCGGGGTTACTATTATTCTACGTTGGTATTTTCCGTTGGTGAATTAGTTTATATGGGAAATAAATTGAGAAAATAATGTTGTAGTGCAATATAGATCGTGCTGATAAAAATAATGTTAATAAAATTAGTTTTGGAAAAGTTATGCGGTGAAGAAACGTATGTTTTATTCTGGTGGGACATTATGTACAGTAGTGATTTTTTCAAAATATTCACTGAATTGAAATCTTCAAATATGTTTGAATTAGGACATAAGTAGTTATTATTCTAGAGCCGACCAAAAATCGAAACCGATTACGGGAATGGAACCTACTCGTCGGCAAAAAAAAAATCGTGTATATATTTTCTGGAAGTTTCGAAAAAAAAAAATGTAGTGCAATATAGATCGTGCTGATAAAAAATAATGTTAATAAAATTAGTTTTGGAAAAATTATGCGGTGAAGAAATGGGTGTTTTATTCTGGGGGACATTATGTACAGTAGTGATTTTCTCAAAATATTCACTGAATTGAAATCTTCAAATATGTTTGAATTAGGACGTAAGTAGTTATTATTCTAGAGTCGACCAAAAATCGAAACCGATTACGGGAATGGAACCTACTCGTCGGCGCGAAATTTTTTCGTGTATATATTTTCTGGAAGTTCCGAAAAAAAAACCCACCGTAGCTACGCACTGTAGCTACTGTAGCACGCTACAGTGCGACGCTACAGTGGAATCGCACTGTAGAGCTACAGTGGCCGAAACGCTTCACGCCTTTATATATAGTAGTGATAAATAGCAGCAATTTTGTGATAACCAATGCATGTAGTGATCAGTAGCATGCATTTTAAATAACATAGAAACATAAAGAGGATTCTTATCTCTTCCTCTCTCATAATAGTTGCAAGCATTAAAGTTAAACATACCCACATAGTTTTGAATAGAATCACCACATAAAGACTTATCATCTAATGAGCATAATGGATCATCAAACTCAATTAAATCACTTTCATCCTCAACGGCTTCCCCAAGCTTAAACTTTTCCAGAGCATTAGCAATAAAGGTGTTCAAAGAGTTAGTACCACAAACATGAGTGTTATGCAAATAAAATTTAATTTTCTCCTCAAACACTTCATGTCCTAACTCAAGATAGATATTATACAACTCTAAATTTTTTTGGTTCTTTTCCATTTTCTAATTTTTTTGTGTTTTAGATTTATATGTTAGTATGCAATGCAAACAAGAATAAAAGTTTAGCACAACGCTCCCCGGCAACGGCGCCAGAAAAGTACTTGATAATCCCCAAGAGCAAGGAATCACTGTAGCACAATTCGATAAGTATTTGAGTGTCGAACCCACGAGGAGCTGAAGATAAACTATCTATTCTCTAAAGCCCTATACCCTCTTATATGGCCTTTTATGCAAAACAATAAATATGAAAGGATCTAACTAATGGAAGCAAGTGACGTGGAATGGATTTATCTAGTAGCAAGTTTCTCAAGCAAGTTTCAGACACAGGTTTCTTAGAGCAAGTTTCTCTCAGCAGTTTTCTCAAGCAAGTTTCTCAAGCAGCAAGTATCAAATATCTCAAGTAGCAAATATCTCAAGTGAGCAAATGTTCTAGCAATTGTTATTTCATTCGCGTGGTTGTCACAATTAGTGAAGCACATGTTTCAGTCTTAGTTGTTTTTTTTAGGTGGGAGCCATAAATAGGTGTAGCCAAGTAAATGAGCAATAACACAACTCTCATGATGGATCTCATGGCCAAATAAATGTGCAGCACAAGAATTATTAAGACATAATTGTCCCACCATAGCCTTAACTTCTAGGGTCCCCCATATATATCCCTCATAAAATAACTTCAAGTCTCAGACACCGGTTTCTCTCTACTCCGACATGTCCTACTCAATCCATTACGCTACGGTGATCACCTTACATGCATTCCCCAACATATGCGTGCACTCATATATTGTACATAAAGACAATCATAAAAGATAACAACACTTGTATGCAACCAATCAACGAACTATTTCACAAGTGCCATGAACAAATCACTTCTCAAACACAGATGGGAGACACAATAGATCAAGAGAATAGTATATTGCACCACACATCATGTTTGCCAAGAGTTTACAGTGGGGAGATGGAGATGATCTTGCTGTAGATGTCGATGATGAACACGCCGGAGGGGGGTGGAGCCCTGGAGGTGATTCCAGCGGCGTTTCCCCCCTCCGATCTTCTCCGGCGGCAGCCTTCTGACTCTCTGTTTCGTGGTTTTCTGTTTCTCCGCCGCCTCTTTTCGCGAAATGCCAGGAGACCTTTTTTATAGGCGTTTTTAGGTCAAGACGAAGTCGGTGGACGAAAGATCGACGGCCACGGAGCTCCGAGGTGGAAACGAGATAGGCCCACGCGGCCATGTACTTTAGGCCGCGTGGGACCCTCCCATTTCCAGCCTGTTGGTCTTCTAGTCTTCAATTTAAGCCCATTGCGTTCGTCTCGAAAATTCTGAACCGTACTCTTTGACCTTGCCCTTTTTGGAGTCCCGAAGCTCCCGGAAAGTCTGAAACACTAAAAAAGACGTTTTCTGGAAAAACAGGGTTAATTCCAAATAAATGGGAAAACTATGAAGTATTCCCAAAATCATTATAAAACATTGATATAACCCTTATATGATGCAAATATGATTGGAATATAAGCAATTAAAGTGCAAAGTTCATGTATGCATTTTACATGCATCAGAAACGCACGCCTCCGACGCACGGGCCACGCCTGGCAGTGACACGGCCACGCCCTGCCGTGGTCAAAGGCGTCGTCAAAGGCGCGTGCCGCGTGGCGACTCCTCGTTTTCACGGCCGGCGGGCGGCCAGTGAGCCGTCGCGTCCTCTGCTCGCCGGAGTGAATGCGGCGCGCCTTTTCGAGGCGAGCGGCGTTAATGCCACCGCTCTCCGGCGGCAATAAAAGGTGAGCGCCGGCCTCCACTCATCGCCACTCTCGCCCTCGCCGTTCTCTCTCCCTCAACCTCGCCGCTCCTTCTCCACTCGAAAAACCGCCGCCGCTCTCCTTCTCCATGGCCGGCACCTGGAGGCGTACCGGCGGCGCCGCAGCCAACGGCTTCGCGCCGTGCACCTGCTCAAGGAGGAGACGGAGGCGCTGCGCGACAACGGCTATCCGGTGCCGCCGGATATGCGTGTTTGCCACGGGTTCGTCATCGGCGTCAACGGCGCGCCGGTGATGCAGCCCCTGACGCGGACGAGCCGCGGCTTCACCGCCACGGTAAACACGCACTACTGGCGTGACCTGACGCCGGAGCAGCGTCAGGACCCACGTTGGGATCCGCGGAACCCGGCCAACCATGGCCGGTACGAGGCGGCGTTCCAGCGCGCCTACGAGGAGGAATTCAACCGCTGGGACGGCCCCGGCCGGCACCGACGGACAAGAACGTCGCCGGGCGCGAGGCGTTCTGGAGCGCGCCCGGGCGCACGCTCCAGTTCGTCATGAACCACATCGCGAACGGCGGCTCGCTCCTGACGGCGGCGCCGCCACTGCTCCGGCCGCCTGGGCACCTGCGCCACCTCCGGCCAACCAGTGGGCGCCGCGCGCGACGCCGTCCTCGTCGCGCTCCACGGCATCATCGTCGCGAGCGTCGTCCTCGCGCTCGTCCTCATCCCGCTCCCGCGCCTCCTCTCTGCTAACGCCGAAGCCGGAGCAGATGAAGGTGAAGGCGGAGCCGAAGCTCTCGCCGTTCATGGCGGAGCTCATAGCGGCGCAGGAGGGGACGGACGACGACGCCATTGCGGCGGTCGTCGCGGCCGCGTCGATGGACGACGTGCCGCCGCTCGACGGCCCCTCGGCCTGCGCCTGGTCGGCGCGCGATACCGCCAAGGAGAAGGGCGTGCCCTTCTTCGACCTCACCGTCGACGGCCCAGGACCGAACCGCGTCAAGGAGGAGGACGACGGCGGCGCGTGGACCGGCGGCGGCGCAGGGAGCAGCGGCGGCGTGAAGGAGGAGGTGAAGGAGGAGGAGGAGGAGGAGGATGACCCCTACTACGCCTTCAGGCGCCGCTACTGCGGCCGCCAGTAGATTTAGGTTTAGTTTTTTTAAATTTCATTCAAATCTGTAAACTTTTCTAAAATTTGAATGAAATTTGTCAAAGTTTAAATTTAATTTTTTTTAGTTTGGGCGGGGATCGACGGCGCCCAAATGGGCAAGGTAGTCCGGACGGCGCCCAAAGCGGCGAGTGGAGATGCTCTAAGTTAATCAAAAAGATAAATGAGAAATGGAGAATGTGCCCTCTTGTAGTCTTGTCGGCTCGCGCCCCAAAGAGGCCCACACGGCGAGCCGAGCCTGACAGTGTTCCAGAGTCGTGTGCCCCGCCGCTCGCCGTCTCTCGCTTCCACCCCCGCTCCGGCCGCCCCGCGCTCTCCGCCCCCGCGCCTACTACACAGCACTACAGATGGGTGGCGGGAGGAAGCGGCGGCGGCAGAGCGACGGCCCGGATGCCCCGCCGAAGATGCACCCGCGCAACCGCTACGCCGCCGCGGCGCCGGACTTCCCGGCGCTGGCGGCGCTCTACCCCTCCTTCGCCCCCTTTGTCTCCGTGTCCGCCGGGGGAGGCCGCGCCTCCGTAGACTTCACTGACTTCGCCGCTACGCGGGAGCTCACGCGCGTCCTCCTCCTCCACGACCACGGCGTCAACTGGTACGCACACGCACCCTGAACCCCTAGCACGCGTCGGCTGCTGTTCCTGTCTCGCTTGCATCTGTTCGCTCCTATAGAACTAGCTGAGCTGCTCGTCTCTCTGATGTTGTGCTGCCGGAGAATTAGCTGCAACGGCATTGCTGGATTCCACAAATTGTAGTCTAACGCACCTATCGCGTTAGGAATTGCTGATGCTACTCTTAGAAGTTCTGAAATGGCTTCAGAGCTCGGGAAGCTGTCAGTTTTATGTTCATGTTAGTCCTGTGCACAGCATTTCGTAGCCAACAAAGATCATTTGATTTGTCTTATTGTGGTTGCATAGTACTAGTAAATAACTAATGAAGTCCTTCTATATAGATCAAAAAATTTGCCGAAAATGATCTCGACAGGAAGTATATGATGTTTCTTGTATTGTTGTTCAGCTTCGCCAGCAACGCCACTGCGAATTTCTGTAGAGTTTCCATGTAAAGAATGATGCTCAACGTACGTACTACGTTCCTAGATGCCTTTACTCTTCACTTTGGCCTCGCTGTACAGCGGTTGATTTTCATGTCGCAATCTCAATATATGTTTTGTTGATGTAGTTGTCTTTTTGAAGACATTTGAGATAAAGATTTTACATGATTTATTCAAGTTTAAACTGTTTAATGTAGGAACATTGTATAACCAAAGTTCAAATAGAATCCTTATTTAGCAAACTGACAGCTCCCACGTTTTCTAACAATAAGAGATTAATAGACGCTTGATAAAAAAAATCATTGAAATACGCCATGCACACTATGTCTTCATATGTTCTTTTTTTTTTATTTGTCAATTTGTCATATAATAGGGTTTGTCGTCAATATCAAATTTCAATATGTGAGCATTATTTAAATCAATACTACTGTCAGGTGGATTCCAGATGGACAGCTTTGCCCTACTGTTCCAAACAGATCCAACTACATCCATTGGATTGAGGACCTTCTCTCGTCCAATCTCATACCACAAATATCCAACTCAAGTGAGAAAGTGAGAGGTTTTGACATAGGCACAGGTGCCAATTGCATCTACCCTCTTCTCGGAGCATCATTACTGGGCTGGAGCTTTGTTGGATCTGGTACGTTCTTATATTTCATCAAACATAAACTAGGGTTCTCTTAGTCACCTACTTAGCTAAATTAGAAGGATCTATGCTGATGCTCAGTTGGATTTTTATTTGTAGACGTGACTGATGTTGCCCTTGAATGGGCTAAGAAGAATGTGGAGAGCAACCCACATCTAGCGGATTTAATTGAGACCAGAAATGCAAATGAAGTCCCCTGTTCTTCCATGTCTGAAACAGTTGTCGAGGAAGCAGTCAGGGAGAGCACTTCAGAGCCAGTGGAAAATGTGGCGAGATCAATATCACCCATTCTTGTGGAGAACACTAAGAAGAATGTGGAGAGCAACCCACATCTAGCGGGTCTAATTGAGAACAGAAATGCAAATGAAGTCCTCTGTTCTTCCAAGTCTGAAACAGTTGAGGAAGCAGTCAGGGAGAACACTTCAGAGCCAGTGGAAAATGCGGCGATATCAATACCACCTATTCTTGTGGAGAACACTAAGAAGAATATGAAGAGCAACCCACATCTAGCAGGTCTAATTGAGATTAGAAATGCAAATGAACTACCCTCTTGTTCCAAGTCTGAATCAGTTGCTGAGGAAGCAGTCAGGGAGAACACTTCAGAGCCAGTGGAAAATGCGGTGAGATCAACACCACCTATTCTTGTGGGTGTTGTGAAGGATAGCGAGATCTTTGACTTCTGTATGTGCAATCCACCTTTCTTTGAGAGTATGGAGGAAGCTGGCCTTAATCCAAAAACTTCTTGTGCTGGAACTGCTGAAGAGATGGCTTGCCCTGGTGGGGAGCAGGCCTTTATAACACGTATAATTGAAGATAGTGTTTCCCTTAAGAACTCTTTCAGGTGATTCAAATCTTATCTTGCAGTGGTGATAGTATGTTATATTTTTTTTCTGTTGTTCACGATGTTTCTAAATTTTTATAGGTGGTTTACATCGATGGTTGGCAGAAAAGCAAATCTAAAAATATTAGTATCGAAAGCCCATGCAGTTGGGGCCTCAGTTGTGAAAACTACCGAGTTCGTGCAAGGACAAACAGCTAGATGGGGCCTTGCATGGTCATTCATTGCTCCAAGAAAAATGGTTGTAAGATCCAGTATACCAGGAAAAGTCCACCATTCTTTCATGCTTCAGGTGGGCAACATATCACCTTTTGTTCCTTAATAATGCATTTTCGTCGCTTACAGCTCCCAAGTCCCATTTGAGATACCGTTGGTTTTAGCTGTCTCTATCACAAAAGGTTACTGTTCTTGAATGAGAGGCTTCATCTTGAGAGAACTATCTTCTCCAGTTCTCTTTATTATTATTATTACCATATTATGATCTCTGCATCATTTAATCTGCATTCCTTAAATGTCACGTCTAATTGTTATTTGCAACCTTTTTTGCATCCTTGTTGGCCTTGCAATAAGATTGAATTAAAACTGCTGGCTAGCCTAACATAAAACTCTATTCGTCTCCTCATTCTTTATATGTAACCTATATTTTTGTTTTAATTATTTTTACAGCCAGTCGGCTACTATTTTCTCTTTAACTTCTGTGCTCAATGTATGTTCTTTACCTGATGAATTTCAGGGTCTTCGACGCGGAAGTGGTGCATTTCAGGTGTTGAAGTCAGCTGAGACCTATTTCTGTGCATCTAATCTATCATGTAAAACCGACTCTCTGTCATTTTCTATTGACGTAAGAATCCTCGTTAACCTTCCACCTATTTATTTTCTTAAATTACTTAGGATAGAGATCCACGCTGATCTGTCATTTTTGTACTTCTGTAAAGTCTTAGTATGTCAATCTCTTGCTAAGAGTTGTATGAAATTTCGTATAGGTTACATTGTCAGATGAGCAGACCAAGTCGGCAATACTGGATAGTGATAACCTTCCTGGTTCTATTGGAGACAACTCTACCAAGCTGCATAGCACAGTTACAGGAGCATCCTTTCGTATTTCGGTATGTCGATAACATATTGTATATTACTCATCTGGTACCTATTTTGATGTTGTCTCCCAAACAGTTTACAAATTTACTTCTTGCATAGGTTTTTGAACAGATGCCTGGCACACTGCTAATCAAAGGTTCATTATTGAATAAATCACTGTCAGGTACCCTTCGTTCTCTATGTGAAAAATATCACTTTTCTCGGACAATCTTGCTGACACTTTTTTGGTTTGCTTCTAGATATAGCATGCTTAAATTTTCCTGTTCTTTTAGCTTCTAGTTTTTTTTAATCATTTTCAACATACGTGTGGGCCTAGATTCCAAGATATTTATAACGGAAAAGGAGTGGATACAAGTTGACCTTACAATCCAAGATATTTATAACGGAAAAAGAGTTGAGGATACAAGTTGACCACACAATGCTAGATACTTACCGAGTGGTATAGAGTTTCTGGACAAGCACCCCACGAAGCAAAGAAACAAACTACCAAAGACCAAAGTGACAGTCTGATGTAGAAAATGCTGTAGCATTATCCTGTGCTACTTTGCCAAGCTATGCTGGTCCTATAGTCATGGCACGGTCCTGCTAATAGTTGTCTATCCAGTAAAGAAGGGTTGCAATGGTGCTGATGCCTAGCTTGTTCTGTTCACTGGCTCTGGACAGCTGGTAGTGGCTGCTAAATGCATGATCGAGATAGAATAATTGACACTTGGACGTGCTAGTGACCATTGGGAGAGGTTGGTCCGTAGGGGCAGAGCCTGTAGATCCAGGTCATATGGCATGTTGGTTTATGAAGGAGCTTCCTTTGTTATTGACCATCCTTGCCATTGACAACATCCACACACACACGAACTTGCAGCTGATCTCATAGGTGAATACGATATCACTTCTCATATTCAGATTGCATGAAGCCAGGGTGGGGTACATGATGTTTTGTTGTGTTTCTGCATTGCATATGCATATACATGAGTACTTTGCTCATTCCTGACCTAACCCTGATGGATTCTGACCTACACTTGAGTGCAATATTATCTCATGCATACTGCAAACAATAGCTTCTCTGTCATGATTGCAATGCTCGAGTTCTGTTATTGTCATGGCAAACTGGCAAATGACACTGAACCACTGGTAATCCATTCCCTTCGCAGGCACGTTCTCATCGTTGTTCTCGCAGCTGGAGGATACGCTGAAGACAGAGTTCGTCAGCAAGGCCCGGTAGCTCAAGGCCATCATCCATCCACCCACCCTCAGGCCCTTGAGCAAGCTGATCAGGCTATGATGATCCCTTGGCGACCTCCACTTGTCTGAACTCTTTTCGACGCCAAGAAACGTGAAGCGTGGGCATCATGAGAGACAGGCAGCAATGGCCCCAGCCAGCCGGTAGCCACAAGCAAGCAGGGGGGGCTCTGTCTGAGTTGTTGATTGAAGGCAAAACCTTTTGCACTGAATTATGACGAGCATGTTTGCTGTCCTGGCGTTCCGTTGCCTGTCCGAATCCGGAAACCGACTCGACGGTTCGAGAACCTTGCTGTATTCTCTACAGATTCCTGCAGCGACAACATCCACCACCCCTTTGTTCCGTGACCGTGCCTGCCACGCTTTTAGAAATGCACCGCGTCTGGCTGCAATTTTGGTTTAGCAGAATGGCAGCTGACTATGACAAGTGTCTTTTATTATGGGATATATTCTCACTTTCGGCTGCTCCTTTTACCAATCTACAGCGATGGCTGGCTTTATTGCAGTTTAATATCTTCTGGCTGTATTTCACTCTCATATGCCGTATGGCATGACTAAACGTGAAAAGTAAAATGTTGCAGCATTGTGCTGCTGTGGTGCCTCGATGAATCTTTTCGACTGGACCATGAAATCCCTGTTGACGACCGTTTATGGCTACTCTGACAAATCTGACGGCATGCCGTAGCTGACTTGTTAAACTTTGGCAACGAACATGGTAGCCACTCTTTGTTTCACTGTCGCTGATTCTTGATGGCCTGTCATATATTCCATATTTTTAGCTTTTGCCTCAACATTTTTGGAAATTGTCGCGACCAAATTCTCAACAACAATTTTACGAGTCGTCGACGGTTAAACGAAACAGAACGTGACAAATTTTAACCAAAATCCAGATTGATGACCAAACAGAGATCTGATGCCAATCTAGACTCCTTTTTTCCTTTCTGATAAACAGATGCCGTGTAGAGTTCCTTCATAACACGATTTATATCAGATTAAGGCACGTAGCAGCATCTGATTCCCGTGTATTACGCCGGATCCAAGCAGGGCTGCTCGCGCTGACAGCTGTCGTCCCATACGTGCGAGAGACCGGGACCCCCACGTCAGCCTCTCCCGTCCAAACACATCATCCAGGCCAGCCCTGTCCGTCCGTCCCAATCCTGATCCAATCGCAGCCGTCAGATCTCGCTTTCCGCTTCGCGTCTCGGCTTCCTCGTGCACCCGCCGCCCGCTATATATACCCCGTCTTCTCCCTCCCCACCGATCAAAAGATAAGATCGACCCCATCTCTCCAGCGCAGAGAGAAAAAAACCTTTGACCTAGGTTTCGAGAGCTTCATGGCGATGGAGGCCAGGCAGAAGGGGACCGTCAAGTGGTTCAACGACACCAAGGGCTTCGGCTTCATCAGCCCCGACGACGGCAGCGAGGACCTCTTCGTGCACCAGAGCTCCATCAAGGCCGACGGCTTCCGCTCGCTGGCTGAGGGCGAGGCGGTCGAGTTCGAGGTCTCCCAGGGCGACGACGGCCGCACCAAGGCCGTCGACGTCACCGGCCCCGACGGATCCTTCGTCCAGGGCGGCGCCGGCGGTGGTGGCGGCGGCGGGGGCGGGTACGTGTCCGCGGAGGCGGCGGATCTCGCGGCGGTGGTGGCTACGGCGGCCGCGGAGGCGACGGATCTGACCGGTTCGGGGGAGGTGGTGGTGGGTGGGGCGCCCCGAGGAGATCCGGCGGCGGTGGCGCCGGTGGGGCCTGCTTCAAGTGCGGTGAGCCTGGCCATATGGCCAGGGACTGCAGCGTCAACGGCCCTGCTGGCGGCGGCGGCGGAGGTGGTGGAGGTAGCGGCTGCTTCAAGTGCGGCGAGATCGGCCACATCGCGAGGGACTGCTTCAACGGCGGTGGCGGTGGAGGAGGTGGTGGAGGCGGCGGCAACTGCTACAACTGCGGCGAGCCGGGTCACCTCGCCCGCGACTGTCCCACCAACAGCGGCTTCGGCGGTGGTGGTGGCAGGAGCTACGGCGGCGGCGGCAGCCGTGACTGCTACAACTGCGGCCAGCCCGGCCACATGTCGCGCGACTGCCCGGCCCAATGAGTGATCGCCGCCCCCTATATAGATCTCGCTTAAATACATCTCGTTCGTCTTGTTGGAGTACCACCGGTCTTAGTTTTGCCGATCTGGGCCAGAGTGCCCAGCAGCCCCTGTTACTTGTTTTTCTTTTGCCCTCTCTTCGAATCCGCCCCAAGAACTCGTCGGTCAATCAGTCGGTCGCCCCCAGTCGGTCAGTGTGATAATTTTGCTACTATGAATTTGGTCAGTCTCCGTTGATGTTTAAAGAATTGTGATGATGGTAATTTTTGTCCTGTGATGATTTTATTACAATCTATGCACAATTGGGAGAATTCTTCCTGTGATAGTACAACTGCTAGAATTATTTATGTGATCTGTTCTTAATTAACTACAGCAGTGCTTTAGTTTATCTGCTGCTGATGTTGGTATGGGAAAGTGAAGTTTTGTTTTGGTACAGTCTGGATTGATGAGGTAGTGGCGCTGGAAAGTTTTACTGCTGCTCGTGCTGATACTTTCGCTGTGAGATTGGAATCTAGGGGTGGCACTGGTGTCAGCTCCTCAACCATGGGATGTCATGCCCTTTTGGCTTTGGTTTCTTGTCCAGTAGTTGTTGGGTTTGTCTCCATGCCATTGCACCAGTCTGTGACTGTGCTGCATTATGAAGTTTGATGACATGATTAGTAGGTATCGATTTTTCTTACCTGTAGTAGGTCAGGTAAGTCTGTGTAAGTTTACACATTGCACTACTGTGTGCTGCCATGCCATGATAATATGATATGGCTGATCATTTCTAGAAGATGACACATTGATTCTGAATTTCATCAGGTGAAAATTGTCTACCCCATGCGTTTTGGTCAATTATTAGATATAGCAAGTTTATCTCAAATTACTGCTGGTGCAATTTGTCCTTTCACTTGGGTCGGATCTGACGACTGACTCATGGATCAGTTTAGACACAAACTAATTGACTATAGTGCAATTTGTACTTAATTACCTGGGATCTGGTCTTCTAGTACTATCATGGTGGAGGATAGGATAGAAAGTTCATGTGCATGTGCATGTGCAGCACAGTTTCTTACTCCGTAGATGTGATCCAAGAGAACTGAACACACTGGCCGGCCAAAGTATTCATTTTATTTTATTTTATTTTTATATTATATTGTGTCAGTTATTTCCTCTATAATAAATTGAAAAATAAGATTCTGGAGATTGAGGCCTCGGGGCTCTGGCTCGCGCTACCTGCCTGTCGGCATGTGACGTAAGCATCGTCAGGTGGCCGGCTCGTTCTCATGCTCCAGTTTTTACTGACCAGTCCAGTCAATACTGGTGTCACTATGTTGCTTGCTTCTGTCAATGTGTCTTTCCTCCATTTTTTAGATAAAGGTGTCTTTCCTCCATGCTTTGCTTCTGGTTGTCGGATTTTGTGTGTGAATGCAGCATCTCTGGATGAAGTGAAATATGAATTCTATCGACATCAGTTTTACTAGTGTACAGTAATAGTGTGTTTCTGTTTGTCATGTGAAAGTAATGTTCTGTTTGGATGATGATTTGTAATTTTGGGAAGCTATTGAATCTTGGTGGGGTGGCACCGGGTGTCAATTCCTCAACCATGGGGTGCCACGTCATGCCTTTTGGCTTTATTTTCTTGTCAGTAGTGGTTGCGTTGTCTACTTCCAAGGTACTCCCTCCGTTCGAAAATAGATGTCTTAGCTATCTCAAAATTTGAATCTATGTAAACAATAGACTACCTGTCTGTTGCATTACTGAAATTAGATAACAAGATTAGCAAACGAGTGATTTCTGGCACCTGGAATGAAATGTACTCAAGCCGAAGATGCTGATGATTACCAAGCCATAATCAAGCCACAGAATAGTTTCCTGTAACCTAATAGCGTGTTGTGTGTTTGGTCCAGGATTCAGTATCTACTTGACGTCAGATACATTTTCCATCTTGCGAAAATGTCAGTCCCATTATTAAATGTCACACTTGATCAATTTGATTTAGATACATCTACGTTGGTGTGGTAAAGGCCACACTTGATCAATTTGATTAGATACTTCTACCTTGGTGTGGCGCGTATGGAGGAAGGATAGGATAAGACACAACAGTGAGGCGAGGCTTTGGGTCACCGCGGGTGCTATATAAGTGGTTGAGTGAAATAATGCCAGAGAATATATCCATGTAATAAATAATACTTTTAATTTCTTGTAAATTTATTCTTAATTGGACAATGCTAATCATCTTTGCGAGTGCGCACGAATGTGGACCGCAAAACAACAAGGTCGTCCGCGTCACCTTCTCCGGCGAGTGTGCCTCTCCCACAGCCAATGCCGGCCGGACCGCCATCCACCCCACCGACACGCTGCATGCGTCCCGCCTAGCCCTAGCTCCTCCTCCGTCGGTCCACCGCCACCCGGCTATCTTCCTCTAAACCCACCCTTATTTTTCAGCGCTAGCGACACCGCATCCCCAAGATAAGTTTCTGGCTCGCCTCCGCGGCTGCGACGGCTCGGGCTCGCTCCGCCGTTGCCGACTCGAGCTCCGGCACACGGGGAGGGAGGAGAAGAAGTTACGCGAGGAAGAGGAGAAGAAGCCGCTCTCGCACGAGGGCACGAAAGTGTTTTCGTTCCAAATTAAAGTAGTGTCACACGCCGAATAAATTTTCCGTCTTGTCAAAATGTGGATCCCACAATTAGTGTCACACTTGTATCAGTTATATCAGATACAAAATAAATATCACCTGACAGTGCAATATGTGCTTAATTACAGTACTTGTGATCCTCCTGTACATTGGCATTGTTATATCTTGCCTTGGCGCGTACGGGGGAAAGGATAGGAAGATAGAAATAAAACACAGGCTCGCCGGCCGGACCGAGATCCAGTGCCTCGCTATAGGCAAGGCACAGGTTGCCTTGAGGCCCCAAATCCACCATCCATCTGCCATCCGACGGTCACAACAAGTCAACACGAATTAGACCAGGTCGTCCCCGTCCTCAGTCCTCACGCACGAGGCAAAATTACCGCGGGAAAGAAAGCGTCACGGGCGGCCTTCGAGAGCGCCGCCGCCAAGGATGGCTTCCGGCGTTCGGCGGGCGCAAACGACCACATCTCCGCCGCCCCTGCCACCGTGGCCCAGGCGCGCCGGGGCGCTCCGTCAAACTCGCCTGACCGCGCTGCTTCGCCGTGGCAGGGCGCTGCTGCGGCTGGACGCCGGCGAGGCGGTCCGGTCCACCAGGCAGACGCAGGAAGGAGGAGACGGAGGCAGTGTCCGCCATGTTCCCGCCGCCAGCTCTTCCTCCGTCGTCATCAACAGCCCGGCCGGTGAGACAATCTCCTTCTCCCCCAACCTTATACTGAACCACGACTCTGCGCACCTTGTAGTGATTACTATTGGATCCTGACAGCTCAAGTTTGTTCTAGATTTCGTAATACATGAATTGGTTCAGCTTGGTTCGGCTGTAGTTACCAATCGAAACATGTGATCTCTTCTCTACTCATGTGCTGCTGGCCTATAGGCTATAGTCATTTGACAAGGAATTGCTGCAGTTAACTGAATTTGGTCTTTTGCAGCTGTATGTAGTTAACTGAATGTTCGTCAGGCAGATGCTTCTCCTGCCTCGCTGCTGCGAGCTCCATGACGATTGTGGCCGTCGGAGCGGGACGTCAGATGGAGCATAAGAGGATGGCGTAGGGGGCACCGGAGGTCGGCGGAGGGTCCGTTGGAACGGGCCCAGGCAGCCGCCGGATGGGAGGCGGACGGGGCAGCCGGAGGTGGGCGGAAGCAGCCTTTTCCTCCTGTCGACGCCGCCGGAGCTCGCCCTGGAAGAGCAGACGGAACGTCTCCTCTCTTTCCCGCCAGCGCCATGACGGGAGCTCAACCCAGCACTCTTTCCTGCAGCGCGGCGGCGGACTTGCAGCGCTCGTTTCTTGCTTTGCCTTGCCCGCGTGAGGAACAGAGGAAGAGGACGAGCGGACCTGGTATAATTTTGCGTTGACTGCTTTGGGCCGTTGGATGGGGGAGGGATGGTGGATCTGAAGCCTCGAGGCACAGCGTGCCTTGACTTAAGCGAGGCACGGGATCTCAGTCCCTCGCCGGCCACAGTTTAGCCGTCTGGTACCAGTGACCTGTCTGTCGGTCCCGCCAGAGGCATGTGCCAAGGGAGCTGAAGCACACACTGTGTTGCTCGCTTCTGTCAGTGTCTCCTCACCTGTTGTGTCTATCCGCATCGAAAAGTTATATTCACGCTGAATAGTGAATACTACTGAATTTGGATAGGTAACTTTTGAGAGGGTTGCCGTCTGTCGGTTTATGAATGATTCCTTCCTGACCTGTCAGATCCACGCAACAGTTAACGTACTAGAGACGAGTTGGACCTTCTCTTCTTTTCCCCTGCTACAGGAAAAGGCGAACTTTTGGGCGATCTTCGTGCGCATCGATTCCTCGCCGGTGATCCGCGGGATCCCTCGCCTCCGGCGGCCGCTCCGGCGGCGGGAGGTCGGGGAATCCCCGGATCCAGGCTATGTGAATTAGGTATGCGTGGGGTGTGTCGCCGGCGGCGTTGTGGTGGAGGTGACGGCGTCGGTGGTGTTTGGTGGTGGTGGTTCTCCCCTCCGTTGGTGCGGCTCTGTGAGCTCCGCCGCGGATCTGCCGCCAGGCCCTTGCTCGCGGCTCTGCGGAGACCTCGAGGGGGCGTCCCCTTCGCCGGAGTCCGAGGCAGGTGGATCCGGCGGTTGACGACTTGGAGCTTGCGATTCCTGAAGACCGAGGTGGTGCCGCCGGCCGTCGTGCGCGGTGGAGGTGTTCCGGCATCGAGGAGCGTCGACTCTCTGCCCACGGGGGCCTCCCAGTCCAAGCCAATGGAGGTGGTGTGGCAGCGTTCGCCGGCGCAGCGTCGAGCATGTCGAAGACGACGCCAGAGTTCAAGAAGGACCTATATGTAATTTCTTTGTTTCTTGGGCTTTTCTGTAAGAATCTCGGTTGGATGTAATTGTAACTCCCTCGCAAAAAAAAAAAAATCCACGCAACAGTTTTAGTACCTAAATTAGTTTAACACGATTAGGGCTTAACTAGTACTGCTTGTATTGCTTTTTATCTGCTGAGGTTCTAGTGAGAAAGTGAAGTTTTGTTTCGGGATGACGAGGAGTGGAATGCTCGTGCGATTTACTAGTGTCGCACAGTGGGCACCTGCGTTTTTTTATTGTCTTATTATAGTGTCGTGTTTATATGTATATCTTACTTTACTCTGTGAAAGAAAACAATATTGAGTGGAGTGGAATAGATGGCCTGCAGAAGCACTGCCTGGTTGTGTTTTCCGTGGGCAGTGATGAGTCACCTACCTGTCTGTCCAGCTCCAACAGAGGCAGGCATGTGCATGCGCCGATAGATAACCTGAGTCAGGCGGCCGGCTCCTCCTCGTGCTCCAAGTTTTTTGTCAGTGACTCCTCGTGCCCGTCTTTATCCACACCCGCCACTCGTCCACATGGAAGCTACTCGCTGTGCTCGCTTGGGACAGACAGAGAACATAACATGGCTGTCCTGTTTTCTCAACAAAAAAAGGCTGTCCTTTTCTTCGCCATGTCCCCTCGCCGTCTTTTCTTCCATAGAAATACATAAGTCATATCCATAATCCATCCATTGCTCATAATCATTTCTTCTCACCAATCCCAGCTTAATTAAAGCCTACAAGTATTAGAGCGTCTCTAGCATATCATTTTTTTACAGGGGCGGTTCCAGAGGAACTAGAAACTTTCATTAACAACAAGGTAAATACTACAACCATCAAATTAATGAGCACCATTGTACGAGGTAAATTGTAATCAATTCTTTTCCAAAAGAGATAGTGGCATTGTATATATACGGATTGTATTTTTGATAATGCATGGCTTTGTATTAAAAAACAGAGAGAATACAATGTTTTCAATTCATCACAAACAAAAGCAAACACAGTTCTCATCACAAACGCAGGTCTAAACATAGATATAAACTAATCCCTAACACTAATCGTAGACAAGGCGAGTTTTTTTTTTTTTTGAGAGCCTCTCTGGGATTACAAGTTGTAGTACCTGTTCGGACACACAGGACGCACACCACACATACGCACACCCCACCTATGTGTCTAAACTAGACCTACACCCTATAACCCAGAACTACATCCTGAGAGACTTAGCCGAAGACCAGTGCTTCGGTGACCGACGATCTCGCCTGTGGCACATAGACGTGAGACAAAACGGACTTGCTGCAGTGTTCAGTGAACAGTGTAGCTGGGTACAGTGATGAACAATGCCCCTGGTGAGGCAACCCAAAATTCGCTCCTGAGGAGTCGAACCCGGGTGGGCAGCCTAACCACTGCTAGCGCTAGCCACTGAGCTAGAGCTCAGTCCTCTAGACAAGGGCGAGCTGACACTTCACTGGTGTGTTCAGCATCGTAATTGAGGCAAATACTTGATGGCGAACTTACACGCGACCACGAAAAGTCGTGCTCCTTTTTTACATCTTCGTGGCGGCGCTCCGACTCAAGATCGACCTTCGTCACCGCCTCGTGTAGAGCCTCCTGGACAGCCGCTTTAATTAGTTTGGCGACAACGCTCGATGTGGAGCTAGAGATGCCATCCCGTTGGACAGCAATTTCGAACTTGGAGGAAATCAAAGAAATACTCCCTCTGTATCATATTATAAGTCGCTGACCGATTTGTGTACAAATTTCCTTACCCTACGAATATTTTCAACTTTTCGAAAATATCCCCTCGTCCTCACTCCTCACCGTGCGCGCAGACGCCCGACTTTCCCCTCATCCTCTCGCTCGCTCCCGACCACAACCACCACCACTCTCCGTCGCCGCTCCCCACCGCCCTCTCCCTCTGGCTTGCCGTCACCGCCGACCCCCACCGCCCTCTCCCTATTCCTTGCCGTCGCCGCTCCCCACCACCCCGTTTCCTCTCTGAATCTGGAGGTCAAAGACTGCTTTTTTATGCGTCAGCGATGATATACTCCACCCTCCTCTAGGCGAGGGATGGGCCGGATCTGCGTGCGCCGGAGCAGCTGGAAGACGGCGCCATGGAGAAGCTGGAAGACGGAGGAGGACCAGAAGCTGCTGGCGAGGACGCTCGCCGCCCGCCACCACGTCCTCGTCGAGTTCTATGCGCTTGGTGCGGCCACTGCCAGGCGCTCGCCCGGGCTACGCCGCCGCCGCGTCGGACCTCGCGAAGCAGGGCCGAGACGTGGGGTGGGCGGAGGCGGCGGGGCACCCTGAGCACCGCGCGCCGGCGACGGGGACGGCCGAGTACTACGCCACGCTGGCGGGGCACGACCTGCGCCAACGGTCGCTCGCCGCTGCCACCGGGGAGGCGAGCCGCTCGCCTTCGCTAACGGCAACGAGACCTACCGCATCAACGACTTTGGATTGTAAGCGCGCCTCGACTCTGCCCCTAGCTCGCTAATCGATCATCATCTCCGATTCAAACTCTTGTTCTTGGTTGATTTCTTGGAGTAAAACGCTCGTGCAATATTTCTTGGAGTAGCTTGCTCTGTAGTGCATTTTTGCTTGCTTGGAGTAGCAGTCAGGTTGCTGATTGAAAGTGCTTGAGTAGCATTAAGTTTTTCAATCAATTGATTGCAGTATGACAGTAGCTTCTGTGGTATTGCTACTGCCAGTAGCTTCTTTGTTTAGGAAATTGTACTCCAGTTTAGGAAATTGTTTAGGAAATTGTACTCCAGTTTAGGAAATTGTTTAGGAAATGTACTGCTTGCTTCAATTAATTCTTTGTGCTTGCATATTGCTTGCAGTGCTAGGAAACTTTGCTTGCAGTAGCTTGTACTGCCAGTAGCATTGATTTGTGTAGCAAGTGCAGTAGTGCACTGCTTGCAGCAGTAGTGCATTGCTTGCTGCCAAAAATATTTATAGACACAAATACTCCTTGCTTATTGTCAATAGTAGCAGTAGCTTTACTGAATATTTATAGACACAAATACTCCTTGCTTGCTGCGAGTGCTTGCTTGTTGTGCTTGTTTGTGGAAGCTCTGCACTAGCAGTACTGCAATCGTATTGCTTCTACTCCATTAGGAGTATGTAATATTGTATTGTGCAAGCTCTGCAATTGTATTGCGCAGGGAAGGAGAGGAGAAGCACAGAGGAGCAGGTTTATAAACTACAGAATTGTGCTAGAGTACATGCTTGCTTCGCTGAACTAACACTACTCTACTCTAGTTGCTGAAATAACTCGAATGGTTTTAGTGAACAATATTGCAGTAGTTTTAGTGAACAATATTGTTCAGTTTGGCTTATTGTTCTGTAAATGCATCATGTGCATCATGCAGTAGTTTGGCTTATTGTTCTGTAAATGGAGTTTCTGCCTCGCCTCCGCGGCTGCGACGGCTCGGGCTCGCTCCACCGTTGCCGACTCGAGCTCCGGCACACGGGGAGGGAGGAGAAGAAGTCACGCGAGGAAGGAGGAGAAGAAGCAGCTCTCAGCACGAGGGCACGAAAGTGTTTTCGTTCTAAATTAAATTAGTGTCACACGCCGAATAAATATTCCGTCTTGTCAAGATGTGGATCCCACAATTAGTGTCACACTTGGATCAGTTATATCAGATACATCTACCTGCTAGTCTATCTCAGCTATTTTTAAAATAAATATCATTTGACAGTGCAATCTGTGCTTAATTACTTGTGATCCTTTTGTACATTGGCATTATTATATCTTGCCTTGGCGCGTACGGGGGAAAGGATAGGATAGAAGCTTCATGTGCAGCACAGTCGGTCGATGGGATCGAAGATAGAAATAAAACACAGGCTCGCCGGCCACAGTTTCGCCGTCTGGTACCAGCGACCTGTCTGTCGGTCCCGCCAGAGGCATGTGCCAAGAGATAAGACTGCCTGAAGCGTGAGCATCGTCAGGTGGCCGGCTCCTTCTCGTGCTCCAGTTTTTACCAACGACTCCAGTCAAAGCTACTGATGCCACACACACTGTGTTGCTCAGTGTCTCCTCACCTGTTGTGTCTATCCGCATCGAAAAGTTGTATTTTCCATATTCACGCTGAATAGTGAATACGGATAGGTAACTTTTGAGAGGGTTGCCATCGACATCGAGACGGTTTTACTGTCGGTTTATGAATGATTCCTTCCTGACCTGTCAGATCCATGCAACAGTTTTAGTACCTAAATTAGTTTAACACGATTAGGACTTAACTAGTACTACTACTTGTATTGCTTTTTGTCTGCTGAGGTTCTAGTGAGAAAGTGAAGTTTTGTTTCGGGATGACGAGGAGTGGAATGCTCGTGCGATTTGCAGGGAGTGTCAGCTCCTAAATCACGTGGTGTCATGCCTTGCTTGGTTCTCTTTTGGATTTTGTTGTTGTCTTACTATAGTATAGTGTTTATATGTATATCTTACTTTACTCTGTGAAAGAAAACAATATTGAGTGGAGTGGAATAGATGGCCTGCAGAAGCACTGCCTGGTTGTGTTTTCCGTGGGCAGTGATGAGTCACCTACTTGTCTGTCCAACTCCAGCAGAGGCAGGCATGTGCATGCGCCGATAGAGAACCTGAGTCAGGCGGCCGGCTCCTCCTCGTGCTCCAAGTTTTTTGTCAGTGACTCCTCGTGCCCGTCTTTATCCAGACCCGCCACTCGTCCACATGGAAGCTACTCGCTGTGCTCGCTTGGGACAGACAGAGAACATAACATGGCTGTCCTGTTTTCTCAAAAAAAAAAGAAAAAAAAGGCTGTCCTGTTCTTCTGCCATGTCCCCTCGCAGTCTTTTCTTCCATAGAAATACAGAAGTCACATCCATAATCCATCCATTGCTCATGATCATTTCTTCTCACTAATCCCAGCTTAATTAAAGCCTACAAGTATTAGAGCGTCTCTAGCATATATTTTTTAACAGGGGCGGTTCCAGAGAATCTAGAAACTTTCATTAACAACAAGGTAAATACTACAACCATCACATTAATGAGCACCATTGTACGAGGTAAATTCTAATCAATTCTTTTCGGAAAGAGATACTTAGTGGCATTGTATATGTACAAATTGTATTTTTGATAATGGCTTTGTATTAAAAAAACAGAATGAATACAATATTCTCAATTCATCACAAACATAACAAACACAGTTCTCATCACAAACACAGGATCGACCCTAACACTAATAGTAGACAATGGCGAGCTGACACTTCACTGGTGTGCTCACTCATCGTAATTGAGGGTACTTGATGGCGAACTTACACGCGACCACGGAAAAGTCGTGCTCCTTTTTTACAACTTCGTGGCGGCGCTCCGACTCAAGATCGACCTTCATCGCCGCCTCATGTAGAGCCTCCTGGACAGCCGCTTTAGTTTCACGACAACGCTTGATGTGGAGCTAGAAATGCGCTTAAGCCATCCCGTTGGACAGCAATTTCGAACTTGGAGGAAATCAAAGAAATATGAAATGAAAACAACCACTGTTTTGATTGTTTGGTCGTGTATGAAAAAGACAGGAGGTGGAGGAGCTAGGCAGTTTGTGCCGCGCCGTCCAAGGTGCGCGCTCGATAGAAAGATAGATAAGAATATAAGATGCCTCCTGTTGTTCCATTTTCAGCTAGCCATCGATACTGGCATGCCCCGTACGGGTTTCGAGTGACGAGGCCACACCGGCCGCACCCGCATGTCAGCATGGGGCGCGAGTAGGACGAGAATATAATCTAGCTCGCCGATCGGGCACATATGCTGGATGCGGCCATGCTGTAGCTAGCTTTTACTGCTTTTTTTGTGAGATTGTACATGAGAAATGGGCGGCCAGGAGGAACAGGCCAACCGGGCAGTAAAGCAGGAGCGAGGATTTGATCCCAATTCGCGCCAGCTTCTGCAATATAAGCGACAACCAATCTTGTTTCTCCTGATGTGAATCCACAATTTCTCTGGCTTGCATTACATCAAAAGAACATTGGATACAACCAGGACCTTAAAAAAGAGGAAGATTTAAAAAAATCATGGGAGCCATATGTTTATGATAATTTGGACGAAATCAATCCCGTTTCCAAAATCATCTAGACATTCAAAAATAAACCACCAGAAACAAGTAATTCAAGAAAAAAAAAATCTGCTTGTCTAACCATCATGAGAGTAGTGGCACTGGATATACAATCAAATTTGTGACCCATAAAAAAAATCATGTCATTTGAATTTCTAGATCAAAAATTATAGTGGTTCAAAATTCCATATTTAAGTGCATAGAGCACAGGATAAGAGTGCTACGCTCAAAGCATAGCGCCCCAGTCCGGGACGCTACCCTTTGTGACTTTGAATTTTCGTGACGAAGGTGGGCCTGGCGTGTTGGCCAGCATAGCACCCCAACCCGGGGCATATGGTGTAGACGAAAGCGCCCCACCGACAGGCGCCACTGTTTGGGTTAGTTTAGAAAATATTTTTGAAAATAGGTTATTTTGTGCTGAAATTTCCTGACAAGGTCAGTTTTGTCTTTTTCACACCAGCCAGCTAGTTAGTAAAGCAGGAGCCATGATTTGAGCCAAGGCATAAGCCAACATATAGGGGTTGCCGGTGAAAATAGTGGACGCCTATGCTCAATTCGCGCCCCCTCTTCAATTTAATCTACCTTTTCTAAGTTAAATCTGGCTTATATTACATCAAAATAACGATAGGATAGAACCAGTAATGACTCAAAAAAAGGAGATGACAACCAATACCATACTTTCATAAAATTATTGTTGAACTCCGTCTTTGCGTCACTATATCTCTCCCCAGTGATAAACAACATCTAGAAATTCACCTAGTGACAACCATGCGTGATTCCCTTGGTCAAGTTTCCTTGTGGGATTATGGTAGTGGACCAAAATACACGAATTTGCAGACATAGCTCTTTGGAAGCTCCATGGAAATTTTGAAGGATAGAGATCAAGATGTATACAAGATACAAAGGCAAAATTTCCATGAGGCTTAATCTCCTGCTATAAATTCTATGAAATTTGGATGTAGCGATTTAGGCGATCTCAATCCTTTGATTCAAAAGGGGGAGACCAAGAGTTGAAGCTTGCAACATTGATGGGTGAGCCGAGGTAGTGACAACTAACTCTTAAGTCAAGTTTACCATGCCAAAGCGATTTGAGAAAATATTCATACAATAAATGACTATACACAACATAAAATCAACAGTTTACCATGTACTTATTATAAACGAGTGCGAATGGCTCAACCGACTAGGAATAATCATTTCTCAACAATCGCTACCTACATTTTTTTTCCTCCCTTTCACTACCTACATTAATCCTGAAGACGCATCGACCGGTTCTGAACAGTGATATAGAAAGAGCAAAACAGCTACTATAAGCTCCATCGCAATTCTTTTTTCTTAGTATAGTTACGGTTCGACGCAGGGAGGTCCAGATTTTACTCGCAGGCTAAGACTGGTACATGTATGTGAAACAAGAGGCTCTAGATTCTCTGATTGATAAGTTGATCCAAACAAGTCCCGATAGGGTGGTAACATTTTGTGTGTTCTGCCTCTCCGTCAGCACTGGCAACATGCCATTGCTGTTTCAGATCAGATTTGAGAATGGGCAGCTGAGCACCTTCTCTGTTGCTGGTAACATACGTTCAGATTTCAGAACTGCGGCTCTGTAGGCAAAACACGAAACAAGCAGATCCATAACATCCAAGTCCAAATGGAACCCAACACTTCTTGTTCCGCTTCTCCAAACATCCAAATCGTGGCACAGGAGCAAACATAAACGGATCACGTCGCAACAGAACAAGTTACGCGCCGAATCAGAAAACAAGAAACGCCAAGAGCTGAACAAATTCAGCATGAACCAAAAGTGCGACAGAAATTACAGGATACGATAAGGCCAAGTCCAGCCAGAAGGTCTAGACTCTACAGTACATAAGTTAGACATCATGGATTATACACCGCTCCTGGGAGTATAATTGGCATGCAAAAAAGAGATGGAAACAGATCCACCGACAAGATAAACGAAAAAAATACATCTTAAGCCTTGCATTTCTGAATAGCCAAGGGATGCATGGCAGATCCACCGACAACCCAGATCTTCTCACTCGAAACTGAAGCCTGTAAACAAATGAAAAGATAGTGTAAGAGTCTATGTATCTGCACTGCAGAATTTCACAGTTACGAGACAATCAAAATGAAGATACTGGAACAGAGTTCGGTAAGTATTAAGGAGATTTACTTTACCAAGTGAACCTTATCTTGACATGAATTTGAGCAGAAACTTTGGTTATAATTGACACGGCCATTTCTGACTGTTAATCTAACAAGAAAACATCTAACTAAGCTTCTCCCAACAGAGATTACAGGAAATGTCGTAAGTAACTTCATGGCAAAAGAAATGCGAAACAAGCAATCATAACATACACTACTAGACATGTTATGTGTTACGTAAACCATACAAAGTTCCCAAGCAAGTCTATAAAAATGGAAAATAATTTAATGCTGGAATGACAAGCAAACTGAGTGCCAAATAATTTAGCCCATAAGGGCAGGGAGCTGTTCAGATCTAGCGAGCCTATAAGAATTTTTATTGATTAGCACCATCTGCTCGCTAACATAATGAGTCAAATGATCATATTACTGTGAATATTTGAGTTATTGTTCAGAGCTAATAAAATGATAGACATTTATTCAGAGCTAATAAATGGCATGGATTGTTTTTTCTTTTGGCACCACACCAGACGCGGTCAATATTTTCATGACTCAAATAATTTGGTATTCCCATTATTGTCCTTGCTACCTAATTCAGAAGCTTATTCTTCGCTGCTCGCTTTTAATTTTTTTCCCACATATGAAAGCTAATTTCAGAATATAAGCAGCATATTAAGTGTTATAGTTAGCTTACGTATGTTACTTGCAGAAAGGAACTTCAAAACTTTGAGAATTCTCTTGTCGATCACATTACACTTGACTTCAACTATGTTAAGGTGCTCAGATATTGCAGACGGTCGCTCCATTGAACTGTAGCATCCTTTCATTTCCACTTCATGATCTGGTCCCTAAGGTAAGAAAAGAACATTTAACGGAGATGGATACTCGATAATAACTTTAACATTGCAGCAATGGTCCAATTAGAAGATTTATACCTTGGAAAAAAGCTGTAGAGTGAGCTTCTCTAGAACTGGTGAGTTCTTCAAAATGCAAGCTAGTGGATCCAAATCAGGAGACTCGCACCAGTACTCGTTGAGCAACAAAGTCTTTAACTTGCTAAATGTAGGGCAGTGCCTCAAATCTCTTGCGAAAATGAACTGGAAAGAAAATTAAAATTTAACAAATTAATTAGAATGCAAGATGATGATCTAAGACCAACCCTCCCAATTGATGTGATGCATATGTTGTCGTGGTGGTATCACGGCAGATGCCATAGGATGGCTAAAGTGTGGGGCCGATGGACGCTGGTGGAATCCGGGAGAGGGTTAGCGCGCTAAGAAGCACACACGAAGAGCACACCAGCACACCAAGATCTACCCAGGTTCAGGGCCCTCGTGAGGAGGTAAAGCCCCTACTCCTGCCTCTCTCTCTGTGTATATCTCGGTATCACAAATACAAGCTTGCTCCTTGAGCTGTATCACACCACAATGGGGAAGAACATGAGGTAGAAGATGAAGCTACGTGGAGAAGTGTCTCTCAGGCATCGTCCCTCACGCAGGAGGGGGTAAGGGCATATATAGGCTAAACCGGGTTACCGGAATACCCCTAGCAACGGTCACCTCTCCGTACCGGCACTGCAGACACGCACGCCTGCACGTCATGATTGTCTCTGCACAGTGGACAGGACGTGGCTTGCCCATGTCCTGTCCCATGTCTCTGCTCCAAAGTACGCCCAATGTCAGCGACAAGACAGGGCCTGCCCATGCCTCCGCCTCGCAGTCTGTCCCCGGATAATCCGGAGTCAACGGTGGAATGATGGCCTGCCATCTCGGTCTCCTGCACGTCCCCGTGTCAGGCGCTCCCCTGCCAGACGGGATGTGACAGGACCATTGACCTCTGCCCGACACAAGGATAACCCGGCATGGATATGCCGGATCCTCCTTCCTCAAATATCCCTTCCTGCACATAAGAAAACACACAAGTTACCGACATACATATGTCGGTTATGTTATCTCGGATCCTTATCTCGGACCCCTTGTCTCGGTCGACACATGCCGGCTATCACCAGCATGATACCTCGGTCCCTTCAGGCCTGGGTTAACTCGGTACGCTTATGTCGGTTTGCACCTACATCACGCTCCTAAGTCCAGGTACTCCGGTTTTTACTGTAACCTGGCCCACACTTGGGCATAGCTTTTACCACACCATGACCCTACCCGGGGTAGCCCCCCGACATATGTAATCTGTTTATTGCCTATTTTCAGCAACAACGTAGATAGTGAAACCCAAAAAAGGCATTAGCATAAAGGAATTTTAAGACCAGAGCCATACCATTCTACTTTCAGATAGCAACTTGAGGTGTTTAGCACTTGAGAAACCACCCAGAAGCACACAATCGCTGTTGCAATCGTCATAATTAGGAACACAATTCTCACATGCATTGTTATTATCTCCACAGAGAGTACCAGAGTCATAATTTAAACAGACATCTTCGCAGTCTTTGTCAAGCTCCACATACGCAGTTTCTAGCAACGCCATGTTTTCAAGAAAAGGTGCTCTACCATCCAACCGAACTAGATTCAGAGAGACAAGGCCCGGAGTACAGACATGGAGCCGGCATTCCAAGTCGAAGTAGCAATCAATGATGCTCAAATGCTTCAGGGAATGGGACGATACGTTACCAGCACAGATTTTGCAATCAGTCATCTTCAAATCCTCCAATGCAGGACAGCTAGCAAAATCAAGAAAGGTCTCTTGTAGGGTTACATATTGAAGGTCTAATGTTCTCAGATGGCGAGAGACTGGCAGGTCGTCTAAGTAGAGAGATGCATCAAAGTTATCAATGGTGAGCACCCGAACTTTGCACATCACAGCGAAACGGATCCATAAGTTCACAACGGGCTGGTCCTCATCGTCCAAGGATTCACCGAGACTGATCTCAATAGTGTCTAGGTCAGTGCGCTCACGAAGGATAAGCAGATGTTCAACGAACTTGTGGAGGTCTTGGAAATTGGAATAATCATCATCGTCAATGCGCAGGCCTGTGGTGGACCTCCAGAGGTGGCGCCAACGCCGGGCGAGCACACAGGTCTGCACGGCCGCCTCCGCGGGGAGGAAGGAGAGCAAGTGGTGGAGGATACTGTCGGGGAGGGAGCCGATGCGGTCGGCGCTGCTCACCGGCGGCGCACTGTTGCACTTCTTCTTAGGAGGCATTCCGTCGAACATGGAGCGGGCGGTCGGCGCTGCGGGACAAGAAATCATCAGACGACGCGAGGGTGGAGAGAATGGGATGGGATAGAAAAGACACATCCGTACTTTGCGGCGTCGATGTCTCACCTCATGTGGCCGCCGGCAAATCCGAGTCGTCGCGCCGGAGGAGCAGGTAGCAGACTGGCGCTTCGGTTTTGAAATGTGGTGGCGGTCGACCTTCAAAAGAGAGGCTCGAGAGACATTAACGCAGCCGCCTAATGTGAATGCTGCTTCGTTGAGAGCAACGGAGAGGAATATCAGTGGCTGGATAACTGCAGCTTCGTGGGAGAGAAAAAATACGATCGTACAAATTCAAATCCCATAGTACTAACCGATTTATGTACTTCCTCCGATCCGAATAAACCGTCGCTCGCTTTACGTACAACATGTACGTGCTAGGTTGGTTTCTGGCGAATCTTTTAACGGATCGGAGGGAGTACATAGTTTCTTGTGTTACAACAGATATTTCTTGAGGTTTAGGCCATATATGTGATTTTGGACAAAAAAGATCTGTTAGTACCATGGAATTTGAAATTGTGCCGCAAAATAATTTAAGTTGTTAGCCCAGATTTGTGATTTTGGACAAGGCTACCAACATTGGCAAAGAAAAACTGAAAGTCCAAAAACCTTTCATCCTCGACAATCATAGTGTGTAGAATCACACATATCATCATGATATTTTAGAGGAATCTCTTATCTCCGAAATGCTCAGGATCTCGAATAATAGCAAATCGAGCTTGCAACAGATCAAAATATCTCTTAATTTCCTTTTGTCATGCTTCTTGAGTTTGGGAAAAAAATAGATTTCTTTTTACCTTGAGATTCTGGATGATCTTCACAAATATTGATCATGAAAGATAGATGTCGTCGTCTAGATAGTACCCCATGGTATAGTCATGCCAATTGATGACTTAGTTGCAAGCCGGAGCATCTCCACTAGCAAGCCTAGCGAAAAGATGAGATGTCTATAAAATATTGATGTCACTGAGACACCTGGTAACCCAAAAAAGTAACGCCAAATCCAAAACTGCTTCAACCACAATAGCAGGATCACGATGATGACTGT
This sequence comes from Poa pratensis, assembly GCA_947311845.1. NCBI lineage: Eukaryota > Viridiplantae > Streptophyta > Magnoliopsida > Poales > Poaceae > Poa > Poa pratensis. The sequence continues at coordinate 34,287,161 of CAMZMU010000095.1, forward strand.
GACAATGTCGCATGGTAGTTCTTCTACCTATAGTGCATGCAATCGATGCTCCCAAGTATGCTCGGCCATTCTCTTGCCTCATACATCACTATCAAACTTTGTATGCTTGTGTTGTGAGCTTTTAATTTCTAGTGGCATATGTATTCCTGTTGTAGGCTTACGAAAAAGGTCAGTGCAAACGAGTGGAACCAGATACTCCATTATTGATGTGGCTGACCAATCGGCAACGAAGATATATGAATAACATTGCCAAAAACTGGCCTCATCGGTGACGGTTAATTCCTCCGTTGCTGATAAGTCCTTCACATCGGTAACGAGGCTCGGGCAACATCGGCATTTTCCATTTCTGATGAGAGCTTTGACCCGTTTCCACTTTCCATCGTGTCGTTCTGTACTAGTGTCATTAGATTTTTCATTCTACTCTTGTGCAAAGAAGTGCGAAGACAAATCAATGGATCTTATCCTAGAATATATATATAATTTATATTTATTAGAGTATCAAGAAGGAGAAAGCTACCCTCTATATTATTAGGTAAAACATGTACAATGCGCAGACTACCCCCACCCCTCATTTTCCGATTTTGCATTTGAAATTATTTATCCTTCTTAGTCTCATATACTTGTTGGGCCACTGTGCGGAGAGAGATAAGCTAGCAATGTTGCACGCAAAAACTTTCTACGACATGGCATCCCATGATTCAGCTCGAGGTAGGAGACCACGGTTCTTAACACTAGACGCGCAGCTGTGGGTTGTTGGTGGCGCGCCTAAGCTCGGGGTAGTGAAGTTTTCGTCGGGTCCAGCTCCTTCGTGTCCCCGCTCATGTGAACTCGATGGTGAAGACGATCGCTGCACATGCAGCGCCTCTGTGGAAGTCTAAACGTATAAGGCAGAGCGGCGCCGACAATCTGCTATACTCCTAGTGCGGTGCGTGGCGGCCCGGAGGTGGCTGCCGGGTGGATGCGGCACCACAAATATTGCGGCCCTTGCTTCCACTTACTAAAGCAGTAAAGCGTGTCGTTCGCCGCCACGCCACCCTCCTTTATACAGGGGGCGGGTGAGGGGACAATGCTTGTACCTCTGCCCCCCAAAACCCTAGACATGATCGTGCTGCGTTCCACCCACCAACAAGCATCCCCATATATCAGACGGATCTCATTCTCCTGGCTCCGTCCTCTTTAGTGTTTGAACGGGCAGGCTTACAGTAAGCTACAGGATCCGAGTCGCACTAGCAACCAATCACTGTGAGTTCGTGTCATGCTTCTACGACTTAACTCTCTTTCTTATTCGCGATGAGCGATTCAACTCGACTAACACTTTAGTCGCAACGACCCGAACATCGCATGTTCGAGTCGCGCATGACCATGCTTTCCGAGTCGTATCACGGGACAGTGCACGAAGAATATCTCTCCTTTGAAGAGGGGAAAATTCTGTCTTAGTGATCCGTCTCATGCAGCTTTGTTCACAGAACACCCAAGCTCCGCCTTTATAACTGCAGTTACGGACAATGTTTGACGTACTCTAGGTCAGCTGATCCACAACTTGGATGACGCAAACACTTCAGGTTTAAGGATTACATTGTTCGAGTCGGTGCGTATGATGACTTAACTCACGCCGACTCGATCCTTGGGTCAGTCAAGCCGGTTTAACTCTTTAGCACAGCTAGTGTAAGCCGGATTGGCGTCTCTATGCCCTGTGATAAGTAGAACTGAGTCATATCACCGTTTATACATTAGTCTTGGCAGTACAAGGTTCCACATCTGAGTCACACACTCAAAGACAAATACTTAAGTTTACACAACTAACTATCTATAAATACAAGTCAGATAGTGTCCACCTATCCTAGCAATACTAGACTAGGATTATTCAAAAGGAAAATGTCAGGATCACTCAGTTGGTAGAGCAGAGGGCAAAATACTGCACGGCCTCAGGATCACTCTCTTGCTACAAATTCTATGAAATTTGGATGTAGCGATTTAGGTGGTAACACTCCTTTGATCCAAAAGGGAGAGATGAGAGTTGGAGCTAGCAACATCAATGGGGGAGTCGAGTAGTGACAACTAACTATTAAGTCAAGTTTACCAGGCCATACTAATTTGAGAAATATCCACAATAAATGATTATACAAATAATTTAATCATGTACTTACTATAAAGGAATGTCGATGCCCCGACCAACTTAAGAATAACCACTTCTCAACAATCGTTTACGGTATTAAGATAGACATTTTTTTTCTTCACTACCTTACATGAATCCTAAAGTCAGATCGACTGGTTCTTGGAATAGAAAAATAGCTAGTATTATAAATTCCATCGCCATTCCCTTTTATTCTAGGCATGGTTCGACGCAGGGAGGTTCGATGCTGACTCCCCGGCTAAGAATGGTACTTGTATATGAAACAAGAGGTTCTATACTCTGCTGATTAATAAGTTGATCCAAACAAGTCCTTTGTTTTACCTGTCCGTCAGCACTGGCAACATGCCAGCGCTGTTTCCGATCAGATTTGATAATGGGCAGCTGAGCGCCTTCTCTGTTGCTGCTGGTAACATACTTTCAGCATGAACCAAAAGTGCGGCCGATATTACAGGAAACGATAAAGCCAAGTCCGGCCAGATGGTCTAGACTCTATAGTTCACAAGTTAGTTATACATCATAGATTCTACCCCGTTTGTCCAAGTAGACTTGACATTGCATGCACACGCAAAAAAAATGGGAACATCATGTCCGCATATACGATTAAACCTTGCACTTCTGAATATCCAAATGATGGCAGATCCACCGATAACCCAGATTTTGTCAAGCTTACTCGAAACCAAATCCTGTACACATATGAAAAGACGATGTAAGAGTCCGGTGCATCGCATTGACCAAAAAAATCTCAGTTACAAGATAATGAGACTGAAGGAGATTCACTTATACTAATAATATGAATTTGGGCAGAAACTTTGTTTACAGTTGATACAGTCATTGCTGTCTGATAATCTAACCATGAAAACATAAAACTAAACTGCTCCCAAAAGAGATTGCAGAAAGTGTCATAAGTAACTTCATGGCACACGAAATGTGAAAACAAGCAATCACTTCTACTCATGTTATGTGTTATCTAAACTGTAAAGGCTTCCCAGGCAAGTCCTTAAAATTGGCGAATAATTTACTGTCGTAATCACAAGCAAACCAAGCACCAAATAACTTAGCCCAGGGCAAGGAGCCGCTCAGAGCTAGCGAGCCTATAAAAACTACTACTATTGATTAGCACCAACTGTTCAACAACACAATGAGTAACGATATCATATTACTGCAAACATTTGAGTTAAGGTTGAGAGCTAATAAACCTGTGAAGATACTGTATCACTACTCTGAATTAAATGATTCAGAGCTAATAAATGGATTATATTGTTTTTCTTTATGCGCCTAACCAGACTGGTTAAGATTTCTCATGAGTGATGTAATTGGTATCACTACAAACTGTCCTGCTACATGATTCAGAAGTCTCTTCTTCACTGCTCGCTTTCATAGTTTCTTCCACACATATGTAAGCTAATTTCAGAATATAAAGAGCGCGTTAGTAATCAGCTTACGTATGTTAAATGCAGTCAAGAACTTCAGAACTTTGAGAATTCTCTCGTCGACCACATTACACTTGACTTCAACCATCTTAAGATGCTCTGACATTGCAAACGGTCCCTCCATTGAACTGTAGCTTCCTTTAATTTTCACTTGATGATTTGGTCCCTATGGTGAGAAAAGATCAATTAACCAAGATGGATAATCGAGAACAACTTTACCATTACAGTAATTGTCCAATTTGAAGATTTATACCGTGGAAAACAGTAGAAGAGTGAGCTTCTCAAGAACTGGTGAGTTTTCCAGAATGCAAGCTAGTGGACCCAAATCAGGAGCATTGCACCAGTACTCGTTGAGCAACAAAGTTTTTAACTTGCTAAATGTAGGGCAGTGTTTCAAGTCTCTTGTGTAAATGGACTGGAAATAAAATACAAAGAGTAAGCGAATCAAGTAACCAATACTGAGAATGTGAGATGATGCGGTAACAATGTAGGCATAACATAAAGGGGTTGTAAGACGAGTGTCATACCACACTACTAACAGCAGATTGCAACTCAAGGTGTCTAGCAGTTGAGATACCACCCAGAAGCACACAATTGTTGCTGCCGTCGTTTTGAGCAACACAATTCCCACATGCATTATTATTAGCTCCACAGAACACACCAGAGTCATAAGTCAAACAGACATCCTCGCAGGTACTGTCGAAATCCACACATGTGTCGTCCCGGGCTGATGCTCTACCAGCTAGTTGGTTTGGCTCACACGAACACTCACTGAAGTGGATCGAGTAGCAGTGGAGACTGGTCACGTACACAACCTGAAGCTTTATTGCTTGTGTTCTGCTTACTTACAACGATGGGTGCATGTCCTATTTATAGGACTTACAAACCGACCTAGTAAAATATCTGCTACAGCTTCTACAGCCTTCTACCATGCTACTAGCTTCTACAGCCTTCTACTAGGTACAACTCATGTGCTGTATTCTAGAACCTACTGCTAGCTACTAGCTTAGCTACTAAGCTACAGCAGTGAAAACCACTACATGGTAGATGATTCTAGAGTTGTGTAGAGGCTGTGGTCAAGGTGACAGCACAGGATTACTCCAACAATCTCCCCCCTAATCCTGATGCGTTCACTTGATCTCGACGATGCCGATCTTCTCGCGTAGAGTCTGGAACTTGATCCGACCAAGTGGTTTGGTCAGAATGTCCGCCAGCTGATTGTCGGTGTTGATGTAGTCGACGACAATCTTGCCGCTCTCCACGTTCTCCCGTATGAAGTGATAGCGTGTCTCAATGTGCTTGCTCCGGTCGTGAAAAACCGGATTTTTGCACAGTTGGATCGCTGACTTGTTGTCCACGAGCACTGTAGGGACCATGGGGTCTGTGGCGAAGAGATCGCCAATGAGCCGTCCGAGCCAGACGGCCTGGCATGCTGCGGTAGTGGCGGCAATGTACTCTGCTTGGCAGGATGATAAGGAGACCACCCTTTGCTTCTGGGACTGCCAAGTGATTGGGCACTGACCGAGGAAGAAGAGAGTCCCCGTCGTGCTCTTCCTATCGTCAACGTCACCGGCATGGTCGGCGTCACTGTAGCCGACTAGGTGTGCGTTGTCATTGCCGCTGGAACGGTAGATGCAGCCATAGTGGAGTGTCCCTGCAACGTACCTGAGAATATGCTTCACGGCGCTCATGTGCTCCGTTGTTGGCTTTTCCATGAAGCGGCTGACGAAACCGACGGCGAACGAGATGTCTGGCCGTGTGTGCACGAGGTAGCGGAGGCTACCGACGATGCTCCTGTACAAGGTGACGTCCACAGGTGGATTAGTGCTCACCTTGGATAGCTTCAGACGCGGCTCCATGGGAACATGCACAGCGTTGCAATCTGCCATGCCCGCCTTCTCCAACAGCTTGCTCGCAAACGCGGACTGCTTGAGGGTGATTTCCCCGGGTGACTGCTTGACCTCTATGCCAAGATAGAGCGTCAACATCCTAGGTCACTCATGCAGAACTTCCTGCTCATCTCCTGTTTGAACTTGGAGATAGTCTTGGTGCTTGCGCCTGTCAGGATCAAGTCGTCGACGTAGACGCCAAGGAGAAGCCGCTCGCTATCCTTGCCGCGGGTGTACACAGCATGCTCGGATGGGCTGCGAGTGAACCCGAGCGATACCAGCACGCTGTCCAGCTTGGTGTTCCATGCTCTGGGAGCTTGACGAAGACCATACAAAGCCTTGTGGAGACGTAGTACTTTGCTTGATGTGGTGGAGGTCGTGAAGCCCGGCGGTTGCGTCACATATACTTCCTCGCCGAGTTCCCCATTCAAGAACGCAGTCTTCACGTCCATGTGATGCACCTCCCACCTTTTCTGTGCGGCGATGGCGAGAAGTAGACGAACAGAGTCCAGACGCGCCACCGGGGCAAAAACTTCATCGAAGTCGATCCCGGTCGCTGCACATACCCCTTTGCCACGAGGCGCGCCTTGTGCTTCAGCACGTTGCCGTTGGCGTCTCGCTTGAGCTTGAAGACCCATTTGAGACCGATTGGCTTGTGACCTGGAGGCAAGTCAGTGAGGGTCCATGTTTGTTCTCCTCAATGGACCTCAGCTCCTCAAGCATCGCGGCGCGCCAGTGCTCGTCGTGCTCCGCCTCAGCATATGTGGATGGCTCACCGGAGGGGGTGAGTAGCAGGCGCTCAGCCTGGCCTGGCACCGGTGCGTCAGGCTCCACCATGTCGAGGACGCGCGGTAGCGGTGTGGATGATCCGGATCGTTGCTGTTGTCGAAGAGCTCCGGGTCTGGTGCAGACGGAGGTGTGGCAAACCTCACTTGTTCTGTAGTGCTGTTGGGGTTTGTTCTGTGGCCACCGTGTCTACAGACTTTGCTTCTGAATTGTTTTCAGGCTGAATCTCCACCGGGGCAGGAGTGACTGTGGTGGACTGGTTTGGTGAAGCGGGCAATGTCGCCGTTGCAGGCGCGTAGGAGTACTCGATGGTGAACTCACCTCCGCCATAATCTTCCGCCATGTTGTCGTTGCTCCAGTCCCAACCAGCACTCTCGTCGAAGATGACGTCGCGGGAGACGTGGACGCGCTTGGTCGCCGGGTCGTAGAGGCGGTACGCCTTACCGCCGGGTTCGTACCCGAGCATCACCATGGGCTTGCTTCGGTCATCCAATTTCTTCAGGTTTGGCGTGGTGATCTTGGCGTGGGCCCTGCAACCAAAGACACGAAGGAAGTGTACATTTGGCTTCGTTCCGTGCCACGCCTCGTACGGAGTACGCCCGTCCACGCTCCTTGTGAATGAACGATTGAGGACGAAAACGGCCGTGGTGACCGCCTCCCCCCAAAACTGTGCTGGCATGCCGGCGCCTTTCAACATGCAGCGCGCGGTGCCAACGACTGTCTGGTTCCGCCGTTCCACCACCCCGTTCTGTTGAGGTGAGTACGGAGCAGTGAGGTGTCGCTTGATGCCTTGATCAGCGCACCAGTCCGCGAACTGTTGCGGTGAACTCCCCTCCTCTGTCGGTGCGGAAGACGCGCAGAGTGTGTCGTGACTCCACCTCTGCGCCAGCTTGGAAGCGACGGATGGCCTCCGGTGCCTCGTCCTTCGTACGCAGGAGGACGATCCACATGTACCGGCTGTAGTCGTCGACGAGGAGAAGGAAGTAACGCTTACCTCCTGGCGTGGCGGCGAGATAGGGCCGCACAAGTCACCATGCACGAGCTCCAGCGGTTTGGTAGCACGGTACTTCGCCACCTGAGGAAACGGGGCGCGACGGTGCTTGCCGGCGAGGCACGCCTCGCAGAGCTGCTCCACGTGGTTGATCATGGAAGTCCGCGCACCATGTCCTTCCGAGCAAGCTTCTCGAGACTTTCAAAACTCTGGTGGCCGAAGCGCGCGTGCCATATCCACGCGTCCTCGCCCATGTGAGCAGCAAGGCATACCGGCTTCTCGATCTGGAGATGCACCATGTACAGCCGATTCCGCATGCGAGGAGCCTTGGCGATGAGCTTCTTCTGCCGGTCGCGGATGATCATCATTCCGTTCTCGACGTGCGTCGGGCACCCGATCTCGTCGAGCTGCCCAATGCTGATGATGTTTGTCTTGATCCGCGGGATCCAGTAGACGTTCGACAACGCCCTGTGACGCCCACCATCCATGGCGAACATCACCGTGCCACGCCCGCAGATGTCGACAAGGGAGCCGTCACCGAAACGTACCGTGCCGGAGACCTCTTGTTGAGCTCAGCAAAGACGGATGCATCTCCGGTCATGTGGTTTGAGGCGCCTGTGTCCAGGTACCATGCCGTGTCGGTGTCACTCTGGACTTGCGCAGCTCGACGTGTGCACGTTCCTCGTTGAGGAAGACTTGCTCCCCCGTTGTTGGTGTAGAGGGGTTCGTCGTATCCTCAGCGGGCATAGCCACTGCCGCCTCAGTATGGGTTGCCATCAGCAGCGTGTTGTCCTCGTCTTCAGCCTGCACAAGGTTAGCCGCCTCGCCGCGCTGCTCACGGTCGCGCTTGGCTTTTCGGCACTCCTTTGCCCAGTGTCCAGGCTTACCGCAGTACCGACAACTCCCTCTACGGCGCTCACTTGAGCCAGCGCCGCCTCCTTGCGCACCTTGCTGCTTCCGCCTGGGAGTCGGCTTGCCGTTGTTGTCGCCGCTAGACACGCCCTTTCCACGTTGTCGTTGACGGCTCTCCCATTCCTCCTCTGTGAGGAGAAGCTTGTTGACGTCGCTGCCGCTAGATACGCCCTTTCCGCGTTGTCGTTGACGGCTCGCCCATTCCTCCTCTGTGAGGAGAAGCTTGTTGACGCCGTCGGTGGCATCGTCTAGGTCATACGCCTCCTCTGCCGTGAGAAGACGACCACACAACTCCTCGATTGTCAACTCCGGAGGTTGACAACTTGCTCGATGGCCATCACAATTGGCCGATACTTGCGCGGCACCACGCGCAGGAACTTGAGCACTGCCTTGTACTCGCTTATGGGATCGCCGAGGAGCTCGAGATCACTGACGATGTTTGTTAGTCGGATCGAGAAATCTTCGATCGACTCACCTGGGCGGAAACGAAGTTCCTCGAACTCGCGACGTCTCGTCTGCGCCTTTGCCTCCCGTATGCGCTCAGAGCCGAGACGCATCGTCTTGAGCGTTTCCCACGCTGCCTTTGCGTTGTTTTGCCGCCAGCGTACGCACCAGCTCCGGCGGAACGGCACGGAGCAATGCTGCCAGCGCTGCTCGATCGTCGTGCTCGTCGTCGGCGCCAAACTCGATGACATCCCACAAGTGCTGAGCCTGGAGCTGGACGCGCATCACCATCGCCCACTCAGCATAGTTTGAGCGGGTTAGCATCGGATATTGGGCAGAGCTGGTGCTCTCCCTCACGACACGCTCGCGCACTACCAGCTCGCCGCCACCGCGGCGTGTCGGGCTGCAGCCCCGTCGAGCCATTGGAGATGTGGAATGGCGTCGCCTTGCGACCGGCAGCGGCGTCTTGAACCCGCTGCGTTCACCCTTCTCGCCGACCTCCGTTGCAGCCTTGGACATGGCTCTGATACCACTTGTCGTCCCGGGCTGATGCTCTACCAGCTAGTTGGTTTGGCTCACACGAACACTCACTGAAGTGGATCGAGTAGCAGTGGAGACTGGTCACGTACACAACCTGAAGCTTTATTGCTTGTGTTCTGCTTACTTACAACGATGGGTGCATGTCCTATTTATAGGACTTACAAACCGACCTAGTAAAATATCTGCTACAGCTTCTACAGCCTTCTACCATGCTACTAGCTTCTACAGCCTTCTACTAGGTACAACTCATGTGCTGTATTCTAGAACCTACTGCTAGCTACTAGCTTAGCTACTTAGCTACAGCAGTGAAAACCACTACATGGTAGATGATTCTAGAGTTGTGTAGAGGCTGTGGTCAAGGTGACAGCACAGGATTACTCCAACAACATGCGCTCTCTAGCAACGCCATGTTTTCCACAAAAGGTGTTTTACCCATATTGTGAAGTAGTTCCAGAGATATAAGGCCCGGAGTAGAAACAAGGGTCCGGCAATCCAAGTCTAAATAGCAGTCAATGATGCTCAAATGCTTCAGGGAACGAGATGATACCTTACCAACAAGGAAGCTGCAACCACGCATTTTCAAACCCTCCAATGCAAGACAGCTAGCAAAATCAAGAAAGGTCTCTTGTAGGGTTACACCATGAAGGTCTAATGTTGTGAGATGGCGAGAGACAATAGGCAGGTTGTCTAAGGCGAGATTGGGATCAAAGTAATCAAGGTTGAGCACCCGAACTTTGCACATCACAGCAAAACGGATCCACAGGTTCACATAGTGCTGGACATCATAGTTAAAGCGTTCACGGAGTTTGATCTCAACTGTGTCTAGGTCAGTGCGCTCACGCAGAATCAACAGCTGTTCCACAAATTTCCGGAGGCGTTGGAATTTCAAATGCTCATCATCGATGCGCAGCCCTGTGGTGGACCTCCACAGGTGGCGCCAGCGCCTGGCGAGCACGCATGTCTGCACGGCGGCCTGCACTGGGAGGAAGGAGAGCACATGGTGGAGGATACCGTCGGGGAGGGCGCTGATGCGGTCGACGTCTATCAACGGCAACACAGTGCTGCGCTTCATCTTCTGAGGAGTCATTCCGTCGAACAGGTGGCGGGCGTCGTCGGCGCTGAGAGACAAGAAACCATTACACGACGCAAGTGTGGAGAAATGGGATGGGATAGAAGACGCAGATGCATACCTTGCGGCGTCGAGGCGTCACCTCACGTGGCCGCCGGCAAATCCTAGTCGCCGCGCCGCAGCCCGCAGGAGGTGGGTAGGAGAGAGACTGAGGACGGACAGTCAAAAGGAAAGGAGGAAGGAGAGTCGTTGTAACAATGCTGCTCGGTTGGTGCGTGTGGAGAGGAAGATCTGTGGCTGGAGTGCGAAAAAATTCACCTATCCACTGTACCTGCCACCCGGCCAAGAGCCTTCCTTGTGCGAGAAAAATGACTGTACAATCGCGCACATCCAAATACAATAGTGCTAACCAACATATTTAGAGACCCTTTGGCATCATTTTTTTTGAAATATTCTGAGAATGCTATGGTTTATTTTTGTGAACTATCCAATACTTTGAGGTGTTTGCATGCAATGAATAATGTGGTTTCAAAACTAAAATATTTGCCCCAAAACTGCATTCATTTTATCGTTTTGGAAACTTTGGTGTTGAGTTCTTTTTTTTCTTAGCAAAGAAACTAAATTTTCATCTGACTGGCACTCAATTTTTTTAAATATTGTGGTTTTAAGAAAGCCAAGCTCCCAAATTAAGCCTTAGAATTCAAAACTTTATGTATAATGCAGTGTTACGACAAATATTACTTGCGGTTTATCTATTACTGCAGATTTACTCTATCTACACAATACTTTCCGCTTATTTTACACGAATTTATCATATTCTGTATTTTTTCAGTTCACGATATTTGCCACAATATATCAAACCAATAGGATAAAATGCAATTGGATGAAGCGCGCAAACGTACACAAGTTTCTCATTTTTTACATACACGTCATTCTTTGGGGGGCGTACACAAATAATGTGGACGAGAGTATCTCAAAATGCATGGGAGCCGGACGCTTGTCGCCGCTGTAATAACGCAAAGACGTTGCCGTCAAGGCGTCCGAGGAGCCACGGCTAAGAACGTCGGACGCAATAAGAGGATAACCTAGAAAAATGTAGACTACAACCAAAACCATATGCTTCAAAATTCCTATTATATCATTGTTGTGTTACTATATCTCTCCCCGGAGATAGACAACAGAGAGGGGGAGAAGGAGGGAGACCAAGAGAGAGCCCGCAAGGTCGAAGCCGGCAATGTCGATGGGGACCGAGGTAGTGAAACTACTCCCTCCATATCAAAATATAAGATTTTCTAGATTTTTTGACTTTGTCCTGGTTCATTTCTAAATGAGTGAATCAACACACTAAGCCATGTCTACATACGTGTGAGTCAGGATAAATTCAGAAAGGGTAGAAAGCATTAGATTTTAATACGGAGAGATTAATTCTTAAGTAAAGTCTACTGGGCCAAGCCAACCTTTTATCGTGTACCACCTATGTCCCAAATTATAAAATGTTTTGGCGTTTTAAAGTTGGGCTTGAGTGACTTAGAAAGAATGTGTAACAAGAGGTTCTAGACTCTCTGTTTGATAAGTTGATCCAAAAAAAAGTCCTGATCTCGAAACAGGCTTTCGCCCCGCTTTATAAATAAAGCAACATGCCAAGCAAGTCCATACAAAGTCACAAGCACCCAAGAAAAGCTAGACAAGTTTGCTGGGGCAACAGCACAAGTAAGCCCAACAACAAGATAAAAGTAGCTAGAAAAGCAAGGGGGTAGGGCAAGGGGAAAGAACAAAAAAACGCGGCCCTCCGGCGCTAGCTGCTAGAGGAGGAGATGCGACGTGCGGCCACCAAGAGTCTGTCAAGCATGTCATCTAGCCGCCCCCTGTCCCGCTGTCTAGAAAGCGGGTGCCACTGCTGCAAGAAAGCCAGAAATTTAAACATGGAGTCAGACGCACGTCGGAGAAACACCCGCTCTATCACCATCTTATTACGAATCGTCCACAGAGTCCACGCCATCGCCGCGAACACCAACCAGAAGAGGCGTCGTCCCCCCCCCCCCCCCGGTACGGTTCGCTTGGCTCTCCAGGAACACGCCGAGGTCTGAGGCCTGCCAAGCAGGCCCAAGCGCCTCGTGGACGAAGTTCCATAGAAACCTGGCCGCGGGACAAGCGAACAAGATGTGGGTTCCCGTCTCGGGGATCCCACACATAGGGCAAAGACCATCCCCCGGTCCATGCCGCTTACGGACCTCCACTCCCGAAGGGAGGCGGTCCCTAAGAAGTTGCCACACGAAGATTTTGATTTTTAGGGGAAGGGGAGCCTTCCACAACGGGGAAGCCCAAGCTCTAACTGGGCCACTGAAGAGACTCCGATAGGCCGTCTTTACGGAGAAGTTCCCAGACGGCGCCAAATGCCATGACACAAGGTCGTGGCCCCCCGGCAGCGCTTCCGGGAGCAAACCCCGTAGCTCCGTCCAAGCTGTAGCCTCGGCAATTCCAAATGTACGTCGGAACGAGATGTTCCAAACCCCATTAAGTACTGCCGAGGCCACCAACAACATCGGGTCCGAACAAATAGCAAAAAGGGAAGGGAACCTATGCTGTAAGGGGCTTTCACCAAGCCACGGGTCCAGCCAAAAAAGGGTGCCCTCTCCGTTACCGATGGAGAAGCGAGCACCCTTTCTAATCTCATGCTTAAGGGATTGATGGATCGCCAAAATTGGGACCCATCCCGGCGGTCACAAGCAAGGAGGGGGCGGCCCTGCAGGTATTTCGCTTTGATCAGCTGAAGCCAAAGTCCCCCCTCCTCTCTAAGTATCCGCCACACCCACCGAAGCATGAGCGCGGTGTTCATCTTTCGAGACGCTAATATGCCTATGCCCCCCATGTCCTTGGGGGCGCAAACATCTGCCCATTTGACCATATGGTACTTCTCGCGCCCATTGGCCGCCTGCCAGAAAAAGCGCGAGAGTTCCCTGTCAAATGCGACATGCACACCTTCTGGGAATTCGTAAACTCCCATCATGTACATAGGCAAGCTAGACATGCAAGAATCAATGAGGACCGATTTGCTCCCCTTGGAGGTAAACCGTCCTGCCAAGGTTCAGCCTTGGCTTTGACACGCCCAATAACCGGCTCTAGGTCCTTAATTAGGATCCTAGAGTCACTAAGCGGCATCCCAGATAAGTAACCGGGAAGGAGGACAACTTGCAATTAAGATTGTCCGCTATCCGCTGTTGCTCCTCTAAGGAGTACCCCATGATCATTACTTCGCTCTTGTCAAAGTTAATCTTGAGGCCAGACATGGCCTCAAAGCAGAGGAGCAGGAACTTGAGATTAATAATGTCAAGTTCCGAGCCCTCCACCATGATCATGGTGTCATCCGCATACTGGAGGTGGGTGATCCCACCCCCAGGAATAAGGTGTCCGACCACACCAGAAATGTGGCCGGCCGCCTTGGCCTTGTCCAAGATAGAGGCAAGGACGTCAACGGCAAGGTCAAAGAGGAGGGGGGAAATAGGTCCCCTTGTCTCACCCCACACGAGGATCTAAAGTAGGGACCAATGTCCCCATTAATATTGATCGCCGTGTTGCCACTCATGACAATCTGCATAACCCAGCCTATGAAGCGATCATCGAACCCTCGGCGCTCGAGGACCAAGCGAAGGAACGCCCAGTCCAAACGATCATAAGCCTTCTGGAAATCTAGCTTAAGGAAGACACCTTAGGTGTCTAACCTTAACTTCATGGACCACCTCATGAAGCGCTAGAATCCGTCATGGATAAATCGTCCCTTAAGAAAGGCGAACTGATATGGGTGTGCGAGTCGCTCCACAACTGGGGCCAAGCGTGCAGCACACACTTTGGTAAGCAGTCTCTGGATGACGTTGATCACCGTGATCGGTCTAAACTGGCGTATCTCCGTGGCCCCTGCTACTTTAGGGATCAAGGTAATCACGCCAAAATTGAGGCGAGACATAACCAATGTTCCAGTATAGAACTCCTGGAACATCGGCATAATCACCGCCTCAATACTTCCCCAGAATTTCTGGAAGAAGGAGACAGGAAGGCCATCTGGGCCCGGGCCGAGTTGGCCTTCATCCCCATAAGAGCCCGACTAACCTCCTCAGGGCTGAATGGGAGTGTCAGCTCCACATTCTCATCAACTGATACTAAGGCCCCTAAGGGCCAGAAGCCATCAGCTAACGATACCCCCGTGCGAGGTCCCTCCGTGAATAACTCCTTATAAAAGGAATAAATGTGAGCGGATAGGTCTTGGGCCTCCTCTAATAGGATGCCATCCGCCAACAAACACGGAATAGAGCACCTTCGACGCCGACCATTAGCAATGGCGTGGAAGTATGCGTATTAGCATCGCCGTGAAGTATCCAATTCTGGCGACTACGCTGTCGCCAGAAGATCTCCTCGCCTTTGTAGATCTCCATAAGGGAGGTCTCCAAGGCATACCGCTGAAGCCAACCATCAGCGGTAAGGCCCACCGTATCGGACGCCACGTCAAGCGTCTGAATTTGGGCAAGGATATCCGTCTTATTCTTTCGCAGCTCTGCACCTCTATTCGCGCCCCACCCCCGCATAAACTGGCGAGCGACTTTAGCACAGTGGTGCCAAATATCAACCGCATTATATGCACGGGGAGGGGATGCGACCGCCGATGCCCACTTAAGTCTAACTGCTTCCACAAAGCCCGGCTGCCCAAGCCAGAACTCCTCAAAGTGGAAGCGGTTCGACCTGGGGGGCCCCTCCTCCAGAGATAGGAGGAGGGGGGAGTGGTGAGCCAATCCGAGTGAGCGCGCGAAGCGAACACAACGGAAAGGCAACTTCCCATTCCACCGACACTAGGACCCGATCAAGAACACTCCGGATCGGGTCAGCCTGGTTGTTAGACCAAGTATACCTCGCCCCAACCCGAGAGATCTCGCGTAGCGCAAGGTCTGCTATCCAGTCGTTGAACATGCGCATCCGAGGGAGGTCCACATTATCCGAGCTCTTGTCATCATGGGAGCGAATAAGGTTAAAGTCCCCCGCCACCACCACAGGGTGGGGCAGCGCTCCACCTTTGACTTGAGCTCCGATAAGAATTTGCGGACCTCCGGTGATCCGCGGGGCCATAGACAATAATAACCTCCCAACGGAGGTTAGATCGTCTATGGGCGAGCGACATGCTCACAAAGAATTCCCCGCGATCCATATCCTCTACCTCAAAGGTATCCTCCTTGGCACCAAGGAGGATACCCCCTGATGTCCCGTCGCCGGGAGCCAATGCCACGAGAACTTGTGGCGACTAAGGCTTTCCAGCTCAGCGATCGAGAAGTCCTGCCGAATAGTCTCTTGAAGTCCCACAATGTCCACATCTTCGTCTCTAAGATAGTCGATCAACTGGCGGCGGCGGCCCTCCTGCCCGAACCCCCTCATGTTCCATTGGGAAACATTATCGGGGTTGGTCCCCTTAGGGGGGACCGATCGGGCCCTACTAGAGGTCGAGGGCCGGGACGCTGGCTTGGGGGGCCTCCCACGCTTCTTCCCAGCTTGGGAAGATGCCACGGCAGATGCCGCACTATCCGGCCTAGGAGGGGCTCCACTGCCAGACCCTTGTGCCTCCTGCACAGGTCCAGCGGGAGCCGGGGGCCCTGCCGCTCGAGCTCCGCCTGAGCCCGAGCCGCCGCGAGGGCCCCCTCATAGACCTCTTTAGCCTTGATAGCCGCAATCTGCTCAAGGCGAGGCCCCCGCTCACCGCGGAAGACAACGTCGCAGTCCGCCGCAACATGGGCTAGGTGATCCAGAGGCACTGTGTCGAGAACCGAGAACCGAGAGCCAGATGGGGGAGAGGGGAGAGGGGGAGGGGTATGCGAAGGTTGAGACGTACCAGTCCTAGAGTCGAGAGCCTCCAGCCGGCGTGTCGCCACTGCCGCAACAGTCGGCTCCACCACCTCGCCCCCGGTCCTAGCACGGGCCAGGCGAGCGCTGTGGCGTGTGGCCAGCGGAGGGGAAGACTGGTGACGACGGGGGCGCCCCTGGTGCCAGTCACAGGAGTGTCGGGGAAGACCGTGACTGGCTCCAGGACAGGGGCTGCAGGGGTGCCCGGGGAGCGGGTGTACCAGACCGCACCCGGGGAGCGCGGAGTGTCAGGCGCCAAGACCTCCATCCCGACACTCGACGAGTCCTCCTCTCCCTCCACCTCCTCCTGAGGTGGGGAAAGGAGACCCAAGGGAGCCGAGACGAGGCCTGAGAGGTCCAAGGATCCCGGCCCGTCACAGAGGTTGGAACCGTACTGTGCGAGCGGGAACCCAAAGGACTGAAGCGGAGCAGGACGAGAGAAGCGAGGACCATCCACCAGAGCCAGCTTCGCCGGGCACTCTTAGCCAGAGCGCCCGACGCTGAGGAGAGACGTCCAGGCGAAGATGCCTGAACCTGGGACCCTGCAGGGGTCGGGGCCCCCCCAGCTGGGGGCTGCGGAGGAGCAGGAGTGGGCCCCTCTGGACGGGACCGAGGGTCCCCCCACCGTCGGCGCCGTCGTCAGACTGGTCATCCTCCGAGGAGTCATCCCCCTCCCTGGAAGAACCGTGGCGCGGAGACGGTGAGGGGCGCGGCGGAGAGGATGGGGGGACCCTGGAGGGTCCACCACCGCCTCAACCTCCACGCGAAGAAGCCTGCCAGCCCCGTCGAAGTAGATCGGGGGGAGCACGCCAGCCAGCCTGTCGGCGTCAGGAACCCTGACACAAAGGCGGAGGGGCCCCTCCCCTGGCAGGGACTCAGCATCCACCTCCTGAAGCACACCAATAGTCCTGGCGATCAGCTTGACGATGGGCCCCGTCTTCAGCTTACTTGGGACCCCATGGATCCGGATCCACACCGAGGCGAGGGTGGAAGTCGTGTCGGGGTCAGAGGAAGACGGCTCGATGGTGACCCTGATGTTGTTGACCGGAAGAGTGGTCGAGCCAAACCACGAGACGGCCTGGAGTAGCGACGCCGACGGGAAGGCAACCGCGAACTCGGTGGGAGAGATCTCCCGCACCACCCACGGAGCCTCTCCGTCGAGCCGTAGGAGCTCAGTGCGAATGGTCTCCACCGAGATCACCACGGAGGGAGCAAGATCCTGCTCTGGAAGCACGGTGATCCGAGCCATGTGCTCCGGTGCCGCCAACTTGATGCCGCCAGTGTCGATGTAGAAAAACCCGGCGTCAATGCCCTGGCCAAGCAACTCCAAGGTAGGCTCCCTGCCGGTGTGCGCCCCCAATCCAGCCTCGGGTGGAGGCGCAGCCACAGCCTCACCCGCAGCCTGCGAGCCTCCAGGAGCAGCACCCGAGCCAGCCTTCTTCTTTCTCTTTGGCTTCTTCTTTTTCTTGCTAGCACCACCGGCAGTAGAGGTCCTAGGGGCAGGGGCGTCATCCCTACGAGGAGGAGAGCGGTCTCTGCCCATCCGCCACGAGCCAGCAGGAGCCTGGGGCCGGCCACCCGCCCGCGGAGGTTGCTGCGTTCCACAAGGGCCTCCCGCAGCCTTGCCTCACGGCGCTGGCCCTCCGGGGAGGCACCCCGACGCGGCGGCGACCTTGGTCGACGTGGACTTCGACCCCCACCCCGCAGCGGCGACCGCGGCAGAGGAGCGCCACGGCCATCACGTCCACGGTCCGGCGACCTTCGGGGCGGCGGCGACCGGCGGCCAGGGACGCGGTATGGCGCGGAGCAGGAGCACGGGGCGGAGAAACGCACGGCGGGGAGAGGTCCTAGCGGTCCGGCGAGGGGACGGCGGCTCATCTTCCCGGCGTCGCTTCATCGGCGAGGAGACCACGGCGGCGAACGACCGGGAGAGGGGCGGCGGCGGCGGAAGGACAGCGACGGAACGAGCCCTGTGTCTGTGTTTCGCGATTTGGGCAGCAGACGCTTCGAACCCTAGGCTGAGGTCCAACGCGCCCCTTCTGATCCATAGCCAGGATGAATTGGGCCGCACGCGCTGGGCCGACGCTGGGCCCGGAGAGGCCACCGCACGGGCGTCCTGGCGCGCCACCCGAGAATGGGCCGGCCCAACAACGGCGGCCCGTTCGGCTAGGGTTAGCGGGATGCTGCGGCCCAGGGCCCAGCAAGGACGGCTCCCTGGATGGCGGAGAGCCCCGCCGCCCGACGGTGACCGGACGCCGCCCATGGGGTTGCGCCGCAGCGCCGCCAGCCGCCGGCGCCGGAGCCGGAGGATCAGCCGTCCCTGAGCGGAGCTCCAGGACAGCCCGACCCCCCAGTCCAGCACCCGCAGCCGGCGAGCACAGGCCCGTGAGGGACTTCGTCACCACCGTCGCAGCAGGATTGTTTGCCGTCCTCCGACCACTGCTCGCCGACCGACGACCACCGCTCGCAGAGCGCCGGCGCACTGGGGATCGCGTAGCCACCGCCAAGAAATCCGCCAACGTCGGTAGCGCCGGAGTCGAGCAAAAGTGCTCCTCCTCCAGCCGCGCTTCCTCCGCGGCGTCGACCTCGTCGGCGACGTCCGCCCAGCTCCGGCCACGGATGGAGCCCAGTTCCACCTCCGGCGTGGGAGGAGTAGCTGAGGCCGACCGGGCCATCGCCGGAGTGAGAGGGGAGAGGCCGCGCTCACGCGCTCAGGCCGCCGCTACTGCCATCCCCTTCCGCCCCAAAGCGCCCTCCTTTCTCTCAGAGTACTTAGGCTGTGTTTGGTTGGGATTCCTGAGCCAGATTCACTGCCTGGAAGCTGGAATCTGAACCAAAGGGTTCCCAGGCCGGAAGCAGTTTCTGGGAAGCAGCAGATTCCTGCAGTGCAAACTGGAAGTTGGTCCGACCCAGATTCCACCAGATTCCGGATCTGCTGGCGAAACTTTGGGAGAAAATCGAGATGGAGAGGGAGTGGGTGGAGATGGTGGAGACGCGAAGGGTCATTATAGATATTTCGTATCGAATTCACAGTTGGCAGTTGTTACAACCAAACAGCTTCCAGCTTTCCCACAGCAGATTTCTCACAGCAGATTTTCCACAGCAGATTTCCCACAGCTGATTTTCAGGAATCTACAGCTCAACCAAACACACCCTGAGAGTGTGTAATTTCCATCACTACCAACTAGTCTCGCTTCCCGCATCAAAAAAAGTCCTGATAGAGGTCGTTTTGTTTGTTTTGCCTCTCCTTCGGCACTGGCACCATTCCATCACTGTTTCAAATCAGATTTGAGGATTGGTACAGAGCACCTTCTTTGTTGCCAGTAACATACGTTCAAAACTGCGGCTCAGTTTTCAGTTTTGCTCTGCGTAGGCAAAACATGGAACTAGCAGATTGATAACACCCAAGTCCACTTCCAAACATCCAAATCGTGTAACAAGAGATGGCAAAAACGGATCACATAGAAACCAAAACAAGTTATGCGCTGAAGCACAAAACAAGAAACGCCAAGAGAGCACTAAACCATCCCAAGAGCTGAACAACTCAGCATGAACCAGAAGTGCAACAAGGATATAATAAAGGCAAGCACAACCAGCTGGTCTAGACTCTACAGTTCATAAATTATACATCACGGATTCTACACCGTTCTTCCGAGTAGAAGTGGCATAACATAGAGACACAAAACCAATAGAAACATCATCGCAGCATATACGCTTAAGCCGTGCACTTCTGAATATCCAAATGATGGCAGATCCACCTACAACCCGCCAGATCTTCTCACCCTTACTCGAAACCAAATCCTGTACACAATGAAAAGATGATGTAAGACTCAGGTGTATCACACTGACAAAAGACTCAGTTACAAGATAGTGAGAATCAAGATACTGGAACATAGTTAAGTATGAAGGAGATTCACTTATCCAAGTGCAAATTATATTAATAACATGAATTGGGTACAAACTTTGTTTATAATTGAGACGCCAGTTATGGCTGATAATCTAACAAAGAAATCAAACTAAACTGCTCCAAAAAGAGGTTGCAGAAAGTGTCATAAGTAACCTCATGGCAAACGAAATGTGAACAAGCAATCATGACAAACACGTAGGGATGTTATGTGCCGTAATCTCAAGCTAATCATGTACTGAATAATTTAGCCGATGGCAAGTAGCTGCTCAGATATAGCGAGCCTATAAAATCTATTACTCCTTAGCTGTTCAGCAACATGAGTAACAATATCATATTACTGCAGAATTTGAGTTACTGTTAATAGTTAATAAACATGTGAAGATAATGTACTAAAAGAGATTGTTTATAATTGATACGACCATTTATGGCTGATATCTGACAAAAAATAATCAAACTAAGCTGCTACCAAGAGATAATGCAGAGTGTCATAAGTAACTTCATGGTAAACGAAATGTGAAACAAGCAATCACGATAATCACCTAGGGATGTTATGTCTCGTAATCAGAAGCAAACCATGTACAATTTAGCCCAGGCAACGAGATGCTCAGGTCAAGTGAGCCTATACAAACTATTATTCTTTAGCACCAAGACTTCAGCAACATAATGAGTAACAGTATCATATTACTGCAGAATTTGAGTTACTGTTAAGAGAAATAAACATGAGATGCTGTATTACTACTCGTTTCCGAGGTTATAAATGGATATATTGTTTTAACTTTTTGCGCCTCACAAGACTGGTCAAGATTTTTCATGACTGAAGTAATTTGGTATCCCTACAAACTGTCCTTGCTACATGATTCAAAAGTTTCTTATTCACTGCTTGCTTTCGCATTTTCTTCCTATATATGAAAGCTAATTTCAGAATATAAAGAGCACGAGAAGTGTTATTAGTCAGCTTACGTATGTTATATGCAGTCAGGAACTTCAAAACTTTGAGAATTCTCTCGTCGACCACATTACACTTGACTTCAACCATGTTAAGGTGCTCTGATATTGCAAACGGTCCGTCCATTGAACTGTAGCTTCCTTTCATTTTCACTTGAGGATTTGGTCCCTATGGTAAGGAAGGAACAATTAATCAAGATGGATAATCGAGAATAAATTTACCATTGCAGCACTTTTCCCAAATAGAAGATTCATACCATGGAAAAAAGTTGAAGAGTGAGCTTCTCTAGTACTGGAGAGTTTTTCAGAATGCAAACAAGTGGATCCAAATCAGGAGCATTGCACCAGTACTCGTTGAGAAACAAAGTCTTCAACTTGCTAAATGTAGGGCAGTATTTCAAATCTCTTATGAAAATGAGCTGTAAATAAAATAGAAAGAGTAAGCAAATCAAGTAACCAATACTAAGAATAGCATAATTGATTTAAGACCAGAGTAATACATTTCTACTTGCAGATAGCAACTTGAGGTGTTTAGCACTTGAGATACCACCCAGAAGCACACAATCGCTGCTTTTTTTTTTAGAAAAGGGGGTGCGGATCCCCGGCCTCTGCATCAAAATGATGCACACAGCCGCCGCATTTTATTGCATAGTTTCAACATCCAAAAGGTTTACAATTCACGGATCACAAAGTGTGTGGATAAAGATCAACCAAATGAAAATCAAGAGTCTAAACATCTAGTCTTCTAGGATTTAACCATCCTCCCGGGCACAAGATAGAACGCACGACCGCCATCATGCGCATACATGCGGTATCCATAATCCCCCTCTGATCCGCAGGTAGGAGTAAGGACCATGCGTTGATCCAGTAGATTGCTTTGTTGATAACCTGCAAATAATGAGCAATAGAGATTTTATTAAAGACAACATCATTTCTGCCATTCCAAATTGACCAAAGCAAAGCTGATACGCCTATACGTATCCGTGCTTTTGTTTTGATGTCAATTCCATTTAGCCAAGTACCAAACATATGTGCAATGCTTGTAGGCTTAGGGATATTGTAGGTAAAATGAACAAGTCTCCATATATTGCGAGCAAGGAACACGAAATAAAAAGGTGTTCAACAGATTCTGCCTCATTACAGAAAACGCATTTTGTACACCCTACCCAACGTTTTTTACCAGATTGTCTTTGGTTAGCAAAACCTTCCGATGAAGGAACCATAGGAAAATTTTAATCTTTAGAGGCACTTTCAATTTCCACAACTGCTTGCTGAAATACCTTGTGTGTCCATTCAATAAATCAGCGTAGAGAGATTTAACTGAGTACACACCATTGGTATTCAAGCTCCATTTAAACGTATCTGGCTCATCTGTTAGATTAACTCGCATTAGTCTCTCCACTAGGTGCAGCCAATCATTCCATTTGTTTCCAACAAGTGGTCGTCTAAACTGAATAGCTTCCGATAGAGATGTTACCGTAATGACATCCGCTACCCGAGCATTTTTGCGCCTTACTATGTTATATAGAGAGGGATAATCGTTCGCTAACGAATTTTGGCCTAGCCAAGCATCCTCCCAAAACCGAACATGGAGTCCGTTCCCTACAGTAAACGTCCCACGTTCGAGAATCGTTAGGCTGAGCTTCCACTTGTGAAAGTGTTTTTTCATGAAGATATTTGTTTCTCAAAAGTTCCCGCCAAACTCCCTCTTCGTTTAACAATTTAAAAATCCATTTACATAGTAAACACCTATTCTTAATATCCAAAACCTCAATTCCTAATCCGCCCTGATCCTTAGGCCGGCACACAATGTTCCACCTCGTTAACCTATATTTTTTCTTTTTGTTATCACTTTGCCAAAAAAAAACCTTGATCTATAAAATTCCAGCCTTTTAAGTACCCCCTTGGGTATCTCAAAGAAAGACAATAAGAACATTGGCAAGCTTGTAAGAACGGAATTTATAAGGACCAGACGGTCTCCGTATGAGAGCATCTTTCCCACCCAGGACGCCAACTTTCGTTCAAAACGATCCTCTACAGGTTTCCATTCTTTGTTCAAAAGCTTTCTGTAATGTATCGGAATACCCAAATATTTGAATGGTAACGAGCCGACCTCACATCCAAAGATTCGGCGATATTCCTCTCTCTCCTCATTGGCGTTGCCGAAACAATAAATTTCACTCTTGTGAAAATTTATTTTTAAACCGGACAGCTCCTTAAAAAAGGATAGAATAAGTTTCATATTAACCGCTTTCTCAAGGTCATGCTCAAGGAATAGGATAGTATCATCCGCATATTGGAGGATCGATACACCACCATCAACTAAATGCGGAATTAACCCCCCTACTTGTCCATCTTCCTTTGCGTGAGCAATTAAAATCGCCAACATGTCTGCCACCAAGTTAAACAAAATAGGTGATAGAGGGTCCCCTTGCCGTAATCCTTTAAGAGTTTGAAAATAATGACCGATATCATCATTTACTCGAACTCCGACACTTCCTCCTTGCACAAACCTCGCAATCCATTCACACCACTGTGGTGCAAACCCTTTCATGCGTAGGACTTGTTGCAGAAAAGACCACTTTATTTTATCATATGCCTTTTCGAAATCTATTTTAAAGAGCACCCCGTCTAGTTTTTTCCGATGAATTTCGTGGATCGTTTCATGGAGGACTACGACTCCTTCTAGAATATTTCTACCAGGGATGAAAGTTGTTTGGGTTGGGCGAACCACTTTACTCGCAATAGTAGTCACCCTATTCGTACCCACCTTAGTAAAAAATTTGAAGCTCACGTTTAGTAAACAAATAGGTCTATACTGCTCGATCCTGCTTGCATCCTCTCTTTTGGGCAGCAGAGTAATAACCCCAAAGTTAAGTTTAAATAGAGGGAGATCTCCCGTTTGCAACTGAGCAAACATCTCCATCAAATCCCCTTTAATAACATCCCAAAATTTCTGATAAAACTCCGCTGGGAACCCGTCTGGTCCCGGAGCTTTATTATGTTCCATTTGAGAGATGGCCTCGAAGACCTCCTTCTCTGTGAAACACGAGGTTAAAATCTCATTTTCATCCGAGGAAATTTGGGGCATGTCCGCAATCACACCCTCATCCATCGTGAAATAATTTGTGGCCGGTGCCCCAAATAATTTCTTGTAGTATTCCGTTATAAAAACTTTGAGGTTACTCTCTCCGACAATTGTTCCTTCATCTTGTTCTAACTGAAAAATTCTTTTCTTTCTGTGTTTTCCATTTGCAATTAGATGAAAGTATCTTGTATTACCTCCTCCTTCTTGTATATATTTTACCTTTGCACGTTGCGCCCATTTAGATTCCTCATCTCGCATTAGTTTAGCCAGACATTCGTCAGCATCCTTCTTAGCAGCCCGTTCGGCCACACTTAGAGGGTTGGTTTCTGCCCGAATATCTAGCTCATCAATTAGTAAGATCAACTTTTCTTTTAATTTTTTGTATTCGCCACTTAGGTTTTTCGCCCAACCACGCAAAAATTGGCGCAAATGGCGTATCTTGTGCTGCCACCTCTCTACCGGACACAATCGCTGCTGCAGTCATCTTTAATAGGAACACAATTTTTACATGCATTATTGTTATCTCCACAGAGAGCACCAGAGTCATAATTTAAACAGACATCTTCGCAGTTTTTGTCAAGCTCCACATACGCAGTTTCTAGCAACGCCATGTTTTCAAGAAAAGGTGCCCTACCAGCAAACCAAACTAGATTCAGGGAGACAAGGCCAGGTGTACAGACATGGAGCCGGCAACCCAAGTCGAAGCAGCAATCAATGGTGCTCAGATGCTGCAGGGAACGGGACGATACCTTACCAGCCTCGATGTCGCAATCAGTCATCATCAAATCCTCCAATGCAGGACAACTAGCAAAATCAAGAAAGGTGTCTTGTAGGGTTACATATTTAAGGTCTAATGTTCTCAGATGGCGAGAGACTGGCAGGTCGTCTAAGTAGAGAGATGCATCAAAGTTATCAATGGTGAGCACCCGAACTTTGCACATCACAGCGAAACGGATCCATAAGTTCACAACGGGCTGGTCCTCATCGTCCAAGGATTCACCGAGACTGATCTCAACAGTGTCTAGGTCAGTGCGCTCACGAAGGATCAGCAGATGTTCCACGAACTTACGGAGGTCTTGGAAATCGGAAAAATCATCATCGTCAATACACAGGCCTGTGGTGGACCTCCAGAGGTGACGCCAGCGCCGGGCGAGCACACAGGTCTGCACGGCCTCCTGCGCTGGGAGGAAGGAGAGCACGTGGTGGAGAATACTGTCGGGGAGGGCGCCGATGCGGTCGGCGGTGCTGACCAGCAGCGTAGTGTTGCGCTTCTTCCGAGGAGGCATTCCGTCGAACAGGTGGTGGGCGTCATCGGCGCTGGGAGGCAAGAAACTATCAGACGACGCGAGGGTGGAGAATGGGATGGGATAGAAGAGACAGATGCATAGTTTGTGGCGTCGATGCCTCACCTCACCGCCGGCAAATCCGAGCTGCCGCGCCGCAGGAGGTTGGTAGCAGAGGGACTGAGGACGAACTCGCGCTCCGTTTTCCAAACTAGGTGAATTCGGCGCAGCGGCACGCCACGCCCTTGGTGAAAAAAGGTGGTGTCAATTTGTTTTCTGTTTACAGCAAGAACAGAATGTTTATTTGTTGAATAACTGCATGAAGACTCCACCATGGGAACAGAGTCGCGTCCCTCGCGTTGTCTCCTCAGGGCGACCGAGGGGCGAAACCCTAGCCGCCCAGCGCCGCCACCTCCCTCGCCCACCTCCCTCCCCTCGTCGCCCCCTGAGGCGGCTGCCGGACACGGCCGTGCAGCGCCGGTGATGGGGGCGGCGGGGATCTGCGCCATCGGATCCCCATCGAGCAGTTTGGAGGTAAAGCTGCTCGCTTGGGGTCCCCTCGCCGGCGGCGGCGGCCCGTCGGCTCGCGCCTGCCCTGCAGGCGTCCGCCCTCCTCGCGCCCCTCCGGCGCGGCTACGGCGGCCCGGCTGCGCCCCTCCGCCGACACCCACCCTCCTGCTCTGTCTCCGAAGGATCCCGTCGGGCTTGCCCTGCGGACGGTGCCGGCGCGGGCTTTCTCCCGTGCGCACGGCGGCCCCTCTCTCGGCGGCGGCTCCCGTGGCGGCGCGGCCTCCCCTGGCGGCGCAGCTTCCTCTTCTTCCTGCGGCGGCGAACCCCTGGCAGCTCGGAGGTCCACGGACGGGTGCATCATGGTGGTGCGCCTCTCCCCTAATGGTGTGGCCGCAAGGTGCGACGGCTCCTGGTGAAGGCCTGCCGCGGCTTTCCGTAAGGTTCGCTTCCCCGGCCCGTTTTTGGAGCTCTCCCCCGTCCCTGGTGCCCGAGGCCTCGTCCTCGACGGATCCTTCGACGGTGGATGGTGGTGTGGTGCTGGAATTGGGGGAAACCCTTGGCCGGTGGCGGCCACGACGTCGACGACGCTCCGGCGCCGCATCCCTCCTCGGAGGCTTCGTTGAAGTTCCAGCCCCATCACCCACCCCCTGCCGGGTGAAAACCCAGTCTCGGCATGGACAGCGACGGCGTAGCGACGTCGCTTCCCTCCGTGGAGGCGCTGCCCGGAGATGGCAGGGTGGTTCGTGAGCTTCGTGGTGGCTGGGGTAGGCTGATGGTAGTGCTGCTGTTGTTGGTGTTGGTGCAGCTAGTTTGGGGGCCGATGGTGGTGTGTTTTTCTCTCCTCGGCTGGCATTCCCGGGGTCTTGGTCCCGTGATGTGCTTGCCCAAGAGCTTCCCATGGTCGCCGTTGGGGTGTGGAGAGCTTCGAACTCCTGGTGGCGTCGCGGCTCTTCTTTGTTCAATGACGACTCTGTAGAAATTATAGAACCCTAAAATTGTGTGTTTATTACGGTGACCCTCATGGGGTATATATAGGAGTACATGACTTGGTGGCCAAGATGCCTAATAACTTGGGATACAAGAAGATCCTAGTCTATCTATCATATACGTATCCTAACATTCCCCCTCAGTCGTAGCGGAAGTGAAACGAACGATTGCGACTGGATTTGAAGTCTTGTATTTCCGTCGTCTTCTCCTCTCCGCCATCATCAACTGCGTCTCTGATGGTCTCTCCTCTCTTCCCTCCCGCAGTCACAGCGGGAGTGATGTGGACGCAAGTGACGACGCGGACGCTGTTGACTGGAGTTGTTGCCGATGTGTTGTTGTAGACGTTGCCGTTGATGTCGATGTCGAGGTAGTCGATCGTGATGTTGCCGTGGTCGAGGTGTTGTGGTCGATGTAGTACTCGTCGTGGTCGTTGTAGCCGCAATGCCGGAGGCGAAAAAATTGCGCGGTGTATATGACGGGGCTGCAGTTGTGGTTTTGTATGACGTTTTGCACCTTGAGAGGTACCGTCGGGGCGTCTTGCAAATGTCAGAAGACGCGGTCGTATGTCGTAGGTCATAGGTGAGTCCACCAGTTTTGCCAAGACTGGAGGAAACCCACCGAGCACACAACGGTTTTGCCAGAACCGTGTGCGCGGTCATAGGGGCTTTCACAATAGTGATGCCGGGTTGTCGATGCAGTCTTAGCCGTCGGACGCGGTCGATGCCGTCGTCGGTGTCATGGGCGCCTTGCAGTAGTACTGTCAGAGGGCGCATGTCCATCCTTGTGGACGATCGTGATGTAGCGGCGGCGGCGGTGTGTTGACGAGGTTGTCGTTGAAGACCACGTTGATGTAGACCTTGGCGATAATATGTCGGCGATGTAGCAGCAGCAGGCGTGATGTCGCATGTCGCTTGGAGGCGTCCCTCGGGGCGACGATGGTGTTGATGCCTTCGCTGCTAGATGTCGGAGAAGTCGATGAAGATCCACACCGGCCTGCGTGTGGTTTTTGTCGCTTCTCGTAGCTTGGCGTAGTCGTACAACTTGATGTAGATGTTCGGCTTGGTGTAGTCCGGCTCGATGCAGTGCAGATCGATACGATCTAGACGGGCGGGTGGCGGGCGCCGGATTGGATGGTATGGCATCGCATGTCCCGGAGTCGATGAACACCTGAGTAGCAAAAGATGCATGCACGCACTTGCAGATTGTTTTTCTACCTGTACGTGGCCATCCATGTGCGTGTGTTGCTGCCCCGCGTGCACCCTGCACTCGCGAATCTGCGTCCGCGCGTGGGCTGCTGCTTGCTGTTGGCGATGGCGTTGATCTGGCGGCCACTGCTCGTAGGAGATCGGAGATCGTCTAGAGCGCCGTGATGTACTCGATGCAGGTTGGGCCGCGAGTCGTCGATGCTTGCCGCGCGGACAAGGCGGATCAGTCCGCGTGTGGCGTCGTCGTGAAGAAGATTGTCGAGGAAGATCTTGTCGTCGGATTAGTCGATTGTGCGTCGCCGTACTTGCACTGCTCTTCGCCGGGATTTTGGGTCGTCGTGATTAGAGATTTATTTGTGGCTAACTGGATCTAATCTATGGAATTGGAATTTCGAAATTGTATCTAATCTAATCTAAAGAACTGATCAGATCTTTGATCTAAACCGGGTGCCGCGCCCCCGAGGAGAGATCTATCTCCCCGGGGGCGGCGCGATGCGGAAGTTTTCTAGAACCCTAGGATCAGCGTCGTGAGACTAACCGCTCTGATACCATGTAGAAATTATAGAACCCTAAAATTGTGTGTTTATTACGGTGACCCTCATGGGGTATATATAGGAGTACATGACTTGGTGGCCAAGATGCCTAATAACTTGGGATACAAGAAGATCCTAGTCTATCTATCATATACGTATCCTAACAGACTCAACTGATGCCTCCCTCCTGCTAATCGTCTAGACCTCCGTGGCGGAGCTCCCTTTCTAGGTCTTCGTGCTAGGTGCTAGGCTTGACACTCGCCGATGATGATGGTGGTGCTCCTGAGTTGTGCCTGGGGGACGAGTCGCACGCCGGTGTGGTGCGCTAGGCAGTTTGCCGAGTCTTGGCATTGTGATCCCCGACTACACCCCTCACCACTTGTGTCTCTAATGGTGGCTCTTGCTGTTCTTTTCTAGTTGTCTTTTTTCTTGTATTTTCATTGTTTTCTCTCCCTTGTATCCCCCTGTAAAACTGCCATTCTGTTGTAAGAACATGGCCCGCCAGGCTACTTTTCGGAAATATAACAAGCGGTGGGGCTCCCCCCCCCCCCCCCCCCCGTTATTCTCGAAAAAAAAACCCTGCATGAAGTATTATTTGTAATGAGGACTATGCTGTTGTGAGAAGCTGATGCGTAATAACATATATACACAGTTATATAGATAGGTTAGTTGGCACGATGACCATGTGTACACGTAGTTTAGCTTTGAAACACCGTCGGCAGATCTTTTCCGGCAACCAAAACTGGGCGGCGCCGCCACCAAAAGGTCGTCTGCGCAGCTGCGCGCGTCTGCAGGCCGCAGGGGCACACGTACCACGACAGCCTGCACCGCTTCGTGCAGCACGCGGGGCTAAGGGCTCGCCTGGCCGCCGAGTTCAGGAGCCTCGAGTGTGAGAAACGGGCCAGGTAGAACCCATTTCCGGCGTCATACTGGAACGGCTTCGCCACCAGCTCCGGCATGGGTGGGGGCAGCTGCTACTCGCCTTCTCCCTCGAGCGCGGTTCTCCGGACACCGCCGTCGAGTGGAAGGGCCATAGGCGAGCATGTGCCGGCGCTGGAGTGCAAGCTGGAGACGGACGACCTGCTTAAGTTCGTCCTGCTCATGGGCATGCCGGAATTCTTGGAGAGAGCCAAGCAGGTGTTCCATACTTCCGTGATACGGGCGGCGAGGAAAGCTCGAATGGGGAAGGCCTAGATAGAGCTGGTTATTGACGTCATGCTAACGTTAGCCTGCGTTATTCTTTTCCAAGACAAACGAAAATTAAGAAAACCTGATAAGTGGGACCGGTTGTCAGGAATCTAATATTTCCTACGAGATTCAGAATTTGAATTGCACTTTCACGATTCATATCCAATTCATTTCAAATCAGATAAATATATGTCCAATGTGTCAAACTGTTCAAAAAAAAGATCCCAACTATTTGTGTCCAATTCATGCATGATTGAACATTTTAAGTTAGGACGTGTCAAAATGTTTAAAATGTCAAAATGTTCAGAAAAATGGATCCCAACTATTTGTCTCAAATTCATGCGTGATCAAACAACCTAAATTAAGACATGGCTAGAACTACGAAAATGCCGCTTTACTTCAATACGGGGTTCGTTGTAAATATTGCATTTATATTTCTCAGAAATTCAAATAATTGAATTCAACCTTCACAAACCTAGCTAATTCATTTAAAATAAAAAATATGTTCATAATATAAATGTTAGGAAAAATGTGTCCCATCTATTTCTCGAATTCATGTGTGATTGAGAAATTTAAGTTACGACATATCTGGAATTGAGCTAATTCATTTTAAGTAAAAAATCTATGTTTAATGAACCAAAGTGTTAAAAAAAAAACGTATTCCATCTATTTGTCTCAAATTCATGTGCCATCAAACAATTTAGATTAAGATGTATCTAGAATTACCAAAATGCCGCTTTCTTCCATTATGACTTTTATTACAAATACTACTTTTAGTTGTATTTCGCCCGCATTTAAGTTGTTACTGATATTGGCCTTTCAATGGGTTCCTTAGTTTCTCATACATGCATTTGTGCGCATTGCATTATGTCGTGATTGAATGTCGTTTTTCTTTTCAGGTATTCGTTCTTCTCAGTAGAACACGAATCCGAATGAATGCCACTTCTAATGGTAGTTACGTACGTCCACGTCTATTTTTTATGTCCCTTATTTTTAACTACTCGGTGATAATTTTATGACACTATCTTTTTCATCACAAGTAGTTAACTACGACAACATTATTTTTAGCCCCTTCTCCCTTAATTTTCAGTCGTAGTTTCCCGACTGTATTCTTTCATGGTAAATTCAAAGCGAATTTCCCGATTTCGCCAACTTTAATTTCCCCCGACTGTATTCCTCTATGGTAAATTCAAAGTGAATTTCCAGAATTCTTCAACTGTAACTTCCACCGGAGTGTTTTCAACTGCAATAGTGATAATTCAGAAGTGATCGTGCTTAACTATGACAACATTATATTTAGCCCCTTCTACCTTATTTTCAGTCGTAGTTTCCTGAATGTATTCCTCTATGCTAATTCGTGAACTACAATTTTCCCTCGATTGTATTCCTCTGTGGTAAATTCAAAGTGAATTTTTCGATGTTCTCAACTGTAATTTTCAGCGGAGTGTTTTCA
This sequence comes from Poa pratensis, assembly GCA_947311845.1. Lineage (NCBI taxonomy): Eukaryota > Viridiplantae > Streptophyta > Magnoliopsida > Poales > Poaceae > Poa > Poa pratensis. Next base: position 34,318,332 of record CAMZMU010000095.1, read on the forward strand.
ACCTTGGCAGTGATAATTCAGAAGTGGTTGTACGTCCAAGTCGATTTTTTATGTCCAACTCGACGATAATTTTATGACACTATCTTTTTCACCACAGTTAGTTACGTACAACATCATTATTTTTTCCTCCTTCTCCCTTTATTTTCAGTCGTAGTGTCCTGATTGTCTTCCTCCATGGTAAATTCAGAGTAAATTTCCCGTAATTTCCACCGAAGTGTTTTCAATGTCGACATGATGATTTGCCGACGGTAATTGTTCAGAAATAATTATTTTGCTAATTTTTAGGAGGCAATTTTCATCAGAATTTTCTAACTATATCTACTAATTTTATGTGGTAATTTTATTTTCTAACTGTACATGAAAATTGATCTTCAGAATATGTGTTTCCGCGATAGGGTGCGGCGTGTCGCCGCGCCAAGTCGCCTAGTTTGGTATTACTGCCAACTCCAAATTCAGCCGAGCCTGAACCATGCACCCACCCACACGTACTACAGCAACTCCCCATATTCTTGGCCACCATCAGCTCAGGTGCAGTAGCACATTTTGGAGCTTTCGATGATTAGCCAGCCTCCCTTCCTCCTGGGAACATATTCTCCCGAGCATTTCCGTGGCGGGAGAAGAATATTCCACCGCCCAATAATTCCCCTCTCATGCTCATGCCCGCCGAAAATGAAAAAGGGAACAGACGAGCTAGCTAGCACAGAGAAAAGGATCACAGCACCCACCCGGAAAAAGAAAGCATCCATCGCGCGAAGAATACTTCTATCCACATGTCCCAACTTCCTCTCTTTATTTTTTAGATTAGAAAATGTTAATGGTGAGTGTGCTCCTTTTGTAGGATCATGTTTGGTAAAGCCAGCTAGTATTATTTAGAAAGGAAGGCGGTAGTTCATCCTCCGATTCCCGTGGCGGCGGCGATTCGTGAGGAGTGGACTTGCCGGCGGTTAGACGCGGTGAGGCGCCGCAGCCGCAAGGCATCCATCTATCCTTCCCTCCTCCCATCCCAGTCTCTCCATCCTTGCTGCCTCGCGTCCTCTGATCTGATCTTTCTCTCGCAGCGCTGACGACGCCGGCGACCTGCTCGACAGAATGTCTACCATGAAAAAGGGCGAGAGGGCGCCGCCGGTTAGAGGCGCCGACCGCATAAGCTCCCTTCCTGACCATATGCTCCACCACATCCTCTCCTTCCTCCCTGCGCAGGCGGCCGTCCAGACTTGCGTGCTCGCCCGGCGCTGGCGCCACCTCTGGAGGTCCACCACTGGCCTGCGCATCCGCAGCATTGACGGTGCACAGCCTGTTCAAGACCTCCGGGTGTTCGTGGACCATCTTCTGATCCTGCGCGAGCGCACCGACCTAGACACTGTTGAGATCAAACTGGCCCAATGCTCGGAGGATGACCAGCCCCACGTGAATCTATGGACCCGTTTTGCTGTCATGTGCAAAGTTCGTGTGCTCACCCTTCATATCTATGACCCTTATCTCTACCTAGACGACATTCCTCTTGTCTCTCGGAATCTTAGAACATTAGACCTTGAAGGTCTAGGCCTAAATGACACCTTTCTTGATTTCGCTAGCTGCCGGCTTTGGAGCTTCTGAAGATGAACGTTTGTGACATCAGTGTTGATATGATATCGTCCCATAACCTGAAGCATTTGAGCATCACTAATTGCCATGCTGACTCGGGTTGCGAGGTCCATATTTCTACGCCGGGCCTTGTCTCTCTGAAACTAGATGGCTTATCGGGTACAACCCCTATTCTTGAAAACATGGCGTCGCTAGAGACTGCATTAGTGTATATTGGTCAGCGCTGCGAGGACGATTGTTTGAATTACGACTCTGGTGTTTTTTGTGGAGCTAATAATATTCTATGTGAGAATTGTGTTCCTAACGATGATTGTGGCAGCCTGCTTGGTGCTATCTCAAGTGCTAAGCATCTGGAGTTGATGTCTGAATTTGGGAAGGTATGACACTCGTCCTTGACTCCCTTATATTATCCTTTTTTTGCGTTCCACTATTTACATAGTTGCTGGAGATAGGCAGTAAATATATCACGTGTGCATCTTCACCAATCGGGAGTTCTTAGATCACTATCTCGTATATCCAGCAAAGATTGCTTGATTTGTTTACCTTTTGTATTTATTTTTCCAGTACATTTACACAAGAGATTTGAAACACTGCCCAACATTTAGCAAGTTGAAGACTTTAGTACTCAATGAGTACTGGTGTGAGGCTCCTGACATGGATCCACTAGCTTGCATTCTGAAAAACTCACCAGTTTTAGAGAAGCTCACTCTTCAACTTTTTTCCAAGGTATAAATCTTCTAAACAGACAATTAATGCACTATTTTTGTTATTATCGATTATCATATTGGTTAAATATTTGTGCTTACCATAGGGACCAAATCATATGGTGGAAATGAAAGGAAGCTACAGTTCGGTGGAGAGACTGCCTGGAACATCAGTGCACCTTAACATAGTTGAAGTCAAGTGTAATGTGGTTGACGGGAGAATTCTCAAAGTTCTGAAATTCCTGTGTGCATTTAACATACGTAAGCTAACTAATGACACTTTCTGTTCTCTCTGTATTCTGAAATTAGCTTACATATGTGTGTGTGTGTGTGGGGGGGGGTTAGCAAGCAGTTAAGAAGAAACACCTGAATGATGTAGGAGGAACACTTTGTAGGAATTCCAGTTTGTCCGAGCCATGAAAATCTGGACTATGTCTGGTGTGTCGCATAAAGGAAAACCAGTATAATCCATTTTGTTGTCGAATGATGTTTAATTTGACTTATGGGCACTAGTATAAAATGTCTGAATCGATTAGTTCAGAATAGTGATACATTATCTTTCTCAAATGTGAGCAGTAATACAATGTTTTTGCTTATTGTGTCGGTGAATGGTTGATGTCAATCTACAACAAATTTTATAGGCTCCTTTGAGGAGCTCCTTGCCCTTATGGGCTAAATTAGTTGGCACTAGGTTTGCTTGTGATTCCTCACGTTGTTCCTGGAAAGTCTTACAGTTTTTAGATCAACATGGGGACTGAATCTCCCGGCCACATTTTATAAATTAAACCAGGATACAGCCGTAGAAAAGTCTTTAAACTTACATACCATTTTCTTGAAAAGTAAAAATCTATGTATAACATGTCTAGTAGTAGTGTATGTCATGATTGCTGATTTCACATATCCTTTTCCGTATTGCTTATGAAGTTTTCTGCATTCTCATATGGGAGCAGCATAGCTAGATGTTTTCGTGTTGGATTATCAGCTAGAAATAGCGGTATCATGTATAATCAATGCATGTGGTCAAATTATTGTTAAGATAAGTTGCACCTGATTAAGAGAATTTCCTTCATACTTACTGATCGAGCTCTGTTCCAGATATCCACTATCTTAATTTTTCATCGTGAAGTAACTTAGCATCTTTTACTTCTGCAGATAATACACCAGACTCTTACGATATGTTTTCATTCCCTTACAGGATTCAGTTTTGAGTAGGGTTGAGAAGATCTTGGCTGCTGGTGGATCTGCCATCTTTCGACTATTCAGAAGTTCAAGGCTTAAGCATCTTATGTCGCGGCTAGTTTTGAGGAACGGTGTAGAAGCCGCAGTATATAACTTATGAACTCTTGTACACATCTGGCTCGACTTGGTTTATTTTATCCTGTAATTTCAATTGTACTTTTGATTAATGCTGAATTCATTCAGCTCTTGGCTGGTCTCTCTTAGCGTTTCTTTTTGGCTTCAGCGCAACTTGTTCTGTTATGATGTGTAGTTTACATTGCCTCCTGTGCCAAGATCTGAACTTTTGCAGAAGTGAAACTCGCTGCGTAAATTTGATGTTTCGATCGGTTGCCATTGATCTGTTTGTTCGATGTTCTGCATACACACCTATGCTGAGACAGGGAATTATTTTACGTTTGGTTGGCGTCTCTGATCTGGATAAGCTTTGCTGCCTCGGATAGGAGATGACAACCTTCGTTGGTTCATCCTTTGGGAGAGCCCCGGCATGCCAGGTTCGTTTCTTCAGCTGGAATCCTTGACCAGTGAAGGGTTCAGACCTAGTGGCGTTCGATGCCTCTGAATATAACTGTCCCTCTGCGCCGAAATCAGGGGACCATCTGATGTTTTGTGCCCTCGTTTCTTGGTCTGTTCTCGAGTTCCATGCCTGCATTGATCCATTGTCCATTCTAATTCTCCACGACAACACGCCTACCTTCACTATCCTCTGTTGATTTCTTTTTTGCAAAGACCATCATTTACATGACCATCATTAACGAAATAGAAAATTACAGACAAGTCCTTGGAGAAAATCAACCTCATTTTCTTACCGCACTGCCGGCCCTTCCGCGTCGGGACACGGTGTTTTTTGACTCGTGGTTCCAGATGCACCCGTTATGTTTCAGGGTACATCTAGACATTCTCGGGCTGTGTAAAAAAGACAAAAAAAAAGGCTCATACAAAGTCATTTTAAAAGCACCGGAATTTGTCTTTTTACACAGCTCACAAAATTGTCATTTTTCCGCGAAACTTCGTGTACGGACAAAAAATGCTCGGATGTATACCAGTTTTTTTGTTTGGAATTTTTTACATTTTGAAATATAATTTTTAGGTAGTGGGATCATATGCTCGTACTACCCAAAACTGAATTTCCTGGTCGTCCAACACTTTTGTCCCAAGGAGGGATCGGCCGGAGGAGCCCTCATTCTAGATGATATGTAGATTTTACCGCAAATATTTCACTCTTCTGGATGGGCGTATTTTGTGTTTTTCGGGTATTTGGCTAGGCTTTTTTTGTTGAGAAATTTGGGTATTTGGCTATGTTAGGAGCCCTCATCTGCCAAGTGGGCCCCACATGTCAACCACGCACCAACCGGGCCTCGCTCCAGGTCATCGTGGGCTATAGCATACAGCAGCTGGGGCTTGGGCCCCCAAAACCACCCACGCCTATCCTCGTCAAATCTTCTTCTCCTCGCCGTAATCCAATCCACTCTCCGGCGAAGATGGCGGCGAGCACCTTCATGGGGTCGCCGTCGTGGCTCCGCATCAGGCTCCTCCCTTCCGGGCCCCCGCGCCTCTGCCGCCGCGCGCTCGCCACCCGCGTCTCCGCGGCCGCTTCCGACAGCGGCGGCCCGGTCCGCGTCCGCTTCGCGCCGTCGCCCACCGGCAACCTCCACGTGGGGGGCGCCCGCACCGCGCTCTTCAACTACCTCTTCGCGCGCTCCAGGGGCGGCAAGTTCGTCCTCCGCGTCGAGGACACCGACCTCGAGCGCTCCACCAAGAAGTCCGAGGAGGCCGTCCTCAGCGACCTCGCCTGGCTCGGCCTCGACTGGGACGAAGGTATTCGGTTCTACTTACGATGGTTCGTTGGTTGTAATCGGGAGCTTCATGATGACGGCCTCGACCTCTGGATCCCTGTGCTCCACCAAAATGGAGCATGTATAATTTGCAATGCTAGTTTCTTATAAGAAATTTGCAATGGTGGAGCTGCTTATTCGGTTCTACTACTGGAGTATCGAGTCACTAAAGTAGAATCTGTTACCTACAATTTGTTCTGCTCACCCGTATCCATATGTAGGTCCGGATATTGGCGGCGAATTCGGCCCTTACCGCCAGTCGGAGCGCAATGCGCTGTACAAACAGCACGCCGAGAAGCTAATGGAGTCTGGTGCAGTTTATCGCTGCTTTTGCTCCAATGAGGTATATTTCTCCCCAACTCTTGACCTGCATGTTTGCCTTGCCTGATTAGTGAAACACGAGTTTCGTGATTCCAGTTGCACATATATGTAGCATAGGCTGTTTTTGTTGTCTCTTATCAACATGGGAACTGAGTAAAATTCTCCTAAAGTATTCTTTTGGTTGCTTAAGTAAAATCTTGGGATTTTGTGCATCTAATGAAAAATTGATGTGACTTATCCTACCATGAACACTAAAGAATGAGTCAGTTAAAAGTTAAAACATGGTGAACAATTGATGGCGTTATTTTGATGTCGACTCATGGGTCATGACCAGACCTGGCTGTAATATTCACAGATCAAATTTAGCTCGTTTGACAAGTGTTATTGATATTTCAGGAACTTGAGAAAATGAAGGAAACTTCGAATCGAATGAAGCTTCCTCCTGTATACATGGGGAAGTGGGCAACTGCTTCAGATGCAGAAGTACAGCAAGAGTTAGAGAAAGGAACACCTTATACTTACCGTTTCCGAGTGCCGAAGGAAGGTTTCTTGAAAATCAATGACCTTATTCGTGGTGAGGTAATGGCGTAAATCATATGCTCTGGCATTACCATCTGTGAACTAATTTTAAGCTCACTATTGTTGATAATTTGAAATTGCAAAACTGTGCAAAGTGATATACATACACTGAACATCGGATAGTTTTATAAAGGTCAGTTGGAATCTAAACACACTTGGTGATTTCGTGATTATGAGAAGCAATGGCCAGCCAGTGTATAACTTCTGTGTAACTGTGGATGACGCTACCATGCGCATATCTCATGTTATTAGGTAATGAAATGGTACCGAAAAGTTATTACATTTTGGTCCTTATGATGCTCTGGCCCTGAGTTCATGCATTCTCATGTTTTCTCCAGAGCCGAGGAGCATCTACCAAATACATTACGACAAGCTCTCATTTATAAAGTAATTTCCTGCACACCCTTTTATTGTGTGTCGTGATTATAGTCTTGAACTTCAAAATGTCCTTCTCAATTTAAATGTCTCCTGCAATGTTATCATCTTCCGCAGGCTCTTGGATTTGCAATGCCTTTGTTTGCTCATGTCTCGCTCATTCTGGCTCCTGATAAAAGTAAACTGTCTAAACGTCATGGGGCTACTTCTGTGGGGCAGGTAACTAACTGACTGTTGGAAGTACTTAGTGTTTATCTGCATCAAAAAAATGTGACTGCAAAGCGGTATACTTCAACTGCCTGTATTATTGAACCAATTACTAACAATTTCACTATTTTCTGAACATATTTTACTTTTGAAAGGTAGGAAAGTGAAACACTTTTGTTTTTATTTCTCTGAACAGTATAAAGAGATGGGCTATCTGCCTCAGGCAATGGTAAATTATTTAGCACTCCTGGGCTGGGGTGATGGTACTGAAAATGAGTTCTTCACTATTGATGACTTAGGTTAGTTTATCAACTCTTATATCATTGGGCGATTCTGAAAATAATAAGGACCTTTTTGTTTCATTGATTCTCACTTTGTGTTCCACCACTTGCAGTTGAAAAGTTCACTATAAATCGCGTCAATAAAAGTGGAGCAGTCTTTGACGCAACAAAATTAAAGTAAAGCAAAGATTTTAACAATTTACATATTGCCAGGAACTTTCTCACTCACTTGAACATGCTACTCCCTCTAATCCCATTTAAGTGTCACAGCTTATACGTATCAGCTGACATCTCACTACACCTTTTCCGGATTGGAGGGAGTAACTTATATATGTGCTTCACTGATCTATTTTCGCAATAATCTGATTTATCTATAGATGGATGAATGGACAGCATCTACGCGCACTTCCATCTGATTTACTCATCAAGGACTTCGAAGATCGGTGGAGGAATACAGGCATTCTTCTGGAGTCTGAAAGTGGTTTTGCTAAAGTAAGATTATAATTATTCTTTTTCTCGCATCAGGGGTGTCTGCAAGTTGAAACTACCTGCTGAAGGGTTATGCCGACGTATTTGACTCAGTATTTGGTTCCAAGAGTTTGTGTTTCTTTCTGACAACCACCAAAAGAAAACTATGTACAAGGCATAATGCCTGTTTGTTCCTGATTAATCATCTACAAGTCCTATTTGTTTCATTTATTGCAACATTAGGTGGAATTAGGACTAGTTGCTATCTTGGGAGGCTTCAATAATAATGTGCACTATTTTGCGCAGGAAGCGGCTGAGCTTTTGAAGGAGGGCATTGATTTGATAACAGATGCTGATGCTGCCCTATCTAATTTATTGTCGTATCCCCTTCATGACACTTTGAGCAGGTCTGCAAAACACTGTGCTATATGAAATTTAATGCCTCATTAACTCTGTATTTACCTTTTCCCTGAAACTACCTCTAAAATTGTTGCCGAAGGTGTAATCTTGTAAATTGCTTCGACTGAGTGAATATATTTTTATTCACGTGTTCTTTTTAATCTCCAGTGGTGAAGCTAAACCTGTGGTGGAAGACAAACTTTCTGAGGTTGCATGGCTCTCATTTCTTCTTACGATAGTGGTGAGCTCGGTCAAGCATTAGCTGAAGGTGATGATGGTTGGAAGAAGTGGGTGAAAGCTTTTGGCAAGACTCACAAAAGGAAGGTCAGTATTAATGATGGCGATTGTGGGTTGCTTTTGTCGCCACCGAAATCAGGGTTATTAATTCATGGTTTGAACAGATTGGCCAAACCATCGGAGCATCCAAATTTTTATTTTTATTTTTAACTGGCCAATACATGTATCCAAGATTTAGTATGCATTTTTTCAGCCTACCAGAACCTGTAACTTCTTCTAGAAGCAGCCTACCTCTACCACCTAAACTATGATATCTAATACAAATTGTTTTGATGCAAAGCTTGACTGACAATCCTTGCTGGTAGCAAGCTCCTCGTCTAGCTCCGTAAATACTGATTTTCTCAAGTCATATGTTCAACTTAAAGAAACAACTAAATGTATCAATCTGTGATCAGGGAAAATCGCTATTTATGCCGCTCCGAGTACTGCTGACCGGGAAGCTTCACGGGCCGGCCATGGGCAGTGCCATAGCCCTCGTGCACAAAGCAGGCGTATCTGGAGTAGCAGGCCCTCAGTCCGGTTTCGTGAATCTCGACGAAAGGTTCAAGATCCTTAAAGAGGTGGACTGGGAGTCACTGCAGAAGGAGCGAGAGTCCCCTGCTGAATCCGCTGTTCCGGTGGCATCGTAAATTTTGTATGGAATTCAGACAGACATAGAATGTGAGAGAGGGATGTTTGTTCTTTCAATTTGTGTGAGTTGATGAATTTTGTTTTCCTTTTTTAATTACATATGGGTGTGTAATCGGTAATATTGGGAATCTTTTCCATTTCTCTGTACGTTCTGTAGGTTTTTTTGCCGTACTATGTCCTATCTAGTTAAGAGCATAATAAAGTAGAAACTTCATTTTCTGTATGCTTATGCTGCAACTGCCAAGATTTGATGTTATGAGATGTTTTGTATGCCATGTTCATTTTTATCTGGTTTGAAAATAAAATAAAAACTTTCTTGAGTTCTACATGCACCTAAAAAATACCAACCGCATGTCAAAATGATTGAAATTCGACATGAATACAAGCTATGAGAGCATAGCTTTTGACAAAAAGAAAAGGTCAACTTCTTGACACAGGTCACAATCGGTGATTAGCTGAGGGGGTAAAGCGATAGTGGATTCTTTGATACGCTGGATTTCAAAAAATCAGGAATATGAAAATGCAAGATTACAATGCTGCGTCTTGTTGAATCCTACGTGACTAGAAATCTACAAGATTTCATCAAAGGGTGTTTGACATCACATGAAAAACAGAAGGCGTTATAACAATAAAGAGGTCTGGATGGAAATGTTTCTCCAAAGCTTAGTGCAATGCTATTCTTAAGGAAAAATCCTTAAAAGATTCCAATCCTATGAATCAAACGACGCACATGGGACAAAATTTCAACTATCAAAATCCTTCAAATTTTCAGCGGAGTTCCTTTGAACAAAGTAGCCCTAAGATCCCGCGCATGGCATAAAAGACTTTTCAAGCCTCTTTGATTCATATGAACACCAGAGGGAAAATATAAGATTAGGAAATTTGCACTTGGAGTAACTAGTTCAAATGAATGGAGTATGGAAAAAATAGAGGATCTTAACGAGGAAAATGTACTATCCACTCAAATCTCTTTCTTACATTCTGTTGGACAAATAACAAGGAAAAATATCATAAGTTACATAATAATGATCTAATCATAATTTATATAGTTGTTTAACATTGATTTGATTACACTTTTCAGATTCATGTGCCTTTTGTATTCTAGCAAATCAAACCCTTAATTTCAAAATTCTGATTAATTTATCTTGTAGCAGGGAGGGGGCGCTAGCTCTGGTGGTCGTGCAAATACATGCTGGAAGAAATTGTGGCAGTTGAGAGTACCACCGAAGATCAAGAATTTCTGGTGGAGAGTAATCAACAACTTCATTCCAAGCAAAGAAGTGCTTAAGAGGCGCCATGTTGAGATAATTGGCTTTTGTGATGATGTGGTGTTGACGATACGCCACACCATGCTCTGCTGGACTGCACGTGGGCTCGTATATTCTGGGAGGAGCTTAAGCAGGTTACATCGATCAAGTGCCAAGATTGCACCCAGATTCATGGGCAACTGATATTGTGGAGGGTATTATGGTATCCCCAACAGAAGCATGTGTAATTTTGTGTGGTACATGGTCGGTTTGGACTGCTAGAAATAAACGCAATCATGGTGAGACTCCAATGACAGTCACTGGGTCGGTTAGATGGGCCATTGAATCAACTCTTGATCTTGTTCAGGCAGGGAACGACGGGAAAAGAAGTACAGGGAAGAGCAAACCGAGATGGAAGCCGCCAGAGGGCGTAGACCTGAAGATCAACACTGATGCAGCGTTCAGTAATGATGAACTGCAAGGTGGGACGGGGATCGTCGTTAGGAACGCAACAGAGGGCTGGTTCGGGCACAAGCATTATGGTATGAGCATGCCCCGACTGCTATGGTCATGGAGGCATATGCGGTGCGTGATGCAGCTGTTCTAGCGTTGGAGCAAGGGTACAGAAGAGTCACCATAGAAACCGACGCTCAAAATCTGATTAATCTGTGGGAAGCTGATGAAGTTGAAGATCGGAGGTAGAGGTTATCCTCAGGACATTAGAGAACTTAGTGGGATGTTTATTAGCTTTGATATTAGCTATGTTAATCGAGATGCAAATGTAGCGGCTCATCTTTGTGCTAAAAGAGCTAGTGCTGCGAGGAGGCGTTGTTTGTGGGTGAACTTTACCCCTGACTTCTTAGCGCCAATAATCCAGCAAGATTGTAATCCTGTTACTTGATGAATAGAAGTTTTTAAATAAAAAAAACCCTTAATTTCACAAATTTCCAATGTTTTGACAATCCTCATGTTTGCACATGCCATCATGTCTATGCATGTTTTTTCTATTACTACGTTTTCGGAACCCCCGAATCAATGAGGCCCTAAATTACCCATTTATTGTCAGAATATTAGATTACATGAGAAACCAGATTTAGAATTTTTCTTATAAATACAAAGATTAGTCCGATGTAGCTTGTTAATACGGGTCATGGTCGGTAGTTGGCCAGATGTTGCAAGGATTGTGTGTGTGTGTGTGTGGGGGGGGGGGGCTAATCTTGCAACAGTACCGAGTTATTATTAGAGATAGTAGATTCAGGAAAATTATGCTTTTTCTTGCCGTCCCTTTTAAATATAAAGTGGTCGAGTTCTCACCACATTTCTTCTACTCAGTAACATGAATTTGAAGACTTCCTTGGATCTAATTATCTAACTACCAAAGATGGATAAAAGACAACTTAGTCACTTTTCCTATTTGGCAGAATGGTTAAGAGAGGATAACAAAATAGTCATTATCTCCTAATACTTTAGCAAAAATAATCTCAAACTTTTCCAGCTTGCTACCGACAAGTTTGGTATTTACTGGATTTTTGGGTATTTTTTTAAAAAAATATCAAATTTCAGGCCAAAATTTGGATGTCTTTAGCAAAATTTTGAGTCCTCGAGAAAACTTAATCCTAACCTTTCTTGGGTTGGGGAACCCATAAAATCATCGTCGTGGGGAGTTCTAAGTTGCCGAAACATCAAAAGAAAAAACTTAATCCCCATAAAAAAATGTCTGAAATTTAGACATGAACACAATCTACAAGATAAAACGTTTGATAAAAATACAGTACATGCAAATAGGGCAGTGTAAACTTTTACTACTAGTCACAATTTGCGGTGGTAAGTGGACCGAGGCATAGCCCGGTGGCAGGGAGCATGCTGATATTCCCCGTTGAAAGGGCATATTCTTCCCCAAGGTGTTTTGATGTTTGTTGACAACACAATTAGATGTCTAATGTGTGTGCTAAAAGTGTGCAGGAATAGATCATTTAATGTTGCACAGGTTTTGTCTCAGAAAAAGGAAGAAGTGCTGTCTTTATTGCTTCAGCCGGTACTACCGGGTCCATCCCGGTACTACCGGGTGACCTGCCGTGCGGAACTACCGCGGCCAGTACCGGGCCTAGTACCGCATCTCCGGATAGCTTCTGCCTCGCGAAGATTTTAACCCGGTAGTTGCCCCGGTAGTGGCGCGGTACTACCGGGTGGGGAGCACTACCGGACCTTGTCGTCCGGTACTACCGATGCGCGCTTGAGAAGCTGGGTTTGACTGGTTTGACTGGTCGCCGTTACTGCGTCCGGTCAACCCCCGTCGGTACTACCGGGTGAGGTCCGGTACTACCGGCGTGGGATGTTTTCAGCTTCAACGGACAGATTTCTGGGAGGGGTATTTATTCCCCTCCACGTACCTCCGGCTCCCAAGCTTGACCACATTGAAGAACTCCATTATTGCAAGCTCAAGAATTGATAGATCTCCCAATCCCTCCACCCAAACTCGTTGATACTTGGAGGATTGAAGGAGAAGCCCCGGATCTACATCTTCACCAAGCCGTTCTTCATTTCCCCCTCATTCACTTGAGGGACCCCTTGGCTAGGATTTCCATTAGGAAAACCTAGCTTCTTGTTGTACTCACTTGTTGTCTTTGTGACAGATTTGTAGCTGTTCGGGAGCCCCCAATCCTCTTGTGGGTTGTGCCCCGGATCATTGTTGTAAGGGCTCCAGATTCCGCCTTGAAGGATTCCGATAGTGGAAGGTGAACCAAACCTTTGTGGTGCGGTTCATCGGAGAAGAAGGTGACGCCTTTGTGGCGGTTGAGTTTTGACCTTCGTGGTAGCTCACACCTCTCCAACGAGACGTACTCCCCTAAAAAGGAGGAACTCGGGATTACATCCGTGTCTCCGCGTGCTTTCACTTCGGTTACTTCTATCCTTGTTACCACATTTACTTAGTGTACCTTGCTTAGTTGCTAGCTTGTCATATAGGTAAATTCACCATAGTTGCATATCTAGAGAATTTACCTTTTATGTCAAGCCTAAATTTAAAAAGTACTAAAATTGAAGTAGCACCTATTCACCCCCCCCCCTCTAGGTGTCATACGATCCTTTTCACCCGCCCGCCCGAGTTCGACCTTCCGTGCTCACACTCGGTGCGTACACACAATCATTTCTATCAAAAATAGTGCTGCTGGGCTGTCTTCCTAGTACGGCCAATCATTTTTTTTTGCAATTCGCGGTGGTAAGATGCTATTTTTGGGAAAAATATCATAAGTTACATAATAATGATCTAATCATAATTTATATAGTTGTTTAACATTGATTTGATTACACTTTTCAGATTCATGTGCCTTTTGTATTCTAGCAAATCAAACCCTTAATTTCACAAATTTCCAATGTTTTGACAATCCTCATGTTTGCACATGCCATCATGTCTATGCATGTTTTTTCTATTACTACGTTTTCGGAACCCCCGAATCAATGAGGCCCTAAATTACCCATTTATTGTCAGAATATTAGATTACATGAGAAGCCAGATTTAGAATTTTGTGGATTTTATGTTTCTTATAAATACAAAGATTAGTCCGATGTACCTTGTTAACACGGGTCATGGTCGTTAGTTGGCTAGATGTTGCAAGGATTGTGTGTGTGTGGGGGGGGGGGGGACTAATCTTGCAGCAGTACCAAGTTATTATTAGAGATAGTAGATTCAGGAAAATTATGCTTTTTCTTGCCGTCCCTTTTAAATATAAAGTGGTCGAGTTCTCACCACATTTTTTTCTACTCAGTAACATGAATTTGAAGACTTCCTTGGATCTAATTATCTAACTACCAAATATGGATAAAAGACAGCTTAGTCACTTTTCCTATTTGGCGGAATGGTTAAGAGAGGATAACAAAATAGTCATTATCTCCTAATACTTTAGCATAAATAATCTCAAACTTTTCTAGCTTGCTACCGACAAGTTTGTATTTACTGGATTTTTGGGTATTTTTTAAAAAAATATCAAATTTCAGGCCAAAATTTAGATGTCTTTAGCAAAATTTTGAGTCCTCGAGAAAACTTAATCCTAACCTTTCTCGGGTTGGGGAACCCATAAAATCGTCGTCGAGACCGGTGGGGAGTTCTAAGTTGCCGAAACATCAAAAGAAAAAGCTTAATCCCCATAAAAAATGTCTGAAATTTAGACATGAACAGAATCTCCAAGATAAAACGTTTGATAAAAATATAGTACATGCAAATAGGGCAGTGTAAACTTTTACTACTAGTCACAATTCGCGGTGGTTAGTGGACCGAGGCATAGCCCGGTGGCAGGGAGCATGCTGATATTGAAAGTGCATTTGCCCTCATGTGTGGTTTTGGTAATTAATGACAATCTCTATGAACTAATGTTTTCATTGAGATATCCTTATAGATCTTGTCCATGGGAAAAGATTAGAGTTCATGTGTTGGGCTCTAGAAGATAAAGTGATGACGAAAATAATATTCAAGCCATCATATATATCAAGAGAGGAAGATGAAGTGCAAGTGGATACATAAAGACGGAGCTTAGCAAGGCTCTCCCATAATGGAGTATGTGGGACTATTTGGAGAAGTCTTCATCAAGCATGTGCTAGGAAGCACAATCAAGAAAGGTGTTCCAACTTGAGGGAGTCAAGATCGTCATCATCTAGCTCAAGTGGAATGCGCAAGGTAAAGGTATGATCTTGATAGGGTTTCTATTTTACCGTTCTCATGGTGTTAGTGGGAGACCGGGTTATAGGATAGACGGCGTACTATCAAGAGGGGCTCTCAAGTGACTAACTTGATCTCATCTTTGTGGAGAGTTCAAACTTTTGCATACTTGGCATATCATGTTTCTTGGTTGTTATTTGGCTTTTATCCATGTGAGGATTTAGAGCTTGTGTTCATCTCCATACCAAGCTCTAGTTCATCAAAAACGGATTTCGTATGAAAAACTTATTGCGTTTTTGATATTGGAGGTTTGACCGGTTGTTCTTTTATCGAGAGGTCTTACCTTTCCCCATTTGTTTTATCCTTCCTTGTTGGACTATGATGTTTCTCTGCATAATCTTTTGAAGCTCTTCGTTCCGATTCCAACGAGCCCAAGATCATCGAAAACAGAGTCCGGATGCAAAAGTTATTGAAGTTTTCGTACCGCGTTGTGTGCAGTCTTTTTCTCGGCGGTAGTACCGCCCCAGTACCGCACATTGCGTCCGAAGGCCATTTTGGAGGTACTAGGAGCGGTAGTACTGCCCGGGGCGGTAGTACCGCTGCCCGGGGAGGTAGTATCGCTGTCTGGAGCCTGTTTTCAGCCTGTTTGACTTCCTGGGTTCCCGGGGGGCGGTAGTACCGCCGTTTGCAGCGGTAGTACCGCCCCTGCGCGTTTCTGCACCTAACGGTTGGATCTTTGGTTGACCTATTTAAGGGGCTTTCTTCCCCAATGCATGGTTCCCTAACCTTTCTGGCAAGTTTTGACCTCCATTGTTGACCTTCAAAAGCTTGCTATCTCTCAATCCCTCCAATGATTCTTGCTACTTTTTGAGGGAAAAGAGAGGAGATCTAGATCTACAATTCCACCAATCAATCTCTCCTCTAAGTGAGGGGAAGTCTCTTGATCTAGATCTTGGAGTTCCATTTATTGAGTTCTTCTTGGTTCTTCCTCTCTTATTCCCCCATAAGCATTTGTTGCTTTGTTGGAATTTGAGAGTGAAGGATTTGAGCACTTGTGCTCTTGCCATTTGCTTTGTTGCATCGGTTTGTGCACTCCACGAGTTTCGTGGAAGTGAAAATTTGTGAGCTTGTTACTCTTGGGTCTTTGGACCCTAGACGCCTTTGTGGTGGTTGAGACCTCTTGTAGTCACTTGTAGCTGTTCGGGAGCCCCCAATTCAGTTGTGGGTGTGTGCCCCAAATCGTAGTTGTAAAGGCTCCGAATTCCGCCTTGAAGGATTCCGATAGTGGAAGGTGAACCAATCCTTTGTGGTGCGGTTCAGCGGAGAAGAAGGAGAGCCTGTTGTGGCGTTGAGACCAACCTGTTGTGGTGGTCTCACACCTCTCTAGCGAGACGTACTCCCCTAAAAAGGAGGAACTCGGGAATATATCCTCGTCTCCGCGTGCTCGGTTATTTCTATACCCGAGCTCTTTACTTATGCACTTTACATTGTGATAACCTTCGTGTTTGAAGTATTCTTTTGCTATCACCTTGTTGCTTGTCTTGCTTAGCATAAGTTGTTGGTGCACATAGGTGAGACTAGTTTATTTAGGTTGTTGGCTTGTTAATTTAAACACCTAGTTTTATTCCGCAATTATCAAGTCTAAACCGGAAAAGTTTTAAATCGCCTATTCACCCCCTCTAGGCGACATCTTGTCCTTTCAGATATGCCCCGCCCGCCGAGTTCGACCTTCCGTGCTCGCACTCGGTGCGCACGCACAATCATTTCTATCAAAAAATAGCGCTGCTGGGCTGTCTTCCCAGTACGGCCAATTTTTTTTTTTTACAATTCGCGGTGGTAAGATGCTATTTTTGGCAAACCTCACGCGACGTTTTAGGCACACCAAACTTGTAAAGGTAGCAAGTTGTTATCAAGAATATTAGATTGCACGGAATAACAAGATTCCAAAATTTCAAGGTTATGCATTTCCTTTGAATATATGAAATATGAATGCTGGAAGATTCTCACTGCATTTTCCGCAACTAATTCATGCTATTAATATTAATATAGATTTTAAGATATCCAGTGATCAAATTTTGGATAGAAGATAATTTAATCCCTTCACCTTAGAGCATTGAGAGAGGCCTTAGAACACAGCTAGGTTTTTTATGTAAATATATGGATTTTTGTTCTTACTTAATTACTCTAACTATTACCAAAATTGTACTGTATTAATCTTGCTAAACCTGGCCAATTTCAATTTGGGCTCCATTTGGGTTTTTAGGTCTCTGCTCCAAGACTCGTGCACTACTTTCTCGCCCGACTCTCCTTTTGCGCCGCCGCCGCCGCCGCCGCATCCCGCGGAAAGCTCGCCACCGTTACCGCTCCTGCGCAGCCCCTAAAACCCTAGCGGCGATGGCGTCCTCCTTACTATCGGACTGCTCCTCCTGCGCCACCTCCCGCCTCCTCCCCCTCCGCCGCGCCCTCCACCCGCCGGCGCCCCGCTTCCGCCCCTCCCCCGCTCCAGCGCCGTCGCGGACGAGGCCTCTCTTCGCCGCCGCCCCGCTCCCGCTCCTCCCGCGCACCCGCCGCATGGCCGCGCTCTCCGCCGCCGCCGACCCAGGTGCGCCCGCTCACTTCATTCCGTGTGCAGTCTTTATTCTTTAGTATTCTCGGCGAGCAAACGCACAGCATGATACTTTTTTTTTGTCTTGTCGCATTAGTTCAATTTAGCAACGAATAGAGTGTGAGTAGTTACATATGTGCATCTGTAAATCTTTGTTCTACCTCAATGTCGTTCGCTTGTTATAATTGTGTGGACGGATCGATTTGTCTGTGCAGCAACTGCTCTGGCGGATGCTTCCGCCAAGATAATCGACGGGAAGCTGGTGGCGAAGCAAATAAGAGATGAGGTCGGCGTTGAGATCGCCAGGATGAAGGAGGCCACCGGGGTGGTGCCTGGGCTAGCGGTCATCCTAGTCGGCTCGAGAAAGGATTCCCAGACCTACGTGCGGAACAAGAAGAAGGCGTGTGAGGCGGTTGGTATCAAGTCGTATGAGGTCAATCTGCCAGAGGACTGTTCTGAATATGAGGTTATCAAGAACATTGCAACCTTCAACGATGATCCGTCGGTGCACGGCATCTTGGTTCAGTTGCCCTTACCCCGCGTGAGTTCTCAGTATGCACTACTCTGTGGCTAGTATATCTGTAGAACCTACTCGCTACATGGCATATTTATATCTTATATTTTAGTTTCTTTATGTTTAGCGGTTACCTACCTAGATATTATGTAGCACGCCACTGAAATATGTTTTAGGCATGATACATCTGTTAATGCTTCAATAATGGCAGAATTCCTCTACCCTTACCAAACTTTTGCATTTATAAATCCAAGTAACTGCATGGTGTTGTATAATTGCTACAGAAGCCATGTGGTTACATTCTGTAGAACTCATGGATAGTACAGACGAACACATTTTTTTTTGGTTAATAGTCTTATGCTTGTTGTCAACTTTCTTTTCCGTCTGACTGTCTACGCTTATTCCTGAGCTTTGTTGTTCACCCATATATTGTAATTAATTTGCAGCATATGAACGACGAGAACATATTGAATGCTGTTAGCATTGAAAAGGACGTCGATGGCTTTCATCCACTGAACATTGGACGTCTTGCGATGCAAGGTCGGGATCCATTCTTTGTTCCATGCACCCCTAAAGGCTGCATGGAGCTGCTACACAGATATGGAGTTGAAATTAAAGGGAAGAGAGCCGTTGTAATTGGACGAAGCAATATCGTGGGGATGCCTGCTGCTTTACTCTTGCAAGTATGAGCTAACTTTTCATTTCAAATAGTTTAAGCTGCTTTATTTCAGTGTATAATATATTTTTCATGATTGTTAGAAAGCAAATGCAACCGTGAGCATTGTACATTCACAAACTAAGAACCCTGAGGAAATAACAAGACAAGCAGATATTATCATCGCAGCTGTTGGAGTTGCTAACCTGGTCAGAGGGAGTTGGATAAAGCCTGGAGCTGCTATTATTGATGTTGGCATCAATCCGGTTGATGTAAGCCACCCACTCTCTCTTAGCTACAATCTTTTCTTTTTCCTGTCATTTTTTCTTGTTACTGTTAAGGTGATCGGTTTACTTTTAACACACCTGTTTTTAAATGGAGAAGCTTGATGATGTTCGTTAAAAAATTATGAAGCTCCACACCTTGGTTCGGATATGCAATTTTTTGGCAATCTCATAACATGGAAAATTTTACATTGTATTTTTCGGGAACCAGTGTTTCTCTTCAGGTCCTTCCTTGGGATAAAACCCTGTGAAGGACGTACACAGTCCCGTGCGCCCACCATTGGGGGTGATGTTTATCGAAGTTGAATTGCAACTAGCTTCTTAAGTTTGTATGAACCCCGTATTTGACTAGTGCTGGTGAATATGTTGACTTCTTATTTAAAGTTTGGGCAGCATGTAATGATAAAGCAATTCAGAACTCTATAGATTGTTTGATTTGATTCACGTCTTCCAGTGTATATTTCTCTTACTACTGGTGTGTATTACTTTTATTGTATGATATACTTACTACTGGTTTGAAATGCATCAGGATCCAGCAAGCCCTCGAGGTTATCGGCTCGTCGGAGATGTCTGCTATGAGGAGGCCTCCAAGGTTGCAGGAGCGATCACGCCAGTTCCTGGTGGTGTTGGGCCAATGACAATTGCGATGCTTCTGTCGAACACACTCGAGTCGGCTAAGAGGATCCACAACTTCAAATAACTGCACAACCTGAACTCAGAACTCAGGAGAGTGCTTGCTTTAACCTTTGGTTTGGTCTAATCTATCGGGCAATGTTTTGCCAACTGTTTAACGAGCCTTTTGTTTGACCATAAAAGGTCAACAAGAGTCGTAGAATAAGTTTTTGACAGGGGTGAGAAATTTATCCTTGACTTTGAACTGTACCCGTGTTCGCTAATGTTGCATTCAATCCCAGTTGATTTGAGCATATGAGTGGTGGGCTCCCCTGATGATTTGGCAGGGACATGAGAGGGAAGGAAACAATAGCTCCAAGCTAATCTATCCAGTTGGATTCCTGGATTTTATGAGCTGTCTGGACTATTTTTATGTGTGGTACACTGCACTCATATGAATATGTATGATGGTTTGTTGGTTGCTCCTAACTGCTCCCACTCACAGCTAGATGGGAAGTTAGCTCATGAACCGTTTCTGTTCAGGCAAGTAATCAGTACAGTTTGTAGACCACATATGTAGTCATGACATTGCTTGCATGAATGTATTAGGGATGCTTGATGGCTAATCAGTGGAACTACCGAATAAATGATGATGGCCTCTTCTCGATTTGCTTAGGGGAAAAATGTTTAACTGTTTTTTGTGTGATTTTTTTTCTTCAGAAGGAAGAATCCCTTATATTTCCAACCTATAATTATGACCTGTAGCTGAATCAGAAATGTATAATGACTTTTTTTTTGTAAAATAGAAGCATGTATATGTAGGACTGGAAGCATATGGGTCAATACTCGGTATAAGGATGTCTCCAACGGGGCGACCCATCGAGTCCGCGCGGCTCCGCGCGCGTCCGCGCGAGCCAGAAACACGGCCCAACGGGGCGACCCATCTGGACCGCGGTCCTTTTTTGGTCCGCCGCGACCCATTCCTGGCCCAAATTTGGGCCAGGTTTGCGTCGGCGCGGACGCGCTGCGGACTAACTGCGTGTCCGCGTGCTCACGCGTGGCGTCCTCCCCAGGCCCACATGGCAGTGACACGGGGACGGTCAGCCTCCCCTAGCCCAGTCCTTTTTAATGCCAGGGGATAGGGACGGCCAGCCCTCACCCACCCCCACTCCACTGCCCCACTACCGTTCCCTCTCCGGCGACCAAACCCTAGCCACAATGCTGCTCCGATGGCCGGGTCGTCATCTGGCCGCCGCCGCCGCTACCGCGCTCCCTCCCCGACGCCATCGTCTTCCCCGGAGCCGCTACCCGCCGTCTTCGAGCTCGCGCCGCCGGGCGCCGAGATTGCGCGGCGCGACCGCGTCTACGTGCGCAAGGAGGACTGCCAGTGGTACTGGGACCACGCAGTCCCGTTGCCGTGGCCAGATGTCAAGCTCCCCGAGCATTGGCATCTGAACCCGCACCGCATCCCGGTGCCCCCGATGCCGACGAGCAAGCGGGCACGGGATCTGGAGGTTGAGCGCCGCCGCTCGCGCCTCCCGGCCTCCCTCCTCAACGACCCCGCCTATGCGGCTAGGTCCCCGAACTGGGATGCCTGGTTCAGCGGCGAGCACAGCCTGCGGCGGCAGGTCCTGTACACGCGGCCACCGACGCCGCCATCTGGCCATTGGTCACCGCCGCCGCACACGCGGCGGAGGGACGCCCCACCAGTGCCAAGAGGCACACGCGGCGGAGGTGCGCTGCGGATTGGGTCGCCGCCGCCGCCGCCACAACGCGTGAAGACGGAGGTCGACATGGACGACGACGAGGCGCTCGAGGCCGCGAAGGAGGCCTCGCGCAAGCAGATGGCCGAGGATGAGGCCAAGCGCTGGGCCATTATCCTCGCCGACGTCGCCCGAGAGCAGGAGGCGGCCCTGCAGGCGCAGCAGGCGGCGGTCCTGGCGGAACCACAGCCATGGTGGCAGGCCATGGACGTGGACCTGCCACCGGCGCCTCCGCTACCAGAAGGCCTGCTAGAGCAGCGCTGGGTCTTCAATGGCGGCGACTGGGAGGTCCCAGAGCAGGAGCAGGTGCAGGAGCAGCCGCCCACGCCGCCGGCCGTCGCCCCACCACCGGCGCACCTCTGGAAGCAGCCGGACTATGTCATCCTCGATGGGGATGACGAAGAGGAGTAGAAGCCCGCGAAGGGCAAATTTTCCTAGTTTTTAAATATTTTTGTTTTTAAAAATATTATGTAAAAAGGCCGTTTGTGGCCCACCCCCTATATATGACTACAAAAGGCCCATATATGGCCTGTTTAGCTAAAAAAAAAATCTCGGGCGGACTCAATGCGTCGGGCCGTTGGGCGCACTGTCACCAACGACGGACAGGGGCGGACTGGGCCTGTCCGTTTGCGTCGGCAAACGGACCAAACGCGGACCAAACGCGCGTCCGTTTGCGTCGGCCCGTTGGAGACATCCTAACTCACCATGCATCATATCATATGAGATGTCAGTTCAGGATCTTGATGGCTTGTCTTTCACCCAACAAATCTCACTCTTTTGTTTTCCTTTTTCTGGCAATAACGCCTAGTGCCTAGATGACACCCTAATAAAAAGAAAGTGACATAACCAAAATTGGCGGTGTGTTGTTGGTAGACACGAATAAAATAATGAGAAAAGGTAGAAAATGATTAGAAAAGAGGACAGGAGCAGTTGCGCAACCACCCTGGTGGTGGATTGTTGCTTAAGATAGCCGTCTGTGATTTTTTAAAGTACGTGTATTGTATCCTACGAATAACCTGCAGACTCTGACGAAGTATGTGCGGTGGAAAGTGGAAACAAGTCATAACGTTTTCTAGTGATGCATAGCTTGATGAGTTACTTATAGATATATTCTGGATATGGATATTTTTTTGGCAGACAAACAACTGACATACTGTCGGCCGCAGGCCATAAGCCGTTGAAAGTTGAAACATTGAAGAGCGATAAGAATCAAGGAGTATTATGTGTGTGGGGTACTGCCCGACTGCCCGCGCGTGTGTGTATGTTATACTCGTTGTTTCTCATCACAAAAAAAGAACACAAAAGAGGAAGATGGCACAAATTGTATGAAAATAATGATACAAAGATGTAAGTTAGTGTTACTTTTCCGAATGAAATGTGAGATCTTTATTTTTTGTTGGGAAGATCTTCTTTGAAATAAGTAGCATAGCACCGTCCTTACATTCATAGCGATATCCCTTTTAGGCCTTGTTTGGTACTAGACTATTTTAGGGGATTGGCGGGGATTATCCCGGTCAAACCCGTGAATCTCCACATATCGCAAAACATTATTTGGTTCTAGTGTATTGGACATGTATTATCCCCACATTTCCCCACAAATCCCCAAACTCTAGTGTAGTTTTCTCAATACTCAATCCACTACCCCTACCTAGTGGATTGGATCCCCAATCAGGGGATTGGGTGAAGTTTGGGGTTTCACCCAATCCACTAGAGGATTATCCCACCAATCCCCTAAAATAGTCTAGTACCAAACAAGGCCTTAAGGATATGGTAGGGTTTTTATGTGTTTTACTTGGATCACAAGCTTAAAATACTACCATCACCCTCATACTCATTGTAGAACTATGAAATTCTCCGTGGTAGATTATGTATTTCATATGAATTTACACATCGACCGGACTCCGAAGAAAAGTTACTAAATTTTGATAGGACACATATCTTCATCCAATCATCATAAAAGGTACATCTGGTTATATTTTGGTGGATATCATTTTATCTTATAAGAAAACAGTTCTGCAATATCTAGCGCTCTATTTGCCACACCTTGTTGTAAAATAACTCACGACGTCAAGCGTATCCAAGTTGTCATTTAACAACACAAATGTGAGAACAATCAAACGGAAGAAAGCAGGTAAGCAAGAAAATAAAAAAATGTCAAGTTTTTTGGCGCATTTACCATCGTATGATATGTTTTTTGGATAAAATATGAGATCTTCATTGAATCAAGCAAGCATTACTTCGAGGATTGCAGAGTCCCAACATTTAAAGAGATACACCGCCATATCGAGGATATACATAATTGTTCGTCTTGGATTATATGTTTACAACATATCCGCGGGCCCTTCTAGGCCTCTTTCGAAGTTTCACATACATGAAACCACTTTACAGAAAAGACTTTTAAAAAACAAAGAATGGATAGTAAGATATGATTTTTTTTTTACATGAGGAGAAAATTATCCTGGATTAGGACAAGATTAATGATGGGCGTGATGGTAGCGGGGGGCGGTAATAAAGAAGGAAATGATGCGCGCGCACACCGTGCCCACCTCCACCTTACCCACCCACCCTACCCACCGCTCTCTCTCTACAGTTTCTCTCTCTACCCTCTTCTTCTCCCCTGCGCTGCGCTGCGACGAGAGGAGCGGAGGCACCACCACCATTTGGGCGCGCGCGGAGACCGCTTCCCCCGCTGCACCCCCGCAACCCTCTCCTCCTCCTCCTCCCCGCGCTCCCCTCCATTTGTCCCCCGCCCCCGCGCTCCCGATCTTAACCTCCATACCACCGCCCGGCCTCGCTCCTCTGGCCCCAAATCTTAACCACCTTCCTTTGCTTCTTCTTCTCCTTCTTCTTCTTGGAAAAAAGGAAGGGAGGGGAGAGGTCTTCTCTCGTCGGCAGCAGCGACAGGGAGGATGAGCGCCTCCAGGTTCATAAAGTGCGTCACCGTGGGGGACGGCGCCGTCGGCAAGACCTGCATGCTCATCTCCTACACCTCCAACACCTTCCCCACCGTGCGTGCCCCCTATCCCTTGCTCTTGTTCTTTCTTTGCTTGTTCTTGGGTAATGTCGAGTTCTTGTTCTTCTTGTGGCGGTACAAATGTTGCGCCTTTCAAGGAGATTGATTGTTGGGTTATTTATTGCGGGAGAAACGGATGTCGGTTCTTGATCTGGAACCTGGGGGGGATTCCTGCGCTCGATTTGGCCCCCGCGGCCCCGAATTCGGACAATGCGGTCACGAATTTCGATCCCTCTCGTCTCTAGGGTTGCCACCAAAATGGGGATCTTTTCCCAAATCAGCCTCAAATTAGGAGATGCAGATAGCACTTCCGGGCAGGGAGAACATTTTCGCTACCATTTAGGAGGAACGGCGACATTGCGGAAATTTCTCCTTGATTTCGTACCGATTTGGCTCCATTTGTGTGGGGGCGGCGGATCCGTTTCAAACAGGCGCGGAGATCGCTTTCCAGCCTTTCTTTTTAGCACTAGCTAGTACACTCACGCCTTCCGTATGGTTGGTGGGCGCCATTCGTTGTTCCTTTCACGCAAATCCACACCAATTACGGCACCCACCTTTTCACGCATGCTTTCGTTTTCAAATCAAAGTTTTTTCTTGAAGAAATCTCCACACAAGAGTAAGATTCCACTCACGAGTTGCTCCTAGTTGGGGATAGACAGATTAGCTTGCTTGGAGCCCTGAGTAGTAATAGTAGAATATCCATTGGACCACCTATAATACATGGGGTCTGCTGCTGTGCCATCCTGGTATGGTTTGTCTTCACTATTCAGGCTTGCCTACAGGAGTGGCTCACACATTTTTTCCTCGAACAAGGAGTGGCTCACACATTTTTTCTCGAGCAAGAATTGGCTTACACATTTACCGTGGATTTTAATTCCCCACCGGCCTCGGACGGCCATCTGGATGTGTTTTTTGAACTTGCAAGGAAGAATTTTGGATGAACACTCATTATTTTCTTACTGCTATTGCTCTTGGCAGGACTATGTTCCGACGGTGTTTGACAACTTCAGTGCAAATGTCGTGGTTGATGGTAACACTGTCAACCTCGGGCTATGGGATACTGCAGGTAACCGGCTGTTCTTTCTGTCTTAGTTTGCTAATGGGCACATGTTTGTTCTGTCTGCTTGGTTTGTTTCTGGTATCGAGCTGTAAAAGTTCCTTCTTTGGGACTGCAACAGGTCAGGAGGATTACAACAGACTGAGACCGCTGAGTTACCGTGGAGCTGACGTCTTTCTTCTGGCCTTCTCACTTATCAGCAAGGCCAGCTATGAGAATGTTTCAAAGAAGGCAAGAGACTGATCCTCATTATCTCTTTATTTGCAAAGCGAATGAATTTGCTCTACACATTGCTCGTTCCAGAAGTTATCTTGACAAGTGCAATTTGTGGTCGTTTATATGATAACCTTCATTAATCTGATAAGACTATTATGCTTCTGGCATGTCTATGATGTTCGATAAGTGATTGTCCATTTGAGTGGGACATTGTTCCTTGCTGAAATCAGCTTTTAAAACCTCTTCTAGAACAGGTTTAAATGCACTTCTGAAAATGGGGTCTTCCATAAGTTTCATATTCATCAGAGATGATACTAGTCTTCTGTTCCTTGGTCACTGGCTTGACTTATGTTAATTTTTGGTCTAATAATTTTCTATGGTTATACATACATGCTAAAATCAGTTTCAGTTACCACTTGTGATACGCAGATGCAACCTATAAATTTACTGAACCTGAATTCCTTTTATATTTCAGTGGATACCTGAACTGAAGCATTATGCACCAGGTGTGCCTATTATCCTCGTGGGAACAAAGCTTGGTAAGGATGCGACATGCCTGCACTTTTGTACTAAACTGATCTTCTGTCGTGCTTACGATGGAAGTGACATGGGTTTCTAGTTACATGGGTTTTGTAAAGACATTTACAGTACCACGCAATGACAGTCACACTACAAAAAGCAGTGATGCTGTCCAGATGAAAATAAATGAGAAAAAAACCTTAATCTAAGCATCTGGGAACCTCCACTGCACTCCCACTGCCCAGTTCTTGATAATATTGCTATATACCTAATGAATTGATGACTGTTTAATTCTCGGTGCTGATGTTCTTACCGTTGAGCATTGATGCTTTATACTGTCAGTTGTCCTCCATTTTCACCTTGTACCTTGCCCTGGGCAGATCTTCGAGATGACAAGCAGTTCTTCGTGGACCATCCTGGTGCTGTTCCTATCACTACTGCTCAGGTATGAACCTATTGTTATGGGTGATTTAGTTCCTCGTTACTGAAGCTTTACATTAGGACTTGCTCTTTCCCTTGACATTTGTCTTAATTTTCTCACTCCTTCCCGTGACTATGCTGTGTAACTTTCTTTACATGCCGATTTTCTTGTAGGGGGAGGAACTAAGAAAGCTAATAGGCGCCCCATACTACATCGAATGCAGCTCGAAGACCCAACTAGTATTGCTACCTGCTCTGTTTGTTTGCTTAATGTACAATGCTATGGTGTAGGATGCTGACGGTGTTTTCTTGTCCTTGTGATTTGCAGAATGTCAAGGGCGTATTTGATGCGGCAATAAAGGTGGTACTGCAGCCACCAAAGGCGAAGAAGAAGAAAAAGGCGCAGAGGGGGGCTTGCTCCATCTTGTGATCTAATCAATCGGTAGACAAAGAACAAGGGCGAAGTTGCCATGCTATATTATTGTTACGTCTTGCTTCAGCGGAACAGCACTCATGGTCGTCTCCCCCCGTAGGTTACTACCGGCAGCTGCAGCAAGGTCTTTCTTTGTCGAGGCATCGAGCGATCCATTTGTTTCAATTTTCTTCTTCCTGCCTTGTGATTATCGCGTGTTGACTGACAAGTCGTGGCAATTAGGTAACTTGCTTAGGTGGTATTTTCCCGTGTTTGAGACCCCGTAAAAAAAAGTATCTCGTTATCTCGGTTCCATAAGTAGAGACATGATGTAATCGCACTCAGTTTATTTTTCCTGCTTATTTTCACTTCAATGGAAAATTATGATGTTTCCCTTATGGTGGTCTGATAATTAGCATCCTTGAGATGTGCTGTCATGTTTCAGTATTTTGCTGAGCATGTGCAGTGTTTTGACTTGCTTTTTCTGGTACCAAGTATCACAGCTATCACTTGGCATATAATTGCAGATCATGGAGAGCATGTTTGCAATAGGGTATGTTGTGAACATTATCATATTTGTGATATAATAAATGCGATAGATATGTCTCCTTGCCAACCTGACATGCCATTATATCATTTAATCTGAGGTGTTTGTTGGCTACCAGTTGCAACAAGCAATCGTTCTGAATCTATTCAGAAGATCGCCAGGCGACCCATTTCGTTTGCTGCTGTAAGATGGGAACAAAATTTATAGGAAATAAGACATACTTAGCATGTAAAATTCGATGCAAGTGGCAGTGTTGTTTTTGTGACATTAAACACTAGATTCCCTCTGAAACAAAACAATGAAGATTAACTTTATCCTGTCTCAATGGGCAACGCAACTGAAACTTTCATATCTATCCCTTGAAGTATCCACATGGCTTTACATTTTTCCTCAAATCCCCTTATTTTGGTTGTTTTATTTTAATCGACTCATTTAGCCCCTCCACCCTAAAGTATGACCAATGGTCCACTTGAACCTAGGGTTGGACTAACAAGCAGCTCGATTCTCATCTCCTTAAACTCGTTATCCTTAATGATGTAAAATTAGGTCAGATCACCATTAATGAGCGTCCACGATGCTCCAAATTCACTACATTGACACTGCGACGAATCCATGAAACTAAACCACCCCGTTGTCCTCGGCCCTTCCACGTCGCCACTACCGATGAAACCATCACCTTCGTGCCTCCAACCGCCTGCGGGCACCGGATGGTGAGCCTAGCACTGCTCGTTCACCGACTTGGAATATGCTAGTGAGGACACCGGGTTGTGAGCCTAGCGCTGCTCGTCCGCCGACTTGGGATATGCTAGTGACGTGACTCTGAACTGGAGAGACAAACAAATAGCGGCCAGATTCGACCAAGTCAGCCGAGTTGTGGTTTGTATTAAATCAGCGACAATTAATATGGGCCGAAAAAGGTAATGTCTAATCTCGGTTTTAGGTGACATGTCTCTAATTAAGTTATGTAATCCTAGGTTAGCAGATTTTCTTTCATAAACAAATAGTTTATTTAATGATCACATGGCACGTCTGGCCGCATTTATAATGTTCTGTTATGACGATAGGATAAAGAAACAAAACACAAAAAGGAAACGACGCCTGAGAGATTCGAACTCTCGCGGGGAAACCCCATGTACTTAGCAGGCACACGCCTTAACCACTCGGCCAAAGCGTCGATTGTGTCTGTATCCTTGCGCGTACATATATGTACTACATTATAGAGAGCAGGACCAGTTGTTGGGTCTCATCATCAATTTTTCCGCGATGAACAAAACTCATCACTACTTAGAAGCAAATACTGGTTCACACATCTATATATAACGATCGTCCTCAAGCTTGAGCGGTCGAGCTCTGCATCACCATCATGGATTTATCATCTCATCCCATGGCGTACTTGTGCGTCCAGCCCCTGGCGGTGGACTCGTACCTGGCCCTGTCGGCCTTGCACATGTGCGCGATTTCGGGCACCAGCGGGTCGTCCGGGTTGGGGTCGGTGAGCAGGGAGCAGATGGAGAGCAGCACCTTGGCGATGGTCAGGGCGGGGCTCCACTGGTCCTTGAGGATGTCCAGGCAGATGTTGCCGTTGCTGTTGATGTTGGGGTGGAACACCTTGGTCTTGAACGCCACCTTGGGCGCCTTGAACGGGTAGTCCGGCGGGAAGTGGATGCTCACCACGAACACGCCGCCGGCGTACGGGCTGTCCCCCGGCCCCATGATCGTCGCCTGCCAGTGGAACATGTCGTCCGACGACACAGGACCTGCATACATCCGTGCAGCAGTTCAGTGATGGTCAGTCAGGCCTGAACTTGTTTCGTCCAGCTTGACGCTAGAGTGTAGAAAGAAGATTAGAGATGATGGTCACCTGCGCTGCAGGAGGTTGGTGGGTCCCTCTGCAGGTCCCTCAGCTCCTTCACGATCCTCCTCAACGCCATGTTTGATCGATCCTCTCTTCTCTGACGGCTAGTTCCTCGACCTGTTTTTCAGTTGAGAGATGGATGGAAAAACTGTATCCTGATGTCAAACTGAACTTACTGAACTGCTTGTTTCCGATGACCCAGGTACCGATGATCGCCGGGTTTATATATACAGACACGCGTACAAGCGCAAGGAGGCAGCATGAGGTATTGGATTCTCGAATGAGACGCAGAAAAGGAAATGTAGCGTGATTCTTTTCCGGTATATATATGCTTATACATTTTTTATTGCAGAGAACATATCACACCAAATATTCCCCTCAAAGTTTGAACGAGTGGTTGCCAAGTAGAATTTCCTCAAAGGAGCAATTGATTCTGACCGAAAGGGCAATAGGTATGTTAGTGGGAGAAGTGCAAGCCTTTTTGTTTCTGATGGCACCTGTTCATGGAACTTGATCCCTCCATGTCCATTTCGAATGGCTGAGAAAAGAACTCTCGCATCCACAACCGACGGCACGGAGGAAGGTGGCGGCCGCTGAACTTTCTTGAGACCAGTAAGAACGAGAGCTTCGTTTCTGCCGATCGCTGCACCAACTGATTCATGGTACACATGATCACAATATTGACAGGAGAGTTACCGCGGAAAGCAGCAAAAGAAAAAGGGACAATGAATACATGACTTTGAACTGAAGAATTACGCGTGAGTATGTTACTGTCAAAAGAAGAGATATCCGGGCTTGTCACTACAAGAATCCTGTGCTGTTCAAGGCCAAACCATATATTAGTACCTCCTGCCTTGCTGGCTGTTACGTGTGCTTTGCTGCAAAGACTGCAAACCACTTCAAATTTTCGGGATAAACTTTTTTTTGAATACAAATCCAATGGCAGAATATTTGTAGGCCATGATTCATATCTTAACAGTCAATTTTATGGTCAAAATTAGGTTTAATGTCGAGGAGGTCTTACATATTTGGGCTCTCGCGTAACTTGCGTCCATGAAGCAGATCCAACCTGATCGGCTCTCCTTGGCCTTCAGTGCTTTAACCTCGCAAAGTGTGGTTTGATTTGCGATACCGAATACCTGTCCTTGCTAAGCAAGGCTAACCAGGTCTGCTTTTTCACCTTGGCTTTTGAATCCAGGAATCACTCTTAACATTCATGAGAACATGTATGTTTAACGTTGTCTAACACCGAAGAAAAATATACACATTGAATTGTTCTTCTTATGCATTGCCAAGGATATTTTTAGGACATTGGTTTTAACTGGGCATGTTGAATGTAGGAAGTTTTTTTCCTTCAAATATATGTGGGGAAACTGCATATCTCTCCCCTTACGAAATGTAGAAAGTTTCGGGGTATTTGGTTCGCAGCCACACTTGGTCAAGCCTACGTTTGGAAGTTTGGTATGTGTTTGGTTCTTGCAAAACTTTACTATCCATATGGCCCATCTGTTATAAAGTGAATTTTTTGCCAACTTTTACCGCACTTTGTGGCACCCAATTTCTCAGCCACACTTGCTAAACTTAGACTTGACAAACTGCGGCTAGGAACAAAACAACCCCTTTATTTACAACACACACCTACAGATGCACAGTCATGACTCCTGAGACGAGAACACACACTCATCATAGGAGAGGATGGTTCGTTAAGTGTTGAATTTTTATTGACTCAGTTGTACGGTTTGAAATTCCTACATTCGAAGCACCAATGGCCATAAATCATCATGGGATAGCTGTTTTCTTAACATTAACTCACCTTTTTATTTTTAATACCACAAATAATCGTGGAGCTGGAAAATCACGTGTTCTTGGAAAAAAGTTGGAGGACCCGATCTTTTTCTCTGACAATATGTTGATGAAGCAGTGGTTTAACATCCTGCCGTGCATGTTCTCAGCCACTGTGCGTTCAATGATCTTAGGTTGTCACCTCCTCAGGTGGGTGGATATTCAAAATCTTTGATACTAGAATATATTGTTTAGGCGTCTAGGCAGTTTGTTTAGCAGATGCACGGGTGAAAAAATTATTCAGATGCAAAAGGTGAGCTCTTTTGTGGTACCCCCAAGTGAATAATAGCCATCTATTTTCGTGGATCTAAGGGCTCGTATCAATTCATACTAGTGCTCAAAACGTGAGTAGTACAAATCATACTAGTCGCAAAGAGATGGCAAAATCCGTGCAGCAGCGCAACAGATCACGTACGTGGACAAGCCCAACCTGCCCCAACAAAAACGCCCATCCCTATCTGCTCCGACGCCTGCGTCGCCGTCGCGTTCCGGCAGTCCTCTACATCGCCGGCCTTCTCCTGATGCCTAGCCGAGCCATGACACAACGCGGGCAGCATGGGACTCGATCCTGGGTGGCGGCGTAGCTAGACCAGCTCTAGCGCCTCATCGTCGCCCAGTTCCACTAGCGTGGAGTGATCGTCATGGACAGCCCATGGGACTGCAAGACGGAGTCCCCAGGCGTAACTGCGACGACAACTTGCTGCATTTGATAGTTACCATTAGTGCCACATTTTCCTTTAGATTCCGTTCTTTGAACTTGTTTCCTTCTCTACAATTTTTCACGATTGAACATATTTTTCTTGAAGAGTTTATAAGAAGAACTACAAATAAACATTCATTACAAAGACAAGGCTTGTGGTATTGCTGTTGATCTACTTGCACACATGCTACACGAAGGTGCAGGCGTGCAAGCCGTGTTTTCTTTGTTCATGCTTGCTTTGAACCGTAGGCTGCCCATATTCATGGCAGACCTCTTGAACGAAAGTAGTACAGTTTGATCCAAAAACAATTCCTTTGCAAAAGCTTGCCCATAACAGTAGGCGTTTCCATTACTTCGTCTACCAAAACACTACGACAAACCAAAGTCCACGGCATTGTCCGGTCGTGGACGACGGCCACGGCATGCGTTGTAGCTAAGGGACCCCGTACGGATCGAGGCGAATGATCACAGCTGTGGGTTCTGCTGGCGGACGAGGTGGAGGAGGGCACATTCAGGAATGGGGAAAAAGGAGTCAGCTTTATGAGCACGGCGGCGGCCGCGACGACTTCGTACTAAGATTAGGGAGGAAGACACGAGGTACCGCTTGTAGTTTGACAGTTTTTTTCATGATAATTACGGCTTCATGGGCCTTCTGGGCCTAATCTCCACCGTTGAATCTAACCCGTTGGTCGAATTCATACTAGTTCCTCTCCCATGAGTAGTAAAAGGTACCGTAAAAGTTGCCTCAAAATCATAGACGATGACTTCAAATAGTTTTTTGAGAAAACGCAAAGATCTAGTTGCCTCAA
Organism: Poa pratensis; assembly: GCA_947311845.1. Taxonomy (NCBI): domain Eukaryota; kingdom Viridiplantae; phylum Streptophyta; class Magnoliopsida; order Poales; family Poaceae; genus Poa; species Poa pratensis. The sequence goes on from CAMZMU010000095.1 coordinate 34,350,969, forward strand.
AATCATAGAAGATGACTTCAAATAGTTTTTCGAGAAAGCGTTTTCTTTTCATTGAAAATGCAGAGTTTATGTTACAATCCTCCTAGGACGTACAACGATCAGTGTCAAAGCATAATGAAATTAGATAATTGTGTTACAAGAAAGTTTAAGGACATCAACTTTGACATGCATTAAAGAATAATGAGTAACAGATCGGTGGTAGGCATGGCACCACATTTGTATTTACCGTTGTTGTACTATCTGAGAAAAGATTACCTACTATATATTTCATCGGCTACAAGCTGACACTATTACAGAACGACACATCGGATACCCCTCTATGGCAACGGCAAGAGTTAGGCGACGGAAGAATGAGTTCCGACGTGCTTCCGCGAGTGCGCGCGCTAGTCGGTCGATGGGCCCGACACAATGATAACAGAGGCGGAAAACAGCTCCGTTGCTCATATATGGGCAACGGAGGAAATAATATCTCCGTTGCTTATATGACCACATCAGAAACGGAGATCGGTCTATCTCCGTTTCCTATGTGAAGGCCCATTAAGCGGTGTTGGTATTAATATCTCCCACTCCAGTGTATCTCACTCTCATTCTCACTCTCCCTAGTTCCTAACCCTAGACGCACACGCTCTCCTCCTACTTTACCCATCGATGGCGAACCCCTCCGGCGCCGACGGAAGTCAGGATGGAGCATCTTCCTCCTCCCACCCTCCGAGGCGCAGCCCGGATCTTCCCTACAACTGGGGCGAGATTCCTGGCAACTGCGGTCGCCAGTTCATTCGGAGCCGTCAAATCCCATCCAGATCCATGGCGGCGGCGGCCACCGACGCCCGGATCTCGTCCTCCTCGGACGATGAGGACGAGGATCTGGAGGTCGGTCTCCTCCTCTCTCGCGCCGCCTTTGAGCGCGAGCGCGCCGACGGTGTCATTCGGGCGTCAGCGATGCAGAGAGCTATCCGCATCTCGGCCGCCGAGCACGCGATAGAAGCCGCCGAGAAGGCGTTGTTCCAGACGCAGCTCCGGGCGGCCATAGACCACTCTCTTCTCCCTGGCCAGGGCCCTGGGCCAGATGCGGCGGCGGCAGCGGTGGCGGCGGCGGAGGAGGAGGATGAGGAGGAGGAGGAGGAGGAGGACGGTCCGGTGTTCAAGCAGGATGAGGTCTCCTCTGGCAGTGGCTCCGGCGTCGACGCCTCGGACGCAATCCGCGACGGAAAGCGACCCCGCCTCGGCTAAGGTAAATGACCGCTCTTTTTACTATGTATTTGCTCTGTTAGAGTATTTATTTAGCTCCGTTTGCTCTGTTTTGTACCTCTTTTTAGCTATGTATTTGCTCTGTTAGCTACTTAATTATTTAGATCGGTTTGCTCTGTTAGTTAGCTCTGTTCAGCTATGTATTTGCTCTGTTAGAGTATTTATTTAGCTTGATTTGCTCTATTTTGTAGCTCTGTTTAGCTATGTATTTGCTCTGTTAGCTACTTAATTATTTAGGTCGGTTTGCTCTGTTAGTTAGCTCTGTTCAGCTTTGTATTTGCTCTGTTAGAGTATTTATTTAGCTCCGTTTGCTCTGTTTTGTAGCTCTGTTTAGATATGTATTTGATCTGTTAGCTAATTAATTATTTCGATCGGTTTGCTCTGTTAGTTAGATCTGTTTAGCTATGTATTTGCTATGTTAGCTACTTATTTTACTCGGTTTGCTCTGTTAGTTAGCTCTGTTCAGTTATGTATTTGCTATGTTAGCTACTTATTTAGCTCCGTTTGCTCTGTTAGCTGCTTATCCCACTACATTTTGCTTTGTTTACTGCTTATTGGCTCTGTTTATTAGTTTTGTTTGCTGTTTTTAACAAAGAATATTCGTTGTGTCAAGGGTTTGGTGGATGCTTGGTGACGATGCTACTGCCGTGAAGACCTAGGAGCGGGGCTCCATACACGGTGCCGTCAACAGGAGCAGTACATTTTGCGCAGCAGGATGAAGACAGTAGATGTTCATCTGGCGGCCGTGAAGACATAGGAGCAGAGCTCCAGCCACGCGCACTGATGAACTTTTGTAAAGCAGGGCGTACAGAAATACGGTGACGACCGGGCGGCCGTCTAGTCGTATGGAGCGGGGCTCCATCGACGGCACAGCCCGTCACCGTGTTTTTTTTTTGTTTTCCTGTACCTCTTATTAGAAACGGTGATTAGAAAAACTCCGTGTCTAATGTGAAACGTATCAGTGACGATCAAATATAACAACCGTTGTCCATGTTAGGGGCAACGGTTTATCACCTCTGTTGCCATTGAGCTCTTCACATCAGTGACAGGGTCGGGGACACGGACCCTTTCTCCGTTGCCGATGGGGTTTTTGGCCTGTTTTCGATGTGTCGTTCTGTACTAGTGTGATATGTATCAGTCCAACATACTGCAGTGCGTGTATACTTTTCCGAGAACAACATGCTTGAGTACACGAGATCCTTGCAGCAATGATGTTGTGTCTATATGAATGAGAGGATGAAATAAATGCCGTATACATCATCCTGATGCAGAGGCTGCCCCCCCCTTCTAAAAAAATAAATATGCATGAGAGGTATCAGGATATCTACATTATAGGGAAAATGACCAGCTTGTGCCATTGTTTAGATATAGGTGCATGGTCTCATAACCTTCCAACCATTCTCCGCAACACAACCTAATGAAGCATCTGTGGTAGCACTAGGTACAGTCAGTGGTACAGTGGAGGTGACACGTGACGTGCCGAGACATGGAACCGTCCATGGATGCCATCCTGTAGCTTGAAGACAAGCTCTTGTCCCGAAGGGGTAGTGGACATTAGCACGTTGCCTCACAATGAGACTAAGGGAAGAAGTCGGCTAGAGAACATTCCATGAAGGGGACAACTTGAATTATGAAAGATGAGTTAGAGGTAGGATAAGAAAAGGTTAATTCAGAATAGGAAGGATTAGAAATGTATAACGCCTTGGGTGTCAAGTGAGGATGTATTATACATGTGTTGGTCATGTAAGTTATCGAATCAAGAACAATCAATCTACCGAATCCCTCACATCTCCCGCCGTCTGGCTATTTTCTGCATGATAGTTGTCCCGTTGTGAATCTAATACCACAACACAATGCACATAAGACCTTAAACTGAAGAATTAAGCATGAATATGTTAGTCTCAGAAGAAGAGCTATTAATGATTATTTCTACAAGAATCATGTGCTGTCCAAGGCCAAATAATATACTAGTACTTGTTGCCTTGCTAGTCTTATGTGTGCTTTGCAGCAAATACCGCAAACCACTTTAATTTTCATTGATAAACTGATTTTGAATACGAATCTAATGGTATGATTTTTATGGCTTATGATTTATTATCATTTAAATTTCTGGTGAAATTCGAGGGGTCTTACGGCACCTCAACGGCCTTCCGCAAACGGACGGGCGTCTTCTATTTTTGTCCGAACGGACACGAGGGAGCCTCCAATGGCCCATCGCAAACGGACAAGTGTCCGCGTGAACACCCGGCTCGCCTCAAATTTGGCCCAAGCTAGGCCGCAGTTCAGGGAAGCCGCAGACGCGTCGTGTGTCTGTTCGTGCCTGCCCCGGGTCCACCCGTCACCGAGCCTGGCCGCCTCGGCTCCTCCACGTGGCGTCCTTCTTAATGGGGACCAGCCACCACACCGTACCCATCTCCACTTCCCAGTCCCCACTGCCAGTCCTCACTGCCGGCCTGGTCAAACCCCTAGCCAAACCCTAGCTCCCCAAGCCCCCGTCTACGACAATGAAGAATCCGAGCTGGTGGAAGCCCGAGCGCAACGACAAGGAGGCCTCCTCCTCGCCGGGAGCTCTGACACCGCACGTCGAGCACCAGCGCTCACCGTGCCGCCCGCCGCCTACAACGCGCATAGGTGTCCACCGAGGTCGCCCAACTCTACTGGGAGGAGATCATGGAGCCCCTCCCGTGGGGCGACGTGCATCTGCTGGGGGGCAGACATCTCAACCGGCGGTGGATCCCAGTGCCCCCGTTACCCACTCTGGCCAGGCGCGCACGCGGGAGATAATGCGGCGGCGGTCATTCGTGCCACCCGACCTCCTCCAAGACCCCACCTACACCCTCAACAACGATATGTTGGACCGCTGGTTCGAGGTCGAGCACGACCAGCGGAGGCGCAGCCACTTCGCGACCCAGACACACTACTAGGAGAAGGGTTATCAGTGGCGCACCAAATTAGATTTCTGTGGCGCACCCCCAGAATTGCTGGGTGCGCCACAGAATCCTCGCCACTAAATTTTTTTTTCTGTGGCGCACCATGGCGTGCGCCACAGAAATCCACTTTCTGTGGCGCACCTGGCCTGGTGCGCCACAGAAATCCACATTTCTGGCCTGGTGCGCCACAGAATTCTGAAAAAATTCAAAAACTACAAAAAAAAATTTAAAAAGTTTCAAAAAATATCAGAAAAATCAAAATATGAAATAATATGAAAAATCCTAATTATTGAAATTATTTTCAGATTTTTTGAACTGATGCCTTCCCGCTAGGTCACCCATCTTCAAATTGCTCCAACTCTAGCACACTTAACTTCTAAGTTCCACCCACTTCACCTACCCTTGTGCTACTCAAGTTCTTATTGATATATATATCATATGAATCCTCTTAAGTCTTGTATGTGTATATGTTATGTATATGTTATAAACGTGTGTTTTTAAATTTCAGATTTTTCAAAAACTTCTAAACTTTCAAAAGGAGATTCAAAAGTTTCAAAAGATCCCAAAAAAATTCAAAAAACTTAATTTTTTTCAAAAAATCCAAAAAAATCCAAAAAATTCAAAAAATCTAAAAAATCCAAAAAAATCCAAAAAAATAAAAAAGTCAAGAAAAGTCAACAATCTTCTTTGTTATACATTTCTGTGTCTTTTTTGAAATTTTTGAATTTTTTTGAATTTTTTGAATTGTTTTAATTTTGCTGCGAAAAATCGTCTGTTTGAAATAACTTTTTTTTGTTTTGGAATTTGAGGAATCTGTGAATTGCTGACCGGGTAAACCTAACTACATGTTATGGCCGCTACAAGTTTTTTTTCCTGTTTGTTGCAGAAAAGGTCAAAATTCATATTTCAAATTTTCTATACCTACTAGACACTCAAACCTAACTACATGTCAAAGGATTCTATTTATTGAATTTTTTATCATTTTCTTTTACTTCCTGCAAGCCAAAAAAGGCGATCCACGGGGGGGGTGTGTGTGTGTGTGTGTGTGTGTGTGTGTGGTGGGATTTGAAAAAAAACGACAGAATGTCAACTTTCTGTGGCGCACGTGCCAGGTGCGGCACAGAATTTTTTTTTTCAAATTTTAACCCGCCCCCCGGAAACCTTTCTGTGGCGCACCTGGCCATGTGCGCCACAGAAATGTTACTTTCTGTGGCGCACCTGGCCTGGTGCGCCACAGAAAGTCACATTGCTGTGGCGCACCAGGCTTGGTGCGCCACAGAAAGATGACTTTCTGTGGCGCACCAAGCCTGGTGCGGCACAGCAATATATTTCTGTGGCGCACCAATTAAGGGTGCGCCACAGAATGTAACCTATCTATAAGGGTTTTCCTAGTAGTGGCACCGGAGCCGGGCGACCCCGCGCTCCTCGTCATGGAGGACGACAACATGGAGGAGGAGGACATCGAAGTGGAGGACGTCGAGGCCGCCGTGAAGGAGGAGACTGAGGACGCGCCCAACTGGGATGCGTACTACGGCTCCCAGCCCACGCCCCAGTTGCCCGCACCGGCCGAGAACAACGACGCCGAGGACGCGGACCTCTAGGCCGCCATCGATCAGTCCAAGCTGGAGAAGGTGGCGGTGTGGCGATAGAACGGGTGGGCGCTCCGTGAGTCCACGGAGGCGACGACGCAGCGAGCCCGGGAGTAGGACGAGGCGACGCAGCAGCGGGCCCGTTGGTAGGTGCCGTGGTCGCCATGGCCGGAATGCGAGGCGGGTCCGGCCTGGGCGCCGGCACCGGCGTGGCCACAGGCTCCAGAGGCGCCACAGACGCCTCCTCCGAGCGCTCCACCGATGCACGTCGACGTGCCCCCGCTCTACATCATCCTCTCCGAGGACGAGGACGAGGAGTAGGAGGCCATGATGACGTTCTGGCCACGGCGGTGCCGGTGCCGCCCCCCGGTGAACCCAGTAGTATAGGGTTCTTTTGGCCCATGGGGCCCTAAATATATTATGTTTAATTATTTTACTTTGCATTTCCTTTTTTTTGTTTCTGTGATTTGCGGTGGACCGTTGAGTTCACCCCCACCCCAAACGGACACAAGCCACAAAGGTGTCTGCGGACCGTCCCAAACTGACAGAAACGGACACATTTCATGTCCGTTTTGCGGAACCCCGTTGGAGGTGCCCTTACATACCCGAAAGGAGGGAGTACCACTCCGTAGAAAGTTTGGCACATGTGATGGAGACGTGGCCTTTTTTCACGTTCTGCTCTAACATACTATTTGACTTCCTATGAGTGTCCGTAGTAGAGTAGATAAGGCAATGATAGGTCGGGTTTTTGGCATAATTTGAGCTGATGAAGCAGACCGAATCTAATCGGCTTGGCATGGTTAGAGCGTGCTTTCGGTGCTTTACCTTGCAATCTGAGGTACTATTTGTGATCCAAATGCCCCTCCTTGGTAAGCAAGGCTGCTTTGTAACACACCACCCGATCAAGTTGCACCGAAATAGCGTTTCATTGTTCTCATATAGATTGCCAAGGATATTTCTAGGACATTGGTTTTAAACGGGTATATTGAGTAAGGGCAGACATGCGTTTAGAAGTGGTAGGGTAATGTATTTTCCCCGCCAAATATATAGAGTAGAGATGCATATCTTTATATTAATGGAGGAAATTTATTTACAAATGACACGCCTATATATCCACGATCATAACTCATAAAGACGAGAACACACATTCTGTTATTTTGATGTATTCCTAATTCATATAAAGATAAAGGCTAACTTCGAAGCGAAGCGGAGGCCCGTCGCTGGAGGCTTGGGGTTTTACCACCATATATACATCTTGTAAGCTGCCGGTTGGGATAAGTCGCATGTTGTAAATCCCCGGCGTTTGTAACCTCATCAGATTTTTCTCCTCCATTGTTGGAGGGGTTTTCCATGTTAAATCTCGTGTCCCCGTTGGTTTGATCTTCCGCTTACTTCGTCGTTTCTTTGCCTATCGTCTATAACACATTCATTATAAGAAGGATGGTGGAGAAGTGTTGAATTTTTATTGACTCAGTTGTGGTCCATCACTCGTATCTATATGTATTCAAGGGGACTACTGTGCATCTTGCTAACTCATAAGGAGGACAATACGAGCGAGATTATCAAAAGAAAAAGTGTTTGGACGTTGAAAAAACTAACTCGAGGAGGGCTTAACATCATGGATAATCTTGGCCCCAGATAAGTATTCACTGGCCTCCTAAGATTACTTTAGTTTGCTTGGAAGGTGAATGAGAAAGGTATATATAACAGGGCGCATAGAAATGGGAGGCATTGCGATGTTTCAGTTAAGAAGCTCCACATGTGGTGTCAGGTGTCCAAACACCAGTGGGTACACCAGATGCGCACATTGTCATGGCTGATTAGAGTTTCTTCGTACTTCACATGCATTTGGTGCTTCACTTAATTGTCACCATTGCACCTACCAGGCTACCACAAATCTTGGAGCACCATGAAGTTTCATGATGTAGAGACCGACCAAGAGACTGAGCATTCTGTTTGTATAACATGTTTTATGGGATCATGTTTGTTAGTTGCTAAACAGTAAACTCCCGTGGTTTAAATTTCTATGTTCAAAGCACCAATGGCCAAAGGCCACCACATGTCCCTATTTTTGTAACATGTACTAACTTCTTGAATAACATGAATAATTGAGAAATCTGGCATACGATCGATATACACAGTGTCATAGTTACGGTCGTGCCACACGCGAATAATTAAGACCTGAAAAATCTTTCATTTTAGATCTCAAATAAATATTATTGAAACAATGTCTCATTGCATCCGGGCGAATGCAGCTAAATAACCGTACCAAGTCGAACTGTAACAAGGACGAAGTTAGCATACGCAAAACCACATTCCAAATGTCATGTTTTATGTCTAGAGCCGAAACTATTACATCAAGAATGCAATGAGACAATGAACAAGGGCGCGACACAACATAATACAACACATCATGACCTATGGACTCGTTTATTTGTGAATACAAATTGAAAGAGTTGGCAACATCGAGACATACCTAATTAAAACTACTACTTAGCTGCTACAAAGTACAGTAGTTTGCTAGCGGTAGCATGTTTTCCTTATGGCTGCTACTAAGTTCCTTTCCTGGTCCTCTTGTGGCCTCTTCCTTCTGCAGCAGAAGGAGGAGTAGGAGAAGCGAAGAAGGCTTAGGACTAAAAGGACGCTTAGGACTCGGCTTAGGACTAAACGGACGTGTAGGACTAAATGGAGGAGCCTTGGGGCTAGTTGGAGAAGGTGTAGGAGTAAAAGGAGAAGGATGTGCAAGCCTGTCGATTCGGATGATGAGGGGGATAATGTCGCTGGATAGATACTCTTTCTTCACCGTCAAACACTTCACCTCGCCTGCCGCCGATATCCCATTGGACAGCGAGCTGCTCTTCATCACCGGCGACTACAAAATCTGCTTCGTTCCGTCCGAGTGCTCCACGACGATCTTGCATGAGAACTGAGGGGGCACGCCGCCATCCACACGGATCCAGACCAGGGACACCTCCACCTCTGCGTCACGGACTCACGGTCGCCCACAGAAAGCAGGAACATGTTCCGGTGCTGGTCAGCCTTATCCTCCTCGCCGACGAGGAGGTGCCAGGGCAGGGACAGGGGCAGGCTGAGGCCACCGGGCTGGCCGTAGCGGACGAGGAGGATGGTGCGCGAGTGATCTCCCGAGACGTGCTTGAGGAGCTCCTGCCGTGAGCCGAAGAAGCCACAACGCTCCGGGCAGCCACATGGCGCGTACTGGCACGTGAGCCGGTGGTCGGCAGCCTCGTGGTAGACGACGTTGCCGGGGACACAGCCGTAGCTCTTGTAGTCGCACGACACAAAGGCGGCGGCGGCGAAGGCCTCGGCAAGGGTGGAATGTGCGACGGGACGGCCGCATGCCTCGCCGTGGACGCCCCGGCACGACGAGCACAGCAGGTGGTCCGCGTCGCACTGCAGCATGCGAATCAACCAGATCGAGAATTAACCGGAAGTGAAGAGGATTGACTGACTTGGTTCGATTAATCCCACTGACCTTGAAGATGGGGCGTTTGAGGGGGAGGTGGCAAGCATGGCAGTCCAGCATCTCCCCCGCCATGCGCACCATGCTAGCGCCCTCCACCTGCTGCAGCTGCGTCTTCATGGTCTCTTCCACCGGAAGCGCTCCCTTTCCGCCGTTACCCTGGCTCATGTCTACTCCTCCTCCTTGCTTCCGGTCAGGCCCAAGCTATGTTCAGTAGAGCAATGTCTAACACACAACTGAACTGTCACTGAATGGCATGCAAATGATATGTTATCTCGTCATATACTCCATGCCTGATTCCACATTATATGCAGGATATGGTGAGTACTACAAAAGTTTACTAGCTAGTAGCTACTCCAGACATGTCAGCCTGCACATTATATAGAGGATACTGGGTGTAAATAAAGTTTCTATTCCATAATTGTAGGTTCAGTACAGCAATGTACACCACACAGCAGGATACACAAAACTCTATCGACTAGGGATAATATAGAGGATACTGGTTGTATAGTATATGCAGGATACACAAAATGTTGGTAGCTACTCCATGCCAGGTTGCACATTAAAGGCAAAGTATGTAAAGTACGAAATCTTGGTTGCACATTATATGGAGGATATGGAGAATACAAAAGGTTGCTAGCTACTCCATGCCAGGATCCGCATTATGAATTTACCATTACCAAAATTTGGGCCTGGCTCAGAGCTAGGTGACTTGTGGTACCTTGCGGGCTAGTGATCGATGCAACATTTTGTCTTGTCGAAATGATGAGTGGTTTCTGACTGGCCTTCCAACTGTTTAATGGATCTAATGATGAAGTATATATTAATAGAAAAAACATGGCTAACAAACCGCCCCCTCTGGGTCGCCATCAAAATGGTACATACCTACCTACAAGCGTCAGATTAGTCGATGGAAAGTGATGATCAACTAAGTCTAACTCGCGAAACTCTTTTAGCCGAGTACTCTATGTGTCGATTCGACATCTCTATGCGCATGACAAGTGGAACCGAGTCATCAATCAACTTAACATACTAGTCAGAGTTATGTTTCCTACACAAAACTCTATCGACTAGGGATAATATGAACAAGTATCTTATAACACTTCTACTCTTACGACTTTAGGTAGTTAGTCAAAAGAAGGAAGCTCATTTATCAATAAATGCTCCATCTGCTTGATCGCAACAAGAGGCATATTTTTTTCTGAGTGTGATACACTCGAAACTCGATGTAGGTTCATCCTTACCGTGTCCCTGACCCATCAAACGTGTCCAAGTTCATATCCAAGCAATTGGTGAGCGTCATGTTTGAAGCACGGTGCCCTTCACCATTAGCAGAGTGACTCGGCTATGCTCAACCTCTTCATCCGATACCTCCAAATGGCCATCGTGGCGTCCATAACGTCTACAACCAAGTCTGCCCCCTCTATCTGCTCTCGGTGGCGTAGCTCTAAGCAATTAGAAAATATGAAGGCCAAGACAAACAAACAAACAAACAAAAGGATATTCCATAGAAACGTTATGCAATGCTTGACCCAGAACCATCCTATTTGTGCACTAGTGTGTAAGTTTTAAGTTATTACAAATTCAAGTTTTAGTTGTCTAGGCAAGAGAAAACACAAATTTTAATTGCTTAACCAACGCACAAACTTTTAGATTTATTAAGTCAACAGTTAAATCACATATTCAACGATACACGTGAGGATACATAGTACATAGGCATTATATGAATTATGGATAAATCTGCCGAGTCACCCTGCTGAGTCCAACTCGAGAGCACCTGATGCAGGTTAGGTCCCGATCTTCACGGATTTGAGCGGAGGGATCGATGAACACGAAGAACAAAAGAAGAACACAAAGGGAGAAAGCACCAAATCAAGATACACTACAACAAAACATAGTTTAAGTAACACATCCATGTAACACATGAAAAAATGTGTTACCGGCAAAACTGTAGTAACACAGCATTGGTGTTGTGGAAGTACATTGTAACATATAAGAAATAAGATTGGAAAACGTGTTACAAGTATATACTATAGTAACATATATATTTGAGTTACTCGGGATGCGTTACCAGCGAAGATTGCAGTAACACGTAATCATATGTGTTGGGTTAGGGGGGAAAAAGAACAAGAATTTTAATACATGATGTGTCGCCTACAGCATCATAGCAAGACTCCGTAGATCTATGAGCAACTGACAGCGATTTGAAAATTAAGCTCCATGCAAGGTTCGAACAGCGACTAAACATATTGACTACCAACGAGCTAACCATCGAACCAATCCCTCGTATGCGATTTACTTCCACGCGCACCTTTATTAATTAACGTATAATAGGCAGTTGGGCCACACCCAGAGCCTAAAATGAGTTTTTTTTATTTCCTCCACCGAAAGGCTAAGAGCCCACCCAGGGCCCAAAGTAACCTGCTGCATTTTATTTTTATTTCTTCCACCGAAAAGGCTATGGGCCAAGAAATCTAACCGGACCAAGTAGTGTGGCTATAAGAAAACGGACGAATAGAAAAAAAATTGCGGTACATACCAGTTTCAGCCCACATAAATGAAGAGTGTTCTGATTTTTTTTCTAGAAAAACTTATAAAATAGAAGCAAGTAGAAAATTTCTTTGAAAATGCAAGCATATTTTAAAATATAGTTACCAAAAAATTACATAAAACAAAAATAGCAAGGAAAAGCAAAACTCATGGGCATCCTCACCACACCTCCACGTGAATGATGGTTTGAGTAATTTTACTATCATTTTTCATACTACTTATTATCACTGAATGACACCGGCGCAGCCTAGAAATGAAAGCACATAGATTTGTATGACCCGACCGGCGAGTTCCGTGGCCTCTAGCAACCTCCGCTCGGCGCCAAAGACCGTCACATGCGTCACCCTCCCTTCCCACCCCCTGATTTCGTGTTTGGTCAAGGGAAAACTGCTGCTGCACTATATCATACCTTCTCTTGGGGTCCCCCAACGAACGTGTGTGTACACGCCATCAATCCACGAGGCTCTAGGAGCGAGCGAATCCACCTGGAGCAGCCCATAGTTGTCGTGAGGTATGCATGACCCCGATGTTGAGAGTACACAGTGGCACGTTCATGTAGACGTGAACAAAGCAATAGGGAGAGAAACCATAGAGTTGAATTTAAGAAAAAGTGAATGAAGGACGGCGATGCCCCGAACGCGAAGCGAATCACATGTCCAAGCTTTGGGGCCTGGATGGGAAGTCATTGACAACTTCGCTACTACGAGTTCAACCATCGGCGAGGCCGAAGCGCCAACAATTATCTCGACATTGACCGCGCCACATGAAAGGGTGCTTACAGGAGCAGGTCACCCGCACAAAGGGCATGATGCAGGGTCCACGCTTGCCTCCACCAGTTTTAGCACGCACCTCATAGTCACGACATCGAGTGGGACGAAGCGCCAACCGGCGATGGATCTATGCGACCTGCCGCCAAATAAACAATGAGCTAAGGGATGGAGAGCTCACATCGATTTGAGAGAGTGGAGGGAGGCGACACAAGATGAGTGGTGAAACTTTTTTGTACGAATATAGAATATCTAGATGTATCTGAAATTTTGATTATTTTTTTTGACATTTGGAAATGTATCTAATATTTTTTCATAACAGGTGTATCTAGACATGGGTAAAAACATCATGTCCATACTAAATTAGTGAAAATAGAAACACGATCAATGTGTTTGTACTGGGAGATGATCTTTTTACTAAGTTTTACAGTGGCATGCATTGGCTGAAAGTTTTCCAAGCCACGCTTGAACAGGCGCGTAGATGAAAATTCATCTTTTTTTGCGAGTGCCTGAAAGTTTTTCAAGCCACGCTTGCGGGAAAAACAGGCGCGTAGATGAAAAATTCATCTCTTTTTGCGAGTGGGCCTAAACAGAAGGGACTCGATCCTTTATCAACTCCCCCGTCCAGCGCCTCCAATTCCTCATCTTCCCCGCCGCCACCACAGGGGCACAAATCTCCACCGCCGTGCCCTCCCATCATCCTCCTACCTTCCCCTACCTGAGTGCGCGACGCATCCATGCCTGCGGCCACCCCCACCGGCATCGGCCTCAAGATCGCCTCGCGGTGCCTGCTAATGGCGGAGAACCGCGTCCTCATCGTGTTTCCACTAGTCGGTCAACGATGCGCTGATCTCGTGCAGTCCGCCCAGCCCGCAAGCCTTCTTCCCGATCGGAAGAAGGACGACGATCTGGTAAGCGCCCCTGTCTAACCCCTCTCCCCACCACCAACTTTTTTGGGCCTGCACCCGATCTGGATCGCGGACTATTTCGCTTCGATCTGCCGTTTCGCTCATCCTCATGTGTTCGTTTTTGGCGCAGTCGGAGGACTCACGGAGCAGCTCGAGCACTGCGTTGGTAGGATGTTTCTTGTTGTGCCGGGCGAGCCTGGCCATATGCAGGTCACGAAGACAAGGAGATTGAGCGAGCCTAGCTTCTAACTTTTACACCAGTTCTAACAGTAAGAAGCCGGAAAAAATTATCATTCTAGGCATTTCAGTCTATGAAATCAGTATGCAGCTGTGACGAGTGAAGCTTGCATTTAAGAGTGAGAATATTTTCTCCTAGTGTATAGAAAATCAATGTGATGTGTTTTAGAGTTCAGAGAATTTCTTTCATTTGTCATCTTGTTCTTATCTCAAACATATTTCATTGTCTTTGTATAAGGGATGGAGTTAGTGAAGGCCAGTTTGCTTATGTACTGAACAGTGAACCGGCTCAGATACTTGAGATACTTGAGGTAAGTATCCTCTTCTCTCCCAGCTATTTCTGTTTAAAACTATTCATGTAGCTCATGTGCTTAGTGTTATGCTTCAGTTTGTTGAACCAGGCTATAAATGCATCGTCTTGTATCATCAATATGAAAGGGAATATCTTGCGTACTATAATGTTTAAGGTATAGCAAACTTGTAACTCGTAATTATATGCGATCGTTCGGGAGAAAAAACAGTGTAATCGCAATACATACTTTTTTTTTGCTAGAAACAACAGTTGAGTGTTAAGTCCATCAATAAGTTTTATGAGCACTAGTGTACAATGATTTATGACATTCGTGATAGTTTATTGGATCGTTTGGTTCTTCCCTATCTCAGGAACTATGATTTCTACATGTGTGCTCACATTGGGGTGATTGTAAATTGGTTAGAGAATACTCTCCAAGTGTAGGTGTGTTCCGACTTCTATTTGTTAATTTTGATTGCGTGTGGCTGGGAATCAGAATGTTTTTTTCTTGTTTATTTTGTTCATTGTGCCCTATCCTCTGGCAGCAGTAGTGAATGTTCTTCCATGAGTTAATTAAGTCATGTTGGTAGTGCAAGCTATTTTTGTCTAAATCATCGTATATTATTGTAAATCAGTTCTATTTTTGACCAGATAATAAGCAATTCCTCCTTGCTAAAAACCTTCCCTGTTGGATTATGTGGGCTGTACTAATGAGATTTAGCCATGTGACAAAGCATCATCGTTATACTTAACCAATTACTAGAACATTTATTGCCTGCTGGAATTATCTTAGAGCATATACAAAACATTCGTGTGCATGCAAAGCCAGTAGCATGATAGCAGATAACATAAGAAAGCCAAGACTTGTACTGGTTCGATTGACATTTTATTTACATGTAGGATGGCAATGGACATGTTGACCATATACCTGCACTATGAAGATGGAAATCAAGAGGTCAAAATTCTTCTATGGTCAATGATAAGGTGTCATATTTTGTACTATGATTTAATCTTGATGATGAGAAATTTGGCTTTTAGGAAATTGAATTCCTATACTATATTAGAAAGAAGACCCAGCGGTAGCAAACTAACACGTACTTAGTTCACCTCTTTGATGAAAGTATTATGATAAAATGCTAACACGTAATTAGTTCACCTCTTTGATGAAACACGTACTTAGTTCACCTCTTTGATGAAAGTATTATGATAAAATGCTGTGTGACCCCTTAGATTGAAAAAACTGTCCATCTATATGTGTTTAGGGGAAATCTGGCTCTATATTGCTCTGGCTAACAATCCAAATGATATTGCTCCATCTAACAATCTAAATGAGAGTGTTATCTTACATGATGGTGGTGTCTCAGCTGAAGGGGCGATAAATGATATTCTGAATCATATTTTGTATGATTATTCATAAATATGACATCCATTTTTCTCTTGCAGATTCAGAAGAAGTATGATGAAGTTGCGGTTGAATTCTTCCATTGCACCTGGAGCAAGAAGCAAATTAATATCGAAGACTTCCATTACCAGCAACTGTAGTTACATTGATAGATTAAAAATGTAATTTATTCATGAAGATGTTTTCTTCGAATTGATGCAAATTCTATGGTGCAATATTCTTCATGAAGGTGTTTTTTTGTAGTCAAGTGTATGTGAATGTTGAGTTGTACGAATAGTATTGCTATGTATTATTGTGATATATGTGTCCTACCCTCTTGTATATCCGCTGTATCCCGATCATTTCAATTTGTGAATGTGGGGGCATCATAATAAAACAAGTAATTAATCACATGCAAATATTTCTATTTAAATAAATATATTCAAGAAAATGTGTACCTAATTTTGTGATTAATAAACGCAAATATTAATTATTTGTAGAATAGTAGTGTTACTGATGGTGTTACTATAGTTATAAAAACGTGTTACTAGGGTAGTTGATATGGATCAGTAATAGTGTTACAACAGTGTTACTGATGGCATAGTAGTGTTACTGATGACACTGAGTAACACATAAGATGCGTGTTACTATATCTTAGTTGTAACACAGTTTTTAACATATTGTAACAACTATCATGTGTGACAGCAGTCACCTCTTAGTAACACGGCCTAACGGAACACATTACAAAATGTGTTACAGTTTAGCCCAGTAACACAGTTTTGGACCTAAAGTAACACAAAGCTGTGTTACAAAAGCTATGTCCTGTTGTAGTGATAACTATCAAGACATAACTCAGCAAGATTCAATTGGTAACAAGCCCCAAGGGTAGCCCCCAATTATCCTCTCCCAAGCACACCTTACTCTTAGAATTGTTTGTCCAATTGATCAATCCAAACCAATCCAATCTAGCCACTTGAAGAGAAAAGATTAGCAAGTAGCAAACTATAAGAGGAAGCCTTGGTATCCACTAGAGGGATCTTCTCCACAAGGGGAGGCCTTGGTTCATCTCCACAAGGGGAGGCCTTGATTCATCTCCAATGGAGGAAGGAGACCATCTTGAGGTGAAGGAGCATAGCTCTACTCTAATATCAAAACATAGTCTAACCCTAGATCTAGGAGCAGGGGTATTTATAGTCTTAGTACAAAACGGGTACAGGACACGCGGGGTCGGGAGACCGGCCTGGGGATCGGCCTAGGCCGGCCTGGAGGCCGGCTGGCGCTGGTGGGTGGCCGGCTTGTGGCCCAGCTGAGGCCGGCTGGGAGGCCAGCCGGGTCTGGAGTCAGCCCGGCCCTGGGGCCGGCCCAGGCCGGCTGGCCAGTCTTCTCCGCTTCTTCTCCTTCGTCTTGCGTCGTCTCTTGGCCATCTTCCGTACTTGCTTGGTGATCTTCACGGTAGTCGTTCCTGAGTATGCACAAGGTATCCGAATGAAGTAGCAAACCATTCAAGGGTGTTTTGAGATCACACAAAGCCAGGAGTGAATTCACCTTATCATGGAGAGCCTTGACTCTAACTCTTGTCATTGGACCACTTGTTGTAGGAGCCGTAGGTTGGGCTACATCAGCACCTACTCCAACAATCCCTGTCGCCGCTGTCCTTGGGAGCCTCCTTGGCTTGTTTGACTATTCTATCCAACGGCGGTGAGGAGAGGGGAGGACGGGGGAAACCTCGTGGTTGCTAGGAATTAGCGACACCTGTGCCGCCTTCGCGAGAGCAAGGCGGGGGGGCCAAATGACATAGATCACGGTATATTTTGAATACTATAATTCACACTTGGACTTTATCGATCTTGATTGACATTATTCTTGGAACAAACTCCCAACTGATATGATCATTACACAAACTCTAAAAGTGATGGGATTGAGCCAAATTTAAGTCAAATGGAAGTACTCTTTCTAAAAGTGATATTGAGAACCATATCGTTTTAACACCTGGAAAATCATACCAATCCAGCGAGTTGACTTGGTCGCTGATGCTGTCGAGCTTGGCAAGTTGTGCCAATTGTACTTGAACCGCAATCAGTAGATCTATCAATGTTGATCGAGCTGTGCCATGAAGGATTGCGAGGCGGCGATGTTGAGGTACCAGGATCGTAGAGCAATCTGATACAATTGTAAGATTCTTGATTGCGATCTAGACCGAGATTTAGATTTCGCAGCGAGAAAGGATAACTTGGAGGAAGTTTTTTTATATATATGCTACCCACGAGTCCGCCCTTTGTTTGGTACATGATATGGTCAAATGGTACCTTGCAATTGATAAGGACTTGATATTTATAGGCCTTAAACCCACACACCTAAAGCTCACTAACATCCACACGCCACCAACCACTCACGGTTTGGGCTTCTTGTGCCGCATGCCAGAGTCGGGCTATTAGAGACAACTAGCATTGGTTCCCAAGTGGTTCTTGGCGCATGATGGAGTCAACTCTCAACTAGGTCACGATGAGCGAGTTGAATCGGCACCCGAGAGTGGTTCTTGTCACTAGCACGAGACTCCATACCCGTGGCCCCCGTTGCGCGTGATTGATGAGGAGATCTCAATGCGTGGGAAGCTAAAGATCACATAATTAATCTACCTAATCTAATAGAAATCTAATCTAATATTTCTATTGCCTAGATTAGTATATCTATTTTTTTGAAATGTTTTTTAAATGGATTAGTATATCGATTTTACCTAGTAGAATATAGGAATACCCCAAATGACAAGGATAAGCCGAGATTTTTTTTTGACCACGAAGAGAAAGACGTTGTGATTATTAATAGTTGCCAAATATTCCCCCTGAGCAGATAAGCCAAGAATTAACCAAGGGTTGACGGTTACAATTGGCAGTTAATTATTGACTCCCCAGCTGTGAAGACGTCATGCTCCAAATCGCGACAGCGTTCCCATTCGAGTTTCACACGGAGGCACATCAACGGCCCAGCATCGTTCAAAAGATGCCACTGGTTTCAAATCGAGGGCTATATAGGGCGCTCGGCTTAGGTACAGTAGCATTCGCAAGCAAGGCGTCTCTCTCTCCCTAACAATGTCGTGGCATCTCGAAGGAACAATGTCGTCGAGCGAGGCGATGCTGGCGTGGGGAGCATCCGCGCCACTGCACCTCTCCTACGGCCTCGTCGCTTCAGGGGCAGGTGCCCGGCGCTGGTGGACGCCGTGGCCGCCGTGCCGTCGTTCACGGTGATGTCGCCGCGCATTAGCCTCGACTACTTCGGCATCTTCGACGGCTTCCTCGGCGCCTGCTCCGCGAACCACTTCGTGGAGCGTCTGCACGTCGCCGTCGCCAACGAGATCGAGAGCGAGCTGCACACCGAGGCCCCGCTGTTCCTACAAGGCGGCGTCGACCTCGAGGGCTGGTGGAGGACGGTCGTCCGGGAGGCCTTCCGCGTCGTGGACGACGAGCTGGTCGCCAGGGTCGGGAGTAACGGGGTGGCCGTCGGCTCCCCGGCTGTCGTCGCGCTGGTCCTGGAGGAGTACCTCGTGCTCGCCAACCGCGGTGGCGCTACCAGGGCCGTGATCTACCGCGGCGAAGAGGCCGTGCAGCTCACCTCCCAGCGCAGCCCTGAGCCTGAGGTAATGCTTCCGCTTTTTCTCTCTAAATCTATCGTCCCTCTCAAAAGTTCATAGACTAGCTAGATCTAGGTACCTTCCGTTGTGTTTCGATTTCCAAGTTTTAAGCCACATGCGTTGTTGCAAACGAAATGGAAAAAATTCACTAGCTTAGGGCATGATCTCACTATTGTAGGATGCTTCAAAGAATTCTACAAGATTTCTACTAAAATTATTCATTACATAGTTCCCTAACATTAAATTTGGAACTGAGAAACAATGAAATTTTCTTCAAGCATAAGAGAAGGGGATCGTATAAGTTTACAGGTAATTGCACCATCATTCATACAACCATAATGGGAATGGCCGATGCCAACCGAAAGCTGCTCGTAAGTATTGTTTGCACATTCGAACACCATGTCACCCACGTGATTAGGACAGGAATGGAGTCCCAAACTTGCTCACAAAATCAGGTGGATCTCATTGCAATGAATATGGGTATATATGTGTTAATTCACCATATCTACATACTGAAAAACTTTTCCGAATGTTTTAAAGGATGGGAACAAGTATGTAATTCTTCAAGCGTGAAAACTCAGCGATATTTCGTTCAAAATTGGTGAATTTCAGCTAATCACGCTCTTCCCTAGCACCAAAAGAACATGAAAACGCTAGATAACACTGACTACGGAGGGACATTTCTTAACTATTATATTTTCTGAAGCATGTCCGAATTTCTTAACTATGTTATAAGGATATTGAAGAGATGGTTTGCTAGATCAATGATAGAGTTTATTCTTATTAGTATAATTATCTCGTTCAAGACTAAGGAGGAGTCCTGTACTTTTTTTTTAAATCGATGGGGATCTTCAATCTCTTCCACCAATTTGTGCACACTTCCATCTTTTCCATAATTCTTAGTGCTGTGTGACGATGTTGGTAGAATTAGACTCTCTGTGGTTCAAACTACTGCAACCAGACATCGATATTATAGCTTTTACCATCCTATAATATTTATTTTCCAGATCAAAATAAAATTGTGTACTTAATAAAAATATTTGATGGCATAAGCTACTTGAGACAAAGACAAGGAGTATGAAAGTTCGATGTGACGAGTACAATGTTAGAGTATGAAGAATGTGGCCCTCCATCACTGTTAGAACTTGGTTTGGACTTTTGATCACCTGATCCTGCACTTATCTAGCTCTATAAACATTAATATCATTATCGAATCATATCATTATTGTCGTGTTTGTTGAGTTTCATGAAATGGTTAAGATGCATGGTAGTTTGTTGTCTGGGTCTAATTAACTTGTGCTTGTAATTTTATTAACGCTGAACTCATTTCGATCCGACAGGTTTTGTTATTTACAATGCTAAGGTATTTTAGTTTATTTTCAAATAAATATATATTATAGTAAACTCACTCAACCATAGTTAGTCGTTATAGGTATGGCTATAGAATTTCTCACGATGATGTTTAATTTGCTAATTATGCATTTACTTGAGTTGATCTCGAAAACTAGATACTTACACAGTTTATAATATACTTACACACAGCCATATAAGAAAAAAGAGAAGGAAGAAGAACAAATGGAAGGAGGTCATGTGGTCAGATCAACCTCCAACCTTGAAGACAATATGATGACTTCTCGAGCTATATGTAAGTCAAAACTATGGCCAGGTTGTTTAAAAAAAAACTATGACCAGGATTCATCTCTCGTCTCTCTCTCTCTCTCTCTCTCTCTCTCTCTCTCTCTCTCTCTCTCTCTATCTATCTATCTATCTCTCTCTCTCTCTCTCTCCATCTATATAAAATACACACAATATGAAAGTATCTCTCATGCATGATGATTCTAATAATATTGGTTCAATGTTTTAGACAATGGATTTTTTAATATAGAAACTTGATTGAAGCATCGAGGGGGTTTGCTTAACACTATATTCATTTGGAACACACAAATATTCATAAATTTTAGTTAATTTTTTATTAACTGAACTAATGTATAGGATTTTGTCGAAATAAACATGATTCTTAGCCTCATGTTTTCTTCCTTTTTTGCATATAACTTGCATAATTTCCATTGTGAAATTGAAATGGTGGTTCTCACATTTGTGTTTTGGTTCCCATATGATTTTAATCTATATGGCACCCGTACCTCATGTAGTTTAATTTTTTTCCTTTCTCTAAAACCATGTGTTCCAAAACAACGCAAATATTTCTTGATTTTTACCATGCTAAAGAAAATACACCTCCTATGTTCACAGCATTCAGGCCGTATTTCCCGGAACCGGAGGTCCTAATGGTGAAGCGGGAGCCACGAGACAAATTCATGATCCTAGCTACCAGCGGGTTCTGGGCCCACATCAGTCCAGATGAGGCGTGCAGCTTCATCCAGAAGAAGTTGCGCATGTCACAGATCGACATGCTCTTGGCGAATACATTGGACGACACGGGCTTCCAGACCATAATCGCAAAGGAGTTGGCCGGCAAGCGATCATCCGTGGGAGCAGGAGCAATGTGACTGTTGGCGTCATGTTGTTCAAGTGATTCTGGGACGAACATAGTCCTGGAACTCTAAGAAGTGATATTCAGTTTCTATGCTCAACGTATCATCATGTGGTTTAAAAAGTTTGTAGTTGCTTACTTCGAGTGTTTTGGGACTGGTTTCCTAGGCATTTTTAAGTATCACAAGATGGATTATCTGTATGACTCTATTTTAGAATGGGTAATTTCTATCTGCGAATTGCATTGCTGTAGTTCTTGTGAAAGTTCTACATATGAAATACTTTTTGCTAGATTTTAGGCACTTGATTAAATTTGCACGAGGTCGAAACACATGCAGAAACCACACATGACACATACACGTTTATTTCCGTACAATGTGTGGCCCTCGTGAATACGATGACAACGACAACGTCTTCATTGTCTATCTCTCTTCTTCCAAATACAATACTAAGTTAGAGCATCTGTGTTTTAAAATTAATAGAGATTTATCGCTTTGTGTAATAATAATTATTTAAGTCTAGTAATATTTCCTATCATTACCAACTTCCTAAATTTATTTCTGGCACTTCCAAATATTTTTTAGAAGAAATGGGACATGTCGTAGATAATTAATCAGTTCCCCCAAAATATGAAAAATAGTAAAAATATATATGACATTACACCCCCCCCCCCCCCCCCCCCAATGTTAACCACAATATTATTGTACAAATAAAAGTCTCAAAAAACATTGAACACTCAATAAAAGTTTGAAAAGAAACACATCCAGGAATTAAATAAATTAAGAACAGAGAAGCCAATGTGATGCATGTGGGTCCTAACCGGGATATAAACTCCTTGGTAAGACACTCTAACTTCTTGGTTCCAATCCTTATTTGCTCATGTTGTTGTGAACTTTGTACTCCGTAGGATATTGCACAACACTACCTATTTGTACATGAGAATGACACCTTCCCAAGGAGATAGCTTTCCTTTTATTAAAAAAAGTGTGATACCATTTTGACATAACCAAATAGATAGAAGTGTCGATGTAGTTTAACTAAAATAAGAGAACGGTAGGACTTGTCAACATTTATGTGACATGTTGCAAGTAGAGAGGTGATGTTAAACGCATAAAAAATAGGACGTGATGCCACTCGAACATAGGATGATAATAAACTAGGTAAGATGGCGCGTCGACACGCCGCGCCCGTGTGGTTCTATTGATGTAGTTCATTTTAATATTTTGTAATTTGTAAAAGTACGGAAAATATTCGTATACATTTGAATTCTCCAAAAAATTAATCACTCTGTGAATTAAGGGAAAGCTTTGACATTTTAAATATGGTTAAGAGTTGATTATTTTTTGTTATTCCAAATAAACATGGTTATTTGTTGCGGACATTTATGAATTATCCCTAGATAGTACCTATTGCTATGGAATTTTTTCCAGCCCATTATACAGGTATCCGCGAGAGCACCGCCGATGCGAGGATTAAAAATCATAAACTAAACTATTAAGCAGACAAAAACATCAATTCCCCTTCCTGTTGCCGGAGAGGTATGCGGGCGGGAGGCGAATCCATGGGCTTGCCGTGGGAGTTGGAGGGGTGAGTTTCTTTGGCTTAGCCGCCATGGTGGCAAGAGAAAACATTTTCTTACAACCATGTTTCATCATATATTCTATTCTGTTAAAAGTTTTAACCGTAACACTGAGTAGTAAATCGGCCTGCTCTCTTTGGATTTGTCAATTTATTGCTAAGGCTGATATAGACATTTCATCGTCTTTTCCAAGTGATTATAAATGGGCGCATAAGAAAATGCGTACAGATATTGACCGTAAAGTAAATCATGTATTGACACCCGATTCATATGCCTGCACTAAAAGGCTTCATTAGGAAGATAAAACTTAATGTCATTTTATAGGTTTTTTATACGGCACGCCGCATCCGTGAAGACAAAACATGGCCATATTGTTACACTAGGAAGTGAAGCATGGTTCTAATTCATGGAATAGGAAACAATATATAAACTTTATTGATTCAGCGGAAAGAAGAGCGAAAAAGATAAATACCTCAACATTTTTTTTCTGTTCTCAACAACCACCTTTTGTTCACCATAGATTCATACAAACTGTTTTAGGACGATTATAAGTTCTTTAGTTGAATGCTCAGCGACACTTCTTTCGCATGTATCAAATAAGTATCACTATATTTACATATGAATGATGGTCTGTTTCCTATAGCCTCAAATAGGTACATGATGCTTGACGTGAATATAGCTTGATCATGCATGGTAATAAATTATGATAGCTAGTTAATATGTGCGGAACTAAAATAAATATAACAATTCGCTGTGCGATAAATAATGGAGGAAACTTTTTTTCGAAGTTCCTTTAACAAAATAGGCAATTTGGCGCGCCGGCACGTCGCACTCGTTGTAATTCGAAATGTTGTAATTCATCGGAATTTGACGTCTACAGTATATCAAAATAGTTAGCGAATTTAAATGTTTGAATATGCTTGTATTTTTCCACAAATTTGTAAGTTAACTCCATAATGAGAGGGAATGAAATATGTGAGTATTTTTAAATGTTGGTATATTTTAGAATATCTTCAGAATTTTTAGCAAATTGTAATGTCTGACTATGCTTCTATGTTCCCATCATTATTTAATTTATGTATGTATTTAGTGAGAATTCACATTTGTTGAATCTAATTTGATAGTAAATAGAGGAAGTGCATTTAGTTTGCATTCAAATAATTATAAAATTGTAATATTCAAATATGTTTGTTTTTTAGCACAAGTAGTTAGCATATATTTTTCTAGTTGGTTCGATATATTATTCATATTTTTCCGATGGATCGATTTAGAGTTATTGAATTTGTAACATTTTCATTTTCTGGAAAATGTGTGAATTTTTCAAACATGTTTTTTTTGTCATAAATAGCTAGTTTTATGTTTTTAAAATGTGTAGTTTACAAAATTTGAAAATGGCGATGTTCCAAAATTATCTAAGTTTGGAAATCATTGAAATTGAAAAATTTGTTCGTTTTAAAAATAGTCGGATTTTGGAGGTTGCTCAAAATTGAAAATTATTGTAATTCGAAAAAATATACGTTTTAAAAATGTTTAGATTTTTAAATTTGGTTAAAGTGGAATCGTATTAAGGTCTGAATTCTTTTCATGTTCATAGAATGATTAGGTATGAAAGAATTTTAAAATTTATGGAGGTATTAAATTTGAAATTTGGATTGAAATGTTTCAATATGATTTATTTTCTTAAGTTTTTTTAAATGTTGACAAATTTGAATTGTTCAATTATTTTTTTTTGTCATGAGTAGCTAGTTTTATGTTTTAAAAATATTTAGGTTTCAAAAAATATTCAAATTGGAAAATTATTAAGTTTTGAACTATTGTCATGCTTGTAAAATAATTAGATGCGAAAGAGTTTTAAAATTCTAAAGTACTGAAATTTGGAAATTATTGGAATTTTTAGAAAGTTTATGTTTTCAGAAATGGTCAGATTTAAAAATTGTTGAAGTTAGAAAATTATCACGAATTGAATTGTTAACACGTTTGTAAAATGATCAGGTTTGAAAGAATGCTATAAGTTTTGAAGACTCAAATTTGAAATTTTGGATTTGATTGTTGTAATATGTTTGTATTTTGTCCACAAATTTGTCCAAATAGTGACCAACACAAAAAATTAAAAAGTGTTCAAATTGGGAAGTTGTTAATATTTGAATTCTTTTTATGCTTAGGAAATGGTGAGTATTGAAATAATTTTAGAATTTTGGAAAACTTAATTTTGAAATTTGGATTAAAATGTTTTAATATGATTCTAATTCAAATATGGTTGTAATTCAAATGTTGTCCAACTCAAAATTTTCAAACTTGTTAGTTCTTTGTCATAAATGTTTTTTTTCCCTGAGCATTTTTATATATTTTTTAATATTTATCCGATGAATATTTAAAGAAGTGTCTCCATTTGTTCTCCTCTTTTAAAAAAAAACTGACAACATGGGTCCACCACGGCGTCAGGATGACGTCAGGAAGATATCCCCGGTGGGCACGGCAGCCACGGTGGGCTCGCCGCTCGCCGGCGACGCATCCGCGCGCAGTGGGACGTGGAGCTGGCCGCGGTGGAAGCACCTGGACGCGGGATGGCCGGAAGCGGCGGCGCCGCTGCGTCTGGGTCGGCGGAGCGACGCCGGCGGCAGCCGAACGCGGCGGAGGTAGCAGCCGCATGGCGGCGATGAATCCGGCGTGCGTAGGCCGTCCCAGCATGCGTTCGTCGGCGGAAACGGAGAGGACGCGGCGGCGGAGCCTGTGGAATCCTTCGATCTGAGTTTGGAGCAGCGGAGAGGTGGGGCGGCGCGTCGGCGGCGGCGGCGATCTCCGGCATCGCGCGGGGAGAGGGAAAGGAGAGAGACGGGTTTGTGGTTGTTTTTGTACGAAGGTCCCTGTGTTTTTGCGAAATTGTATATTAGTCCTTTGCGGGGTTTTTTTGTAAAAATATGCGCAAAAATTCGTTCGAGAGGGGCTACCTGCTGGCTACCGGCGCGACCGGGTAGCAACCGGCGACGTGGCGGGTTCTGATTGGTGCGGGCGCGTGTTTACTGTAGATGGAACAGTTCCACGAGTTGGACGCCGCCGTGGATCAATCCTGGCCGCCCGTTCCACCGATCGGACGGCCAGAAGAAAGGGGGCGACGTGGCCCGTGTGAGACGCTGAGGAGATGTCGAGCCTTTATAGATAGTAGGTATTATGTGAATCATATATTGTTTCAAGCAAAAACTACATCTTGTATCCTTGTGCTATTGTCGTTTGGTTAAAATATCTTTAGTAAGTATCACCCACGGCTTAAGAATCACTTCTCTTGAATGGTAGTTTTAGTTTCCATAACCTCTTTGAACAGAACAAACTTGTAGTTGAATTGTGTAAAATACGTACATGCTCTTACTAATAAAAATATCGTGTAACATGTAAGTTCCTTCTAGTATATTAATTTATCCGTGGAAGAGCTAAAAAATAACTTTTTTATAACTAACTATGCCACTTACGCGAACAATGACAAACAAGAGGACGTCGAAAATCAAGATTAAAAGGTCCAACACCTACAACATAAGAAATTGCGACATGTTCATGTCAGACAATATTAAGTATCATTTTGTACACCTCGCATAACTATTGATCATCTAACCTATTGTCCTCCATAAGATAACACTCTGTCCGTTCTCAAATTTGAAAGAGCCAAATTGGAGGGTAGTGTCATTATCACGAGTCCCTTCCAGAGTGACTTAATAGATGAGTTTTTTAATTGTATTGATAGGTTTCACTAGTAGAAACAGGACCTTTGGTCCCGGGTGGTAGGGGCCTCTGGTACCGGAGTCCCACCCGGGACGCTCAAATCGGGACTAGAGGCCCCCCCCCCTCTAGTACCGGGTTGCCTACCACCCGGTACTAGAGAGCTCCACGCGGGGCCTGGGCAGCGCGCGTGGCAGAGAACCTCTAGTCCCGGTTGGTAATACAACCCGGGACTAGAGATTCTCCCACGTGGCGGCTTCTGGTTTTTTCGTTTCCCTGTTGAATATTATGATTAATCTTGCAGAATATATGGTTAATTAATTATAAATCAGAAAATACATATAGCATATCAAAATATTCATAAAAGAAAGCTTTATGAGAATTCGATCATTTTTAATTGATTAATAGAGATCACAACCGGGACTAGAGCCCGTATATTCGATTAATTACATAGAGATCATATATAACAGAGACTAGAGCCCGTCATCTATTCGATTACATAGAGATCATCGCCAGGACTAGAGCCCGTCTATTGATCGGTGGCATTGTATTTTCTCTTTTTGTCTATGACGTAGTTCATCAAAAATCCCGCAATTTTCTCGCTAATTGGTCGAAAGCGGTCCTTTAGTTGCAGGTCTCTCGCATTCCATCCATCTATAAAAGAAGGGAGATCAATATGAATATCAATCATCATAACATAAATTATGAATGACACTCAACACAATTGATGGTTATAAAATAAAATTGTGAATATATTTGTTCACTTACTTCGATAAATGTCGATGGGTTCCGCTCAGAGACCTAGCTCGTACTACTTACTTTGGGGTAAACAAAACTAAGTTCCTCTTTAAAATCACAAAAATAAAAGGACACAATCAACATATACAGCAGGACAACAACATATCAAACAATTAGCAAGCAAGGCAAGCATTCTAAACACACTTCTAAACAACCAGCAGCTAAGAATTTAGTTCATTAGGGTTATTTTAATTATTTCTTTGTTTTTAAACACTCAAGCATGATTAACAAGTTTTATTCTACTTAAACATAAATCAACACTTCACTAACAACTCCAATTAAGCTTTACAAACGCACTAACAGTACTAACATATTAAACCAACAACAAACAGTGAGCTACAGTACCACAACAGAGAAAAACAGGAAAATCAACAGAGAAAACATTAGATGGGCCAGATCTGGTACTGCTCACGGCCCATCAGCCAATTCCAGCCAGCATTGGGTCGACGCGCGCCCCCTGGCCACGCGTGGTCAAAGCTGGCCCACCTGCCAGCGCCTCACCGCCCCACTGCCCCGTCTTCCCCACACGGCCGCCTCCACGTGTGACCGCCCACTGCCCACGCGTGGTCAATGCTGGCCCACCTGCCAGCGACCCGCCGCCCCGCCTCGTCTTCCCCTCCCGCCTTGTCTTCACCTTCCCGTGGTCAATGCTGGCCACCAACGGCCACCCTCCCCGCAGTCAATGCTGGCCTGGCCTACCTGCCAGTGACCCACCTCCCCCTTCGTCTCCCCCACCCCTGGTCCTTTAAAATGGACCCCGGCCGTGTGGATAGGGACACCAGTCCACGCCGAGACCCCACAAAATCTAGCCACCATGTCCCGCTGGTTCAAGAGCCCGAAGAGCGAGGCCGACAGCTCCTCCGGACGGCGCCGGAGCCATGCCGGCAACTCCGTTCCTCCGCCACCGCCGGCGGCCTTCGGCATCGCGCCGCAGGGCGTCCAGATGGTCGGGGCAGCGACACCGGCGCGCCGTGCCGTTCAAGGGACGTCGTCCGCGCCCAGGGTCCGTCGCCGGCGCTACGTGCCGGTGGGAGAGTGCTGGTGGCATTGGAACAATGCCACCCCCGTCGAATGGCCCGACGTGCACCTGCCGGAGGACTGCCACCTGAATCCACAGCGGATTCCGGTGCCGCCGATTCCGGCTAGCGGCCGGGCCAGGGTGGTGGAGATCGCACGCCGCCGCCGCCGCCTCCTCCCTCCGGATCTCTACGACGACCCAGCCTACGCGCCGGCATCCCCCTACTGGGACCAGTGGTTCAGGGACGAGCACGACGACCGCCGCCGCGCTATCTTCGCGCAGGCCCCTCCACAACCGCCGGTCCCCTCCGCGTACCCCGCGCTGCCGCCTGGCCACGAGGCCCTGTGGATCGAGGAGGAGGTCATCGACGACGACGACCCGGAGATGCAGGCCGCGTACGAGGCCTCCCGCCGCTCCCTCGTCGAGGACGAGATCAAGCACTGGGAGCACGTGCTGGCCCAGGCCCAGGCCATGCCGCCGCCGTCGGAGCCTTGGTGGGTGCACATGGCCCGGGAGCAGGAGCAGGAGGAGCTGGAGCTTGAGCAGGTGCCTCCACAGCCCAGCGGCCTCCTTGGCCAGTCCTGGGGCTGGACTGGTGGTAGCTGGTCACCAGATCGGCGGCAGGAGCAGGCGCCACAGGAGCAGCAGCAGCAGCCGGAGCAGGAGCCGGAGGCACCGCCGGCCCATCTGTGGGCCTAGCCGCCCTACATCGTCATCGATTAGGCCGGAGGCGGTGATGACCCACAAGTATAGGGGATCGCAACAGTCTTCGAGGGAAGTAAAACCCAATTTATTGATTCGACACAAGGGGAGCCAAAGAATACTTGAGAGCCTTAACAGCGGAGTTGTCAATTCAGCTGCACCTGTGAATAGTCTTGCTCGACACAGATTATCAGTAGCAACAGTTTTATAGCAGTAGTAGCGGTGAAATAATAGCAGCAGTAAACAGAGACAGCAGTAGTGATTGCAGTAAACAGTAGGATTAAAACACTGTAGGCATAGGGATGGATGAACGGGCGCTGCATGGATAAGATAGCTCATATAATAATCAAGACATAGGCATTGCAGATAATAATGATAAAGCATCCAAGTACTAAGTAAACGTAGGCATGTGTTCCGTATATAGTCGTACGTGCTCGCAATGAGAAACTTGTACAACATCTTCTGTCCTACCAGCCGGTGGCAGCCGGGCCTCAAGGGAATCTACTGGTAATTAAGGTACTCCTTTTAATAGAGTACCGGAGCAAAGCATTAACACGCAGTGAACACATGTGATCCTCACATCGCAGCCATTCCCCTCGGCTGTCCCAATTATTGTCACTTTGGGACCGCGGGTTCCGGACAACAATATGTGTATACAACTTGCAGGTATGATCAATAAACAGTGCATATCATTATGAAACAATAACATGTTCAGATCTGAAATCATGGCACTCGGGCCCTAGTGACAAGCATTAAGCTCAACAAGTTGCAACAACATCAATAAGTACTAACAACGGATACTGGGCACCATGCCCTAATGATCTTATAGCTTATTACATGAACAATCTCATCCAATCCCTACCATCCCCCTCAGCCTACAGCAGGGAATTACTCACACATGGATGGGGGAAACATGGATGGTCGATGGAGAAGCGTCGGTGATGATGATGGCGATGATCTCCTCCAATTCCCCGTCCCGGCGGAGTGCCAGAACGGAGTTTCTGGTCCCCGAAATAGGTTTCGCGATGGTGGCGGCGTACGGTGATGTTTCTGGATGAAGTGGACGACCCCCCGACGTTTTTAGGTCAGAAGGGTTAAGTAGTCGAAAGGGGGACTCGGGGAGGTGCCCGAGGCCCCTCCTCATAGGCTGGCGCGGCAGGCCCTTGGCCGCGCCACCATGTGGTTTGGGCCACTCGTGGCCCATCTCCGCCTCCCCTTCTGGCTCCGTGAGT
Organism: Poa pratensis; assembly: GCA_947311845.1. Lineage (NCBI taxonomy): Eukaryota > Viridiplantae > Streptophyta > Magnoliopsida > Poales > Poaceae > Poa > Poa pratensis. The sequence continues at coordinate 34,381,504 of CAMZMU010000095.1, forward strand.
CTTCTGGTAAAATAGGAGGTTTGCGATCTTTTCTGGTGTTTTTCCCGAAAGTTGACTTTCTGCACAAAAACAAGACACCAGGGCAATTCTGCTGAAAACAGCGTTAGTCCGCATTAGTTGTATTCAAAACACACAAGTTAGAGGTAAAACAATAGCAAAAGTGTTCGGGAAAGTAGATACGTTTTGGACGTATCAACTCCCCCCAAGCTTAGCTTATTGCTTGTCCTCAAGCAATTCAGTTAACAACTGAGTGCGATAAAAGACTTTCACGAACACATTTGCTTCATATGATGCATATATTCTCACTATATGTACAAATGCTTAGCAATTCAAGATGAGGCAAATGCAAATAATGTCACTCAATAGGCATGTAAACTATGAAAAGATACCAACATACTAATAGCAACAAACATGAAACATATTAATTCACAAGATTGTAATGCTCATAATAGGATATGACAAGATGGTATCTCGCTTGCCCGTTTTTGTACAGCAAAACATAAATGCCCAGGCACCTCTGAAGTTCATGGGAAGACTAGAATCAAAGATATCAAAGATAAAAGCATCAAAGTTATATCATAGTTAACCACATTCTGGGACAAGCACATTACACTAAGAATGACAACTATGCTCTCGAGAAAGTGCTCAAAGAAAGGATGGTGACTCAACATGAAAGTAAAAGATTGGCCCTTCGCAGAGGGAAGCAGAGATTATCATGTGCTAGAGCTTTTCATTTTTAAAACAGAAGCAAAATTGTTTTGGGAAGTGTTTGTTGTTGTCAACGAATGGTAGTGGGTACTCTAACCCCCTTGTCAACCAGACTTTCAAGAGCGGCTCCCATGAAGGACGTTATTTCTACCAGCAAGGTAGATCATCCCTCTTCTCTTTTGTTTACACATGTATTTTAGTTTCATTATGGGTGACACTCCCCCCAACCTTTGCTTGCACAAGCCATGGCTAACCGAATCCTCGGGTGCCTTCCAACATTCACATACCATGGAGGAGTGTCTATTGCAAAATTAAGTTGCTTACTGATAAATCAGGGCAAAACATGTGAAGAGAATTATTAATGAAAGTTGTAATTAATTGGGGCTGGGCACCCCGTTGCCAGCTCTTTTTGCAAAATTATTGGATAAGCGGATGTATATGCCACTAGTCCATTGGTGAAAGTCTGTCAGAAGTAAATGACAAGATTGAAAGATAAAACACCACATACTTCCTCATGAGCTATAAAACATTGACACAAATTGAGAAGTACTTTGAAGGTTTTAAAGGTAGCACATGAAAATTTACTTGAATGGTTCGAAATGCCATGCATAGGTATTTATGGTGGACACTTTGGAATAACTTGGTTTTCATGGTTTTGGAAGCACGAGCAGCATTCCCGCTCAGTACAAGTGAAGGCTAGCAATAGACTGGGAAGCGACAATCAAGAGAGCAATAACCGTCATAATCATGCTTGCGACAAAATGAAATTAATTGAGACATAAAAGTGATACAAGAACTCTGAGTCAAAATAAATCATCAAGGCTTAATTGACTTTTGTTTTTCAGTCATACGCATGCATGAGCATGTGCCAAGTCAATTCGAATGAATTCTTCAGAGGAGGATACCACAATGTCATACCCTCTATGAATAGAACAATGCAAGCAAACATCAACATAACATGCTACCACTATTAATAAATTGGGACCGATCATGAGAGAACAAGAACTACTAAGCATCCACTAAATGACATATACCTCACATGAACCAACTAAGCATGCTCACATAGATGAGTATATGTACAAAAATGAAAACAAATGGAGTTCATACCAGCCTCTCACCCCAACTCAAGTTGTTGTAGATCATCCTTATTGCTTTTTCACTTGTGTTGCTTCGAATGATAAGAATGAAAACCAAGCTCCATCGGAGTCACGGATGCTGTCCAACTCTGAAAACACTATACAAAACCAAAAAGAAACAACAAATATTTTTGGGTTTTCGAGTTTTTGAAACAAGAGCAAAAAGAAACAAACAATAAAGCAAAATATTTTTGGATTTTTGAATAACAAACCGAATTTTAAAACTAAGCAAACTAATACTGAAACTTAAAGAAACAAATGAAGAGAAACAACAGAAATATTTTTGGTCTTTTTGTGTTTTGGAATGCAGCAATAAAAGGTAAACAATTAAAAAAAAGAAAGAAAGAAAACTGCAACATGGATATACAAAGTATCGACAAGATATGATATGTAAATGAGTGAGATGTCGATATACCTCCCCCCAAGCTTAGGCTTTTGGCCTAAGTGGAGATCAATCCCATGGTGCCCAGGAAGTGGCGCCTCCATAGTACGACGAGGAAGGCCCTCGTCCTGGTAAGAGCTGGATGACGCTCCAAGGTAAGTGACGGTGTAGCCATCATCAGGTGCTTCTCCCTCCTCCTGGTGCTGCTGGTGAAAGCCTCGCACTCTAAGCTGCTCCTCCAACGCCTCCTTGGAGTACGACCACGGTCTCCTGTGTAAAGGGAACAGATCGGCCTGGGGCAAAGGCACTTCATATTCATCCCCGTTAGTAAATAAAACTTTGTAAACAATGTTTCCTAAATGAGAATTAGGTGTGACAAACTGATGGCCTTTCATAGCAGCAATATCAAGTCTAAAAGGGGTTAGCTTCTCATCAGTAGGACTAACGGAAAGACCTAGATATGCGATAACTCGTGAAGCAACAATTCCTCCATAAATAGGTCCACTAGCAGCCAAACGGCGAGCAATAAGGGCACCAAGGTTGTAAGCAGTGTTACCATTAAGTGCAGCAGCAAGAAAAGCAAGATGATAATTAGAAATGTTACTAGTGTTTTCCCTACCAAGAATGCTAGTAGCAAGATAATAAACGAAATATCTAATGGCAGGGAATTGGATGTTCCTTATCTTGCCGCGCTGAGCGGTGCGGTCATCGTCGTTGGTCACTCCTCGGTAAAGTTCCACAAAGTCTTTGGTGTTCCCTGCAATCTTCTTCGCTGTGCCTATAGGAGCAATATCTATGGCAGCACAAAAGTCTCCCAACCCATTGTAACAGGCCTGTCATAAATCTTAAATTGGACAGTAGGCGTATAAGATGAATTCACAAATTTAAAACTCTCAACAAAAGTTTTGGTGAGCCAATAATGTTGGTCGCTCTCATCCTGCATATAAGTGGTTAGGCCAACTCTCTGGATGAGGAACATGAAGTCATCAAGCAACCCTGCATTACGCAAAAACTCCATGCATGGAAAGGATGAAGCATTTGGGATTTGGTCACCCCTCCATCTCCAATGTTCGGTGCAATGACATCCTCATCATAGGAACGCCTAACTCGAGTAGATGCCCTCAAAGGCCTTCTCGCTCTCTGAGAATCCCTTTCAAACACCTCACCAAAGGTGTGGTTATGCATTTTCCTTTTCTGAATTTTTTAACAAACATTATAAAAATTGATTTTGAGACATACAAATGAGGGGAACTACTATATGAACTTGCTAGAGGACTAAACATGCATCAAAACTGATTATATCAACATAGAACAAGCATGCATACTCACTTAACAAGTCACCTACAGCAGCAAAATACTCAAGGTATACTTACTAAACAAAATTCTACTTGGATACATGGAGGAGTCACATACCGGAGAGCAAATGGTCCAAATTTCAGCAACAAAGATGGGCTGAGCAAGGAGATCGAAAAATCTCGAGCAAGAGCAGCAAGAACACGGGTTTGAGCAATGGTGGTGTGTTTGTCGGGAGAGAGAAAGAAATGAGAGGAAGATGGGTGAGTGGAGGGCCAGGTGGGGCCCACACCATGCCACGGCGCGGCCACACCCCTGCCGCGCGGTGGGGTGGTGTGGTGGCATGGTGGGTCCCCCTGGTCAGCTCCAGGCACTCCCACATTCCTCTTTAAAAATAATAATGGTATAATTTTCAGAAATTTTTGAAAACTTTCATTTTGCACATTTTCTGGATATTTAAATAATAAACTTAGAGCAGAAATAGAATTTTATAAAGACCAGTTTCAACTAAAACTTTGCAAGTTCAGTAACACAACAGTAGGTAAAACAAAGTTGAAGAAAGAAATGTTGTTTAGCTCTTTTATGTATGCAAATACATTTGATAGCAAGGTTGATCAAGTCTTGGCACCAAATAAATTTACATGACACAAATGATTTAAACATCATGAACACTCATGTTACCTTGTATTGTATTGATATGGATCCAATCATAATGTTTTGATATCCTTCTTGATGATCATATATAGGGCAATCAATACTTCCCACTTTGATAGTTTTAAAATTGGAGATGGTATTGACTCCATAAATCTTGTCAACTTTCTTGGGGAAATAAACAGTATGTTCTTTATCATTAACATTGAAAGTTACTTTTCCTTTATTGCAATCAATAACAGCACCTGCAGTATTTAGAAAAGGTCTTCCAAGAATAATAGACATATTATCATCTTCAGGCATTTCAAGAACAACAAAATCAGTCAAAATTAAACAATTGTTAGCTACTTGAACAGGGACATCCTCACAAATGCCAACAGGAACAGCAGTAGATTTATCAGCCATTTGCAAAGATATATCAGTAGGTATCAATTTATCAAGATAGAGTCTCTTATAAAGAGAAAAAGGCATAACACTAACTCCTGCTCCCAAATCACATAAAGCAGTTCTAACATAATTATTCTTGATGGAGCAAGGGATGGTTGGTATACCTGGATCTCCAAGCTTCTTAGGAACCTTGCCATTGAAAGAATAATTAGCAAGCATAGTAGAAATTTCCTCATTAGGAATTTTCCTTTGTTAGAAACAATATCTTTCATATACTTTGAGTAAGGAGGCAATTTAATAGCATCAGTCAAAGGAATTTGCAAAACAAGGGTTTCATCCATTCACAAATTTATTATAATGTTCTTCTTCCTTTGATTTTAGTTTCTTAGTTGGAAAAGGCATTTGCTTTTGAACCCAAGGTTCCCTTTCATTACCATGTTTCTTAGCAATGAAATCTTCCTTAGTGTACTTTGTGTTTTTAGTATGCTTTTCAGGTTCCTTTTCACTAACTTCTTTATCAAGAGCATCATTTTTATCCTTATCACTATCAAGTTCATTACCACTTTCAGTTTCAGCATCAGAGATAGATATACTATTAGGATCATTAACAGTTTCAGAGGATTCTACAACATTTTTATGTTTCTTCTTCTTCTTTTTCTTAGAAGGAGAAACTGGATTTTCAGCTAGTTGAGAATCTTGTTCAATTCTTTTAGGATGTCCCTCAGGATATAAAGGATCCTGAGTATGAGCTCCACTTCTAGTGCTAACATAGACAGGTTTTAATTTTTCCTTAGAAGCATTGGCTAACATGTCTTGTTGCACTTTAGTGAGTTGATCAATTTGAGTTTGAACCATATGGAAATGTTTAATAAGCATCTTAACATCATTGGAGGTTCTCTCCACAATATCATGCATCTTACTAATAGCTAGAGAATTTTCATGCAAATGATTCTCTACTCTCATATTAAAATTATCTTGCTTAATAACATAATTATCAAATTCATCTAAGCATTGATCAGGTGGTTTAGAGTAGGGAATATCTCCTTCATCGAACCTGTGGAGAGAGTGAACCTCAATTATGGATGGATGAGGAATTGGCTTACACAAATCTTCAATAGGTGGAAGGTTCTTCACATCTTCAGATTTAATACCCTTCTCAATGAGAGTCTTCTTGGCCTCCCTCATTGTTTCATCATTCAATTCAATCATACCTCCCCTCTTCTTTGATATTGGTGTCGGTGTAGGTGTGGGGGTCGGCGCAGGTAGAGTCCAATCATCATAATTCTGGCTGATTTTAGCCAATAATTCTTCAGCTTCTTCAGGGGTTCTTTTCCTGAAAACACAACTAGCACAACTATCCAGATATGCTCTAGATTCAATAGTTAGTCCACTGTAAAATATATCAAGTAGATCATGCTTTTCCAAATCATGTCCAGGCCGAGCTCTGATAAGAGAGCAAAACCTTGTCCATGCCTCTGGAAGTTTCTCTTCATCTTCCTGGTCAAAGTTATAAATTCTTTGCAAAGCATCATGTTTAGCACTAGCAGGGAAATATTTCTGAAAGAAAACATCAAGCAAACCAGTAGGACTAGTAATAGAACCAGGAGACAAGTTGTTATACCAAGCTTTAGCATCATCTTTTAATGAGAAAGGAAAAATCTTAGCAACAAAGTAGCTACGCTTCTTAATATCATCAGAAAATAAGCCACTCAAAGTAGAGAGCTCATTCATGTGCTCTACAGCACTTTCACTCTTAGTGCCACAAAAAGGAGTTTTCTCAACAATAGATATATGAGATAAATCAAGAGAAAAATCATAATCCTTATCTTTAATGTTTATAGGAGAAGTGGCAAACTTAGGATCAGGTGACAACTTGTATTTAACAGCATGTTGTGCAAGAAAATTTCTCATATTACTTGCACCAGTAGTAGCATTACATTTATCAATAAAATCATCATCAAGTTCCACATAAGTTTCATCAGGATCATCATCACAAGTATAATCCCTTAACTCAGGTGAATAAACAGGAGTAGTAGGACTTCCATTAGGTGTTCTAGTATTTTCAAGTTGTTTAGACTTAGCAATAGCAGCATCTAAAAGTGGACCTAATGAAATATTCTCATCAATCACAGTAGAAGCATCATCAACATTATCAGAGGCAATTTCAGATTCAGCAGTAGTACCAACACGTGAAGATTGTGGTGGTGTAACAAGTTGACTCAATACAGATGGTGAGTCAAGAGCAGCAGAGGTACTAAGTGTCGTACCTTTTCTTGTAGTGGAGGGCAATACATGGACCCTCTCATCACGAGCTTTACCCATGATGAATAAATTTCAGCGAGCAGTATAGATCACAAGTGAACTCCCAAATAAAGCTATGCTCCCCGGCAACGGCGCCAGAAAATAGTCTTGATGACCCACAAGTATAGGGGATCGCAACAGTCTTCGAGGGAAGTAAAACCCAATTTATTGATTCGACACAAGGGGAGCCAAAGAATACTTGAGAGCCTTAACAGCGGAGTTGTCAATTCAGCTGCACCTGTGAATAGTCTTGCTCGACACAGATTATCAGTAGCAACAGTTTTATAGCAGTAGTAGCGGTGAAATAATAGCAGCAGTAAACAGAGACAGCAGTAGTGATTGCAGTAAACAGTAGGATTAAAACACTGTAGGCATAGGGATGGATGAACGGGCGCTGCATGGATAAGATAGCTCATATAATAATCAAGACATAGGCATTGCAGATAATAATGATAAAGCATCCAAGTACTAAGTAAACGTAGGCATGTGTTCCGTATATAGTCGTACGTGCTCGCAATGAGAAACTTGTACAACATCTTCTGTCCTACCAGCCGGTGGCAGCCGGGCCTCAAGGGAATCTACTGGTAATTAAGGTACTCCTTTTAATAAGTACCGGAGCAAAGCATTAACACGCAGTGAACACATGTGATCCTCACATCGCAGCCATTCCCCTCGGCTGTCCCAATTATTGTCACTTTGGGACCGCGGGTTCCGGACAACAATATGTGTATACAACTTGCAGGTATGATCAATAAACAGTGCATATCATTATGAAACAATAACATGTTCAGATCTGAAATCATGGCACTCGGGCCCTAGTGACAAGCATTAAGCTCAACAAGTTGCAACAACATCAATAAGTACTAACAACGGATACTGGGCACCATGCCCTAATGATCTTATAGCTTATTACATGAACAATCTCATCCAATCCCTACCATCCCCCTCAGCCTACAGCAGGGAATTACTCACACATGGATGGGGGAAACATGGATGGTCGATGGAGAAGCGTCGGTGATGATGATGGCGATGATCTCCTCCAATTCCCCGTCCCGGCGGAGTGCCAGAACGGAGTTTCTGGTCCCCGAAATAGGTTTCGCGATGGTGGCGGCGTACGGTGATGTTTCTGGATGAAGTGGACGACCCCCCGACGTTTTTAGGTCAGAAGGGTTAAGTAGTCGAAAGGGGGACTCGGGGAGGTGCCCGAGGCACCCTCCTCATAGGCTGGCGCGGCAGGCCCTTGGCCGCGCCACCATGTGGTTTGGGCCACTCGTGGCCCATCTCCGCCTCCCCTTCTGGCTCCGTGAGTCTTCTGGTAAAATAGGAGGTTTGCGATCTTTTCTGGTGTTTTTCCCGAAAGTTGACTTTCTGCACAAAAACAAGACACCAGGGCAATTCTGCTGAAAACAGCGTTAGTCCGCATTAGTTGTATTCAAAACACACAAGTTAGAGGTAAAACAATAGCAAAAGTGTTCGGGAAAGTAGATACGTTTTGGACGTATCAGGCGGTAGCGGCGAAGTTTTTTTTTCCTAAATGTAAGGGCCGGCCCTTAGGCCGGCGATGGCCGTTTGTGGCCCGCCCCCATGTAATTAACCAGGCCATTATACCTTTTATCAATGAAAACCGGCCATTAGGCCTTAAAAAAGTGTTCTTTTTGTCACCGCCGGCGTCGGCACCGTGGTTATGGTTCGCCGCCGCCGCGGGATTTGAGGGAGAGAGAGGAGGGCAGTGGGTCGGGGATGAGCTCACCAGGGACGGCCGCGCGCAGTCGATGACGAGGGTGCGGCGGCGGTGGCGGACTTGGGGTCGATTTCGACCGATTCCCGGCCGCCCAGCCCCTTGAAACTCGACGGTGGCCGCAGTAGGAGAGGGGGGGGGGCGGTGGCCGGAGCAGGAGAGGGCGGCGGTGGTGACGGCGGCACGGGCGCAGGGGGAAATCCGGCAGCCTGGCGGCGTGGGCGCGGCGCCAGCGGCGGACTTGGGGTCGATTTCGACCGATTCACGGCCGCCCAGCCCCTTGAAACACGACGGTGGCCGGAGCAGGAGAGGGGGCCGGTGGCCGGAGCAGGAGAGGGCGGCGGTGGCGACGGCGGCACGGGCGCTGGGGGAAAATCCGGCAGCCTGGCGGCGTGGGGGCGGTGTCGGCGGCGTCAGAGGGAGCCCGGAGGCGCGCGGAACGTCGATTTGGGAAAGTTGGGCAAATTTTCGGCCACATCCACCTAAATCAGCGCCAAATCGACCTCTAGTCCCGGGTCCAGCCACGGCCCGGTACTAAAGGGTCTGTAGTACCGGTTAGTGTTACCAACCGGTACTAGAGGTCCCTCGGGGCCGTGAAATTTTGCGCGCGAAGCCCAGCGGACCTATAGTCCCGGTCGGTGTTACTAACCGGTAATACATGGGCTTTTGTTTTTTTTTCTTTTTGTATTTTCATATTTCTTTTATATCTTTTGATTTAATCGTCCAAATTAAGTAAAATTTGTTTTCTTTCTTCTGTTTTGGTAAAATCGTCCAAATTTTTTTGATGTCAAACCTAAGTTTGACCAGCATTTAGACAAGTTTCAAACATGAAAATGAAAAACCAAGCCTGGATCCTTCTTAGTCACTCCAAAATGATGCTTTTGTGAGTTTTTTGAAAGTTTCAAGTTCCACACCCAAAACCACTTCTCTTCACACATGAGAGTTCATAGTTTGAGATTTGAGATTTCACACCACATTCAAGCATATTTTGTTTGAATGTATCTAGACCTTGTTTATCAATTGGAGTTGTTAGTATATGACAAACTAAGAACATGCGCACTGGTTTTCCATTTTTTTTGATGTTTTTTGAATTTTTTATGCTTATTTTGAATTCGGTCAAACCTAAGTTTGACCAACATTTAAACAAGTTTTAAACATGAAAATGAAAAACCAAGCCTGGATCCTTCTTATTCACTCCAAAATGAAGATTTTGTGAGTTTTTTGAAAGTTTCAAGTTCCACACCCAAAACCACTTCTCTTCACACATGAGAGTTCATAGTTTGAGATTTGAGATTTCACATCACATTCAATCATATTTTGTTTGAATGTATCTAGACCTTGTTTATCAATTGGAGTTGTTAGTATATGACAAACTAAGAACATGTGTACTGGTTTTCCATTTTTTGATGTTTTTTGAATTTTTTATGCTTATTTTGAATTCGGTCAAACCTAAGTTTGACCAACATTTAAACAAGTTTCAAACATGAAAATGAAAAACCAAGCCTGTATCCTTCTTATTCACTCCAAAATGAAGATTTTGTGAGTTTTTTTTGAAAGTTTCAAGTTTCACACCCAAAACCAATTCTCTTCACACATGAGAGTTTATAGTTTGAGATTTGAGATTTCACACCACATTCAATCATATTTTGTTTGAATGTATCTAAACCTTGTTTATCAATTGGAGTTGTTAGTATATGACAAACTAAGAATATGTGCACTGGTTTTCCATTTTTTGAATTTTTTATGCTTATTTTGAATTCGGTCAAACCTAAGTTTGACCAATCGAAATATGACAGATAATATGTCTTTATACTTGCCATAAAAACATGATAAACAAGCAATTATGCCAATAACACCCGGAGTTATCACATTTTCATGTTTGCCATAAAAGTGATCAATGTTTTCTCCATGTTTTACTTTGTTTCCACTTTGTTTTGCACTGATAAGTATTTTACGTACCCACACTTTTGGCATCACAATGCTTGCTCACATATATCATACTTAAACAGGGACATAATTAATAGAAATAATAGTTCAGATAACCGTTACAGAAAGTACTACATAATTGAAGATACCCATAATATGAAAACTGCAAACACTACTCTCTTCCAGATGAGGAGACCCTCAAGCACTACATAATATTAGAGATAAAGTGTTCGCCATTGCAAACACTAGTACTGATCGTCCTCCGGATCAGAATACCCCCAAGCAGGAGACCCATGGGGCACTGGTGGCAAAATGTATGCCGCTGCGAAGAAAATCCATGAGTATTGGACATTGCTTGTCACTACTGCAACAACAAATGGAACAAATGTTAAATACTGCTGCAACAAAGTATAATTTAGAACAACAAGTATAATAAGAATAATAACAAGTATATTTCGGCACAAGTATATATAATTTTTCTTCATTTCCTATGAATCAACAAGTATAATAAGAATTAATAATAACAAGTATATATTAAGAATCATAATAAGTATAATTTTAGATCAAGTATAATAAGAATTAATCATAACAACAAGTATAATAAGAATCATAACAATTATAATTTAGAACAAGTATAATAATTAAGAATCATAACAAGTATATTTCGGCACAAGTATATATAATTTTCCTTCATTTCCTATGAATCAACAAGTATAATAAGAATTAATCATAACAAGTATATATTAAGAATCATAACAAGTATAATTTTAGATCAAGTATAATAAGAATTAATCATAACAACAAGTATAATAAGAATCATAACAATTATAATTTAGAACAAGTATAATAATTAAGAATCATAACAAGTATATTTCGGCACAAGTATATATAATTTTCCTTCATTTCCTATGAATCAACAAGTATAATAAGAATTAATCATAACAAGTATATATTAAGAATCATAACAAGTATAATTTTAGATCAAGTATAATAAGAATTAATCATAACAACAAGTATAATAAGAATCATAACAATTATAATTTAGAACATGTATAATAATTAAGAATCATAACAAGTATATTTCGGCACAAGTATATATAATTTTCCTTCATTTCCTATGAATCAAAAGACATGTTTTCTCCCACGACGATATGGGCAATATGCAACTTTCATTTTCGGCACAAGTATATTTCGGCACAATATATATAATTCTTTCACTACAATCAAAGAGGAATTGCTATCCTATGCAATTTTCCTATCCCTATGAATCAACAAAGAAAATAAGCCCCAATTTAAAACTAAGACAAGTTTTTATATTACCGTGCCCACTGGAAGACCATGACATGTTTCTTGAAACAAAGTTGGATGACGGCAACATCTCTTTGATCCGCCGTGTACTCGAGATCAAGGCCCATGAACTTGTCTTGCCCCCGAGCTTCGTCAAGCCAATACTCGAAATCGGAAAGAAAACCCGGCACCTTAGCGCTGTCGTTCGTGTACACGACATTGAGATAGGTGTTGCCATGTGCAAGCACCTTCCCGTAGCGAGTGATCGGTGGTGGATTCATGGTGGAGGGGATCGGATGGGGATCGAAGAAGAGAGGAGAGGGAGACGAACAAAAATGGCCGCGGTTACTGTAGCAAATCACGTTTTCCTGTGTGTTTAAATCGTGGGCGGGAGGCAAACGGTTTGGGACCTTTACTCCCGGCTTGAGCCACCAGCCGGGACTAAAGGTGCTCGCGCCATGCGTACGGTTGCCACCACCCCTCTAGTCCCGGGGTGTAATACGGCCTGGGACTAGAGGTCCCCTACGACCCGGTACAAGAACTGCGCGGCCTCGTAGCTTTTGAACCGGGACTAGAGTGTGCTCTAATCCCGGTTCGTAAGCCACCCGGGGCTAGAGCCAATTTTGGCTCTGGACGAAAGGCCATGTTTCTACTAGTGTTTGTATTGTATCTTGTAACCTCCATGTAAATATTTGTATTAGATAACTTTTCAATTTATGTAGTTACAACATGAATATACAAAAGAATGTTGTATACAATTTATACTTAAATTAATTATTGATGTTATGAATTAAAATAGGACAGAGCTTAAGATTTCACCTGCAATTGTATAAAAGATATGGGATAATTTAGATAAGATTAAGTATTGTTGGTGATAATCTATTCAAATGATAGCATGATATGAGAGCGATGCGTCCTTGTGGCATAGCCTTACTGCCGTAGCACTATGGATTCATTCGTCCAACCTTGGCCTTATTCCGACTTGCGGGGATGACTCAGGAGATCGCTTTCAGCTATTGTACTCCCCATTCTCTCACCGGGTTTCATGCATAGTCTTCGACTCTCCTCTGCATGTGCTTCTACCTTGATCACCCTTGGGGGTCTTCGGTACCTGACACAAGACCTAGATGTGAGGCATAGATAAGAGAACATACATATGCAACATATAGAAGTATTAAAACTATATACTTCATAAGAATGCACAAACACTGGGAGATTAGGCCTTAGCCCTCAACCAGGGTGTACTCACACATCACGATCATATCAATAATAGAAAACATTGCATAAAATTATACTTGAAGATGAATGATTAATATTATTACAATGTTGTCAATCCCGATGTAATCTACATTGCAAGTAGAGTATGCATATGTAGATGGCTAGGGGGAGTAGATATGGTGATGGAGTGATGACGGCGGAAGCGCACTTCGTGGACTTCGTGGAAGAATGAACGGATGGCGGCTCCCTCTGGTGGTTGTCCCCCTCCTTCTTATAAAGGCAGTAGAAGGAATTAGGTATTCGAGCATCCTCTGATGCGAGACCTTTGCTCCTTCACGGAAGTTGCTCGGTTTGACAGATACAAGTTATAGTTTGAAGATCAGATGGATGAACAAAGTGGAGATGGAAGGGAAGATGGTGTTGTTGATGGTGTTGATGAAGACGATGATCCCGATTATGCACGGCGTGGTGATGATGATGGCCTCGATTTCCCCTCCGGGGAAGGTTACCTGACAGGATCTATTATGTCGAAGAGCTAGCTCTGTACCTATGTTTATACGCATCATAACAAAAGCGATGTATAAGGCCTTCCACAGCGTGTGGTTTCATCGGTGCCCAAACCACTTTTCAGGCTTCAGGCATCGATGCCCTCCATTGCTCAGCCGGTGCCCCAAATATTTTTGTGGGACCGGAGCACCTACTTGCTCCGATGCCCAAACTTACCAATCAATTAAATATTGATATACTATTGAACTGTAGCTACAAAAGCTTGGTTTGGTCAAAGGTTTCTATCCTCAAGTAGGTCCCACGTTTGAGTTTTGGGCACCAACACGCTGTGAGACCGGTGCCTGATTAATTTTGCATGGTATCGCTGACGAGCTGACACAATTTTCATGGTTTGGGCATCATGGGAAGCATAGAATATCACTCACATATATACAACATAACAAAATAGTACATGGAAGTAGAAAAAATATTGCGGTAACATGATTCGTACTAATGTTACTATAAATAAATCTAAACACATACTCCCTCTGATCCTAATTAAGTGTCGGAGAAACACATACACATAGGAGGAACAACTTCTCAACTATACTAGCGACACTCTTTTAGGATCAGAGGGAGTAGCAGATGGAAGATATGACCACATGTCGTTCTATTAATACACTACATTTTTTAGGTTGTGGACTCATCTTATATTGGAATGCGTTATGTTACGGTATCTACCTATGATACCACTATCAACTCTCTCATCATTAATTGCAGTGACACATCATCTTTTTGCCAACATGACATGCATGATACCAAATATGATACTTCCATTATGCCTAGTCTTACCTTGACCATAAATCGTGTCCTCGTTAAACGGATCAATCCGGTGACCATGAGCAATCAAAGCAGCCTATGGCTCGCATGCTAGATTGGAGAATTCCCAAAGGTCGCGCGACCGAGCGAGTGCGGGACCGTGAGCAGGACGCCACATGTTGCGCGGGAATGACGCCAGCCAGTTTTCTCTCTCTTTTTTCGTTACAAGTGACGCATGAGAGTTGCTGTGGAATTGTATGCGAGTCATTATTTTTCTCCTTCTGTTTTTTCTTATTTAACCAAAATGAAGTACAAAAATTGTACCTAGTGCAGTGCGATACAAAAAAGGAAGAAGTACATTGGTAGCGTGTTTTTGTGTAATATTTGGTAGGCGTATTTTATCTTAGCACGGGATGTGGGCTGCGCTCCGTCACGGCGCGCCGTGTTAATAATTTTAGATTTTGAAGTGGGCACATTAGTTGTTGCGCCTAATATTAGTTGAAGCGCCGGAGGAGGAGGAGGAGCGAGTGACGAAGTGAGCAGTGCATGGGAGGCTCTCCTCTTCTCATGCTCGTACCAGTGTTAGAAGACTTAACTTATAAGATCGCGCAAAGCAATGTGTGACTTATATTTAGTGCCACCAACAGTTCATGAAAATTGAGAATCTTAGTTGGGCCAAAACCCACAAATAAAATTCCAACACAAACCATATGTTAGCACTTGCAGGTTCGTACGTGTCAGGCCCGGTCCTGAGTGGGGGCGGGAGGGGCGGCCGCCCCGGGCCCTGGAACCAAGGGGGCCCCAATTCCCAGCTAGCTATATACAGGTTACCGTCGCGCCATTAGAGCAGTTTGGAGAATTTTCCTCGTACGGTTAAGGTAGACGAGACGAAGGGTTACGGACGAAGATAGGAGAAGCTATGCTGCTTCTAGTGGACCAGATTTGGGCCTTTTTTCCTTTGTTATCTTGGGCCTTATTCCGTTGGTCAGTGTGGGCATTTTCCTTTTAGCTAGGTACGAGCCCGGAGCCCTTCAGTACCCTAAAGAAAAGGTACGAGCCCTTCAGCTCCAAAAAAGAAAAACGCTAGGTACGAGCCATAAGAAACAAAAACAAGCTAGGTACGATGGGATACACTCCAAGAAAAAAAAGCTAGGTACGAGAGTCTAAGTGCGGTGGTGCCAATGGAGTAACCAGACTGGAAACTGAATAAAACTATAAACATTTATAATATAAAATTGATTACTTTCAAGTGTATATTGGTATAATTTCATATATATATATACATAAATTATTATTTTTATGCTTATAGGGCTCTTATTAAAGAAGGATTAGCAAGCTGATTTGATTCTTACAATACACAGAATAAGGAAAAACTAAACTCATCAATTCGCAAGCATCAAACATCGCGCATTCACAAAATTCTTCGTTGTGGCAAATAACTAATCATGCCATCTGAAATCTGCGTGCCAGGCAATGAAAATAAAATGAGTTGAGTCAGTGACATATATTTATTCAATTATTGAAGCTAATATCTGCAGATTATTTTATATAAATAAAGCATTCAAATGCACTTTAAATTTTTATTCGTAAGAGTTAGTATATAGTAAAATATTGCTTAATATTTTAATAATTATATAAGGGCCCTGAATTCTAGCTTCGCCCCGAGCCCCGGAAATTTCAGGACCGGCCCTGGTACGTGTTCTGCATGCTGCAAGGACATCAAGCCACTCACACGGCTCACCGAATCTTCTTTTTTCTCAAAACGCGCGGAACTGTCGCAGTCGCAGCTCAGCTAATTTTAGACCGTGGTGAGTATGACGCAAAGAAAGAAGGATGCCAATTACTCCTCCAAAACAAAAATGAGAATAAGTTTGAGTCCCTTGGTCAGTTCAGAACTTCAGATCTGCTGTACAAAAGCACTGACCAACTGTTGCAATACTCATCTTTGCAGCTAAGCATATATGCATCAACATTCGACCATATTATAGGGCTGTCCACCATGTGTAAAAAGTTAACTTGTTGCGCAAGTTATGCTGTCATCTTCTTAAGCTAGCGGAAGAGGAGCACCAAAAAGTTATTCAGCACTCTGGCACTATGAGTTGTAGCACTGACTGCATTGGAGAAAAGCACCCTAATTCAGCCATGTCTGAACCATGCATCAGGGTGCAGTTGCGGGAGAGCTCCCAACTAGGTCGAGTGCTCCTGTTTCAGAAGGTTGTTTGTTCAGTTGCCTTTTTTGGGGTTGCAGAAATATCATCTTCCTGGCATCTGCATCATACGAAGCACGATAACTTTGTTAAACTTGATCACGAGTTTACTGGTAGAACACTGGAATCCACACATGGACTTTGTTCCTCGTCGCCATTCCTCAAACGAAACTGCCAACTAGTAGGATCACTGAACAAAGTCTCAATTGATAGGATTTTAGTATGTGATCCAAGATTCGGGCACTCCGTTGAACGTTAGATGAAACAAATAGGATAACCAAATTCAAGTACAAAAGCGCCCATTCAAAATGTGAAGTTACTAGGGGCCTAGGGGGTGGTGTACTGAAGCAAAACTCTTTCATGAACAGAAAGGATGTCATTTCATACGTGTAGCGAGCAGGCTTTCTGTCACTACATGTAGAAACTGTCGATTTTCGGTATGGTAATTGGGGTTTTGTCGCATTGCTAAGAAAGACAACCAACAAAGATCCTGGTCATAATCACACAGTTGTCTGTATGTTTCATGCCTGAAATTCCAAATGAAAATATTATTAACTAGATTTTAGTATGCGCACCCTATCTTGACGTAAATTTCAGAAAATAATTCAAAAAAAAGTTCAAAATGTGACTTTCATAGTTAAAATTTATGTGCTCTATGCAGCCCAGGATCAAAATCACTGCACTCGTTATTTCATACATGTAGCAAGCAGGCTTTCTGTAACTACTTGTAAGAACCTGTCGATTTTCGTTAATAGTAATCTGGGTGTAAAAAACCAGCAAAGATCCTAGTCATAATCATACAACTGTCTGTATGTTTCATGCTAGATATTTAAAAGCAAGATGTTTATTAATTAAATTTTACAGGTATGCGCAACCCATCTTGATGTAAATTTCAGGAAAAAAACTTGAAACTTCAAGGTATAACTTTCATTTTTTTTTAATATGGGCTTCATGCAGCTCAGGATCTAAACCACTAACCACACACACGTTATTTCATACATGCAGCAACCAAGCTTTCTGTCACTCACTACTTGTAAGAACCTATCAATTTCAGGTAATGGAAATCAAGGTGTCGTCGCATTGCTAAAAAAAACCGGCAAGCAAAGATCATAGTTATAATTACACCGCTGTTGGTACATTCCATGCCTGAAATTTGTAAATAATTCCGGGAAGAGAAATCCCCTTTTCTTTTAGCCTTTCTGTTGTGTCTGTCCTTTTACATCATGATATGATGAACTAAGAGAGGGCTGATGCGTGGACGGTACGGTAACACATTTCGTCAGCAGATATCTTCACCAGCTAAGCCCCTTGCCGATGCAAACAACCTCCTATGTCACCCCTGTCCAGATCTTATCTCTGAGTGGAATTACATGAATACCCCTCCCAAGATCATAGGTTTCTTAGCTGCGTCCTCACTAAAACACACGTCATTAGTGCCATTTTCCCTGACTGGATCATGATAAACTGGCAGTGTGCAGTGTGCACATTGCATCCCCATGACACACCTTCAAGATCAAATCTGGTTTTAATTAGCTCATCGGAAATGCAACTTGTTTAACCAGGTACAGATCGACTCAACAACATCATTTGCACTAAGTAAGTTAGTTTGTGGCCATAAGAGTTAACTTGAGTTAATTAACAGGAGGTGAATTCGAAATAACTCACACCTTTGTTGCAGCTTACCTACTCGTAACAGCCTCCACGGCGGCGATGATATCGGTGCGGGGCGATCGATAAATGAGAGGAAACGCTCATGTTAATTGTGAGTTTTCACCAGTAAGAAACTGCATTTCTGAAGATCGTGTATGTACTGATGATGGAACACCCCTGCAGCCTGCAGTTGAGATGATTCTTCAGTTAGCGATTGCTTTCGTCGCGGCCGTTCGGATCGACCGATCGGTCCATCGCCGGCTGGCCTGCTGAAAGGTAGCTTTCTTTTTACCCCGTCCAAGAACAGCCATGACGGCAAGCATTCTAGGTTACTGTAATTCTGTTAGCCTTAATCCTCTGCTGCTTCAGGATCATCATGCATGCATGCATAGTAGTGTAGTAATAGTACTATAAATTGGGCGTCTGCAACTGTACGTAGTCTGAAGTTTCTTGCAGTACTGTCATCCTGTGTGAGTGGTGACATCAACAAATCCCATCCCTGATTCCTGACAGCCTTGGGCGTGCAGCTGCATTTGATTGTGTCACTCACCAGCTCACTCACTCGATCTTAGGAGGACAAGCTGATCGTGCTGAGCTGCCATGGGCGGAGGAGAACATCACCATCAGAGCATCGGCATTTCTGCGGCTGTTCATGGCCATGGAGCAGGAGGTGGATGCGGCGCGCCACGGTGGAGGCTGCGCTGCGGCCGCTTGTCGGCGGCGCCCACGGCTGGGACTACTGCATCTTCTGGCGTCTCTCCCCTGACCAGCGGTATGCACATGTGTGCCTGTGTGCTCATACAATTGTTGCAACCAGAGCTTGACGATTCATGGGGAATTCATGGCAGGTTCTTGGAGATGACAGGGTTCTGCTGCAGCGCGGAGTTCGAGGCCCATGTCGCCGCGCTAGGCGATCTGCCTTCCTCCATCCCGCTCGACTCCTCCACCATTGGGTAATTGCTTCTTCTTCTTCCTTGGTGCCGGCAATCTAGGTCGCAGCCTTTGATTCTGTGGTCGGAGCTCTGACTGCTGAAATTGTTCGGATGATGATCAGGATGCACGCGCAAGTGTTACTGTCGAACCAGCCCATCTGGCAGAGCAGCGGCGCGGCGTCGGGTCCTGGTTACGAGGCTGCCGGCGGCGGCGAGAGAACGCGACTCCTCGTCCCCGTCGCCGGTGGGATCGTCGAGCTCTTCGCCTCGACATACGTACGTGTGCCCGGTCGGTGATGGATATACTATTATCAGTTAGTTCTGGAAGTAGTTAGGGAGCGCGGTAGCACGCCGTTCGCGTGTGCCGACGCCCCGGCGATGGCGGCGCCGGCTTCGCGGTGCACCACACGCAACAGCCTTTGCGTTTGGATGATGCTTATATATACACGCCTGACTTGGGGAGGATGATCATCGATGTAATTAATGCAGATGGCGGAGGAGCAGCAGATGGCGGAGCTGGTCATGGCGCAGTGCGGCGGCGGGCAGGGGTGGCAGGACGCGGCGGAGGCGCCGGGGTTCGCGTGGGATGCGGGGGCGGGAGCAGCAGACTCGGGGCGGCTGTACGAGGCGGCCTCGCTCAACCTGTTCGACGGGGGCGGCGCCGGTGGGAGCGGCGAGCCGTTCCTGGGAGCTGTGCAGGACGACGGAGCAGCGGGTGTGGGGTGGCAGTACGCGGCGCCTGGGAGCAGCGAGCCGCCGTCGATGTTGGCGCAGGATCACCATCAGCAGCAGCTGCACGGCGGCGTTGGGAGGGCGGCGGACTCAGGGTCGGAGGGGAGCGAGATGCAGCTGGGGGACCAAGATGACGACGGCGTCGACGGCGAGCCGCAGAGGGGCGGGAAGAAGCAGCAGTGCAAGAACCTTGTGGCGGAGCGGAAGCGCCGCAAGAAGCTCAACGACCGACTCTACAAGCTCCGCTCGCTCGTCCCCAACATCACCAAGGTAACCACCACCATCGCCATCCACGGCCGCCGTCGCCGTGCACCATTAATTCCCTGCTGTTCCGGAGCTTAAAGTTCCATCCTTGGCGGCGGCAGATGGACCGGGCGTCAATCCTCGGGGACGCGATCGACTACATCGTGGGGCTACAGAAGGATGTGAAGGATCTGCAGGACGAGCTGGAGGACCCGAACCCACCGGCGCCGCCGCTCGACAGCAAGGCCCCCGACGTGCTCCTCGACGACCACCCGCCGCCCGGCCTCGACAACGACGAAGACTCTCCACCGCAGCAGCACTCGTTCCCCAACATCGGCGCCGGCGGGAAGCGTCCCCGGGAGAAGGAGGAGCCGGCGGAGGAGAAGGACGAGGAGGCGGATGACCACGACATGGAACCGCAGGTGGAGGTGCGGCAGGTGGAGGGGAACGAGTTCTTCCTGCAGGTGCTGTGCTCCCACAAGTCAGGCCGCTTCGTCCGCATCATGGACGAGATCGCCGCCCTTGGCCTCCAGGTGACCAACGTCAACGTCACCTCCTACAACAAGCTCGTCCTGAACGTCTTCCGCGCCGTCGTAAGCACCTTCTCCGATCGCGGGCAATCGCCATTGCTGCAGCTGCTCGTCCTCAACGTCATTTTGCTGATGGCTTTTGGTTGCAGATGAGGGACAACGAGGTGGCGGTGCCGGCGGACAGGGTGAGGGACTCGCTGCTGGAGGTGACGCGGGAGATGTACGGGGGCGGCGGTGGCGGGGCGTGGTCGTCCCCGCTGCCTCGGCCGCCGCCGCCGGCGGCGATGACGCCGATGGACGCGAAGCTCGACGGCATTGACAGGCAGGCGATGCCAGCGGATCACTACCAGCTGCAGCACCAGGTTCTGGGAGGATATCACCACCAGCATCATCTGCAGTACCTCGCCATGGACTGACTGATCGATGGATGAGTTGATACGAAATTCCCGGACTCCTCTGCTCGTACTTATTACTCCGTTTAGGAACGGAGGCAGTATTTTCTTACATCGTTTGCTCGCGATTAATCGGAGGACAGAACAGGATGCCAAATTGTTTTGTTGAATTCGTCGATATACTTTTGTAGCAGAATGGTTGGTTGCTATTTGTTCAGTCAGTCGTCGCATCAAGCGATACAAAGAAGATGCGCCCCGAAAATATCAGGGATTCAGGGTCCGGTGGACATGGGTAAATAAGAACCTGAATTTCAAAACATCCCAAAAATATGTATTTCAAAGTTTCAGAAATAACTCAAATACATCACGCACATACATATCCTGTTGATACTTATATTTTTTTTGCGAAACTATCGTGTTGATACTTACTCGTCCAAATTTTTAAGAAAAAATAAGATCCTACCTGGCCTACACTAAAAAAACAGAGAGTGGAACTATATGGTGCACGGTTAAAATTCAGATCATTGTACATACCTGGACAATTTGTCTTTAGCACAAGTTGCCTACTTTCGTATTTTAGTTTCAAACTTAACATGCACATACGTGCATATATTCTCTACACATGATTTATGTTGTATTTTTATTATTTTTTCGAGTTTAGTTTTCATGAGTGATCACATGTACCATGTCCACAAAATCCGTGTCGCGATGCACAACACGCAAGCATTAAAGAAAACAATTATTCACAACAACTCTAGAGGAACTGTAGGAGAATAGATCATCATCCACATGGGGTTAACACTTACTTGGCCGCTCGCTCTGAATGGGTAAGAATCTCCTTATGCTCTTGCCGCTTAAGCAAAGACCACAACCTAGTCGATACGTAAATGGGTGTATAACCTTGAGACGTTAAGAAACCTCATTTTGTCAGGTTTGATGGATAGGAGGGCGATTGTATCTGGAGCCGACAAGAGTTTAAAACCCATATTTGACACATGTGTGTCCCATTAAGTCAGATTTTTTTTGTACTGTATTTCTAGAAAAGAATGAGAGGGCCGTTTTGGCACCCGAGCACACATGCTCTTGATATCTGGACCGTCATTGTTTCGTTGAGATTGCCACTATGTGTGTTGTCGGCATGTGCGCAGACCAGGTAAAACAGTGGACGTGCGGTAAGTTTTTGACAACCGGCCTGAATGGCGAGCCCTGTGCGTGACGCCTTTCTTCGTCTCTCGCCTCGGCGGGACGGCGTGTCCCGGGGGACATCACGCCAGAAATTCGTGGTCCATGGGACAGGAAATCTGGTTTAGCGGAGGTGGGATTTGTAGACAAAACCATCTTGAATTCGGCGGCGTGCTTGAGAGGGGTTGTCGAGATGGTGGGCGGAGCGGCGGAGATTGCGATGCTGACCGGAGATGGAGATGCTCGCCCATCCCGGAGCTTAAGATGAATAGTACTACTTGTTCGCACCGCGGAGCATGCTGATTACAACACCGAGAATAATCGGTGAGAGACTAGGAGGCTAATCGTGCTAATGTCGGCAGCTGCAGTAGATTTGGGCTGGTGTCGGCTCGAGCGGTTGCGTACAGCCGGAGGTGCGACAACGGCGAGCGGGTGTGGTGCTGCTGGAGTTAGCACGTTGGGCTGAATTTGCTGCTCCTGCACCACTCCCAGGTGTCCTTTCTGCCACTCAAAGAACAGGCAAAAATACCAGCGTGTAGGCAATTAAAAATCAAGGGGAGATGAGACCAGATAGCAAGAAAGAAATAAAGATCCGGTGATTTTCTAGGTGAGGTGATGCGCTGTATCGACAGCACCTATAGAACCGATCCCCTGACCTCTGGACTCGTTCCTATGTAGGAAACTAGGGAGATGCGGCAGAAGTACAAGGAACCAGGGGAAAGGATATGGTTAGAGGGCCGAGTTTAATGGAAGGTGGGGAGGATGCATGAATTGGGGATTAGCAGAGGAGGAAGAAGATGGATGGGGACGGAGATTCGTCCGGCTACAAAGGTACTGGTCCTACTCTGTTTCGTGTCCCTCTGTTCCTGGGGTCGGACGGCACCGATATCATTTAATGCGGGCGACCCATTATTATTTACTGTGGTAGAAATTCTGAAGTGAACCGTGTGACACGAATCTTGAAGTGCATGTACGGGTAGGATATAGGGAGTAGATGTGCTCGGGTGCCAAAACGAATTTCCGGAAAAGAATCAACTTGCCAGGGTGACAAAAGAAACTTTTTACCCCCTTCCCAGTTACTCTTAGCAAGCTCATCCCTAGTCAAAATCGGCTTGTTAGCATACCAGATATCAATATCCTATGGTATCTAATTTCATGGACCGAGCAAGGGATCATCGCCATATGATCTAACGAGCGAACAAAAGCAACGACCCTTGTTTCTAGAAAAATGAAGCCTGTTTTTCCTAACCCGCAAAAATCATAGTTGTTGCCCGTTTAAGAGGAAAAACGGGAGTGGGTCCTTCCGTAGCAATGGGTAACCATACATAAAGAGGGAATTATGTGGATTTATCAATTGCAACAAGGAATAAAAAAAGACACCTCTACGGAGGTACCAAAGGGAAATCCTATCTTTAAGTGGGATATTTAGTTTCCATAAACACTAGTTAGCGAGTTAACTCAGAGGCGATTTATGTGTAAATTCCATCAGAACTCATCGCTGCCATCACTAAAGTTAACATTTGCTAGTCTCCTCAATAGATGTGCCATGCCTCTAGTCGGCCGGGGTCTAGCGAGATACCTATCGAAGGACACATTTGGTGGGGATTCTTCCATTACTTGAAACTTCCATTACCCTGGCCATTGACGACATTTGTGTCTCACGATTCCAAAATGGTTAGGATATTGCTCCTAATGGGTGACTCTTTCCAAACAAAGTGTCCTTGAAATGTTAATAAAAAAATATTCGATCTAGAAGAAGTAATGCTACTGGCATGGAAGTGTCTAAGTGTTCCTACAGTCATCACAATTATACTATTAAACAATTGTTATTCTCATACAAGTTTGCCTGTTTTACATTAACCATCATCCACGTGGCTTCGAATTTGCATTCCCGCGTAAATGTTGCAAATATGTGGGAAAATGGTAGCATGACAATTGTTCGCAAGTTGAAAAGCCACATTAGGGGGTTACGATAGTCGCTATGGCTATATGTATAAATTCTGCGGTGTTTAACTATAAAAAATACTACTACATGTACATATTGAAGGGATACGGGTAGGCTACGCTAGCGCAAAATCAAAATTTTCTGCCGCATCAAACAGGAACTGCTGTAGTTATAGATCACGGTATTACTGCTAGACGCGTTGTGTTGTGCCGAAGTCGGTGCAGCGAGTCGGGGCAGGGTAGACGTACAATCCTCTCCGGTCCAGTCGCTCCCACGAACAGCTCCTCTCGGCGGCTCGTCCAAGTGCTCCAAGTGTAGCACCTCTATCGGTATCCACACGTACGGCGTGCAGGCACCGCTCGCCGGACTGCTAGATCCGAGCGGGCGGCAGGGCGTGGGGAGACGGTGGCTGGATGGATTTGGTGCAGAATTGAGCAACCCTAAAACGTCCAGCCTCCTCTCCTTATATAGACCTCCCCATATTGGGTTGCCAGAAAACAGCCCACTTTGGGGTCCATATTTAGCCCAATTCAGATATGATCCGAATTCTACTTCCACTGCCTTAAGTGTGTGACCCTCTCGACTAGGGATATATTCAGAATAACCATACAAGTAATGAGTTTCACAAACAAGTCACTTACTTGCCAATCAATACAAATACATTATTCATGGCACATTATTATAAATCATGGATACATCGAAATATCATCATCTCTATGATTGCCTCTTGGGCATATTTCCTACACATATGTACGCAATTTCTCCATTTGTGGTCTACTCTTTTGCGTACAGAGCACCGTGAACTATTTATGGAGGTGTATACCCCACTTCGATGGCGCCATACTTTTCGGATCTACCCTCCAGCATCATAGGCTATATATGAGTCACACATGATCTTGTATTTTGCCTTTTAAATTTGTTCTCACGAGTGAGTGCATCTTGGATATGTATAGGCCGGGTGTAACGTCTTTGCTTGTATCGCCTTGATGCGAACTGCCGAGTTAATAAAAGGCCATTTATTGGACAAGAAGAAGAGGTGTAAACTCTAAGCTTCACTTTCACCAGCTCGGCCAAATGCGTGAGTGTCTACGCTTACAATGGGCCCATGAAAACACTTTCGAGTTTATATATTTATTACTCTGTAGAGTTTCACATCCCATCCCTTGTAAGAAGTTTATACAACCACTCGGTGAATAGAGAAAAAAAATTATTTTAAGATCATGAATACTCCGTCCACCTTAATATTTGGGTGAAAAATAACACCCCATTTGGCCAAACACGTATTTCCTTTTATGGCCATCACTTTGCGGGAAAATTCAGCACTTGAAACAAATACATCATTTATAGAACCATATTTCTTAACACGGAATTGATTAAGACCTCCCACCTTCAGAAGAAAAATGCTTTTCCTACCCAAGTAGAGATAGTATTTTAAAATGTCTTCTACATGTTTCCGGTATGCATGACAAAGCTTTTGGTAACGTATTGGAATACCTTGCGGTTCAGCTACTTGAGGGTCACCAAAGCAGAATAATTTGTGCTTACAGAAATGATCTGTAGGCCCAAAAGTTGCTAAAAAATATACTAATTTGCGAATTTTGCCTTCTCCCCATCATGTTCCATAAATAGGCGGCGTATTTCAAATTGGATCACTACAAGGAAACAGTTAATAGCCAGCTTGTAATCACTGGCGGGCCACCTAAATTCCACGCCGGTGATCTGCTGGGACCAAATTCCGCAGCTAATCACCGGCGTGCGAATTTTTCCACGCCGGTGATTCGGTGGAATCACCGGCATGGACATCGTAGAGCCACGCCAGTGATTTGTGGGCCCAAAAATCCAACCACGGAGGAAATATTCACCGGCGTGGGACAGCGTATCCACGCCAGTCATTACGGTAGTGATTACTGGCGTTGGTTCGGTCGGACACGCCGGTGATTACTTTGTGCTGAATTGACATGGTGGGTCCCGATAGAATGACTGGCGTGAGTAGGGTCCCACGCCGGTGATTATTTTAACGTTACTGACGTGGGCGACCAGTACTCGCCGGTGATTCCATTGGAATAGTTGTATAGGGAAAAACTTGTGAAATTTCCCCACCGCTTTCATTTCGCGCCCGCGCCTCTCTCTCCTCTGTCTCGTGCCCGCGCCGCCATTTGACGCCGCCGTCGCCGCTGGAAGGCCTCGTCCCCCTGAACACGCGCTGGACGCCGGCCGCGCCTTCGCTCGACGCCGACCGAGCCTCCGCCCGACGCCGAGCCTCCGCCCGACGCGAGCCTCCGCCCTCCGCCGTCTCCCTCGACCGCGCCTCTCCCGCCAAGCGCCGCCCCGGCGTCGTCGAATTTCTGGCACTCAATATGTCCAATTTTAGCAAACGTCATTGTAGATGTTTGGAAACAGATTTATGTGCAATACAGATTTATCATCCAATTTGTCTAACAATTGTAGATGTCTGGAAACAACGAGGGTTTCACTTCGTCTGGAGGGATCCACATGCCCGCGGTATTTATAGACCCCGCATATGTGTCGCGTGAAAGTGAGCACCATACGGAAGATGAGGATGGGTCCGACTCCGAGACGAGTGGTCACGAAAACGTGCCTCCTGAGGATGCCCGGGATGAGGATGAAGATGAGCATCGCGAAGACGCGGCGGAGGATGAAGATGAGGATGAGCCCGTCCCCACCGACTCGCAAAGTTCCCAATCGAAGAAAACTAGGTGCCGAAACGCGATCAAGCCCGGAACCATACAGATCACGCGACTAGACGCGTCTGGTGAACCTTTAAGTCCGCTAAAAGCCCACTCTGAGTACGGAAACACCATTGGATGCATCGTCCGAGAAGTCTGCAACCTAAACGATCCAACCATTAGGGGAAAGGAAAACGCTGAGGTGCGTGACCTTCTCCTCAAAAGGCTTCACCAAAGATTCTCCTTCCCACGTCCGTACAACAACCTTAAGCAGACTGGCAATCTGGTAAACGAACATGCGCTATGCAAGTTTTCGAAGGCCTTGAGTGGTTGGAAGTATATGGCGAGAACTGACTTCCTTGAGAAAGGAAAAGAATTTGTTGTTGTACGTGCAACTTGGCCTTCCGTTAGTGAGGAGGATTGGGAAATTTTCATAGAGAATTTGAAAAACTCCAAAAGCAAGGCATTGTCTAAATGGGGGAAGGAGTAGAGTAAGAGATGCATCGGTCGGCATACCCTCGGAACCCGTAGTTATGGGTTGTCGAAGAAGGAAAAGTGGAGAAATGAGGACGCGGTGATGGAGAAGAACCTTGAGCCAAACCCCTGGAAGAGGTTCAAAGATGAGAAAGAACATGACTTCATCCGGGGCAGGTTCAAATTTAATAAAGAGACGGGTGCCTATGAAACTGATGACATAATGAAGGAAGTCCAACGCTACTTGGTAATTGATTCCTTCGTCGATTATTTTCCGTGTTTCCGCGACTTATCGACATTTATGCTTCACGTCCTTCTTTCAGCTTGAAGAGTATGACAACCCTGATCAAAGCTCCTAGGGCTCCACGGCTAGGTGGGACACGAAGCTTAACCGGTCGATTAACAAGGCCAAGGGCAATGCTGTTGATAAACCACCGGCATGTGGCCATGTGCACGGTGCCAGTCTTGGTAGATTGAATTCCCATTATCCTGCCGATAAAGAGGCAAGAAAGGGAAAGAGGAGAGCCGAGAGCGAGAGCTACATCACACAAGCCGATCTCGTGGACTTCCAAGAGCGTGCCAGAATTGTAGCTGAATAAGCAGCCGATGCGCGATGCGAAGCCCAAAACAAAGTCTTGTTCGAGGCAGTGAAGTCTTGGATGGTTGCTGGCAAAAAGGAAGATTTTAGCTATGCGCAATTCGTCAATTTGACGAAGCCACCACCCGCCGCACCTTCCACACATAATAGCAGCCGTTCTCTGTGGCTTTCAGTGGCAACGCGTCACCAAGGGCTCATATCGACGCCCTCACGGTAAGCGTCTGGCAACTCAGCAAATTAATTCTTCTTCAATGCATGGATGTCTAGGTAACAAGTTGGTGACAGCAAACATGTTTTGCAGAAAGACACTCCATGCACTCTCCTCGTCTCGGTTAACGGTGAAAACAAAACCGTTGCATATGGTTCCATCGTTAACCCGCAATCCACCATGCTACACAGCAGGCCTTTGGACCCAAACAACTCTATTGTGTAAATCTTGATTGTCGAGCCAGATGAGCTTGTAGATCCTCCCGTTCAACCAGCTGACGGGGACGGGAATATGAAACTAGGATCTTGCACAAATTGGATTTTAGAGTGGCCAAAGGCGCTAATCCTGCTATATGCCCGTAATCAAGAAGAAACACCCTCGCCCCCCGCAGTGCAACAACAAATGGGCAACACAACAGTTCCATCTCCTTTGGGTCTGCAAATACCAGGAACAGGCAACACATCAGGTCCATATCCTTTGGGTCCTAACAATAACGTGCACACTTGCAATGAAGTATTGCAGGACAAGGAGTATGACCGTGCGTGGGTTTTCCGAATGATCATGGCGAGGCTGACATGATGTCGCAAAAGCACATTGATGACATGGAAAATCAGCATGATAATGACATGATAGGACTCCTTCACCCTCAACAGGAACGCACGCGTGCCAATAAGAGTCTTCTTTTCGACACGCCACCGGACGTCGAGGACCCAACATGGCACACAAAAAGGGACAGTCTTTAGTCCAAGCACAATGCATACGGCAGTGAAGGAAGGCTTTGTATGTGGTATACCACCTTGCCAGCCGGCCCCAGCTAGCCAGCCGGCCCAGGAGCAAAGAGAAGGCGAGGTCATCCTTCTAGAAAGAAACATCACGCGAATACACAATCGGGCCCCACTCGGACTGCTGCGAGATCTGGTGGAACAACGTTCAGGTTATATCACATGGGTGAGCCTATGCTCTCACCGGATCAGCTCACGGCCGCGCCCCATGAAATCACTTTTCTGCACCAACAAATCCTCAAACACGAGAAGTGACAAGTATGGAATGATTTGCTTTAAACACATGAACACTTTCAAGTGCGCACAACAAGCAGAAGATAGCAACATGGGGGGCTACTTCGTCCTCCATCAAATGTGGTCGTTCGTACGTGCGAAGCATATGATGGGTAGAGACAAGACCATCCTCACGTGGGCTGAATGCTTGAAGAATGTCAAGGATGGAAATATGAGAGATAACTGGGCGCGTATTCAGAACGAGCTTGCAGTAGTTCTCAACAGAGATGTCAACATCGTCGACGACCGGTTCTATTGCCTACCACTAGAGAAAGACGACATCCTCGAACGCATGAGGGCACAGGGTCACTCGGGGCAATTCACAATTGATGGCATGCGCGACTTCAACACCATCAGCGGCCAGTAGAGCGTTTCAAAACTTGTCATTGTAATAGCGGCTTATCTCTTATGTACCTTCCGTGAACTTTATATTCCTTGGCAGAACTATGTTATTTTGGGTCTGTAAAAACATATTTAAGACTTATCGTTGTAATAGCTAGCTTCCGTGGACAATATCTAGTAATCAGCTATATGAACTTTTAAGTTAAATATGTATTCATATTTCTGTGCGTGTATTCTCAAATATATTCTATGCGAGCGAATTCTCGAATATGGTATTTAATACGAAATCTCAAATATATAACGACTGGGTAAATAATAATAAATATTAATATTAATAAAACAATTAATGGCGAGCCATGCTACACCACGCCGGTAATCCACCAATACCAGAAACCGGACACCGGGTTTGCAAACGGATGACCGGCATGGCTGTCCTCGCGGTAATCCCACGAATCACTGATCTAAAAGAATGACCAGCGTGGCCTCTGAAAGGGCATGGCGCCCCCATGTGTGGTTTTGGTAATTAATGATAATCCCTATGGACTAATGGTTGCATTGAGTTTTACTTGTAGTGTTTGTCCATAGACCATGCATGAACTCCATATGTTGGATTCAAGGTTGATGCCATGAATATATTGATATAATAAAGTATTTGGCATCAAGATCATCGAGTTGAGCATATTGCAAGTATGTCTTGAAGAAAAGGATTATGTGATCATTCATGGTTATCTTCAAGACATCGTCTATTCAAAAGAGAAGAAAAGATACAAGGTTGATTAAGATATTGATCAACACACAAAGCTACAAAATGTACCAAGTGGGATCATGTATCTCTTGGTATGGTAAGCAATTGTCCATATAGCTTTGTGAACTAACCCATGATATGTGTGTAGCAGTTCTATGTGTGGTTAGGTATCTTTCTATGGGCTTGCATCAAATGAAGATTTCATATAGCCCATGAACGATGATGTCAAGTGGTGATCGTCATCAATGTTGAGAAGCGCAAGTTCAAGAGGAGCATCTCGAAGAAATCCTAGGCTTGAAGCTTGCTACCCATTTAGAGATAATGTTCATGTGAAGATGTGCCTAAGAGAGGCTCTCCCATAGTGGAGTATGGGGGAGCAATGTTTGAGTCTTCACCAAGCGAAGCGTAATCAAGAAAGGTGGTCCACTTGAGAAGATCAAGATCGCCATCATCTAGTCAAGTGGAATGCGCAAGGCAAAGGTATAATCTTGATAGGGTTTCTATTTTACTGGTCTCATGTTGTTAGTCGGGAGACCGGGTTATTGGATAGACACCGTACTATCAAGATGGGCTCTCGATTGAGCTTTTGCGTATCAGTTGGAGAGAGCTCAAACCTTTGCATATTTGCCTTCATCATCTTTCTTGGTTCTTATTCGGTTCTTCTCCTAGTTGGGTTTTGGTGCTTGTCGTGATCTTCATGACAAGCCCAAGTTCTCCGAAAACAGATTTCGTATGGAAAACTTGTTGCGTTTTCGGGTTGGAAATATTATCGGTCCACTTTCGAGATAGGGTCCACACCTTCCCATGTGTGGTATCCCCTCTATATTTGTGACCCTTAAGCTCTTGTCGTTACCTTTCCAACAGAATTGGATTCACCTGTTTTGGAGTTCGAACGAGAAAGTTATTGCATTTCAGGTTTTGTTGTTTCTGTCTGTTTTGCTCAAGCAGGGGAATCGGATTATCCGATCAACCTTGATTCGGATTATCCGATTCTCAAGTTTTGCTCGAATTCGGCTAAGGACTTTAATAGCATTACTTACTGGAGTTTTTCGGATTATCCGATCAACCTTGATTCGGATTATCCGATTCTCAAGTTTCACTCGAATTCTGCTAAGGACTTTAAAAGCAACCAGTTCTGGGGAGTACTGAAGTTTTCCGGAATATCCGATATAGGTCTACCCGGATTATCCGGCTGTGCCGGATTATCCGATACTTTGTGTTTCGGACTATCCGATCCAGTCGGATTATCCGATCATGACTTATATCGGAATATCCGAATTTCCTGGCAGCAACGGCTCTTTTTCTGGGAGGGGTATAAATACCCCTCCACCTACCTCCAGCCTTCTAGCTTTGCTGAGCACGAATTTGACCCCCATTGTTGACCTTCTTGAGCTTAGCTATCTCTCAATCCCTCCATGATTCTTGCCTCCATTTAGTGGGAAAAGAGAGAGGTGATCTAGATCTATTGTTCCACCAATCGATCTCTCCTCTAAGTGAGGGGAAGCCTTTGGATCTAGATCTTGGAGTTCCATTTGTTGAGTTCTTCCTTGTTCTTCCTCTCTTATCCCCCCACAAGCATTAGTTGCTTTTGGTGGGATTTGGGAGTGAAGGATTTGACCACCTCTTGTGGTCTTGCCTTCATTGCATCGGTTTGAGTTCTCCACGGTGATACGTGGAAATCGAAGTTGAGAAGCTTGTTACTCTTGGGTACTTGGGGTGCCCTAGAGCTTGTCCTCTTGGGTACTTGGAGTGCCCTAGACGGTCCTTGTTGATCTCGGAGTTTTGGTGGCTCACGGGATAGTTGGGAGCCTCCAATTAAGTTGTGGAGTCGCGCCCCAACCTTGTGGGTCTTGTGGCTTTGGGAGCCGCGGGATTCCGGTGAGAGCCTCCAATTAAGTTGTGGAGTGTGCCTCATCCTTGTACGGGTTCGGTGACCACCCTCAAGTGTCTCATAGTGGCTCGTGGCACTCTACATTGGTAGAGGCACGAAGGAGATTACGGTGTGCCATTTGACGGCTATTCGGAGATCACTTTGTGACTCCGCACCGCTCCAACGGAGACGTAGCTTCCATTGGGAAGTGAACTTCGGGATAAATCATCGTCTCCGAGTGCCTCGGTATTTCTATACCCGAGCTTCTTACTTATGCAATTTACTTTGTGATAGCCATCGAGCTTGTAGTAATATATCTCGCTATCACATAGTTGCTTATATTGATTAGCATAAGTTGTTGGTGCACATAGGTAAACCTAGCTTGGTTAGGTTTTGTGCTTGATAAATTAACCGCTAGTTTTATTCCGCATTTATTCAAGCCTAAACCGTAAAGAATTTTAATCGCCTATTCACCCCCCCCTCTAGGCGACATCCGTGTCCTTTCAATTGGTATCAGAGCGGGTTCTCTCGTTTTTGGCTTCACCGCCTCGAGAGTAAAGATGTCGTCTAGTGAACTAGTGCACAATGCTTCTTTTATATTAGATGGCACAAATTATGATGTTTGGAGAATTCGCATTCTTGATATTATTCGGGTCATTGACCCATACATAGAGCGAATTCTATATAGGGGTTATTCTCCTCCAAGGAATCCCAAAAGATTATCTTTAATGGATGAGAATAATTCCTATCTAGATGCTCAAGCTTCTAATGTGATTTTCAATGCTTTGAGCGATGTAGTTATTATGTCGGTCTCTCCTTTTCGGAATGCTCATGAGCTTTGGACCAAGCTTCAAGACAAATATGATGTGTCCAAGAATTATGGAGATGATTGTTCTCCCTCCACTTCCGGCCGTGATGAGTTCTCAACTTCGTCTACTCCACCTTCATTGCATCGGTTGCATCGGTTTGAGTTCTCCACGGTGATACGTGGAAATCGAAGTTGAGAAGCTTGTTACTCTTGGGTACTTGGGGTGCCCTAGAGCTTGTCCTCTTGGGTACTTGGAGTGCCCTAAATGGTCCTTGTTGATCTCGGAGTTTTGGTGGCTCGCGGGATAGTTGGGAGCCTCCAATTAAGTTGTGGAGTCGCGCCCCAACCTTGTGGGTCTTGTGGCTTTGGGAGCCGCAGGATTCCGGTGAGAGCCTCCAATTAAGTTGTGGAGTGTGCCTCATCCTTGTACGGGTTCGGTGACCACCCTCAAGTGTCCCATAGTGGCTCGTGGCACTCTACATTTGTAGAGGCACGAAGGAGATTACGGTGTGCCATTTGACGGCTATTCGGAGATCACTTTGTGACTCCGCACCGCTCCAACGGAGACGTAGCTTCCATTGGGAAGTGAACTTCGGGATAAATCATCGTCTCCAAGTGCCTCGGTATTTCTATACCCGAGCTTCTTACTTATGCAATTTACTTTGTGATAGCCATCGAGCTTGAAGTAATATATCTTGCTATCACATAGTTGCTTATCTTGATTAGCATAAGTTGTTGGTGCACATAGGTAAACCTAGCTTGTTTAGGTTTTGTGCTTGATAAATTAACCGCTAGTTTTATTCCGCATTTATTCAAGCCTAAACCGTAAAGAATTTTAATCGCCTATTCACCCCCCCCCCCCCTCTAGGCGACATCCGTGTCCTTTCAATTGGTATCAGAGCGGGTTCTCTCGTTTTTGGCTTCACCGCCTCGAGAGTAAAGATGTCGTCTAGTGAACTAGTGCACAATGCTTCTTTTATATTAGATGGCACAAATTATGATGTTTGAAGAATTCGCATTCTTGATATTATTCGGGTCATTGACCCATACATAGAGCGAATTCTATATAGGGGTTATTCTCCTCCAAGGAATCCCAAAAGATTATCTTTAATGGATGAGAATAATTCCTATCTAGATGCTCAAGCTTCTAATGTGATTTTCAATGCTTTGAGCGATGTAGTTATTATGTCGGTCTCTCCTTTTCGGAATGCTCATGAGCTTTGGACCAAGCTTCAAGACAAATATGATGTGTCCAAGAATTATGGAGATGATTGTTCTCCCTCCACTTCCGGCCGTGATGAGTTCTCAACTTCGTCTACTCCACCTTCATTGCATCGGTTGCATCGGTTTGAGTTCTCCACGGTGATACGTGGAAATCGAAGTTGAGAAGCTTGTTACTCTTGGGTACTTGGGGTGCCCTAGAGCTTGTCCTCTTGGGTACTTGGAGTGCCCTAACGGTCCTTGTTGATCTCGGAGTTTTGGTGGCTCGCGGGATAGTTGGGAGCCTCCAATTAAGTTGTGGAGTCGCGCCCCAACCTTGTGGTCTTGTGGCTTTGGGAGCCGCGGGATTCGGTGAGAGCCTCCAATTAAGTTGTGGAGTGTGCCTCATCCTTGTACGGGTTCGGTGACCACCCTCAAGTGTCCCATAGTGGCTCGTGGCACTCTACATTGGTAGAGGCACGAAGGAGATTACGGTGTGCCATTTGACGGCTATTCGGGATCACTTTGTGACTCCGCACCGCTCCAACGGAGACGTAGCTTCCATTGGGAAGTGAACTTCGGGATAAATCATCGTCTCCAAGTGCCTCGGTATTTCTATACCCGAGCTTCTTACTTATGCAATTTACTTTGTGATAGCCATCGAGCTTGAAGTAATATATCTTGCTATCACATAGTTGCTTATCTTGTTTAGCATAAGTTGTTGGTGCACATAGGTAAACCTAGCTTGTTTAGGTTTTGTGCTTGATAAATTAAACGCTAGTTTTATTCCGCATTTATTCAAGCCTAAACCGTAAAGAATTTTAATCGCCTATTCACCCCCCCCCTCTAGGCGACATCCGTGTCCTTTCAATTGGTATCAGAGCGGGTTCTCTCGTTTTTGGCTTCACCGCCTCGAGAGTAAAGATGTCGTCTAGTGAACTAGTGCACAATGCTTCTTTTATATTAGATGGCACAAATTATGATGTTTGGAAAATTCGCATTCTTGATATTTTCGGGTCATTGACCCATACATAGGCGAATTCTATAGGGGTTATTCTCCTCCAAGGAATCCCAAAAGATTATCTTTAATGGATGAGAATAATTCCTATCTAGATGCTCAAGCTTCTAATGTGATTTTCAATGCTTTGAGCGATGTAGTTATTATGTCGGTCTCTCCTTTTCGGAATGCTCATGAGCTTTGGACCAAGCTTCAAGATAAATATGATGTGTCCAAGAATTGTGGAGATGATTGTTTCCCTCCACTTCCGGCCGTGATGAGTTCTCAACTTCTTCTACTTCACCTACATGTGGCAAGCCACAAAGTAATGCAATGGTGAGTAGTGATAGATATTGCAATAATGATAGTAAGCTTATAATTGATGATACTTCACCTCTATCTTATTGCAATGATTTATCTTTGGACTTAAACATCTAGAACCAAAAATGATCTACATGCTTGTGTTGATAGTCCTTGCATATCATGTACAAATTGCTTGACTAATCCTCGTGATGATATGCTCTCTATGTCTTGTTCCCTTGATAAAAATACTTCTATTTCCTCTAGTATTTGTTTGGCTAACAATGTAGAGGAAACCGAACACTCCATGGAACAAGACATGGACTTGAATGGTGCTTCAAGTTTTGCTTCATCATCATCAACCACTTCACACTTTTGCCTTATGGCAAGGGGATCAACGGTAATTTCTACCTTGACTCCCAATATATCTCAAAATGAGAATGATGTTGATAATGATGTTGATAATGAAGAAGATGATAATGATGCTTCCCTTATTGAGAAGGGTAAAATGGTTCTTCATGCTATTGCTAAGAATAAAGATGCTCATGCTAAATTCATAGAAATCTTGACTATTGCTATTGAGAGCAATAAACTTATTGATGAGCATGAAGACACAATTGAGAAAATGCAAAGCCGCGAATATAAATACGCGGAAGAGATCGCCGATCTCAAGGAAGCTCTTGAAGAAGAACAAACCACCAAGGAGTCTCTTGAGGAAACTTATGCTCTCGAACTTTCTAGAGTAAAGGGATCCTATGATAGTTCTCTTAAAGTGGCTAATGACTTCAAAGTAACAAATGGTAAGCTTATAGATGCACATGCCAAACTCCTTGAGAATTTTGAGCACCTAGAAAATGGCTCTAGGGTCGTTAAGGGTGAGCTCATCAAACTCACCGAGTCTCATGCGCAACTTAAAGCTTCTCACTAAAGAGCTTGCCAAGTTACTTTCTCCTATTGTCATAAATAATGATGCTTGTGCTACTAACTCTATCTCTTGTGAAGCATCCATATTAACGGAGAATGTTGAGCTAAGGGCTCAACTTGCATTGCTATCTAGCAATATGGGAAATTGGAAGAAAGCCATGAAAGCTTCGAGCTCTCATGAGGATCTTCTAGTCTCCTATGATAAGCTAAAGTTAGCTCATGAGGCTATTATTCAAAGGTAACATCTTGTGAGCCTCATGTGGACAATGGCACAACCTCTACTCAAAATGCTTTATTGCCATGTGCTAGTCCTAGTAATTCATCCACTCATAATATTGCTACATCTTGTGATGAATTACTTTCCATGCCTTGTTGCTCTAACAATGAAGCTTCAACTTCCTCTAGTGTTTTTGTTGATACTAACCATGTAGAGGAATTAAAAGAGCTCAAGGCCCAAGTCACTTCTTTGAAGAAAGACTTGGAAAAGCGTCATGATGGGAAGCCCACACTTGACAACATGTTGAGTGTGCAAAGACGCCCCAATGACAAGAGTGGACTTGGATTCAACTCCAATACAAGAACAAGTCCAAGTATAACAAGAAAAAGAAGGGCCATGAACAAGTCAAGAATTTGGCCAAGATTGTTTGCTTCAAGTGCAAAGTTGAAGGGCACCATGTTAGATCTTGCCCTTTGAAGAAGAAGTCTCTTAGTGAGAAGCAACAAGGGAAGATGCCTCAAGTTCAAACTAAAGTTCCCCAAGTGAAGAACGGCCTCTTCCCAAGAAGAATCAAGCTATTCCTTCTCAAGTTGAGACTTCAACAAAGAAGAAAGGAGGAAGCAAATGTTGCTACTTATGCCGTGAGAAGGGTCACTTTGCTTCTTCATGCACTAGTGGTACCTTATCCAACCCTATCATAATTGATAATGTTATCTCTTATGAAGGATAAGGTTGGCAATGTGTTTGCCAAATATGTTGGTACTCAAAGTGGTGTCAAGAAAAGAACCATTTGGGTTGCCAAGCCTATTGTGACTAACCTCTTAGGACCCAACTTGGTTGGGGACCAACAAGCTAAAACTTGATCAATAGGTGTTGTGGAGGGCATTGGAGACTTGGCTACATCATGAAGAATTAAGGGATCTTCATCAATTATATTCTCTCAAGCCAAGTCATTTGGATTATATTGTTCTATAACATATCCAATGTTTCTCCTTGCGGTAACTTGTATTTAAATCAATATACATTGAAAGTTGCTTGCACCCTTGCATGTGTTTGGTTTTGTACCTTGCTAGTGTTTGTATATGTTGTGCTCTCTACTTACTTATCTTGAGCAATCAAGTATGTGTATGTTGGTTTGCACACCATGTATGTGTGAGTTTGTGTTGAGCCTTTTGTATCAACTTGCTTATATCTTAATTGGCTCTTTTTGAGAGATTAATGGACTATCCCATTTTGGGGGAGTGATATGCTTGCGCACTTCACAATCCTAAAAATGTATATACATGAGTACTACCACTTAGTGTTGATATATCAATTTTATCTAGTCTCTATATGGTATGTCCTTCTCATGAGAAATTCAAATTCTATAATGTTCATTAATCATCTCTAGTTGGGTTTTACTTGCCTCTTGTGGAGAATGAATGGATTATCACATTATGGGGGAGTAATAAGCTATGTGCATATTACAAACCTAGACAATGTGAACATGTGAGGTATTGCCACCTAGAATTGATATTGTTAATTATCTTATTCCTTTGTGGCATGTTTCTCAAACAAGTTCCCATTTGCTTAAATGTTTTTACTTACTCACACTTTGGATCTTGTTTGTGATGAATGTTCTTGGTAAGGTTTTCCTCTAATATGTTCTCATATATCTCTTTGGAAAACCGATTGCTTCAAAGCACTCTTTGTAGTTGCTTTGCATTATCGCGTGAATATTTGAAGCTATCAAGAACATTTATCTACATAAGCATCGCGCTTAAATCTTATCCTTCACCATGTGCTTATTGGTTGCGAAGATGATCTTGAAATCAATCCAATACACCACTAAGAAATTTCTACATATACTCCTTTTCCATGACAATTGATGTCATAATTGTGGTGAAATTTGTAGATCGTCTTCATGTTGGCTCTTGATTTTATTGCCTTATTCTTGCCAAAAATTAATGTGTTTAACTCCTTTTGTCTTCCTTACCTCTTGTGGATCATTTTGCTTTACTCAAACTTTCCTAGTGTTTTATTTGGTGTAGGAGAGGCATTGATCCCATCATTGTGCACCTTGCATTCAAAGGCTACTTATAGATAATGCACTATTCTTGGGTGAGCTATCCTATATTGAGTACAACTTATATTTTCATTAGTATTGGATCTTATTGCTTTTTCTTGATATATGACTAGTGTTTGAATAGATATTTGAGAGCGATGATTCCATGTGTGTGCATTGTGTATTCAAATACAAGATCATAAAATAATGCACTTTTGTTGGGAGAGCTATCATGTATCTTTTTAAACACTATTTATATTCTATTTGTATTTGATCCTTTCCATTGGTCTTTGATCCCGATGACATGTCTCATGGAAGACAAACCTTTTTGGCTTGGTACTTTGTACCATCATGAAAAGTGTAGAGGGTGTGGTTTATTTGTTGGAACCCCGCTCTTTCTTTTTGAGAGTTTGTCCCAATTGGCATCTCTCTTTGGGAGTGGGTTATATCATTCGTTGATTAACATCTCTCTCTCTTTTGGTATCTCTTTTGGAAATTTGATATCTAGTCCTTTTATATATTGATTAATTGGTATCTTATTTTCTTTTTGATATCTTTATCCAATTGGTATCTTATCAATTATGTGTTGATTTGCTTTTAGTTTCAATTGGCTTCTCTAAATCAATTTTTGATTTGGATCTTTGATATAATTTGGACCCTCTTTGATCTCTTAATATTTGTCCAAATTGTATCTCCCTTTGGTTATTGAAGGTCATAGGCATGCATATCTACTACATGTTTATTTTATGGCATGCTTTCCTTCTTTGTGCCAATATATAGGGGAAACTCCACGGAATCCTAAATCGGCTAAGATGTGCATGAAATTCAATTTCATATCTATATGCACATATTTATGTGGAGTTCCTTCTATGTATTGTAGTTTGACTAACTACTTGGACCCAATTAGTTTGGGAACAATTTTACTTGAATGTGTTTTAGGTACATGGAGATGCATTGGATGCTTGTCTCATTTACAATGAAAGTGTCTTCACCACATGCTTATTGGAGCCAAGCGAGGATGGTTGATAAATTTTATCTACTACATCAACCCAATGTCATCTCGGTAACAAGTATCACCCTCATGCATACTTTTTAGCATCCAACCTTGTGTAGGTTGCATCATGGCATGAAAAGTATTTATTTGCTTTTGTTGTAGCTATTGCAAATTCATGTAGCTCTTATGATACTTGTTGCTTTCCTCAACGCATCCCAACTATCTCCTTTCCCTTAGTGATATTTGTGATGCTTGTGTTGAGGTTGAATTTGAAGTTCATTATTATACAATATGAGAATATTGAGCTATGGGCTATGATCCTAAACAAACATCATATGTGTATTTTATGACTTCCCTTTGGATATCGTGTTTCTTTTCCTTAGTAACTAATTTTATGTGTACATGTTTCTTTGTGGATATGTACACTTAGAAACTTATATACATGAGAGAAATTACATCTTTACTCGATATCCTAATTCTTCGGTGTCACCTCTTTTACTCCGTTTTTGATTCTTTGGCGTGACTCCGAAAAGAATTTGATTTATGAGTGCATATCCTATTTTATCACATCTTGGTGCTCTCATCTTGGTGAATATCTTGCTTGTCTTACAAGCCAATAATCTTCACCAT
The DNA here is from genome assembly GCA_947311845.1 of Poa pratensis. NCBI lineage: Eukaryota > Viridiplantae > Streptophyta > Magnoliopsida > Poales > Poaceae > Poa > Poa pratensis. The sequence continues at coordinate 34,421,742 of CAMZMU010000095.1, forward strand.
GGGATATGTCACAAGCTTTGTTTTTCATTTGCATCTTATTGAGCTTGTGAATTCATTTGTTTTTGTGTTTAGAGGATACCGGAGGAGTGAGGATTCCATGTTTGGACACCTTGTATTCAAATACAATAATTCTAAATTGTGTACAAATATTGGGGAGCTCCTCTATTTTCTTTAAAACACTCTTTTGCTCAAATCATAATATCTTGTGTTTATTTGGTTAGTGGATCTTTTTGATTGCTTACTTTTTTTTGGAGAATTGTAAAAAGTTTTCCATATCATTCTTTTGCAATCTTTGGATCCTCAATATAGTTTGTGCTCTCTCCAACTATTCGTCATTGGATATGTGTATTTGATTTCACTCATATTTTGAGAAATGCACACGTTTTGGGGGAGCTCATACTATATTGACCTTCTAAGATTTTTCGCCCATTTTGGAAATGGATGCCAATGGGGGAGAAGTTTTATAGGGTTTAAGGGAATTTGGTGTTATGCTTTTGTTTTGTTCATAAGCATTTACCTTTCATGCTCATGCATCCATGCTTGTTGATTTGCATGGTTGCTTAATTCATTATATAAACCCTTGTAAAAGAGATTGTCATCAATTACCAAAATGGGGGAGATTGAAAGGGCATGGCGCCCCCATGTGTGGTTTTGGTAATTAATGACAATCCCTATGGACTAATGGTTGCATTGAGTTTTACTTGTAGTGTTTGTCCATAGACCATGCTTGAACTCCATATGTTGGATTCAAGGTTGATGCCATGAATATATTGATATAATGAAGTATTTGGCATCAAGATCATCGAGTTGAGCATATTGCAAGTATGTCTTGAAGAAAAGGATTATGTGATCATTCATGGTTATCTTCAAGACATCATCTATTCAAAAGAGAAGAAAAGATACAAGGTTGATCAAGATATTGATCAACACACAAAGCTACAAAATGTACCAAGTGGGATCATGTATCTCTTGGTATGGTAAGCAATTGTCCATATAGCTTTGTGAACTAACCCATGATATGTGTGTAGCATTTCTATGTGTGGTTAGGTATCTTTCTATGGGCTTGCATCAAATGAAGATTTCATATAGCCCATGACGATGACGTCAAGTGGTGATCGTCATCAATGTTGAGAAGCGCAAGTTCAAGAGGAGCATCTCGAAGAAATCCTAGGCTTGAAGCTTGCCACCCATTTAGAGATAATGTTCATGTGAAGATGTGACTAAGAGAGGCTCTCCCATAGTGGAGTATGGGGGATCAATGTTTGAGTCTTCACCAAGCGAAGCGCAATCAAGAAAGGTGGTCCACTTGAGACGATCAAGATCGCCATCATCTAGTCAAGTGGAATGCGCAAGGCAAAGGTATGATCTTGATAGGGTTTCTATTTTACCGGTCTCATGTTGTTAGTCGGGAGACCGGGTTATTGGATAGACACCGTACTATCAAGAGGGGCTCTCGATTGAGCTTTAGCGTATCAGTTGGAGAGAGCTCAAACCTTTGCATATTTGCCTTCATCATCTTTCTTGGTTCTTATTTGGTTCTTCTCCTAGTTGGGTTTTGGTGCTTGTCGTGATCTTCATGACAAGCCCAAGTTCTCCGAAAACAGATTTCGTATGGAAAACTTGTTGCGTTTTCGGGTTGGAAATATTATCGGTCCACCTTCGAGATAGGGTCCACACCTTCCCATGTGTGGTATCCCCTCTATATTTGAGACCCTTAAGCTCTTGTCGTTACCTTTCAAACAGAATTGGATTCACCTGTTTTGGAGTTCGAACGAGAAAGTTATTGCATTTCAGGTTTTGCTGTTTCTGTCTGTTTTGCTCAAGCAGGGGAATCGGATTATCCGATCAACCTTGATTCGGATTATCCGATTCTCAAGTTTTGCTCGAATTCGGCTAAGGACTTTAATAGCATTACTTACTGGAGTTTTCCGGATTATCCCATCAACCTTGATTCGGATTATCCGATTCTCAAGTTTCTCTCGAATTCTGCAAAGGACTTTAAAAGCAACCAGTTCTGGGGAGTACTGAAGTTTTCCGGAATATCCGATATAGATCTACCCGGATTATCCGGCTGTGCCGGATTATCCGATACTTTGTGTTTCGGACTATCCGATCCAGTCGGATTATCCGATCATGACTTATATCGGAATATCCGATTTTCCTGGCTACAACGGCTCTTTTTCTGGGAGGGGTATAAATACCCCTCCACCTACCTCCAGCCTTCTAGCTTTGCTGAGCACGAATTTGACCCCCATTGTTGACCTTCTTGAGCTTAGCTATCTCTCAATCCCTCCATGATTCTTGCCTCCATTCAGTGGGAAAAGAGAGAGATGATCTAGATCTATTGTTCCACCAATCCATCTCTCCTCTAAGTGAGGGGAAGCCTTTGGATCTAGATCTTGGAGTTCCATTTGTTGAGTTCTTCCTTGTTCTTCCTCTCTTCTCCCCCCACAAGCATTAGTTGCTTTTGGTGGGATTTGGGAGTGAAGGATTTGACCACCTCTAGTCGTCTTGCCTTCATTGCATCGGTTGCATCGGTTTGAGTTCTCCACGGTGATACGTGGAAATCGAAGTTGAGAAGCTTGTTACTCTTGGGTACTTGGGGTGCCCTAGAGCTTGTCCTCTTGGGTACTTGGAGTGCCCTAGACGGTCCTTGTTGATCTCGGAGTTTTGGTGGCTCGCGGGATAGTTGGGAGACTCCAATTAAGTTGTGGAGTCGCGCCCCAACCTTGTGGGTCTTGTGGCTTTGGGAGCCGCGGGATTCCGGTGAGAGCCTCCAATTAAGTTGTGGAGTGTGCCTCATCCTTGTACGGGTTCGGTGACCACCCTCAAGTGTCCCATAGTGGCTCGTGGCACTCTACATTGGTAGAGGCACGAAGGAGATTATGGTGTGACATTTGACGGCTATTCGGAGATCACTTTGTGACTCCGCACCGCTCCAACGGAGACGTAGCTTCCATTGGGAAGTGAACTTCGGGATAAATCATCGTCTCCAAGTGCCTCGGTATTTCTATACCCGAGCTTCTTACTTATGCAATTTACTTTGTGATAGCCATCGAGCTTGAAGTAATATATCTTGCTATCACATAGTTGCTTATCTTGATTAGCATAAGTTGTTGGTGCACATAGGTAAACCTAGCTTGTTTAGGTTTTGTGCTTGATAAATTAACCGCTAGTTTTATTTCGCATTTATTCAAGCCTAAACTGTAAAGAATTTTAATCGCCTATTCACCCCCCCCCCCCCCCTCTAGGCGACATCCGTGTCCTTTCAGCCTCGCACTCGCCAATGATCCCAAATAGCACTGGCGTGAAGTTACCAGCGTGGGCGTTTCTCGCCGGTGATTCCAAAATCGCCATGCCGGTGATTAGCTGTTTCCTTGTAGTGGATAAACCATCATCTATTAGGTGAGGAGAAAACCTTCTCATTTTACCATCCCTTAATTGTTTGAAACTAGTTTGAAACTACTGACCACATCATCATTGACTTTCATGTCCACGCTAACATAAAAAAATTCTCGATTCACCCACACAAATTTGGAGAAAATGCCACATAAATTTATCATAAGCTTTTCGAAAATAATGTTGAAAATTAACCCGCTTAACTTCAATCACAACTCATGAAATGTCCCATCCAAGATGTTTCTATCATGCATTAAGTCGTTTGTGCGGGTCAAACCACCCGGTCAGCAACTCCACAAAGAAGCTTATTCACAACTTTCATGAACATTTTGAAGCTCACGTTAAGAAGAAATATTGGTATGTGTTGTAGGAGTAGCTAAATCCTAAATTGCGATTTGACGAGGGAAAAGATTCTCATAGGGCTGTGTGACCGTGGCCACCTACAGATATACTCAAGTCACACAAAGACATAATTTTACCCAGTTTATGACTCCTGCTGTGAGTAATGATCCTACTTCTGCTTACATTAAGTATAGAGAGGATTACAACGGAGTGGAAGACTTAGTGAGATTAGATAGCTTGATCTCAAAGAGTCTTTGGTGGACGAGGTAGGGTTTTGTGATCCCTAGATCATTTTGTGCCTGTAGATGGTAATAGCGATGACACATACACACGGATGAATTTCTTGTAGTTCTTCGGAGTGCTCCGGGTCTTCCTATTTAAATGTCGTCGTGGTAGGTGGCGTCTTCCATCTACGTGAGCCACTCTAGATGTACTAGTATTTTGCAGTTTTGCAACTTTAGCGCATTGACCTGATCCCCTGAGTTAAAAATGAGAGACAACGTTTACTTTTACTTAAGTTTTATTGCCGGATCTGCTTCGGTTATAAGGGCATGTACAATGGTTTATAAGATAATCTTATCATATATTTGCCCCGTATCTAATATTTTTAGTTTTATCTCTAATAACCAATATCTCTAAATTTGTGCTGAGACAAAATGTGTTAAGAGATGTGATCTCTTAGCTAAGAGAAGACAAACCTTTTTTTTTCATTTCACTATCCTCTACCTCAGTAATCGTCCTACGTGGCAACATTGATATAGCCATTGTACATGTCCTAATAATATCTTGCATTTTTTTTACTTAACCATCTTGAACCAATTTAATGCAGATTAAAAATACGATTTCATGGTGGTTTTGCGAATTAAGCAGCATGACCAGATCCACCCACGGTTTCATTTTGACTTCCTATGCTCAGTATACATAGTCCATTGCTTGTGGGTGGTCATGATGCCTTTTTCGGGCCACCATCTTGTTATTTTGGGGGCATAGCGTTGTGGGTCTCATGGGGGCCTCCTGCCCGACCAGTAACTTGGCATCCCAAGAGGTTACGAAGCCTCCTTGTGGCTCAATGATGTCACCACAACCATATGGATCCTCGCCAACAACGACAACAACAACTCTGCATCCACCAGGTTTATTGCTCGCACCAAACCAAAAGCATGGGAGGCAGGATCGAGACTTCCGCCATGCCTCCATCACATGATATTTTCATTTCTTCATTACGGGCTTAACCAGTGACACCCCCGTCCTATCAACTATGCACGGATCACTCCACTTACTTTTTTCCAACATGCCGCCAATGGCTCATGTCATTGCAACAAGTGGGGTACCTTGATTTCCTTCATATTGCGTACCATTGTTCATGCCGCCTCCAAATCCGATGGCACCTCCAAACCACCATCTTCATCGGAGAGACCCGACACCAGAGAGATGATCATCGTGAAGAGACCAATCCCCAAAAGAGCAAAGAGCGGACAAATGAGACACTCATTATAAAAGGATAACACCTAGACCAACCGCAGTAAAAGATCACGGCGCAAGGAGGACAATGTGGAGTCCGAGGTGGGGTGTACCTCCGCAAAGCTGACGTGAACGATTTAGGCTTCCCCCAAAGCCAAGAGGACGTTCCCAAGTTTCTCTGAGAAAGAGAGGGTAGAGCAACGGAGTGGTATTTTCTGATAGAAAATTGAAGCAAAATCTATTTCCACGTGTTCTTTGATTTTTTTTTTTGTTGTTGGACACAAACATGACTGGTACCATGTTTGACCAATGATTTCCAGGTCAACACTGAACCATCAGTCAATTGTTCTATAACCACACGTGGACATGTAGTAATAATCCGGATATAGCAGCCTGCCAAGTGCCTACAGATCCAGTGGCAAGGAGTACTACCGAAGCCGGAAAAGCATTTCTACAACTTATATGCCGCACAGCGCATATCTCAACCTTCTGTTTTTTGTTGGAGATTCGCGCACGGGCCCACCTCACATGTTGGTTGACCGTCTTGTTGGCAGATACCCGAAACAAATACGGCGAGGTGACCTGCGCGTGCAGACGGCGGGACCATCTACTGCCTAATCTCTCTCCTCTCTCCTCACTTCTTTTCTCTCTCCGCGCGCAAACAAACATCAGTTATCTAATCGCTCTCCTCACTTCGATTGTACTTATCCGCAGGTCCACGGAGAGAGCAAACGTGATTTATGTTGCATGCCCACTAGCACAACGCCGTGTTGTCCTTTCTAATTAATTGTCTCTCATGCAATCCTAGCACCACCAACTCATGCATGGCTGATTTATGTTTCAGAGCACCACACATGCACGTACTACAAATCAGCTAAATCGACAAGCAAAAGTTATTTAACGCTTATCGTTGAACCTTTGGATATCTTCATCGTTGATCACCAGATAGTCATGATCTTGATTCTAGATATTTTCAATAATTTTTGGTTAGCCATCACCGGTTATTCATGCTACCACTTGTCGATGTCTTCGCCGTTTATCGTTGAACCTTTGGATATCTCATCGCTGATCACGGGATAGCCATGATCTTGATTCTAGATATCTTAATAATTTTCGGTTAGCCATCACCGGTTATCCATGTTACCACTTGTCGATGTCTTCGCCGTTTATCGTTGAACCTTTGGATATCTCATCTCTAATCACCGATAGCCATGATCTTGATTCTAGATATCTTCAATAATTTTCGTTTAGCCATCACCGGTCATCCATGTTACCACTTGTTGATATCTTCGTCGCTTATCGGTGAATTTTTGGATATCATCATTGCTTTGGGTAGCCATCGTCTCGCTTTTAGATATATTCATGTAACAAAAGCTAAATCTGCCAAAGAATAAAAAATGGAATAGGCCAACAAAACATCTATATTCATGTAACAAAATAAAACAATAGAGAAAAGAGATAAGCATTGTTTATACTTTTGCATGGCAGCTAAAAAAGATCACGTGCCATCGAAATGCATGTCTCCGATAAAAAAAGTAAGTTACTCCCTCCGTTCCAAATTAATTGACTTGGTTTTGTCTAAATATGGATATATTTATACTTGTTAGGTGTCTAGATACATCCATGTGTAACCAAGTGTGTGTCAATTAAATCCGAACTGAGGGAGTACAAAGGAATATAGTTAACCGGAGGGGACCGCCGCAGGACCACGATGCACATGACACGCCTCACTCTTGGCCTCTCGCATGCTCTAGTTCCAGTGACAGAGAAAGGTACATAGCAGAACAACTGAATTTGACAGCTACAGAGCAGCAGGTACAAGGCACATGCAATACAGCCGGAACTACCTCAAGTACAAAGCAGAGCTATGTCAGTGGTCAACATGCAGCACAGATCCGCACGAAAAAGCAACGGTCAGGATACAAGTTGTGCGGGTTGTACAAAATCCACATTTTACCCAAGCAGCCTCGGAAAGGAGGACCTGACGAACTCAAACTGACATTTTCGCCTCGCTGACATCGTTATCCGGTCCACCAACCTCCTGACGTGCGACCGGATCAGCGGCGGTGGCGGCGGCGTCGGCGGCGATGGAGCTGGAGCGCAGGGCGTACGCGCGGGTGGGTCTCCTCGGCAACCCCAGCGACGTGTACGGCGGCCGCGCCGTCTCCTTCGCCGTGGCCGGCCTCTGGGCCACCGTGCGCCTCCGCCCCTCCGACGAGCTCCTCGTCCAGCCCCACCCGCGCCACGACCTCGTCGCCTTCCCCTCCCTCCACGCCCTCGTAAGATCGATCGCGCCCCCTAATCCAAACTCTTCCTCGCCTCCCTTAATTCCCGGGTCAACAGAGATACAGTAGTTAGCCAGCTAGCTCAATCTGATGCATGGACAGATCTAGCAACGCAGATTAGATTGATTACCCCGTGCCGACGAGGACGATGTTTAGAAACATAGTAGCAGTAGTAATCTTTTCTTCCAGCAAGATTAATCATCACCGATTCGCTAACTAATCAAATCAATCTCTTTGATCACTGTACTGTCGACCAATTTCCTCTGTTCTGTTCTATGGCTCCTTAGGTGGAGCGGTTGGATGGTGGAGGGTACTACGGCGGCGTCCGGCTGCTGCTGGCCATCTGCAAGGTCTTCCACAACCACTGCAAGCACAACGGCATCGACCTCGAGGACAAGAACTTCACCCTGTCCTACGACACCAACATTCCCCGCCAGGTCCCCCTCTCTGAAAAATAACGTTAAACAATGCTTCATTAGTGCTCGAACACCACAAATGCTTTCATTCCTCTGTTTTAGAAAGTACGTAGGTTCACACTTTACACTGCATCGTAGTATTCCCTATATAGTTTCATATTCATGTGTTTCGGATTCCCGCGTTCCTTAGATTCCTCAAAGACTCATGCTTTTGTCATGTCGTCCTGCTGTGGTGAGTTGTGTGACCGACGGTTCTGTTTTCTCTGCATTTTTTCTGCAGGCAGGACTCTCAGGCTCGAGCGCCATCGTCTGCGCGGCGTTGAGCTGCCTCCTAGATTTCTATGGTGTCAGGGACAAGATCAGGGTCGAGGTCAGGCCTAATCTTATTCTTGATGCCGAGAAGGAGCTCGGGATCGTCGCCGGGCTTCAGGACCGGGTCGCACAGGTCTACGGTGGCCTTGTTTACATGGTACGCTAACGGTGTCGGTGTGCATTTCGAGCGTTCAGAGATGGGTAGCAGATATACAAGAACAAGACTACCTTTGTCCGTGGATCACCTGGTGTTTTGTCATGGTGATGATGACTCTTGTGTGCTAATCTTTCAGTTCTGTTTTACTTTTCAGGATTTTAACCAGGAGCATATGGATAATCTGGGTCATGGCATTTACATGCCGCTAGACGTTAATCTACTCCCTCCTCTGTATCTCATCTACGCCGAGAACCCAAGCGACTCAGGCAAGGTTCGTTCAGTCTGAGTTTAAATTGCATAATGTTTTCTAAACAATCATGTCATGTCATTCGGGATGATGCTTTTTAGTCCTTACCGTACAAAGCTAATTTTAGGTCCATAGCAGTGTCAGACAAAGATGGCTTGCTGGTGACGAGTTCATAATATCATCCATGAAGGAAGTGGCGCAGCTGGCGTATGATGGCCACAATGTGTTATTGCAGAAAAGTTATACTGAGCTCGCGAGGCTTATGAACAGGAACTTTGATCTGCGGAGGTGAGACTAACATCGACGAGTATTAAGAACAATCCTGTTACCTTGACCACGTATGTACGCAATTTACCATCACTGCATTACTAGCAAGTTAACTAGTAGAGCATAATTGGTCGTAGGCAAATGTTTGGGACGACGCACTTGGGGAGATGAACATAAAGATGGTCGAGGTCGCCAGGAGCGTTGGCGCCGCGTCAAAGTTCACGGGCAGTGGTGGCGCGGTTGTTGCGTTGTGCCTGGACGGGGACGAACAGGCGGTGCTCCTGAAGACGGCGTGCCTAGAGGCCGGCTTTGTCGTGGAGCCGATCAAAGTCGCCCCGTCGGTGCTGACGGAGGAGGAGCTGGCAAGCTTGTCAAATTACTAGTCATCCAAAAGGAACTCATAAGCAACTATAGGTAACAAATAGCAAGCATGCAATTTGTTGTCAACGGTCATTACTCACAGGAGTTTTGGTCTTGTGCCATGTTCGTCCCATGACATTAACAAAAGTTATAACATTACTCTCAGAGATGAAGCAAGCACGACAGATGAAGAATATACTCATAGATTTTGCTTGATATTATTTTGATGCTTGGTGTAAGTATAAAATTTTTTTTACAGAAAAGCAAAGATACTTTTGATGCATTGTTATGGCATGCTGTCATGGATTGAACCAATGAGTCCTTAAGAAAAACTGGAATCTTGTTCTTCCATTGCTAAATCTTGAAAGGAGGATCCCTTCGAACACACTGTTTCGGGTCGTTGGTCTAGATGCATCTGTTATGTAAAATATTTTTAAATACTTATTAAATATCAAAAATTCAAAACAAATTTTTTGGATATACACCCGCATATTCTATATTCGCACAAAAAACCATTCAAAATAACATTTTTTGTGACCTAGGTAAAAAGACAAATAAATGTTTCGTGAAAATTTATTTTGGAGCACCAGAATTTGTCTTTTTACGCGGGCTGCAAATAATGTCTTTTTTTCTCTCGAAACTTTTTGTACGAATATAGAATATGCCAGCGTATGTCCTATTTGTTTTCTGAATTTTTTGACATTTTGAAATGCCATTTTTAAATAATGAGTGCATCTACACCTATGAACCGAATATGATATCCCGATCCCTTCCAGCTTCAGCTCAATGCTTCTGGCATTCCATAACCGACGCCTGTTGCGTCAGTTGGACGCCAAACGCGTATCCCCGTGTATAACGCGCTCCTCCGTCGCGATAATTGGGCGGACCCCCTAGTCGAGATGGAGGCGGCGGCCAGAGAGGAACAGATGGATGGGGATCGGGGGCGACGGAGATGAGGAAGGTGACGCGCCATGGCCACGACGACCTCGCCGGAGACGGGAACGACACGACTGGCTACGACATCGCCAGCGAGGCGAGGCCAAGACCTCGCCGGAGGCAGGGATGACGCGGCTGGCTGCGACTATGCCAGTGGAGTAGAGGTAGCAACTTAACTAGGGTGGTGCGGTGTGTTGAGGTTCGTCGTCGCCGGAGAAGGGGGGGGGGTAGAGGGAGAGGAAGGCGGGCGTTGGCGGACCGGCGGTGGGACGTGATTGGAGGAGGGCGGGGTGGCAAAGACGTAGGTGGTGGCAGCAGACGACATGGCTGGCGGAGGAGGCCGAGGGACGACGCTGGTGGAGGAGGCGGGCAGCGGAGGCGACGCGTTTGTGCGCAAAACGACGGTGAAGGGTAGCACAGCCCACTTACCGGCCCAGCCTATCCCTCAAGTTGCCCGCGGCCCGCCCTACAAACCCAAGCCCACCTCGATTCCGCTCTACCAGCCAACCACGCGCGCACAAACCGCGCCGCCGCCGCCCGCTACCGGACTCCATCTCCTCCACGCCGCGGCCGCCGGACGATGGACCCAGGAGCTCGAATGGCGGAGAAGAAGCAGCGGCGTGCGCGCCCTTGGTCAACGAGCTGGCACCACAGGAGGTAGCCTCGTTCGATGAGGAGACGCGGGCCCTCATCGCCCCGACGCCGGGAGCCTCCCGGCGACTCCCCCCTCCGCCGTCGAGGCCAACTTCGCGCGCTACTTCGTTGCCGGTAAAATAAAGACTCCCAGCTTCTCTGCGCCGCTGATTGTTCTAACTAGAAAAGATTTTGAGCTTAGCGCTCTTCTGGATAGCATTTGATCTCTGGAAGAGGAAACGGACTGTTATTAGATTCTCAGCGCATTTACTTGAAGTTTTGTTTATTTTTTCTGTAGTGTTTTTGTCAGCAAATTGTTTCATTGTTTGTGCGTATGGTGAACTATTGGGCATGGGGTGGTTGTGACAGTATCAAACTATCAACTACTAATTTCTATAATAAGGAATCTATTCATCACCACGACTCCACCTATGAATGAATGTTCTTTTTTTCTATACAAAAAAAGATTCGAAGAAAATCCAAATATACGCTCTTGAGTAGAATGTTGTGTCTCTGTGTGTGCACTCTGCACTCTGGTGCTGTAAATTTACGTAGCAAATTATTGGAATAACCTAATGTCAAACGTAACCAAATGTTTAGACTGAATTCAAGAACTCTACTTCAAGTCGTCTAATTCATCTCTTCTTTCTTTGCAGATTATCTTAACCCTGGACATGATCAGTACGTGTACCGTCATCCTAACGGGTAGGCTTTCAACAAGGTTTAAAACTGGCTCTCACAGAATTAGCTCCAACGAATGCTCTTTGGATTCACTTGTTGGACCTAAAGCTGGGGGTTATTTCTAGGTAGTAGAAAAAAGTGGCTCAATGCTTGCATCAGTATCACTGTAGACATGTAGTAGTCTTTATGTTTTGACGGATCATATTGTTCTAGTGACACTCGTTTCTAATGGAACTCTGGTCAACTCATGCCAATCATATTTTTTTTACTTAACGCATGTTGACATTGGTGATCTGGGAGAGACATTTATTCTCTTTCGTTTCTTCTGTTCCTAAAATATTTAGGCTGTGCGTGGTTGGTTTAGCTCCAGCCCATGTTGCACTGAAAGAGGAAGGGGGGATAACTGCTATTGACTTTAATGTTGGGAAGACAGATCGCAGTGAGATCAAAGTCACAGGGAAGCGCAAGAGGGTAATTGGATTAATTGATGTATGTTCTCTGTTTGAACAATTATTTGCCAGAATGATCCCATATGTCTGTTTTCCATTACAGAATGCACAACATTTGCAAGAAAATTCAGCGTTATGTAAAGTCAACGCAAATGATAAATCTTTCGTGGTAAGGTTAGTCCGCTTTATCTCACGATTGACTATGCCTGTTCTCATTGTGTTTTTGCACTGAAGTGTTGTTCGCGTTAAACTTTGACAGGTGTTGTGTGAAAGGTTCACTTTTGGAGATCAATGACAGATTGATCAAACAACCCAATCTGCTTAATACCTCTGTAAGTACCTCAACGAGAAGGATAATTTTGCTGCCTTATTATTATTGTGGCTTGTCTGTAGCAATATCGTAACAATGATCTGTTCCTACATACATGCATCGAGCCAATATTTTTTAGTTGCTACCGATTGTCTCTTACTAAAGATAGTTATCTGGCACAACCTTCCAGTCCATGCACAGCTGAGATATTTAAGTTAGATTTGTTCTAAACTCAATGCTGGTGTCGTTCGCAGGTGAGTAGCACGGAAAATGAGTTCAAACTTGAGAATTTTAGTTTAACATGGATAAACTTGCACTTTTGCATATATGTTTAGAACAAATTGCCGAGGCCACAGCCCATGCATGCCAACATAAGATACAAAAGCCTAGTCTCTCTGAAGATTTACCGAAATGCTTTTGCCGATGCACTTCTTTCTTGACTTTTTGATGTTTACCAAATTTTGACCAGCATTCTTTTCCTTTTCACTCGTAGGCTGACAGAGAAGGATACATAGGAATTTTCATGCCGAAACCAGCTGACTGGCTCAAAGTTAAGGATAAATTTCTGAGTTTCGAGGAGTACAAAAACTTGAGAGGAATCTGTTGAGACCAGAAGGTATTAGTGCAATTTTACACCTTTTGTCTGTCCTGACAAGTGACAACAATGGCCTTGGACGAGCACGTTTCTGAACTTTTAAATACTGTTTTCTGGCATCATTTTACATCGCCCACACATGCACATATGATTCACTTTTATGCATGCAGAGTATGACGGCCAATTCCATATTGTTATTTTTTCAATTCAGAGCTGGTGCTCAGGTCTAATGGACCGTGGCCTGATCCTCACGTTGCCATTTTTTCTTCAGAATTTGAGAGCCCACTCCAGATAACTGCATCTTTACCGGTGATGATATTCAAGTGCAATTGAAGCCTCATTGACCGGGGAGGGAATCCATGGGCTCTTTCTAGACTATTAGATGTAGCTTAATCTGTTACTGATACTCACACACTTCAGTCTATTGAACTGCAAAACAAGCTTTGAATTTGAAACCATTTGAAGCTCAAATGTGCTTGACTCCACTGTACAACTTGATCGTCTCCCCATGGGCAATGCTTGAGAAATGAATGTTAGTATGATACAAATAATGAACGTTGTTCACTTAATTTGTGTTGGGAATTTGGATGCGCAGTTCATTCTCTTTTAACTTCACACGACTTCCTTTTTTCTCTCTTGTTTCATTGATTGCTTATTCTCTACATGCTATGACATCATGATTATTCCAAAGACAACAATTATTTTCACAATATATTTATGTACTAATTGAGATGAACTACAATAGAAAAAAATGAAGTTGGTTCATGTTTGAAATTTCAACAAGGCAATGCTGCAACCAATAAATACACAAAAAATGCACATGTTATGATGATAATTGAATCCGAATTTACACAAAAGATTGTATGTTTTTCTAGCATGATCTGTTGCACATTCAATCCATGACATCTGAAAAAACGAGAATGCTGCCAGTTCGTTCAAACAAATAAATTCTTCTAGACAAAACTTCAAGTTATTGTGGATGATTTTGTGAGATCCTGGAGCTACCTATTGTATATTGTTATATGCCGTGAGCGACCAACAATTTCATCGTCATGTTTTTGCCGTCTATTCTGTTTGCCAACTCTTGTACTATTGGAAAACATAAAAATGAACAATTCTGAATAAAAATAGAGAATTTGTCACTAAGACTACTATTGTCATGGATTTCTGAATCGACATAAGTTTGACATGGGTTGATTTGAGGTGGCTAGGAGGGTTGCAAGTCATCATTAATTTTCTGGGTCGGATTGTATAGTTTTGTACCGCATATCAAACAAAGAAATAACAAACACACAATAATACAATCATATAGACACCTTTAATAAAATCCTATAAATATTTTACGTTCACATGCGTGTAATTTACATTAATTGCTATTTCACTACTAGGTAGAGAGAAGTCATGCATTACCTTTTGATTGTTGAGCCCTCACCAATGTGAAATATATATATGACAGAGAAGAAACAATGAAAAAGAAGTGATCCAAGCTCACCCGGTTAGGGAATTGACTGGACAACCCAGCCACCAAGGTTCAAGTCATCATGAACACATATTAGGTTCTTATTATTGGAAAAAAATAATGTTGTAGTGGTTTCCCGTTTCTTATTTCTTTTAAAAATTAATGCTTGAGGATAGATCCGTGTAGACACATCATACACTGTAGAAAATCATATTTACATACACCATAGTAAAGAATCATGTATCATCAAATTTTGTATTTATTTACACCTAAGACATAAAAACTATAATCTAGAAACATATACAAGATATTTCACTAGTAGGAAAAGCCAATTCTATGGAAGCTTATTCTGTGGCGCACCTTATAGCCGTGCGCCACAGAAGATTATTCTGTGGCGCACCTGCAAAGATGCGCCACAGAATAAGGTTATTCTGTGGCGCATTGCTTATTGGTGCGCCACAGATCAAGCTTATTCTGTGGCGCAGCTATGCCCATGCGCCACAGAATATGCGCGGGCCCCACACCCATGGAAGGGTCAGTCACTTTGGGCTTTATTCTGTGGCGCACCAGGGTCCATGCGCCACAGAATACGCGTATTCTGTAGCGCACCAGGTAGGTGCGCCACAGAATAAGGTTATTCTGTGGCGCATTAGCCACTCCACTTATCGTCTCGCCGCCGCGGGCCATCGTCACTTCCCCAACCTCGACCCGATCCTGCGCCTCGATCCGATCCAGCGGCGGCGGCGACCCAGGCGACCTAGCCGGCGGCGACCCAGGCGACGGCGGCGACCTCCCCTCCCGTCCTCCTCTCCAGCAGGTACCTGCTCCTTCCTCCCTCTCCTCCCCTCCCGTCGTAGCTGCCGTGGTCGCCGCCGCCTCCGTGCTGCCGGCCGCCGGTCGGGAAGAGCAATTCCGCGGCGGGGGCGGGGCCGTGGTTGGAACAGTGCGTGCGTGCGGCGGCGCCTTCGATCTCGTCACCGTCGTGAGGCATGGCAGCACGTCCAAACCCTAAACCCTAATGCTACTCACCAGCGAGTCCGCGTCATCCATGGCCATCCACGACTAGATAAAATTTGTGTCTTGTTGTTACTAATGGACAAAGACATAGAGACACATATTCAATAGGCTATCAAGTATTTATAATATATGGATATAGTGTTGTTGTTATTCATCAAGTGCACATGGTGATGCAGTTGTATGTATAATTGTGATTTAATCAATTTCAAACTCAAACCTGATATTTATTTAGTAGTTCCTCTCTCCCTCGATGTGGATGTGGATGTGGTGATGTATGTGCATGAGGATATGTGTCCACGACCATCGTGTCGTGGTTGTTGTGCTCCGACCATCGTGTCGTGGAGATGCCGGCCGGAGATGCCGTGCACAGATGTGGATATTATTTGTGAAATGTTTGCAGGTACCCCGTGAGGCCCTTGAGATTGCCGGAACGTCGATTAACTTCCGTTCCGGCAATTTCGGGTACTCCATATGTCCCTTTTTTAGCAAAGGTCATGCCGAATTTTTTCGTGAAATTTGGCATGACTTTGCTAAAAATAGGACATATGGGGTATTGCGACTAATGCATGGGCCGGGGTATCTTAGTACTTAGTTAGGTGTTTTTTTTTCTCTTATATTTGTCATACTAACTTTTTGCCTCTTTTTAATGCAGTTCAAACATGTCGGGCGACGCAGCTAAGCGCATGAGCATCGAAGAGCAAGCAAGAGTACAGAACATGGACTTTTGGCCCGACGATATGAGGGACGAAGCCGCGGTCACTAGTGGCGACGAGGCTGAGAGCATCAACGGGAGGTCCGGGATCCCGACCCCGAGTACCACGAAGAAGGTGGTGAGGATGACACCTCAGGAGATGGTGGCGACCACACGACCACTGGCGATGACCGCACCGATGGCGACCACACGGAACCCGGCGACAGCAACCCGGCCGCTAAGAAGAAGAAGAAGCGGAGGGCAAGGACTAAACCGCGTAAAGTGCAGTCGGTGGACAATGTCACGGACGTGATCACGGAGGTCAGTCCAAGTGGCATGCCGTTGGAGCCTAAGCACGTTGCACGAGGGTACAGCATGCAACTAGGGTGCATCCTCCGAGAAGGCGTGTCGATCAACACGTCTGACATTAGAAGCGAAGAGAATGTGGCTTTGCTCGAACACCTGCTCAGGAGGGTTCACCAACGATACACCTTCCCGAACCCTAAACCCAAAAATGTGGATAATTACGCCACCACGAAGATGAGCACCGCCTTGAGCAGCTGGAAATGCCGGGTGAAGGCGAAGATTCATAAGAAGAAGAGCTGGGAGGAGATTAGTACAGGCGAGCCTCACATCACCTTAGAAGAGTTCGAGGTATTTAAGGACTTTTTAAATTCTGAGGAGTGTACAATATGGACCGAGTGGGGGAAGGAAATGCGGAAGAGGAACTTAGGTAACCACCGTTTGGGAAGCGGCGGTTACAAATCCAAACAACCCACTTGGGACAAGGAGGACGCAGAAATAAGAAAACGTGGGCTGGACAACCCATGGGATAAATTCACAGACGAGCAGACCAGGAACTTTGTCCGGTCCCGCTACTATCTCAACTGGGAAACTGGGGAGTTCGTTACCGATCACGACGATGTGAAGCAATTCCAGCAAAATCTGGTAAGTGAATTTAAATACCACAGATATCTCAAAGTCCATTGCGTTGATCTCAAATTTCTAAGTGTGTTCACCTTTGTGTGCAGGAGGACGAGTTGAAGGCTGAGGCTGAGGCCGGCCAGTCGTCGTCCCAGGGTGAGAGGGAAGTGTGGGACACTACTTTCAACCGGGCGATGAACGTTGCAAAGGGAAGGGACAAGTTGGCGCCGCCGACATCAGCTGGCCGTGTGTCAGGCTATGGTACGAGCGTGAAGTTCACGGAGTACTACAGCTCGGACGGCGCCGGCGAGAAGAAAAAGAGGAAGAGGACGTCCAAGAACGAGGATAGAGCCGAGGTTGAGCGGCTGAAGGCGGAGCTGGAGGAGCTGAAGAAGAACACCGTGGACAAGCAGGAGGTGCAAAAGCTAGTCCGAGAAGGCATCCACCAGATCATGCCCCCGCAGATAGTGGAGGGGTTCGCTGCCTGGATGGCGGGAGGTCAACAGGGGCCGATACACGTGCCCAGCTTCTCCGGCAGCAACTCCACCATGAACCGGTCGCCGAGCGACATCATCGTGACCCCGCCGCCCATGGCCCCTTTGGTCACACCGGCGCTGCCTACCGCACCGGGACGCGAGAAGAAAACTCCGGCCACCGCCGCTGGCACCGGCGCCCGTGTCTCGACGGAAGCCGAGCTGGACGTCGTCACCAAGGTTACTAATTAATTAGTCTGCGTCGTCTTCTGTATAACTATGTCCTTCTGTATAACTATGTCTGCTTCGATCGATGACTGTATTAATCACACAAATGCATATGTTGCTTAATTTCATTATAGGAAACGCCTTGCATGCTCCTGCATAGGGTAGGCGACGAGTTGAAGGAAGTTGCTACGGGCCTTATCCTAAAAACAGGCAGCGAACTAATGCACCACGCTCCAGTGGACAAGGGTTTTATGAAGGTCAAGGTAGTCACGGTGCCGAAAGTGTATCACAACATGGACCCCCCCGTTCAACCTCAGGAGCCGATGAACACGTGGTCCTTGGAAAGTGCCCCGAATGGGTCTCGCTATGGCCGAAGACCCAGATTCGTCTTGGGGGGGGGGTATTATTGATGAGGGCCCAAGACGCAACACCGGCGCCACCTCAAAGTTCCGGCGGGACGCTCCGATCCGTCCCCCGAAGAAGCCTGCAGCCGTCGCCACCACCACCAACCGCCAGAAGCAACTGTTGGTAGGCTCTCAACCACAACCGGTGCAATTGGGCTCCGAACCACAACCGGTGCAATTAGCAGGCAACGCCTCTGCACCTCAACGTATTGGTGGCAACGACGACGACGACGATGATGATCTCGACGTCGGTGGCTTCCTCAACACTGGCGCCGAAGACGCCGACGGATTCATGCGTCCTGTGGATCTCGAACCACCCTTCCGTGCCCACGCCGATCAACCTGCTCGTCTCAATGCAGTCACGCAGCGCCTGGACTTCCAGGGTTTATCTCAAGAGACACCTCCAGCAGCCGGCGTTGCAGCTCAAGACAAACCGGCTACCGGCGTTTTCTCCCCTGGCACGATTGCGAAATCGGTTGCAGAGGGGCTTCGTGGGCAGCCATGGAACAATAAGCCCAGGAGGCCCCCCAAGAAGATGCCAAAGGGCGCCTCTGCGAGCCAGCCACCTAAGATGCCAAAGGGATCAAAGGGCGCCTCTGCGAGCCAGCCAACTCCTATGATTATCCAGGGTCGTGAAGACACCATACCACCCCCTCCGGACAAATCGGCGCACATGGTTCATGAAGCTGGAAAACCGATAGTGCCTCCGGAGATGATCCACCTCGCAACTCCATCAATGATCTCTTTGAGCGATTCTATCTCTATGCTAGAGGGCTTTCTTCTAAAAGACAGGGATCCAAATTACCCGGCGTTCACTGTCCAAGTGCCAAAGGAAGAAGGCGGGTTGGTGGTCGTCGGTGAACACCCCGCGGATCTGTTCTTAGTAGCATACGAGGACGTGTTCAATCTATTTAACCAGCAGCGGCTCAACTATAACTTGGTCCGCCTATACGCGCTCAATGAGGCCATGACTATCCACAGAGATAATCTCTCGCACGTCGCGGTAGCGGATCCCTACTACATGCGTGACAGCCAGCTGGTGCAAGGATCTGTGACACGGACCAGCGCAGTTGAGTACCTCGAGAGGTTCATGTTGCAAAACCAGCAAAAGAATTGCCTTCTTGTGCCTTTCTTTCCCGAGTAAGTACACATCCGCTCGCCGCCGTATCTTGTGCCTTTCCGAGTTCAATGCATGCATGTTTCTGATCATCATCTCATTTAAATTGTGTTGAGCAGGGACAAGTACTGCGTCCTCATCATCCTACACCGAGCCATTACCATGCCACTTATTTTGACTCAGGTAGTAGTACTACGAAAAGGTATGCCAACATAATTGCTGTCCTCAATCAAGCTCTTCACGGCTACCACCAAAAGGGAGGCGTCTTCGAAAGCACCGTGCAACCACAATTAATTGATAATAAGTTGCGCCGGTTCAAGCATATCACCGAGTTCTCTTGCCTCAAGGAGCAGTCGGGCAGCGAGATGGATGCCTTCTACGCCCTCCGTCATATTAACATGATTATCCGAGATGGAGCGCAATGTGGTTTGCCATCTGCTTTACAAACATGGGTCGAATATGACAGACGCAAGTCCGATATGGATCTTAGAAAAGACTTCCAATGCATCAAGACCAAGTTATCGGAAGTCATCGTCGGAAATGTTATCACAGCAGGGGGGACCTTCCATTGCTCCCGACGAGGTAGATAGGATGTATTATAAAAGAAAACCTTACACATGCACACATACATACTCTATTTTATCCACTTAGATGAATAAATCATGCATGCATACTCTATTGATATTATTAACCAATATATATATCTATCTCCATCTACAGGGTTGCATCAGAGAGAAATCGAAGAACGCCTAAAGTTGCAGAAGGACAACAGGGCGTGGATGACGAAGAAAGACGGCAAACCATTCCCGGCGCCGCTCGCACCGCTCGCTACATGAGATCGTCGTGCTCCCGCTTTTGCTCACCGTCAACGCCGAGATGTAATCTATTCGATCCTAGTGTAGGCGGTGAACACTTCATTTGTAACGTGTGCAACGATCGATTAACTTTTGTATATATCTCAACACTTGTGTAAAACTTCGGCACTTTTGTATCAACTTGTGATGAGACATATATTAGTAATGTGTTTGTTTTGATATATGTATCTGTGAAAATATATCCCTGTTTCTGTTATATCTGTGTAAATATGAAATATACATGTATTCTGGTATTATACTGGTATTTGTATTCTGGTAATATACGGGTACAATACGGCACAGTAATTGTGTGGCGCACCCAGAACTATTCTGTGGCGCACCCTATTCTGTGGCGCATGGTGATATATGTGCGCCACAGAATAGCCACTATTCTGTGGCGCACCGATGGTGCGCCACAGAATAGCTTATTTAGTGGCGACTATTCTGTGGCGCACCACGCATGCGCCACAGAATAGAAAAATGGTGCGCCACAGAATAGCTTTTCTGTACTAGTGTTTGTTAGACCATATGCTTACGAGCTGTGTAGAAAATGGGCCAGATTAGAGTATAAGTCATTGAAGTGTCAAAACTGATAGGCAAAACTCATGTGTTTTTGTAAACTTATTTTTTCTCAAATCTAAGAAGACTCTACTTAATGAAAGATTTGTTAAAAGAGGGAATGTATCAAAACAAAAACAAAAACCAAGTAACCTCCATTGCAAGATTAGTTCCACTTAAATGGAACTATGTGCAATGAAGCATTGCAATTTATCACAAATGTTGTACCTTAATATTTAACATTAAATGTCTTAGGTTGATTTTGTTAAGTGTGATATAAAATTTTACTAGTATAGATGTTATGTTGCTTGAGCTGAGTGCGCTCCTTCTGCAAGAGAACGGATATAACTTCCAATATATTTAAATAAATATAATTTTTAATGTATTTGTTTCTTATATGTCTACGCGTAGATGTAATAAGCATTTTTGACATGTTATTTAACCAAAGCTAATATATGCTATTGTATATTTATATATTTTTTTGTCAAATGTCACCAAAACTTGATTATTGAAAGTTTCATAATAGAGTAACCTGATGTTTTTATGGCTTAGTTAATTTTCACTGCTGTTATATTCTCATATTATTGTTATATAAAAGCTAAGTACAAAATATCAAAATTTTGACACGATTGACTAAAACTTGTGTATTTTATAAATCTGTTAAAAAATTCTTGTTTGAAGGTAATAATGTGCACGTGCATCCGAATCACAGTTTTCAATAATATATTTACCCTAAATAACCTCACATTAATCGTGTGGTGATCAAAACTTGAGAGGGGTGCACTAAAAATGTATTAGGTCATTTTACACCCTTTTGATTTCCTAAGTGAAAACGATGAACTTGCATGAGTGCGTTTCAAGACTTGAATTGATGCATCCTTATATTTTCCCTTGAAATCTTGATGCTCATAATTAACATGTTTTTCATACATCATTTTGTCTAGCATGAACATGAGAATATGATTCCTTTTTAGTGTAGGAGTTCAAGGTGGCCAGTTGTGTATATTTTAAATTCGAAGCCAGAGCTTATGTTTTATCAACCATTGCCCTGATCTCTACACATATGTCATCCAGAATTTGAGAAGCATCTGGTATGCAGGTGAATACCTAATTTTTTTGGCAAACATTTCAAATCATATGATAGCCATCTGTTTCGGTTTACCCCAATACTTTTCTAGACTGGCTTCGCCCCTGCATCTAGTGGATTGTCATCAAACATACCCTTACTCGATCCAATGGCCGTCAACTCGTCTGCTCTAGGTTTTTTAGAACGTTTGCTCAATATAATTTTCCATAATATAAAACACAAATG
Organism: Poa pratensis; assembly: GCA_947311845.1. NCBI lineage: Eukaryota > Viridiplantae > Streptophyta > Magnoliopsida > Poales > Poaceae > Poa > Poa pratensis. The sequence continues at coordinate 34,443,629 of CAMZMU010000095.1, forward strand.
AGTCATATAGTCCATCCCTTTCCCATACACATCAAGCCTAGTAGCATAATTCCTAAAAACATGATTGATGAAGTTGATGTGTGTTGTTAAACATAGGCAACAGCAAACTCTGATACATACGTGGGTCAACCAATCTGAAATATAAGGACTCAAGCAAACTCATATGACACATGCGATTAATTATTCTGTGGTCATTTGTTTGCTTTTTATGTTTTCTTTTTTGAAATGAGGCAATATGAATTTATTTCTAAAGATAACACTTTAATTGTGGTCATTTCTTTGCTTTTTTATGTTTTCTTTTTTGAAATGAGGCAAAAGACCCAAATTATCAATTTGCAAATTACCTAGGAGTCATGCATGCCACAGCCAAAGGCCAACATCAGATACAATTAGTAACCACTAACAGAGATAGAAAATAGTTCTCCAAGCACACCTGGTGGTTTGTGTGATTTCGCTCGCTACCCCGCGGTAATCTTATGTTGCCCATTTCTTTCTTATCGGTCAAACATTTAGTTTGCAACGTACATCATTTTTCCGTAGCCACATCAGGTCAAAATGCTTCACATCTCCTCATGTTTTCATTGTGCCATGTCGACATTCATTGCCTCTCTCCATTCTCTTATCTTCCCTCCCGCGGGTGGATCAGGGATTGAGTAAGTAACTGCCCGTGTCCCAAAGTACATAATAGACAACTTTAGGTGAGATGTACCGTTTTCGTGAGATCCAACTTAGGTGAGTAAGTAATTGTTCATTTATCCAAAATGTTTAAGATTTGAAAAATGTTTACAATTTTTAAAATGTTCAGATTTAAAAATTGTTCATTTTGAAAATGTTCAATTTTAAAATTGTTCTGATTCAAAAATTATTCAGATTTCAAAATTGTTCATTTTGAAAAATGTTCATATTGAAAACTGTTCAGATTTGAAAAATGTTCAGATTTAAAAAATGTTTAGATTTAAAATTGTTCAGTTTGAATTCATTTTGAAAATTGTTCAAATTTGAAAATTGTTTATTTCTTTTTACTAGTTAGCGTGCACGTGCAACACACGATGTTTGTGCCATTTGAAAAAAGAAACATGATATATACTCGCTGATTAGTTGGTATTGCGCACATATATTTTCATCTCCTCTTTCAAATAAAAGCTCACCCACCATTTTGTTTAGACGAACACACAAGTATTCCATTACGATAATAGGATGGGCATGTCTAAAGCATTGATACAACTTTTGCAGATTGGTTAACCCAAGTCTCATAATTGCCTACTACCCCTGAGTACAACATGAACAGCTGAAAGTAGCAACATTACATTACAAGTCCTTGGGTTGTACAACTTCAACATCAATGAATCTAGACTTAAATGGAATTTATTTCAGGAATCAGATTGTGTCCTTGTGGGATTCTCGGGGACGCGGAGCGACGAAAGTTTGGCAGAGTTTACGTCCGCCGGGCGGAGCAACGTAATCTTTGGCAGACCATCGATGCAATATAGATTGTTGGATGCGACTTTCTTGACTGGATCGGACGCTTCTGGTAACCCCGTGTGCAACAATTGGTGTGGCTCTAGTGAAATTTAGGTTCTCTCTTTTATAAGTATGTAGATTATGTGGCTCTAGCGAAATTTAAGTCCGCTCTTTTATAAGTATGTTGATTTCTTGCCCCCCTGAATTTTTGACAGAGATTTGTATGAGACTTGTATTGAAAAACCCTGGTTTTTCTTTCATCATTAATATAAAATCTACACCGTTGTGTTTTTTTCCCTACGGTATCTCTGTAAAAAAAATAGAAAAGTAAAGTTAAAAAGGATGAAAAATAACACTTACCAGTTACAGGAAAATGGGCCTGGCCCAATAGCGTCAGGAGGTACGCGGAGCATACTTCCATCTGCGTAGCTTGCTTGCTGTATAGGCGCTCCCGGAGTACCTTGGTTTTGGCTTCCTCCATCTCTCGTACTAGCTGCTCCACACTCTCCTCATATATATTTTTTAACAAGGCAAAATATTTGCCATTTTCATTAAATAAGAAGTTTTTTTTAGAGTTTAGGTGCCTAGGACAAACCCTAGGACTTCACAAATTGGGCTCACTCTCCCGGTATTACATAGCTCAAGAACTTGGCTCCGGCCAAAGCCCACACATTCGCCTCATCTTTGATACGCGTCACCACTACAAAGGCCGGCGAAGCGAGGTGTCAGAATACCCTAGCGTTGCGCTCCTTCCAAATTTCCCACGATATAAGCATTATGATGGAGGACATCGCCTTCCTAGCCACCCCACGATCAAGAACAAGTTTGGACCACCATTCTTCCACACTAGCGTCATTAGCCCAAAGCGTCGGAAGAACTTCATTGCACCCACACCAAGCAAGGATCTCCTTCCACACGTGCATGGTGTACCGGCATTTGTAAAGCAAGTGACTCGCCGATTCTTGAACTTGGTTGCAAAGGGCTCCTCACATTTAAGTGTGGTAGAACAAGCATCATACATGCCCAATCAAAGACGACGGTGATGACTGACCGGTTTAATCAGAGGTGTATCACAATATAATCCGTGGGAGTAATTAACCAGGTGTATCGCGATATAATCAGTGGGAGTAATTAACCAGGAAGAGCCTTCTAAAGCTCTTTTTTCTCGTGAAAAAGCAAAAACATATTCACTCCGTTTCTTGATGTAAAGTGTATAGTTTTCTGGAAAAAAATCCATATAAGGTGTATTTGCTATTTATGCACAATTTGACCCATAAAAAAAAGACCTAGTCTTAAAAGAGGGATTTGACGGATTGTATTCATTTTGTGCCTATTAAGAGCTCATCTCTTGCGATTTTTTCCAGAAAAATAAGTCCACTCAATGCAAAATACACTTGTCTTAATATTCGTGCAGAATATTATACACCCTACATTCAGAAACGGAGTGAGTATTATGTTTGAATGCATCGATAGAAAAAAAGGTTTATGTACAAGCCCGGAAACAGACAACCTCAATCCTCATGCCATACAACTCAACCCAGCAAACTATCATAGGAGAGTAGCTGACCTAGGCCCCTGGCCCTAAGCTCACCCAAGATCGCGCCACGGTTTTGATTTATCCACCAAGGGTGCTTACCGAGGGACGAACGTTCTTGAAGATCGAATTGACGAGAGTATCTCATGCCAGATCGTCCTCAAGAAAGGGCAACCGGTGAGGATGTGCGACATCGTCTTGTCAGACTAATCATGCAGTGAGCAATTCGCCGAATGCAGGAACCCTCGAGGTGCGAGCTACTCACTCGTCCAACATCTATCAAAACAGGCGAGATAGACGAAAAAGTTCACCCTCGTTGGCGCCCAAGACTTGTAAGTAAGCGTCCAAGAACTTTTGACACAATTGCCCCCCGGAAGAGGGCTTCGTAGTAAGATTTGGAAGAGTATTGGGAGTCGGTCGTCCAATGCCACATCAGCTTGTCCAGCTCTGCCGTGAGGTGGATCCCCTGCAGACAGACCGAAGCCACCTGGACATACTACGAGAGTGCAAGTGGGCTCGGGGCTCTGAAATGGTCGCGATCCAACGGCACTCCATAAGCGCCTTCTGAAGCCCTGGGAACTAGGACAATGTAATCGCCACAATCAAACTAACCGAGCTAGTAAGCCACAAAGCACGTAACACCGAGAACTATATTTCTTATCTATAAGATGAGTAACGTACCTTTCCCATACCTTTTATTTTCTTTCTATATTAGGATACACCAGCACACGTGTATCTCTTATTTTATGTTTCCTCGGTGCAGGAGAAAAACACACCCTTCACCCCAAAGTAGTAGGTCTTTTCTCATTTCAAACACTCTCCTATTTGTCTATACAAGCTATGACATCAAAATACTTCCGGAGAAAACTACTAGCACATTATCCATGGTCTACCAAAGAAACAAGATATTCCAGATTAAAGCATATGAGGCTCTCATCAGATTATTGTACTATTGAGAGGAACTACGACGGTAATAAAAAGATGAAGATGACATTGATTACTGTTTGAAATTTCTAGAAGGCAATGGTGCAATCAATAGATCAACAAGCAATGCAAATCTTCCATTATGACCAGCTGGATCAGAGTTTACACAAAATATTTGTTTTTTGTTTTCCTAAGCTGTTGGATGGTTCAATTCTGGGCGAAATCCGGAAAACGTGAGAATGTTTCCCTTCAAACAAACAAATCTTTCGAGGCAAAAGTTCTAGTGGATAATTTTGCAAGCTCAAAACTAATGTACACAGTTGCATGTTGCGATTGCCAAACATTCCATTGTCATGTCGTTGTTGGTTGTTCTGTCAGCCAACTCCTGTAAGACTTGAACATATGATGACAAAGAACCGTTCTGAATATTTTAAATGCAATTTTTCTATCTAATCAGTGACATGAAGCTAATGTACTCCCATCACCTGAAGATCATTTGGGTTTTTCCTTCTCAAGTGCGATCTCAACAAGCTGAATGTTTCCCTGTAGTGAATCAGCCTTGCACGAGGGAAGGAAAGAGAAGCCATCCAGGAGTTTCAAACATTTCAAACCCCACTTCACCATCAAGAATTCAATCAAATGATGACCACTGCACAGAAGAATCAAACCGATATATTAAGGAGCACGCCCAGGAGTTTTTTTTAAGGAATCACAGAAGATATATCAAGTTAATAAGTATGAACGATTTCTTCGAACCTGCGGTTGTGGTATGTAGAAATGAACACTGCCCCAGGAGAATTCTCCAGGAGAAAAGTTACCGTCGCAAAGAGATCATCAAATTCTTACCAAAACAGATGCAGCAGTATGTTACTTATGTAGGTTAGCCAAAGTAACAAGAATGCAAGCAAAGCAGAGTACATAAGTAGCTTACTCGCTGAATCATAAAGCACATCCGCTCCAAGAATAATATCAGGGTGCAAATCAAATACAGGTTCATCCCAATTCCCCCATGTAAGTCCTACCACCTGCATGGTTACGTAATGACCTACTTGCAGAGCTGCTTTCGAAGGAGGCAACCTGTAACAAATAAGTTCAAATTATAACATACCTTACAGTTGGCGTTATTGAGACTGCATATTTGTCTGATGTTGTTCAGTACCTACGCATTGAGAACGAAAGCAATTAGTATTGAGAAACCAACAATTAATACTGAATAAGGTGGCATCAACTGTATTTTAGGTCTCGCCAGGCAGGGGCGGAGCTGGGCCCCAGGCAACCCAGGCCATGGCCCGGGGCGCAGCAAATATTGCAGCTACCTGCCTTTTGGCCCAGGGTGTAGCGTAGTACTGGCCTTCTTATCTGGCCCAATATGTCCAATACAACCGAAACCACATGTGAAACCAGCTCCCTTCCTGGCTCCGCTCGAATGCAGGTGCCTGGCGCGGTGCTTGAGTTTTGCGTCTCTGTCTCTTCTACTCCTATTCTAGACTAGACTAAACTAACCTGTGGCTCCCCTACAGGAGCTAGGTAATTTATGTTCGTCTCACAATTTTCAAATTTCAGTTTAACTGATTTATGTGACTGTTTAAAATTGAGATGATAAATTGATTGAACAATTTTCATCATCGACCACATGTTTTAGTAATAGAAAATGAAGAGCTAGGTACCATATTTTGTATCTAATAAGTACTACTATTTCTATTTTTTGTCGTCCGTTATGTACTTAATTGGATCTTCAACAATCGAGTTACAATTATACGATTATCTTTGCGATCGTAATTATTTTTGTGTGATACTATGCAAGGTTTTTAAGATTTTTTTTGTGCACAGATTTTGGCCCGGGGCTTAGTCCAATCCTGGCTCCGCCACTGTCGCCAGGATTGGTTTGAGTTAACTTACTTCTAAGGATGGCAATTTTACCCATGGGTACGGGTACCGTACCCGCATGGGTAGGGTATGGGCACAATTTTATACTCATGGGTAGTACTCGTACCCTACCCGTTAAGTCGCGGGTAGGGCACGGGTATAGCTTTATACCCATGGGTATACCCATACCCTACCCGTTTATACTAACATGTCGATCTTACCCGTGGATATTCAACATTTTTTCTCGTGAGCTTGCGAACCTATGTAGAAAATTTCATCAATTGTTAATTTGAGTTGAGATAATTGTCATATACTCTCATTAAGTTGAGATAAATGTTTTTCTCTTGTGAAATGTGCTACCGATGAATGTAAATTTATGAATAACTTGAGTACTATTTATCTACCCGTTGGGTACCCAATGGGTATGGGTACCCGTCGGATATGGGTACGGGTAAAGTTTCATACCTGCGGGTACGGGTATGGGTAGAATTTTTTACCCATTGACTACACAGGTATGGGTATGGTATTGCTTTACCCGCCCCATACCCTACCCATTGCCATCCTTACTTACTTCTGTATTATCTGCAATGTCCGTCAGCGTGACATCTGCTCCAACTTTTGCAGCAACTAAACCCGGTAGTGAGGTTCCTGCACCAAGCTGCAATCGTAGTGATGAATCAGAGAAGTGCATCCAAAAAATATTTTTGTTTGAAGCACACAAAAATAGTCGTCCCATCCAAACAAAAATCTCGCAACAAGGGCAATCTGAGATACCACAAGTAAGTTTACGTAGAGACTATTCAAAAGCCACAAGCATGGATAAGTACCCTGTGGGCACTGGGACTTAAATTAAGACCTATCACACTACATCACATTAAGGAAGAGGCCCCAATAGGTATACATTTTGCATGACCTATGATTCAGCATTAACATAAAGATTCTTGTTAGTACCTCGACAACCCTCGAGCTGGAGAATCGCTGCCTCTGCTGCCACACGTATTCCGCAAGGATGACGCTGCACGGCCAGACGAACATCCCGTAATCCTCCTCTATATTCTGCGTTCCGAGAAGTCATGCATCTTATCAGGGAAACTCAATGCGAACATGCACAGCGTTAGCACTGGAAGACAAATCAGCCGAGCGCTAGAACTGGATGCGGCTCCTGGTGGAAGCAGCATTTCGCCGAACGGCTTGGCTGCACCCATACAGTCCGTTCGAACCCTTCCGTCTCTACCGAAGAGAGTGCCGTGGCGGAACGCCGGCCGGTAGCGGCGGAACTTCGCCGTTTATGTAACGACAGAGTACCATCGGTGAAGCGCGTGTGAGTCTGTGAGAGAGAGGGAGGTGAGACGGGAGTGACGGACCTCGACGATGTCGACGCGGATGTCGTGGTCGCGCTCGGAGGATCCGCCGCCGAAGTAGTGGCGTGAGACGGTGGTCATACGCGCCGGCGAAGCGCGGCCGGGCTCCTCCTCCTCATCCGCCTCCGGCGAGGACGCGGAAGCAGAGCTCATCGCGTTTTCGAGGCGCGTAAACGTAGGCCGTTGCTCCGTAAAAAGGAAGTAGCGCGCTCCGTAGTATTGAATGAATAAAATGAATATTAAGAAATTTGTAACACGGGGATGTAGCTCAGATTGTAGAGCGCTCGCTTAGCATGCGAGAGGTACGGGGATCGATACCCCGCATCTCCATTTTGCTTTTTTTTTTAAAATTTTGTCCCTCCATGCGAGAGGTCTACGTCACTATTTATTTCTGTGTGTGTTGAGTTGCACACTTTCATTCAAGCTACATCTCAAACCAAAGAAAAAAACCAAACGCATAATAATGTAACGGTAGATTTTTTATTATATTTCTCATGTGTTTATATCACATTCAATCTACTACTAGGCAATTTTTTAAGCAAATTGGGTTTATTAACACAAATGTGTTGTCAGTTGATTGTTGAATTCAAGAGAAAATAAGAATCAGTGACCACAAAAGAACCAATAAATGACTTGCCAAATTAAGACCCGGGAACAAATCCTTGTAGACATTCCGTGCACTTTAGAACTTCATATTTACTTACACCTCAATATTCTACAATTTTTGCTTGCCTAGTTGCCTCGAATAGGCAACTATATTTTCTAGAAACCTGGAATCAAGATAGTTGTTAGACGGCAAACACATATAAACCAGATCATATACACTATAATTCACAAAAGTACAACATATTAACTTTTGCGGATATGAATTTGTAACTTATTCGAGATCTAAGAGGATTCAATTTAGTGAATTTCAAGAGGCATTGTATAAACAGGAAAACAATTTAGTATTTTATGGAAATATGTTCGCAATGATAAGCACCGAAGTCAAACGATGAATTGTATTGTAAAAAATTATATTTAATAGTAATATTATCTGTTTATTTTGTAAAGTGTGATAGAAAATTTTATGGTTTATGATTATTGTGGGCAATAAAAATGTACCACGTAACATGAAATAGTTATAGGTGTAAAATTTCAAGTGTGACGGGCACAGATCTGGTATACCCATCTCACCTAAAATAACATGCTTATCCCGCCTAACAAAACCACTTATCCCATTTGGGTCAAATGGGACTAGCCCACGAAAAGCCCACTTATCACGCTAGTGTTGTACCCTGTCTTAGAGTCGGAACAAAAATTAATCCACCGACCGATCGAAGGCGTCGTCACCGCAATAGGTCTCAAAACCGCCAGAACAATTCTCCTCTCTTCCAGGATGCCTCATACGCCTTCATGCGCTCCACCGGGAGTGGAAGCACCGCGTCGCCCCTCCGCGGCCGCTATGGAGCACCACGTCGCCATGTTGTTTATAATATAAGATGAATAAATTACCTTTCACATACCTTTTGTTTTCTGTGTGTATTTACGGTAAACTTGCTCGCGCTCACAGACACATCTTTTTCCCCCTCGGTGCACGAGAGAGATAGGCTTACATCCCTTCTCCCCGTAGTAGTAGGTTTTTCTGATTTCAAACACTCTCCTATTTGTCTATACAAGCTGTGACATCCAAATAATTCCGGAGACAACTATTAGCACATTTCATATTATCTACTAAACAACAAGCTATCCAGACTAGAACATATAGGGTTCAAATCAAATTATTTCTACTATCAGAGAGGAACTACACCATAAATAAATAAAAATGAAGATGTAATTTAGTAATGATTAGAATTTCAAGAATACAATGGTGCAACCAATGAATCAACAAGCAATGCACATCTATCGTTATGACAAACTAGATCGGAGATTACACAAAGTATTGTGTTCTTCTAGCCTAAGCTATTGCATGGTTCAATTTAGGACGAAATCCGAAAAACAAGAATGTTTCCTTTCAAACAAACAAATCCTTCCAGACAAAAGTTCTTGTGTGGAAGATTTTGCGAGCTCCTAGAGTTGGCTAATGTACATAGTTGCATACCGTGATTTCCCAAACATTCCATTGTCATTTCCTTGTTGGTTGTTCTGTCAGCTAACTCCTGAAAAACTGTAACATATGAAGACAAAGAACCGTTCTGAATATTAAATGCAATTTTTTTTATCTACTCAGTGACATGAAGGCAATGTACTCCCATTACCTGAAGATCATTTAGGTTTCTCCTTCTCAAGTGTGATCTCAACAAGTGAATATTTCCCTGAAGTCAATCAGCCTTGCACAAGGGAAGGAAAGAGAAGCCATCCAGGAGTTTCAAACATTTCTAACCCCATTTCACCATCAAATGATGACCAGTACACAGGAGAATCAAACCAATATATTAGGGAACACACCCGGCAGTTCTCTTACATATCACAGCAGTTATATCAAGTTAATAAGGATGATCAATTTCTTCAAACCTTCGATTGCGGTATGTGGTAATGAACACTACCTCATGAGAACTTTCCGAGAAAGGTAACTGTGACAAAGAGATAATCAAATTCTTACTAAAAAGGTGCAGCAGTATGTTATTTATGTAGGCGAGCCAAAGTAATAAGAATGGAAACTATATGGAGTAGATAAGTAGCCAGCTTGCTGAATCATAAAGCACATCGGCTCGAAGAATAATATCAGGGTGCAAATCAAAGACAGGTTCATCCCAATCTCCCCAAGTAAGTCCTGATACCTGCATGGTTAAGTACTTAAGTATGACCCACTTGTCAAACTACTTTTGAAGGATGAAAACTGTAGCATAGAACTTCAAACCAAAGCATACCGTACAGTTGGCATTATCGAGGCCACATATTTGTCTGATGTTATTCAGTAACTACTTATTGAAAACGATACCAGGAAGCAATCAGTAGTTTAGTACTGAGAAATCAACAACTAATACTAAACTGAATAAGGTGGCATCCATTGCATTTTGGTCTCGCGAGGATTGGTTTGAGCTAACTTACTTCTGCATTATGTGCATGTCTGTCAGCGTGACATCTGCTCCAACTTTTGCAGCTACTAAACCTGGTAGTGAGGTTCCCGCACCAAGCTGTAAGTTAAAACTTTAATAATCAGAAAAGTGTACAATAAGAATGCCACTCATATAGTGAGAAATATTTTCTTTATACAACAAAAAAAAAGCTGTAGCATCGAAACAAAAGTCTCACAACAAGGGACTAAAGAACTGCCAACAGGCATACATTTAAGATGAGCTAGGATTCAGTATTATAACACAGTAAAGATGATAATTAGTACATCGACAACTCTCAAGCGGGAGAATTCGCGGCCTCTGCTGCCAGACGTATTCTGCGTGGATGACGCTGCATGTCCATTCCCGTAGTCCTCCTCCATATTTTGCGCACCGAAAAGTCATTCAACTTTAGCTTGTAGTTGAAACTGAATGTGAACATAGAAGAGCATTGGCACTCGACGACGGGACAGCCGACTAGCCGAGCACTAGTCCTGGACTCCAGGTGGAAGCAGGCATTTCGCCGAACTTCTAAGCTGCATCCATTCCACGGAGTCCATCCGCCCGTCCCACTGCCTACATTTGTTGACGGCCGGCACTCCTACGAACGAGCACCACCGGTGAAGCGTGCGGATAAGAGAGAGTGATCTAGGGAGCGGAGACGAGACGGACCTCGACGGTGTGAACACGGAGGTCGTGGTCGTGCTCGGAAGATGCGCCCCCGAAGTAGTAGCGCCGGCGAAGCGCGGCCTGGCTCCGCCTCCGGCGAGGACACAGAAGCAGAGTACATCCCCGTGTATCTGACCATCGCAATTAGAAAGAATAAAGCTGCGACCTAATCGTCACGGGGATGTAGCTCAGATGGTAGAGCGCTCGCTTAGCATGCGAGAGGCACGGGGATCGATACCCCGCATCTCCATTTTTAATGTGGCACGATTATTTTGTTGCCATTTGCTTGGGTGCTCGTAAATCTTATTCCCCATAATGCGCATGGCTTTGAGTTTCATTTTTAGACAAACTTCAATATGCCCTCCGAAATTTATTTCCTAATTATTTTGTCGAATTTGGATGGAATTTAATAATTTTGTAATTCATTTGTACTTGTACGAATCTATTCCAAATAAATCAAGATAAATATGTTTCCGGGCACACTGAAATTTCGTCAAAATTCCTTCGAATATTTGAACCCTGCATTCTAACCAACTTTATGGTACTAGCAAATTGCCCGTGCTTTGCAACGGGTATAAATTTTAAAATTTGGTGTGACATGTAACTTCACACACACAAACATTTGCTACAACATAATCTTTATAGAAATAATCATTACACAACTGAATAATTCACATAAATTAAAATGTTAAATTGTCAATAAACCATGTTGCTTATGTTTGACTTGTTTATCTTGAAAATCTAAAATAATATGACACGCGAGTACTTTAAATTTGATGGGCTAGGCTTTGGTTTGATGTTTATTGGATTGGGCTTGGGCTCATAGAGACAAGGCCACAAGGAAATGATATCTGGGCCAACTGAAATAGGCTCCACAGTCCACAGACATGTGAATGATATGTCTTAAACTCAAAAAAAAACTGAATGATATGTCCAGGTTCAGAACTAACAGAGAATTAGGTTCAGGTTAAGAAACAGAGAAGTTTGGCTGCTACGAATTCGACGATTGCTTCGCCGGCGAGGCTCGCCAGCGGAGACACATGATATGGGCATAATCAGATCACGGCGGTCCCATTTTTTAAAAGAAAAGTGGAGTTTGCTGCACGTTTAAAGATCACCCATGGCACGGTCTTGGTTTGCTGTTTAAGACTACGTGTACCACTGGCACAGGAACAGGAAGAAGGTGATTGATAATTTGATATTGCTACGGAAGAACGGAGCTGAGTTCGGTTCAATTACACTCTGTAGGAAAAGGATCCGAACAACGCCATTGGGAATTTTGGGAGCGTTCTCAGCCACCGGCCGTCTCCATCTTTCCTTAGCTGCTTCCCGGCGCCACCCCTCCACATCTCTCTCCCCAGCCCTCCCCATCTCTGCACCCCACCCACAGAACAGCTCCTCCTCCCTTGCTCACCTTCCCTCCGTCCGGCCCTTTATTCTTCCCGGCGCGGGGCGCGCATCTGTTAGATAAGGGGCTAATTGGGGAAGAACGGCATCCCTATGCCTCCTCTCCCCGGCGCGCATCTGTTAGATAGGGGTCTAATTGGGGAGGAACGGCACCCCTCTGCATCCTCTCCCCGGCGTCGGCGGATGGTTCTTCTCCTCTCGCCGCCGACCTCTGCGCCACGGGCTGGCTCGCGTAAGGGAACAAAAGTCACTTCCAGGGGCTCAATGAAAACTGAAGCGAAGCGGTATGACTTATGAGCCATAAAATAGGACTGCGGGTTGATATCATATTTTATAAGGGGTAAACTGGAAAACGCCACGACGTACGACCGCCACGGTTATCAATATTATATAGTAGAGATTATATATCCTACCATTTTCTAGTTACTTCGAATATTCAACAATACATTCCAGAAACATAGAATCAAGATATTTGTTAGACGGCACACCCATATACACTACGTCATATACACAATTCGCAAGTGCAACAAATTAGCATATTGAGATGTAATTTTGTATGGTTTTTCTTAATTCTATGAGGATTCAGTTTAGTGAATTTTTGTAAGAGGAAATGTATGAACAGGGAAACAATTGATGTGATTTTGGCTGCTATATTTTTAAACTTTAATAAAAAATATGTTGCCAACAGTGAACATGAAGTCATACAATAAGTGATATAATATCTTGATATTTCAACTAATATAAATTGTTAAATTTTGTTAAGTGTGATAGAAAATTTTACGGTCATGGTTTTTTATGGGAAATGAAGATATGGCACATGACATAACCCGTAAAAATAGTTATTGATGTGTTTCCCCACATCGTAGGGTATGAAATTTGTTTTCAATTAAACAAGCAGAGAAAGAAGTAATAAAAAATATACTTATGAAACATGGTAGAGTAGCTAACCTGTTGACAGTCATTTTTGGCTAACTGCCCACTGAAGGAGGAAAATAAAGACTTGGGTGGACTTGTCCGAGAGAGAGTCGAATTCAAGGAAGCACATGTATCTTTGACAATACAAAAATGGGGCACATAGATTAGAATAGTCTGCGAGAATTGTTAACTAGTAGTCAATTATCAAATATCCTCTAGAAGGAAGCCGACTAATGCTTGGAGACCAACACAGAGCCAGTGCAGACTCAGAAAAAAAAGGTGTAACCGGATATGGCCTTAAGACAGAGGTGACCAGGACACTGGACACCGGATTTTGGACAAAACGCTAAAAAAAGTGTTTGGAAAATTATATATGTTTTCAATGTATCACACGCATCATAAGTTTTCATATAGAGTCTATCTGTCCCCTCTATGTTTAGTAGAGAGATCAAGTGAACCCCAACCCGGTCTGTTTTCTTACGTAAGAAACAAGTTTTGTTTACTTCAACTGATGTTTTAAATTGCGCACTTATTTATCAAAAAATGCAAAAAAAAAAAATACTTCTTTAATTTTCACTATTCTTACTACTGATTTTACATCGTTGTACCTAACATCTACTACGGTGGAGTTGTTGAAAATTATATAACAAGTAGGATAAGCAAGATTCCTAAGCTCCTTCTGTTGTTTAATATTAAAATATGAGTCAAATTTATGGGGAAAAAGCCACTTTCTACAACTCTTCGTGCTTGGAGTCCAAACGAATTTTTAAACATGTAATTTGTTGCTGTCAAGGATCCACCTTCACTTATTAGCAAAGTATTTCTCTTGGGTAAAAAGAAACACCCTAATTTTTTAGGATTGTTCCCAGACGGGACAGACCCAAAAGTCTTCTTCCCTGGGAGAGGGCTGATCTCATTGTCCAGCTGCCCGCTTCAAAGGCTCATCGCCACCCTTGACACTACCTCGTTGGCATGGGGAGGACCGTGATCATTGCCATGTTCATAGTCTCCACCAACAAACGCCATCAACCTCTTCCCCATCACAATTTGTGTGGATCAGAACCTTGAATATCCTTTGGTGTTGTTTCCATGCTAGTAGTCGACACTATGTTCTTGTTTGGTTGTGAGGTCATAGTTTAATATTGTGTTGTATTTCATATGTCATTAATCACTGCCATATTTCACCGTTGTGATTAGTTCCCCATGTTACTGGGAGCATAAGATGGCGTACCCATGATTTTTATTTCCGTAGTATGTAATAAGTTTACGGTCAAGACTTATACTTTGTTGTGGTTCTATGGTGATAATGTACGAACGTCGATTGTGTTACTTCATCTTTATATGCTCAGAGGGTTGCACCTTAAAGTAGGAAAGAGATCTGGGATGTCCGGATATGAGAGAAACCATGTCCCAACTCTTGGATTTGCGATAGGGGGTTCTTTATCGTGAAACATTAGAAATTTATAGAGTGGTTGGACATTTATGTATTAATAACTCCCTTGATTCCTCATGTATAGTTCCTTGTGTATGCTAGTGCACCTGATTTTGACTCCATCTAATTAGACAATATGTGTATTATGCTTTATTTGGAAATCAATGTGCTTAGTATGTATATGCCGCTCTGCGAACGCTTGAGCCTAATAAGAACCAACCTCAGGCTTGTCCTCCTGAAACAATAGAGGACCGAGTCATCTATGAATGATTAACATTTATTTATTGTTTGCTCCCGCTTTAATTTCAAATAAAACATAAGCATCACTAAATCTCTACAACATTTACATCTAATTTTTCCGCAATCTTGTGCGCCAATACCTTGAGATCCCCATATGTTTAACACTCACTACTTGTTGAAACATCATGCTATAATCGATCCTCCCTACACGGGTTGACCACCACCTTCAATCATGATTTGTTGTCCGATTGTCTACCACCTTCCTTCCTTCTACAGTGTGCGTCGTGTCCAGGCCCTCAGCAGCGAATTTGCATAAACTTCGTGCACGGAAATCATGGAACAAGACATCTCTGAAAGTGTTCCAATCAATAGTCACACGCATAGTTCTGACGTGATCAACGCCACGCGACAAAAAAATGTCCTGTGTGGTCGTCAACGAGGGTGACAGTCACCGCCGAAATCCATGTTAACCGCTCCTCCTATTGATCCATGTCGTCTTTGACTTCGCTAGACAACGACAAACTTGAGAAGGGGGGGGGGGGGGGGGGGGGGGGGGGGGATTCCCTGTAGAATATTTTCCGTTGTCGAGCTGCAACCATGACCGTGAACCAACACCAATCTGACCAAAGGGCATGAAGCCACAATACACTACCTAACATTGGGGTTTGGGCGTATAGTGAGTCATGCTCCGCCGCCATGGACATGGTATTACATAGTTTGGCATAAGAAAGGGACAGCCTAAGTCAACTGACGATAGATTCAAAGACTACGCCACCGTCCACGTCGGAAAAATACCGTCTTAGTCTCACTTGGTTACATGCCGTCAGAGAAACTAAATAATACGGAGTATCTACCTATGGCGTAGTTTGTCATCCAAGTCGAGACTTAAATTTACACACCAATTTCCGTCCACTCCCTATGTTTTCTCAACATGTGAACAGCCTAGGGAACATCATTGTGAACATAAGACTATACTCCTATTCACCATCCCTCTTAACCAGGATCGAAAGTCATGATACATTCATGCTACAAAGAGTTATTACACCTAAAAACTACTAAGCTAGCTGACAAGGCAACGCGTACAATGGAGAATTCAGAAAAACAAAGTGCTGATATGTCCGGTATACAAACGCACGCGTTCGCAGTCATATACGCTGCTTTCCTAAGGATGGCAATTTTACCCATGGGTACGGGTACCCGCGGGTACCGTGCCCGTATGGGTAGGGTATGGGTACAATTTTATACCCATGGGTAGTACCCGTACCCTACCGTTTAAGTCGTGGGTAGGGTACGGGTATAACCTCGTACCGTGGGTATACCCATACCCTACCGTTTATATACCTTACCCGTGGAGGTACAACATTTATTCTCGTGAGTTTGTGAATCTATGTGAAGTTGTCATCAATTCTCAATTTGAGTTGACATAATTGTCACGTACTCAAATATATGTTATTGAGTTGAGATAAATGTTTTTCTTTTATCAAAAATTTACCGATGAATGTAAAATTTTGAGTAACTTGTGTACTATTTGATCTACCCGGTGGGTACCCAATGGGTATGGGTACGGGTAAGGTTTCATACCCACAGGTACGGGTATGGGTAGAATTTTGTACCCATTGACTACACGGGTATGGGTATGGTATTGGTCTACCCGCCCCATACCCTACCCATCGCCATCCTTCCCTTTCCATGCTCGTTGACGCAGCAACAGGGCTAATTTTTTTTTGGCAACTGATGGATGAACCTATAGCATCAGCATCGAGGCCTATTCACTCTACCAAGAATTTCTAAAGATCCTACCCGATTATCAATTATCAGTAAATGAGGAAGCCATATAATTGGTCCGGTAATGAACATGCCTAGACTAGGTTCTCGATGCTGATGCGTGACTCCGTAAGCTGCGATAATGGATAAATACTATGATCTCCTTGCCTAGACTAGGAAGCAATGAACATTCCCGCCAACCTCCAATTACCGGACCAATCGAGAAAATGCACATGATCGCAATGAACTCCGTAAGCTGCGATAATGGATAAATACCACTCCAATTCCAACCTCCAATTACCGGACCAATTATATGGCTTCCTTTTTTTAGGGTGATACTACTAGATAACGGGGAACAAGGGAATACCGGACTCCGGCTGCCTGCGTGGCGCTTCTCGCAGCTTCTCTTCTGGGACACGTCATGGCACCGATAATTGACGGTCGGTGGCACAGTAACGGTCATATTATTGGCTTTACTGTATTACACAGTACAAGCCATATAATTGGTGTAGTGCAGGACAGGTGTCCTGCAATGGTGACAGTCTTCCAGGGCACGCTTCCAGAGCTTGACACCTCAGTGCCTATATTCCTAGACTTCATATTATTGCCCTCTTCATCCATCATTCATGCTTGAGATCTTTTGGCTGTGTACGAAACAACCTCTTCTTGCATGCATACATGGTGGCATAAGCATGCGTACTTCAAAACTTAACTGGATAATTCTTCAACTTTTTTTTTTTAATAAGGGAAGATTCTAAGCCACTAACAATAAGGAATAGAATGTCATGCAGCAACAATGATGACGTTGATAGTTTGGAAGAAGTAATAGACATACAAAGAGACATGGAAAGATATCAAAAAGATACGCTGAGAAAAATTAAGCCTCAGCAAGTTTATCATATGGGTATGTTTGAAAGAAGAAGTGGGTTATACAGAATATCTAGAGAAGTAGAATTAAGCGTGTTAACACACCCTGTAGAATTAAGAATTGTAGCAAGAATATTGAGAATGAGCTTAAATTCAGTGGGTATAAATATATTCATCAAGGCATGTATATCATCGGAGTTAAAGGTATGACAAGAAAGAAATTAGGAGCAAAAGTTTTAATAACATTGTTAGACAAAAGATGGGAATCAGTAGATAAAGCGCATTAGGATTCATGGAAGGAGACATGAATGAAAATATGTTAATAACCTATATAGCCCCAGACCTAATGATGCCTGTAAAAGAATTTATTGAAAAAATGAGTTTTGGGTTTCAGACTAAAGGTTATGAAGATTTTAAAGGAACAAATTGTTAATAAGCATAGAATTTATAGGAAGGTTATCTAATCAAAGTAATTCTAGATATCGAGTAAATGTAGACGATGTCATTGAAAGTATGCAGTCTAAGGAATAAAATTTATGAGTCCTCTAAAAATTAGTTCTGAAGAAAGAGCAGGAGAAGAATGGAATATAAGTGAACTTATAGAAAAGAAAGAATTAAAGCTGCCTAATAATTATATTAGCTACCAAAATTGCGAAGGAAGTAGTAGCATTAGATTTACAAATTATAAATCTACAGCCATAGAGGAAGAAGAATCTCTCATGCCAGATTCTGAGTTTAGTGATAATAAGGATAAAGGAATCTCCGAATGCATGGAGAAGGTAAATTTAGAAGATGAACTTAAGTATTGTGAGATAAAATTAAAGCAAATAGAAGAGGAATATAATAATTCTATGACTACGGAATGGCCAAAGATAAGAGAAAGACAATTGTTTTTCATTAGAGAAATGGCAAGATTAAACAAATTAAAAAATGAGAAAAAGTTAGCCACTAGCAGTTCAAATTTGCTAAGTACCAACATAGTAAAAGAAGAAAAAGATAACAAAAGTATTAATACTGACCAAAATAATAAAAATAAAGCCATAAGTGAAGAAGAGCAATGGGATATAAATAATAAAATTTTAACAGAAAGTTATGAAGAAGAAGAAGAAGAATAAAAGAATTATTATATGATGTAGAAAACTATGATAATGCAGAACAATATAATGACTTTATAGATTCACTCGATGATGAAGGTTTGCACAATTTAGATAATGCAATGGAAGCCATGGAATTAGATAACTCTGCTAAGAGAAAAAGAGGCGATACCTCTATGAAAAGAGAAGAGGGAGAAAGGCCAACTAGAAGAGCTGGAGTTTGGCCTCCGCCCCCAGAAACTGGTGATTTTCAACCCACATATATTCCGGGACAATATAAGCACATGGGTAGCAAAAGGAGAGATTTTGAAAAACCTGTCAATTTCAAAATTATAGGAACGATGGTGCAATTTTAAATTTAGCAGCCCATGACCCAGTGGATTGGCCAAATATACTTAGCATTTGGAAAGGTTTAATAGTTCAAAAATACATACAAAATCAGCACAATATAGGTACTAAGGTCGAAGATATGATAACATATCTTGAAACCTTTTTAGGAGAATCTGTTAAAGTCTTATGGGAAAATTGGGTAGAAGAATATCCGGAGCTATATGAAAATTTAAAAAGGGCTGGAAGTAATCCTAATAATTTCGCCAATGTGATATCAAATATGGTTATAGCCGAAGACCCAGAAATAGGATATACAACATTACAAAATGAAAGGCTAAGGGAAATAGAAAAATTAACGCTAACCAATTGGAGAGGTATAAAAGAATTCTCTCAACATTATTTATATAATGCTACCACAGCTAAGCAAGGATACAATAAAGGGGTAGTTGAAAGATACTTTAATAAATTGCCTGACCCTCTAGGGTCTATAATATTTGAAGATTATAAGAAAGAGTCAAATGGAAATATAGTAAATATTTCTCAAGCCATAACGTTTGTGTTTAAACATCTAAGAAAGGTATGTACAGGTATACAAGCACAAAGATCTATGAAAAAGTCCGATTATAACTTCTGTAATAACATTATTCAAATACCATTAACATATGGGGAAGAAAGATATAGAAACCGAAAATATCATAAACCCCAAAATAGAGATAATAGGAATTTTAGAACAAAGAAAAGATATTTCCTAAGAAGGTCCGATAATAGAGCCCCTTACTTGCATAAAAAGAATGTTAGAAGATATGATTCTAGAAAGAATTATGATAAGACATGTAGGTGTTTTATATGCAATTCACCTGATCACCTAAGTAAAACTTGTCCTAACAAAGATCAAAAAGGTACTCTAGTAAATATGAAGAACAAGAAAGAGTTCTAATTATCGATAGTATTAATGAAAATATTCTGGTTTGTGATGAAGAAATAAAGGATGATGAATCAATATATTCAATTATAGAAACTGATGAATTAGATAATGAGATTTTAGAAGAAGAATCAAGTGAAGATGAATTAGATTTTATAGATCAAATAGCTGGTTTAAAAATTGAAATGATGAATCAATTAGAATGCGAGCATGATTGGGTTAGAGGTAAAGGTGATTATAACATTAAATGTGCTTTTTGCATATATTACCCAAGCCAAGAAAATAGATCACATGTAGCCTATGTTTAAGACAAGCTTGTGCTTCATGTTTAAAGGCTAGTAACCAAGCTTGGAGACAAGAAATAGAGTATGAACCAGAAGATCGAATATTATCAAGCAGGGTTAGAAATTTAGAAAATAGAATAAATAGACTAGAAGCAGAACTAGAAGAGCTAAGACATAAGTTAGAAACAACTAATAGTGGTAATATAGAACAAGAAGATAATACCATCAAGAACACTGAATTAAAAGATCAAATGGTAACAATAAGAGAAAATAAAGGGGATAGGCTAATCCAACTAAAAGATGCAATAACTAGCTTTGGAAATAAATATGTAGTTCGATTACCATTTAAGGAAGTATTAGGAATAAGAATCCCAGTTAAAATAATATTAAAACCAAATATTTCCTATAAAATTTTGGCTTTATTAGACACAGGTTGCACAAAAAATATTATTCATGATAAATATTTTGCAAGATGTCCTGAAATAGTAAAGACTATCGAAAATAGTAAAGCCGAAGTATCCACAGATATGTCAGGAATAAAGAAAATTCATAACCAATTGGCATATAATATTGAAACTTACATAAATGGCACTAAATATGTAATAGATGAAATTACTATCAGAGATTTATCAGTAATCAATGATGACATGATATTAGGATTAAGATTTTTGCAACAGTCCTTACAAACCACAATTATACATGAAGAAGGCGTTACATTCATTCCATATCAAGATAATGTTCCATACATATCCGAGGTTAGAAAACAAAGAAAATCATTACAAAATGTAGAAATATCTAATCTAGACAGTGAATACATGCCAGGAGCAGAACCTTCTGAAACCTGCAAAGAAGAAGTTTGTGACATGTTAGATGAATTTTATATAGAAAATACTTGCACAGAATGTATAGGGTTGCAATCTTTTTCACCTAATTGGTATCGAGACATAAAATCCAAAAAAGACATAGACAAGATTGTTCAAGACTAGAAGACATACAAATCATTGGAGAAATACCAATGAAATATTGGGATAAGAATTCTATAGTTTGCAAAATTAATATTATAAACCCAGATTACATAATAAAGTCAGGACCAATAGAAGCTACTCCCAAAGACATAGAAGAATTTAAAATGCATATTGAAGAATTGTTAAAATTAAAAGCAATAAGAGAAAGCAGAAGTCCTCATAGTCTGCAGCCTTTATAGTTAGAAATCATGCTGAAGAAGTAAGAGGCAAATCTAGAATGGTTATAAATTATAAAAGACTTAATGATAATACCATAGATGATGCATACAATATACCTAATAAGCAAGAATGGATTAATAGGATACAAGGGAGTAAATTCTTTTCAAAATTTGATTTAAAAGCGGGATTTTGGCAAGTAAAAATGGCCGAAGAATCGATCCCTTGGACAGCATTTACATGTCCGCAGGGCCATTACGAATGGCTTGTTATGCCTCTAGGATTAAAAAATGCCCCTGCATTATTTCAAAGAAAAATGCAAAATATATTTAATGAAAACCAAGCATTCATATTAGTCTATGTAGATGACTTGCTTGTATTTTCAAAATCTTATAAAGAGCATATTGCGCACTTAGAAGTCTTCTTTAGAAAGGTAGAGCAAAATGGGTTAATTTTGTCAAAAAAGAAGATGGAAATTTGCAAAGAAAAGATTAATTTCTTAGGACATGAAATAGGAGAAGGAAAAATATACCTACAAGAGCATATTGCTAAGAAGATATTGAAATTTCCAGATACTATGAATGATAAGAAGGTTTTACAACAATTCTTAGGAATAGTAAACTATGCAAGGAATTATATAGACAACCTAGCAAAACTTGCTGGACCTTTATATGCAAAATTAAGAAAGAATGGTCAAAAATATTTCAATTCTGAAGACATAAAATTAGTTCAGGCCATAAAGGAAAAGGTTAAAAATTTGAAACCTTTAGAGTTACCTCTAGATGATAAATATTTTATAATTGAAACAGATGCATCCCAAATAGGATGGGGAGCTATATTAAAACAAAAGCCAAATAAATACTCTGCTAAGGCAGAAGAACAATATGCAGATATGCCTCAGGTAGCTATAAATTAAAAACAGTGAATAACATTGATAGAGAAATCCTTGCAGTTGTCCATGCCATAAACGCATTTAGGTTATACTTAGGATTTAAAGAATTTACGGTAAGAACCGACTGTGAAGCAATATGTAGTATTATAATCAGATAAATAGCAAGAAGAGCTCTACTAGAAGATGGGTTTTATTTGAAGATATTATAGCTGGAAATGGATATAAAGTTATATTTGAGCATAATAATTTACCTGATGTATTCTCTCGATCTTCTATCTTGCAGAAATGAAGCGTGGGAACTCTCCCACATCATCAATGGAGAAAATGCAATTGGAGCTGAAAATGCTCTAACAATATTTCCTCCGAATACATTCAATTTCAACCCAAAACGCCATGTAGTTGTCAACAATAGCAGCAATGTCTACTTGATAACTTTTGGTATCAGGCAAATAATGCAAAAGATAACAAAGGATATTTCTGCTCAGTCCTTAATAGCTGGCGAATATTTTAATGAAATAAATAAAATATTGCCAAAATCAGCAGAAATTGAGGCACGCCCAATGATGCCATTATATGTTTTATTTGATGGGAAAAAGCCAGGAATATATGTAACATTTGATGATATATTAATAGAAAAGGTAAAAGCAAGGCAAATGAAACAAGATATAACATTTAGAAAATATTTAGATATTAATGAAGCCTTGAACAGAGCAAGGAGCGGAATAGGAGAAAATTATTATATAGAGCCAGCAGCCAAACATATATAGAAAGCAATACCATTGCTTCAGCAATTAAAAAGGAGAAGCTTCAGGCTCTAAGAAGCCAAAAGAAGAAGAATCACCAAAATATGGTTCATATAAGCAATGCCTTGTAAAAGGTGTTGATCCATTGGATGGAGAATATATAGACCAAAAAATAGATGAGAAAATGGAAGAAGCTAAGAATTCAATCATAGCAGAAATAAAAGAACAAGTTCTAAGAGAAGTACGAGTTGAAGTTACTGAAAAAATTTATGAATTGAAGAACAATATGAAGAAGAGCTTACAAAGTTTAAGGAAGATCATTTCCTAAAATATGATTGACATGGAAGACTCCCAACTTCCTGAATAGACATGAATATTGATAATGAATATCAATAATCGGGCATGGAGGACCATGGCCGGCGCATATTAAAATTGATAATGTATTATCAATCATCCGGGCGGGGTAGGCATAAAAAAAAAAAAAAAAAAATTGAAGAATTATCCAGTTAAGTTTTGAAGTACGCATGCTTATGCCACCATGTATGCATGCAAGAAGAGGTTGTTTCGTACACAGCCAAAAGATCTCAAGCATGAATGATGGATGAAGAGGGCAATAATATGAAGTCTAGGAATATAGGCACTGAGGTGTCAAGCTCTGGAAGCGTGCCCTGGAAGACTGTCACCATTGCAGGACACCTGTCCTGCACTACACCAATTATATGGCTTGTACTGTGTAATACAGTAAAGCCAATAATATGACCGTTACTGTGCCACCGACCGTCAATTATCGGTGCCATGACGTGTCCCAGAAGAGAAGCTGCGAGAAGCGCCACGCAGGCAGCCGGAGAGGCTTCCTCTCCCCTATATAAGGAGGAGTCGGGCTTCAGAAGAGGACATCGGCGCACAAACCAGCAATCCAGCATCCCGAGTAGAGAGCTCATCAGTGACCTCGCTGCTCAGTAGTAGTAGTGTAGTACTTCCACCAGTCCAATAAAATCCACTGTAATCAAGAAGTTGTAGTAGAAGAGAGGAGTCCGTAGCAAGGTAATCTCCCCTCTCTGTGTGTAAGCCCTTCGGGGGATCCCGAAAGGGAAACCCGTATGTAATCTATATTGTGGAAATGAAGTAGTTCTGTTTTTCCCTTAATCTTGTTAGCATGTTTATATGGGTTGGGTTCTTATGCTAGGGATCCTATAGGAGAAACCTCTGCGTGTAGTTCTCTGTTTAGCCGAGTGGCGTTGAATGAGAACATGGTAGCCGTAGAGAAGTGTTCCCTTCGGGTGGAACTGCCTGGGAAGACGATAAGAAAATGCCTCATATAAACCTGTCTAAAAACATTTAGGGAAAAAGCTTAGCTACTTCTGAAGCAATATAGTTAAGCATACGGCGAGTACTGAGTAGGATTTTACATCTCTGAGAACACCGCCTATAGCTCGTTGGCCTCACCACCTAAAGATCCTGCAAATAATTAAAAGAGAATTAAGTGTGAACAGTAAAAACGTGACGAATTTTTACTGTTCAAATAGTGTTTTCACAGTGAATAGTGAATAGTAAAAAGTGAATAGTAAGTTCTGAATTTTAAATCTGCACGAGCTGTCTCTCTCGTGCTCATATAATTGCTGTGTCTTCTGCACGAGCTGTCGCTTTCGTGCTCGTTAGTTATTGTATATCTAAAATCCTATTCTAGTCAACTTTCCTATCCTAATGACCTTCTTATCCCGACCCGCACCCATCTAAAACAGTTTCGTCCACCTGCACCTACCCCGACCTCACCTCCCACCACCTCCGCCCGTCGACCCACTTTCCCAGGCCGCCGTCGTTACTCACCCCGTCCCGGCTCGGTGCCTGTGCTCCTCCACAGCGAGCCACCCCAGCTCCTAGCTCCTCCGGCCGGGAGGCCACGCCGCCACCGGGAGCGCCCCGCATCCACCCTTTGTCGCCGGGGGATAAGGCCCCTTCCCCACCGTCCCGCGCCGTTCTCCGTCGCTGGAGTGAGCGCCGCCGCCTCCCTGCTTCGCCCGCGCGACGGCCGCCGGCCTGAATCCACCTGCCGCCGCCGGCCGCCCCCCAGCACAGACGCTCCCTGGGAGGCCGAGATCCCCTCACGGCCGCTGCCCAGCGAGGCCGACGGCGGCTCACCACCTTCCTCCGGCGATCTGGGCGTGTCCCTCCACCTCGCGTGGTCCTGCAACTGTCGCCGGGTCCTTGCCCGCCGCCGTTGAGCCACCGCCCCTCGTCCCAGGCGCCACCGGCCGGCCACACCTGGCACCCCCGTCGCCGACCAAAACGCCGGCGTGCGCAGCATCCAGGTGCCGCCCCTTTTCCCCATGGAGCACCGCATCTCGGCGCCGCATCCTTCCCCATGGCTCAGCTCCCCTGCCATGTATTGCCCGAGCTGTAATTACTCTACATCTCAAACACTAGTTTAGTGGCGCAATGTCTGGTTCCGTGCTCTACATCTCATTTGATTCCTGCGTCATTGGCAGCATTCTGCAGCCGCGAGCTGTAATTACTTCTTGTGCTTACACATCGAGTTAGCCCTTGCTTACGTTTTTTTCCCCTATTACCATCTACATGCTGCCGCTGATGTAAACTCTGTGGCAATGTGAACTTAACTATTTCTACTATATTTAACTGCACTGCACTGTTACTGTTCTCTAATCCCCATTGCTTACTGACGCGAACTGTTGTCGCTAGATGGAGATTAATCTGTCGTTTCTGCTGATGTCGCAGTTTTGCCCTCATTTCCTGGGCTGAAGCTGCTGATATTTGCTAGCTTTGCTTTTGGATGATGCAACTCATGAAGTGATAATAGAGAAGAAATTCAAAGTTATTCTTGGCAAAATTGATTTCATTTTAAGTTATAACCTTGTTGGCATACTGTAATGATTAAGCAAAAAGCTCACTTTGACAATTTTTTTAAAAATACTTTATATCACGTGAAAGTTCATTTTAAATGTGCTGCAAGTTCAGCTAAAACTCCAAAAGTTTACTTTATGCGGAGTTCACTCTGCTCGCGATGAGAGGTCCACCGTCACCAGTGCGAAAGTTCACTTAGTCCGTGCGGAAGTTTACTTATAATGCTAGAGCTCAACTTGAGCGTGTCTAGAGTTCAACTTATAAGTACGGGAAGTTCACCTAAACCGTGTTGGAAGTTTGACCTGAAATTAACAAGAAATTCTTCTCGACTACGTGGAATAATTATTCGTTTCTCAGAGGTTCATACCGAACATAGAAAGAAGTTCATACTTAAGTTTCGAGAAGTTGACATTGTACCGAACAGGAGTTCAACACGAATAAAATCAAAATTCATATAAAAAATGTCACGACGTTTTTTTTTTGAAAAGGAGGTTCACTGTCTACAGCCAACACGTTTAGGCGAAGTTCACCTCGTATTAAACTGAAGCTCAGACTAAACGGAAGTTCAACATTCAGCACTAAACAAATCGCGATCGGAAGTTAACTAACATACTAAATGGAAGTTCAGATATAGACTAAACTGAAGTTCACAAACGTATACAGAGGAAGTTCATTATACTCTGTTTCTCGGGGCGGAAATTTTAAGCATGAAATCATCGATACAAGCTCTGTTTGTCCAAATCGACCGGCGCCACGTGCTATTGGCAAAGATATTAGTCTAATTTGACTCACACGTACTGATTTTCCCAATCCGAGCACGACAAACGTGCTAATTTCAAATCGATTCCCATGTCTCTCCTTTCTCCGTTTTTCGTATTTTTAAAATTAATCACAAACCGTAAAGAATTTCGAAAAAATTTCTGTACGAAAAAGTTGCGTCTAGTCAATATCTTTCCAACGCAATATCATTTGTTACGTTTCGATAAGCGGTTTGAAAGTAATTTTAAAAATACTATCCGCTGCACATAAAAATTCAGAATCAGAATTGTTTATTTTTCAAACTGCTCTTATTCCGTGATGAATTACGACAATTGACCTGAGATAGTCAAGATGCGGTTTTTCCATATCTTTCCAACGGCGTATCATTTGCTTCAATCCGACAAACGGTTTGAAAATGGCGTCCAAAACAGTACGAAAACGAAGAAAAAACGCGAAAATCAGTGTTTCGTATATTCAAAATTACTTTACAACCGTAACTAATTTCAAAATCTTGTAGAAGTGAAAAAGGTGCGCATTTTTCATATCTTTCCAACGGCGTATCATTTGCTTCAATCCGACAAACGGTTTGAAAATGGCGTCCAAAACAGTACGAAAACGAGGAAAATACGTGAAAAACAGTGTTTCGTATATTTAAAATTGTTTTAAAACCGTAACTAATTTCAAAATCTTGTAGAAGTGAAAAAGGTGCGCATTTTCCATACCTTTCCAACGGCGTATCATTTGCTTCAATCCGACAAACGGTTTGAAAACCGCGATAGAAAAACTCACCGAATCTAAGTGTTCCGTCCGGAAGTTCACCTATTATTTAAACGGAAGTTCTGAAAGTTGACCAGAATACTTATTCTACAAGGGAGTGTAGAATAGCAGGGGTATATATATATATATATATATATATATACACGAGTATGTAGCTTCCGTAATGGAGTCGTAACAGGTTGCCGGATTAATTGTAAAAACTATGGGAAGTAGGTAGGAGTAGCGTATCTCTCTATTGTTAAGCACCGATCGATCGTGATGGTATGTCAAGGAAACCAATGGCCTCACTCATGTCTAGCTCACTAGGCTTCATCCGGTCCCGTAGCTCCCAATAAGGTAGATAAATGCTTCAGTTATTAGCATAGAACCACCACATTTGTCGCCAAATTTCGAAAAAACCACCACTTTGCGTTTGAATCGCATAGAGCCACCGGTATTCGCGAAATTTGTTGCAATGTGCGCTAAAAGTCGATTAAACGCGAATTGACACGATTTCTGACAGGTGGGACCCACCAGTCAGTGCTGAGGTGGCAGAACATGTTGACTCTTTGCTGAGGTGGCAGCATCTGTAGACATGTGCCCAGGATTTTTTTTATTTTTTGGAGATATTTTTTTTTTGTCTGACATGTGGGCCCATGGTGCCAATTTGTACAGTTCAACTGTGTCAAGAATGACATTGTGTTATTACTTATACCATGCCAACAGATTAACACCACATATGCAGAGAGGGGGAATTCAGAAGTAGCGCTGGAGCCTATAATGATGATAGTGAGACAAACAATCACCTGGCTGAACATTGATAATCGCATACTCGATGCCATCAACATTGCAGAGAGGCCGGAGCAGGAGGGCACGTGGCCTGGCGGCGCCGCTAGTCGCCGTCCAGCGTCAAAGCCGGCAAGAGCGCCGCTGTGGTCGTCACTCGATCTCTCCCCCCACAAATCTGAAATGATAATTCATGATTTATATCATCAGTCACACAAGCTACAAATCTGATGTCAAATGGAAGGTACACTGCAGCAAAGTAAACTGCACACAGATGGTGCATATATAGATTGGAAGTGGCAGAGTAATATTGCCATGAATCCCTCGGCTACACAGATGCTGCCCCAATCCATGACACGGCCTACTGCTAGTGGTGTACTCAGAAAATTGGAAAAAACTGAAATCTGACCCTCCTGGTATACATACATGCTTGGCTCCATGGAACGGGAAGAAACGAAACACCAAGAAATGCAGTACCTACCAATCCCGGCCGTCGTGGAGGCGGCGTTCTGGCTGCAGGTGTTCATCCATGCCGTTCTGCCGACCCAACCCTAGCGGCAGGAGCACCGGACTGGGGCCTCCATGGACGACAACCGCACGGCGTCGTGTTGGATCTGGGCGTGGACAAGATGAAATCTTGCGCCTGGGCTAGGGTTCGTGGCGGGGCGGCGAATCGACGGTTCCACGCCATGGAATCGGGGGAGGAGGAAGAGCTGGTGCCGGGGCGGTGGTCTGCAGCGCGAGGCCTCGCCGGAGCGGCCGAAATCGGCGGTGACGGAGGCGGCGGAAAGGGGATCGTGAGAGAAGGAGGTGGTGTCTCTGGGAGGGGAGGGGAGAGGAGATGGTGTCGCTGGGAGGCTTAATCTGGCCCAAAATTTTCGCCCTCGGCCTAAAACCAAAACTATGGCGCTCAACTCAAATTTTCGTGTTGAAATTTGGTTTGCCGCTCAGGTACCATTGCAGTTGGGTAAAACACACATGAAATGTAGAAGTTAGGTTATAGAAAAGCAAAAACTGTGTCACGCTTGTACGCATGGATGAAAGCATGCATGCAAGCACGTAGTATACCCACCGGAATCCACCACGTCCTCCAGCTCTTGCATGTACTCTCTCCTTTCCAAATTAATTGACTTCCATTTGTCCACACCTAGATGTATCACGCGAAACCACCTCCCATCAGTTGAGGCCCCCACACCGCCCATCTCAACCCTCCATCCATCCGGACACTACCAGAAGAAAACCAAAACGCACGCACCCATCATCTCTCTCACACTCACAATGCACCACAAAATTATCCCGGCTTCAACCCAAGATGAATGACATTATCTCGTGCAACCAGAGCGCCTTTATCAAATCGAGAAGCATTTATGACAACTTCATGTACGTTCCAAACGCCGCGAGGCGCTTTCATCTCAACTACACCCTAGATGTCCTGATTAATTAACCTCGACATCGCCAAAGCTTTAGACTCGTTTGATATTTGGAGGAAACGGTGGAATATATAATAAACATTGGATGAGTGGAAAATATATGAAAAATGCTAGAAAAAAGGGACTCTGACATTGGCTAGGTCACATGTACGTGATGGGTTGCTCGACCATTGCACTCTATGCATGGCGTGATCGATCTTGCCATTTTTCTGAGGTATGTCCAATGAGAGAGAAGCTAGTGGTGTGTTTTCATATTCGCATCATACTTTCGTTAAATATGAAAAATGCGTATATTAATTATTGCATATGTGATATAGTACAAAACATTAATATAAAGTGATACTTTATGTATTAAAAATACACTCCCTATTATTGCATGTGCTCATGCCACATTTACATCCATGTAGGAGTACGTTTTAAGTAGTAGTAGTACCTGAGCTAGGTGATGGATTTCTGTTTTTGGAAATTAAACAAATGAATTAATAATCGGAGAAGCTGGTAGGGAGGAATGTACAGAAGTCCAGCCCAGCCCATAATAGGTCGGAAAATTAAAGCTGGATTTCCACCCGGCCGTCAATGATGCATTTGCTCGTTCGCTTGGTATTTGGGTGATGTTTCGAGAGAAAAAGAAAGGAAATCCCCTTTAATTGCGTTGCTTCGATTAATTAATTGCGTTGCCAGCGAGCGGACTTGGCGCGTTGCTTCGATTAGAGTGATCTCCCTTTAATTGCGTCGCGTACGTGGGTGGGTGGGTGGGTGGGTGTACGTGAGCTTTTAATCGTTTCAAGCGGGACACCTGCGCGTAGAGGTGACGGCCGGGTTCGATGCACGACTTGGCCGCCAAAGAGAACATCATTGTGAAGATAAACTAGATTCAACATCCCTCTTAACCAGGATCGAAAGTCTTGATACGTTCTGCTACAAAGAGTGTGACACTACCTAAAAACTAACTCCGCTAGTTCTTGGTATATCAATTAATATCTACAACGTCGGTTCTCGCTTGGGGTTATCGCACCACACGGCGGCGGCGGCGACTCCGGTGCCCTTACACCTCGACACCCAATTCTCCCGCCGCCCACGCCATACGACCCAGCCGGAAGGTGCAACGTGACGTCGAACTCCGGCGTCCCTTGCCTCATGTGCGCCGCGAGGCTGTCCATCACGGCCCCCACGGGCACCCCCGTCACCCTCGCGGCCGAGACATGCTGCTCAACCGACTTCCCCCGCCGGCCACAGAGCCGCCCCACCTGGGCCTCGCTCGCGGCGAGCAGGACACCACGGTAGGACACCTGCGCGTAGGTGCCGGGTTCGATGCACGACCTGGCCGCCAAGCCCCAGGACGAGAGGCCGACGGTGAGGTTGAAGGAGAGCCCCGTCGTCGGGTCGAGATCGGAGACGGAGTCTATGGCGACGTAGTAGTGCGCGCCGAGCGCAAAGAGCAAGAGCGGGAGAACCACGCACGCGGCGACCAGGACGCTGAAGATCACGGCCTCGCACAAGATACGGGAATCTCTCGCGGCCTTCTTCTTCTTCTCCAGGATCTCCGTGTCTCCATGGGGTGCCTGCCTCTCCACGTCGTCCATCCCGGTCATCGGCACCTCGTCGTCCATCCCGGTCATCGCCTGATTGCCCATGTTTAGACTTGTTGATCGAGGGCTTGAGTTTGTCGTTGCAGCACAACAAGGATCGATAATCTAGCTAGGTTTAGAGACAAAAGGAAGAAGTCTGTTCATCTATATATACAAAAAAAAGGAGTAGTTTCCGTTTTGGAGTCGTAATAGATCGCTGGATTAATTGATAAGTAGGAGTATATGAGCATTCCAGTAGTATTTAGGAGGCCCATAGCAGATTGGACATTACTCTCACAAACACATACAAAACCATGCACAAACCTAGAAAAAGTATTGCAAGTACAAGAGCATTGACAATGATTTGTGAGATCGTGCTGGGTCCTTGTCTTTCAAAATTTGTCTGTGTTCTAGCCTAGCAGAACTGTTGGGCATGATGTTTTAATTTGACTCAACATAGAACCACAACCATAAACAACTAGCACAACAATATCAATTATTTACCGAACAACTTGCACAACAATATCAACTATTTAGCATATGAACAGGCAAATCCGTATGTACGATGTTTTTCATGTATCGTAAACTTTATTAAAGCTACTACTAGTACAAGTCTGAAACTTGAGATTGGTTGACTCGGTACTTTCTGAAAAAGAAAATTCATGAGATATTAATTTGCAATGCAAGTTTAAAGATAGGTAGGTGACGCACAGTCTGATGCTATGAACATGTAGAGAATAGCAGGACAATGAAATAAAGGAGCACATGATGCAACAGATTCATGAGAGTGATAATGCATCATTGACTTCATGGTGGCATCATAGCAGGGAGAAAATTTGTACAGTTCAACTGTGTCAAGAATGACATTGTGTTATTACTTATACCATGCCAACAGATTAACACCACATATGCAGAGAGGGGGAATTCAGAAGTAGCGCTGGAGCCTATAATGATGATAGTGAGACAAACAATCACCTGGCTGAACATTGATAATCACATACTCGATGCCATCAACATTGCAGAGAGGCCGGAGCAGGAGGGCACGTGGCCTGGCGGCGCCGCTAGTCGCCGTCCAGCGTCAAAGCCGGCAAGAGCGCCGCTGTGGTCGTCACTCGATCTCTCCCCCACAAATCTGAAATGATAATTCATGATTTATATCATCAGTCACACAAGCTACAAATCTGATGTCAAATGGAAGGTACACTGCAGCA
Source organism: Poa pratensis (assembly GCA_947311845.1). Classification (NCBI taxonomy): domain Eukaryota; kingdom Viridiplantae; phylum Streptophyta; class Magnoliopsida; order Poales; family Poaceae; genus Poa; species Poa pratensis. Next base: position 34,475,919 of record CAMZMU010000095.1, read on the forward strand.
AAGTAAACTGCACACAGATGGTGCATATATAGATTGGAAGTGGCAGAGTAATATTGCCATGAATCCCTCGGCTACACAGATGCTGCCCCAATCCATGACACGGCCTACTGCTAGTGGTGTACTCAGAAAATGGGAAAAAACTGAAATCTGACCCTCCTGGTATACATACATGCTTGGCTCCATGGAACGGGAAGAAACGAAACACCAAGAAATGCAGTACCTACCAATCCCGGCCGTCGTGGAGGCGGCGTTCTGGCTGCAGGTGTTCATCCATGCCGTTCTGCCGACCCAACCCTAGCGGCAGGAGCACCGGACTGGGGCCTCCATGGACGACAACCGCACGGCGTCGTGTTGGATCTTGGCGTGGACAAGATGAAATCTTGCGCCTGGGCTAGGGTTCGTGGCGGGGCGGCGAATCGACGGTTCCACGCCATGGAATCGGGGGAGGAGGAAGAGCTGGTGTCGGGGCGGTGGTCTGCAGCGCGAGGCCTCGCCGGAGCCGGCCGAAATCGGCCGGTGACGGAGGCGGCGGAAAGGGGATCGTGAGAGAAGGAGGTGGTGTCTCTGGGAGGGGAGAGGAGATGGTGTCGCTGGGAGGCTTAATCTGGCCCAAAATTTTCGCACTCGGCCTAAAACCAAAACTATGGCGCTCAACTCAAATTTTCGTGTTGAAATTTGGTTTGCCGCTCAGGTACCATTGCAGTTGGGTAAAACACACATGAAATGTGGAAGTTAGGTTATAGAAAATCAAAAACTGTGTCACGCTTGTACGCATGGATGAAAGCATGCATGCAAGCACGTAGTATACCCACCGGAATCCACCACGTCCTCCAGCTCTTGCATGTACTCCCTCCTTTGACAAATGGAAGTCAATTAATTTGGAACGGAGTGAGTACACGACAAGAGAAAAGACGAAACAAGTCGAGCTCCTCTCGTATACAAGCCGTTAGGAACCAAGAAAATCACTCATACGACATTTAGAATGGTTGCAAGCTCGGGATATGTTTTCCAAGTTGCGATTCGAATTTCATCATGCACGCATGCACGCGGAGGAAAACAAAGCATCTGGCGCGCGATCCGACTGAGTAGGCCTCCGGCCAATCAAATCACGCGAAACCACCTCCCATCAGTTGAGGCCCCCACACCGCCCATCTCAACCCTCCATCCATCCGGACATTCTACCAGAAGAAAACCAAAACGCACGCACCATCATCTCTCTCACACTCACAATGCACCACAAAATTATCCCGGCTTCAACCCAAGATGAATGACATTATCTCGTGCAACCAGAGCGCCTTTATCAAATCGAGAAGCATTTATGACAACTTCATGTACGTTCCAAACGCCGCGAGGCGCTTTCATCTCAACTACACCCTAGATCTCCTGATTAACCTCGACATCGCCAAAGCTTTAGACTCCGTTTGATATTTGGAGGAAACGGCGGAATATATAATAAACATTGGATGAGAGGAAAATATATGAAAAATGCTAGAAAAAAGGGACTCTGACATTGGCTAGGTCACATGTACGTGATGGGTTGCTCGACCATTGCACTCTATGCATGGCGTGGTCGATCTTGCCAATTTTTCTGAGGTATGTCCAATGAGAGAGAAGCTAGTGGTGTGTTTTTCATATTCGCATCATACTTTCGTTAAATATGAAAAATGCGTATATTAATTATTGCATATGTGATAGTACAAAACATTAATATAAAGTGATACTTTATGTATTAAAAAATACACTCCCTATTATTGCATGTGCTCATGCCACATTTACATCCATGTAGGAGTACGTTTTAAGTAGTAGTAGTAGTACCTGAGCTAGGTGATGGATTTTTGTTTTTGGAAATTAAATGAATTAATAATCGGAGAAGCTGGTAGGGAGGAATGTACAGAAGTCCAGCCCAGCCCAGCCCATAATAGGTCGGAAAATTAAAGCTGGATTTCCACCGGCCGTCAATGATGCATTTGCTCGTTCGCTTGGTATTTGGGTGAACAAGGAAAAGCGACGTCGTTTCATATAATTGCGTTGCTTCGATTAATTGCTTCGAACTTGGCGCGTTGCTTCGATTAGAGTGATCTCCCCTTTAATTGCGTCGCGTACGTGGGTGGGTGGGTGTACGTGAGCTTTTAATCGTTTCAAGCGGGACACCAGTTCGATGCACGACTTGGCCGCCAAAGAGAACATCATTGTGAAGATCGATAAACTAGATTCAACATCCCTCTTAACCAGGATACGTTCATGCTACAAAGAGTGTGACACTACCTAAAAACTACTGTACTATAGTAGCTACTGGTTGACGAAGCAATACGTACGATGGAGAATTCCAAAAAAAAAAGTGTTGATGTCCGGTACAAAGTACAAACGGATGTGCTGGAGTCTTATACTAGGTTTCTTCCGTGTTCGTTGACGCGGCAACAGGCTAAAACTTCTTTGGCAACTGATCGATCAGCCGAAACCTTCATCATCTAGCCTATTCACTCTACCAAGAAAACAGTACCGGTATCAATTAATATCTACAACGTCGGTTCTCGCTTGGGGTTATCGCACCACACGGCGGCGGCGGCGACTCCGGTGCCCTTACACCTCGACACCCAATTCTCCCCGCCGCCCACGCCATACGATCCAGCCGGAAGGTGCAACGTGACGTCGAACTCCGGCGTCCCTTGCCTCATGTGCGCCGCGAGGCTGTCCATCACGCCCCCACGGGCACCCCCGTCACCCTCGCGCCCGAGACGACATGCTGCTCAACCGACTTCCCCCGCCGGCCACAGAGCCGCCCCACCTGGGCCTCGCTCGCGGCGAGCAGGACACCACGGTAGGACACCTGCGCGTAGGTGCCGGGTTCGATGCACGACCTGGCCGCCAAGCCCCAGGACGAGAGGCCGACGGTGAGGTTGAAGGAGAGCCCCGTCGTCGGGTCGAGATCGGAGACGGAGTCTATGGCGACGTAGTAGTGCGCGCCGAGCGCAAAGAGCAAGAGCGGGAGAACCACGCACGCGGCGACCAGGACGCCGAAGATCACGGCCTCGCACAAGATACGGGAATCTCTCGCGGCCTTCTTCTTCTTCTCCAGGATCTCCGTGTCTCCATGGGGTGCCTGCCTCTCCACGTCGTCCATCCCGGTCATCGGCACCTCGTCGTCCATCCGGTCATCGCCTGATTGCCCATGTTTAGACTTGTTGATCGAGGGCTTGAGTTTGTCGTTGCAGCACAACAAGGATCGATAATCTAGCTAGGTTTAGAGGCAAAAGGAGAAGTCTGTTCATCTATATATACAAAAAAAAGGAGTAGTTTCCGTTTTGGAGTCGTAATAGATCGCTCGATTAATTGATAAGTAGTGATACTATGGGTCACGCTACCAATGTGGTTACGGCCGGGGATAGAATAGAACTAGTACGTACGGATTTTTTTTCTTCTGTTTTTTTACAAGGGAAGTCCTTTTACAGTTTTACTCTACACGAGGTGTAAATGTCATATAATCAACTTTTTTTTAATCTAGAATACGTTCTTGAAAACCAAGAAGAAAGATCAAGGAACCAATACAACGCCATAGAATTGCAAGGTCACCAGTCACCACCCACTCAAAAAATAAAAAGAATTGCAAGGTCACCAGTCACCACCCACTCAATGCCACATGGTTTGAGCTTATTATTGGCTTTTGCATTTTAACTTATAAATCCCAAAAGTATCTAAATAGGTGCACCTAAATAGCTGTCTTCGGCTTTTGACTGGACATTGTTGTATGGTGATATAAGCCGAAGGCCAAAAGCTTCTATTTAGGTGTTTTTGTGACTTATAAGCAAAAAAAAACCAAAAGCCAAGAATAATATGAACCAAACAGCTCCTAATGCATTCCCACATGAATTACAAGACGATAAACATGCCATACCCAGCCACCGACGATGCATGACGAGAAGTGAGACATAGAACCCCAAAACCACGTCACAGTCGAAGATGGACACTTAATATATAGCCTACACGTAAGCGCCTAGTGCAGTCATCGGGCGACTGGACGGGAGGACCTTCCCAGACCTCATGCGTCATCTTGGAAGCGCCAACGATAGTATAAATTGCACCCTAGAGGCCCACACTCTGAGGCTCTGAGCAGCGGCAAACATCAACTCCATCCACCGCTCAGAGATTCAACGAGCAACCCATGCAGCTTTCAATGAGAAAATGCCACTGTGGCGTTGCCACCTGATATGGAGACCGGGATCTAGGTTTTTTCCCGATGCCCACGAATACAAGCACGACACGGGTATCTCCCCCATCTAGATCGGCAACCCTGATGTACGCAAAAGCATGGCAGAGTGTAGGCACCAAATATGACACCGCTGATGAGGTTATACACATCTTGTCGTCCACGAAGGCGGAGGCTCTAAATACCGTCATACTACGTCAACACTGGGCGGAGATAAAAAATGCACATCCTTTGTGCCGCTAGATCACCAATATAAAAGTCCCACCCCATGTCTTCTCCACCTCATTTTCTGAGTCGCGTTCAATTTTCTTCCCACATACAACCTATAGCAAGGATAACCCTCTTCATGTACTCTCTTTAGTTCCCCGCTCGCGAGGACGGGAAAGACGACAGGCCCGCCTTGCTGGGAAGAATCGGCGGCGGAAAAGGAGGACACACTAGTGGATATATGGCGGTCACGGCCATGACGGTGGTTTCAGCCAGCAAGGTGGCCGCAACGACAAGGGCAAAGTTTTGGCAGGAGTGGCTGTGTGGCAGAAAAGGTGGCGCGAACGGGAATGGTGGCATACTCCCTCCGTTCGGATTTAATCTACATCCTAGGTTCAAAATTTGTTCACAATTATTCTACATCCTGGGTGGGCCCAACCTTGTTAATTAAGAGGGAAAGAGTCTACACCAATGCATGCTCCGGTTTACTATTTCCCATGCATGGATTGCATTAATGAAGCTTGGTTTAACCAATGGATGTTTTGTTTATTGTGAGACTATAATTGTGATGCATGGTAAGACGTGCAAAATTAGTACTAATAAATGTTAGCCTAATTTGTCTGAAATTTTCCAACATGTAGACTAAATCTGAACGGAGGGAGTACATGGCAAGGGAAGGCAGGTCAGGGAGTCCAAACAGTGGGCCGGTGACGGCGGCTTATACGTCATCGGTGGCTGGGACTGCGCTGCGCGCGTATAGACTAGTGAAGCAGCTTGTGCGCGCCCGATCCTCTGACGTATGAGGTAGTCCTGTAGAGGGACGTAAATGCATGTAGACCGTTCGTTGTGCATCCAACAGCAGCAGATGGAACCTGTAGAAACACCGAACACACACACATGGCTCAGCTCGCCGGCACGCCTAGCTCGATGGTCGTGGTCGGCTGCACAACACCGTCGAGGCCGCTCTCGACTAGTGCTCATGTTCGGCGTGCTCGTGCTCTGCGCCACCGCCTAGGGCATGCCGACCACGTCTTCCAAGAGTAGGAACAGAAGTTCGGCTTCTACATGGATACAGCTGCCAGCCGAGGCTCCGTCTCCGTAGTGGTGTCGCAAGGAGAGAACATGGTAGTACGGGAAGAGCAGGCTATAGCGACGTCGTCGTCGTTGTCCTATGGTCCGCTTTTATCTGTGATGGTTCGTGTTTGTCCATCTCCCCTGTATTGGACTGTGCTGCATCACGTCGAGCTATGTGTTTCCATGTGTTCCACCTGCCGGCTGCTGCCGATGCGCAAAGAATAGCATGCACGCATGAACGTCTGCCCTGAGACCTACAAGCCGGACTCGTGCTCTACCTTTTGGGAGACACGGCCAGCGTGCGCTAAGCCGGCGGCGACGCAAAGAATGAGCATTGGGAAGCCGGATTCATGCTCCTCCTTTTGAACGACGCGGCCGGCGGCTGGCGGCGTGCACCATTGGGGTGGCGCAGAGTATGAGTGTGGCGAACATGAGCACTAGTTGAGAGTGGCATGCCGGCGGCGTAGAGTACGAGCGCCGTGATCACTAGCAGTGGTTGAGAGCGGCCTCGACGGCGCAGCCACCAGGACCATCGAGCTTGGCGTGCCCGCGAGCTGACTCCTGCGGTTTAGACAGATTTCACCAACTGTCGTTCGATGCATAACGAACGGTCTACATTCATTCACGTCCCTCTGCAGTGCTATGGAGTACGTTAGAGGATTCTGTTCCCAATTGGCATGTACCAAGGAAGTGTCTTTTGCAAAGCCATTGTGTTCTTCTTCCTTGGTACATGCTTGTGTGTGTATTTCCTCTGGGGTTTTTTATGGTGTGTGTTCTTGTTTTTTTTTGTACAAGGGGTGGGGCCACGAAGGATCCCTCAGCTGTTTTCATAATGAACCACGTGGCGGTACAAATTACAAAGAGGCCCTTTTTCAACACTCGCACTAAAGAACCTGCAATTTGAGGATAAGGCCTCCCGTCTAACAAACTCACCCCTGCAACTAAAAAGTAAAAAGCAATCAGGTCCAGGGGTCTCCACCACCAACGCTCGCCGTCGTTCTCCAGGCGCTGGCCGCGCCGAGATCAGAGAGGGAATAGCTCGTCAGCCCTCCTCCGGCGAGGAGCCACTACCACTGGCCTTCACGGAGCCATCGAGGACGCACCACTTGACGGCTCGGAGAAGTCGAGCTCCAGCACAGGACTCGAAAAGCCTCCGACGAAGAGTCAGAAGTATGGCCGCCATTCCGGTCGAGGATCACGGCTGCGACAACAGCCACCGTGTGTGACGCCCAAAGAAACAGCAGCAACAGACCTTCAAGCCGAGCAAGCACCCAACACCGCCCTCCATCTCCCTCGCCACCACGGCCGGTCAAGAAGAAGGAAGAAATCAGAGGCATACCAAGAAGAAGGTCGCAACGCTTGATGAAGGAGCTTGCTGCCGACACCACCTGCTTCGGCTTCCACCTTGGAAGCCCACCGGGGACGCACAGCAGCAACTGTCATGTGCCGCGCTCGAACGCAAAGACAGCTCCCACGACCACCATCCTCCACCCGCTTCTCATCTTCTCCTCCTCGCCACCAAGGCCGGCCAGGAAAAGCAGAGCAGCTTGCAGACCATGGAGGCTTGACGGAGCGCGAGACGAAGACCAGCTCGGCCACGCCGATACGCCCGAGCTGAAGACCTCGGGAAAAGGAAGAGGGCAAGGCGCCATCCACCAGCAAGGAAGACTCGACGAACCCTAACCTACAACCTAAACTACCACTATACAAGGGGGGTTGGCACCCTAAAGCATCTCCACACCGGCCAGCGCAAGCGCCGGCAGCGGGAGCGGCCGGAACTGGGAGGAACCGAAAGTTGACTTTCAAGGGGAGGGAAGAGGAGAGGAGAGGAAGAAGAGGACTCGGAAGTCGTGTGTTCTTCTGAGAAATGGCAATAGAGAGTATAGAGAGAAGAAACGGCGCTGCGAGATGCAGTGCCAACATATATGAGATATTTGTGTATTATTTGTGCATCACTATAGGGTACATAACAGGGCCGGTCCCGGGGGGGGGGGGGGGGGGGGGGCGAGAGGGGCGGCTGCCCCGTGCCCATAAAATTTAGGGTCCCCTCTCAGGTACGTGTAAGTAGGCTTAGTTATGTGTATGCAAAAAAATAAAAACATTAATTAGCTTCAAGATTTATAGAGAGCTGATCGTGCCTGCCGCACGATAAAACATTAATTAGCTTAAGAAGGCTGTGGCGTAGGTGCTTAGCAATTGGGCCCAAAGGCTTCCGCTCTTTTTCTTTTTTTTTTTTTTTTTGCACACAATCAACTTCCTCATATATTCACCAAAACCATCCACATACACAGTACATAGATCGAAGGAAACGAAGAACATACACACGAGGAGGAGGATCCAGAGCAACGCCGAGATCCACGGCATCACCGGCTGCGAGGAAGACGAAGACCGGCACCACCACCTTGCCTGAGCCTGGGCAGATTTAAGCCCTTGAAAGACGTCGCCGTGAACGTCCGCCGCGCCGCGGCGGAACCCAAGTCGATGAACGAGCGGGGCAGGCGTCCCCCGGCTCTTCCACGCCGCTTTTCCGCGGCCATCGTCGTCGTCGAAGCCGCCGGAAGCCGCGATCTTGACCAGCTCCAGCAGAAACGCATCTCCAGCGCCGCCGCACCACGGCCGCTGGAGAAGGGGGCCCCCACACCGCAGATCCGCAGATCCGCGAGCAGGGACAGGACGGCCACCACTCGACGGAGCGCCACCGGAGCTCCATCGCCGGAGGGGAGGGTCGCCGCCACCAAAACCACCAGCCGCACCACCGCCTCCTCAGCGCCGCCGGCAGGAAACTGCTCGTCCCTACTCTATGTACACGAAGAGGACGGGGATCCCCCACCCACCCGCCGCCGGAGCGGCCGGGGGGAGAGAGATCCCGTGCCCCGCGACGGCGAGAGTGGCGGCGACTAGAAGGGTCCAGAAAATCGCCCTTCGCTCTACTGTAGAGGAAGGGGAGGGGAACGTACGGGCCCTGCACATCCTGTACGTCGCGACATCACATATAACTTTCGATCCCATCGGCTGTTCGTTTTTTTCTCGACTAAACGGATCGGCTGAAAACTGGAAAACGCATCCGACGCCGCCTACATCGGCCGCCGCTCAGCGCAGCCGGCAGCTCGGTGAATGTCGTGATTCGTTGTCGTATTGCGGATCGGCGATCGCCGAAGGTGCCGCGCCGTCGGCAGGTATTTGATTAATTTTGCTCCTCTAGTTCTCTACTATATATATATGTGTTTCTACCCTAGTTTAGTTACTACCAGGGAGTGCGAAAAGAAAATGGATATACCAAGAGAACATGAAAATAAATTGATAGACTCGCAAAGAGGATCTCTTCACAAATTTTTGAACAATATCACGAGCACTTCAACAAAATCAAAAGAATTGGCGCTAGTTCTTGCGAGGAACAAAGTAATGTTAATCTGGAAAATGAGATCCATATGGAAAACAATGTTGATTTCAACGCGGATCATAACAGTGTGAGTGATAATGAGCACGTAAAAATTAGTGTATCATTTCTCTCGCTATATTTCTGTTTCACTAACATATACTAAGGGCCCCAAATTCTAGTCTCGTCCCGGCCCCCGGGCCCCCAAAATCACAGGACCGGCCCTATTTGCATACTTTTGCATTTGTATACGCATATGCAAATAATTAATAATTCCAATTTGAATGTAAACTATGTATTTAAAATGCAAATTTGAATAATTGTCTATGGCACAAGCAACTAGAACTTACTTTACGTGTCTCCATGACACCGATTTGTCCTCTCCAACTCCAATGCACGGCACGGGCCTATTTGTTAGTATATCTCAATAGATTAGCTTGTCCTCGGGAAATTTTCATTTTCTGGTCGACAATCCCTGAAATTTCTGGTCGACAATCCATTGAATTTCTGCGCTTCCCTTTCATCATAACAAAAACGTAGAACAGTTTTTTTTTTCTCTCAAGAAAATCGTACTTCCCGCGCTTTCTTCAGTCTCCAATGGAAAAAATATCCCTACGAAAAGAAACCTTGACAAGGGTGAACGACGACGACCATGGCGAGATGAGTAGTCTGTTTGTTAACATTCTGTTGGTATACTAGTCAATTACAAGTAGGGGCTAGGTTACATTGTGAGATGATCGGGGAACTTGTTGGTGGAACCAAGGACTCTGCCACCGACGTCGGGGAAGAACTCTTGCCCTGGCAGCGGCCCCACCGTGCCGTCGCCGCCCACCTCCACCGGGTACCTCATCAGGTGCCCCTGCATCTGCATCTTCCCCACCTCCTCCCCCTCGTACACGTACCTTTCCCAGTTCTCCCGAGCCACCCGGTTCACCATCCTCACGCACTCCGGCGACTCCGGCGCCTCCATCTCCGGCATAGCCAGCCCACCAAGGTGCTCCTCCCATAGCGACATCCTGTACGCGTGTACCTGCCCCCGTGGCCGCCGGCCGCCGGCGCCGGTGTGATGCGGCTGGTGCGCGCCGACGGCGATCTCCGTGTCGCAGGAGCCGGAGAGAGAGCGCTGGTTGATGTTGGCGGAGCCGAGGAGCACGTACTCGTCGTCCACGATCATCCCCTTTGAGTGCACATACACCATGAATCGCCCGTGCCTCCGCGCCCCCGTCGCCTGCGTTCGTCCATCCAGCGGCGGCGACGCCTGTTCGCGGTTGCCGAGACAGTAGAAGTTGAGGTAGTCCTGCGGGTGCGCTCTGCCGTCAAGCCCCGCCGCCGCGATCGCGTCCACCACCACCTCGTACATCATCCGCATCGTCTGCACCTGCCAGAACAGGGCCTCCTGCGCTGGAGCAGACCCCGGCGGCCCCTCCGCCGCCGGCCACATCGGCAACACCACGTACGCCGCGAACGGCTCGCCAGCCATGATCTTGCTCGCCGTCTTCAGCGCGATCTCCATGGGCACCAGGTTGCCGGAGCCAGGGTGCCGGTACGACCGCGGCCAACCGTACGACGACCCCACGAAGCGCTCCGTCTCAATGTACACGAACCGGTCTGCGGCGCGGACCGCCACGACGTACGCCGCGTGGATGCTCTGCTCCACGACCAGGCTCTTGTCGCAGAGCAGGTGTCGCGCCGCCATCTCCTCCGTCTCCCAGGAGCGCGGGAACCCCTTCACTGACCCGGAGTCCACCGACCGGAACACCTGCGCGTGCCAGATGCGGGGGTCGTCCTCCGGCAGGATGCGTAGGGCGTCGGCAGTGGCTCCGGCAGCAGTGCTGAGGATCCAGGGGGTGCGTTCAAGCTTGATCAGGGTGTCGTCTTTCCAATGCTTGTGCATGGTGGTCGCCTTTCGCCACCGCTGCTCGAAGTTCTTTAGGACGTCGTACGCGGCGGCGCCGTCGATGCGGCAGTGCATGTCGTGCCATGGCTGCCGCGGCCCGTCCACTGCGGCCGCATCCCCAAGGGTGGGGTTGTGGAGGTCACCACGAAAGACGGTGTCGAGGTCGCTGAAGATCCTGTGGGCTGGAGTGTCGTAGCGGCCGGCGGCCAGGTCGAGTCCACCTAGGAAGGCCGTAATCCTGCGGGTGGCCTCGGACGCCGGCGTGTCGACGAGGATGGACTTCTGGTTGTGCGCGTACGGCGTGCCCACCACCTGCACGCTGGAGACGTGGCAGTAATCAGCGCACACATTCAAGCTACATTTCGCTGGCATTTAGGTACATTTTATCCGTTTATCTTATGTCTATTATAATTTCTAGCTTTCTACTTTCTGTTTTAGTTCCTTGTACATGAATAATTACTGGGTTCTCGCATACGCTTTTATATCTGACTTAGGTATAATTGAGCACACTTAGTCCTTTATCCTACACATGACAGCAAAACATAAGAAAAAATGGATCGAATGCTGGTGGGTCAGGAAATGGTGATGAAACAACTGAAAGCCTGAAAGGATTAGGAAGCTTGTAGAGTTGTAGTGAAGATGAAAGCGTACACTGGGTAGATATTATGATGATGGATATGTCGAACTCCTTTTTTGTTTCTATCGTTGGCGCGGCCCTTTGTTCTGCTTATGTGTCTGCCTCACATACTTGTAAATATTTGCAAATTGTCGTTTGGACTGTAGTCTCGCTAGCAGTAGCAGCGACGAGTTAGAGACCCTGTTTTACTTCTACTTTGCACCTGGATGTTGGCCTACTGTTTCTGTTATCTCTGGATAATGGAAATCGATACCCCTTTGGGTTTTGCACCGAAATTTGACACGGTCGTGCGTGACATCGTCAGGTACGTGCATGATTTTTTTCGGATTTTTTTGAAAAGTTTTCAATTTGTTCTATTTTTTTGAACATACCGGGAGCATGTGCTCCCGGGAGCCAAAACGCCTTCCTCAGATATAAGATCTTATTCAGTGTAATGCTTATAATCTAATGCCATCTACTCTCTTGAGAGGAAGCACTTTTCCCCTCTTTAACTTTTTTTTAAATATATCATTTTCAATTTGGTAATATCTAGAAACTTCTAATGATATATTCAAAGGTAGGTATTAAAAGACGCTAAAATGGACCAAAGCACATACACTATAATTTTTTTGAGGGCCATAAATATATATATGCAGAGTCATGAGATAATGTGTCGAAGATATAAACCGTTGATGATGTAACTTTTTTGTAAGGTGTTATTTATATTTGATGGAAACATGTTTGCAACAACATGTGTTAAATTGCGTCATACGTAAAGTTTTACCTTACTATTTAGAAAGAATATCATTTGATTAATTTTGATAAGAGTAATACAAATTTTTACTACATATATTGGTGCACTGCTAACGAGTGCCACACATTAGTTCAATTTTTCTTCGGTGGAGTTTAGTATGGTCAATTCATTGAGATCCATGTAACTAATCATGCACTTACACCCATCGTCGTAGAAGAAGTGACTTCACAAGATTATGCAGGTTAGGTATGAAATCAATTAATCTTCCAAACCAATTAAACCAGGAAGCTAAAATACGAAATGCAATTCTCGGGTGAGGGAGAAGAAATCTTCAGCAAGGTTTCACACAATATCTTACAAAACTATAATGCTTACTTACTTCTGGCATGTAGAAGTAAATATGTTGTTGTGAGAGAGTGTAGGAATGTCAATTTGTGGTGTAATGTCCTGGCTAGTTCGTTTGCATTCTTGTAAAAATAAATCATTAAAACTGATATCTTGAATAAGCATACAATTCAAGAGTTTCTATGTGAAATTTGTATATTTGCAACGTTTTAAAAAAGTATCAATGCGGGGAAATGGATGAAAATGGTAAAAAAGAAAGTCTAAAATTACATAAAAATGCCTCGAGACTTTTGTTGGGATAGGATGCTATTGGATTGTCAACATAGGATTCTTCTTTCCACATTATATCTATATTTAATCTATGTCACATGAAAACCAATTGATAGCTCATGAAAATATGATATATTTTTAAAGCATAACAAAAATATATGGTATCTTAGCTTGCCTTTTGCTTGGCCATATTGAGCTTGCCTCTGGGGTAGCGATGTGAGAGCACACAAATCACCGAGGAGTGCTTGAAGAACTTCTTTGTTTCTTCGCCGCTAGTTTGTGTCGTGCCTCCCTGAATAAAATAAATTAACATACGAATAAACCTTAATTGTGTTCTACTTCACCGTGCTTAGGGCTAATGGAGTATGTGATCTGAATCATGACGGTTGAGCTCTCCCACTAGTCATATAATTTTCGTCACATTATATACAAACATCTATTCATAGAAAAATCACATGCACTCTATGATGCTTGCCTTTATACTATTTATGCTGAACTATAAATGCATAATCCTTCATTCCCCCATCAGTTTGAGCTATTATGAATTGGTTCGGTGTGTGTAGTTATACATTGTATCAGAAACAAGATGTCTATGAGTTCAAGACCCGGTTGGCGCAATTTAAACTAAAACTGCAAAGTATAAATTCGGTGCAGTTCTACAATTTAAAGGGACCATGTGCTCGTCGAATATATGGACTTACATAGAGGTTGTGGTTCACGTACAGATACTCTAGGTCAATTCAAATGTGACATATTCAACTGATTTTACCTAATCTATACTACTATTAAAAGAGCAAACTTGTGTTGATACATTAAATCTGAGTCCTTCAATATTTGGCCAACGGTCCAGATCGCTCCAATGTTTGACAACTCAACACAAATCCACTTTTGCCCGTTTTACCCTCCCACCAAATCACATAATACTGCTAATGCCACACAGCTTTTCGTTTCGTGATAATTACGTGGATTTTGCCACTGCCTAAAAGAAAACGAAATACGACCGGATGGATGCCACGATCTCTCCCGTAATACTCGCGATCCCCTCTTTTGGCCATCTTTTCCCATTCATCTTCCTCGCCGGCGCCGCTCAATGTCTCCTTACGGCAGCCCCAGCCAACGTACTTGTACCTTTCCTGGCACAACTGCCAACTCCAACAGCCATCGTCCTAGACCAAGTGCCGCACGTCCTTGCCCATGCCGTAGTTGCGCCGGGATACCTAGAAATAGTTCCTCCAAGCACCAGCATGCCACCGTCGCCTGTACAGCCTACCTGACGGCGGCAAGCTGGAGCAATCGAGGACGCCCGTGGAACCGCAAGCGGATTGGCAGCTTGCTCGTATGCCATGGCAGCTTCGTACCCTTGCTTCGTGTGGAGCATGGCGAGGGAACAGAGGCGAGCTGAGCGTGGAGGCGGCGAGCCCATCGTCGCATGCTGAATACGCCTCCTTGCAGGCGGCAAGCTGACATTCGGCGGGGAAGCCGAGGACGGCAGTGGAACCACAAGCGGTGTAGCCGAGTTGCTCGAGGCCATAGCCATACCAGCTTCCTTTTCCTTTAGTCACGTGAGCATGGCCAGGCGATGGAGGCCAGCTGATCGCGGAGCCGTCGTGTCCATGCAGGGAAGGAGGTACGTACAGCAGTTCGTATTACCATGGTATTTCCTGTTTTGTTTTTTCTTACAAATCACCGTCCGGCCGGACCAAACTGATTAGTGATGATATGAACGTAATAAAAAACTTTGTTTTAGATGAAAAGAAAAAAACGATAGATAGAGGAGACAAAATAGTTGGATGTAATGGTTTAGACGGAAGGTCAAGCTGACATGCATACACCATGAAAACACGATGATCTCCCCTCAGGTTCGTAGAGAAGGTGTTCTTTATAATGATATATGAATACAAGATACAATGGTTTATGTTAGCACTAATCTTGAAGCAACCAAACAGAATGAATGGTGTGAGATAAGACAGAGACCCAACCGAGGTTGTAGACTTACTTTTTCGATCAAATCGATCGAACCTTAGGAGCACTAACGGTGGAGAATAAGTGAGGCCGTGGGGGCGCTCGGAGAAAGCTCACGGTGGAGGACCGGGTAGGCGCGTTGTAGAGGTTTCTCATCAACCGATGCGTGATGCGGGGTAGAGAGGAAGGGTGGTAGCTGCACGCGATGTGGAGTAGGGGAGGCTACGACCATGCACTGGTAGAGCGAGCGATACGGCGGCAGCGCGCGAGGCGGAGTAGGGAGTCTGGCGGAATTTGCGCGTGAGGTGAGAACAGGGAAGTCGACGGCGGATGGCCGCAACGTGGAGCATGAGGCCGGCGGTGGCATCGCACGATGTGGATCTGGGTGATATTTTCAAACATTTCTGTGTAGCCGGCATCCCCTCGCTGTCCTGAAGGTCTGATCAAAGCTCAAGGGGTACGCGGTCGTCGAGATTTTGCGATGAGCAGTCCACGACCGTACACTTCTACGCTCCTGCGCCGACGTGATACCGCAAGTGCTCCTCCTTCCTTGCCCGCAGGTGTAGCTTCATCGAGCACCACATGAATCCCACTGGGCTGAGGGTATTTTTCGCAAGAGTAGGATTGAGGATGACAACAACTCGATGCCTTCTCCATGTGCTCTTTATCTTTCCCTCTACATCCAGGTGATAATGCCCGAGGCGGTGTCGCGCCGAAGATCATGCTGAAAGATACAAGTGTGATAGTGAGGTTATGACATAATTTGTGCTGAGAATACGCCCAAAAAGCACCACTTCATCGTGGGGCACCCGTTCTGTTTGCTTTTATGTCAATTTTGTGTGCTCTATGATAATACATAACAATGGTTCTCTTTTGGATATAAATTCGGGAACCGATGCAAAAGTGCAAGTGCAAAACTGCAAAAGAAGTAATACATGTAGATCCTATTATGCTTTTACTACTTATAAAGACGTGCGTTGCACGTACATGCCAACTAGTTATGTAAATTAGACAAATGGTGGCCCCTAATTTACCAGTATTCAGAATTGTTTGGTATTTTGATCGGTGGTGTCAGAAAGTTACTCTTGAATTCGACTCAAACCCAGTCAAAGTATTTGAGTAAAGTTGACAAAATTATGAATTATGATTGACTTCACGTGTCAATCCTGACGAAGATCCAGTTATTTTGCAATAAGTGAATTTTCCCAATTTTGACGAAAACTGGAACGAGAATTATGTCTGAATTGATTAGCGAGTAGCGACCTGAATTATCTGATCTTACCGTGGTATGCCGGAATAAGCTGTGATGTGGAGCGCCGTGGTGTTCGGAGACGAGTAGGCAGACGCGGACGCCCTCCTGCGACTTGTACTTGAGCAGCTCCCCAAGCGTCATGCCCTCCACCGCCACGCCGGCCAGTGCCCGCACCTCCGCCGCCTTCTCCGCCATCGCCGGCGACATCTCCTCCCGGAGCAACCTCACCCTCGCGCCCACTGCCCACCCCGTCACGTACACCAGCTTCTGCGCCCCCAGAACCGCCATGCACACGTCCTCCCAGCACCGCCCACGCTCGTGCGTGTACGGCACCTCGACCGGCACGTGCGCGTCCTGGTACAGCTTCACCTCGCACCCACGCCGCTCCGGGAAGTACGCCCGCACGCCGTGGTGCCGCCGGGAGTACAACGTCGCTGGCGTGAAGGTGACGGAGACGCGGATGGCGGAGCCGGGTTTCGGCGGGCCGCGTCCGTCGGGGCGGAGCAGCTCGAGCCACGCGTCCACGATGGGCTCACCGTCGAGGAGGGTGGCGGCCGGGATGTGGGCAACGCCCATGAGGTCGGAGCCGAGGGGGTCAGAGTCCCGAACCTGGAAGACGAGCCACGAGGCCTCGTGGGCGAGCGGGACGCGGACGCGCGCCGACCAGTCCGGGTCCTCGGTGTTGCGGAAGACGTGGGTGCGGGCGAGCGTGGTGTGCGGCGGCGACAACGCGACGACGGCGTAGGGGTCGGATGTCGGGAGGATGCGGTGGCCGTGGGGCTGGCGGCGGTGGAGGGGGCTGTCGGCGTCGGTTTCGACGTCTCCCGAGACGAAGCGGGTGGCGAGGCGGCGTCGGCGGCTGCGGCGGACGCAGAGGCGGCGGAGGAGGGTGGAGAGGACGTCCATGTTGGGGAGGCCGCGCGCCTCGTGGATGGTCACGTGGAGGTCGCCGTGGAGGAGGACGAGCGGCTCGTCGTCGCCGACCGTGGACGACATGGCCGGCCGGCGCGTACGTCTGCGTCTGATCGATCGTCCGGGCAGTTCGGTTACGCTCCAGTGCTTTATGAACCAGGAAGCGATCAAAGGGCAGGAGTTACGCCACACTGACAGAGCTGGGCCAGTAGCACAGTCTGCCGTGCGTGGAGCCCAGACGTCAGTGCGTGAGCAGTGTGTGGGCCAGCGAGGTTGGATGAGCTTCACACGCATGCATGTGTGAATGTGTTTGTTTGCGGAGGCGGGAATGCGATTCTTTGGCTTGGGTTTAGGTTGATGCTTATGCTGCTCCTGTACTCCACCTCCACGTCCCCACTGACTAACCACGAATATCAGTAGTCAGTAATAAGTACCATTCCTGCTAATTTCCATTTTGATCGAAAAGAATAAGTATACCATTCTGATCATTCTCTAACGAGCCAATGGAGCTTTACGAATTAAATCGGTGCTTGTGAGGATAAGAGCCCGCGGGCTATATGAGACATATTCTATGAGCATTCTCCTATGTTGTAAATGAGCAAATTAACTTGACTCGTAAGTTTTGTCCTACAATTTGATTTTCAAATACTTGGAGATTTCTTGGTTATCTTGTGTTCGTTACATGTGCTTTTTCCTGTTTCGAGGATTTCTTTATGAATCCTTTTCCAAAAGGGCACTTTCAGTTGCCAATTTCCCCAAGTTTCGGGTAAAACCAGTTTCGAAGGCATCAGTGGTCTTAACTACCGAGAATGACCAATAGTTTATAGCCGGGAATGATAGTTTTATCAGTTTTTACGGGGGCTCTCGATTACATAAACAATGAAGTCCATTTGGAAAAGCCGATGTCCGATGAGGTTATAATTTTTTCATGGCTTGTCCTATTAGTCGGGTACACACAAAAACATTATAACTCTAGCAAATGATTATCATGTCTTTGATGTCAGCTACCGGTGGAAGAAACCGTTGTTCACTTACTGTAAAGTATTCACATAAGCGAACTTTTTAAAGTCGATTTATTCTTACTAGTTCATGGTATAAATGGATTAACATTTGGCATAGATATACCCCCGATCACTTTCAATAAGTTGTATGTTTGCAAAAGCCCGCAATGCCTGCATATAGGCATCATAGATTATGCGCGTTATCCAATAGTAACCATTGACTTGTGGCTCCATAAACAACATTTTACTTTCGGGTAATCATACAAGACAGAAAAGTCACCATAGCAGTATTACTCATATAGCCCCAATAGTTTTGTGTGTTACCTTGTTGTTAAAACTGTACACATCCTCGACTCACAATCACAAGTTCACACCCCATCATATAGTACTAATCCAATAGAATGTGTCTAAGTTATCCAATATAAGGTGAGAAAAGATACAAGTTTTTTCTTTGTTTGCACCTTGGAGCTTGTGCAAGTATAGTTGGTTCATACAGATACAACATTGTGCACTCTCTCCCTTCAGTTTTATATGTCACATCGTCACATAAAAAGAAAAGAACATACATGCATATTTCAAAGAACAATCCACCTAAAGAAGAAAACAGAGAACACGACTGGCTCAAACATGGACTCATCCTTGTAATTTTATCTATTATGCCTACATTGTACTTAATTAATGCTAATCATTAATACGAGCTTCACTCGGTGTTTTCCTCATTAAGCTCACCTAACATACATGGAGTATACACAAATGACTCATATATTCCATTTGTGTAGGCAAGGTGGTACATTTTGGGACGTGAGTTGCCCAGATATTGAACCTTTGAGTTATTCAAATGATAGGCCACCACTCCGAAGACATCAGTCAAATAGACAACTTCCTTGTAAGGATGGAATCTAAGAATGTCAAAATAGTCATTGTGTTTCTTTGCTCCACGTTTAATTGTAAGAATGCTATCATTATCAGAGTCCCACTCAAATCTATTTTTCGGTAGAGTTTTAGTAGGAGCATCTTCGTCGGCATCAGACACATCATGTACCATCCAAGGTGGATCCATCGGGCCACTATATTTTTTTAGGTGTTGGGCTTAGGGTAAAAGGTCATCTTGATACTTTAGGATCCATTCCATCCGGGCACTTGACTCATCTAGAATCCAAATCTGTAATAGTTGAGGGCTTGAGGCTCTTCAACTATTCCAAAGTACACCATTTTTTGTGATCTCCCTAGATATGGTATTACACATCTCTTGTTGTTGGCGTACAATGGCGCTCTAATCACTTGGTATGTACTGTTAAATAACGAAAGCCTGAAAATTTGGCTCATATGATATATTATTTCCGTATTTGTTTAAATTCATATAAAAATATTTACATTATAGTAACAAAACAAGAAAATATATGTAATTATGATTCACCCTAACGAAATCATATAAAGTATTAACTAATTGAAACTCTAGCATCTAACTGGACGGTGCTAACAAATGAAGAAAAAATACATGTTGTCAAATTTGATTACGTATGTTCCACAAACAAGGTTGTGTGACCATTTTCTACTCCTATTTACCCATCTTTCTAATTTCTTTGTAGGAGCTAGTTAACTTGTGATTATGCCTCTCGATACACTTATAGATATAGGGATAGGACAGGTTTTCCTAAATATTACTCAAATGTAAGCTAGTCATACTAACTAAAACAGTGAGGTGCATGAAACAATAGCCACTAACGTTTTAACATACAAAATAACAGTTATACCATAAGTTAGCTGATTTTAGTGTTCCATGGCTAAGACGTGAGTGTTCGAGTTACTTCAGAGAGAGATTGTAATAACATAGTGCAGCGACAGACAGGATCGAACGCAAGGTACATACCACACGCGCCCTCACGCTGGGGACGACGCGTCGCCGGGTTGCAGACGCAGAGCTCGTCGCTCGACATCTCGCAGAGGAGCAGGCCGTTGCTGTGGTCCAGCACCGACCACCAAAACCGCCTGCGGTTGTCGTCGGGCAGGAAGTCGAGCATGGGGTCGACGATCGGCCTGGGGGCAGGGGCGGGTGAAGAGGTGCGGCCGGCTGTGGTCGATGTAGTTGATGAATTAGCCATGCACCTTGCTGTATGTCCTCCGGCGCGGCCAGGCCGCGGTGAGCAGGCTACATGCAGGCAGTAAGCGGCTGACCCCTGTCGTCAACATGGCCATGGGTGGACTGAGGGCGGCGGTGCATCCGGAAGGATCAAATATTGAGCTGTCTGTAGTCTGTACGTGGGGGCTCGATCGGTCTAAGTGTGTTAGATCACTTGAGAACCTTGTCATGAAGGAGAAAGTACTGAGATGACTCTTCAGATTCATGGATGGCTTAATGTCGTAAATAACAAGTCCCTTCGGGGACATCCGATAAAATTGGAACGATAAAGAGAATGTCGTAAATAACAAGATTTGTTTTTAGGGAATAACAAGAATCTTAACGAAATCACCTGGTAGCGTCTCCGTTAGAAGGGTAGTGTATTGACTATCTTTTCGTTTTTTTGAGGGGAGGCAGGGTATCGACTATCGAGAACTGCAAGTTATCTTGGGCTTCAGTTCAGCCTTGTGGGCTTCTCAGCGGCAGGCGTGATATACTCTCCTGTTCAGCTTGCATCAGAAGGCAGAGAGCGAGATGAGCACCCACCCCAGCGGCTCCAGATCGCCGGCGGCGACGGCGCCGCCGCTGGAAGACGAGAACCTGCTCTCCGAGATCCTCCTCCGCCTTCCCCCGGATCCCTCCTCCCTCCCGCGCGCATCCGCGGTCTGCAACCGCTGGCGCCAACTCGTCTCCGACCCCCGCTTCTTTCGCCGCTTCCGACTCCGCCACCGCCGCTGCCCTCCCCTCCTCGGCTTCATCGACCAGTATTTCGGCTGCATCCGCTTCGAACCAACTCTGGAGGCCCCCAATCGTGTCACGCTCGGGTGCTTCGCCTTAGACCAAACCCGCGGCGACCGCTTCCGGTCCCTCGGATGCCGCCATGGCCTCGTGCTAATATTGGACCTGAAGCGGAAACAAGTTTTGGTTTGGGACCCCGTCACCGGCGACCAGTACCGTATCGCCCTCCCCCGACGGTTCGATGCGGATGACCCTCATGCCAACGGGGCGGTGCTTCGCGCTGCCGGAGACGTCCACTTCCAGGTCGTCTTGGTAGTGGCAGCCAGCGACGACGAAGTGCTGGCCTGTGTTTACTCGTCTGAAACCGGTCTATGGGGTAATCTCATCTCAACACCGGTCCCCTTCAATGTTTCCCCCAGCAAATACGATGATGTTGTGTCTAAAACGCCTGCTATTCTCGTTGGGGATTCCCTTTATTGGACTATGATTGGGGAGGTTTCTGGAATTCTCGAGTTTGATTTGGAGAGACAGAGCCTAGCTGTGATACCATTGCCAATGGAGAAGGTGCATGATTGTTACGTAGTAACGGTTATGCGGACAGATGGTGGTGGGCTTGGTTTCCTCCTTGTGTCCAGAGAGGACGTCAGCGCCCAATTATGGAAGAGGAAGGCAGATCGTGACGGTGTTGATTCATGGGAGCTACGAAGAACTATTGAACTGGACAAGCTACTTTCCCTAAAATCATTGGAGGAGGGAAGGGACCTATTTATTTTAGGGTTTGCTGAGTGCAATAATGTGGTGTTCTTGTGGACATCTAACGAACTCTTCACAGTCCAGCTTGAGTCGTTCCATGTCAAGAACGTTCTCCAAACCAACAGCTTGGGTTGTTGTCAACCATTCGAAAGTGTCTACGATGCAGGTAATAGCATGCCTTTACACTATGGGTGTAACAAGACCAATTTTTTGTGTGTCAAGCTAACAATTTTCAAGTAGTGTCGTATCAACTATTTCTATTGCTGCTAGATCAGTTGCTCTGTACTACTTACTCAATACTCTGAGTTATTAGTATTGTTGGACAATCTTGAAAAACAATATTCCTATGATTTTACTTTCAGTTTTGTAGTTTTGTGGATGATGTTTCTACTGATATAGACGGTTTGGCTAGACATTTTGTGGCATATCCCTTTTCAGTCTAATTACCCACTACCACTAGCATATTAAATGTAGCTATGCTTTGTGTTGGTCTAAGTTACATGCAGGTATGTAGCAGTGTCAAGTAACATTTATTTTTTTACCGAAGGAAGTATTAATTAATAAGATGGTATATGATGCATTGCAGTGCAAAGGAATTTCTTTAGTTGGCACATTTGTGCTTTTGTACTTCGTGAGACCCCTTATCATGTCCATGATAATGAAGAATATTCAAATGATTTGGTAAGCTAGATGGTTCTACTGGTCACGTATCATTTGCCTCTAAGGGAGATATTTGAACCACTGGTCTCCTAGCCTTTACTGATACCAGATGGCCACAGAATACGGTAACAATAGAAGTTGAAAGTGCACCATTCACTACAAATTACTGACTGGACCTTCAAAAAACAAATTACTGACTGATATCTCTGTTCCTATTGCTGTATTTTTGCAACAATTCTGAAATGATTCAACTTTGGTTTTTTGGTGCCATTTTTACAATCTGAAGTTAGTATTTACTGTTTGAGTCATAAACATTTGTGAGATTGTATAGATTTAACAGGTTTTCCATAAATGCAGAGTGCATATTGGTTTGACTAATGACATGAATTGCTCCACAGGTACCTAGAAATATATTTTGGTTGCCGAGATGGAGGAAAGGGAAAGTTCGCTGTTGGTTCTTCTCGTTTTGGTAACTTCACGTGGAGGTCGACCATCTACATAGCATGCTCTGGTCAACTGGGAAGTGGACTTGTAGCAGAACCTTTTAATTTGCCAACTTCGTCCCACTATCTAATTCTGGAGACAATTAGCCAGCACGATTAAGTAGTACTTAGCTTGTGGTTCATTTGTTTTAAGCTTTCGAAGCAAGCTTCCTGCCAGATGATCTTAGTTACATTTGTGTGTATGTATATATGTCTTTTATCTTCTCACTGTTTGACTATGTTCCAAGTTGTACTAGGTTGAGTGTCGTGGTGGGAATCACGCAGATGCCACGGGGTGGCTTATTCTGGGGCCGAACGGGTGCTTGCGGATTTCGGGGAGGGATTGCGCGATGGCATCGCACACGAAGAACACACGAGGAACACGAAGAACACCGCAAGAACAAGAACGAACAAACAAGAACAAGTAAAACCAAGAACAACAAAGAACACCACGATGTACCCTGCTTCGGGGCCCTCGTGAGGAGGTAAAACCCCTACTGCAGCACTAGCCTACTTGTTGTATTCTCCTCTTTGTATATGGTGGGTTACAAGTGCTCCTTGAGCTGTGCTGTTCATCCATGGAGGAAGATTCCAGGAAGAAGAAGGGGTGAAGGGAGGAAGAAGAGCCCAGGGGGCTGTGCGCGTATGCGCCTCCTTCCTTCCTGCTCTCCCCTGGTGATCCTTATATCAAGGGAACCCAGGGACAATGAGTGGATGAGGAGGCTCCATGCACTGTAGCACAGTTGACTCCTTTGTCTCTAGCTCTTGTCTCCGGCATCTCCGGGAGATGCCGTCCTCGCCTTTGTCTTTTAGCCATTGTCTTGAGAATCTCCACGTCCTCTTCTTATCCTCTCCCGAAGATATTTATGATGATTCGGATAAGGATGTCCGGCATCAGCGGAGATGACCCGGTTGAAATAAAGTCGGTGTAGATGATTCGGTTGAAGTTGCTTTGATCTGCCCGAGATTAGCCATCCGGCCTGCTCCCGAGTTAGAACCGGCCTCAGCCTTGAGACTTGAGGCGCTGACTAGCCCACCGATGACAATATGCCGGACGGCCCGATTCGAATGAAGCGAACATGTCCCAGCTAGCCGAATTGAAGGAGATTCGGTCTGCTTTGATCAACCAAACCTCGGCCTGCTCCTGAATAATTGAGTCTTGGCCCTCTCCTAGTAACCGAGCCGTGGCCTGCTATGAGCCTCGGAGGCCTCGGCACGATCCGGGGTACTGGAAGAGTTGTTCAAGGAAGATTCGGTTCCACCTGGAACTGGCGTAGCTATTTTATATCGGAACTGGCGATCCAGTGCTAACCGAGTTAAATGGTCCGGTCCGCTCCCTTTGCTCGTACGTGGTCGCGATGCACCAGCGCACAGCCCAACCGAGGCCCACCTTGAGCCGGTCAACTGAAGCATGGAGATAGCGGCCCAAACCGAATCTTGGCCCACCCGAGTTAAACGGGCCTCGGTCCAGCCGATCCGGCTAACTCCAGTCCAGTCCGAAGCTGGTGAACTCGGATTAACCCGAGACAAGGGATCTGGGGCATCTCAGCCCAACAAGACCCGGAGGGCAGCTTCGGCCCACCCAGCTCAGTGGAGCACTGGCTTGATTCGGTCCACTAACCTGGGAAGAATTGTCCAGGCGAGGCAAGAAACGGCCCGAGGCAGCGATGCTAGCTCCTCGGCGCAGCTTAGCCGCTGTGCATGCCGGCCCTTTTCCCGGTAAGTTTATTCGGTTAACCGAGGTTAGTTGATTCGGGTAAACAAGACTCGGACAGCCCAGACGTGATTTTCTTCCTCTTCTGCTATTCCTTGCTTTTATTTCTTTTATCACACCACAAAAATCATCAACTCTGGGGTACCCGGGATTACATCCCCGACAGTAGTCCCCGAGGCTGTGTGGGACTCGCAGAGTCGCGCACAGACTTAAAAATAAAACATGTATCACAGAGTTGATGCCAACAACAGCCATCACCAACAAATAATTTCAAGCTGCCCGCATAGGCATGTGTACTCCGGTCGTCTAGCCATGCCCTCCAGGCCAAGTGTGACATCCGGTTGAACGAGCTCACCCGAATCAACAACGAGATGGACAGTTTGCACTGGAAATGTGCTGGCTGCATGGGCATGGCCACACACAGATGTCTCTGCCGACATTGGGCAATTTGGCATACTGCCTGCATGGCCACCATTGTCTGTCGGTTGCTAGCCCTCCTGGCCTTTATCGAATTGAGATGCCGCCAGCGTCGGTTAGCCCTCCTGGCTTCTACCGAATTGAGATGCCGCCAGCGTCGGTTAACCCTCCTGGCATTTACCGAACTGAGATGCCGCCAGCGTCGGTTAGCCCTCCTGGCATTTACCGAACTGAGATGCCGCCAGCGTCGGTTAGCCCTCCTGGCTTTTACCGAGTTGAGATGCCGCCAGCGTCGGTTAGCCCTCCTGGCTTTTACCGAATTCGGATGCCGCCAGCGTCGGTTAGCCCTCCTGGCTTTTACCGAACTCGGATGTCGCCAGCGTAAGCGGGACCGACATAAACCTGCAAGTATGTATCCCATATGTCTCGTATCTCGGCCCCTCTGGGCATATCACATATGTCTCGGTACCTCGGTCCCTTTGGGCGTATCACATATATCAGTTCTTAGCCACTTCGGGCGTATCACACATGTCTCGGTACCTCGGTCTCTTTGGGCATAACTCATATGTCGGTTCTTAGCCACTTCGGGCGTATACCGACACAGATGTCTCCAGCCACTGCTGGTATGACATATAACCTGCAAAAACATATGCCTCTAGCTAACAAACATAAACAAAGATCTCGTATGTAAATGATGCCATGATACGCTGGCATCCAGAATAAACAGCGATGTGGGATATGGAATGATGTCATGATACTGTGACAAACCGAAATAAACTGCGATCTGGGATGTGGAATGATGCCGTGATACTGTGGCAAGCCGAAATAAACGGCGATCTAGAGAATACCGATAATGCCTTGATAACTTGGGCAATCTGAGATAACCAATATAACCATGATACTTCGGATTACGAGGATAGCTCGGATTACCAATGTGATTCGGATTACCAATGTGATTCGGATTACCAATCGAATCCAGAATTCCAATGTGATTCGGATTAGCAACAGAATCCAGATTTCCAACGTGATTCGGATTACTAACAGCATCCAGATTTCCAATGTGATTCGGATTACCAATACAATCCAGAATTCCAATGTGATTCGGATTACCAACAGAATCCAGATTTCTAATGTGATTCGGATTACCAACAGA
The DNA here is from genome assembly GCA_947311845.1 of Poa pratensis. NCBI lineage: Eukaryota > Viridiplantae > Streptophyta > Magnoliopsida > Poales > Poaceae > Poa > Poa pratensis. The sequence continues at coordinate 34,501,825 of CAMZMU010000095.1, forward strand.
ATCCAGATTTCCAATGTGATTCGGATTACCAACAGCATCCAGATTTCCAATGTGATTCGGATTACCAACAGCATCCAGATTTCCAATGTGATTCGGATTACCAACAGAATCCAGATTTCTAATGTGATTCGGATTACCAACAGAATCCAGATTTCCAATGTGATTCGGATTACCAACAGCATGATCCAAATAACAGCATGATCCGGATAACAGCATGATCCGGTTAACAGCATGATCCCGATAACAACATGATCCAAATAACAGCATGATCCGGTTAACAGCATGATCCAGATAACAGCATGATCCAGATAACAGCATGATCCGGATAACAGCATGATCCAAATAACAGCATGACCCGGATACGACCGTTTTCAGCCAAACCGATTCCACCCTTCAATGTTAGTCCAGCACATATATACACAAAGAATACTTGACGGGAATAACAAATCTACTAACAGGGATCAACTAGCTCCAGCATATACATCATGATCATTCAAAGAGAACAGAAGTCTATCAGAAGCAACGAACTGCAGCACATGTCGGAAAGTGAATCTAGCAGTCTATACTATGCACAAGGAAGCAAGACTGGACTCAACCGAGTCCCTTAGCCAAGACAATTTGCTCCGGGGGGAGATAACTAAGCATGGCAGGAAGGGGCAGTCCCCGAGTAACTTTTAGGATTAACTAACCGGGACCTTTTGTTGATGCTTGTTGATGTAGACAGCGCTAACCTCCGCTCGCTGCTGCAAGCTAAATCGCGGAGGACCATGGCGATGTCAAGTCCCCGCGCTGATGATGAAGATCCCATCCAAAATTTGCCCAGCAAGCACCTCTCCAGCCCCACGGTGGGCGCCAACTGTCGTGGTGGTGTCACGGCAGATGCCATGGGTATGGCTTAAGTGTGGGCTCGCTTGGGCGTTGGGGGAACCGGGGAGGGTTTGCGCGCTTATGAAGCACGCATGAAGATCAAACAAGAACCTCGCAGGAAACAACAAGAACAAAGCAAACCAAGAACAGCCAAGAACACCACGATGTACCCTGCTTCGGGGCCCTCTTGTGGAGGTAACACCCCTACTGCAGCTCTAGCCTACTCTCTTATATCTCAAGTGTTTACAAGTACAGAGCGCTCCTTGAGCTGTATGATGAACAGTGGAGAGAGCTCCAGGTAGAAGATGAAGCTTGGGGGGGAAATGATGCTCACAATGGTCGATCCCTCTCACAGGAGAAGGTGGTGTTGCATATATACAGTAACCGAATTACCCTTTTGCCCCTGGCCGCAGAGGACAATGGCATGGACAAGGAGAACAGGACAAACACTTGCCACTGTCACTCAGCCCAGCTCACCCTCTGTTCTCCACAGGCTTATCTTTCCTCTTTGAGCTTAAGGCAGCGTAGACCACAGTAGCCTACGCACTGCCCCTTTCCCGAATTGGCCGAGTCAGCGCCTAGGGGCCTGTGACCCGGAAAACCTGTGGCAGCACCTTGCTGTCTTCTGAGCCCCGGTCAGTAGCCCGTGACTTTTACTGACATTACTTGGCCCCTGTGCATCATCCGAGTTGCCCTACCCGGGTCCTTCCTGACCGACCCGGATAACTTAGCCGGCTCTTCTTTCCTGGATCCGGTTAAAACTCACCGGATCCCCTTTGGTCTTTTCTTTCACTGGCTTGAAGTAGGACTGACCGAATCGCCTTGAGATCCGACCCGGATAACTTAGCCGGCTCTTCTTTCCTTGATCCGGTTAGACCTTAACTGTTCATAACACATCATCTTTGCCCTACCCGGGGGCAGCCCCCCGACATTGAGTGATTTCGATGCCGATTGTGTGCTTCTGTCCTGTTCTGCGGATGAATGTGTTTGGTGAATTTTTTTACTACCTCCGATCCATATTTGTGGGCACAACTTTGTCTGGATACACATGTATCTAGTCTAAATACTTAACTAGATACATATGAATTTAGACAAATCTATGCCCACTAATATGGATCGGAGGGAGTATATGATTCTTGTGCATATCTATTGATCCAGACAGGGTGTGGCCAATTCTATTCTGGAATCACACCGTACGTGTGGTGTCAACAGCATGCTCGTGCAACTGGCAGCGGCAGTGGTATATGTGATTTTTTTTTTCCTTTGAGATGAGGTGAAGGATCTGATGAGTTGGCTAACATTTGAGATATTATGTGAGTTCAAATTCTAAAGAGTAAAAGGTTTCTACTTATTCGTGGCACAAAGCGAAAAAAAAAAATTGGCTGTAGTGATCACGACAGGAATAAATTTATTAGCGGCAAACTCCTGATTCGTGAGTAACGGGAATATCTGCAGAGTTGTGGTTGGTTTTGTCTGTAACAAGCGATCTACCTGAACTGGTGTGTGAAATATAGCCACGTTTCCCTGAAGCATTTTGCACAAATGGTTAATTAGGTTAGTGGTAGGGGCTGATCGTAGCTCAGGTAAGCTCCCTGAAACTCCTGATTCTCGCAGACACGAAAGTCCACAGGTAACAACTACCGTATCACTTGCATTTGTTATTGTGTGTCTGGGCGTCCCCAACCTCCCACCCCAACTCGCCGTTGGAGGTCATCGCCAATCCCAGGCGGTGATGGCGGTGGATGGGCTTTTCTCCCCGGGTGGCAGCTCTTCGGTGGCGCTGTTTTTAGGCAATGTCGCTGGCCACTAAACCAGAAATGAAAACTGTTACATTGTCCGGCCATACCGCTTGGGACAAGCAATCTAACTTCAATCCATACATCGCCAAAGCGTCCGCAACATTATTACAAACCAAGGGCAATAAGTTATGGAGAAACTAGAAGAAAAATAGCAGAAAACTTAATCTCATGAAACAAGTTCCCATCTGTGGAGAGATCATGATTGCCCGGAGAAGCTTTTGAGAATCAGTTTCAACCTGGACATGAGAGATACCCCCACGTGCTAGCCCATCGAAGGCCGGTTAAACAAGCCAAAGCTTCAGAGGGCAAAGCACCCATTGCATTTTCAACCAGCTCCCGCTCATTCAGTTGGCGTGAGATTGGGCATATAGGGTCCAACTCCAAATTCAATCCGTGAGGCAGGCTGTTATGGGCGATTCTCCAAATGAACTGACAAAATTTTGCTGGACACTCGAGGCGCCAGATCGACTTCAAGCTGACAGAAGCCGATTATAACATCCCAATCCTACAGTTTTGAGAAAGCTCCCCTCCCATATTTTTTTTTGTTGGAAGAAACAGATCTTCAAAATTGACAAGTTGTTCAGTGTTGTCGTGTTGAGCACTTGGACAGGTCTGAATGGCCACCGGTTTTTGATTCAGTGTGAGCTGACAATAAGTAGCAACAGTTTCCTAAAGAAGATGAGTAGAAACAATATACAACATGAGACACCAGTTCCCTTTCCAAAGGCGGCATAACCACAAATCCCAAGTGTGGCCGGTTGATGTCAAGAGACAACAGACAGAAGTTAACTGATTAAGAGATTAGTTTCCACTTCACAGTTGGTCAGAGCATGCCAATTCCCCTTATACATGCATCTAACTCTACGCCAGCATCAGAGCTATCACTATCTTCCTTATCATTAAATAGATCATGAATATGCTCAGATTAAAGCTGCACAGAAACCAGACAAGAGACAAGAGACAGAAGTTAACTGATTAAGAGATTAGTTTCCACTTCACAGTTGGTCAGGGCATGCCAACTCCTCCGAGTTCACTTCATCTTTGACCAGGGAATGATATATAGAGGGTCAATTTCCTTGCGGAGCACATCTTCACAGGACCCATGCAGCATACATAATGAAACAGAAGAACATACATCAAATAATCCTTTTCTGCGTCTCAGCCACTGGAAGTTAACTAGATATCTGCAGAGAAACCAATGCCACCAGTCAAACCGATTTGTAATATTTATTCATGGAAAGCCCGTTAAACTTATCTCACAGTTTATGTATGCTTCAACCAGTATACATTAGCTTCAAATTATCGAAATTGTGCCAAAAGCTCAAAGAGGTTTTGTCATCTCAGCATTATTGGACAAAAGTACAAAAGCAACATTAGAAACAGAGAAGGGCAATAAGAAGACCGTTAATCTATAGTGTCAAACCTTCAACTCTGATTAGCACATTCTCATGTTTGTGGCTACATCTGGTTTCAGTAGAGGCTAAAAGTGGTTCAAATAACTCCACTGAAAATACCAATATTATCAAATATTTTGGAAGTTTCTTTTTTATCATGGGAGTATGAGGGGCTCGTGGAGTAACAGAGCATAAGCATCAGATTTCTAGCTTGTAGGTATATTTATGTATGAGCTAGATAGTCACACTTAAATCAAATTCATGCAGTAGAAGTCTGAAGTAGGGTCGTGCATCATTGTTTTATTACTTTCCACACTATGAAAACAAAACACTAACAACTACTCGTGAAGAAAGCAGTGTTTCACATGTATCTAGTCATGTCATTTTTATCATGCGTTTAGTATAAAGTATTAAAGATCTACAGTGACCAATATAAAAAAAAATAGACTGCACAGGAACCATAACAACATCCAACATGTAGTTTGGATCAGACAGACTACAATGAAGGTTACACGAGTTGGACTAAAATAGAGATACACTCAGATAATATTTAACCAAACCTCCCTTACACTTGCATAATTGTAAATAATAACCGCAAGCGAGCACTAGGTATTACAACGATCCTGAATGAGGAACAATGTGAAATGTTTCCCCGAAATAAGCAATAAAATGAAGTGGCAGGCCCATACGAATAATGGAAGTTTGAAGCCAAATGCTGACGTGTTGTTAGTTATCAATTATTTGCATTGAAGGAACAACAAACAAATTGTCCTCACACTTGACCCATAACCATAGAAAAAAAATCAAATGTACTGAAGCAAACAGCAAAAGTAAAAGAAAATACCCTCAAAGGAAAGGAAAAAATTTCAGTCTGCTACCACCAGCAGATTGTTACCTGCTCAATGAATACTTCACGAGAGCATGTCCATCTGGAAAAATTATATTATGTATTTTGCAGAAGTTCAGCTCCACTGTGTCCACCATCAATGTCCTTGTCTACAAGAATAAGAAGTCAAAGAACCAATGAGATTCCAACAAACAGACAAATAGATACGAGGGGGTGTAAACAGGGGCGTATCTAGTGGGGGTGCCATGGGTGCCATGGCACCCCCTAAAAATTGCACTTTCTTTAATCTGGTAGCAATTAGTCTAATTATATGTGTATTTTATGTGTTAAAAATACTTATACATGATATTTGGACTGTGAAAATTGAGTTTGGCACCCCAGAGATTTAGTCCTACATCCGCCACTGGGTGTAAATGAGATATTTGAATAAACACATAGCTGCAGCAACTCAGTTTTCTGCGACAATGGGAATAGATAAACAAAACAAAGAATTTACCACAACAATATATACTCTTTTTCAGTTTAAACAGTATATACTCGTTTATCTCGAAAACTTGAAGAACATGCACGAGAATTAGCAGATCGGAACGGAATATTGAACTAACATTATTCTTAAGCACGTTCCATTCCATATATGGACTTGATACTTGCAGCAAGACTCTTCTAAGAGAGAAAATTATTTTATAAATATCAATCAAAGTCGTTATCATGGATTCAGTATTACTAGCAAGATCGAAAATAATAAAAGTAGCGAATAAAAGAAATATAACTAGCTTTAAGATTCGGACTGTGCCAATTGAGATACCTATTTGACATTTGAATTGATTCAAGCAAGTTTTTCAAGTAATTGTGTACAATTTCAGAGCATTATGTATCACATCTTGAGAAACATATTTACTGCAGCTATGCACTAATACTACCATTGTGAAATTCTTGAATATATCGACAAGACAGTAAAATGCAGTTCAATTAATATGCAAAAAACTTGCAAATCTCCCACAAAAATATTTTCTGTCAACTATTGTGTTCAGTTTTATACTACATACACCCATAGAAGTCCTAAAATAAACACATAGTGTTTTCAACCCCTAACTCGAACGACACAACTCAACAATCAAATAACCTAGTTTTGTTTTACCTGCAGTGTAGACTCCTTCGAATGGATAATAGCGATAAAAGATGTTGGATTCAAAAAGTTTCTTGAACTGCAATGATTCAAGTTGGATCGAGAATGTGCCGATAGATGTCCAAAGTAACACCATATTATTGTCCTCAGCAAACCCGATTACACTTGGGCAACTATCAGTCTCTGGATTTAGGGAAGGTAGCTTGTCCAGTTCAATACTTCTTTGCAGCACCCATGAACCAACACCATTGCCATCCGTCACTCTCTTCCATAATTGGGCGCAGAAGCCTGTCAGGAAGAGGAAACCAAGGCCACCCCCCTCTGCCAGCACAACCCAAATCTTGCCTTGGCCGGTGGCACCATCATCTAGAGCTGGCATTGGTATTGTAGCAAGGCTCCGCTTAGCCAAATCAAATTGAAGAATGCCTTCTGAATTCCCAGAAAGCAACCAGTAAAGGGAATTCCCAATCATCACAGCAGGCATGCTCACATAAACCATGGTGGGAAAGTCGCAAGAATCGTCGTACGGAAGCTGTGTCGAGATGAGATTCCCCACACACCGGCCTCCGACGAATAAACAGAGGTGACCGCTCGTGTATCTTGCCTCTCGCAGTTGCCCACCAAGACCACCTGGAAGTGGTGGATGTCTCCGGCAGCCCGAAACACTGCCGCGCTGATTGGGGTCTCGAACCCCGGGGGAATGTCCAGGCGGTGCTGCTCGCCGGTGAAGGGATCCCACACCAGGAGCTGGATCCCCAATGAGAGGATGAGTGCGAGGCCATGGCGGCACCCGAGGGGCAGGAAGCGTTGTCGGGGTTGGGGGCAATTGGGAAGGAGAAGCAGTCTTGTGGGAGTCGATTGGGGGGCTCCAGGGCAGGTTGGAAGTGGATGTGGCTAAAATCCTTGACGAAGCAGCCAAGGAAGGGAGGGTTGCGGCGGTGGTGTGTGCGGAAGCGGCGGGCGAAGCGCGGGTCCGAGCCTCGGAGGCGAGGCTGCGCCAGCGCTTGGAGACGGCGGAGGCGCGCGGGAGGCGTAGGAGGATCTCGGAGATAAGGTCGTCGTCCTCCAGCGGTGGCGCCGCCGCAGGCGAGCGGGGGCGGCGGCGGAGGCTGCTCATCCTCTCGGCCTCGTCGTCGCTGCTCATGCGGGATGTGTTGGACTGGACTGGAAACAGTGTGGTGGAGGCCCAATTTGCTTCAGCCCACAACTCACGCAAATCCGGGTCCTGCAATTTTTCTTTTCTAGGTAAGCTTACCAAGAGTCCATGGCCACACCTTGAAATTTCGTGTAGTAGTCTCGCTTGTTAAAACAGAAGAAAAAAAAACTTGTTCTATCCCCGTAACAATCATTGGTGTAGCGTGACCCATAGTATTACTCCTACCTACTTGACTACTTCCCATAGTTCGATTCCAAAACGGAAACTACTCCTTTTGTATATATACATGAACCGACTTCTCCTTTGGTCTCTAAACCTAGATTCTCGATCCTTGTGCTGCAACGACAAACTCAAGCTGCCTCAACAAGTCTAAACATGGGCAATCAGGCGATGACCCGGATGGACGACGAGGTGCCCATGACCGGGATGGACGACGTGGAGAGGCAAACACGCCATGGAGACACGGAGATCCTGGAGAAGAAGACCAAGGCCGCGAGAGATTCATGTTTCTTGTGTGTCGCCGTCATCTTCAGCGTCGTGAGCACCTTGGGCTTCGTTCTCGCGCTCTCGCTCTTTGCGCTCAACGCGCATTACTACGTCGCCATAGACTCCGTCTCGGCCGATCTCGACCCGACGATGGGGCTCTCGTTCAACCTCACCGTCGGCCTCTCGTCAATGGGCTTGGCGCCCAAGTCGTGCATCGAACCCGGCACCTACGCGCAGGTGTCCTATCGCGGTGTCCCGCTCGCCGTGAGCGAGGCTCAGGTGGGGCGGCTCTGCGGCCGGCGGGGGAAGTCGGCTGAGCAGCACGTCTCCGCCGCGAGGGTGACCGGCGGGGTGCCCGTGGGGGGCGTGATGGACAGCCTCGCGGCGCACATGAGGCAAGGGACGCCGGAGTTCGACGTCACGCTGCACCTTCCGGCTGGGTCGTACGGCGTGGACGGCGGGGATAATTGGGTGTCGGGTTGCAAGGGCACCGGAGTCGCCGCCGCCGCCGTGTGGTGCGGTAACCCCAAGCGAGAACCGACGTCGTAGATATTAACTGATCCCAGCAATTTTTTCTTGGTAGGGTGAATAGGCCTAGATGATGAAGCTTTCGGCCCTTCGATCAGCTGTCAAAGAAGTTTTTAGCCTGTTGCTGCGTCAACGGGCATGGAAGCAGCGTATATGACTACCAGCGCGGCAGCGCGTGCGTTTGTATAGTGGACATATCAGCACTTTGTTTTTCTGAATTCTCCATTGTACGTGCTGCCTGGTCAGCTAGCTTAGTACGTACTACTAGTTTTACTTTTTAGGTGTCACTCTTTGTAGCATACTAGCATTTATACATACTTAGCATATGGATTTCCAAATAAAGCATGATAAACATATTATCAAATTTTATTCTTACTAGATGGAGTCAAAATCAGGTGCACTCGCATACGCAAGTAACTATACACGAGGAACCAAGGGAGTTATTAAGACAAAAATGTCCAACCACTCTATAAATTTCTAAGGCTTCCCGATAAAGAACACCCCCCCCCCCCCCCCCCCCAAATCGCAAATTCAGGGATATCCGGACATCCCACCATCCCACATCTCTTTCTTACTTTAAGGTGCATCCCTATGAGCCTACAAAGATAAAGTAACATACAATTGACGGTCGTACATTATCATCATAGAAGCACAGCATAGTATAAATGTTGACCGTATACTTATTACATACTAGGAAAACAAAAATCATGGCTACGCCATCCTATGCTCCGAGGAACATGGGAAATAATCACAACGGTGAAATATGGCAGTGATTAACGACATGTGAAATACAACACAATATTAAATTATAACCTCACCAACAAACATTAACATAGTGTCGACTACTAGCATGCAAACAACACCAAAGGATATCCAGATGAGGAAGAGGTTGATGGCATGGGTGTTGTTGGTGGAGAGTGTGTGAACATAGTATCACAGTCCTCCCCATGCCAACGAGGTAGTGTCAGCGGTGGCGGTTACCCTTTGAAGCGGGCAGCTGGACAACGGGATCAACCCTCTCTCAGGGGAGAAGACTTTTGGGTATGTTCCGTCTCAGAAAAATCCTCAAAAATACGGTGTGTCTTTTCTCCCAAGAGAAATACCTTGTATAAGTGAAGGTGGATCCTTGCACTAGTAGAGAACAGGGCATCAGTACCGGTCTTATTGGGCCTTTAGTACCGGTTGTGCAACCGGTACTAAAAGGTCGAGACTAAAGGGGTACCCCTTTAGTACCGGTTGTATATACAACCGGTGCTAAAGGCCCTCCACGTGGCCGAACCTGCGCGCGCGCAGCCGAGGACCTTTAGTACCGGTTGTTCATACCAACCGGTACTAAAGGTTCCTGTTTTTTTCCCCCCTTATTTTTTCGGGGGGGTTAGGTTTTCGGTTTTTTTTTCTTTTCGCTTATTTTTCAGGGTTTAGGGTTTCTGTTTTTTTCCTTTTCGCTCATTTTTCAGGGTTTCGGAGGAGATCACGTATAAAGTACTCACTACACATATAAAGTACTCATTACACATATAAAGTACTCTCGTTACATATAAAGTACTCATAATTACAATGGAGATCACCGCTAGCTAGTACATGCATGGAGGGAGTCTATTAATCGACATAGTGGAATTCACCGAATTCATCTACGACTTGCGTCAGAATGAATCCCGCCAATTCCTCCGCAATAGCTTTTACGCGGTTTTTTAGTAGGAGTTGGTTCCGCTTCATTGCCATCTTTAAAAGAAGGAGATCAAATCAGTTATGATCGAAACTAAACATGATTGATAGTAGCAAAATAAAAGTTGTGTATGATGTTTACGTACCTCTCGATTTCTTATACTATTGACTCTCTCATTGACCCTCATGTGAATATACTCGCAAACGTAGTATTCACATAGTTCCGTCCCCTGTGGTTGTCGTAGACACCACTATACAAGAATTTAATTTAATCAAATAATAATCAAGAGAATGATAATGGTATTAGAAAGATACACAGACCTAGATACGTAGTAGTACTTACGTTGTTAGCCTTGAACTCCAGCTTATCTTTCCATTCACCGCGTTCTTCTGCGATGAACCTTTTCCAAACCCTGCCCGAAAAAGAAAATGAATTGAGGAGTTATTATTTATACTTTTGATATCCGGAAATGAACGAAAGAGGACGATATAGTGCGATTGAAATTACCTCTTGAGCATTAGACGCACGCTTTTGTAATCATCTTGATCTTTCCTTAATGAGTCCCAGACTTCAACTTCTCCTTCCTCGAGTCTAATGATTAGCAGAATGAAGTGGTACCTGCGCACATTTATATACGCAGGTATTCAGAACTCATCAATTACACTTAATATCGGGAAAGCAAAATAGAATGTGTACAAGACAGTAACACTCACCCGAAATTGTAAGGAAAAAGTATTTCCTTTCTGGTACTTTATCGCTTAAAACACGTTAGCAAAACGTCCTCTGTTTCCTGGGCATACAGAGGACTTTCTACGGTGACTTCATGAACTTTATCCGGGTCAATGAACCCAATGTCCCAGGTTCCTCCCATTCGGCATTCACGAATCTTCATTCTGCATAATAGCGTACAAAAGAATGTTGTGAGGATAATTACAAGCAATGAACGAGCTTAACTATAAATAATTAAATTACACGAATAAATTACTTACAGACAATAGCAGCTGATGATAGATTTGTCGAGAGCAAGTTGATTGTACATCTGAAAAAGTTTGGAGAACGCAACCTCCACACCATATTGTCGGAAGTAGTGTTGTTCCTTAACTCCCGCCATGAGACACATTTTCCCTTCTTTTGCGGCGGCCATGTACCAGTTATGTAATTTATATAACTGTGTTGTTAGAGCACTCGGATTTTTGACCAGAGGCAGCCCGAGTTCAAATTTATACTGAATTGTTATCTGCGCTATGGGGCAACCTGTGTCACCAATGACAACTTCTCCAACCTGTGTCACCCGGCGCCGGTGTGGTGCGGCTGGTGCGCGCCGACGGCGATCTCCGTGTCGCAGGAGCCGGAGAGAGAGCGCTGGTTGATGTTGGCGGAGCCGAGGAGCATGTACTCGTCGTCCACGATCATCCCCTTTGAGTGCACATACACCATGAATCGCCCGTGCCTCCGCGCCCCCGTCGCCTGCGTTCGTCCATCCAGCGGCGGCGGCGCCTGTTCGCGGTTGCCGAGACAGTAGAAGTTGAGGCACCATCCCCACGCCTCGCCCTCGCCCAAGATCCAAGTCACAAGTCACAAGTCACGCGCATAACGCACGCGGCTCTAGTAAAGATGGGATAATATTTATAGAGTCACCAGGTTGGAGGGAAGATGAGTAGCGCCGTGCGCGAGGTAGAAGAAGAGGGGAGGTGGATTTGGATCGGCTCTCTCTCCGTCGATTGCTTTGAGGACCATGGAGGAGAAAATGGACGGTCAAGATGGCTAGTGTCGCGGATTGATGACATGGCTCAGGCTCGCAAATAGTGTTGTCCAATTTAATCACGGGCATCCGAACCGGCCATTCCATGCGCCCATAATTGCCTGCTATTTATTCACTAGTACCGATGGCAGCAGAACTGGCCGTTGCATGCACCCATAATTGCCGGCGGCTCGGTCTCTGTACTACTTTCTCACCATTGTGTTATTAGATGCCACATAATGTATTCCGAGTCCACAACCGGGCTAATTGTACATCATATATATACCCTACATGTCAACGAGTACATTGTGCGTTGCAACAAAAGAGCAAACTAATGTATATGGTTAGTCTTCTCTGGTGCGGGGCGTAAATTTTCCCCATGGCTCAGAGAAAACAACTGCGCATGCGGGGTGTAAATAATGCATGCAAGAGTGGAATAGGGATTTGCAGTTAAATCACGCACCTTCCTAGGTGATGTAAACTACGTATGGAATTATACAACAAATCTGGTTCAAATCACGGATTTCAAGGAAATAAATACTCCGGAAAATCTTGATCCTGCTATTTAATATAAATTGCGGATTTCTAGGGTTGTATCCCCCACGAATAGTATTTCCACAGGGCAAGAAGCTTGTGGCTCGTACAACATGGATGCATGCCGTGATTATAGTTTCCCAACCTGCATGGCTACCATTAGGATAGAGATCAGCGCGAGGAGGTTTGTCGATACAAGATCTGATAGGCACCTGATTTTTATCTACCATCTGAGACCTTACAACTTTTTTTTTTTTGAGGAAGGAGACTTTACAACTTGGTTACGAGACGTCAGCACGCAAGTAGGAATAAACAAACCATGTTCTATTAAATATATACACTTGGACTCCCTCTGTCCGGAAATACTTGATAGTGATTTGTCCATGTATGGATGCATCTACATACTAAAATACATCTGAATACATCCTTATTTTGACAAATGTGTGTCAAGTATTTCTGAGCGGAGCAGGCATTTCTTATAGGACGTTGCTACGTCGTGGTCGACCTCGATCTGCCGTAACGCGAGCTCAGTTCGGACAACCCAAAAAAGGAAAGGCCACGCACGCACAAGGACAGAAACGGAAAGAGAAGATCCCGCGCGACGGAGACGTCCCGCGCTCGAACCCCAGTTCCCGCGGCCAATGTGCTAATTTCTGGCGGGATGAAAACCCGATACCCAGACTTTATAAAGTAGGACCACGGGGATGCGCGCCCAGGTGCTTTTCTTCTTTCTCCATCCCAGTACCACAACACCGCCGCTGGAGGAAGAACACCCTGAGCTCGCCCCCAAATCCCCCATGGATGCCAAAAGAAAATTACATCCCTGAGAACCAGCCACGATCTGAGCATCCCTTCTCCCTTCTTTTCCAGAACTTCATCCAGAAAAAGCCAACAAAAGCAGCCTGAGGTAGAAAAAGTTTCATCCCACCACAGATCTCTCCAAACAAGGAGAACTCAGATCTTACAAAGTTGCATCTCCAGCAGGAAGTAAAAGAAAGTTTCAGTACAAAAGGATCTGAAAATAAAGGTTTCGCAGCAGCTAGTTTTAGGAAGGGAAAAGTTGCATCTCCATCGGGGAAAAGCTAACTGAAGAATCGAAGAAGCATCTGTAAGTTCTTCATAAATCAACATCAGATCCTTCCCTCTATGACTAGTAGTTGCATCCCCATCATGATTGTTCAGTGCGCCATGAGCTTCTTCCCGATATGACTAGTAGTTGCTCTGGCATTTACATCCCTAAAAAAGACATGTAGATATAGTTGCTTGTCAGAAAATAGATGTAAAAATATGAACTTGTGAACATTAATTTGTGAAGAACATGTACATTCTCCTATAAGAAGTCTCTAATGTAAAGAAATTCTGGGATTTTGTTGACAATTAGTTCCATTAGGACTTTGTGTAAAAGAACTGAATTTTTTGTACTGTCACACACTCAGAACTAAACAAATTCTTGCACCATATCTACCCAAGTTCATATGCTCAAAAAACATACTGTCACATACTCAGAACTAAACAAAAAGTAAAGTTAGAGAGAGTTGTGTTGTAACAAGTATAAAAAATATGAGCTAGGTAATGATATGATGTAAGTACATAATAGTACTGGGCCTAAAATGCATACTGTAAGAATGAACTGCTGGTAGTATCTATGAGTTCTTGACAGCAACATCTACATAGTAAAGTTCTTGATGAATGAACTGCTGAACAATGCTAGTGCCATTAATGGAAAAAGTAATTTCTTGTTGCAACAAAATATTCTCTTACATTTTGTTTTGGAGAACATACTGAGCTGCTGGACTGACATACTCCTTGAACCTGAATTAAGATGACGGCAAACAAAAATAAAACAATAAGTAAAATTAGAGGAAGCTCTATTGTAAGTAAAATAATAGTATTAGGCCTAAGAATGCAAGTTATTTTAGCTGGAAGTAAGAGTTTTATCTTCCTAAAATAATAGTGTTGATAGTCCTTGTTTTCCTCCTCAATCGATGCTGAAGCCACGAACCACGGTAGTTGACACTTCTTCTGCTCCATGACCGCACCTTGCGATTCGAGCATGTTATGGCCGCCCACTCCGTTGACTGTAACCCGTGTCCTCTCCTATCCTCACCAGCTTATCATTAATCCTCTATATTATTCGGCTCCTTTCGTCTTCCCATCATGTCCTATTAATCGAGTCCACACCACCGTGACTCCATGAGCATCCAGAGCTGGAACAACGTCGACTGGAATTTTATCGGCCAACAAGCATACGTGCGAGAGTAGTACAGGCCTACCAGGAGCCGTGGAAGTGCATAAACATCACGAAGTTCCTGGAAGATCACAACACCCTCACGTGCACTTTGTCGTGAAATACATCTACGGATCCTTCCTAGCTATCGTTGTTGGGATATCCTGTGTCCCTTTTGGATTTACTTAACCTAATCACTGATTTCATTTCAATCATCTAGGTGGAGTATCCTGGATGGGAGCATTGGACATGGAGACGTCTCCCTTTTTCTCGAATTGAGAGGTTTTACTAAAGGACGTTGCTACGTCGTGGTCGACCTCGATCTGCCGTAACGCGAGCTCAGTTCGGACAACCCAAAAAAGGAAAGGCCACGCACGCACAAGGACAGAAACGGAAAGAGAAGATCCCGCGCGACGGAGACGTCCCGCGCTCGAACCCCAGTTCCCGCGGCCAATGTGCTAATTTCTGGCGGGATGAAAACCCGATACCCAGACTTATAAAGTAGGACCACGGGGATGCGCGCCCAGGTGCTTTTCTTCTTTCTCCATCCCAGTACCACAACACCGCCGCTGGAGGAAGAACACCCTGAGCTCGCCCCCAAATCCCCCATGGATGCCAAAAGAAAATTACATCCCTGAGAACCAGCCACGATCTGAGCATCCCTTCTCCCTTCTTTTCCAGAACTTCATCCAGAAAAAGCCAACAAAAGCAGCCTGAGGTAGAAAAAGTTTCATCCCACCACAGATCTCTCCAAACAAGGAGAACTCAGATCTTACAAAGTTGCATCTCCAGCAGGAAGTAAAAGAAAGTTTCAGTACAAAAGGATCTGAAAATAAAGGTTTCGCAGCAGCTAGTTTTAGGAAGGGAAAAGTTGCATCTCCATCGGGGAAAAGCTAACTGAAGAATCGAAGAAGCATCTGTAAGTTCTTCATAAATCAACATCAGATCCTTCCCTCTATGACTAGTAGTTGCATCCCCATCATGATTGTTCAGTGCGCCATGAGCTTCTTCCCGATATGACTAGTAGTTGCTCTGGCATTTACATCCCTAAAAAAGACATGTAGATATAGTTGCTTGTCAGAAAATAGATGTAAAAATATGAACTTGTGAACATTAATTTGTGAAGAACATGTACATTCTCCTATAAGAAGTCTCTAATGTAAAGAAATTCTGGGATTTTGTTGACAATTAGTTCCATTAGGACTTTGTGTAAAAGAACTGAATTTTTTGTACTGTCACACACTCAGAACTAAACAAATTCTTGCACCATATCTACCCAAGTTCATATGCTCAAAAAACATACTGTCACATACTCAGAACTAAACAAAAAGTAAAGTTAGAGAGAGTTGTGTTGTAACAAGTATAAAAAATATGAGCTAGGTAATGATATGATGTAAGTACATAATAGTACTGGGCCTAAAATGCATACTGTAAGAATGAACTGCTGGTAGTATCTATGAGTTCTTGACAGCAACATCTACATAGTAAAGTTCTTGATGAATGAACTGCTGAACAATGCTAGTGCCATTAATGGAAAAAGTAATTTCTTGTTGCAACAAAATATTCTCTTACATTTTGTTTTGGAGAACATACTGAGCTGCTGGACTGACATACTCCTTGAACCTGAATTAAGATGACGGCAAACAAAAATAAAACAATAAGTAAAATTAGAGGAAGCTCTATTGTAAGTAAAATAATAGTATTAGGCCTAAGAATGCAAGTTATTTTAGCTGGAAGTAAGAGTTTTATCTTCCTAAAACTAATTATCAGACCCCCACCCCCCACCCCCCCCACCCCACACACCATGTTTATTTCTGCAGAGCACAAAAAAGGGAAACATAAAAAATGGATGCTGGAGGCCTTGCTGGGAGTGATCTTAACATTCCGTTTGCGGATGATATCCCTGGTAGTTCGCATGGCGCAGAGGACCCAAATGTAACTGGTCCATATGGCGTTGGGAAATATGATGCTAGAAAAAAAATTACATCTAGAACATAGACTGATGCAGGTTTTTGTTCATGCTTGTGGATTACCAGAAAAATTAAAACAAAAATGATAAGAACCAACATCAATTTTACATCTGCTGCATATGTAGAAATAAATATGGTACTGGATCCATTTGTTCAAAAAATTCTAAAAAATGAAAAATAACTCAAAATGGTAATTGTACAAGTGCATTGCATATAAACTGTCATGAGCACAGGGTCGAGCTAGCACAGATTAAGAATGGTTCATACTTAGAAAATAAATGCCCCAAAATACAATTACAACAAATTTAAAAAAAAGTGTAGCATCATATGCAACTGGCAACTAACATTTAGTGCCATGTCACATGGGAAAAAAATGCGTCCACAAAGAACAAGAACAAATAAACTTACATCCACACCACTATCAGCACCATTATCACCACACAAAAAAAGGCAGTTACATATCTACATCTACACCACTATCATGCTTGAGGGATTTGCAGGAAAGAATAACAAAAAGATACAAAAAATAACTTACATCTACACCACTATCAGCACCCAAAAAAAGCAGTTATCATCTACCTCTACACCACTATCATACTTAAAGGATTTTGCACACACAAAAAAGCTTACATCTAGAACATAGACTACTGCAGGTTTAGTTTCATGCTTGTGACTACCAGCAAACATTACATTTGGTACAAAAAATCTCTAAAATACAAACAACACACAGAAATTCATATACTAGCGGTGTCATCCAAAATAGTATCAAGAGGAGATTTTGATCAGAGATTTGGTCTTTTGTGAATCATACGATGTAAGTTCATGCTTTCACCATGGTGAGAAATAAAAAATGCATGGAATTAACCAACTGGGGTGTTCCAAAAAACACATGATATGTATGAGTAGTTGGTCACATATATGGAAGATGGTCAGTAAACAGAGAAAGGTAATTTTGCAGGATTGTAATTTTGGACCCATGAACTATGTTAAGAAAATTACAGAACTAAAAAATGCATAACCAGATGGGGTGTGCAAAAAGGACACAGGATATGTATCAGTGTACACCTGTGCACTTCAGAACATTTTATACTGAAAATTTCACAGTAGTTGGTCACATAGATTGCAGATGATCAAAAGTAATTTTGTTGTATTGGTTATCATCAATAAGCTAGAACTACTACATGCACAAAAAGACTTTGCATTAGTTTATTAGTTTACATCGAGCCACCTATCCGGCTATCCCCAAAAGATTTGTGAGCATCTCAAAAATTACATTACTGTCATTTACTGGTTTTAAATCATGTCATAAGAAACTTGACAGATGATATCTGTATTAATCATGTCGCTACAGTACATCTATTAAACTACATATACGCCAAAAAATGACATCCACTGATTTATTAAACCTAGTTGGTGTGCATCCAAAAGTGTTATCTGAAATGGTGTAAGAGAAAGGCAACCCAACATGTAAAACATGCAAAGATGTAAAAATGTTCACTGATTGTAAAATATATCTAAGGGTGTTGTACGTGGTACACCTGCTTAGAGGGGAAAACTGGCAGATATCCAAGCTGAACAAGAAAACTTGTTCTGGACAAGGCATTGACATCTTTTTGTCTTTGGTGGCATGTAAACCACATACTGACAGTAGAATCTCTTGTTGGCGTTTTACCAAAACTGTCAGTAGTATCTCCTCATTTGTTATTTTTTTGGTTCCTTCCTTTGCTTTGTATTCCTTCACCCCCTGTGTTCCTTCCCACCTTGTTTGACTGTTTTAGAAAACTAGACCAAATTAGGATGTAAAAAAGATTTTCTATGCATGTAAAATCCTGGGAGAAGCATAAGTCAATTTTGCAAAGCAGAATCCGATGGGCAATTACATGCAAATTTACACTTGGCAGAAAACTTGCTTCTTTATATGCAGAAATTACACCCAGCAACAACTTGGTTTATTTACATGGTAAAGTGAACCTGAAAATTTTAAGAACCCAACATGTAAAGTTTCTCCCTTTTTTGCTGTGTTTACATCCTTAGAAAATCCCCACAAAAAAATTGCAGCCTCCCATGGACAGATAGATCAAAGTAGCAAAACAAGGTTATATCAGCAAAAGGTAAGCTGATGTGAATTTCCATCTAAATAAGAAAACAGGGTTGCATCTGCTAATTTTAGTTGGATGAACTAGCACATAGCACTACTACTACAAACTTACATCTAAGAAATTAATTTACCAGAACACAAATTGCATTAACAGATAGCACTACTAGTAGTACTTCCTTACATCTAAGAATTACATCTCCAACAAGTTGCATCTACTTAGTACTAACCTTTTGTTCTAGACGATGGTGTATACGCACGTACTCATGTGGCCCACCCGGTCCTGAGAGTAGGCAACTACCAACTCCATGCAACTTACATCCAAAGTATTAAACAGCGGGATGACTCATTTAGCGGCAGCCTGTCCAAAAGCAAGGCTATAGCGCAGCTATGACCATTTAGCGGATTTGCTAAATCACAAAACAAATCAAAAAAAGGCAGCACAATTTCATCATATATATTACATCAATATTTCAGAGATATAGCAACTAGCACATAACAAATCGAAATAGAGAGCATTGCCTACTACCAGGTGATGGAATCAGATGTAGCATCAGTGAGAAGCCAGCAAGCAGCCGTGATTAGTAGCAGCAGCGGTCAGCAATGGAGGTACCGAGCAGCACCAGTCCACCGACTGAAGATGAAGAAGCACTGAAACAGACTAGCAGCAGCCAGCAGGAGCAGTCCAGTGACCCACGGGATGGGTCGCCGTCGAGCATCTCTTGGGCAGCCACCGAGCAAAGCCTCGTCGCCTCGGCAGCCACACAGGGCATGTGCCACAGGAGTGCCGCTTCGGCAGTCACGGACGGCCTGGCCGAGGCTGGGAGCGGCGCTGTTGCCTGTCCCTGAAGAAAATCGACGAACTCGTAGATCGGACGTCGCCGGTGAAGAAACTCTCAGAACGGCAGCGCTTCCACCTCCACCACCACTCCAAAATCCTCAGGTTGGACGTCGCCGGTGAAGAAACCCTCGAGCGCGACGGCGCCTCCCCCTCTTCTCCCCTCCACCTCCAACCAATCTGCCCCCTCCCTCCGACGGGCCGTTCCTCTGCTTCAACCTCTTCTCTGCCGGCAGCGGTCGCAGGGCGAAGCAACGGGGACGGGAGTGTCGTGAAAATCGCCGGAGGTGGAGCTCGGTCTCTCGGCGCGGTGCGGGCCGGATTGGGGAATGAAGCGAGAGGGGACGGAAACGGTCCGCGTGGGCAAGTCGAACGCATCGTCAGATCTTGATCGCGCGGCCACGCCGAGTGAGCTCGCGATAAGCCAGAACGTGGTCAACCAAGATAAAGAAATTGCGTTTCTTATATGTTCCACAAGTATTCGCATGTCCAGCTCCCTCCACTTTCATTAATTCAAGTGCACAGTGTTAAAGAAACGAGATATAATTAAAGACACTAAATTTTCCTTCTGTACATCTTAGAGTTGCAAACCATTCAAAACAGAAATATATACTACAATGAATCTTTTTAATACGTTCTATTCGTCAAATTAAACTCCTTTTTACAACGCCAGTCGAGCAAAAATACAAACAAGTGCAGCAGCAGAAACTACTTTTTACAACGCCAGTCGAGCAAAAATACAAACAAGTGCAGCAGCTACTGCTGCTGCTTAAAGTTCGCAGTGTAGGACCAATGATCATCCAAGCAGATTACTTGCTCCCTTGGACTGCCGACTCACAGGAGGACTAAATCACTAGCGCCAGCTTCTCGTCCAGGTCATGAATCTGCTTCTTCAGCTTGTTCCCGCAGTCGGCCAGCTTAGACACCACTCTGCGACAACAAATAAAGTTTATTAAAAAGAGGACTGCAAGTTAAAAATAAAGATCACCAATGTGCAAAGAATAACAGTTCACTGTTGCACAACACATGCACTGGAGGAGCGTGATTCCTTTGTTGGGACATACCACATAGATCTAACCTGGCAGCCGGTGTGCATCCCCTGACATAATCCTAGCAGTTTAACCGGCGGCAGGAGGACCAGAATAACACCATCGGGGCAGCGTCGACGGACACACAGCATCACGGAGGAGCACGTCCGACCAACCGGAAACCTGGATGTAGATGTCTTCTGTTAATTTTGGTTTCATAAACATTAAACCAGTCAATTTCCATCCTAATGAAATAAGTATAGTGTCCGCCTTTATCTAAACACAACAAAATAAACTATTTGGGAACGATTTAATTCGTAACAGTACTAAAGGATCCAATGATTGGATGAACACTACCAATTATTAGCATGATGTGAAATTGCTAGCTTCATTGCTGTAAAGACCCCAGATCGTACTATGAATAAAAGAGATCAAACCCTGTTACAAACAGAGGATCACATTGATGACAACATTTAAAGCATTCACAAGTACTAATGCACTAGCTGACGACAGTAACAAGTATTAACAGGACGCCAAACTGGCAGATTCGTTGCTATCAAAACCCAGATGGCATACATGAATTTAACTGAACAAGAGTAACAGTACATCGACACTCCATGGCCATGATATCACATAGCACAAAGAGGAGAAAAGAGAGGAACTGAGAAACTTACAGAAACCCACGGAGTCGAACAAGAAGGCCACCGCTGCCCTAGTCACATATAAGTGGGTGGACCGACAACCACTGGTCTACACCAGAAAAATATATAAGTTATCAATTTAGCTTGTAAGAGACAGTACGGCAAAGATAACTGCCCAATACTACAAAAGATAGGCTTCACAAAGACTACCACTTGTATGTCAAATATAATAGAACATCTAAACGCTATAATATTTGATCGGACTGAGAATAGAGATTCGGAAAAGAAAATCCAAGGCTTCTATATAGCATAGTTCTTTTCTGAATCAACTTTTCATGGCATAGTAAAGTTCAAGAGGAACAAAGGTGAAAGAAAGTTTCGGTTTTGAACTCTTATATGCCCCAGGTTATCTAATCACACCAGTCAGCTACATAGTTATACACTAATGATGACAAAAATCCCACCAAAAATGATAGTGACCTCCTCGCATCCAACGGCAGTGAGCACACTTCGGCAAAATAGTTTGGTTTCTCGGGAACTAAGAGACCATACAGTAAATATCAAACATGTAACGAATGTAGTGACTACAACCCCCGAATCACCACAACAAATATCGAATATGCATGCAACCAGAACACATGTCAATCTTGATTGGAAATCGAACACCTTTACATCACATCAAGGTCTGAATACTTAGCCACTAGATATTCCTAATTATCCTGCACCAAAATAGGCACCAACCAAAAGCTAAAAGGAGCCACAATAACAACAAAAGCTACAGTTTTCCTGCAGATTTGTGGCCTAAAATTTTTCAGCAGCAAGGTCAGAAACACACGTTAGGCCACGAGATTTTCCTAGACCGGCTTCCAGATTACCAACATGAGCTGTCAGGCTTGGACCTTCCTAAGCAGGGTAGTCGACCAGATGCGGCGTACCTTGAGCAGGACCGTGCAAGAGACGGAGCCTCTCCGTGGTATCGGGGTGCAGGGCAACGACTGAACTGTCTAGTCACTGGCAGCCTCATCAACCACGAGGCGGTTGGGCGACTTCTTCCTCTGGAAGATAGTCGTGAAGTAGTCTTTCTTCGACTCCTTGCACCTGGACAAAGAGTGGATCATGCGTTGAAATTTAGAAATGGCAGCAGCTTCAATGTTTGAGCAATTGCTAGCAGAACCACACAAAATTTAGTGACAGACAGAATACTAAAGAAAATTTAGTGACAGTCATTCATGTAAGATTAATAACCAGCCAATAACAATCCAGTGGCAGTTTGATGTGAAAGGCCATACATAGGAGCACTACTGCTCTAGCTAGGCAGCTGCAAAGTACATGATACATGTGCAAATTCAAGTGCTCTTTTCTCTTGCGCAGAGTAACATGTATCCACACACACTAGCCCCTCAAGACACAAAACAAAATCGATATATTGTCAGGTCAATAATCTCAGAAGGTAACACAATTGAACAAAGCTGCAACAGAAATGAAATTTAGCTGACCAAATGCTCAGAAACACTGTAAATGGAAAGAGCTCTTTCCATAGACAACTTTATCACATACCGTCCTTGTGGTTTCATCAGAGTAAACAAGAAGGAAATTATTTTTTATCAATTAAGCCAGTAAGCTTAGAAAATTTGATCAGTTTGAGTAACCAGAAATGAGCACTCCTTAAAAGAAACACCCTTCTCGGATACCGACCTTCAAATTCATCACAGCAAACAACCATTGAAAATCAAATTCCAGAAACTTTATGATGGCACTGTTCATTAACTTCGAAATTACCAAAGTTTAACAAAGTGAAATATTATGACAGTTGACCCAATGAAAGGGACGAATTTATCATTACGTCAATTTGGAAAACATATTTATAAAATGGCAGGAGAATGCTAATAACAACACAAGCATATTTCTAGCTGAGTTGTTCATTACAGACTGCACATGCTTGCTCAGAATATTTGATCAGTTTCGGATGTATGATCAATGAAGTAGCACCTTTTCAAGAGCTAACTTCTCAGATACTGTCCTTTTTGATTCATCACAGCTACAGGTTGTTGCGCTCATTATTTGAGGATAGATAACATGGCAAAAATGATAGCAGTCTGCTCTAAAATGCACAAACGACATGTAAATTGCTATTCAATTCAGAGTTGCATTTGTTTGCTCAGAATATATGATCAGTTTAGGACGTCTAATCAAGGAAGAAGGCCTTCTTCAATAGCCACCTTACTCAGATACCGTTCTTGTGAATCATCACGGCAACAACAAGCAGAGAAGAGCAACTTAATTCACCCATGAACTAGTTAAGTATACGTTCAATACTTCTAGAATGAAAGAATTCAAAAAAAAAAAGGAGGGCACCCAACAGCCACCAAATCAGTGCCATGACCAATTCCTAATCATATAACCACACCAGAGTCCTAGATCATCAGCTCACTGGCCCCAGCACAGAAAAACCAAGGCTCCATGGCCAAGAAATCCAAGAGCACGTAGAGGAGACAGGGAGAAAACCAGAAGCTCACCTAGCACAGCGGCGGGAGGCGAGGTGGTCAAAGCCGAGGGCTGGCCGGGTCAACAACCGCAAAGTGCTGGCGAGGCACAGGATGCATGGCCAACACAGCAGTAGCAGCGCCAGAGCCAGAACTGTCAACAGTCACGCCGGATTCGGCTACACTTCTCTCCTGCTGCCCTGCAAAGGATGGATGAGCATAACCATTGGTTAATCCCAAGGATTGCAGGAGAGTGCTAGATAATAAAGTTCAAAGTTCTAAATCGCAAAACCCAAAACCAAGACTTGCCATTTGAAAGCAACTCAAATGTCAAAGTTCTTTCTTCAAAAGTAGTAAGATTTTACCATGCAATACTACAAAAGTTACTTTAAACAATATGAGTTATTGATATATGAGTTCTTGCTCTAATAGGGCAATACCAAATAAGGTTAAATAAATATGAGATTTTGACAAGGCTACCAGATTTTCCTAGACCGATGTCCAGATTACCAACTTGAGCTCTTGGGTTTGGACACTTCCAAGCAAGGGAGTCTGAGCAGATGTTGCGTACCTTGAGCAGAACGATGGAAGAACTCGAGCCTTCCGGCGACTTCTTCGTCTCGAGGATAGACATCAAGTAGTCTTTCTTCGACTTGCTACACCTGAACTCAAAAAGGATCATTTCGAATTAACGGCAACTTCAATGTTTGAGCAATTGCTAGCATAAGCACACATAATTTAGTGACAGCCAGACTACTAGGAAAACTGCATGAACTGCATAACGCATGCATTTAATGTCATTCATGTGTCTCACAACTCATTCTTGTCAGACTAATAACCAGCCAATTACAATTCCAGTAGTATTTAGGAGGCCAATAGCAAGATTGGATACTCTCACAAACACATACAAAACCATGCACAAACCTAGAAAAAGTCTTGCAAGTTAGAGAGCATTAACAATTGATTTGTGTGATGATTCTGGGTACTTGCCTTGCAAGTTCTGTCCATGTTCCAGCCCAGAAAAAGTGGTGGATATAATGTTTTAGTTTGACTCAACGCAGAACCAACCAATAGCTCGGTTTCAGAAAACAGTGCAGGCATCAAATACTGATCCGAAGACAAAAAAAGTGACAGTTGAAAGACAACTTAATCTGTTTGAATTTACTAGTGCCAATAGGACAACAGCCTAGCATTTGTCCTTGTTCAGGCACTACCAAAAGACGCGAATGTAGCATCTGGTACAGTTCATTGGGTCGATGGCCGGAGCACATAAAGGAGAAGAGAAGGGGGAGGAATCAACAATTTACCAGAACCACTAAGGTGGGGAATAAGGCCACCAGTGAACTTGCCACCATCGAAAACAGCTGGCTGTCTCTCACATGGTTATCTTCCCTCTTGATGTCTACATGGGTAAAAGAAATGTGGATCAAACTCAAGGAGTTCGTCATATTCTTGGAAAAATTTAAGTAAGGTAGCTACTTGAAGGTTTCCTAATCTTCAAGCAAATAGAGAATAAGAAACACTTGTATCTCTCATTAAACTTTGAAACTGGGTGCTTTGCATCGCACAAGTTGTATATACAATAGCATAAGACAAAGGAAAATCGGACATAAGTAGCACAACAACATCAACTATTTAGCATATGAACAAGCAAACGGTATGTAGGATGTTTTCCATGTATCTTAACAATATTAAAGCTACTAATAACAGTACTAGTCTGAAACTTGAGATTGCTTGACTAGGTACTTTCAGAAAAAAGAGAAGTCATGAGATATTAACTAGCATTGCAATTTGAAAGATAAAAGGTAGGTGACGCAAATTCTGATGCTATGAACATGTAGAGAATAGCAGGACAATCAAATAGAGGCGCACATGCTGCAGCAGATTCACAGAATAATGCACAAAATCTTAACTTCCATATTCTCAGGAGTTGAACACAAAACGAGGCACACATTCCAGTGTTGTTTTACTTACTTTAGCACTAAATCACAACTTGTATATGATCTAACCTACATGAGGACGTTAACACAAAATAGAGGCACATAACCCACTTCTTTACACCAATGATTGCGTTGAACGGGCAAGGAAAATAGCGCAAAAATATTAGTAAAAGGCAGCAAGTGGCACCAATCAGTCGTTCCCAGCTTCCGAGTGGAGGAAGCCGTCGGCAGGGTGCCCTCACCGTGATTCAGCGGCCCGTCCCTGGCATCGGAGGAGAGCGGCAGCAGCAGGTCGGCCTCCTAGTCGCGGCGGTGGCGAATGTAGGACCTGCTTTTTTTCAGTAACATGTCAGGGAGTCGAACAAGCTAACTTTATGTAGAATGTTTTCTGCGTATCTTATAAACTTTGAAGCTACTACTAGCAATGATACTAGTCTGAATAATCTAGACAGTAATGACCCGGTTGCTAGCTAGATGTTTGCCTAGAGAAAACAAATCACGGTGCCCTGTAGTGAATGAAATGCACGCAGCACATATAGAGCAGAAGTGGCAAAGCAATCTTACCTCTGAACGTCTCAGCTGCAACGCTCCAGTGCTCCAATCCAGCAGAGGCGGCGATCTGACAGCCAGCATGCATCCCCTGACATAAGCCTAGCAGTATAACCGGCGACGGGAGGACCAGAGTAACACCATGGGGGCAGCGTCGACGGACACCGCACGGCGTCATGGAGGAGCACATCCGACCAACCGGAAACCTGGATGTGGATCTCTTTTGTTAATTTTGGTTTCATAAACATAAACCAGTCAATTTCCATCCTAATGAAATGAAAAGAAACTATCTGGGACCAATTATCTTATCACCATAACAATGTCTATGCCTCTGACTTGACAATGCTAAGTTAGTGGGCAGCATCTCAGACAATTTGTAATGGTACTAAAGGATCGGATGATTGGCTGAATGACACTACCAATTTTTAGCAGAACGCGAAATTGTCAGCTTCATAGCTATAAAGACCCCAGATCGTACTATGAATAACAGTGATCAAACCATGTTGCAAACTAGAGGATCACATTGACGGCAACATTAAAGCATTCACAAGTACTAATGGACTTGCTGAAAGACAGTAACAAGTATTAGCAGGACGCCAAACTTCCAGATCCATTGCTATCAAAACCCTAGATGGCATACATAAAATTAGCTGAACAACATTAACAGCCCAGCAAGGCAGCAACGGCTCGATTGCCATGAAACCACATAGCATAAAGGGGAGAAAAGAGAGGAAATGGGAAACTTACAAAGCCCACATAGTCTAAGAAGAAGGCCACCACTGCCCTAGTCACGTAGAAGTGGTAGGACCGTCAGCCATTGGCCTGCACAAGAAACATATATAAGAAGCTGTCAATTTAGCTTGTAAGAGACAGTACGACAAATATAACTGCCCAGTTCTACTAAAAAAGGGTTCACAAAGACTACCAGTCTACCACTTGTATGTCAAATATAACAGATCATCTAAATGCTAGAATATTTGACCGGACTGAGAGTACAGATTCAGAAAAGAAAATCCAAGTCTTCTATAGCATAGTTTTTTCTGAAGCAACTTTTCATGGCATAGTAAAATTCAAGAGAACTAAGGTGAACAAGAAAGCATTGGTTTTGGCCCCAAGTTATCTAATCACACCGGTCAACTACATAGTCATACACTAATAGTGACAAAAATCACACCAACAATGATAGTGACCTCCTCGTATCCAAAGTTAGTGAGCACACTTTGGCAAAACATATGGGGATTTTGAATAGTTTGGTTTGTCGGGAACTGAGAACTAGTAAATGCAGGAAATAAGATGACATGATTACAAACAGCTCTATCAAACATGTATCCCACACCAAAAAGGCACCAACCAAAGCTAAAAGGAGCCATAAAAACAACAAAAGCTGGAGTTTTTCCTGCAGATTCGTGGCCTAAAACTATTCACCAGCAAAGGTCACAAACCACACGCTACGCCACCACATTTTCCTAGACCAGCGTCCAGATTACCAACACGAGCTCTCAGGTTTGGACCCTCCTCTAAGCGAGTAGTTGAGCAGATGTTGCGTACCTTGAGCAGGACGGTACAAGGGATGGAGCCCCTACAAGGTATCGGGGTGCAGAGCAACCACGGAATTGTCCAACCATTGGTGGCCTCGTCGACCACGGGGCGGTTGGGCGACTTCTTCCTCTGGAGGGTAGCCGTGGAGTAGCCTTTCTTTGACTCCTTGCACCTGAACACAAAAAGGATCAAGATTTCAAATTTAGATGCTAGAAGAACCACAAAATTTAGTGACAGACAGAATACTATGAAAATTGCATGAGCTGCACAATGCATGCATTTAATGTCATTCATGTGTCTCACAACTCATTCGTGTAAGATGCATAATCAGCCAATAACAACCCCAGTAGCATTTCGATGTGAAAGGCCATACATAGCAGCACTAGTGCTCTAGCTATGCAGCTGCAAAGTACATGACAAATGCGCAAATTAAAGTGCCCTCTTATATTGTGCAGAGCAACACGTATCCACACACACTTGTCCCTCATCAACACATTGTCAGGTCAATAATCTCAGGACATAACACAATTGACCGAAGCTGCAATGGAAATGCATGGTTTAGCCGATCAAATGCTCACAAGCACTGAGTAAATGAATGTCAGAGAGCATTGACAATTGAAATGTGTGATCAGTGAAAGAGCTCTTTAAGAGACAACTTTCTCAGATACCGTCCTTGTGGTTTTATCACAGCAAACAAGAAGAAATTATTTTTTACCAATTACGCCAGTTAGATTAGAAAATTGATCAGTTGAGGATGTGTATCCAGAAAGGAGCACTCTTTAAAATAGCCACCCTTTAAAAGAGCCACCCTTCTCAGATGCCGACCTTGAGATTCATCACAGCAAACAACCATTGAAAAGTAAAATCCAGTAACCCTATGATGACACTGTTCAAGAACTTTGAAATTAATAAAGTTTAACAAATAACAAAATGACATAGTATGACAGTTGATCAAGTGAAAGGCAACGAATTTATAATTACCACAAGTAGGAAAACATGTTTATAATGGCAACTAGCATATTTCTAGCTGAGTTATTCATTACAGACTGCACATGCTTGCTCAGAATATTCAATCAGTTTTGTAAGTATAATTAATGAAGAGCGCGTTTTCAAGAGCTATCTTACTCAGATAACGTCCTTGTAGATTCATCACAGCGAACAGGTAGTTGCGCTCAATATTTCAGGATAGATAACATGGCAAAAAAAAGATAGCAGTGTGCTCTAAAAGCACAAACAACATGTGAGTTGCTTTTCAATTCAGAATTGCATTTGTTTGCTCAAAATTCATGATCAGTCTAGGATGTCTAATCAAGGAAGGAGGCCTTCTTCAATAGCCACCTTGCTTAGATGCCGCCCTTGTGAATCATCACAGCAACAAACAAGCAGGAAAGAGCAAAATTAATTAACCCATGAACTAAGTTAAGTATATCTTCAACACTTCAAGAATGAAAGAATTCAAAAAAGAGGGCACCCAAGAGCCATCAGTGCCAATGACAAAATCCTAAACATACAACCACACAAGATCATCATCTCGATGGCCCGAGCACAGAATAACAAGGCTCCATGGCCAACAAATCACAGAGCATGTAGAGGAGGCAAGGAGAGAACCACAAACTCACCTAGTATAGTGGCGGGAGGCAAGGTAGTCAAAGCTGAGGGCTGGCCAGGCCAACAATAGTCAGGTGCTGACGAGGCGCAGGAGGCCGCGACCAGCACAACAGTAGCACCACCAAAAGCCAGAACTGTCAAGAGTCATGCCGGATTCGGCGGACATGGATCCCTCGTGGTAGCTCCAGCTACACTTCTCCCCTGCAAAGGATGGATGAGCATAACCATTGATTAATTCCAAGGATTGCAAGTTAGTGCCAGATAATAACAAGGTTTCAAGTTCTAATCACAAAACCCAAAACCAAGACTTGCCATTTAAAAGCAATTCAAATATCAAAGTCTTTCTTTTAACTGAGACTCAACCATTATAGTTAACAAAAGTAGTAAGATTTTAACATGCAATACTACAGCAGTAAGTCACTTTAAAAAATATGAGTTATTGATATGTGAGTTCTTGCTGTACAAAGGCATACCAAATTAGATCCCAAAAAATATGAGTTTTGATATATGAGATTTTAACAACACCACCAGATTTTCCTAGACCGACGTCCAGATTACCAACTTCAGCTCTCGGGTTAGAACCCTTCGAAGCAAGAGAGTCGAGCAGATGTTGCGTACCTTGAGCAGAATGATGAAAGAGCTGGAGCATTCCATGTGTGTGTGTGTGTGTGTGCAGGGCAACGACAGAATTGTCGTCATTGGTGGCCTTGTTCACCACGCGGCAGTTGGGCAACTTCTTCATCTCGAGGGTATAGGTGTCGAGTAGTCGTTCTTTGACTTCCTGTACCTGGAAACAAAAAGGACCATTTCAATGGTTGAGCAATTGCTAGCAGCACAAAATTTAGTGACAGACGGAATACTCGGAAAATTGCATGAACTGCACAACGCATACATTTAGTGTCATTCATGTGTCTCACAACTCATTCATGTAAGACTAATAACCAGCCAATAACCATTCCAGTAGTATTTAGGAGGCCCATAGCAGATTGGACATTACTCTCACAAACACATACAAAACCATGCACAAACCTAGAAAAAGTATTGCAAGTAAAAGAGCATTGACAATGATTTGTGAGATCGTGCTGGGTCCTTGTCTTTCAAAATTTGTCTGTGTTCTAGCCTAGCAGAACTGTTGGGCATGATGTTTTAATTTGACTCAACATAGAACCACAACCATAAACAACTAGCACAACAATATCAATTATTTACCGAACAACTTGCACAACAATATCAACTATTTAGCATATGAACAGGCAAATCCGTATGTACGATGTTTTTCATGTATCGTAAACTTTATTAAAGCTACTACTAGTACAAGTCTGAAACTTGAGATTGGTTGACTCGGTACTTTCTGAAAAAGAAAATTCATGAGATATTAATTTGCAATGCAAGTTTAAAGATAGGTAGGTGACGCACAGTCTGATGCTATGAACATGTAGAGAATAGCAGGACAATGAAATAAAGGAGCACATGATGCAACAGATTCATGAGAGTGATAATGCATCATTGACTTCATGGTGGCATCATAGCAGGGAGACAATTTGTACAGTTCAACTGTGTCAAGAATGACATTGTGTTATTACTTATACCATGCCAACAGATTAACACCACATATGCAGAGAGGGGGAATTCAGAAGTAGCGCTGGAGCCTATAATGATGATAGTGAGACAAACAATCACCTGGCTGAACATTGATAATCGCATACTCGATGCCATCAACATTGCAGAGAGGCCGGAGCAGGAGGGCACGTGGCCTGGCGGCGCCGCTAGTCGCCGTCCAGCGTCAAAGCCGGCAAGAGCGCCGCTGTGGTCGTCACTCGATCTCTCCCCCCACAAATCTGAAATGATAATTCATGATTTATATCATCAGTCACACAAGCTACAAATCTGATGTCAAATGGAAGGTACACTGCAGCAAAGTAAACTGCACACAGATGGTGCATATATAGATTGGAAGTGGCAGAGTAATATTGCCATGAATCCCTCGGCTACACAGATGCTGCCCCAATCCATGACACGGCCTACTGCTAGTGGTGTACTCAGAAAATTGGAAAAAACTGAAATCTGACCCTCCTGGTATACATACATGCTTGGCTCCATGGAACGGGAAGAAACGAAACACCAAGAAATGCAGTACCTACCAATCCCGGCCGTCGTGGAGGCGGCGTTCTGGCTGCAGGTGTTCATCCATGCCGTTCTGCCGACCCAACCCTAGCGGCAGGAGCACCGGACTGGGGCCTCCATGGACGACAACCGCACGGCGTCGTGTTGGATCTGGGCGTGGACAAGATGAAATCTTGCGCCTGGGCTAGGGTTCGTGGCGGGGCGGCGAATCGACGGTTCCACGCCATGGAATCGGGGGAGGAGGAAGAGCTGGTGCCGGGGCGGTGGTCTGCAGCGCGAGGCCTCGCCGGAGCCGGCCGAAATCGGCCGGTGACGGAGGCGGCGGAAAGGGGATCGTGAGAGAAGGAGGTGGTGTCTCTGGGAGGGGAGGGGAGAGGAGATGGTGTCGCTGGGAGGCTTAATCTGGCCCAAAATTTTCGCCCTCGGCCTAAAACCAAAACTATGGCGCTCAACTCAAATTTTCGTGTTGAAATTTGGTTTGCCGCTCAGGTACCATTGCAGTTGGGTAAAACACACATGAAATGTAGAAGTTAGGTTATAGAAAAGCAAAAACTGTGTCACGCTTGTACGCATGGATGAAAGCATGCATGCAAGCACGTAGTATACCCACCGGAATCCACCACGTCCTCCAGCTCTTGCATGTACTCTCTCCTTTCCAAATTAATTGACTTCCATTTGTCCACACCTAGATGTATCACGCGAAACCACCTCCCATCAGTTGAGGCCCCCACACCGCCCATCTCAACCCTCCATCCATCCGGACACTACCAGAAGAAAACCAAAACGCACGCACCCATCATCTCTCTCACACTCACAATGCACCACAAAATTATCCCGGCTTCAACCCAAGATGAATGACATTATCTCGTGCAACCAGAGCGCCTTTATCAAATCGAGAAGCATTTATGACAACTTCATGTACGTTCCAAACGCCGCGAGGCGCTTTCATCTCAACTACACCCTAGATGTCCTGATTAATTAACCTCGACATCGCCAAAGCTTTAGACTCGTTTGATATTTGGAGGAAACGGTGGAATATATAATAAACATTGGATGAGTGGAAAATATATGAAAAATGCTAGAAAAAAGGGACTCTGACATTGGCTAGGTCACATGTACGTGATGGGTTGCTCGACCATTGCACTCTATGCATGGCGTGATCGATCTTGCCATTTTTCTGAGGTATGTCCAATGAGAGAGAAGCTAGTGGTGTGTTTTCATATTCGCATCATACTTTCGTTAAATATGAAAAATGCGTATATTAATTATTGCATATGTGATATAGTACAAAACATTAATATAAAGTGATACTTTATGTATTAAAAAATACACTCCCTATTATTGCATGTGCTCATGCCACATTTACATCCATGTAGGAGTACGTTTTAAGTAGTAGTAGTACCTGAGCTAGGTGATGGATTTCTGTTTTTGGAAATTAAACAAATGAATTAATAATCGGAGAAGCTGGTAGGGAGGAATGTACAGAAGTCCAGCCCAGCCCATAATAGGTCGGAAAATTAAAGCTGGATTTCCACCCGGCCGTCAATGATGCATTTGCTCGTTCGCTTGGTATTTGGGTGATGTTTCGAGAGAAAAAGAAAGGAAATCCCCTTTAATTGCGTTGCTTCGATTAATTAATTGCGTTGCCAGCGAGCGGACTTGGCGCGTTGCTTCGATTAGAGTGATCTCCCCTTTAATTGCGTCGCGTACGTGGGTGGGTGGGTGGGTGGGTGTACGTGAGCTTTTAATCGTTTCAAGCGGGACACCTGCGCGTAGAGGTGACGGCCGGGTTCGATGCACGACTTGGCCGCCAAAGAGAACATCATTGTGAAGATAAACTAGATTCAACATCCCTCTTAACCAGGATCGAAAGTCTTGATACGTTCTGCTACAAAGAGTGTGACACTACCTAAAAACTAACTCCGCTAGTTCTTGGTATATCAATTAATATCTACAACGTCGGTTCTCGCTTGGGGTTATCGCACCACACGGCGGCGGCGGCGACTCCGGTGCCCTTACACCTCGACACCCAATTCTCCCCGCCGCCCACGCCATACGACCCAGCCGGAAGGTGCAACGTGACGTCGAACTCCGGCGTCCCTTGCCTCATGTGCGCCGCGAGGCTGTCCATCACGGCCCCCACGGGCACCCCCGTCACCCTCGCGGCCGAGACATGCTGCTCAACCGACTTCCCCCGCCGGCCACAGAGCCGCCCCACCTGGGCCTCGCTCGCGGCGAGCAGGACACCACGGTAGGACACCTGCGCGTAGGTGCCGGGTTCGATGCACGACCTGGCCGCCAAGCCCCAGGACGAGAGGCCGACGGTGAGGTTGAAGGAGAGCCCCGTCGTCGGGTCGAGATCGGAGACGGAGTCTATGGCGACGTAGTAGTGCGCGCCGAGCGCAAAGAGCAAGAGCGGGAGAACCACGCACGCGGCGACCAGGACGCTGAAGATCACGGCCTCGCACAAGATACGGGAATCTCTCGCGGCCTTCTTCTTCTTCTCCAGGATCTCCGTGTCTCCATGGGGTGCCTGCCTCTCCACGTCGTCCATCCCGGTCATCGGCACCTCGTCGTCCATCCCGGTCATCGCCTGATTGCCCATGTTTAGACTTGTTGATCGAGGGCTTGAGTTTGTCGTTGCAGCACAACAAGGATCGATAATCTAGCTAGGTTTAGAGACAAAAGGAAGAAGTCTGTTCATCTATATATACAAAAAAAAGGAGTAGTTTCCGTTTTGGAGTCGTAATAGATCGCTGGATTAATTGATAAGTAGGAGTATATGGGAAGTAGTAATACTATGGGTCACGCTACCAATGATGGTTACGGGGATAGAATAGAACTAGTACGGAGTATTTTTTTTTTCTTCCGTTTATTTACAAGGGAGTCCCCTTACTCTACACGAGGTGCAAATGTCATATAATCAACTTTTTCTTATCTAGAATCATAGTTTAAAAAACCGGACCGGTCAGTGAACCGGTCAGGCGTCTGGCTCACTGGTTCGGCGGTTGGACCGCCGGCTCACCCGGTTCGTTTGCGACAAAAAACCGCTATTTTTAAATAAAATTTAAGCAATTTTCAAGAAAAAAATGACCATAGAATGTAAATATAGTACGTACTTCAATACATATTCATAAAACAACTTTAGCCCAGTTGGTAGCGGACCTCGCGAGGTTCACTTCGCGCAGTAGGAGGTCGTAAATTTGATTCCTGACTGGCGCATTCTATGTTTCCCCGGTTTTTTGCTGTTTTGACCGGTGACTCTTAAAAAACCGGCAAGCTCGTCGGTTCCGGTTTTTTTCGGTCGGACCGTTGGTCCGGTCCGTTTTTTAAAACTATGTCTAGACTACGCTCTTGAAAACCAAGAAGAAAGATCAAGAAGGCCAGTACAACGCCATAAAACTGCAAGGTCACCACCCACTCAATGCCACAAGGTTTGTGCTTATTATTGGCTTTTAGATGTTGAATTATAAATCACAAAAGTATCTAAATAGGTGTACCTAAATAGCTGTTTTTGACTTTTGACTGGACATTATTGCATGGTGATATAAGACGAAGGCAAAAAGCACCTATTTAGATGTTTATGTGACTTATAAGCAAAAAAAGGCCAAAAGCCAACAATAATATGAACCGAACAGCTGAGGTTTCAGGCAGCAAGGTGGCCACGGCTGAGGCTGTTTCAGCAGGAGTGGTGTGTGTGTGGCAGAAAAGGCGGCGCCGACGAGAATGGTGGCAACGGGCCGGGCAAGGGAAGGCAGGGCAGGGAGTCCAAATTGTGGGCGGTGAAGGTGGCGTGTAGACTATAGAGGCGGCTTGTGTGTGCCCGACGGAAAAGTATACGCCGAAGCAAGAACTGGGTCGGAAACGACAATGTCTTCAGTGGATGTTTTATGTCGTGCGCCCTGTCCGGATCAGGCAAAGATGACGCCGAGGGTTATAGATGCGACGCAGTTTTCCCACATTTAGTTGGACCCGCACGGCTTATCTAGACCATTAAATTCACATCCAATGGTAGTTTCTAGTTTTTATGTTTAGAATCTTCATTTTTAACGGTTAATGCATAATCCAATTTTTCAATTAATGTGTGATCCGAATAGTTTGTTAATGCATCATTCAACTTTTTTGTGAATGCGAGATGATCCTAATTTTTTGTTAATTTGTGATCAATTTTTTGTTAATGCATAATCCATAATTTAATGTATAATCCAATTTTTTGTTAATACATAAATTACATTTTTTTGTTAATACTTAATCTTAATTCGGCTTTAATTTTTTAATTATTAGGGGCTCCAAAATAATGTATGTAGAGAGTTGAGAGGTTTAACTATAAAATTGTTGCACGAATCTAAAATAGATGGACGCTCAGGATAATCCATGCGGGTTCAACTAGTTATGGTTTTGCATTTTTGTTATTGATGTACCCCGGCCGTGGAGTGCCTCAAAATCTCCAGCCAAGTCCCAGCTTTATGCTTAAGTACATGGCGCTAAGTGGATCGGTGGTGGTTGTTGTGCTGTTGTACTAGATGTTGCTATGCTAGTCTGAACTAGTGTATTTAGTTGATGCTGTTTTTCTAGATGAATCGAGTGTATAGAAGATTGTTGAATTTAAAATGCAAATGTGAATAGTTTTGTCTATGGCACGAGCAACGGAAACTTACTTTACGTGTGCCTCCATGACACCAATTTGTCCTCTCCAGCTCCAATATTTGTTAGTACGGAGTATATCTCAATAGATTAGCTACTGGTTTCACGCTTGGAGAGTTTCACGCTAGTCTTTGTGCCACGGGAGACAAATGAGCTGGCACACTTGTGTGCTAAACAGGCTACAGCGTCTAGACGTAGATGCTTGTGGATTAATTATATCCATGTTTTCCTAGTAGATTGTATTAGGAGGGATTCTTATCCTGGGCCTTGATCAATGAAAGCTATTGATTCGCAAAAAAAAAAAAGATTAGCTACTGGTTTGTCCTTAGGAAATTTCAATTCCTTGGTCGACAATCCACTGAATTTCTACGCTTTCCTTTCATCATAACAAAAATGTAGAACAGTTTTTTTTTCCTCAACGAAATAGTAGAACATTGAATTTCTTTGTTGTCAAACCACTAGTAGAAAAACCATCTTTGGTCCAGGGCCGCCCCAGCCATTAGCCCCGGTTCAGGTAAAAACCGGGACCAGTGCCTGGCACTGGTCCCGGTTCGAGTTGCCACGGCCCCGTGGACCATTGGTCCCGGTTCGGTTGGGGGTATTGGTCCCGGTTCTTGGCACGAACCGGGACCAAAGCTCCAGAGCCAGACACGTGGCGTGCGGCGGAGCTTTGGTCCCGGTTCGTGCCAAGAACCGGGACCAATACCCCTCCCTGCCTATAAATAACCCCCACCCCCCTTCTCTCCTCTAATTTTTTTCTCTTGGATTGGTGGGAAGTGGGTGCTATTTTTTTTTCCTTTGCCACGCACAAGATGTGTTCGATGAAATGCCCGACCCACACTTAAGTTCACACAAAATGATATCCTCGGCCGAGGTTAGCAACTTTATCCTTTTCGTCTGTAATTGATACAGAAATATTGCACGTGTCGATGTACGGTGGTCATTTCACTATTCAAGATGTTATTGTAATGGTATTTGATAAACTTAATTATATATATGATGCAGATGGATGCACGGATGCGATGGATGTACGGCGAACGACGCAGTTCCGAGTTTATTGCAGGCCTGCATAAATTTCTCGATGTGGCTGAGGCAAACAAAGTGAATAATTTTATGCCTTGTCCATGTGAGAAGTGTCGGAACGTCAGGGAGTACTCTGACCCGAGAACCATTCAAGACCACGTGATTCGGAAAGGTTTCATGCCCAGCTATAATTGTTGGACCAAGCACGGAGAAAGAGGGGTTACGATGGAAGACAATGAAGAAGAGGAGGATGATGACAACTATCCTATGTTCCCTGAGGAATGCGGTGATACTGTTATGGAAGACGTTGAAGAAGAAAGAGGTGAACATCGGGCATCAGATGAGCCCGCTGATGGTCTTGGTGGGGTCATTTCTGATGCAAAGCGAGAATGCGATACAGAAAAGGAGAAGCTAAAGTTGGAGGCCATGCTTGAGGATCACAAAAAGTTGCTGTACCCAAACTGCGAAGATGGCAGCACAAAGCTCGGTACCACACTGGAACTGCTGAAATGGAAGGCAGAGACTGGTTGTTCTGACAAGGGATTTGAGAAGTTACTGAAAATAATGAAGCCGAAGCTTCCAAAGGATAACGAATTGCCCGAGACTACATACGAAGCAAAGAAGGCTATCTGCCCTCTAGGATTAGATGTGCAGAAGATACATGCATGCATTAATGACTGCATCCTGTACCGCGGTGAGTACGAGAACATGGATAAATGCCCGGTATGCAATGCACTGCGGTACAAGATAAGACAAGATGACCCTGGTGATGTTGAGGGCGATGACGAGCCCCCCCGGAAGAGGGTTCCTGCTAAGGTGATGTGGTATGCTCCTATAATACCACGGTTGAAACGTCTGTTCAGAAACAAAGAGCATGCCAGGTTGTTGCGATGGCACAAAGAAGAGCGTAAGAAAGACGGGAAGTTGAGACACCCCGCCGATGGGTCCCAGTGGAGAAAAATCGACAGAGAGTTCCCGACATTTTCAGATGACGCAAGGAACTTAAGATTTGGTCTAAGTACAGATGGCTTTAATCCTTTTGGGGAGCAGAGCTCCAGTCATAGCACTTGGCCCGTGACTCTATGTATCTACAACCTTCCTCCTTGGTTGTGCATGAAGCGGAAGTTCATTATGATGCCAGTGCTCATCCAAGGCCCGAAGCAACCCGGCAACGACATTGATGTGTACCTAAGGCCATTAGTTGATGAACTTTTGCAGTTGTGGTCCGAACCAGGTGTACGTGTGTGGGATGAGCACAAACAACAGGAATTTGACCTACGAGCGTTGCTGTTCGTAACCATCAATGATTGGCCTGCTCTTAGTAACATTTCAGGACAGTCAAACAAGGGATACAATGCATGCACGCACTGTTTAGATAAGACTGAAAGTATACATTTGGGAAACAAGAATGTGTACCTGGGGCATCGTCGATTTCTTCCGAACAGTCATGCCGTAAGAAAGCCCGGCAAGCATTTCAACGGTGAGGCAGATCGCCGGAAGAAGCCTAACCTCCCTGATGGTGATGTTATATATGACATGGTCAAGGATTTAGAAGTAATCTTTGGAAAGGGTCCTGGCAGTCTATCTGTTCCGAATGACGCTGACAACCACGTACCCATATGGAAGAAGTGCTCTATATTCTGGGAGCTACCCTATTGGAAAGTCCTAGAGGTCCGGTCTTCAATCGACGTGATGCACGTGACGAAGAATCTTTGCGTGAACCTGCTAGGCTTCCTGGGCGTGTATGGGAAGACAAAAGATACACCGGAAGCACGGGCAGACCAGCAACGTATGAAAGACCCATACAACAAGCAGACGGATAAAGGGCGTCAATACTTAAGCAGCTACGCTCTTACCAAAGCAGAGAAGGAAATCTTTTTTGAATGCCTGAGCAGTATCAAGGTCCCGGCTGGCTTCTCGTCAAATATAAAGGGAATAATAAATATGGCAGAGAAAAAATTCCAGAACCTGAAGTCTCATGATTGCCACGTGATTATGACGCAGTTGCTTCCGGTTGCATTGAGGGGGCTTCTACCGGAAAATGTTCGAGTACCCATTGTGAAGCTATGTGCATTCCTCAATGCAATATCTCAGAAGGTCATCGATCCAGTAACTCTACCAAGTTTACAGAAGGCTGTGGTCCAATGTCTTGTCAGCTTCGAGTTGGTGTTCCCCCCATCATTCTTCAATATTATGACGCATCTCCTGGTTCACCTAGTCGACGAGATTGCCATTCTCGGTCCTGTATTTCTACACAATATGTTCCCCTTCGAGAGGTTCATGGGAGTCTTGAAGAAATATGTTCATAACCGTGCTAGGCCAGAAGGAAGCATCTCAAGGGGCTATGGAACAGAAGAGGTCATTGAGTTCTGTGTTGACTTTATTCCTGACCTTAAGCCGATTGGTGTTCCTGAATCGCGGCATGAGGGGAGACTGAGTGGAAAAGGCACGCTAGGAAAGAAAACACTGATATGTAGGGACGGGCATTTTTTAACTCAAGCACACTACACAGTTCTACAAAGTTCCACCTTCGTGGCTCCGTATATCGAGGAACACGAGGACGGACTTCTGGTTGTGCGCGTACGGCGTGCCCACCACCTGCACGCGGGAGACGTGGCAGTAATCAGCGCACACATTCAAGCTACATTTCGCTGGCATTTAGGTACATTTTATCCGTTTATCTTATGTCTATTATAATTTCTAGCTTTCTACTTTCTGTTTTAGTTCCTTGTACATGAATAATTACTGGGTTCTCGCATACGCTTTTATATCTGACTTAGGTATAATTGAGCACACTTAGTCCTTTATCCTACACATGACAGCAAAACATAAGAAAAAATGGATCGAATGCTGGTGGGTCAGGAAATGGTGATGAAACAACTGAAAGGATTAGGAAGCTTGTAGAGTTGTAGTGAAGATGAAAGCGTACACTGGGTAGATATTATGATGATGGATATGTCGAACTCCTTTTTTGTTTCTATCGTTGGCGCGGCCCTTTGTTTTGCTTATGTGTCTGCCTCACATACTTGTAAATATTTGCAAATTGGCGTTTGGACTGTAGTCTCGCTAGCAGTAGCAGCGACGAGTTAGAGACCCTGTTTTACTTCTACTTTGCACCTGGATGTTGGCCTACCTGTTATCTCTGGATAATGGAAATCGATACCCCTTTGGGTTTCGCGTGAAAAAAGAGAGAGGGTGTATCAGCGAAGGAGCAAGGTATCGAAGGAAGAAGGGCCAACACAGTGGGTCCAAGGAGACCACTGAATTAGAATCTCATCCGAGTGGCCATCCAACATTATAACAAAATCTTTACACATATCTCCATAGTGTTTCTACTTAATGATCTAGGTGTAGTATGGTTATTGATAGAAAGATATAAGCGGAAATTCAATTTGGCTCCCGGGAGCACATGCTCCCGGTATGTTCAAAAAAATAGAACAAATTGAAAACTTTTCAAAAAAATCCGAAAAAAATCATGCACGTACCTGACGATGTCACGCACGACCGTGTCAAATTTCGCACCAAAACGACACGGTCGTGCGTGACATCGTCAGGTACGTGCATGTTTTTTTTTTCGGATTTTTTTGAAAAGTTTTCAATTTGTTCTATTTTCTTGAACATACCGGGAGCATGTGCTCCCGGGAGCCAAAACGCCTTCCACGACGGAGCGACTAGTCACAAGTCACGCGCATAACGCACGCGACTCTAGTGAAGATGGGATAATATTTATAGAGTCACCAGGTTGGAGGGAAGATGAGTAGCGCCGTGCGCGAGGTAGAAGAAGAGAGGGGAGGTGGATTTGGATCGGCTCTCTCTCCGTCGATTGCTTTGAGGACCATGGAGGAGAAAATGGACGGTCAAGATGGCTAGTGTCGCGGATTGATGACATGGCTCGGGCTCGCAAATAGTGTTGTCCAATTAAATCACGGGCATCCGAACCGGCCATTCCATGCGCCCATAATTGCCTGCTATTTATTCACTAGTACCGATGGCAGCAGAACTGGCCGTTGCATGCACCCATAATTGCCGGCGGCTCGGTCTCTGTACTACTTTCTCACCATTGTGTTATTAGATGCCACATAATGTATTCCGAGTCCACAACCGGGCTAATTGTACATCATATATATACCCTACATGTCAACGAGTACATTGTGCGTTGCAACAAAAGAGCAAACTAATGTATATGGTTAGTCTTCTCTGGTGCGGGGCGTAAATTTTCCCCATGGCTCAGAGAAAACAACTGCGCATGCGGGGTGTAAATAATGCATGCAAGAGGGGAATAGGGATTTGCAGTTAAATCACGCACCTTCCTAGGTGATGTAAACTACGTATGGAATTATACAACAAATCTGGTTCAAATCACGGATTTCAAGGAAATAAATACTCCGGAAAATCTTGATCCTGCTATTTAATATAAATTGCGGATTTCTAGGGTTGTATCCCCCACGAATAGTATTTCCACAGGGCAAGAAGCTTCTGGCTCGTACAACATGGATGCATGCCGTGATTATAGTTTCCCAACCTGCATGGCTACCATTAGGATAGAGATCAGCGCGAGGAGGTTTGTCGATACAAGATCTGATAGGCACCTGATTTTTATCTACCATCTGAGACCTTACAACTTTTTTTTTTTTTGAGGAAGGAGACTTTACAACTTGGTTACGAGACGTCAGCACGCAAGTAGGAATAAACATACCATGTTCTATTAAATATATACACTTGGACTCCCTCTGTCCGGAAATACTTGATAGAGATTTGTCCATATATGGATGCATCTACATACTAAAATACATCTGAATACATCCTTATTTTGACAAATGTGTGTCAAGTATTTCTGATATGTTCCACAAGTATTCGCATGTCCAGCTCTCTCCACTTTCATTAATTCAAGTGCACAGTGTTAAAGAAACGAGATATAATTAGAGATTCACCATGTCGATCTGTACTGGCAAGAGAGGACAAAATATTTGAGTATGGATGGAGACCCAGCATATACCACAATGATACAAATGAGCTAACCATAAAACAAAATAAGCATTTTCAAATATTTTCATAGTCTTTAGAAAGACACTAAATTTTCCTTCTGTACATCTTAGAGTTGCAAACCATTCAAAACAGAAATATATACTACAATGAATCTTTTTAATACGTTCTATTCGTCAAATTAAACTCCTTTTTACAACGCCAGTCGAGCAAAAATACAAACAAGTGCAGCAGCTACTGCTGCTGCTTAAAGTTCGCAGTGTAGGACCAATGATCATCCAGGCAGATTACTTGCTCCCTTGGACCGCCGACTCACAGGAGGACTAAATCACTAGCGCCAGCTTCTCGTCCAGGTCATGAATCTGCTTCTTCAGCTTGTTCCCGCAGTCGGCCAGCTTAGACACCACTCTGCGACAACAAATAAAGTTTATTAAAAAGAGGACTGCAAGTTAAAAATAAAGATCACCAATGTGCAAAGAATAACAGTTCACTGTTGCACAACACATGCACTGGAGGAGCGTGATTCCTTTGTTGGGACATACCACATAGATCTAACCTGGCAGCCGGTGTGCATCCCCTGACATAATCCTAGCAGTTTAACCGGCGGCAGGAGGACCAGAATAACACCATCGGGGCAGCGTCGACGGACACACAGCATCACGGAGGAGCACGTCCGACCAACCGGAAACCTGGATGTAGATGTCTTCTGTTAATTTTGGTTTCATAAACATTAAACCAGTCAATTTCCATCCTAATGAAATAAGTATAGTGTCCGCCTTTATCTAAACACAACAAAATAAACTATTTGGGAACGATTTAATTCGTAACAGTACTAAAGGATCCAATGATTGGATGAATGACACTACCAATTATTAGCATGATGTGAAATTGCTAGCTTCATTGCTGTAAAGACCCCAGATCGTACTATGAATAAAAGAGATCAAACCCTGTTACAAACAGAGGATCACATTGATGACAACATTTAAAGCATTCACAAGTACTAATGCACTAGCTGAACGACAGTAACAAGTATTAACAGGACGCCAAACTGGCAGATTCGTTGCTATCAAAACCCAGATGGCATACATGAATTTAACTGAACAAGAGTAACAGTACATCGACACTCCA
Source organism: Poa pratensis (assembly GCA_947311845.1). Taxonomy (NCBI): domain Eukaryota; kingdom Viridiplantae; phylum Streptophyta; class Magnoliopsida; order Poales; family Poaceae; genus Poa; species Poa pratensis. The sequence continues at coordinate 34,544,789 of CAMZMU010000095.1, forward strand.
TGGCCATGATATCACATAGCACAAAGAGGAGAAAAGAGAGGAACCGAGAAACTTACAGAAACCCACGGAGTCGAACAAGAAGGCCACCGCTGCCCTAGTCACATATAAGTGGGTGGACCGACAACCACTGGTCTACACCAGAAAAATATATAGTTATCAATTTAGCTTGTAAGAGACAGTACGGCAAAGATAACTGCCCAATACTACAAAAGATAGGCTTCACAAAGACTACCACTTGTATGTCAAATATAATAGAACATCTAAACGCTAGAATATTTGATCGGACTGAGAATAGAGATTCGGAAAAGAAAATCCAAGGCTTCTATATAGCATAGTTCTTTTCTGAATCAACTTTTCATGGCATAGTAAAGTTCAAGAGGAACAAAGGTGAAAGAAAGTTTCGGTTTTGAACTCTTATATGCCCCAGGTTATCTAATCACACCAGTCAGCTACATAGTTATACACTAATGATGACAAAAATCCCACCAAAAATGATAGTGACCTCCTCGCATCCAACGGCAGTGAGCACACTTCGGCAAAATAGTTTGGTTTCTCGGGAACTAAGAGACCATACAGTAAATATCAAACATGTAACGAATGTAGTGACTACAACCCCCGAATCACCACAACAAAATCGAATATGCATGCAACCAGAACACATGTCAATCTTGATTGGAAATCGAACACCTTTACATCACTAGATATTCCTAATTATCCTGCACCAAAATAGGCACCAACCAAAAGCTAAAAGGAGCCACAATTACAACAAAAGCTACAGTTTTCCTGCAGATTTGTGGCCTAAAATTTTTCAGCAGCAAGGTCAGAAACACACGTTAGGCCACGAGATTTTCCTAGACCGGCTTCCAGATTACCAACATGAGCTGTCAGGCTTGGACCTTCCTAAGCAGGGTAGTCGACCAGATGCGGCGTACCTTGAGCAGGACCGTGCAAGAGATGGAGCCTCTCCGTGGTATCGGGGTGCAGGGCAACGACTGAACTGTCTAGTCACTGGCAGCCTCATCAACCACGAGGCGGTTGGGCGACTTCTTCCTCTGGAAGATAGTCGTGAAGTAGTCTTTCTTCGACTCCTTGCACCTGGACAAAGAGTGGATCATGCGTTGAAATTTAGAAATGGCAGCAGCTTCAATGTTTGAGCAATTGCTAGCAGAACCACACAAAATTTAGTGACAGACAGAATACTAAAGAAAATTTAGTGACAGTCATTCATGTAAGATTAATAACCAGCCAATAACAATCCAGTGGCAGTTTGATGTGAAAGGCCATACATAGGAGCACTACTGCTCTAGCTAGGCAGCTGCAAAGTACATGATACATGTGCAAATTCAAGTGCTCTTTTCTCTTGCGCAGAGTAACATGTATCCACACACACTAGCCCCTCAAGACACAAAACAAAATCGATATATTGTCAGGTCAATAATCTCAGAAGGTAACACAATTGAACAAAGCTGCAACAGAAATGAAATTTAGCTGACCAAATGCTCAGAAACACTGTAAATGGAAAGAGCTCTTTCCATAGACAACTTTATCACATACCGTCCTTGTGGTTTCATCAGAGTAAACAAGAAGGAAATTATTTTTTATCAATTAAGCCAGTAAGCTTAGAAAATTTGATCAGTTTGAGTAACCAGAAATGAGCACTCCTTAAAAGAAACACCCTTCTCGGATACCGACCTTCAAATTCATCACAGCAAACAACCATTGAAAATCAAATTCCAGAAACTTTATGATGGCACTGTTCATTAACTTCGAAATTACCAAAGTTTAACAAAGTGAAATATTATGACAGTTGACCCAATGAAAGGGACGAATTTATCATTACGTCAATTTGGAAAACATATTTATAAAATGGCAGGAGAATGCTAATAACAACACAAGCATATTTCTAGCTGAGTTGTTCATTACAGACTGCACATGCTTGCTCAGAATATTTGATCAGTTTCGGATGTATGATCAATGAAGTAGCACCTTTTCAAGAGCTAACTTCTCAGATACTGTCCTTTTTGATTCATCACAGCTACAGGTTGTTGCGCTCATTATTTGAGGATAGATAACATGGCAAAAATGATAGCAGTCTGCTCTAAAATGCACAAACGACATGTAAATTGCTATTCAATTCAGAGTTGCATTTGTTTGCTCAGAATATATGATCAGTTTAGGACGTCTAATCAAGGAAGAAGGCCTTCTTCAATAGCCACCTTACTCAGATACCGTTCTTGTGAATCATCACGGCAACAACAAGCAGAGAAGAGCAACTTAATTCACCCATGAACTAGTTAAGTATACGTTCAATACTTCTAGAATGAAAGAATTCAAAAAAAAAAAGGAGGGCACCCAACAGCCACCAAATCAGTGCCATGACCAATTCCTAATCATATAACCACACCAGAGTCCTAGATCATCAGCTCACTGGCCCCAGCACAGAAAAACCAAGGCTCCATGGCCAAGAAATCCAAGAGCACGTAGAGGAGACAGGGAGAAAACCAGAAGCTCACCTAGCACAGCGGCGGGAGGCGAGGTGGTCAAAGCCGAGGGCTGGCCGGGTCAACAACCGCAAAGTGCTGGCGAGGCACAGGATGCATGGCCAACACAGCAGTAGCAGCGCCAGAGCCAGAACTGTCAACAGTCACGCCGGATTCGGCTACACTTCTCTCCTGCTGCCCTGCAAAGGATGGATGAGCATAACCATTGGTTAATCCCAAGGATTGCAGGAGAGTGCTAGATAATAAAGTTCAAAGTTCTAAATCGCAAAACCCAAAACCAAGACTTGCCATTTGAAAGCAACTCAAATGTCAAAGTTCTTTCTTCAAAAGTAGTAAGATTTTACCATGCAATACTACAAAAGTTACTTTAAACAATATGAGTTATTGATATATGAGTTCTTGCTCTAATAGGGCAATACCAAATAAGGTTAAATAAATATGAGATTTTGACAAGGCTACCAGATTTTCCTAGACCGATGTCCAGATTACCAACTTGAGCTCTTGGGTTTGGACACTTCCAAGCAAGGGAGTCTGAGCAGATGTTGCGTACCTTGAGCAGAACGATGGAAGAACTCGAGCCTTCCGGCGACTTCTTCGTCTCGAGGATAGACATCAAGTAGTCTTTCTTCGACTTGCTACACCTGAACTCAAAAAGGATCATTTCGAATTAACGGCAACTTCAATGTTTGAGCAATTGCTAGCATAAGCACACATAATTTAGTGACAGCCAGACTACTAGGAAAACTGCATGAACTGCATAACGCATGCATTTAATGTCATTCATGTGTCTCACAACTCATTCTTGTCAGACTAATAACCAGCCAATTACAATTCCAGTAGTATTTAGGAGGCCAATAGCAAGATTGGATACTCTCACAAACACATACAAAACCATGCACAAACCTAGAAAAAGTCTTGCAAGTTAGAGAGCATTAACAATTGATTTGTGTGATGATTCTGGGTACTTGCCTTGCAAGTTCTGTCCATGTTCCAGCCCAGAAAAAGTGGTGGATATAATGTTTTAGTTTGACTCAACGCAGAACCAACCAATAGCTCGGTTTCAGAAAACAGTGCAGGCATCAAATACTGATCCGAAGACAAAAAAAGTGACAGTTGAAAGACAACTTAATCTGTTTGAATTTACTAGTGCCAATAGGACACAGCCTAGCATTTGTCCTTGTTCAGGCACTACCAAAAGACGCGAATGTAGCATCTGGTACAGTTCATTGGGTCGATGGCCGGAGCACATAAAGGAGAAGAGAAGGGGGAGGAATCAACAATTTACCAGAACCACTAAGGTGGGGAATAAGGCCACCATGAACTTGCCACCATCGAAAACAGCTGGCTGTCTCTCACATGGTTATCTTCCCTCTTGATGTCTACATGGGTAAAAGAAATGTGGATCAAACTCAAGGAGTTCGTCATATTCTTGGAAAAATTTAAGTAAGGTAGCTACTTGAAGGTTTCCTAATCTTCAAGCAAATAGAGAATAAGAAACACTTGTATCTCTCATTAAACTTTGAAACTGGGTGCTTTGCATCGCACAAGTTGTATATACAATAGCATAAGACAAAGGAAAATCGGACATAAGTAGCACAACAACATCAACTATTTAGCATATGAACAAGCAAACGGTATGTAGGATGTTTTCCATGTATCTTAACAATATTAAAGCTACTAATAACAGTACTAGTCTGAAACTTGAGATTGCTTGACTAGGTACTTTCAGAAAAAAGAGAAGTCATGAGATATTAACTAGCATTGCAATTTGAAAGATAAAAGGTAGGTGACGCAAATTCTGATGCTATGAACATGTAGAGAATAGCAGGACAATCAAATAGAGGCGCACATGCTGCAGCAGATTCACAGAATAATGCACAAAATCTTAACTTCCATATTCTCAGGAGTTGAACACAAAACGAGGCACACATTCCAGTGTTGTTTTACTTACTTTAGCACTAAATCACAACTTGTATATGATCTAACCTACATGAGGACGTTAACACAAAATAGAGGCACATAACCCACTTCTTTACACCAATGATTGCGTTGAACGGGCAAGGAAAATAGCGCAAAAATATTAGTAAAAGGCAGCAAGTGGCACCAATCAGTCGTTCCCAGCTTCCGAGTGGAGGAAGCCGTCGGCAGGGTGCCCTCACCGTGATTCAGCGGCCCGTCCCTGGCATCGGAGGAGAGCGGCAGCAGCAGGTCGGCCTCCTAGTCGCGGCGGTGGCGAATGTAGGACCTGCTTTTTTTCAGTAACATGTCAGGGAGTCGAACAAGCTAACTTTATGTAGAATGTTTTCTGCGTATCTTATAAACTTTGAAGCTACTACTAGCAATGATACTAGTCTGAATAATCTAGACAGTAATGACCCGGTTGCTAGCTAGATGTTTGCCTAGAGAAAACAAATCACGGTGCCCTGTAGTGAATGAAATGCACGCAGCACATATAGAGCAGAAGTGGCAAAGCAATCTTACCTCTGAACGTCTCAGCTGCAACGCTCCAGTGCTCCAATCCAGCAGAGGCGGCGATCTGACAGCCAGCATGCATCCCCTGACATAAGCCTAGCAGTATAACCGGCGACGGGAGGACCAGAGTAACACCATGGGGGCAGCGTCGACGGACACCGCACGGCGTCATGGAGGAGCACATCCGACCAACCGGAAACCTGGATGTGGATCTCTTTTGTTAATTTTGGTTTCATAAACATAAACCAGTCAATTTCCATCCTAATGAAATGAAAAGAAACTATCTGGGACCAATTATCTTATCACCATAACAATGTCTATGCCTCTGACTTGACAATGCTAAGTTAGTGGGCAGCATCTCAGACAATTTGTAATGGTACTAAAGGATCGGATGATTGGCTGAATGACACTACCAATTTTTAGCAGAACGCGAAATTGTCAGCTTCATAGCTATAAAGACCCCAGATCGTACTATGAATAACAGTGATCAAACCATGTTGCAAACTAGAGGATCACATTGACGGCAACATTAAAGCATTCACAAGTACTAATGGACTTGCTGAAAGACAGTAACAAGTATTAGCAGGACGCCAAACTTCCAGATCCATTGCTATCAAAACCCTAGATGGCATACATAAAATTAGCTGAACAACATTAACAGCCCAGCAAGGCAGCAACGGCTCGATTGCCATGAAACCACATAGCATAAAGGGGAGAAAAGAGAGGAAATGGGAAACTTACAAAGCCCACATAGTCTAAGAAGAAGGCCACCACTGCCCTAGTCACGTAGAAGTGGTAGGACCGTCAGCCATTGGCCTGCACAAGAAACATATATAAGAAGCTGTCAATTTAGCTTGTAAGAGACAGTACGACAAATATAACTGCCCAGTTCTACTAAAAAAGGGTTCACAAAGACTACCAGTCTACCACTTGTATGTCAAATATAACAGATCATCTAAATGCTAGAATATTTGACCGGACTGAGAGTACAGATTCAGAAAAGAAAATCCAAGTCTTCTATAGCATAGTTTTTTCTGAAGCAACTTTTCATGGCATAGTAAAATTCAAGAGAACTAAGGTGAACAAGAAAGCATTGGTTTTGGCCCCAAGTTATCTAATCACACCGGTCAACTACATAGTCATACACTAATAGTGACAAAAATCACACCAACAATGATAGTGACCTCCTCGTATCCAAAGTTAGTGAGCACACTTTGGCAAAACATATGGGGATTTTGAATAGTTTGGTTTGTCGGGAACTGAGAACTAGTAAATGCAGGAAATAAGATGACATGATTACAAACAGCTCTATCAAACATGTATCCCACACCAAAAAGGCACCAACCAAAGCTAAAAGGAGCCATAAAAACAACAAAAGCTGGAGTTTTTCCTGCAGATTCGTGGCCTAAAACTATTCACCAGCAAAGGTCACAAACCACACGCTACGCCACCACATTTTCCTAGACCAGCGTCCAGATTACCAACACGAGCTCTCAGGTTTGGACCCTCCTCTAAGCGAGTAGTTGAGCAGATGTTGCGTACCTTGAGCAGGACGGTACAAGGGATGGAGCCCCTACAAGGTATCGGGGTGCAGAGCAACCACGGAATTGTCCAACCATTGGTGGCCTCGTCGACCACGGGGCGGTTGGGCGACTTCTTCCTCTGGAGGGTAGCCGTGGAGTAGCCTTTCTTTGACTCCTTGCACCTGAACACAAAAAAGGATCAAGATTTCAAATTTAGATGCTAGAAGAACCACAAAATTTAGTGACAGACAGAATACTATGAAAATTGCATGAGCTGCACAATGCATGCATTTAATGTCATTCATGTGTCTCACAACTCATTCGTGTAAGATGCATAATCAGCCAATAACAACCCCAGTAGCATTTCGATGTGAAAGGCCATACATAGCAGCACTAGTGCTCTAGCTATGCAGCTGCAAAGTACATGACAAATGCGCAAATTAAAGTGCCCTCTTATATTGTGCAGAGCAACACGTATCCACACACACTTGTCCCTCATCAACACATTGTCAGGTCAATAATCTCAGGACATAACACAATTGACCGAAGCTGCAATGGAAATGCATGGTTTAGCCGATCAAATGCTCACAAGCACTGAGTAAATGAATGTCAGAGAGCATTGACAATTGAAATGTGTGATCAGTGAAAGAGCTCTTTAAGAGACAACTTTCTCAGATACCGTCCTTGTGGTTTTATCACAGCAAACAAGAAGAAATTATTTTTTACCAATTACGCCAGTTAGATTAGAAAATTGATCAGTTGAGGATGTGTATCCAGAAAGGAGCACTCTTTAAAATAGCCACCCTTTAAAAGAGCCACCCTTCTCAGATGCCGACCTTGAGATTCATCACAGCAAACAACCATTGAAAAGTAAAATCCAGTAACCCTATGATGACACTGTTCAAGAACTTTGAAATTAATAAAGTTTAACAAATAACAAAATGACATAGTATGACAGTTGATCAAGTGAAAGGCAACGAATTTATAATTACCACAAGTAGGAAAACATGTTTATAATGGCAACTAGCATATTTCTAGCTGAGTTATTCATTACAGACTGCACATGCTTGCTCAGAATATTCAATCAGTTTTGTAAGTATAATTAATGAAGAGCGCGTTTTCAAGAGCTATCTTACTCAGATAACGTCCTTGTAGATTCATCACAGCGAACAGGTAGTTGCGCTCAATATTTCAGGATAGATAACATGGCAAAAAAAAGATAGCAGTGTGCTCTAAAAGCACAAACAACATGTGAGTTGCTTTTCAATTCAGAATTGCATTTGTTTGCTCAAAATTCATGATCAGTCTAGGATGTCTAATCAAGGAAGGAGGCCTTCTTCAATAGCCACCTTGCTTAGATGCCGCCCTTGTGAATCATCACAGCAACAAACAAGCAGGAAAGAGCAAAATTAATTAACCCATGAACTAAGTTAAGTATATCTTCAACACTTCAAGAATGAAAGAATTCAAAAAAGAGGGCACCCAAGAGCCATCAGTGCCAATGACAAAATCCTAAACATACAACCACACAAGATCATCATCTCGATGGCCCGAGCACAGAATAACAAGGCTCCATGGCCAACAAATCACAGAGCATGTAGAGGAGGCAAGGAGAGAACCACAAACTCACCTAGTATAGTGGCGGGAGGCAAGGTAGTCAAAGCTGAGGGCTGGCCAGGCCAACAATAGTCAGGTGCTGACGAGGCGCAGGAGGCCGCGACCAGCACAACAGTAGCACCACCAAAAGCCAGAACTGTCAAGAGTCATGCCGGATTCGGCGGACATGGATCCCTCGTGGTAGCTCCAGCTACACTTCTCCCCTGCAAAGGATGGATGAGCATAACCATTGATTAATTCCAAGGATTGCAAGTTAGTGCCAGATAATAACAAGGTTTCAAGTTCTAATCACAAAACCCAAAACCAAGACTTGCCATTTAAAAGCAATTCAAATATCAAAGTCTTTCTTTTAACTGAGACTCAACCATTATAGTTAACAAAAGTAGTAAGATTTTAACATGCAATACTACAGCAGTAAGTCACTTTAAAAAATATGAGTTATTGATATGTGAGTTCTTGCTGTACAAGGGCATACCAAATTAGATCCCAAAAAATATGAGTTTTGATATATGAGATTTTAACAACACCACCAGATTTTCCTAGACCGACGTCCAGATTACCAACTTCAGCTCTCGGGTTAGAACCCTTCGAAGCAAGAGAGTCGAGCAGATGTTGCGTACCTTGAGCAGAATGATGAAAGAGCTGGAGCATTCCATGGTGTGTGTGTGTGGGGGGGGGGGGGGGGGGCAACGACAGAATTGTCGTCATTGGTGGCCTTGTTCACCACGCGGCAGTTGGGCAACTTCTTCTCTCGAGGGTATAGGTGTCGAGTAGTCGTTCTTTGACTTCCTGTACCTGGAAACAAAAAGGACCATTTCAATGGTTGAGCAATTGCTAGCAGCACAAAATTTAGTGACAGACGGAATACTCGGAAAATTGCATGAACTGCACAACGCATACATTTAGTGTCATTCATGTGTCTCACAACTCATTCATGTAAGACTAATAACCAGCCAATAACCATTCCAGTAGTATTTAGGAGGCCCATAGCAGATTGGACATTACTCTCACAAACACATACAAAACCATGCACAAACCTAGAAAAAGTATTGCAAGTAAAAGAGCATTGACAATGATTTGTGAGATCGTGCTGGGTCCTTGTCTTTCAAAATTTGTCTGTGTTCTAGCCTAGCAGAACTGTTGGGCATGATGTTTTAATTTGACTCAACATAGAACCACAACCATAAACAACTAGCACAACAATATCAATTATTTACCGAACAACTTGCACAACAATATCAACTATTTAGCATATGAACAGGCAAATCCGTATGTACGATGTTTTTCATGTATCGTAAACTTTATTAAAGCTACTACTAGTACAAGTCTGAAACTTGAGATTGGTTGACTCGGTACTTTCTGAAAAAGAAAATTCATGAGATATTAATTTGCAATGCAAGTTTAAAGATAGGTAGGTGACGCACAGTCTGATGCTATGAACATGTAGAGAATAGCAGGACAATGAAATAAAGGAGCACATGATGCAACAGATTCATGAGAGTGATAATGCATCATTGACTTCATGGTGGCATCATAGCAGGGAGACAATTTGTACAGTTCAACTGTGTCAAGAATGACATTGTGTTATTACTTATACCATGCCAACAGATTAACACCACATATGCAGAGAGGGGGAATTCAGAAGTAGCGCTGGAGCCTATAATGATGATAGTGAGACAAACAATCACCTGGCTGAACATTGATAATCGCATACTCGATGCCATCAACATTGCAGAGAGGCCGGAGCAGGAGGGCACGTGGCCTGGCGGCGCCGCTAGTCGCCGTCCAGCGTCAAAGCCGGCAAGAGCGCCGCTGTGGTCGTCACTCGATCTCTCCCCCACAAATCTGAAATGATAATTCATGATTTATATCATCAGTCACACAAGCTACAAATCTGATGTCAAATGGAAGGTACACTGCAGCAAAGTAAACTGCACACAGATGGTGCATATATAGATTGGAAGTGGCAGAGTAATATTGCCATGAATCCCTCGGCTACACAGATGCTGCCCCAATCCATGACACGGCCTACTGCTAGTGGTGTACTCAGAAAATGGGAAAAAACTGAAATCTGACCCTCCTGGTATACATACATGCTTGGCTCCATGGAACGGGAAGAAACGAAACACCAAGAAATGCAGTACCTACCAATCCCGGCCGTCGTGGAGGCGGCGTTCTGGCTGCAGGTGTTCATCCATGCCGTTCTGCCGACCCAACCCTAGCGGCAGGAGCACCGGACTGGGGCCTCCATGGACGACAACCGCACGGCGTCGTGTTGGATCTTGGCGTGGACAAGATGAAATCTTGCGCCTGGGCTAGGGTTCGTGGCGGGGCGGCGAATCGACGGTTCCACGCCATGGAATCGGGGGAGGAGGAAGAGCTGGTGTCGGGGCGGTGGTCTGCAGCGCGAGGCCTCGCCGGAGCCGGCCGAAATCGGCCGGTGACGGAGGCGGCGGAAAGGGGATCGTGAGAGAAGGAGGTGGTGTCTCTGGGAGGGGAGGGGAGAGGAGATGGTGTCGCTGGGAGGCTTAATCTGGCCCAAAATTTTCGCACTCGGCCTAAAACCAAAACTATGGCGCTCAACTCAAATTTTCGTGTTGAAATTTGGTTTGCCGCTCAGGTACCATTGCAGTTGGGTAAAACACACATGAAATTTGGAAGTTAGGTTATAGAAAAGCAAAAACTGTGTCACGCTTGTACGCATGGATGAAAGCATGCATGCAAGCACGTAGTATACCCACCGGAATCCACCACGTCCTCCAGCTCTTGCATGTACTCCCTCCTTTCCAAATTAATTGACTTCCATGGAAGTCAATTAATTTGGAACGGAGTGAGTACACGACAAGAGAAAAGACGAAACAAGTCGAGCTCCTCTCGTATACAAGCCGTTAGGAACCAAGAAAATCACTCATACGACATTTAGAATGGTTGCAAGCTCGGGATATGTTTTCCAAGTTGCGATTCGAATTTCATCATGCACGCATGCACGCGGAGGAAAACAAAGCATCTGGCGCGCGATCCGACTGAGTAGGCCTCCGGCCAATCAAATCACGCGAAACCACCTCCCATCAGTTGAGGCCCCCACACCGCCCATCTCAACCCTCCATCCATCGGACACTACCAGAAGAAAACCAAAACGCACGCACCCATCATCTCTCTCACACTCACAATGCACCACAAAATTATCCCCCAAGATGAATGACATTATCTCGTGCAACCAGAGCGCCTTTATCAAATCGAGAAGCATTTATGACAACTTCATGTAGGTTCCAAACGCTGCGAGGCGCTTTCATCTCAACTACACCCTAGATGTCCTGATTAACCTCGACATCGCCAAAGCTTTAGACTCGTTTGATATTTGGAGGAAACGGTGGAATATATAATAAACATTGGATTTCCACCCGGCCGTCAATGATGCATTTGCTCGTTCGCTTGGTATTTGGGAAAAGCGACGTCGTTTCCTTGTTTCGAGAGAAAAAGAAAGGAAATCCCCTTTAATTGCGTTGCTTCGATTAATTGCGTTGCCAGCGAGCGGACTTGGCGCGTTGCTTCGATTAGAGTGATCTCCCTTTAATTGCGTCGCGTACGTGGGTGGGTGGGTGGGTGTACGTGAGCTTTTAATCGTTTCGGCGTGGCAGGCAGGGCACGTGCGTACTCAGCCCACTTCCCCCGCCCGCCCCACCTCACCTGCGCGTAGAGGTGACGGCCGGGTTCGATGCACGACTTGGCCGCCAAAGAGAACATCTTTTTTTGAAAGCCTGCGTACATCAAGGAGTACTACAAACCGCCAAAGAGAACATCATTGTGAAGATAAACTAGATTCAACATCCCTCTTAACCAGGATCGGAAGTCTTGATACGTTCATGCTACAAAGAGTGTGACACTACCTAAAAACTACTATAGTAGCTACTGGTTGACGAAGCAACACGTACGATGGAGAATTCCAAAACAAGAAAGTGTTGATGTCCGGTACAAAGTACAAACGGATGTGCTGGAGTCTTATACTAGGTTTCTTCCGTGTTCCTTGACGCGGCAACAGGCTAAAACTTCTTTGGCAACTGATCGATCAGCCGAAACCTTCATCATCTACCCTATTAATTCACTCTACCAAGAAAACAGTACCTGTATCAATCAATTAATATCTACTCCCTCCGTTCCAAATTAGTTGTCTTCCATTTGCTAAAAAGTAGATGTAGGAAGACAACTAATTTGGAACGGAGGGAGTACAACCGTCGGTTCTCGCTCGCTTGGGGTGATCGCACCACACGGCGGCGGCGGCGACTCCGGTGCCCTTACACCTCGACACCCAATTCTCCCCGCCGCCCACGCCATACGACACAGCCGGAAGGTGCAACGTGACGTCGAACTCCGGCGTCCCTTGCCTCATGTGCGCCGCGAGGCTGTCCATCACGGGCACCCCCGTCACCCTCGCGGCCGAGACGACATGCTGCTCAACCGACTTCCCCCGCCGGCCACAGAGCCGCCCCACCTGGGCCTCGCTCGCGGCGAGCAGGACACCACGGTAGGACACCTGCGCGTAGGTGCCGGGTTCGATGCACGACCTGGCCGCCAAGCCCCAGGACGAGAGGCCGACGGTGAGGTTGAAGGAGAGCCCCGTCGTCGGGTCGAGATCGGAGACGGAGTCTATGGCGACGTAGTAGTGCGCGCCGAGCGCAAAGAGCAAGAGCGGGAGAACCACGCACGCGGCGACCAGGACGCCGAAGATCACGGCCTCGCACAAGATACGGGAATCTCTCGCGGCCTTCTTCTTCTTCTCCAGGATCTCCGTGTCTCCATGGGGTGCCTGCCTCTCCACGTCGTCCATCCCGGTCATCGGCACCTCGTCGTCCATCCCGGTCATCGCCTGATTGCCCATGTTTAGACTTGTTGATCGAGGGCTTGAGTTTGTCGTTGCAGCACAACAAGGATCGATAATCTAGCTAGGTTTAGAGACAAAAGGAAGAAGTCTGTTCATCTATATATATACAAAAAAAAGGAGTAGTTTCCGTTTTGGAGTCGTAATAGATCGCTCGATTAATTGATAAGTAGTGATACTATGGGTCACGCTACCAATGTGGTTACGGCCGGGGATAGAATAGAACTAGTAGTACGGATTTTTTTTTTTCTTCTGTTTTTTTTTACAAGGGAAGTCCTTTTACAGTTTTACTCTACACGAGGTGTAAATCTCATATTTTTTTTTTGAAAGGAGGGCCCCGCCCTAATTTCACTTTATTGAAATGAAATTGATAATACAGGCATAATTCACACCCCAGGGTACAGACCCCCTGTGAGCTCGCTGGCAACATCCACAGCAACAACACCATGAACTGCTAAAACAATATCCATAGCTAAAACTCTACTTTCCGAAATACTGCTACTACTAACCAGGCAAACATCCAGCAACCTACAGTCCATATTACAAACGAAGTTCTTTACTAATCTTAACATTACATAGCATTTTTAGCCAGAATAGGGAACAGTCCAGGTTCCTTTTTCTTTCACTTCCGAGCTTTGTCTTCTACTTTTCCTCAGCCATTTTCTCTAGTTGAGCGACAAAAAGAGGTTTATCTCCCCACATCAGGATTCAGTGAGCCTCAAAACCAGAGGCCCCCATCCTCGACCTCTATGGAAGAGCTCAGTAGCCACCAACACCAACAGCTCTGCTCCTTTGCGCTGTGTGCTTCGCAGTTTTTGCTTCTGCAAACCAGTCCAGTATGATATAAAGTGAGCCATAAGGAAAACTATAGTAGTTGGATCCTGAAGGATTACTCCATTAAAACAGGCATTGTTTCTGGTTTTCCAGATCGCCCAAAATAATGCAGCAATCCCTACTGACATCAGGAACCTATCATTAACAGAAAAAGATTCCAACCAAGCAGGTAAACCATCAAAACTAGCCGGAACTGAACTTAAAGCAAAAGTACATCTAACTATACCCCAAAGGAATTTCGCTACTGTGCAGTTAAAGAATAAATGGTCTATAGTTTCTGCCTCCGAACAGAACATACATTTGCCTGACCCTTTCCACCCCTAGCTAACAGTACATCTTTAGTTAGGATGCTTTTTCTGAACGCCAACCACAGAAAAACCTTAATTTTCAGAGGTACTTTAACAAACCAAACTCTTCTATAAGGGACTTTTATTTGTGCAATTTTTAAAGCATTATACAACGACTTCACTGTAAAGTGTCCTGATTCTGTAAGTATCCATTTACATCTATCCTCTACCCCCTCTACTAACCTTGTCCCAATACAAAGTTCTTTTAGTTTTATCCACATACTAGCTAAATCCCCCACTAAATTTCGTCTAAAATTCAAAACATCCCATCCTTCACTAAGTACCCTAGCTACACTAATTTTCTTACTGTGTGATAAATTAAAAAGTCTAGGGACACTGTCTTTCAGTGCTCTATCTCCTATCCACACATCTTCCCAGAAACTAGTTCTTAACCCATTACCTATAATTTTCCTACAGAACCTGAAAAAAATGTCTCTTACTTGCATTATACCCGACCAAAAATGCGAGTGTACTGGTTCAAGCTTTACATGTGCTAATGAATAAGAATGCAGATACTTGTTCCTAATTAGTTTCTGCCACAGCCCCTCTTCATTCTCAATTTTCCAGAGCCAACTTTTTTTAATCTAGAATACGTTCTTGAAAACCAAGAAGAAAGATCAAGGAACCAATACAACGCCATAGAATTGCAAGGTCACCAGTCACCACCCACTAAAAAAGAAAAGAATTGCAAGGTCACCAGTCACCACCCACTCAATGCCACATGGTTTGAGCTTATTATTGGCTTTTGCATTTTAACTTATAAATCCCAAAAGTATCTAAATAGGTGCACCTAAATAGCTGTCTTCGGCTTTTGACTGGACATTGTTGCATGGTGATATAAGCCGAAGGCCAAAAGCATCTATTTAGGTGTTTTTGTGACTTATAAGCAAAAAAAACCAAAAGCCAGGAATCATATGAACCAAACAGCTCCTAATGCATTCCCACATGAATTACAAGACAATAAACATGCCATACCCAACTACCGACGATGCATGACGAGAAGTGAGACATAGAACCCCAAAACCACGTCACAGTCGAAGATGGACACTTAATATATAGCCTACACGTAAGCGCCTAGAGCAGTCATTGGGCGACTGGACGGGAGGACCTTCCCAGACCTCATGCGTCATCTTGGAAGCGCCAACGATAGTATAAATTGCACCCTAGAGGCCCACACTCTGAGGCTCTGAGCAGCGGCAAACATCAACTCCATCCACCGCTCAGAGATTCAACGAGCAACCTATGCAGCTTTCAATGAGAAAATGCCACTGTGGCGTTGCCGCCTGATATGGAGACCGGGATCTAGGTTTTTTCCCGATGCCCACAAATACAAGCATGACACGGGTATCTCCCCCATCTAGATCGGCAACCCTGATGTACGCAAAAGCATGGCAGAGTGTAGGCACCAAATATGACACCGCTGATGAGGTTATACACATCTTGTCGTCCACGAAGGCGGAGGCTCTAAATACCGTCATACTACGTCAACACTGGTGAAAGTGCATGTGTTGCCCCATGCGTGGTTTTGGTAATTAATGACAATCCTTATGGACTAATGTTTGCATTGAGATATACTTGTAGATCTTGTCCATTGGAAGAGTTTGGAGTTCATGTGTTGGACTCTAGAAGATTACATGATGATCAATGCTCTATTCAAGGTTTATATGAAGAATGGTCATGTGTAGAGTTGAGCATATTGCAAGCATGTCTTGAAGGTTTCAAGACATCATCTTTGTGAAGATAGAGAAGATTTTGAAGTGCAAGTTCAATATGATCTTTCTCGGAAGATATCTTGTGATTGAAGCTTGCAATGGATACATAAAGACGGAGCTTAGCGAGGCTCTCCCATAATGGTGTATGGGGGAGTATTTGGAGATGTCTTCATCAAGCATGTGCTAGCAAGCGCAATCAAGAAAGGTGTTCCACTTGAAGAGATCAAGATCGTCATCATCTAGCTCAAGTGGAATGCGCAAGGCGAAGGTATGATCTTGATAGGGTTTCTATTTTACCGGTCTCGTGGTGTTAGTGGGAGACCGGGTTTAGGATAGATGCCGTACTATCAAGAGGGGCTCTCAAGTGAGTAACTTGATCGCATCTTTGTGGAGAGCTCAAACCTTTGCATACTTGGCATTATCATCTTTCTTGGTTCTTATTTGGCTTTTATTCATGTGAGAATTTAGAGCTTGTGTTCATCTCCATACCAAGCTCTAGTTCACCGAAAACGGATTTCGTATTGACAACTTGTTGCGTTTTCGGTTTTGGAGGTTTTGCCGGTTCATCTTTTTATAGAGAGGTTTTACCTCTCTACATTTGATTTCCTCCTCACATGATGGACTATGATGTTTCTATGCATAATCTTGAAGGGCTCTTCGTTGCGATTCCAACGTGCCCAAGAACATCGAAAACGGAGTCCGGATGAAAATCTTGTTGCATTCTCGGTGTTGGAAATATTACCGGTCCTCCTCGAGATAAGGTCCACACCTTCCATCTGTGGTATCTCCTCTATATTTGTAGTAAAGCTCTTGTCGTTACCTTTCCAACGCAATTGGATTCACCTGATTTGGAGTTCATATGAGAAAGTTATTGCATTTCAGGTTTTGCAGTAGAGCTTTTCTGTGTCTGGCGGTAGTACCGCTGTCGCAGCGGTAGTACCGCTCCACCTGGAGCGGGACTCCTGCAGCTCAGCTGGTACGTCTCCTGGCGGTGGTACCGCGCGATACCGCTGGTATCAGCCAGCGGTAGTACCGCTGGAGGTACCGCCAGGTGTACCGCTAGACCGGATTTGCTCTCTGGACTCGCTACGGTACCCAGCGGTATCCGCCTCGTACTACCGTTGGGTTCCTTCAAATTTATTCGAAGGATCCCAGCGGTACTTCTTGTCGTCATTGGTGGCCTCGTTGACCACGAGGCGGTTGGTCGACTTCTTCCTCGGGTCGACTTCTTCCTCTCAAGGATAGGCGTCGAGTAGTCGTTCTTTGACTTGCTGCACCTCAACACAAAAAGGATCATTTAGAATTAACAGCAACTTCAATGTTTTAGCAAGTGCTAGCATAACCACACAAAATTTAGTGACAGCTAGAATACTAGGAAAAATGCATGAACTGCACAACGCATGCATTTAATGTCATTCATGTGTCTCACAACTCATTCATGTAAGACTAATAACCAGCCCAATAAAATTCCAGTAGTATTTAGGAGGCCAACAGCAGATTGGACATTTCTCTCACAAACACATGCAGAACCATGCACAAACCTAGAAAAAGTATTGCAAGTTAGAAAGCATTAACAATTGGTTTGTTTGAGATAAAGTATTGCAATTAAACCTAGATGTTTTTCATGTATCTTAAACTTTATTAAATCTACTACTAATAACAGTACTAGTCTGAAACTTGAGATTGCTTGACTAGGTACTTTCAGAAAAAAGAGCAGTCATGAGATATTAACTAGCATTGCAATTTGAAAGATAAAAGGTAGGTGACGCAAAGTCTGATGCTATGAACATGTAGACATAGCAGGACAATCAAATAAAGGCGCACATGCTGCAACAGGTTCACAGGATAACGCACAAAATCTGAACTTCCATATTCCCTAGCCTAAATCAGGAGTAGAACACAAAAGAGAGGCACACAGATCAGTGTTGTTTTGCTTAAACTTTTAGCATTAAATCGGAACTTGTACCTTGAGGAGGACGGAACAAGGGATGGAGCCTCTGCATGGAATCAAGGTGCAGGGCAACAACGGAATTGTCTAGAAAATGGTGGGCTCGTCAACCACGAGGCGGTTGGGCAACTTCTTCCTCTGGGGGATAGCCGTGGAGTAGTGTTTCTTCGACTCCTTGCACCTGAACACAAAAAGGATCAAGAGTTCAAATTTACATGCTAGAAGAACCACATAAAATTTAGTGACAGAAAGAGTACTATGAAAATTGCATGATTTGCACAATGCATGCATTTAATGTCATTTATGTGCCTCACAACTCATTCGTGTAAGATGAATAACGAGACAATAACAACCCCAATAGCATTTTGATGTGAAAGTCAGCTGCAAAGTACATGATAAATGCGCAAATTAAAGTGCCCTCTTTTATTGTGCAGAGCAACGTGTATCCACACAAACTTGTCCCTCGAGATACAAACAAAATCGACACATTGTCAGATGTCAGGTCAATAATCTCAGAAGGTAACACAACTGGACGAAGCTGCAATGGAAATGCATGGTTAGCTGATCAAATGCTCACAAGCACTGTAAAGTAAATGAATGTACCGCTGCAGCTGGACCGCGCAGTGCACTTGGTACCGTTGCGAGTTCAACAGCGGTAGTACCGCTGGGCACGAAAACTGCACATAACGGTCAGATTTCTGGGGAATCTATTTAAAGGGGCTTTCTTCCCCAACGGTTCTTAGAGCTCTTGAGCAAGTTTTCTCCCCTCTCTCCTCCATTGTTGAACCTTTGAAAAGCTTGCCTTCTTCTCATTCCCTCCCATGGTTGTTGCATATCTTTGAGGGAAATTGAGAGGAGATCTAGATCTACATATCCATCCATTCCATCTCTCCTCTAAGTGAGGGGAACCTAGTAGATCTTGATCTTGGAGTTCTTGGTGCATCTCCTCTTTGTTCTTCCTCTCTTCTCTCCCCACAAGCATTTGTTGCTTTTGGTGGGATTTGGGAGTGAAGGACTTGAGCACTTCGTGTGTTCTTGCCTTTGCTTTTGTGCATAGGTTTGCCTTTGGTTTTGTGCATAGGTTTGCTCTCTCCACGAGGATTCGTGGAAGTGAAGATTGTGAGTTCGTTTCTCTTGGGTCTTTGGACCCTAGACGGTGTTCTTGTGACCTTTTGTGGTCAACGCCTTTTGTGGCGAGTGGCGCCTTTTGTGGCGGTGCAAGGCCTTTTGTGGCCGCTTGGGAGCTCCCGATCCTTTTGTGGGTTGTGCCTCAAGTTTGTTGTAAGGGACTCGATTTCCGCCCAAAAGGAAATCAATAGTGGAAGGTGAACCGAGCTTTTGTGCGAGGTTCATCGGAGAATAGGGTGAAGCCTTTTGTGGCATCTTGAGTTTGAAGCTCACACCCCTCCAACGAGACGTACTCCCCTAAAAAGGAGGAACTCGGGAATACATCGTCGTCTCCACGTACCTCGGTTATTTCTATACCCGAGCTCTTTACTTATGCACGTTACAGTGTGATAGCCTTCGAGCTTAAAGTATCATATCTTGCTATCACCTCGTTGCCTGACTTGCTTAGCATAAGTTGTTGGTGCACATAGGTGAACCTAGTTTATTTAGGTTGTGTGCTTGATAATTTAAACACCTAGTTTTATTCCGCATTTATCAAGCCTAAACCGGAAAAGTTTTAAACGCCTATTCACCCCCCCCTCTAGGCGACATCCTTGTCCTTTCAACTGGGCGGAGATAAAAAATGCACATCCTTTGTGCCGCTAGATCACCAATATAAAAGTCCCACCCGATGTCTTCTCCACCTCATCTTCTGAGTCGCGTTCAATTTTCTTCCCACATACAACCTATAGCTCAATTTCCCCTCAAAATTACTCCTTTTGGGTAGACCAAAATACAAAAAATATCTTTTAGAGTGCGTACAATACGTGCACGTAGTTGTATGTTTTATTTCAACAAATTAAAACCTAAACATGTCTTTTCGATTTTTTTTATGCGGTGAGTCCGGAGCTACTGGCGCTACCCGACAACTCTCTCTTATCTATGCCGCTAGAATTCACCGTAGCGTTGCGCAGCCTGTGCCACACAACACCATTTCTCTCCCTTCGCCTCCCTCGAGCCGTATTCTACCGAAAACAGCAGTCACAAGTCACGCGCATAACGCACGCGGCTCTAGTGAAGATGGGATAATATTTATAGAGTCACCAGGTTGGAGGGAAGATGAGTAGCGCCGTGCGCGAGGTAGAAGAAGAGAGGGGAGGTGGATTTGGATCGGCTCTCTCTCCGTCGATTGCTTTGAGGACCATGGAGGAGAAAATGGACGGTCAAGATGGCTAGTGTCGCGGATTGATGACATGGCTCAGGCTCGCAAATAGTGTTGTCCAATTTAATCACGGGCATCCGAACCGGCCATTCCATGCGCCCATAATTGCCTGCTATTTATTCACTAGTACCGATGGCAGCAGAACTGGCCGTTGCATGCACCCATAATTGCCGGCGGCTCGGTCTCTGTACTACTTTCTCACCATTGCGTTATTAGATGCCACATAATGTATTCCGAGTCCACAACCGGGCTAATTGTACATCATATATATACCCTACATGTCAACGAGTACATTGTGCGTTGCAGCAAAAGAGCAAACTAATGTATATGGTTAGTCTTCTCTGGTGCGGGGCGTAAATTTTCCCCATGGCTCAGAGAAAACAACTGCGCATGCGGGGTGTAAATAATGCATGCAAGAGGGGAATAGGGATTTGCAGTTAAATCACGCACCTTCCTAGGTGATGTAAACTACGTATGGAATTATACAACAAATCTGGTTCAAATCACGGATTTCAAGGAAATAAATACTCCGGAAAATCTTGATCCTGCTATTTAATATAAATTGCGGATTTCTAGGGTTGTATCCCCCACGAATAGTATTTCCACAGGGCAAGAAGCTTGTGGCTCGTACAACATGGATGCATGCCGTGATTATAGTTTCCCAACCTGCATGGCTACCATTAGGATAGAGATCAGCGCGAGGAGGTTTGTCGATACAAGATCTGATAGGCACCTGATTTTTATCTACCATCTGAGACCTTACAACTTTTTTTTTTGAGGAAGGAGACTTTACAACTTGGTTACGAGACGTCAGCACGCAAGTAGGAATAAACAAACCATGTTCTATTAAATATATACACTTGGACTCCCTCTGTCCGGAAATACTTGATAGTGATTTGTCCATATATGGATGCATCTACATACTAAAATACATCTGAATACATCCTTATTTTGACAAATGTGTGTCAAGTATTTCTGAGCGGAGCAGGCATTTCTTATATGTTCCACAAGTATTCGCATGTCCAGCTCTCTCCACTTTCATTAATTCAAGTGCACAGTGTTAAAGAAACGAGATATAATTAGAGATTCACCATGTCGATCTGTACTGGCAAGAGAGGACAAAATATTTGACTATGGATGGAGACCCAGCATATACCACAATGATACAAATGAGCTAACCATAAAACAAAATAAGCATTTTCCAATATTTTCATAGTCTTTAGAAAGACACTAAATTTTCCTTGTTGATCGAGGGCTTGAGTTTGTCGTTGCAGCACAACAAGGATCGATAATCTAGCTAGGTTTAGAGACAAAAGGAAGAAGTTTGTTCATCTATATATACAAAAAAAGGAGTAGTTTCCGTTTTGGAGTCGTAATAGATCGCTGGATTAATTGATAAGTAGGAGTATATGGGAAGTAGTAATACTATGGGTCACGCTACCAATGATGGTTACGGGGATAGAATAGAACTAGTACGGAGTATTTTTTTCTTCTGTTTATTTACAAGGAAGTCCTCTTACTCTACACGAGGTGCAAATGTCATATAATCAACTTTTTCTTATCTAGAATCATAGTTTAAAAAACCGGACCGGTCAGTGAACCGGTCAGGCGTGTGGTTCACTGGTTCGGCGGTTGGACCGCCGGCTCACCCGGTTCGTTTGCGACAAAAAACCGCTATTTTTAAATAAAATTTAAGCAATTTTCATGAAAAAAATGACCATAGAATGTAAATATAGTACGTACTTCAATACATATTCATAAAACAACTTTAGCCCAGTTGGTAGCGGACCTCGCGAGGTTCACTTCGCGCAGTAGGAGGTCGTAAATTTGATTCCTGACTGGCGCATTCTATGTTTCCCCGGTTTTTTGCTGTTTCGACCGGTGACTCTTAAAAAACCGGCAAGCTCGTCGGTTCCGGTTTTTTCGGTCGCACCGTTGGTCCGGTCCGTTTTTTTAAAACTATGTCTAGACTACGCTCTTGAAAACCAAGAAGAAAGATCAAGAAGTCCAATACAACGCCATAAAACTGCAAGGTCACCACCCACTCAATGCCACAAGGTTTGTGCTTATTATTGGCTTTTAGATGTTGACTTATAAATCACAAAAGTATCTAAATAGGTGTACCTAAATAGCTGTTTTTGACTTTTGATTGGACATTATTGCATGGTGATATTAGACGAAGGCAAAAAGCACCTATTTAGATGTTTATGTGACTTATAAGCAAAAAAAGGCCAAAAGCCAACAATAATATGAACCGAACAGCTGAGGTTTCAGGCAGCAAGGTGGCCACGGCTGTGGCTGTTTCGGCAGGAAGTGGTGTGTGTGTGGCAGAAAAGGCGGCGCCGACGAGAATGGTGGCAACGGGCCGGGCAAGGGAAGGCAGGGCAGGGAGTCCAAGCTGTGGGCGGTGAAGGTGGCGTGTAGACTATAGAGGCGGCTTGTGTGTGCCCGACGGGAAAGGTATACACCGAAACAAGAACTGGGCCGGAAACGACAATGTCTTCAGTGGATGTTTTATGTCGTGCGCCCTGTCTGGATCAGGCAAAGATGACGCTGAGGGTTATAGATGCAACGCAGTTTTCCCACATCTAGTTGGGCCCGCACGGCTTATCTAGACCATTCAGTTCACATCCAATGGTAGTTTCTAGTTTTTATGTTTAGAATCTTCATTTTTAACGGTTAATGCATAATCAAAATTTTCTGTTAATGTGTGATCCGAATATTTTGTTAATGCATCATTCAACTTTTTTGTGAATGCGAGATGATCCTAATTTTTTGTTAATTTGTGATCAAATTTTTGTTAATGCATAATCCATAATTTAATGTATAATCCAATTTTTTGTTAATACATAAATTACATTTTTTTGTTAATACATAATCTTAATTCGGCTTTAATTTTTTTAATTATTAGGGGCTCCAAAATAATGTATGTAGAGAGTTGAGAGGTTTAACTATAAAATTGTTGCACGAATCTAAAATAGATGGACGCTCAGGATAATCCGTGCGGGTTCAACTAGTTATGGTTTTGCATTTTTGTTATTGATGTATCCCGTGGAGTGCCTCAAAATCTCCAGCCAAGTCCCAGCTTTATGCTTAAGTCACGGCGCTAAGTGGATCGGTGGTGGTTGTTGTGCTGTTGTACTAGATGTTGCTATGCTAGTCTGAACTAGTGTATTTAGTTGATGCTGTTTTTCTAGATGAATCGAGTGTATAGAAGATTGTTGAATTTAAAATGCAAATGTGAATAGTTTTGTCTATGGCACGAGCAACGGAAACTTACTTTACGTGTGCCTCCATGACACCAATTTGTCCTCTCCAGCTCCAATATTTGTTAGTACGGAGTATATCTCAATAGATTAGCTACTGGTTTCACGCTTGGAGAGTTTCACGCTAGTCTTTGTGCCACGGGGAGACAAATGAGCTGGCACACTTATGTGCTAAACAGGCTACAGCGTCTAGACGTAGATGCTTGTGGATTAATTATATCCATGTTTTCCTAGTAGATTGTATTAGGAGGGATTCTTATCCTAGGCCTTGATCAATGAAAGCTATTGATTCGCAAAAAAAAAAGATTAGCTACTGGTTTGTCCTTGGGAAATTTCAATTCCTTGGTCGACAATCCACTGAATTTCATCATAACAAAAATGTAGAACAGTTTTTTTTTCCTCAAGGAAATAGTAGAACATTGAATTTCTTTGTTCTCCAATAGATAAACCTTCACAAGGTGAACGACAACGACCATGGCGAGGCGAAATAAGTAGTCTGTTTGTTAACATTCTGTTGGTAGGCTAGCCAATTACATGTAGGGGCTAGGCTACATTCAAAGTTTTAAATAGCCGGCTATAGCCCAGCTATAGCCTTTCGAGAGGCTTGGGGCTACGGCTATGACCTTTATAGGCTAATAAAGTGATAATAACCGTTAATAGCCCGACTAAATTGATTTAGCCCCTAGCCGCTAAATTTTTGGCTGATGGGCCCAAAACATTTGGACCAAAAATTTCCGCTTGGCCATATATCAGAGCCAAACTCAACCCATATGATATTGTTGCCAATGTAATATGCGGACATAATTATATCCTGAACTTGTTTTTGCTACATTGTGAGATGATCTGGGAACTTGTTGGTGGAGCCAAGGAGACTGCCACCGACGTCGGGAAGAACTCGTGCCCTGGCAGCGGCCCCACCGTGCCGTCGCCGCCGACCTCCACCGGGTACCTCATCAGGTGCCCCTGCATCTGCATCTTTCCACCTCCTCCCCCTCGTACACGTACCTTTCCCAGTTCCCCCGAGCCACCCGGTTCACCATCCTCACGCACTCCGGCGACTCCGGCGCCTCCATCTCCGGCATAGCCAGCCCACCAAGGTGCTCCTCCCATAGCGACATCCTGTACGCGTGTACCTGCCCCCGTGGCCGCCGGCCCCGGCGCCGGTGTGATGCGGCTGGTGCGCGCCGACGGCGATCTCCGTGTCGCAGGAGCCGGAGAGAGAGCGCTGGTTGATGTTGGCGGAGCCGAGGAGCACGTACTCGTCGTCCACGATCATCCCCTTTGAGTGCACATACACCATGAATCGCCCGTGCCTCCGCGCCCCCGTCGCCTGCGTTCGTCCATCCAGCGGCGGCGGCGCCTGTTCGCGGTTGCCGAGACAGTAGAAGTTGAGGTAGTCCTGCGGGTGCGCTCTGCCGTCAAGCCCCGCCGCCGCGATCGCGTACCACCACCTCGTACATCATCCGCATCGTCTGCACCTGCCAGAACAGGGCCTCCTGCGCTGGAGCAGACCCCGGCGGCCCCTCCGCCGCCGGCCACATCGGCAACACCACGTACGCCGCGAACGGCTCGCCAGCCATGATCTTGCTCGCCGTCTTCAGCGCGATCTCCATGGGCACCAGGTTGCCGGAGCCAGGGTGCCGGTACGACGGCGGCCACGCGTACGACGACCCCACGAAGCGCTCCGTCTCAATGTACACGAACCGGTCTGCGGCGCGGACCGCCGCGACGTACGCCGCGTGGATGCTCTGCTCCACGACCAGGCTCTTGTCGCAGAGCAGGTGCCGCGCCGCCATCTCCTCCGTCTCCCAGGAGCGCGGGAACCCCTTCACTGATCCGGATCCACCGACCGGAACACCTGCGCGCCAGCAGTGGGGGTCGTCCTCCGGCAGGACGCGTAGGGCGTCGGCAGTGGCTCCGGCGGCAGGCTGAGGATCCAGGGGGTGCGTTCAAGCTTGATCAGGGTGTCGTCTTTCCAATGCTTGTGCATGGTGGTCGCCTTTCGCCACGCTGCTCGAAGTTCTTTAGGACGTCGTACGCGGCGGCGCCGTCGATGCGGCAGTGCATGTCGTGCCATGGCTGCCGCGGCCCGTCCACTGCGGCCGCATCCCCAAGGGTGGGGTTGTGGAGGTCACCACGGAAGACGGTGTCGAGGTCGCTGAAGATCCTGTGGGCCGGAGTGTCGTAGCGGCCGGCGGCCAGGTCGAGTCCACCTAGGAAGGCCGTAATCCTGCGGGTGGCCTCGGACGCCGGCGTGTCGACGAGGATGGACTTCTGGTTGTGCGCGTACGGCGTGCCCACCACCTGCACGCTGGAGACGTGGCAGTAATCAGCGCACACATTCAAGCTACATTTCGCTGGCATTTAGGTACATTTTATCCGTTTATCTTATGTCTATTATAATTTCTAGCTTTCTACTTTCTGTTTTAGTTCCTTGTACATGAATAATTACTGGGTTCTCGCATACGCTTTTATATCTGACTTAGGTATAATTGAGCACACTTAGTCCTTTATCCTACACATGACAGCAAAACATAAGAAAAAATGGATCGAATGCTGGTGGGTCAGGAAATGGTGATGAAACAACTGAAAGGATTAGGAAGCTTGTAGAGTTGTAGTGAAGATGAAAGCGTACACTGGGTAGATGTTATGATGATGGATATGTCGAACTCCTTTTTTGTTTCTATCGTTGGCGCGGCCCTTTGTTCTGCTTATGTGTCTGCCTCACATACTTGTAAATATTTGCAAATTGTCGTTTGGACTGTAGTCTCGCTAGCAGTAGCAGCGACGAGTTAGAGACCCTGTTTTACTTCTACTTTGCACCTGGATGTTGGCCTACTGTTTCTGTTATCTCTGGATAATGGAAATCGATACCCCTTTGGGTTTCGCGTGAAAAAAGAGAGAGGGTGTATCAGCGAAGGAGCAAGGTATCGAAGGAAGAAGGGCCAACACAGTGGGTCCTAGGAGACCACTGAATTAGAATCTCATCCGAGTGGCCATCCAACATTATATAACAAAATCTTTACACATATCTCCATAGTGTTTCTACTTAATGATCTAGGTGTAGTATGGTTATTGATAGAAAGATATAAGCGGAAATTCAATTTGGCTCCCGGGAGCACATGCTCCCGGTATGTTCAAAAAATAGAACAAATTGAAAACTTTTCAAAAAAATCCGAAAAAAATCATGCACGTACCTGACGATGTCACGCACGACCGTGTCAAATTTCGCACCGAAACGACACGGTCGTGCGTGACATCGTCAGGTACGTGCATGATTTTTTTCGGATTTTTTTTGAAAAGTTTTCAATTTGTTCTATTTTTTTGAACATACCGGGAGCATGTGCTCCCGGGAGCCAAAACGCCTTCCTCAGATATAAGATCTTATTCAGTGTAATGCTTATAATCTAATGCCATCTACTCTCTTGAGAGGAAGCACTTTTCCCTCTTTAACTTTTTTTAAATATATCATTTTCAATTTGGTAATATCTAGAAACTTCTAATGATATATTCAAAGGTAGGTATTAAAAGACGCTAAAATGGACCAAAGCACATACACTATAATTTTTTTGAGGGCCATAAATATATATATGCAGAGTCATGAGATTATGTGTTCAACATTTTTTTCTTAGATCTAAGAGGACTCGAGTTTCTAAAAACCAAATTAAGAGATAATGTGTCGAAGATATAAACCGTTGATGATGTAACTTTTTTGTAAGGTGTTATTTATATTTGATGGAAACATGTTTGCAACAACATGTGTTAAATTGCGTCATACGTAAAGTTTTACCTTACTATTTAGAAAGAATATCATTTGATTAATTTTGATAAGAGTAATACAAATTTTTACTACATATATTGGTGCACTGCTAACGAGTGCCACACATTAGTTCAATTTTTCTTCGGTGGAGTTTAGTATGGTCAATTCATTGAGATCCATGTAACTAATCATGCACTTACACCCATCGTCGTAGAAGAAGTGACTTCACAAGATTATGCAGGTTAGGTATGAAATCAATTAATCTTCCAAACCAAGTAAACCAGGAAGCTAAAATACGAAATGCAATTCTCGGGTGAGGGAGAAGAAATCTTCAGCAAGGTTTCACACAATATCTTACAAAACTATAATGCTTACTTACTTCTGGCATGTAGAAGTAAATATGTTGTTGTGAGAGAGTGTAGGAATGTCAATTTGTGGTGTAATGTCCTGGCTAGTTCGTTTGCATTCTTGTAAAAATAAATCATTAAAACTGATATCTTGAATAAGCATACAATTCAAGAGTTTCTATGTGAAATTTGTATATTTGCAACGTTTTAAAAAAGTATCAATGCGGGGAAATGGATGAAAATGGTAAAAAAGAAAGTCTAAAATTACATAAAAATGCCTCGAGACTTTTGTTGGGATAGGATGCTATTGGATTGTCAACATAGGATTCTTCTTTCCACATTATATCTATATTTAATCTATGTCACATGAAAACCAATTGATAGCTCATGAAAATATGATATATTTTTAAAGCATAACAAAAATATATGGTATCTTAGCTTGCCTTTTGCTTGGCCATATTGAGCTTGCCTCTGGGGTAGCGATGTGAGAGCACACAAATCACCGAGGAGTGCTTGAAGAACTTCTTTGTTTCTTCGCCGCTAGTTTGTGTCATGCCTCCCTGAATAAAATAAATTAACATACGAATAAACCTTAATTGTGTTCTACTTCACCGTGCTTAGGGCTAATGGAGTATGTGATCTGAATCATGACGGTTGAGCTCTCCCACTAGTCATATAATTTTCGTCACATTATATACAAACATCTATTCATAGAAAAATCACATGCACTCTATGATGCTTGCCTTTATACTATTTATGCTGAACTATAAATGCATAATCCTTCATTCCCCCATCAGTTTGAGCTATTATGAATTGGTTCGGTGTGTGTAGTTATACATTGTATCAGAAACAAGATGTCTATGAGTTCAAGACCCGGTTGGCGCAATTTAAACTAAAACTGCAAAGTATAAATTCGGTGCAGTTCTACAATTTAAAGGGACCATGTGCTCGTCGAGTATATGGACTTACATAGAGGTTGTGGTTCACGTACAGATACTCTAGGTCAATTCAAATGTGACATATTCAACTGATTTTACCTAATTATGTAAATTAGACAAATGGTGGCCCCTAATTTACCAGTATTCAGAATTGTTTGGTATTTTGATCGGTGGTGTCAGAAAGTTACTCTTGAATTCGACTCAAACCCAGTCAAAGTATTTGAGTAAAGTTGACAAAATTATGAATTATGATTGACTTCACGTGTCAATCCTGACGAAGATCCAGTTATTTTGCAATAAGTGAATTTTCCCAATTTTGACAAAAACTGGAACGAGAATTATGTCTGAATTGATTAGCGAGTAGCGACCTGAATTGTCGATCTGATCTTACCGTGGTATGCCGGAACGAGAATTATGTCTGAATTGATTAGCGAGTAGCGACCTGAATTATCTGATCTTACCGTGGTATGCCGGAATAAGCTGTGATGTGGAGCGCCGTGGTGTTCGGAGACGAGTAGGCAGACGCGGACGCCCTCCTGCGACTTGTACTTGAGCAGCTCCCCAAGCGTCATGCCCTCCACCGCCACGCCGGCCAGTGCCCGCACCTCCGCCACCTTCTCCGCCATCGCCGGCGACATCTCCTCCCGGAGCAAACCATACACAACTATGCGCATATGGCATATATTCTTTTTTCTTGTAATTTCTCAACTCCTAGTCCATCTTATTATTACTGACAAAAACTTCTAAAAACAGGAGGTCAGGGAAAGACCAATTAAAGATGGATCCAACAAATTTATCGAAATTAAGGTGGAGATCTCTCCTCAGGGGCTAACGTAGTACGTATATATAATCCATAGATCCACTCATGGAAGCAGAAAACAAAAGAAATATAGAGAAGGAAGCAATGGCGTGGTTACCTGATAGATGGTTCCGGAGAAGAGCTCGACGCCGGCCGGACGGAGTGCTCGTTAACCACGCCCTCGTCCAAGATCTCCTCTCCCGGAGGGTGCCGCTCGCCGGCCGCGGCCGCCACGACAAAGATCAAAGTCTAAGTCGCACGCGCAACCCGCACGCGGATGTTCACGTTGCTCTAGTATTTATAGATACGTTTTGGTTAGGGTGGGGGACGGCTTGAATTTTTCATCAGGGGAAGAAGCATATGGCGGGAAGGTGATTATTTTCGTTTCCATCTCTTATTGTTTGAGTGAGAACTATCGGAGGATACACGCACGACAGGGATGAATACTGCCCCGGATTGATGACATGGCGAGTGAAATCAACGGCAGCAAGCGAGCGCGCGTAAATAATGCATGCATACTAGGGAGCGTTGAGATTTGCACGGAAATCACGCACCTTCCTTACGTATGGACTTGTATAACAGATTCGATCTGGTAGCGCTGAGATTTGCACATAAATCACGCACCTTCCTTACGTATGGACTTTATAACATATTCGATCTGTTAGCGCTGAGATTTGCACGTAAATCACGCACCTTCCTTACGTATGGACTTTATAACAGATTCGATCTGGTTTAGAAAATCACAGATTACTAGCTAGGAGGTTAATCACATAAATCATGCACCTTCCTTACGTACGTATGGACTTGTATAACAGATCCCAGATTTCTAGGAGATAAATCCGGAATAGCTTCTTTTTGCTATTATTAATATAAATCCCAGATTTTTTAGAGTCACTCCGTGATTGTTTCTTTTTTCACGGGAAAGAAGCATTTTTTCTTTCTTTCATATACCATGGATGCATATCCATATAGAGAAGGACGGACCACTGTCGGGCTTAAATCCCGGATTTCTAGTCTAGGAGATCTTGTTCTTGATATCAATAAAAATCCTGGATCTCTAGGAGTCACTCTGTGCTTGTTTCATTTTTTCCAAAAGGGAAGAAACATTTTTTTTCTTTCATTTAAGTACCATGGATGCACCCCCGCAAAAAAAAGTACCATGGATGCAAGTTAGACTTACGCAACTTACTTGTACACCTCAATGATAAATTATGTCATGGTCACATTGGATATGCTCTTACAAAAATAGCCATCACATGATTTACTTGTTTGAATTTTAAGGATGAGATGAAGGGCGGGAAGAACAAGACTAATTTTCGGTCCTCATTGGAGCATAACAACGAGCACGAGCGATTTACGAAGCGTACCCGTTACTTTCCTTTCAAATCGGAAGTTTTTATTTTAGCCACATTGATAGCGATTAGATTCCTAAAATCATTCCTTATCTTTAGATGACGACAAAAATAAGTTTCCTAAAAGCTCGTGATTAGTTTCCAATCCTGCATGGCACGCACATTGGGCTAGGGCTCGAAGGAGGGTGGTAGAGACAAGATCTGATCGGCGCTATTTTCCTCCATTCTTTGCGTAAACATCCGATTTCCGTAATAGACTGCAATCCATCGGACCAGCTTGATTTTGCGATCACATCTAAGCCCCTTTTGTTTACGTCATACAGCCGTCAGATGGAAACCATCGGACGCTCATTCTTATATGTTCCACAAGATTTATCATGTCCAAGTTTCCACTTTCCACATAAACACCCTGGCATTCATTCAAGATTTATGCTTCTTCTCCTTCCTTCTTTCCTTACTGGGATGTACATACACCAATATAAGCAAGCAAGCAAGCAAACAAACAAACAAACAAACATGCGAATGGAGAATTGACTCATTGGACGTCATGATACAGGTCAAACCAACACAACACTAAACACAGCCTGAATGTAAACCAAAATTTGTAGCGCTAGTTTGCCACACCACCTAATACATCGGTTGATTCAATAATGAAGAAACCAATGCATGTCCCTCATGGTCACAATTCTTCCTACTGCTGCTGCTGCTGATGCAGTCCACTGCTCCATCTACAATAATACTCCCTCCGATCTGATTTTATTGTCGTCGGCCATATACTATTTTCTACTGCCATAGCTCACTTTTCACGTCAATTGATTCGGATAAGAGGAAGTAGAATAAATAACCTATAGAAACACAAATGAGAAAATGAGAAGATTCAGGTGGGAGCCTTTGTGCTCCCCCCGGTGACTGCTCGAAAAAAAAATAGATAAAGGTTAAGCTTACAAGTGAAACAATTATTACAACTCCTGATATGTAGTATTACAATCTCATTTGAAATAATAGAAACACATGCCCCATAGATGGAAATATTACAAGAATTTCTAACTCTAGGTGCCATGCTCCCTGCTAGTTCTGCCTTTCCTTCCCTTCCTTTGCACATAGATGAGCAGCAGTAATGTTGGTTGCCACATGTCACAAAAAACAACAGAGAAAGCAGCTTGATGAAGGAAACACTTCCCAATCCCAAAAGAGATGCTAATGCATTTTCTCAACACAAAAAGGACACATCGGCTCAAGCTCCTAACACTCATACACAATCCAATATCTCACACACCAACAATATACAACAACTCATCACTACACCAATCTGACACAGACCTATATCTCCTGTTTTCTCGTCTTCTTCCAACGACCTGCAAACAAGTCAAATTAGATCAGCAGGACATAAGATGAATACACCAAGGTACAGCATCACATGCAAACAACCAAAGACCGTAGGGGTATCTTACCTAAACCCAGAGTCGAAGAAGAAGGCCACGGCTGCCCTAGTCGCATACAAGTGGGTGGACCGACAACCATTGGTCTGCACAAGAAACATATATAACTTGTCAATTTAGCTTGTAAGAGACAGCACGGCAAAGATAACTGCCCAATACTACAAAAGAAAGAAAGGGTTCACAAAGACTAACACTTGTATGTCAAATATAACAGAACATCTAAACGCTAGAATATTTGATCAGACTAAGAAGTCAGATTCAGAGAAGAAAATCCATGTCTTCTATAGCATAGTTCTTTTTCTGAAGCAACCTTTCATGGCATAGTAAAATTCAAGAGGAACTAAAGGTGAACAAGAAAGCTTCGGCTTTAAATTCCTATTGGCCCCAAATTAATATAGGAAATAAGATGACATGATTACAAGCGGCTATATCAAATATGTAATGAACGGATCTAGTTTAGCTGTAGTGACTACCACCCCCGAATCACCACAAGAAATATCAAATGTGTATGCAACTAGAATGCACTTCAATCTTGAGTGCAAAACGAACACCTTTGCATCATAGCAAGGTCTGAATACTTAGCAACTAGAGCCTAATTATCGCGGACCAACAAAAACAACAAAAGCTCGAGTTTTTCCTGCAGATTGATGGCCTAAAACTCTTCACCAGCAAGGTCAGAACCACACGCTGGGCCACCATATTTTTCAAGACCGTCGTCCGAATTACCAACATGAGCTCTGAGGTTTAGATTATCCGATGCAGTGTAGTCGTGCAGATGTGGCGTACCTTGAGCAGGACGGTGCAACAGATGGAGCCTCTACATGGTATCAGGGTGCAGGGCAACGACGGAATTGTCTAGCCATTGGTGGCCTCGTCGACCACGAGGCGGTTGGGCGACTTCTTCCTCTGGAGGATAGCCGCGTTGTATTTCTTCGACTCCTTACACCTGAACACAAAAGCATCAATCGTTTAAATTTAGATGCTAGAAGAACCACACAAAATTTAATGAGTTGCAGAATGCTATAAAAATTGCATGAGCTGCACAATGCATGCATTTAATGTCAATCAAGTGTCTCACAACTCATTCATGTAAGATGAATAACCAGCCAATAACAACCCCAGCAGCATTTTGATGTCAAAGGCCATATATAGCAGGCACTAGTGCTCTAGATAGGCACCTGCAAAGTACATGATAAATGTGCAAATTAAAGTGCTCTCTTCTGTTGTGCAGAGCAACATGTATCCACACACTTGCCCCTCCACACAGAAATGCATGGTTTAGCTGGTCAAATGCTCACAAGCAGGGTAAAGTAAATGAATGTTACAGAGAATGACAATTGATGTATGTGATCAGTGAAAGAACTCTTTCAAGAGACAACTCTCTCAGATACCGTCCATGTGGTTTTATCACAGCAAACAAGAACAAAATTATTTTTTATCAATTACGCCAGTTAGCATAGAAAATTTGATCAGTTGAGGATGTGTAATCAGAAAGAAGCACTCTTTAAAAGAGCCGCCCTTCTCAGATATCGGCCTTGAGATTCATCACAGCAAACAACCATTGAAAATCAAAATCCAGAAACTCTATGATGACAGTTGATCAAGTGAAAAGCAACGAATTTATCATTACCCCAAGTTGGAAAACATGTTTATAATGGCAGGAAAATGCTAAGAACGACACGATCATATTTCTAGCTGAGATGTTCATTACAGACTGCACATGCTTTCTCAGAATATTGGATCAGTTTCAAAAGTATAATCAATGAAGGAGCACGTTTCAAGAGCTATCTTACTCAGATAACGTCCTTGTAGATTCATCACAGCGAACAGGTAGTTGCGCTCATTATTTCAGCATAGATAACATGGCAAAAAAGATAGCAGTGTGCTCTAAAAACACAAACAACATGTGAATTGCTTTTTAATTCAGAATTGCATTTGTTTGCTCAAAATATATGATCAGTCTAGGGTGTCTAATCAAGGTAGGAGGCCTTTTTCAATAGCCACCTTACTCAGATACCGTCCTTGTGAATCATCACAGCAACAAAAAAGCAGAAAAGAGCAACTTAACTAAACCATGAACAAAGTTAAGTATATGTTCAACACTTCAAGAATCCAAAACAAGGGGGCACCCAACAGCCAGCACATCAGTGCCATGACCAAATCCTAATCATACAACCACACCACTGAGTCCTAGATCATCAGATCGATGGCCCGAGCACGTCGAGGAGACAAGGAGAGAACCAGATTCTCACCTAGCACAGCGGCGGAGGCAAGGTAGTCAATGCCGAGGGCTGGCCGGGCCAACAACCGGCAAGTGCTGGCGAGGCGTAGGAGGCCGCGACCAGCACAGCAGTAGCACCGCCAGAGCCAGAACTATCAAGAGTCACGCAGGATTCGGCGGACATGGATCCTTCGTGGCAGCTCCAGCTAGGCAGCTACATTTATCCCCTGCTGCCCTGCAAATGATGGATGAGCATAACAACTGATTAATCCCAAGGATTGCAAGAGAGTGCGAGATAATAACAAGGTTTCAAGTTCTAATCACAAAACCCAAAAATCAAGACTTGCCATTTCGAAGCAACTCAATTGTCAAAGTTCTTTCTAACTGAGACTCAAACATCATAGTATACAAAAGTAGTAAGATTTTCATATGCAATACTACAACAGTAAGTTACTTTACAAAATATGAGTTATTGATATATGAGTTCTTGCTCAAAAAGGGCAATACTACAACAGTTAGTTACTTTAAAAAGCATGAGATTTTAACAACGCCACCAGATTTTCCTTGAACGGCGTCCAGATTACCAACTTGAGCTCTCGGGTTTGGACACTTCCAAGCAAGGGAGTGGAGTAGATGTTGTGTACCTAGAGCAGAACAATGGAAGAGCTAGAGCCTTACATGGTGTTTGGGGGGTGTAGGGCAACGACAGAATTGTCGTCATTGGTGGCCTCGTTGACCACGAGGCGGTTGGGCAACTTCTTCCTCTCGAGGATAGTCTTTCTTTGACTTGCGGCACCTGAACACAAAAAGGATCATTTAGAATTAACAGCAATTCCAATGTTTCAGCAATTGCTAGCAGAACCCCACAAAATTTATTGACAGATATAATACTAGGGAAAATTGCATGAACTCCACAACGCATGCATTTAGTGTCATTCATGTGTCTCACAACTCATTCATGTAAGACTAATAACTAGCCAATAACAATTCCAGTAGTATTTAGTACTAGTAGTATTTTGTATCAATTCGCAATTACACCAGTTAGCTTAGAAAATTTGTTCAGTTTAGGATGTGTAATCAGAAATGAGCACTCTTTAAAAGAGTCACCCTTCTCAGATTCCAACCTTGAGAAGTTGAGATTCATCACAGCAAACAACCATTAAAAAGCAAAATCCAGAAACTCTATGATGGCACTGTTCATTAACTGCGAAATTAACAATGTATAACAATGTGACATAGTATGACAATTGACCCAGTGAAAGGCGACGAACCCCACAAAATGGCAGGAGCATTCTAAGAACAACACAAGCATATTTCTAGCTGAGTTGTTCATTACAGATTGCACATGCTTGCTCAGAAGATTTGATCAGTTTCGGATGTATAATCAATGAAGTAGCACCTTTTCAAGAGCTACCTTCTCAGATACCGTCCTTGTAGATTCATCACAGGCAGTTGCGCTCATCATTTGAGGATAGATAACATGGCAAAAATATAGCAGTCTGCTCTAAAAGCATAAACAGCATGTGAATTACTTTTCAATTCACATTTGCATTTGTTTGCTCAGAATATATGATCAGTCTAGGATGTATAATCAAGGAAGGAGGCCTTCTTCAATAGCCAACTTACTCAGATACCATCCTTGTGAATCATCAAAGCAACAAACAAGCAGAAAAGAGCAACTTAATTAACCCATGAACTAAGTTAAGTATATGTGCAACACTTCAAGCATGAAAAATTCAAAAAAGAGGCGGGCACCAACAGCCAGTACATCAGTGCCATGACCAAATCCTAATCACACAACCACACCAATGAATCCTGGATCATCAGCTCGATCACAGAATAACCAAGGCTCCATGGCCAAGAAAACACATAGCACGTAGAGTAGACAAGGAGAGTACCAGAAACTCACCTAGCACAACGGCGGGAGGCAAGGTGGTCAAAGTCAAGGGCTGGCCGGGCCAATAACCGCCAAGGGCTGGTGAGGCGCAGGAGGCCGCACCATGCACAGCAGTAGCACCGCCAGAGCCAGAACTATAAAGAGTCACGCTGGATTCGGCGGACATGGATCCTTCGTGACAGCTCCAGCTACACTTCTCCCCTCCTGCCCTGCAAAGGATGGATGAGCATTATAACCATTGATTAATCCCAAGGGGATTGCAAGAGAGTGAAAAATAATGACAAGCTTTCAAGTTCTAATCACAATTCCCAAAATCAAGACTTGCCATTTCAAAGCAACTCAAATGTCAAAGTTCTTTCTTTAACTGAGACTCAAACATCGTAATTTACAAAAGTAGTAAGATTTTAACATGCAATACTACAACAGTAAGTTACTTTAAAAAAATGAGTTATTGATATACGAGTTCTTGCTCTAAAAGGGCAATGCCGAATTAGGTCAGAAAAATATGAGTTTTGATATATGAGATTTTAACAACGCCACCAGATTTTCCTAGACAGACGTCCAGATTACCAACTTTAAACTCTTGGGTTGGACCCTTCCAAGCGAGGGAGTAGCAGATGTTGCATACCTTGAGCAGAACGACGGAAGAGCTGGTGCCTTCCATGTTGTGGGGGGTGCAGGACGGCAAGGCAACGACAGAATTGTCGTCATGGGTGGCCTCGTTGACCACGAGGCAGTTGATCGACTTCTTGTCGTCATTGGTGGCCTCGTTGACCACGAGGCGGTTGGTCGACTTCTTCCGGGTCGACTTCTTCCTCTCAAGGATAGGCGTCGAGTAGTCGTTCTTTGACTTGCTGCACCTCAACACAAAAAGGATCATTTAGAATTAACAGCAACTTCAATGTTTTAGCAAGTGCTAGCATAACCACACAAAATTTAGTGACAGCTAGAATACTAGGAAAAATGCATGAACTGCACAACGCATGCATTTAATGTCATTCATGTGTCTCACAACTCATTCATGTAAGACTAATAACCAGCCCAATAAAATTCCAGTAGTATTTAGGAGGCCAACAGCAGATTGGACATTTCTCTCACAAACACATGCAGAACCATGCACAAACCTAGAAAAAGTATTGCAAGTTAGAAAGCATTAACAATTGGTTTGTTTGAGATAAAGTATTGCAATTAAACCTAGATGTTTTTCATGTATCTTAAACTTTATTAAATCTACTACTAATAACAGTACTAGTCTGAAACTTGAGATTGCTTGACTAGGTACTTTCAGAAAAAAGAGCAGTCATGAGATATTAACTAGCATTGCAATTTGAAAGATAAAAGGTAGGTGACGCAAAGTCTGATGCTATGAACATGTAGACATAGCAGGACAATCAAATAAAGGCGCACATGCTGCAACAGGTTCACAGGATAACGCACAAAATCTGAACTTCCATATTCCCTAGCCTAAATCAGGAGTAGAACACAAAACAGAGGCACACAGATCAGTGTTGTTTTGCTTAAACTTTTAGCATTAAATCGGAACTTGTACCTTGAGGAGGACGGAACAAGGGATGGAGCCTCTGCATGGAATCAAGGTGCAGGGCAACAACGGAATTGTCTAGAAAATGGTGGGCTCGTCAACCACGAGGCGGTTGGGCAACTTCTTCCTCTGGGGGATAGCCGTGGAGTAGTGTTTCTTCGACTCCTTGCACCTGAACACAAAAAGGATCAAGAGTTCAAATTTAGATGCTAGAAGAACCACATAAAATTTAGTGACAGAAAGAGTACTATGAAAATTGCATGATTGCACAATGCATGCATTTAATGTCATTTATGTGCCTCACAACTCATTCGTGTAAGATGAATAACGAGACAATAACAACCCCAATAGCATTTTGATGTGAAAGTCAGCTGCAAAGTACATGATAAATGCGCAAATTAAAGTGCCCTCTTTTATTGTGCAGAGCAACGTGTATCCACACAAACTTGTCCCTCGAGATACAAACAAAATCGACACATTGTCAGATGTCAGGTCAATAATCTCAGAAGGTAACACAACTGGACGAAGCTGCAATGGAAATGCATGGTTAGCTGATCAAATGCTCACAAGCACTGTAAAGTAAATGAATGTAAGAGCATTGACAATTGATCTGTGTGATCAGTGAAAGAGCTCCTTCAAGAGACAACTTTCTCAGATACCATCCTTGTGGTTTTATCACAGCAAACAAGAACAAAATTATTTTTTATCAATTGCGCCAGTTAGCTTAGAAAAATTGATCAGTTGAGGATGTGTAATCTGAACGGAAAGAGCCACCCTTCTCAGATACCCACCTTAAGATTCATCACAGCAAACAACCATTGAAAAGTAAAATCCAGAAACCCTATGATGACACTGTTCAAGAACTTTGAAATTAATAATGTGAATGACATAGTATGACAGTTGACCAAGTGAAAGGCAACGAATTTATAATTACCCCAAGTTGGAAAACATGTTTATAATGGCAGGAGCATATTTCTAGCTGAGTTGTTCATTAAAGACTGCACATGCTTGCTCAGAATATTCGATCAGTTTCGGATGTATAATTAATGAAGGAGCATGTTTTCAAGAGCTATCTTACTCAGATGACGTCCTTGTAGATTCGTCACAGTGAACAGGTAGTTGCGCAAAATATTTCAGGATAGATAACATGGCAAAAAAGATAGAACTGTGCTCTAGAAGCACCAACAACATGTGAATTGCTTTTCAATTTTAATTGCATTTGTTTGCTCAAAATCTATGATCAGTCTAGGATGTCTCATCAAGGAAGGAGGCCTTCTTCAATAGACACCTTACTTAGATACCGTCCTTGTGAATCATCACAGCAACAAACAAGCAAAAAAAAAGCCAACTTAATTAACCCATGAACTAAGTTAAGTATATGTTCAACACTTCAAATAAGAATTAAAAAAAAGAGGGCACCCAACAGCCAGCACATCAGTGCCATGACAAAATCCTAAACACACACAACAGGGCTCTATGGCCAACAAATCAGAGAGCATGTAGAGGAGGCAAGGAGAGAACCAGAAACTCACCTAGTACAGTGGCAGGACGCAAGGTAGTCAAAGCTGAGGGCTGGCCAGGCCAACAATAGCCAGGTGCTGGCGAGGCGCAGAAGGTCACGGCCAGCACAACAATAGCACCACCAAATCCAGAACTGTCAAGAGTCACGCCGGATTCGGCAGACATTGATCCCTCATGCCAGCTCCAGCTACACTTATATCCTGCAAAGGATGGATGAGCATAACCATTGATTAATCCCAAGGATTGCAAGAGTGCCATATAATAACAAGGTTCCAAGTTCTAATCACAAAACCGAAAACCAAGACTTGCCATTTCAAAGCAATTCAAATGTCAAAGTTCTTTCTTTTACTTCAGACTCAACCATTGTAGTTTACAAAAGTTTAAGATTTAACATGCAATACTACAACAGTAAGTTACTTTTAAAAATATGAGTTCTTGCTCTACAAGGGCAATAACCAAATTAGGTCCAGAAAAATATGAGTTTTGATATATGAGATTTTAACAACACCACCGGACTTTCCTAGACCGGCGTCCAGATTACCAACTTGAGCTCTCGGGTTAGTACCCTTCCAAGGGAGAGAGTCGAGCAGATGTTTGTGTACCTTAAGCAGAACGATGGAAGAGCTGGAGCATTCCATGGTGTGGGGGGTGCAGGGCAAAGACAGAATTGTCATCATTTGTGGCCTCGTTGACCACGCGGCAGTTGGGCAACTTCTTCATCTCGAGGGTAGGCGTCGAGTAGTCTTTCTTCGACTTGCTGCACCTGGACACAAAAAAGATCATTTTAATGGTTGAGCAACTGCTAGCAGCACAAAATTTAGTGACAGCCAGAATACTAGAAAAATTGCATGAACTGCACACCGCATACATTTAGTGTCATTCATGTGTCTCACAAGTCATTCATGTAGGACTAATAACCAGCCAATAACCATTCCAGTA
This sequence comes from Poa pratensis, assembly GCA_947311845.1. Lineage (NCBI taxonomy): Eukaryota > Viridiplantae > Streptophyta > Magnoliopsida > Poales > Poaceae > Poa > Poa pratensis. The sequence goes on from CAMZMU010000095.1 coordinate 34,584,967, forward strand.
GTATTTAGTAGGCTCATAGCAGATTGGACATTACTCTCACAAACACATACAAAATCATGCACAAACCTAGAAAGGTCTTGCAAGTTAGAGAGCATTGACAATGATTTGTGAGATCATGCTGGGTTCTTGTCTTGTAAGTTTTGTCCGTGTTCCAGCCAAGCAGAAGTGTTGGACATGATGTTTTAATTTGACTCAACATAGAATCAACCAATAACAACTGGCACAGCAATATCAACTATTTACCAAACAACTTGCACAGCAATATCAACTATTTAGCATATGAACAGGAAAACCGTATGTAGAATGTTTTTCATATATCTTAACTTGAATAAAGCTACTACTAGTACTAGTCTGAAACTTGAGATTGCTTGACTAGGTACTTTCTGAAAAAGAAAAGTCACGAGATATTAACTTGCCTTGCAATTTAAAGAATAAAAGGTAGGTGACGCAAAGACTGATGCTATGAACATGTAGAGATAGCAGGACAATCAAATAAAGGCGCACTTGATGCAACAGATTCACTCGATAATGCATAAAAAACTAAACTTCCATATTCCCTAGCCTAAATCAGGAGTAGAACACAAACAGAGGCACACAGCTCAGTGTTGTTTTGCTTAAACCTTTAGCATTAAATCGGAACTTGTATATGATCTGGCCTACATGAGGACTTTAACACAAAAAAGAGGCACACGACCCACTTCTTTACACCAATGATTGCGTTGAACGGGCAGGCAAAATAGCAAAAAAATCAGTAAAAGGCAGCAGGAGGCACCTATGAGTCGTTCTTGTCCCCGGCTTCCGACTGGAGGAAGCCGTCGGCAGGGCACCCTGCCCGTGATACAGCAGCCCGTACCCTAGCATCGGAGGAGAGCAGCATAAGAAAGTGCTTAGGGACGAAACACGATGTCGGCAGGGCTACCTTCAGGCTAGCTCCAGCTCCACTTCTCCGCTGAAATACAAAAACACAAACAAAAAGAAAGTGCTTAGGGACGAAACATTTGCATCACCTTTACTTTGGAGCTCGGTTAAAAGGAATTAGGAACTGGACAATTCTAACATTATTATTAAAAGAAAAAACCTATGAATCTAGAAACAAGTTCCAAGTCAGGCTTCAACTCGGCAACAGTTTTAGGGGCAGAAAATCCATGTTTCTATAATCAGCAGCACATGCACCGATAAGGCAACAGAATTCATCCTAGGCAACATTGTGTGGAAACAAACACAAAACAGCAACCCCAACATAGCCACAGGTCCAGATCAGCTCCAACAAGTGCAAGCAGTGCCACATCATAGTAAATACCAAAGCCCTACCAAATAAGAACTCAAGCTCCAGGTTAAGCCCACATTAAATAAAAATCAGGTGTAAGCTTGACACTAACCAATCCCACAAGTTATCTAGAAAGACACATAACCCACACTAACCAATCGATGGCCGAAACAACAAGCGGGAGCACAACAGCTGTGGTACCACAAAAGCCTAAGAATGCTAGAGATCAAAGGTGAACCAGAGGAATTAATCACCTGAGAGAATTATAGTGGAACCGAGATAGCACTGCCACCGCAACTGCAGCGCGGTGAACTTGCCACCACCGCTAGCCCAGCAGCAGCACCGCTGGAGCCCAACATCGGTCCCGTCATCGAGAAGCCGCCGCTTCTCTCCTCACTGGTGAAAAGTGTGGCACCAAATTAAATTCATTAGACTAGATACAAGGAACAGTGTGAAGTTAACTGTGAACAGCAGGAAAACAATGAATAGCACCATTTATGTATTAATCAAGTGCCATAGAAATGTACACAAAAAATGAAGTTTATCCTGTTTTTCAAAATAGAACTAAAATATGGTCAAGATGAGCAGATCAGCAGGCAGAGAACTTCGACAGCACTACTTCCAATCCCAACTGAAACTTACATTCATTTGTGTCTGTCCATGATTGCAACCGTACAGACAGAAATGATAATTGACAGAAAGTGAATTGTTTTCAATCGTTCAAATTTACATTTAACAAAAGTATCTCGAACTTGGATATGCTATTGATTCGTGCATTTTCAGCACCAACTGCAATTGCACTAAACCTACAATCAGCATACATGCAAGTTTGAACCAAAGAACCTGGCAACATAATTACTTCTAGTGGCACACTAAACAATTTAATGGTTGATGTCATGGCCTCTTAGTTTGGCAAAAAAGAAACAAAAAGGAGAGTTTCGACCGATAACCAGCAACCACATATCACACACACCTACTGAATAGACTCAACCAGAGCAAGTCAATAAGTTAACATAAGCTAGACATTGTATCCATATAACCACTAAAGACAGTAGCTTCCCTAATAAGCCTAAATAGTGTCATTGACCACAACAATCAGGACTAGGCATACCAGTTAGGTAGCCAACCTAGGCGTACCATTTCAATCAGGTTTTCCAAACCAAATATAAGTAGATCACTGGCAACAAACAAGCAGAAAAGAGCTAACTTAATTAACCCATGAACTAAGTTAAGTATATGTTCAACACTTCAAGCATGAAAGAATTCAAAAAAAGAGGCACCCAACAGCCAGCGCATCAGTGCCATTACCAAATCCTAATCATACAACTACAACACAGAATACCCAAGGATCCATGTCATGTGTCATAGACATAACAGAGCACGTAGAGGAGCCAAGGAAAGAACCAGAAACTCACCTAACACAGCAGCGGGAGCCAAGGTAGTCAAAGCCGAGGGCTGGCCAGGCCAACAACAGCCAAGTGCTGGCGGGGCGCAGGAGGCCGCGACCAGCACATCAGTAGCACCGCCAAAGCCAGAACTGTCAAGAGTCACGCCGGATTAGGCGGGCATGGATCCCTTGTGGCAGCTCTAAACTACACTTCTCCCCTGCAAATTAAAGGATGCATGAGCATAACCATTGATTAATCCCATGGATTGCAAGAGACTGCCAGATAATAACAAGGTTTCAAGTTCTAATCACAAAACCCAAACCAAGACTTGCCATTTCAAAGCAATTCAAATGTCAAAGTTCTTTCTTTTAACTGAGACTCAACCATTGTAGTTTACAAAAGTAGTAAGATTTTAACATGCAATACTACAACAGTAAGTTACTTTTAAAAAATATGAGTTACTGATATATGAGTTCTTGCTCTACAAGGGCAATACCAAATTAGGTCCCAAAAATTATGAGTTTTGATATATGAGATTTAACAACGCCACCAGATTTTCCTAGACCGGCGTCCAGATTACCAACTTGAGCTGTCGAGTTTGGACCCTTCCAAGCGAGGGAGTTGAGCAGATGTTGTGAACCTTGGGCAGAACGATGAAAGAGCTGGAGCCTTCCATGGTGTGGGGGTGCAGGGCAACGACAGAACTCTCGTCATTGGTGGCCTCATTGACCACAAGGTGGTTGGGCAACTTCTTCCTCTCGAGGATAGGTGTCGAGTAGTCTTTCATTGATTTGCTGCACCTGAACACAAAAAGGATCATTTAAAATTAACAGCAACTTCAATGTTTGAGCAATTGATAGCATAACCACACAAAATTTAGTGACAGACAGAATACTAGGAAAACTGCATGAGGTGCATAACACATGCGTTTAATGTCATTCCTGTGTCTCACAACTCATTCTTGTAAGACTAATAACCAGCCAATTACAATTCCAGTAGTATTTAGGAGGCCAATAGCAGATTGGACATTACTCTCACAAACACATACAAAACCATGCACAAACCTAAAAAAAGGTCTTGCAAGTTAGAGAGCATTGACAACTGATTTGTGTGATCATGTTGGGTACTTGTCTTGCAAGTTTTGTCCGTGTTCCAGCCTAGAATAAGTGCTGGACATGATGTTTTAATTTGACTCAACACAGAACCAACCAATAACAACTAGCACAGCAATATCAACTATTTACCGAACAACTAGAACAGCAATATCAACTTTTTAGCATATGAACAAGCAAACCATATGTAGGATGTTTTCCATGTATCCTAAACTTTATTAAAGCTGCTACAAATATTAGTACTACCCTGAAGCTTGAGATTGCTTGACTAGATATTTTATGAAAAATAAAAGTCACGAGATATTTACTTCCCTTGCAATTTAAAAAATAAAAGGTTGGTGACGCAAAGTCTGATGCTATGAACATGTAAAGAATAGCAGGACAATGAAATAAAGGAGCACATGCTGCAACAGATTCACAGAATAATTGCACAAAATCTGAACTTTCATATTCCCTAGCCTAAATCAGGAGTTGAACACAAAACGGAGGCACACAGCCCAGTGTGGTTTTACTTAAACTTCTAGCACTAAATCGGAACTTCTATAGGATCTAGCCTACATGAGGACTTTAACACAGTATGGAGACACACAACCCACTTCTTTGCACCAACGATTGCGCTGAACGGGCAGGCAAAATAGCACAAAAATATCAGTAAATGGCAGCAGGAGACATCTACCAGTCATTCTTGTCCCGGGCTTCCGAGTGGATAAAGTCATCGGCAGGGTGCCCTCCCCATGATCCAGCAGCCCGTCCCTGGCATCGGAGAAGAGCTTGCCTCCATCGCAAACTTCTGATTGTCGCTCACAAGTCTATTCGCCCTCTTGATGTCTACACAGGTAAAAGAAATGTGGATTTAACTGACAGAGGTCATCATATACTTGGTAGCTACTTGACTAATAAGGTTTCCTAATCTGCAAGCAAATAAAGAATAAATAAGAACACTCGTATCTCTCATTAAACTTTGAAACAGAGTGCTTTGCATCGCACAACTTGTATCTAAAGTATCAAAAGACAAAGGAAAAGCGGACATAGAATGTATTACATTGGACTCGTCATTTGTAATCATTGTCATAGAGAACAGCTAGCACAGCAATATCAACTATTTACCGAACAACTAGCACATCAATATAACCTATTTAGCATATGAAAAAGCAAACCGTATGTAGGATGTTTTTCATGTATCTTTAGACTTTATTAAAGCTACTACAAATAATAGTACTATCCTGAAACTTGAGATCGCTTGACTAGGTACTTTATCAAAAAAAAAGTCATGCGACATTAACTTGCATTGCAATTTTAACATAAAAGGTAGGTGGTGCAAAGTCTGATGCTATGAACAGGTAGAGAATAGCAGGACAATGAAATAAAGGAGGACATGCTGCAACATATTCACATAATAATGCACAAAATCTGAACTTCCATATAATTTCTCTAGCCTAAATCAGGTGTTGAACACAAAAACGGAGGCACACAGCCCAGCTTTGTTTTACTTAAACGTCTAGCACTAAAACAGAACTTGTATATGATCTAGCAATCTACTCCCTCCGTTCCAAATTAATTGACTTCCATTTGTCCACATGTTGATGTATCTAGACATGTTACATGTATAGATACATCCATATTTGAACAAATGGAAGTCATTTAATTTGGAACGGAGGGAGTAGCATACATGAGGACTTTAACACAAAATAGAGGCACACGACCCACTTATCTGCACCAGTGATTGCGTTGAACGGGCAGGCAAAATAGCACAAAAAATTATCGGTAGAAGGCAGCAGGAGGCACCTATGAGTCGTTCTTGTCCCCGGCTCCCGAGTGGAGGAAGCCGTCGGCAGGGTGGCCTCCCCGTGATCCAGCAGCCCATCCCCTGGCATCGGAGGAGAGCAGCAGCAGCAGCAGCAGCAGCATGTCGGCCACCTAGTCGCGGAGGCGGTGGGGGCTGGAGGTCCTGCCTTTTTCAATAAGAACATGTCAGCGAGTATTACAAGCAAACGCATGTTTTTCGCGTATCTTATAAACTTTGAAGCTACCACATAACAATGATACTAGTCTGAATAATCTACACAGTAATCACACAGTTGCTAGCTAGCTAGCAGTTTGCCTAGAGAAAACAAATCAGGGTAAGCATGCAGTTCTTGCCCTTTCTTGCATCGAAATCATCCATCCATCTGGTCGCGATTGTTATGGATAGTACAGTCCAGTTACTAGTACGTACGTAGTTCATATGGTCTTGGACACATGGAGATGGTTCTAAGATTTGAGCAACTTAAAAACCAAAGACAGGCAGTATAGCAACGCAGAAAGATGGTGTTTTTACACTGCAAGATGGGTTCGGAGTAAGGGGGTGAGAGAGAGGTCTCACCGGCGGCGGCGAGCAGGTCAGGGGAGACGGCCAGGGCGGCGCTCCTCGTTGTGGAGGGCGCGGGGAAGGATCTCCCGGACACCGGCGTCAGGGAGTCCGGCTGCGTCTCGCCTCTGTGGTGGCCGGTCCGTCGTGCGGCAGCTCCGGGGACGGGTAGAAGCCCTCGATGGCGGGGTCGGGGAGTTGCGCCGGCGGGTGGAGAGAAAGGGGATCGAGGGCGGCGGCGGATCGAGATTGGCGCCCCGAGATCGAAGCTGGAATCATGGGCTGCTAGGGTTTGTCGAGGGGCTGCGATTGGGTGGTTCCACGCCGTGGATTCGGTACAGAAGGAGGAGGCGAGTGCGGGACGGTGGTGGGCGGCGCGAGAACTCGCCGGAGGCGGCCAGGATCGACCGGCGACGGAGGCAGAGAAATGGGATCGGGATCGCGAGTAGAGGAGATGGAGGCGGCGGCGGGAGTGCAGAGAAATATGGGGATCGAGGAGAGGTAGCCAAAATTTCGCTCCTCACGGTTTTGGGCCCAAATTTCTCGCACAGCTATTTGTGGTGGGCTCTCTTCCGAATTTTCATTTTTCCCGCTCAGACGCGCATACAAATACATTGCATTGCATGCAGCCTATATATCCCATCCCACTGCCCTATAGCTAGCTCAACTTAAAAAAACCTATTATATTCATCATTCCACCAGCTCTCTACGTAGCAGCAGAAGCAGCAATGTACGTGTTGTACAACTCATATTTGATCGCAAGAATGCTAGCTGGGAGCCGGAGCCAATCCGGGACATCCACTCATCTTCAATTGCAGCTAGCTGCCATCATCGATCTCGCGCTTCCTTGGGACACAACCAGCTCGAGATGGGGCGACATGATCAACTCTCAGGGGCGTACCCAAAATTTTGGCTAAAAACTAGGCATATGTAGTATATAAGAATTTGGTCCAATATAGAGACCAACTGACCCCCTCTTAATTTTCCCAACTAGCTTCCAAGGCAACCAAGGTTGCATGCCACGTCCAAGAAGCGATCCATTCGTTCATTTAGTCCCGATCGGTCCACTATTTCCCAATGCATGCACCTTATCAAGCCCTAGATGCACTGACACGGCCACAACTCAGACGTACGACATGATGATTGACGTTGCGACAACAGAGTCCTCGCCACGGCGTGGCACACTAGCACTGCTTTCGGTGTAAGGGGTGAAAGAGAAGTCTCACCGGCGAGGGCGAGCAGGTCGGAGGAGACGGTTGCGATGGAGCCCAGGGGCTGCTCCGCCTGCGTTGCTAAAGCGTGGCTATGGGGGGAGGGCGCATATGGAGAGAGAAAGAGGGGGGAGATTGCCGCTGGAAGTGTCGTTTCACTGTCTCCCTCGCCAGTGGCGGACCTAGGATATTTTGAAGCCCGTGCAAATAGTAAATTATGGGCTTAGAATGATCTTTTTTAGGCTGAGCAAACAATAAATACAGTACAAATACACTACGTCGGCCGACCGGAAGCCCGGGCAAGCGCCGGGTAACAGGGGCGCTGCGTCCGCCACTGTCCCTCGCCAACGCCGATGTGGGAGGTGGGTTGCGAAGGATGGACTATAGTACACCGCTTTGGTGTCACTGGGCAATTCACGATCTAACAGATCTTCGTAAACGTTTACTAGGGGGTCATATCATGCCGGGACCGTGGATGTCTTCACCGCTTCCTGGCGTTATTTTCCCGCCACTACTTAGGGTCTAGACCAATGGTTTGGGTCTACAGTTTAGATCTAGGTTTTAGGTGTAGGGTTTAGGGTCTAAGGACTTACATGTAGCTAGGGGTTAGGATCTAAGGTTTAAATATAGGGTTTATGGGAGGGTTTAATGATCAAGGGTATAGAGATTTAAACCCTAGAGTTAGACTCTTACCCTAGATATGTACAATGGAATAATAGATATAGACCCTAATATTTAGACCATAGACCATAAACCCTAGAACTATGCCCCAGATCCTATACCCTAAATCATGACACAAGTTTGAAGTGGCACCTCCTTTGAAACCCCTAGACCTAGTCCATCACCCTAAGTTTATACCCTAGCCCCTAGATCTAGATCTTATTCCCTAGACCTAAACAATAGACCATAAGCCATAAATACAACTATAAAAGACCATGAACCTAGACAAAGAGGAAAGTCATTTTCTCGGGAATCACCACTTATTATGAAAAGATAGGTTGTAGATGTCGCGGCGCCTGTTGGATAGAGGGGGACATGCAATCATGCAAAGAAGGGTAAGAAATCCTTCCACTTTGTTCTAATATGTGTATATAAGGGTGATGTAAATAGGAAAAATCAAATATACAACTTTGAAGTAGCACTTGATTGATAAACATGACTATTCCACAAAATGATTGTCGACTTATATAGTGTGTAGCCCTCTCCGGCGATAAGTTGGTGCGTCTCTTTACAATGGTGTCCGATGGTGTTCTCATGAAGCGAAATTTGTTCCTCGCCGTTGTCTCGATTGACTAGTTTTAAGTGTGGCTATTTCGGTTTTCTCGCTCGACTTTGAGTTGGTGGTGTCGGCGTGCTCGCTACCCACTCAAATGTCATTTTTCTAGTGACTTATCTTATTAGGCAGCGAGGTGGCAAGAACTTGTTTTATTTTGGATCGAGTGATCGATCTTCAGCCCTTGTGGGCTCTCTTGCCGGGTTGAGCACGTGACGGTGGCGGCCGGCGAGGATGGCGAGCTGCAGCAAGAACTCTCGAGTCTCGATCTTGTACTCGGCGACGAGAACCAGTACGTGCAGCTCCGTTGCTTTGACGACCTCCAAACGAAACACAATTAAGCATACATCAGCTATACATATATACGTACCTACTATTGCTTGCATGCATATATGCACGTAAAGATGAATTAATACGTGCGAACTGCGATGACGAATCCATGCATGCATGTGACCAGTTAATCAATGTCTTGTGTACGTGCAGTCGTGCACCCTCACATACTAATTAATCAAACAAAGCTTTGGTTATATGTTAAGCTACTCCGTACCTTTTCGTGATGTGGAGCCCTTTCTTAGCAGTTGGTGAATGAAAATGCAAACTAAGGTTGTCTTAACAGTGCTCATCACCGGTATCAATTGACTGGCATTAATGTGCAAAATACTTTGAGCTTGCTGCCTTGTCTGCTGATACCTGTGTGATGGTTTTGACTCTAGCTAACTGGACGGCATTTTGGTTCTGATGCCTGAAAATTGATTTAATGGTGTGGTGGTTTGTTCCTGTGCAGAATTTGGATCAATGTATTTTGGTTGCATAGTTTGTAGCAATATGCCTATTTTAAGATGATTTATATTTGCACTGTGGATGGTGATAGAGAATGGAACACAACCATTGGTCATTCTTTTTTTCTTCAAAAGAAAATACTACTAGAGAGGATGGAAGGGGTTTTATCCAACATTGAGCGAAACCAGTTGGTTTTTCCTGATAGTAGCGTATCGACCATTTAAATGATGGCAGTCCAATTGTGTTTGTTGCTAATTAGAAAATTCAGTCGGAAGACATTACCTCTTTCTCATATGTAAATACATATAGATGAGAGGAATGACTCTAATCTTACACGACGTTTTGAATGATAGAAATACTAGTAGTACCGGCTGAAATGTATGCATCTTTTTATATGTTAGTGTCTTTTGAAGACAAGGTTTTCAACTAAACCTGTTGTTCTTATTTGCACCAATTTTTGCAGCGCATACTTGTTGAGACACACCATCTTCTTCTTTGACCAGTGGTATATGGAGGTGAGCATCGGAATGTCGTGGCGCTCGAAAGCAGTGGCAGCAGGAAGTGAAAATACTTTGTGCTTACTGCCTGGTTTGCTCATGCCTGTTTGATGGCCCTGATTCTAGCTAACTGGTCGACCTGGACGGTATTTTGGTTCTGATGGCTGAGAATTGATTTAATGGTGTGTTGGTGTCATGTGCGGTATTTGGGTAAAAGAATTCTAGGTTGCATAGTTTCTAGCGACGTGCCTATTTTTAGATGATTTGTACTTGCACAGAAATAACAAGTGGATGGTGATGCCTGCTTAGAGAATGGGACCCAACCATTGCAGCTCGTTCATTTATTTGGTTTCTTCAATAGAAAATACTACAAAGGATGGAGGTGTTGTTATCCAACGATGAGTGAAACTAGTTGGCTTTTCCTGAAGGTAGCGTATCGAGCATTTTAATTGTGGCAGTCCAGTTGTGTTTGTTGCTGATTAGAATATTGTGTTGTGATGGTATGTACAATGTAAATTGAGAATATTGTTGAGTTACAGTTTGTTTGGAGAGTAAGAATACTTGGCAGGTAGATATATTGTTGCAAGATGATGCAGCAGATTGCATCAATATGTATGCGACCACGGGTGTAAGTTGGTGCAATGATGTAGACTATCGCTGTGCATAAAAGACATGCTTTCAAGCAGTGCTCATATTGCGTAATTACTAGTGTTTTGTAATGTCCGATCCTAATTGCCTGCTGTGCATGCAACTCCATGATCGAGCTGCCATAATGCATGCTTGGTCTCAACAAGTTACCTCATGTAATTTCATCTTATATAATAATCCTTTTGGTACTAATCAGTGCAAATATACACCATCTTTGTAGCGATTATTTGGCGGATTCTGTACTAAACCCCTGATTTTGTGTCCAATTTCGTCGTCCACCAGTTTGCCCCCTCTTTGAGTTTACGTAGGAACATAGTCCGATCATACATTCCTGGGACACAATCCCGGGATTTTAGGAGAATCACGAATAATTATGGGGGAGTTTCCTTTAAAAATTGCGGAGGTCGAGTAAGGAGAGTTATTCATAAAATTCCGGATGGTAACTGATCGCCATCATTGTGGGAAAATGAATGCAATGGGTGGCTGGGATTTGAGAAGAATATATATATTTTTTGTTTGAGTTAAATACATGGCGCACACATAAACTTGTCATAGATGTGTAAATACCCACATAAACTAGCAAAGCGTGGTGGGGTGACCCTTAAAATTGTATTACGGCGTAAAAACACTAGATTTGTGTAAATATGCATAATCGGATGTCACCCTAAATTGTTTGGGCCAGCAAAGTCATGGACCAGCTAGCGGCCCTGTTTGTGTTCTTTTTGTATTGATGATTGATGACGTAGGCGAAAAAGACGTTCCGTACGTGACACTAATCGAGCAAAAAAGAGGCATTGAATCGAATCGATCAAGGCACGTTAGTTTCGGTAGAGAAAAAAAGAATTGGACGGGCGTAGGAGCGAATCGATCCTGCATTAATTAATTCCGAAACGTTCGCCTCCGCGTGACAGCAGCATGTACGTGCGCACGAGCCTTCCGGGGTCGTCCAGCGTCCACGGAAAGGGTGGGGTTGTGGAGGTCACCACGGAAGACGGTGTCGAGGTCGCTGAAGATCCTGTGGGCTGGAGTGTCGTAGCGGCCGGCGGCCAGGTCGAGTCCACCTAGGAAGGCCGTAATCCTGCGGGTGGCCTCGGACGCCGGCGTGTCGACGAGGATGGACTTCTGGTTGTGCGCGTACGGCGTGCCCACCACCTGCACGCTGGAGACGTGGCAGTAATCAGCGCACACATTCAAGCTACATTTCGCTGGCATTTAGGTACATTTTATCCGTTTATCTTATGTCTATTATAATTTCTAGCTTTCTACTTTCTGTTTTAGTTCCTTGTACATGAATAATTACTGGGTTCTCGCATACGCTTTTATATCTGACTTAGGTATAATTGAGCACACTTAGTCCTTTATCCTACACATGACAGCAAAACATAAGAAAAAATGGATCGAATGCTGGTGGGTCAGGAAATGGTGATGAAACAACTGAAAGGATTAGGAAGCTTGTAGAGTTGTAGTGAAGATGAAAGCGTACACTGGGTAGATGTTATGATGATGGATATGTCGAACTCCTTTTTTGTTTCTATCGTTGGCGCGGCCCTTTGTTCTGCTTATGTGTCTGCCTCACATACTTGTAAATATTTGCAAATTGTCGTTTGGACTGTAGTCTCGCTAGCAGTAGCAGCGACGAGTTAGAGACCCTGTTTTACTTCTACTTTGCACCTGGATGTTGGCCTACTGTTTCTGTTATCTCTGGATAATGGAAATCGATACCCCTTTGGGTTTCGCGTGAAAAAAGAGAGAGGGTGTATCAGCGAAGGAGCAAGGTATCGAAGGAAGAAGGGCCAACACAGTGGGTCCTAGGAGACCACTGAATTAGAATCTCATCCGAGTGGCCATCAAACATTATATAACAAAATCTTTACACATATCTCCATAGTGTTTCTACTTAATGATGTAGGTGTAGTATGGTTATTGATATAAAGATATAAGCGGAAATTCAATTTGGCTCCCAGGAGCACATGCTCCCGGTATGTTCAAAAAATAGAATAAATTGAAAACTTTTCAAAAAAATCCGAAAAAAATCATGCACGTACCTGACGATGTCACGCACGACCGTGTCAAATTTCGCACCGAAACGACACGGTCGTGCGTGACATCGTCAGGTACGTGCATGATTTTTTTCGGATTTTTTTTGAAAAGTTTTCAATTTGTTCTATTTTTTTGAACATACCGGGAGCATGTGCTCCCGGGAGCCAAAACGCCTTCCTCAGATATAAGATCTTATTCAGTGTAATGCTTATAATCTAATGCCATCTACTCTCTTGAGAGGAAGCACTTTTCCCCTCTTTAACTTTTTTTAAATATATCATTTTCAATTTGGTAATATCTAGAAACTTCTAATGATATATTCAAAGGTAGGTATTAAAAGACGCTAAAATGGACCAAAGCACATACACTATAATTTTTTTGAGGGCCATAAATATATATATGCAGAGTCATGAGATTATGTGTTCAACATTTTTTTTCTTAGATCTAAGAGGACTCGAGTTTCTAAAAACCAAATTAAGAGATAATGTGTCGAAGATATAAACCGTTGATGATGTAACTTTTTTGTAAGGTGTTATTTATATTTGATGGAAACATGTTTACAACAACATGTGTTAAATTGCGTCATACGTAAAGTTTTACCTTACTATTTAGAAAGAATATCATTTGATTAATTTTGATAAGAGTAATACAAATTTTTACTACATATATTGGTGCACTGCTAACGAGTGCCACACATTAGTTCAATTTTTCTTCGGTGGAGTTTAGTATGGTCAATTCATTGAGATCCATGTAACTAATCATGCACTTACACCCATCGTCGTAGAAGAAGTGACTTCACAAGATTATGCAGGTTAGGTATGAAATCAATTAATCTTCCAAACCAAGTAAACCAGGAAGCTAAAATACGAAATGCAATTCTCGGGTGAGGGAGAAGAAATCTTCAGCAAGGTTTCACACAATATCTTACAAAACTATAATGCTTACTTACTTCTGGCATGTAGAAGTAAATATGTTGTTGTGAGAGAGTGTAGGAATGTCAATTTGTGGTGTAATGTCCTGGCTAGTTCGTTTGCATTCTTGTAAAAATAAATCATTAAAACTGATATCTTGAATAAGCATACAATTCAAGAGTTTCTACGTGAAATTTGTATATTTGCAACGTTTTAAAAAAGTATCAATGCGGGGAAATGGATGAAAATGGTAAAAAAGAAAGTCTAAAATTACATAAAAATGCCTCGAGACTTTTGTTGGGATAGGATGCTATTGGATTGTCAACATAGGATTCTTCTTTCCACATTATATCTATATTTAATCTATGTCACATGAAAACCAATTGATAGCTCATGAAAATATGATATATTTTTAAAGCATAACAAAAATATATGGTATCTTAGCTTGCCTTTTGCTTGGCCATATTGAGCTTGCCTCTGGGGTAGCGATGTGAGAGCACACAAATCACCGAGGAGTGCTTGAAGAACTTCTTTGTTTCTTCGCCGCTAGTTTGTGTCATGCCTCCCTGAATAAAATAAATTAACATACGAATAAACCTTAATTGTGTTCTACTTCACCGTGCTTAGGGCTAATGGAGTATGTGATCTGAATCATGACGGTTGAGCTCTCCCACTAGTCATATAATTTTCGTCACATTATATACAAACATCTATTCATAGAAAAATCACATGCACTCTATGATGCTTGCCTTTATACTATTTATGCTGAACTATAAATGCATAATCCTTCATTCCCCCATCAGTTTGAGCTATTATGAATTGGTTCGGTGTGTGTAGTTATACATTGTATCAGAAACAAGATGTCTATGAGTTCAAGACCCGGTTGGCGCAATTTAAACTAAAACTGCAAAGTATAAATTCGGTGCAGTTCTACAATTTAAAGGGACCATGTGCTCGTCGAGTATATGGACTTACATAGAGGTTGTGGTTCACGTACAGATACTCTAGGTCAATTCAAATGTGACATATTCAACTGATTTTACCTAATTATGTAAATTAGACAAATGGTGGCCCCTAATTTACCAGTATTCAGAATTGTTTGGTATTTTGATCGGTGGTGTCAGAAAGTTACTCTTGAATTCGACTCAAACCCAGTCAAAGTATTTGAGTAAAGTTGACAAAATTATGAATTATGATTGACTTCACGTGTCAATCCTGACGAAGATCCAGTTATTTTGCAATAAGTGAATTTTCCCAATTTTGACGAAAACTGGAACGAGAATTATGTCTGAATTGATTAGCGAGTAGCGACCTGAATTATCTGATCTTACCGTGGTATGCCGGAATAAGCTGTGATGTGGACCGCCGTGGTGTTCGGAGACGAGTAGGCAGACGCGGACGCCCTCCTGCGACTTGTACTTGAGCAGCTCCCCAAGCGTCATGCCCTCCACCGCCACGCCGGCCAGTGCCCGCACCTCCGCCGCCTTCTCCGCCATCGCCGGCGACATCTCCTCCCGGAGCAACCTCACCCTCGCGCCCACTGCCCACCCCGTCACGTACACCAGCTTCTGCGCCCCCAGAACCGCCATGCACACGTCCTCCCAGCACCGCCCACGCTCGTGCGTGTACGGCACCTCGACCGGCACGTGCGCGTCCTGGTACAGCTTCACCTCGCACCCACGCCGCTCCGGGAAGTACGCCCGCACGCCGTGGTGCCGCCGGGAGTACAACGTCGCTGGCGTGAAGGTGACGGAGACGCGGATGGCGGAGCCGGGTTTCGGCGGGCCGCGTCCGTCGGGGCGGAGCAGCTCGAGCCACGCGTCCACGATGGGCTCACCGTCGAGGAGGATGGCGGCCGGGATGTGGGCAACGCCCATGAGGTCGGAGCCGAGGGGGTCAGAGTCCCGAACCTGGAAGACGAGCCACGAGGCCCCGTGGGCGAGCGGGACGCGGACGCGCGCCGACCAGTCCGGGTCCTCGGAGTTGCGGAAGACGTGGGTGCGGGCGAGCGTGGTGTGCGGCGGCGACAGTGCGACGACGGCGTAGGGGTCGGATGTCGGGAGGATGCGATGGCCGTGGGGCTGGCGTCGGTGGAGGGGGCTGTCGGCGTCGGTTTCGACGTCACCCGAGACGGAGCGGGTGGCGAGGTGGCGTCGGCGGCTGCGGCGGAGGAGCGTGGAGAGGACGTCCATGTTGGGGAGGCCGCGCGCCTCGTGGATTGTCACGTGGAGGTCGCCGTGGAGGAGGACGAGGCCGAGCGGCTCGTCGTCGCCGACCGTGGACGACATGGCCGCCCGGCACGCGTACGATCGATCGTCCAGGCCGTGCGGTTACGCTCCAGTGCTTTATGAGCCAGGAAGCGATCAGTGACAGCTGGGCCAGTAGCGTCCGTGGAGCCCTTTCGTCAGTGAGTGAGCAGTGTGGGCCAGCGAGGTTGGATGGGCTCCACACGCATGCATGTGTGGATGTGTTTGTTTGTGGAGGCTGGAATGCGATTCTTGGCTTGCGTTTAGGTTGATGCTCATGCTGCTCCTGTACTCCACCTCCACGTCCCCACTGACTAACCACGGGAATCAGAAAAATAAGTATACTATTCTGATCATTCTCTAACGAGCTAATCGACTTTCTAAGAGCCAGCGAGCTATATGAGACATTATATGAGCATTCTCCTAATGTTGGAAATGAGCAAATTAACCGGACTGCGTATGTTTTGTCGTACTATGATTTTTGAATACTTTGGAGATTTCTCTCTCATCTTGTCTTTTTAAAACACCGAATATAATATAGACACACATATCACATATGTTGCGACCATAGGTCGATGCACATCCTCTGTCGTGGACCAAGATCTAAAACATCGAGGCAATGTCACCAATGACATCACACGCCATCAGCCAATACAATTTTTCTACAAGTAGGTGTGCTATTGGGCGGGCGGACACGGAACTCCTGGTTAGAGGTTGCTCTTTAACATCAACTCCAATGGTAATTATCATTTATCATCAAGGATTATCATCCGCCCTCAGTCCTTGTTACGCAACATCAGCGCTCCGCAGTCTGGAGCGAGAGGGCAGGCAACCCTCTCTAGCGATACTTAGTGTGTCCGGGGCAACGACGTCTGGTGTTTTATTCAGGAGGCGCATCTTTGTTTCTAGAGTGAAAGGCATCAGAGGTCACGAAGTTGCGCGAAAAGTAATGATTGGTCACCAAGTTAAAAAAACCTCAAAACGAGGTCACGAAGTTGTGGAGTAGTCAATTTTTGGTCATTCCGTCACGGTGGGCGTCAAGTTGCTGACGTGGCAGTGTGTTTTTTTTACAAAAAACACCTTCAACTTTTATATATTCTAATTGTTAGGTCCTTCTCCGGGCATGAAAGGCACCAGAGGTCACGAAGTTGCGCGAAAAGTAAGGATTGGTCACCAAGTTGAAAAACCTCAAAACGAGGTCACGAAGTTGTGGAGTAGTCAATTTTTGGTCATTCCGTCACGGTGGGCGTCAAGTTGCTGACGTGGCAGTGTGTTTTTTTACAAAAAACACCTTGAACTTTTATATATTCTAATTGTTAGGTCCTTCTCCTTTTTTCAAGTTGCTGACGTTGCTGCCTGGTCCTTCCCCGCCGTCTTTCCGAGCTGCTCCGATGTGCGCGTCACGTCCAGCACGTCGTCCACCACCTGGAAGAGCAAGCCGATGGAGCGCGCGTACCGCCGGACTCTCTCAATCTCGTGGTCCGTACCTCCGCCAACAGTGATCTTACGTGAACGAGCTAGTTTGCCGGACGTATACCAGCGATTCTTTTCGGCGACTCGAACCTTGCGAACTTAGCGACACGAAGAAAATACGGGAATCGATTTGATTGCCAAAGGCACGTCTCGCGCCTTGCTCTGTATTTCTTTTCTATTTTTCGTTGTTACAAGCAGCAGCCCTGCTGCTCCTTTTATACGCCTCGGCCTCGCGTATTCGTATAAGGAGGAGTATGGCTTCCCGGCCGGCGCCTCCGGCCCAGTTGCACTACCCTGCGACGAGGACAGCCTCCGAGATGTCCTGCGCCGTGTATCAGGCGCTGTAGGCCGCGCCCAAGAATCAGCCACGGCGAGCAGCTCGAAAATAAATATGGAGAAGGACCTAACAATTAGAATATATAAAAGTTCAAGGTGTTTTTTTTAAAAAACACACTGCCACGTCAGCAACTTGACGCCCACCATGACGGAATGACCAAAAATTGACTACTCCACAACTTCGTGACCTCGTTTTGAGGTTTTCAACTTGGTGACCAATCCTTACTTTTCGCGCAACTTCGTGACCTCTGGTGTCTTTCATGCCCGTAGAAGGACCTAACAATTAGAATATATAAAAGTTCAAGGTGTTTTTTGTAAAAAAAAAACACTGCCACGTCAGCAACTTGACGCCTACCGTGACGGAATGACCAAAAATTGACTACTCCACAACTTCGTGACCTCGTTTTGAGGTTTTTCAACTTGGTGACCAATCCTTACTTTTCGCGCAACTTCGTGACCTCTGGTGCCTTTCACTCTTGTTTCTATTCGGTAGTATAGGTTGCCTCGCGTTAGGTGTGGCTTCTTCGGCTTTCATGCTCGGCTTCGAGTTGGTGGCATTCGCGTCTCCATCTTTGTTGTCGTTTTTCATTTGACATGCTTGAAGAGGGGTTTTTTACAATCTTGTATCGGTTCGGCCGTATGTTCTTTATCTATAAAGCAGGGCGTGGATTTCTTTATGAATCCTTTGCCAAAAGGGCACTTGCAGTTGCCAATTTCCCCAAGTTTCGGCTAGAACCAGTTTCGTGGTCTTAACTACCGAGAATGACTAAATAGTTTAAACCTAAGAATCATAGTTTTATCTTGGCCTCTCGGTTACAAAAAAAATGAAGTCCATTTGGAAAAGCCGATGTCCGATGAGGTTATTATCTTTTCATGGCTTGTCCTATTAGTCGGGATGAACACACAACAACATTATAACACTAGCAAATGATTATCATGTGTTCACTTACTGTAAAGTATTCACATAAGGGAACTTTTTAAAGTCGATATATTCTTACTAGTACATGGTAAAAATGGATTAACATTTGGCATAGATATATCCCGAACACTTTCTGTATGTTATATGTTTGTAAAAGCCCGCAATGCATATAGACCATGGGGTTGACAATCGGCATGGGGCAGCGGCGGGCGAATAGGTGCGGCCAGTGGTGGTCGTTGATGAAGATGCCGTGCACCTTGTTATACGTCCTCCCGCGCCGCCGAGCTGAGGCGAGAAAGCTACACGCAGGCTGTAAGCGTCCGACTGCTGTCATTAGCATGGCCATGGGTGGACTGAGGGAGGCGGCGCCGTAATGTATCCTGAAGGATCAAATATTGAGCTGTCTATACGTGGGCTCTATCGGTCTAAGTGTGGTAGATCACTCGAGAACCTTGTGATGGAGGAGAAGTACTCTCAGATGACTCTTCAGATTCATGGATGGCTTAATGTCATAAATAAGAAGGCTTAATTTTAGGGAAAACAAGAATCTTAACGAAATCACATGGTAGCGTCTCCGTTAGAAGGGGCAGTGTATTGACTATTTTTTTTTAAAGGGACGCAGGGTATTGACAATCGAGAACTGCAAGTTCTCTTGGGCTTCAGTTCGGCCTTGTGGGCTTCTCAGCGGCAGGCGTGATATACTCTCGTGTTCAGCGTCCCTCTGGGCCACCTGCATCATAAGCCAGAGAGCGAGCGAGATGAGCACCCACCGCAGCCGCTCCAGATCGCCGGCGACAGCGCCGCCGCTGGAAGACAAGAACCTGCTCTCCGAGATCCTCCTCCGCCTTCCCCTGGAACCCTCCTCCCTCCCGCGCGCATCCGCGGTCTGCAACCGCTGGCGCCACCTCGTCTCCGACCCCGCTTCTTTCGCCGCTTCCGACTCCGCCACCGCCGCTGCCCTCCCCTCATCGGCTTCATCGACCATTATTTCGGCTGCATCCGCTTCGAACCAACTCTGGAGGCCCCCAATCGTGTCACGCTGGGGTGCTTCGCCTTGGACCAGACCCGCGGCGACCGCTTCCGGTCCCTCGGATGCCGCCATGGCCTCGTGCTAATATTGGACCTGAAGCGGAAACAAGTTTTGGTTTGGGACCCGTCACCGGCGACCAGTACCATGTCGCCCTCCCCCCACGGTTCGATGCGGAGGACCCCCATGCCAACGGGGCGGTGCTTCGCGCTGCTGGAGACGTCCACTTCCAGGTCGTCTCGGTAGTGGCAGCCAGCGACGATGAAGTGCTGGCCTGTGTTTACTCGTCTAAAACCGGCCTATGGGGTAATCTCATCTCAACACCGATCCTCTTCAATGTTTCCCCCAACAAACATGATGATGTTGTGTCAAAAACGCCAGCTGTGCTCGTCGGGGATTCCCTTTAATGGACTATTATTGGGGAGGTTTCTGGAATTCTCGAGTTTGATTTGGAGAGACAGGGCCTAGCTGTGATACCATTGCCAATGGAGAAGGTGGACGATTGTTACGTAGTAACGGTTATGCGGGCAGTCGGGCAGAGGGTGGTGGGCTTGGTTTCCTCCTTGTGTCCAGAGAGGACCTCAGCGCCCAATTATGGAAGAGGAAGACAGATTGTGACGGTGTTGCTTCATGGGAGATACGAAGAATTATTGAACTGGACAAGCTACTTTCCCTAAAATCATTGGAGGAGGGAAGGGACGTAATGGTTGTAGGGTATGCTGAGTGCAATAATGTGGTGTTCTTGTGGACATTGACCGAACTCTTCACAGTCCATCTTGAGTCGTTCCATGTCAAGAACGTTCTCCAAACCAACAGCTTCGGTTGTTGTCAACCATTCGAAAGTGTCTACGATACAGGTAATAGCATGCCTTTACACTAACAGTTTCTAGATGATGTCTACGCACGCTTCTATTTGTAGACAGTGTTGGGCCTCCAAGAGCAGAGGTTTGTAG
The DNA here is from genome assembly GCA_947311845.1 of Poa pratensis. Classification (NCBI taxonomy): domain Eukaryota; kingdom Viridiplantae; phylum Streptophyta; class Magnoliopsida; order Poales; family Poaceae; genus Poa; species Poa pratensis. The sequence continues at coordinate 34,605,395 of CAMZMU010000095.1, forward strand.
AACAGCAGCAAGTTTCCCTTAAGTGAATCACCCAAGGTTTATCGAACTCAGGGAGGTAGAGGTCAAAGATATCCCTCTCAAGCAACCCTGCAATTAAGATACAAGAAGTCTCTTGTGTCCCCAACACACCCAATACACTTGTCAGATGTATAGGTGCACTAGTTCGGCGAAGAGATAGTGAAATACAAGTAATATGGATGATTATAAGTAGTAACTGCAATCTGAAATAAAGATGGCAGCAAGCAAACATGTAGCAGAACTTGTTGTAAACGGTGTTTCAATGCTTAGAAACAAGGCCTAGGGATCATACTTTCACTAGTGGACACTCTCAACAATGATCTCATAACTGAATAAGTAAAAGCTACTCTTAAACACTCTCTTGTTGGATAACAAACACCATTCATTGTGTAGGGCTACAAAAGCACACCTCAAGCCGGAGTAAACAAGCGCCACAACGTCATAAAGGAATCACACACGGTGCACACACTGTCACCTTTACACCGTGGAGAGTACCGGAGTTCATATTAAAGTAACCTATAGAGTGCATAATAGATAAAGAGTAACATCTACATATTCAACTAGATTAGCACAACTGAACACAAGTAAATACTGCTCGGGATTATTCTCCTTCTTGATAACACAAGAGTACTACGTGTAGGGCTGCAAAAGCACACCTCAAAGTCTGAGTAAACAAACACCACAATTCCCAAGAATAAGCCATGATAAATATCTAAATTATTCATAGAGTCACACAAGTACCCACACTGTCACCTTGATACCGTGTTGTCACAATGACTCCAGAAACTAGACAAAATCACTTGAGTAGCATAAACATTATTAATGTATTCAGCGATACTAGCAATACACATGATCACATAAAGATCACACCATGGAGAGAGAGATGAACCACATAGCTACCGGTAGAGCCCTCAGCCTCGGGGGAGAACTACTCCCTCCTCATCATGGGAGTCAGCAGCGGCGATGAAGATGGCGGTGGTGTCGATGGAGATGACTCCGGGGGCAATTCCCCGTCCCGGCGGCGTGCCGGAACAGAGATTCTGTCCCCCGAAACTTGTCGTCGATGGCGGCGGCGCTGCGGAACTCTTCTGGAAATATGACTTGGTTTTTAGGGTTTTCGCGTCTGAGGCAATATATAGGCGAAGGGGCGATGTCGGTGGAGGCTCGAGGGGCCCACACCACCTGGTGGCGCGGCAGGGGGCCCACCCGCGCCGGTGTGGTTTGGCCACCTCGGTGCCCTCCTTCGTCTCTCCTTCGGACTCCGTGACGGTGCTGGAAAAATAGGGACGTGGCCTTTTGTTTCGTGCAATTCCGAGAATATTCGCAGAAGTACTTTTCTGAAACCAAAAACAGCAGAAAACAGGGAACTGGCACTGTGGCATCTTGTTAATAGGTTAGTCCCAGAAAATGCATAAAAGTGATATGAAGTGTATATAAAACATGTAGCAAATGGTATAATATAAGCATGGAACATCAGAAATTATGGATACGTTGGAGACGTATCAAGCATCCCCAAGCTTAGTTCTACTCGTCCTCGAGTAGGTAAAACGATAACAACAAATAATTTCTGAGGAGACATGCTTTCACACAATCTTGATCAATATATTGCAAGGCTCATGTCATGAATGAAGTGACTCAAAGCAATGGTCTATAGTTTGCTAACAAATAGATAAAGAGTAAACAATGAATCATATAAGCAAAAACTTTTCATGAATAGTACTTTCAAGACAAGCATCAAAAAGTTTTGCATAAGAGGTAACTCATAAAGCAATAGATTCAAAGTAAAAGGCATTGAAGCAACACAAAGGATGATTAAGTTTCAGCATTGCTTTCAACTTGTAACATGTATATCTCATGGATAGTTGTCAACATAAAGCAATATAACAAGTGCAATAAGTAAATATGTAAGAATCAATGCACACAAAGTTGACACAAGTGTTTGCTTCTAAGATAGAAAGGAGTAGGTAAACTGACTCAACATAAAGTAAAAGATAGGCCCTTCGCAGAGGGAAGCAGGGATTAAATCATGTGCTAGAGCTTTTTAAGTTTTCGAAAGCATATAGAGAGCACAAAATAAGTATTTGAGAGGTGTTTGTTGTTGTCAACGAATGGTAGTGGGCACTCTAACCCCCTTGTCAACCAGACTTTCAAGAGCGGCTCCCATGAAGGACGTTATCTCTACCAGCAAGGTAGATCATCCCTCTTCTCTTTTGTTTACACATGTATTTTAGTTTCTTTATAGATGACACTCCTCCCAACCTTTTGCTTACACAAGCCATGGCTAACCGAATCCTCGGGTGCCTTCCAACATTCACATACCATGGAGGAGTGTCTATTTGCAAATTAAGTTGCTTACTGATAAATCAGGGCAAAACATGTGAAGAGAATTATTAATGAAAGTTGTAATTAATTGGGGCTGGGCACCCCGTTGCCAGCTCTTTTTGCAAATTATTGGATAAGCGGATGTATATGCCACTAGTCCATTGGTGAAAGTCTGTCAGAAGTAAATGACAAGATTGAAAGATAAAACACCACATACTTCCTCATGAGCTATAAAACATTGACACAAATAAGGAGTAATAAAGTTTTGAATAGTTTAAAGGTAGCACATGAAATATTTACTTGGAATGGCAGGAAATACCACATAGTAGGTAGGTATGGTGGACACAAATGGCATGGGTTTTGGCTCAAGTTTTGGATGCACGAGAAGCATTCCCTCTCAGTACAGAGTTTAGGCTAGCAAGGTTGTTTGAAGCAAACACAAGTATAAACCGGTACAGCAAGAATCACATAAAAACATATTGCAAGTATTATAAGACTCTACACTGTCTTCCTTGTTGCTCAAACATTTTACCAGAAAATATCTAGACCTTAGAGAGAACAAATATGCATCCCAAGTCTCAACAAGCTCTACGGTAGTTCTCCACTACTAGGCTTTAACTACATGATGCAAGAGCTTAAACATGATCTACTTGAGAGCTCAAAACAATTGCAAAGTATCAAATCGAAACAAGACAATGATCTACAAGAATGCATATGTCTTTTCCAATACCAACTACTACATGTAGCATTTTCTTTCTTCCAAACAAACACCAATCAATTTATTTAAACATAAACTCTCCAAATGATAATATAATGCAGCAAGAGAGTATTTATAAACAAGTGCTAACAGCTCGAAGAGATGCATGAAAAACAGGAGCTAAAAGCACTGCAGTAGCTAGTTAAGAATACTCAACAAATATAAGTGAAGAACATGAGTATTCACATGAAAAAGCGGAGCGTGTCTCTCTCCCACACAAGGATTGCTAGGATCCGAATTTATTCAAACAAAAACAAAAATAAAAACACACAGACGCTCCAAGTAAAGCGCATAAGATGTGAAAGAATTAAAATATAGTTTCACTAGAGATGACCTGATAAGTTGTTGATGAAGAAGGGGATGCCTTGGGCATCCCCAAGCTTAGACGCTTGAGTCTCTTGAATATGGGGATGAACCACGGGGGCATCCCCAAGCTTAGGCTTTTCACTCTTCTTGATCACATAATATCACCCTTCTCGCTTGATCCTTGAAAACTTCCTTCACACCAAACTCAAGACAGTTCTCATTAGAGGGTTAGTGCATAATCAAAAATTCTCATATTCTGTAATGATACAATCATCCCAAAGCTTCTGGACATTAGCTACAGCCACCAATGCTTTGTGGAGCAAAGAAATCCACACAAACACGTAAAAGAGCGAATGCAAAACAAAAGGCAGAATCTGTCAAAAACAGAACAGTCTGGAATGACGAATTTTTTCGAGGCACTTAAGTTGCTCAGATGGATCTGGCCTAAAATAATGAAAGTTGCGTACATATCTCAGGAATATGCGTGATTTTTCAGAATTTTTGAATTTTCTACAGGGAGAAAGCTCAAATCGTGACAGCTAAAAATCTGTTACTGCGCAGAAATCCAAATCTTGCATCAACTTTCAATATAGAACTTTACTTGGCACAACAATGCGATAAAATAAAGATACAAAGGAGTTGCTACAGAAGTAACAACACCTTGACTCAAAAAAAAGAAAACAAAAATAACAGAAAATAAAAACAATGGGTTGTCTCCCATAAGCGCTTTTCTTTAAAGCCTTTTAGCTAGGCATAGTGATTTTTATGATGCCCACATAAAGATGAGAGTTGAAACATAAAAGAGAGCATCAAGAAGCATATATAAAACATGTTTAAATCTAACACTCTTTCTATGCATAGGAGTCTTGTAAGAAAACAAGTCAATGAAGAACAAAGTGACTAGCATAGAAAGCAAAACAAGTGTAACTTCAAAAATTTCAACATAAAGAGAGAAGACTTAATATTATTGTGATATATGAAATCGTGTCTCCCTCTCTCATAAGGACCAGTAGGTCTTAAAGTACCCAGCAAATAAAAGCAAATCAAGAGAAAGCTCAAAACTTCATCATAAAGAGAGGTGTTTAGTAACATGAAGATTTCTATAACCATACTTTCCTCTCTCAAAATAATTTTCAGCGGCATCATGAATAAACTCAACAATATAGCTATCACATAAAGCATTCTTATCATGATCCACATGCATAAAAGTATCATTACTCTCCACATAAGCATAATCAATTTATTAGTAATAGTGAGAGTAAAACTATCACAACCATCATTGTAATCATCATAAATTGCAGGCATAGTATAATCATAATAAACTTTATCCTCCATAGTAGGTGGCACCAAAATACCACTATCATTATAATCATCATAAATTGGAGGTAAAGTATCATCAAAGAAAATTTTCTCCTCAAAACTTGGGGGACTAAAAATATCATATTCATCAAAACCAGCTTCCCCAAGCTTAGAGCTTTGCATAGCATTAGCAATAATGGTGTTCAAAGCATTTATAGTAATAACATTGCTACCATCATGCAAATAATTTTCCATAGGTTTTTTAATTTTCTCTTCAAAAGCATCATGTCCTAATTCAATATAAAGTTCATAAAGATCTCTAATTTTTTTGTTGTTTTCCATTAAGCCTAACTAGTGAAAATAAAAACAAGAAACAAAAAGATATAATTGCAGAATCTAAAGGAAATACTTCGAGCACTCACACACTAGCAACAATACTAGAAAATAGCTTAGTAGCCAGAGGATGTGAATACCTTTTACCTTACCTCCCCGGCAACGGCGCCAGAAAATAGCTTGATGTCTACGCACGTTCTATTCTTGTAGACAGTGTTGGGCCTCCAAGAGCAGAGGTTTGTAGAACAGCAGCAAGTTTCCCTTAAGTGAATCACCCAAGGTTTATCGAACTCAGGGAGGTAGAGGTCAAAGATATCCCTCTCAAGCAACCCTGCAATTAAGATACAAGAAGTCTCTTGTGTCCCCAACACACCCAATACACTTGTCAGATGTATAGGTGCACTAGTTCGGCGAAGAGATAGTGAAATACAAGTAATATGGATGATTATAAGTAGTAACTGCAATCTGAAATAAAGATGGCAGCAAGCAAACATGTAGCAGAACTTGTTGTAAACGGTGTTTCAATGCTTAGAAACAAGGCCTAGGGATCATACTTTCACTAGTGGACACTCTCAACAATGATCTCATAACTGAATAAGTAAAAGCTACTCTTAAACACTCTCTTGTTGGATAACAAACACCATTCATTGTGTAGGGCTACAAAAGCACACCTCAAGCCGGAGTAAACAAGCGCCACAACGTCATAAAGGAATCACACACGGTGCACACACTGTCACCTTTACACCGTGGAGAGTACCGGAGTTCATATTAAAGTAACCTATAGAGTGCATAATAGATAAAGAGTAACATCTACATATTCAACTAGATTAGCACAACTGAACACAAGTAAATACTGCTCGGGATTATTCTCCTTCTTGATAACACAAGAGTACTACGTGTAGGGCTGCAAAGCACACCTCAAAGTCTGAGTAAACAAACACCACAATTCCCAAGAATAAGCCATGATAAATATCTAAATTATTCATAGAGTCACACAAGTACCCACACTGTCACCTTGATACCGTGTTGTCACAACGACTCCAGAAACTAGACAAAATCACTTGAGTAGCATAAACATTATTAATGTATTCAGCGATACTAGCAATACACATGATCACATAAAGATCACACCATGGGAGAGAGAGATGAACCACATAGCTACCGGTAGAGCCCTCAGCCTCGGGGGAGAACTACTCCCTCCTCATCATGGGAGTCAGCAGCGGCGATGAAGATGGCGGTGGAGTCGATGGAGATGACTCCGGGGGCAATTCCCCGTCCCGGCGGCGTGCCGGAACAGAGATTCTGTCCCCCGAAACTTGTCGTCGATGGCGGCGGCGCTGCGGAACTCTTCTGGAAATATGACTTCGTATTTTAGGGTTTTCGCGTCTGAGGCAATATATAGGCGAAGGGGCGATGTCGGTGGAGGCTCGAGGGGCCCACACCACCTGGTGGCGCGGCAGGGGGGCCACCCGCGCCTGGGTGTGGTTTGGGCACCTCGGTGCCCTCCTTCGTCTCTCCTTCGGACTCCGTGACGGTGCTGGAAAAATAGGGACGTGGCCTTTTGTTTCGTGCAATTCCGAGAATATTCCAGAAGTAACTTTCTGAAACCAAAAACAGCAGAAAACAGGGAACTGGCACTGTGGCATCTTGTTAATAGGTTAGTCCCAGAAAATGCATAAAAGTGATACGAAGTGTATATAAAACATGTAGCAAATGGTATAATATAAGCATGGAACATCAGAAATTATAGATACGTTGGAGACGTATCACTAGACAAGGCCAATTTTTTTGTGTCAAGCTAACCGTTTCTAGTGTCGTATCAACTATTTCTATGCTGCTAGATCAGTTGTTCTGTACTACTGACCCAATACTCTGAGTTATTAGTATTGTTGGACAATCTTGAAAAACGATATTCCTATGATCTTACTTTCAGTTTTGTAGTTTTGTGGATGATGTTTCTACTGATAGACGGTTTGGCTAGACATTTTGTGGCATATCCCTTTTCAGTCTAATTAGCCAATAGCATATTAAATGTAGCTATGCTTCGTGTTGGTCTAAGCTACATGCACGTATGCAGCAGTGTCAAATAACATTTATTTATTACCGAAGGTAGTATTAAATAATAAGATGGTATTTGATCCATTGCAGTGCAAAGGAATTTCTTTAGTTGGCACATTTCTGCTTTTGTACTTCATGAGACCCTTATCATGTCCATGATAATGAAGAATATTCAAATGATTTGGTAAGCTAGATGGTTCTACTGGTCGCGTATCATTTGCCTCTAAGGGAGATATTGGAACCACTGGTCTCCTAGCCTGTACTGAGACCATAGGCCACAGAATACGGTAACAATAGAAGTTGAAAGTGCACCAATTCACTACAAATTACTAACTGATATCTCTGTTCCTATTGCTGTATTTTTGCAACAATGCTGAAATGATTCAACTTTGGTTTTTTGGTGCCATTTTTACAACCTGAAGCTAATATTTACTGTTTGAATCATAAACATTTGTGAGATTGTATAGATTTAACAGGTTTTCCATAAATGCAGAGTGCATATTGGTTTGACTAATGACATGAATTGCTCCACAGGTACCTAGAAATATATTTTGGTTGCCGAGATAGAGGAAAGGAAAAGTTCGCTGTTGGTTCTTCTCGTTTTGGTAACTTCACGTGGAGGTCGACCATCTACATAGCATGCTCTGGTCAACTGGGAAGTGGATTTGTAGCAGAACCTTTTAATTTGCCAACTTCGTCCCACTATCTAATTCTGGAGACAATTAGCCAGCACGATTAAGTAGTACTTAGCTTGTGGTTCATTTGTTTTAAGCTTTCGAAGCAAGCTTCCTGCCAGATGATCTTAGTTACATTTGTGTGTATGTATACATGTCTTTTATCTTCTCACTGTTTGACTATGTTCCAAGTTGTACTAGGTTGAGTGATTTCGATGCCGATTGTGTGCTTCTGTCCTGTTCTGCGGATGAATGTGTTTGGTGAATTTTTTTTATATGATTCTTGTGCATATCTATTGATCCAGACAGGGTGTGGCCAATTCTATTCTGGAATCACACCGTACGTGTGGTGTCAACAGCATGCTCGTGCAACTGGCAGCGGCAGTGGTATATGTGATTTTTTTTTTCCTTTGAGATGAGGTGAAGGATCTGATGAGTTGGCTAACATTTGAGATATTATGTGAGTTCAAATTCTAAAGAGTAAAAGGTTTCTACTTATTCGTGGCACAAAGCAAAAAAAAAAAAAATTGGCTGTAGTGATCACGACAGGAATAAATTTATTAGCGGCAAACTCCTGATTCGTGAGTAACGGGAATATCTGCAGAGTTGTGGTTGGTTTTGTCTGTAACAAGCGATCTACCTGAACTGGTGTGTGGAATATAGCCACGTTTCCCTGAAGCATTTTGCACAAATGGTTAATTAGGTTAGTGGTAGGGGCTGATCGTAGCTCAGGTAAGCTCCCTGAAACTCCTGATTCTCGCAGACACGAAAGTCCACAGGTAACAACTACCGTATCACTTGCATTTGTTATTGTGTGTCTGGGCGTCCCCAACCTCCCACCCCAACTCGCCGTTGGAGGTCATCGCGAATCCCAGGCGGTGATGGCAGTGGATGGGCTTTTCTCCCCGGGTGGCAGCTCTTCGGTGGCGCTGTTTTTAGGCAATGTCGCTGGCCACTAAACCAGAAATGAAAACTGTTACATTGTCCGGCCATACCGCTTGGGACAAGCAATCTAACTTCAATCCATACATCGCCAAAGCGTCCGCAACATTATTACAAGCCAAGGGCAATAAGTTATAGAGAAACTAGAAGAAAAATAGCAGAAAACTTAATCTCATGAAACAAGTTCCCATCTGTGGAGAGATCATGATTGCCCGGAGAAGCTTTTGAGAATCAGTTTCAACCTGGACATGAGAGATACCCCCACGTGCTAGCCCATCGAAGGCTGGTTAAACAAGCCAAAGCTTCAGAGGGCAAAGCACCCATTGCATTTTCAACCAGCTCCCGCTCATTCAGTTGGCGTGAGATTGGGCATATAGGGTCCAACTCCAAATTCAATCCGTGAGGCAGGCTGTTATGGGCGATTCTCCAAATGAACTGACAAAATTTTGCTGGACACTCGAGGCGCCAGATCGACTTCAAGCTGACAGAAGCCGATTATAACATCCCAATCCTACAGTTTTGAGAAAGCTCCCCTCCCATATTTTTTTGTTGTTGGAAGAAACAGATCTTAAAAATTGACAAGTTGTCGTGTTGAGCACTTGGACAGGTCTGAATGGCCACCGGTTTTTGATTCAGTGTGAGCTGACAATAAGTAGCAACAGTTTCCTAAAGAAGATGAGTAGAAACAATATACAACATGAGACACCAGTTCCCTTTCCAAAGGCGGCATAACCACAAATCCCAAATGAGGGGAGTTAACTCATTAAATCTCTAACTTGCATCTAACTGATTGATGCCAACATCCGAAAGTATGGCCGGTTGATGTCAAGAGACAACAGACAGAAGTTAACTGATTAAGAGATTAGTTTCCACTTCACAGTTGGTCAGAGCATGCCAATTCCCCTTATACATGCATCTAACTCTACGTCAGCATCAGAGCTATCACTATCTTCCTTATCATTAAATAGATCATGAATATGCTCAGATTAAAGCTACACAGAAACCAGACAAGAGACAAGAGACAGAAGTTAACTGATTAAGAGATTAGTTTCCACTTCACAGTTGGTCAGGGCATGCCAATTCCTCCGAGTTCACTTCATCTTTGACCAGGGAATGATATATAGAGGGTCAATTTCCTTGCGGAACACATCTTCACAGGACCCATGCAGCATACATAATGAAACAGAAGAACATACATCAAATAATCCTTTTCTGCGTCCCAGCCACTGGAAGTTAACTAGATATCTGCAGAGAAACCAATGCCACCAGTCAAACCGATTTGTAATATTTATTCATGGAAAGCCCGTTAAACTTATCTCACAGTTTATGTATGCTTCAACCAGTATACATTAGCTTCAAATTATCGAAATTGTGCCAAAAGCTCAAAGAGGTTTTGTCATCTCAGCATTATTGGACAAAAGTACAAAAGCAACATTAGAAACAGAGAAGGGCAATCAGAAGACAGTTAATCTAGAGTGGCAAACCTTCAACTCTGATTAGCACATTCACAGTTAATCTAGAGTGGCAAACCTTCAACTCTGATTAGCACATTCTCATGTTTTTGGCTACATCTGGTTTCAGTAGAGGCTAAAAGTGGTTCAAATAACTCCACTGGAAATACCAATATTATCAAATATTTTGGAAGTTTCTTTTTTATCATGGGAGTATTAGGGGCTCGTGGAGTAACAGAGCATAAGCATCAGATTTCTAGCTTGTAGGTATATTTATGTATGAGCTAGATAGTCACACTTAAATCAAATTCATGCAGTAGAAGCCTGAAGTAGGGTCGTGCATCATTGTTTTATTACTTTCCACACTATGAAAACAAAACACTAACAACTACTCGTGAAGAAAGCAGTGTTTCACATGTATCTAGTCATGTCATTTTTATCATGCGTTCAGTATAAAGTATTAAAGATCTACAGTGACCAATATAAAAAAAATAGAATGCACAGGAACCATAACAACATCCAACATGTAGTTTGGATCAGACAGACTACAATGAAGGTTACACGAGTTGGACTAAAATAGAGATACACTCAGATAATATTTAACCAAACCTCCCTTACACTAGCATAATTGTAAATAATAACCGCAAGCGAGAACTAGGTATTACAACGATCCTGAATGAGGAACAATGTGAAATGTTTCCCCGAAATAAGCAATAAAACGAAGTGGCAGGCCCATACGAATAATGGAAGTTTGAATCCAAATGCTGACGTGTTAGTTATCAATTATTTGCATTGAAGGAACAACAAACAAATTGTCCTCACACTTGACCCATAACCATAGAAAATAAATCAAATTTACTGAAGCAAACAGCAAAAGTAAAAGAAAATACCCTCAAAGGAAAGGAAAAAAAATTCAGTCTGCTCAATGAATACTTCACGAGAGCATGTCCATCTGGACAAATTATATTATGTATTTTGCAGAAGTTCAGCTCCACTGTGTCCACCATCAATGTCCTTGTCTACAAGAATAAGAAGTCAAAGAACCAATGACATTCCAACAAACAGACAAATAGATACGAGGGGGTGTAAATGAGATATTTGAATAAACACATAGCTGCAGCAACTCAGTTTTGTGCGACAATGGGAATAGATAAACAAAACAAAGAATTTACCACAACAATATATACTCTTTTTCAGTTTAAACAGTATATACTCATTTATCTCGAAAATTTGAAGAACATGCACGAGAATTAGCAGATCGGAACGGAATATTGAACTAACATTATCCTTAAGCACGTTCCATTCCATATATGGACTTGATACTTGCAGCAAGACTCTTCTAAGAGAGAAAATTATTTTATAAATATCAATCAAAGCCGTTATCATGGATTCAGTATTACTAGCAAGATCGAAAATAATAAAAGAAATATAACTAGCTTTAAGATTCGGACTGTGCCAATTGAGATACCTATTTGACATTTGAATTGATTCAAGCAAGTTTTTCAAGTAATTGTGTACAATTTCAGAGCATTATGTAACACATCTTGAGAAACATATTTACTGCAGCTATGCACTAATACTACCATTGTGAAATTCTTGAATATATCAACAAGACAGTAAAATGCAGTTCAATTAATATGCAAAAAACTTGCAAATCTCCCTCAAAAATATTTTCTGTCAACTATTGTGTTCAGTTTTATACTACATACACCCATAGAAGTCCTAAAATAAACACATAGTGTTTTCAACCCCTAACTCGAACGACACAACTCAACAATCAAATAACCTAGTTTTGTTTTACCTGCAGTGTAGACTCCTTCGAATGGATAATAGCGATAAAAGATGTTGGATTCAAAAAGTTTCTTGAACTGCAATGATTCAAGTTGGATCGAGAATATGCCCATAGATGTCCAAAGTAACACCATATTATTGTCCTCAGCAAACCTGATTACACTTGGGCAACTATCAGTCTCTGGATTTAGGGAAGGTAGCTTGTCCAGTTCAATACTTCTTTGCAGCACCCATGAACCAACACCATTGCCATCCATCACTCTCTTCCATAATTGGGCGCAGAAGCCTGTCAGGAAGAGGAAACCAAGGCCACCCCCCTCTGCCAGCACAACCCAAATCTTGCCTTGCCGGTGGCACCATCATCTGGAGCTGGCATTGGTATTGTAGCAAGGCTCCGCTTAGCCAAATCAAATTGAAGAATGCCTTCTGAATTCCCAGAAAGCAACCAGTAAAGGGAATTCCCCATCATCACAGCAGGCATGCTCACATAAACCATGGTGGGAAAGTCGCAAGAATCGTCGTACGGAAGCTGTGTTAAGATGAGATTCCCCCACACACCGGCCTCCGACGAATAAACAGAGGCGACCGCTCGTGTATCTTGCCTCTCGCAGTTGCCCACCAAGACCACCTGGAAGTGGTGGATGTCTCCGGCAGCCCGAAACACTGCCGCGCTGATTGGGGTCTTGAACCCCGGGGGAATGTCCAGGCGGTGCTGCTCGCCGGTGAAGGGATCCCACACCAGGAGCTGGATCCCCAATGAGAGGATGAGTGCGAGGCCATGGCGGCACCCGAGGGGCAGGAAGCGTTGTCGGGGTTGGGGGCTATTGGGAAGGAGAAGCAGTCTTGTGGGAGTCGATTGGGGGCTCCAGGGCAGGTTGGAAGTGGATGTGGCTAAAATTCTTGACGAAGCAGCCAAGGAAGGGAGGGTTGCGGCGGTGGTGTGCGCGGAAGCGGCGGCGAAGCGGGGGTCGGAGCCTCGGAGGCGAGGCTGCGCCAGCGCTTGGAGACGGCGGAGGCGCGCGGGAGGGAGGAGGGGTGCGGCGGGAGGCGGAGGAGGATCTCGGAGATAAGGTCGTCGTCTTCCAGCGGTGGCGCCGCCGCAGGCGAGCGGGGGCGGCGGCGGAGGCTGCTCATCCTCTCGGCCTCGTCGTCGCTGCTCATGCGGGATGTGTTGGACTGGACTGGAAACAGTGTGGTGGAGGCCCAATTTGCATCAGCCCACAACTCACGCAAATCCGGGTCCTGCAATTTTTCTTTTCTAGATATATATAAGCTTACCAAGAGTCCATGGCCACACCTTGAAATTTCGTGTAGTAGTCTCGCTTGTTAAAACAGAAGAAAAAAAAAAACTTGTTCTATCCCCGTAACAATCATTGGTGTAGCGTGACCCATAGTATTACTCCTACCTACTTGACTACTTCCCATAGTTCGATTCCAAAACGGAAACTACTCCTTTTGTATATATACATGAACCGACTTCTCCTTTGGTCTCTAAACCTAGATTCTCGATCCTTGTGCTGCAAGCCTGCAACGACAAACTCAAGCTGCCTCAACAAGTCTAAACATGGGCAATCAGGCGATGACCCGGATGGACGACGAGGTGCCCATGACCGGGATGGACGACGTGGAGAGGCAAACACGCCATGGAGACACGGAGATCCTGGAGAAGAAGACCAAGGCCGCGAGAGATTCATGTTTCTTGTGTGTCGCCGTCATCTTCAGCGTCGTGAGCACCTTGGGCTTCGTTCTCGCGCTCTCGCTCTTTGCGCTCAACGCGCATTACTACGTCGCCATAGACTCCGTCTCGGCCGATCTCGACCCGACGATGGGGCTCTCGTTCAACCTCACCGTCGGCCTCTCGTCAATGGGCTTGGCGCCCAAGTCGTGCATCGAACCCGGCACCTACGCGCAGGTGTCCTATCGCGGTGTCCCGCTCGCCGTGAGCGAGGCTCAGGTGGGGCGGCTCTGCGGCCGGCGGGGGAAGTCGGCTGAGCAGCACGTCTCCGCCGCGAGGGTGACCGGCGGGGTGCCCGTGGGGGGCGTGATGGACAGCCTCGCGGCGCACATGAGGCAAGGGACGCCGGAGTTCGACGTCACGCTGCACCTTCCGGCTGGGTCGTACGGCGTGGACGGCGGGATAATTGGGTGTCGGGTTGCAAGGGCACCGGAGTCGCCGCCGCCGCCGTGTGGTGCGGTAACCCCAAGCGAGAACCGACGTCATAGATATTAACTGTTCCCAGCAATGTTTTCTTGGTAGGGTGAATAGGCCTAGATGATGAAGCTTTCGGCCCTTCGATCAGCTGTCAAAGAAGTTTTTAGCCTGTTGCTGCGTCAACGGGCATGGAAGCAGCGTATATGACTATCAGGGGCTGGGCTAGCTTGCGCGCGCTCGACAGGATCGAATCTGTCGATCGGTTTCCGACCAGGTGTTATTTCTAATTCGGGTAAGGTTGCATGCACCGAAGACTACCTGATGTACGCTGACTTTTCTACGTACGTGCACGTCGGCCTCCTATTCCCTTTTCGTGCGCCAAGTTTTGGTTGCCAGGCTGTCATCGCTTGGGAGCCCGTCTAAGTAAATGGGCTGGGCTTTCTATTCCCTTTTCTTTCGCTCTCGTTTTCCTATTCCCTTTTGACGCAAAAGGATAGAAAATGAACTACTTTTAAAAATTGAAATAGAAAATTGTAGGCCAAAAATCAATTCCCTTTTTGGGCAAGTGATATTTTAGGGTAAATAAAATGGGAGGGAGATAAAAATTCCACTTCCAACTAGTTCAAAAATTGTGGTAAATTAAAGAGTTGCACTTCCAACTAGTAATATTTTTAAAAACTATTACCTTTGAAGTTAATTTTTTTTAAATGCTGGATAATTAAAATTCCTTGTGTTGCATAAAAAAGAGAATGAAACTATCATTTTTTTTTAAAAAAAACAGTATGTAAAAAAAAAATACACTTGCAACGCCAGGCATGAACGCAAACTTTGCTCCTAGCATAACCATAATTCATATACTAGCAACGCCAGCCATGAACGTACTCCTAGTATAACCAGAATTCATATACTAGCAACGCTAGCCATGAAAGCAAACTTCGCTGAGATATGGGTTATAATTGAAAAATTCTCTTAAACACATTTTGTTGCCAATAACACATTATGTCCTATCATAAGGAACTTGCTGACACATCATTTGGCATATAGGAACAAAAGCAAGCAGGATATAGTTTCGAACCAGCAGGAATATATATTTGAATGGTAATTTAAGAATAGAAACAAGTGGGGCTCGGAAAACTGACGGTACACATCATGTTGTTCTTGGCTTGACAGTCACATTCTCCTGCTGTGGTGTGTCCATCTGGCTGGGAACTAAGCAACGAGAAACAGTAGGAGAAAAGTCAGGAAGGTAATGAATGCTCAAGAGTAAACAACATGCCAATAACAGATTGGGAAACAAAGGACATAAATATCAAAGTAGCAACCTTCTCTTGGTGATGTAGAATTATGACCATCCACGTTTCTCTAATTATTCTCTAAATCTTTTTGGTAACTTTTTTTAGCTTTCTTCAGAGATTTTTTTTGAAACATATCAGACCTCCATAACTCAGGACAGGTTACAACAGAATACGACAAGAGATGATGTAAAGCTAGAAAGGAAATCGTGCATGTTGGTATAACAATGTAGCATCATTTCCCCTTACAAATCCAGTTCGCCATGGCTGGACTTAACTATCAATACATAGAAAAATATAACAACGAACAAAAGACTTAGCAGCACTAGCTGGAGGGCTTTAGCTGCTTGGTGCTGCTCTTTT
Organism: Poa pratensis; assembly: GCA_947311845.1. Classification (NCBI taxonomy): domain Eukaryota; kingdom Viridiplantae; phylum Streptophyta; class Magnoliopsida; order Poales; family Poaceae; genus Poa; species Poa pratensis. The sequence goes on from CAMZMU010000095.1 coordinate 34,621,153, forward strand.
TCCTTAGCAGCACCAGCCTTTTGCATGGTAGACAATCTGTGGGTGACATTGTCCTTGTGGCGTTTACCGAGTTCATGCGTCCACATGCTGAGACCATAGCATGCGAAAAACTAGGAAGATATTGCCAACCCCATAGAAAACAAATAACCAAAATGGGGATACTATAAAAATTACAAAGACTAGAGAATGCAATTTATCGACCGAAACTAGTATAAAATATTACTAACCACATTAGAAAACAAGTCACCGGATGGAAAAAAAACTATAGAATTATTATCAACCACATATAAAGCAAGTTATCAAACGGGAATGAGAAAATTTATTACCAAGACCATAGCATTCAATTTATCAATGATGAAAATTAGTAAGATATTACCAACCACATAGAAAACAAGTTACCAGATGGGAAATGCTACAAACTAATTACCAATACCATAACATGGAACTTATCAATGACGAAAACCAGTAAAGATATTACCAAGCACATAGAAAGCAAGTTACCAGATGGGAAAATGCTATAAAATTATTACCAAGACCATAACATGCAAGTTATCGATGACAAACACTAGTAATTCGATGACAAACACTAGTAAATATTACCAACCATATATAAAGCAAGTTCTCAAACGGGAATGAGAAAAATCATTACCAAGACCGTAACATTCAATTTATCAATGATGAAAATTAGTAAGATATTACCAACCACATAGAAAACAAGTTACCAGATGGGAAATGCTACAAACTAATTACTAATACCATAAAATGGAAGTTATCGATGACGAAAATTAGTAAAGATATTACCAAGCACATAGAAAGCAAGTTACCAGATAGGAAAATGCTATAAAATTATTACCAAGACAATAAAATGCAAGTTATCTATGACAAACACTAGTAAATATTACCAACCACATATAAAACAAGTTATCAAACGGGAATGAGAAAAATAATTACAAGACCATAGCTTGATATTTATCAATGGTAAAAATTAGTAAGATATTACCAACCACATAGAAAAAACTTACCAGATGGGAAATGCTACAAACTAATTACCAAGACCATAACATGGAAGTTATCAATGACGAAAACTAGTAAAGATATTACCAACCACATAGAAAGCAAATTAACAGATGGGAAAATGCTATATAATTATTGCCAAGACCATAACATGTAAGTTATTGATGACAAACACTAGTAAATATTACCAACCACATATAAAGCAAGTTATCAAATGGGAATGAGAAATATCATTACCAAGACCTTAGCATGCAATTTATGAATGATAAAAATTAGTAAGATATTACCAACCACATAGAAAACAAGTTATCAGATGGGAAATGCTACAAACTAATTACCAATACCATAACATGGAAGTTATCGATAACGAAAACTAGTAAAAATATTACCAAGCACATAGAAAGCGAGTTACCAAATGGGAAAATGCTATAAAATTATTACCAAGACCATAACATGCAAGTTATTGATGACAAACACTGGTAAATATTACCAACCACATATAAAGCAAGTTATCAAACGGGAATACGAAAAATCATTACCAAGACCATAGCATACAATTTATCAATGATGAAAAATAGTAAGATATTACCAACCACATAGAGAACAAGTTACCAGATGGGAAATGCTACAAACTAATTACCAATACCATAACATGGAAGTTATCGATGACGAAAAGTAGTAAAGATATTACCAACCACAAAGAAAACAAGTTACGAGATGGTAAAATGCTATAAAATTATTACCAAGACCATAACATGCAAGTTATCTATGACAGACACTAGTAAATATTACCAACCAAGTTATCAAACGGGAATCAGAAAAATAATTACCAAGACCATAGCATGCAATTTATCAATAATGAAAATTAATAAGATATAACCAACCACATAGAAAACAAGTTACCAGATGGGAAATGCTACAAACTAATTACCAATACCATAACATGGAAGTTATCGATGACAAAAACTAGTAAAGATATTACCAAGCACATAGAAAGCAAGTTATCAAATGGAAAAATGCTATAAAATTATTACCAAGACCATAACATGCAAGTTATAGATGACAAACACTAGTAAATATTACCAACCATATATAAAGCAAATTATCAAACGGGAATGAGAAAAATCATTACCAAGACCATAGCATGCAATTTATCAATGATGAAAATTAGTAAGATATTACCAACCACATAGAAAACAAGTTACCATATGGGAAATGCTACAAACTAATTACCAATACCATAACATGGAAGTTATCGATGACGAAAACTAATAAAGATATTACCAACCACATAGAAAGCAATTTACCAAATGGGAAAATGCTATAAAATTATTACCAAGACCATAACATGCAAGTTATCGATGACAAAGACTAGTAAATATTATCAACCACATATAAAGCAAGTTATCAAACGAGAATGAGCAAAATCATTACCAAGACCTTAGCATGCAATTTATCAATGATGAAAATTAGTAAGATATTACCAACCACATAAAAAACAAGTTACCAGATGGGAAATGCTACAAACTAATTACCAATACCATAACATGGAAGTTATCGATGACGAAAACTAGTAATGATATTACCAAGCACATAGAAAGCAAGTTACCAAATGGGAAAATGCTATAAAATTATTACCAAGACCATAACATGCAAGTTATCGATGACAAATACTGGTAAATATTACCAACCACATATAAAGCAAGTTATCAAACGAGAATGGGAAAAATCATTACCAAGACCATATCATTCAATTTATCAATGATGAAAATTAGTAAGATATTACCAACCACATAGAGAACAAGTTAACAGATGGGAAATGGTACAAACTAATTACCAATACCATAACATGGAAGTTATCGATGACGAAAACTAGTAAAGATATTACCAACCACATAGAAAGCAAGTTAAAAAATGGAAAAATGCTATAAATTTATTACCAATACCATAACATGCAAGTTATCTATGACAAAGACTAGTAAATATTACCAACCACATATAAGGCAAGTTATCAAACGAGAATGAGCAAAATCATTACCAAGACCTTAGCCTGCAATTTATCAATGATGAAAATTAGTAAGATATTACCAAACACATAAAAAACAAGTTACCAGATGGGAAATGCTACAAACTAATTACCAATACCATAACATGGAAGTTATCGATGACGAAAACTAGTAACGATATTACCAAGCACATAGAAAGCAAGTTACCAAATGGGAAAATGCTATAAAATTATTACCAAGACCATAACATGCAAGTTATCGATGACAAACACTGGTAAATATTACCAACCACATATAAAGCAAGTTATCAAACGAGAATGAGAAAAATTATTACCAAGATCATAGCATTCAATTTATCAATGATGAAAATTAGTAAGATATTACCAACCACATAGAGAACAAGTTACCAGATGGGAAATGCTACAAACTAATTACCAATACCATAACATGGAAGTTATCGATGACGAAAATTAGTAAAGATATTACAAACCACAAAGAAAACAAGTTACGAGATGGTAACATGCTATAAAATTATTACCAAGACCATAACATGCAAGTTATCGATGACAAACACTAGTAAATATTACCAATGCACTAGCATGCAATTTATCAATAATGGAAACTAGTAAATATATTACCAAACACACCAAAAACAAGTTTCAAATTGGAAAATGCTACATAATTATTAGCAAGACCATAACATGCAAGTTATCGATGAGAAATGCTAGTAAGGATATTACAAACCACATATAAAGCAAGTTGCCAAACGGAGATACAAACAAAATTATTAGCAAAGGCACTAGCATACATAGTGAAATATTACGTACCACATATATAACCAGTTATCGGATGGGGGATACTACAAATTTATTACCAATACGATAGCACACCGAATTATTACCATATGAGAAAACATGTACTAAATTCCAGATCATGAGTTAGACTTGATGCTCATCTATGTAAATGATTTGTGCAATACTAGCATTTCATCAATGTATATCATATTTTGCATACTTCAACCATCATGAGCACAAAACCTTGCACAATTTGTCAATTGTTGTCCTGAACTAGCCAGAGCTGAGGAAGAACGCGAGTGAACATAGAGACACGAGGGTTTGCACCGTGCACAATTTGTGACTTTTCTGTATTTCTTCCTCTCTATTTATTCAAGTTACAAACGGAAACACGAGGCCACGATCCACTACGTTCATGCCATCCCACGAACAGATTATGTACACGCATGAGACTCGCTCCAAGTTGTTAGAAACATGGCCTAACCTGACGGAAATATAGGCTACAACTAAGTGACTAACTGAAGAAAATAATATCAACTGTAAACAGGTATTTCAACCTGCGAACATTTGTAGTGCAATGTAGTTCAGCTAGTCATATAAAGCTAATATCAGTTTATTTATGTTTTAAAACATCATAAATTGATATAATAAATAAATAATGAGGATGAAATAGCAAGACTGCACGAAGTCAACTTGAACCAACTTTTGTAAGAGCAAAGACTTAAAACCTGGGCTGGTAAATATTTTACATGTATGGGATAAAAAATAAGGCCACGACGGTTAAATTTATTTCGCTCAATATTTAGCATCAATATTCTCAACTCAATTATGCACATGACCCAATAGCCTACAAGTGAATACAACAGGTATTACATTACATAAGTGATCGAAACCACCCATGCACAAAATGGTATGAATAGACCTTCATATGAAAATGCTATGATTTATTCCTAGAAATCACTATTAAATAAATTACAACAACGAATATAAGAACAAGGTAATTTAAACAAACAGAATGTGGAAATAAGGGAAAAGGTCCCATGGAATAGTACATTTTAAAAAAAAGTGGGGGGTTATTGCAAAATCTTTGGTACCGATAAGAGTTCCACTGGGAACGAACCTATCCTACAGCTAAGTGGATGTGCAACATGCACTATTTATTTGACTCCCCTTTTCATATAACATAATTCAGTTCTTGAAGATCATGTACGAAAAGCATGAGTTGTTGAAGAACTGGCCCTCAACCAACTTAGAGTTTCTAACCGGCCACTAGAACCAAGCTGCCCGCACAAACATGGATAAAAGAGCAAACCCCATAACAGTATTGAAGGTTGGATAGGTAACAAGCAGGCAATTTCGAAAGTGCTTTGAGGGGGGTATTCAACTACCTTCTGAAACCTCTACATTGCTTCAGTACAGATACAAGAGATGATGAACTTGTCAAAAGCCACTAGTACTCTTGATGCTCGAGCCTTTGCATCATCTGGATTAGAGGCACTTGCCATCTCATTCATAAGAATCTCAACCCATTGGGTGATGCCTGGTGCACCAGAAAAAGCAAGGTTATCTCCACCAGGAACACTTCCTATGGGTGCAGGAACTTCATTACATTTTGTAATACCTGTAGCATAAAGCAAGATATATGTCCTCCTTAACATCGTTGTTTTCATGAAAAAATTATACCCAACTAATCAAACACAACATAAAACATGAATGCACAATACACGGGGCCAAAAATATAGGCGAAGCTGCAAACGTTTTGTTATCTAAAGCATGCTATTTCCATTGAACACAACATTACTTAGTACAAGATGTATGGGTACGCAGGCATTTTAGCAAATTCTTTAATCACAGTGTGAAAAGCTTAAACTATTAGGCGTCATGTAAATATGAACAGGGGAAGTAGAATTAATGTGATAAAACTGCATTGCATTAAACATTTTGACTAATTTCACAGATAGAGATGCACAAAAGATCAAGCACATGTAAAGGTAGCTACTGATTGAGGTAAACAAATAAGATTTCACAAGCAAGTCTGATTAGACGAATAGTCTAAGCAAGTCTAATCAGATTTCACACACATCGCTTATGAGTTTTTGATGCAAAAAAGATAGTTCAACAATAATCCAAAGGAAATAAAAGTAGCATACATTTCATTTAGCAATACCTTTGTTCCTCAAAGCTGTGAGCATCTCGATCAAGTAAAATCTTTTCCCACCTTCACCACGTGACTAACTGAAAGGGATAAATGTTACAGTTCACTAATCAATTCATGATTCCCTTACGGAAATGTAGAGCATGTCAGGGACATATTTAGCAAGAAGCTATGAGCACCCACCTAACTGGTGATCTTCGTTGGTTATTTGGTGGTCATGGGCGACATCAGTGCCGCTGCAGCGAAGGGAGCAGGCGTTAACTCACGGCGTCGCGGCTGGGGCATTCTGTCGAACAGAACACATGCACCACAACGACAACGTCGATGGGAGCAATCGCTTTGGCTCCCCGATGGAAGGGGCCAGAGCCGGGCGCCCTTGTCGACATGGGGACGATCTCGGAAGTACCGGACCTCACCGTCGCGGGCCCGGTGAAGCAGTCGTCGTCGTCGTAGTTGGCGGATCGGAGCCTGGTCGCCGGCCGGAGATGCTCGAAGTTGTCGTTGTCAGGGGCGAGCTCAGTGCAGACCGCGCCGTTGGTCGCAGACGTTCCCGATGACGATGAGTACATAGAGACCAACGACACTTAGGTCTCCGCTCCTCGACCTGGACGGCCGCGGCTCGGACGGGAGGTGATGGTCGGTGGGAGGGGGTCGCCGGGGAGGAGGGCTCGCAGAGGCCTGCGGCGGCCACGGAGTTTCACGATGAGGCCTCTCAACTTGCTGGCGCCGACGAGCATCAGCGCTGCCGTCCTTCTCAGCCCGTGCCGCCGCGGCCGCCTTCCCCTTGCTGGAACTCCACTACTGCTTGCGGGGTAGATGTGTTTGGTCATTCGGGCGAGGTCTGGAAGGAGTGGGGTCTTCGGGAGTCGGGGAAGAGTCGCCGGCGAGAATAGGTTGCGCGGCGGTGGCCAGGTTTGGTCTGCTTGGGGTGGGGGATTTGCTCCAAAATGATCAGGAAAAAAAAGGGAAGAGGACGGAAAGGGAATAGGAGCCGGACGGGGATTGCTACTTCAGGAAATACCTGTGAGCCCAAAAAGGGAAAGGGAATAGGTGGGGACACGCCCGGAGCGAGAGGCCACGCGCGCCAGACCGCGCGAGCGCTCGCGCGCTCGAGAAGTAGACGTTTCGGACTATCAGCGCGGCAGCGCGTGCGTTTGTATAGTGGACATATCAGCACTTTGTTTTTCTGAATTCTCCATTGTACGTGCTGCCTGGTCAGCTAGCTTAGTACGTACTACTAGTTTTACTTTTTAGGTGTCACTCTTTGTAGCATACTAGCATTTATACATACTTAGCATATGGATTTCCAAATAAAGCATGATAAACATATTATCAAATTTTATTCTTACTAAATAGAGTCAAAATCAGGTGCACTCGCATACGCAAGTAACTATACACGAGGAACCAAGGGAGTTATTAAGACAAAAATGTCCAACCACTGTATAAATTTCTACATCTCTTTCTTACTTTAAGGTGCATCCCTATGAGCCTACAAAGATAAAGTAACATACAATCGACGGTCGTACATTATCATCATAGAAGCACAGCATAGTATAAATGTTGACTGTATACTTATTACATACTAGGAAAACAAAAATCATGGCTACGCCATCCTATGCTCCGAGGAACATGGGAAATAATCACAACGGTGAAATATGGCAGTGATTAACGACATGTGAAATACAACACAATATTAAATTATAACCTCACCAACAAACATTAATATAGTGTCGACTACTAGCATGCAAACAACACCAAAGGATATATCCAGGGTTCTGATCCACACAAATTGTGATGGGGAAGAGGTTGATGGCATGAGTGTTGTTGGTGGAGAGTGTGTGAACATGCTATCACTGTACTCCCCATGCCAACGAGGTAGTGTCAGCGGTGGCGGTTACCCTTTGAAGCGGGCAGCTGGACAACGGGATCAACCCTCTCTCAGGGGAGAAGACTTTTGGGTCTGTTCCGTAAAATCCTCAAAAATACGGTGTGTCTTTTCTCCCAAGAGAAATACCTTGTATAAGTGAAGGTGGATCCTTGATAGCAACAAATTACATGTATAGAACTTCGTTTGGACTCCAAGCATGAAGTGTTGTAGAAAGTGGCTTCTTCCCCCACAAAAACGACTCGTAGTTTCTCTACTATCTAAAAAGCACGAAGTTTCCCTTTGTCAAGCCTCGCATTTTTTTTCTCCTCGCACCGGTTTTCTCTCCGCATCCTGTCGTCCGCCTTTTTTTCGACGTCCTCTTGCGAAACGCTTCGTCACGCGACAGATGGGAAGGCCGCCGCCTAGGCTACAAGCCAGCTACAAGCGTCGCCGCGACCCTCACGGCCAACCCCACCGCATCTCCGCCCCGGGCCGCCGCCACCTCACGGCCAACCCCGCCACATCTCCATCCCCGGCCGTCGCCACAAATCGTCGCTTGCGCATCTCCGCCTCGGGCCGTCGCTACCTCACGCCCGAACCCGCCACATCTCCACCTCAGGCCGCCGCTACCTCACGGCGGACACCGCCGCATCTCCATCATCGGCCGCCGCCACATCATCATTGACCCCCAACAGATCCTTCACCTACCCCGCAGATCGATCCCCTTCCTTCTACCGCCGTGATCGAGTTGCTCCCCATTCCTCACCGGCCGGCCACCCGAGACCTTGCTGCTCACCACCCAACTCCTTCCATGCCGCCGCCCTCTCTCTCAGTCACCTCCACGCTCTAATCGGAGAGCACCTTCCAGCTCCCACATCCCGTCCATGCGCGACCTTGATCCAATCCAAAACCGGCGTACCCTCCGCCGTCCCTTTGCTCTCCTCTGACCGCACCAGTACATGACGTGGAGGCAACTCTGCACGCCGGACGGGTAGGTCGTCCAACCTGCTCGCCCACCACAACGACCATGTCGCCATCCATTTGCAGCGTTTGAGCTTTAGGTATTTGTGTGAATCAACATGAGATGACTCCTTAGACCTTCATTATTACCAGATTTCAACTGACTAGCGTCTTTTGTGTTTTCAGTATGTGAGTGTTCAGGCTTCTCTTTGGGTGAAGGTGGTCCTTGATTAGCCTCACCATTATCACACGGAGTTGCATTACTGCTACCATATTGTTCAGGATGGCTGACTTCTTGCTCCAGTTTTGAAGATTCCTGGAAATATAAACGTATTGTTGTATTATAAACTTTTGTGCAAGAAATTCATCAGAAATAGTCTTTTCAGAAAGTTTGCCATCATCCACCTGAACGTCATACAAAAAAAGTTACGACAGGTGCATTCACACTAAGACAGTACAACACCATATTGTTCTTCTCAGGGATCATATATGTAAGCCTTTTGTCAAGTTATTACTCAGGCCTGGTAGTTAAATTCAACTCCCGTCTTTTTTGCACTCACCAAACGATATATGATTTGGCAGGTAGGGCTCTCTTGGCCGCTTGCTGACGAGCTGCGGACGGATGCTGCCGATCCTCGTGTCCTCCTGCTAGGGACGGGCATGCTCGACGGGGCATCACCAGCAGCTACTGTGTTCGAGGTATCCACCCTCCGTGGTTTCCTATCGATGCATGTTTGCTCTGCTATGTGCACTGTGTAGAGTAGTTAGCGTAAAACTACCACTTTACAGACTAAATCACAAAAAACTACCACTTTTGCCCGCAATCACAAAAAACTACCACTTTTGCCCGCAATCGCAAAAACATACCAAATCGCGTTTGACAGCGAATTGACGCTCAAACTGACATGCCGGGCCCACGTGTAAGTGATGACGTGGCAATAAAACACAAAGCTAGCAAAAAAAATCAAAACTGCAAAATCAAAGCAACCACGCACGGCGGCGCCGCCCGGCCGGCCGCTTCCCCTGCTCGTCGCGCCGCCGTCGCCGCCCCTGCTCACCGCGCCGGCGGACGCGCCGAAGGCCGCCGCTGCCCATGCTCGCCACCCGCCGCCCGGCGCTGCCGCTGCTCACCGCGCCGGCGGCCGCGCCGACTCCCGCCGCTGCCCCTGCTCACCCAGCCCCCGCCGCCCCTGCTCACCACGCCGGCGGACGCGCCTCGGCCTGCCGCTGCCCCTGTTCGCCGGGCCGGCGGCCGTGCCGCTGCCCCAGCTCGCCGCGCCGCCGCCCCTGCTCGCCGCCGAGGCCACTGCTCGCGGCGACCATGGGAACCGGCGGCGTCGGCCTCGGACCACGCGCGCCGCCTGGCTCCGGACGAGCAGGGCGCCGGCCATGGGCACCGGCGGCGGCGGCGCCCCGTGCGTAGCTTGTGCCATGGGTTTTTTAATTTTTTTGATATTTTAATTTTTTTCAGATTTAGTGTCATCACTTACACGTGGGCCCGGCATGTCAGTTTGAGCGTCAATTCGCTGTCAAACGCGATTTGGTATGTTTTTGCGATTGCGGGCAAAAGTGGTAGTTTTTTGTGATTGCGGGCAAAAGTGGTAGTTTTTTGTGATTTAGTCTGTAAAGTGGTAGTTTTACGCTAACTACTCGCACTGTGTATGTTCTGGCCAAGTGCGAGAAATAGGTTAGTCCAATCTTGTATCTTCAGCAAAGTTTAGTCAAATCTTGTATCTTCAGCAGGATCATTGTATTATATAGTTAGCACGTTCTGAACTGACATGACATTTTCATCTATAAAATGCACCAAGCATCTTGCCTCGCTGCATGCGGGAGTATGGGGCGGATGGCGGTGTCAGGTGTGTGTCTGTAGCAGTGCAGCAACACCACAATGCACAATCGTATAGTTCTTCCTTCTACATATTTGACTGTCTTCTGTGACCAGATAGTATTGTGGCTAAAACTGTTCGAAGTTTGCAATGATAAGATTTAGCAATGCTCTTGTTCTTCGATGGATATTATGTGAATTTTGTTGTATCAGATTATTTACTGGTTCTACTACCACCTTATGTAGTCTTGGGATCTGCTAATCTATAATTGCAGCTGAAAGGCTTACCATTTCTCTTCCTTATTTTCTTCCAGAAACTACATTGTTCAGGATGTCCACCAAGAGAGCCATCGTCTTTGCGGTTATGGCATCCTGCTCCAGGCATAATTATGTGAGACTCTCAAGGCAAAGATATACCAGTAATGTGGTGGAAACATGTCTAGAGAGCAATTTGCCATTGTTGCTGAATTGTTCGGGTTTCCTCGCCTTCTCTAGATCCCTTGCAACCTGCAAGGAAGCTTTCCTCCACCATGATTTATTTTCACAGTACATTCTTTCTACACTTTCTCTTCTTGCTACAGAGATTGAAAAGGAATAACATTGAGAGTTAGTAGGTAACAAATACTTTTCTCTATACGTTGTCAATATTCATTAAATAATATGGATGCCCATTTAGCTAGCTTGATCTGTTTGAATCCTGACAAAACGTTTGAGTGAACTGCTGATTTAAGATAGTACAACTATGTTTTGAACATGATAAGGAGGAGACATGGGCATGCGAGGCATGATGATAGTAATATGTAAGCGCCGCTGCATCATACTGTGTCTGTTGAAAATGTACACTACAGTTGTGGAATCTTCATTTGATTGCTTGCCACTTGCCAGTATTTTATATAAGTACAATCTGTAGAGTTCATGACTTCATGGAAATCTATTAAATACATGCCTGATTAATCACTGGCAATGTCTTATCTCAAGTAGTTTGATGGAAGAACATTAGTTAATACACATATGTGTTTTACTCCTCTGTATGTACATAGCATAGATCAAATGTTAATCCCTCATAAATGGAAGTACAACGAGCTGCTGCACCCCTGACGAGGACTCTAAATAATTCTCGAGTCTACAGATGCTGGTTGTGCTATGCCTTAGCAAGGGTATTGCAAATAATAATCTATGTTGCATCTAAGGAATCATCGTTTTGTTACTGTATTTTGTAATAATATACCAATTCTCTTCTTACTTGAGTGGACAAGTGGGGAAAATGATCAAGAGAGGCTGAAGAGATTGTAGACCTTTGTAGCCAGCGGAACCCAAGAGTGCTTCTGAAAATAAATGCTTCTGACGGCAGTTACATTAATGAAATGCTGAGGTATGAGCGCCATGTTTGAGGAGGCCATTATTTGAATTATCTGCAGCTTCAGATCGAAGTGATGAATTTCATAACTTAGCAGGGTTAATGTCATGCACGTTACCGATCTGCCAAGGTGGACGGAATAGTCTACGCACTTGATGACGATGTCTATGCCAAGGTGGACGCAACACACTTCTCTGACCGCAAAAGAGCAATTCTAGAGTTGCAATTCTTTGCATCCTACTTCGAGCTTCAATGCTCTGTTCATTATATTTTGAAATGGAGTAAATAGTCTGTAACATTTAGGTTTTCTTAGATAATGTTTGTTCATTGCTTCCATGCCATTTTTTCCCGTTTGTTAATGAATGCTCTAAATGTTGCTTAACTTGGCACCTAACTTGCATGAGCTGCTCAATGAGCTGCAAGCTTATCAAAAAATTTAACCATGACCTGTTCAAGTGCATTTTAGATAACATAGATTGTATAGCTTCAGTTGGACTTCGGTTAAAGAACTTACGAACTGAACTGAATGTTCACAATTTTACACGGTTTACTCACTAGGCAAGAACTTGTATCAACAAGATGGGTGAACCCATGTTTGTTACCATGTTGTAGTATGTACTCCTCTAGCTTACAGTCGTGATTTATTTTTCCATTCATGGGCTGGGGAAACTGAGGCTGACTACATTGACAGAATAACTGAGTTCTTTGAGGTTACTGATGAGTGCAAGTATCTTTTTTTCGAAAGGGAGGCAAAAGCTTTGCCCCTATCGATTTATTAAGAAAGAAGTTTTACACATCGCGGCCGGGCGAGACGAAGAAAGTCACCCCGGCCGAACCGAAAAAACAAAGCACGCCGACTACTCCCTAGGTAACAAATCACCTAAACGCTTTGCACCCGCAATAACCCAAAGGCGAGCTTCGGTTTTGATCTTCTCAAGGAGAACAAAGGGTGGCGCGTGCTTGTTGCGGAAGACTCTAGCATTCCTCTCATTCCAAATGGTCCAAGTTGTGAGTAACGTGATGGACGCCATAGCCTTGCGGTTCGGAGAGATCTCGCACGTCATCTTAAGCCACCAAGTGTAGAGTGGGAGATCCGACCAAAGACTAGGATCCAAAGCATGCACGCCAAGCCAATCCTTGATGGAGGTCCAAAGGCGAATGGAGTATCGACACTCAAAGAGGAGGTGAGCCAAGCTTTCGGGCACTCTCTTGCAAAGCGGGCAAGTACCACAATTACGCCAACCACGCCTAGCCAAACGATCGGAAGTCCAATGCCTATTTTGGAGAGTCAACCAAGCAAAAAACTTGATTTTAGGGGGGGGGCCCAAACTCTCCACACCATGGCCATCAAGTTTGTGGATTCGGCCCCAAAAAATTGAGCTTTGTAAGCCGAAGCCACGGAGTACTCTCCATTAGGTGTAAGGGTCCAAACGATTTTGTCTTCCACCCCATCATCAAGTGAAACATGAAGAAGATGTACCCATAGTTTGACATATTGAGTGAGATGCTCAAGGGAGAAATCTTTGTCCAAAGTGATCTTTTGCACCCACGCGTTGTTTGCCATGGCCTTTTTAACACTCCACTTCTTAGATTTGGAGGAGTCATAGATCTTAGGAGCGATGTCTCTAGGCTTTAGCTTGCCCTCAAGCCAAGGTGCATCCCAAAAAGAAGTCAAGTTTCCATCTCCAACCGTGATGGAAGTAGCGGTATAGAAAAGGTCCATGTCCTCTCCATCACACGGATTGCCGGTGCCCACCCAAATTTTAGTCCTATCGCGCCATTCGAACCATGGCCAACGCAACCGAAGGGCCCTAGCAAACTTGATGTTGTCGTGAATCCCAAGACCGCCAAGCTCAAGAGGACGGCAAACGGCCTCCCAATTCACCTTGCATTGAGCACCGGTGACTTTATCCTTGCCCGCCCAAAGAAAAGCCCTCTCCACCTTGTTGAGATACTCATGGGTGCCCGGGGGTAAAAAGAGAGGCGTCATATGATGAAGTGCTTGGGAAGTCATCACCGATTTCACAAAAGTGGAACGGCCGGCGGCGGTAATGAGGTTGCCAAGCCGAGTGGGCACTCTCCCGGCAACCTTATCTTCGAGATGTTGGACATCCGCCCTCTTGAGCCGCCAAACGGAGAGGGGAAGGCCAAGGTATCGAAGAGGGAAGGTGGTGCGCACCACCGGAAGACCGGCAAGGATGACGTCAAGGTTAACGAGGCCACATCTAATAGGAACCACGGAGCTCTTTTGAAAGTTTGTGCACAAGCCGGTCACCTCTCCGAAGCCGTCAAGAATAGAGGAGAGGTTTTGGATATCCTCCTTGAAAGGAGCCACGAAAATTGCGGCATCATCCGCATAAAGAGAGGTCCTCAAAATATTTCCACGCCCACGGAGCTTATGGAGGAGGCCGCATCTAGTAGCAAGCTCAAGGATTTGCGTGAGGGGATCGATTGCAATGACAAAGAGGAGCGGAGAGAGGGGGTCGCCTTGTCGGAGGCCACGACCATGGGCGAAGGGGTGGCCGGCCACACCATTAAGAAGGACCCGAGAGGAGGCGGAAGAGAGGAGCGCCGCAATCCAATTACGAAACCGGCTAGGGAACCCACGGCGTTGAAGGAGATCAAGGACATAATCCCAACGGATAGAATCAAAAGCCTTGCGGATGTCAAGCTTGAAGAGAAGCGCCGGGGTTTTTCCTTTGTGGAACCTACGAGCCAAGTTCTTAACATATAGAAAATTCCGCAAACATCACCCTTTTGCCCAAGAAGGAAGGGGCGGAAGAGATCTCCGACTTTAGACCTATTAGCCTCATCCATGCCATTGCGAAAATCATTTCCAAGATGCTTGCTCTTCGCCTTGGGCCTCTCATGAACGAGCTTGTTTCCAATGCTCAAAGCGCCTTCATCAAAAAGAGAATCATGAGTGCAAGTATCATGTTGCTGGTTTTCCATCCGATTTTTCGTCCAGAGTATATGGTGCGTACTGATTGAGAATTGTGGTAATATCTGAGTTCTTTGAGGTTACTGGTGAATCGCACTTGATGACGATGTCTTTGAGGTTGGCCACCTGATAGCTGAAACGGTGGCCTCACCTCTCCGTGTCTGCGTGGATGTACTTAGGCTAATGGTTTTCGTATGCCACCGCTTCTCATGCGTCCTTTTTTTATACTGAATTTGGAATAGCTTCTGGAGTAAAAAGACTAAATTTGTCCACTACAATTTTTTGTGCTTTTCCAGTCGAAGGAGAGTCGTACAGCGTTTTATATTACTCGCTGACCTTTTACTATATATGATACCGCTATTTCAGTTTTTACAAATAATTAAATTGTGTCTCTCAGATGGATCATTTTGTTAACAAGGCTATAAGTCATAACAAAAATATCACAGTTTGGTGTTCGCTGTCTCACATAATTATATACATGTAATAGTAATACCAAACACAATTAAATTAGAATCATTGATAGACAGGGTTTTAGCTAATGTAGATGTGCTTATTTCATTCATAATCCTGTTTGTGGCCCCTAGACTGGGCCGTAGAATGAGCGGCTCGGATTCATTATTACATGTTTCACACAGATTTTAACAATGTGCCTTTACAAATGACGTATCCACCATCAACGGGTAACTAATAAAAATTCACACTCCCGTAGCAACGCACGGGCATTCTACTAGTAATATTAAACACAAGGAGCTTAGGAATCTTGGTTAACCTCCTCTAACAATCTTATTATCTCGTTGTCCACAACTCCACCATAGTAGATGTTAGGTACAATGATCTAAAATCAATAGTAAGAACATTGAAATTAAAGAAGTAAATAGTTTTGCATTTTTCGGATTTAGCGGATTGTATTCATTTTGTGCATATTAAGAACTCATCTCTCGTGATATTCGTGCAGAAAACTATACGCCCTACATTCAGGAACGGAGTGAGTATAAAGTAACACAATAGCATATCTCATGTTATATATACACATGAGAAATACAAAAATATACTATTATTTAATACCATATAGTTGGTTATAAATTTATAGTGCAGGGTTCAAATATTCAAAGGAATTTTGATGAAAATTTAGTGTGCACCAAAACATATTTAACTTGATTTTTGGAATATATTTGGACAAGTTCAAAGAACATACAGAAAATGTTAAACTGCATTCAAATTCGTCAAAAAATAGATAAAATAATCCATAAATAAATTTCGGAGGGTATTGAAGTTTGTCTCAAATGAAATTATAAACCATGCGCATTATGGGGATCCACACTTTGTTTAGCATTTTATCCAGAATCTAGGACTAACGCTGAATACTCAAAAGAGAAAAACATATTGAAGAAATATACATAGTAAAGGATGGTTAGCCAATATGTTTACAAAAGTGCAACTCTACAAAAACATCTGCTCAGTTGTAAGGTAACGAAAAATATCTATGTTTGATGTATTAATTTGGTATATTTACGAGCTGTCAAACATTACTAAGTGCACAAAACCATGAAAATTTGGACAATCAGGTGGTAGTTATGTCGTGATATAAAACCATACAACATACCATGTTAAGTACTAAAATTTTCTATTACACTTAATATCTTGATTATATGTTTCTCGAATGTATAGTTGAATATTCAAGGTAACTAGAAAATGCTATGACATATAATGTCTCTTAATGTCTAACTAAATATAAAGTACTAAATTGTACGATTGTGTCTACAATGATTTGTTGTCGGATATTAACTCGGCAAGTCGTTTATGGTTCTTTTGTGGTTAACTGATTCTTATTTTCTCTTGAGTTTAACAATCAACTAACAACACATTTGTGCTAATAAAACATATAAAGTAGCACAATAGCATATCTAATGTTCTATACACACATGAGAAATAAAAAAATCTACTAGTATTGTTTAATACCATATAGTTGGTTATAATGCAGGGTTCAAATATTCAAAGGAATTTTGATGTAAATTTAGTGTGCTCCGAAACATATTTATCTTGATTTTTGGAATATATTTGGACAAGATCAAAGAAAATACAGAAAATGTTAAATTGCATTCAAATTCGTCAAAAAATAGATAAAATAATCCGGAAATAAATTTCGGAGGGTATTGAAGTCCGGCTCAAATGAAATTATAAACCATGCGCATTATGGGGAATAAAAATAGACGAGCACATTACCAAGCAAATGGCAACCAAATAATCGTGCCAAAGGATTTAAAATGGAGATGCGGGGTATCCATCCCGGTGGCCGCCAAAGACACAAAAATTGAACTAGCTAACGGGAGCCGTAAGGGGTGCATGGTGTGTATCATTATATATTTACAGAAAAATACAGCAAGAAAATCCATTAAAAATGGCATTTGCATCCTGCATAGAAAAGAAAAATGACAGGACCCTGAATTCCGAGGTGTAGCCATGGATTTTTGGTAAGCTTTTTTACATAGTTTGCGTGAGTTGTGGGCTCAAGCAACGTGATTTCCTCCTCTTCACTCTCACATTGGGCCTCCACCACACCGTTTCCAGTCCAGTCCAACACATCCCGCATGAGCAGCGACGAGGCCAAGAAGATGAGCAGCCTCCGCCGCCGCTCCCGCTCGCCGGCGGCGGCGCCACCGCTGGAAGACGACGACCTGCTCTCCGAGATCCTCCTCCGTCTCCCGCCGCAGCCGTCCTCCCTCCCGCGCGCCTCCGCCGTCTCCAAGCTCTGGCGCAGCCTCGCCTCTGACCCCCGCTTCTGCAGCCGCTTCCGCGCACACCACCACCGCAACCCTCCCTTCCTAGGCTGCTTCGTCAAGGATTTTAGCCACATCCACTTCCAACCTGCCCTGGAGCCCCCCAATCGACTCCTACAAGACTGCTTCTCCTTCCCAATTGCCCCCCGACCCCGAGAATGCTTCCTGCCCCTCGGGTGCCGCCATGGCCTCGCACTCATCCTCTCATTGGGCACCCAGCTCCTGCTGTGGGATCCCTTCACCGGCGAGCAGCACCGCCTGGACATTCCCTCGGGGTTCGACACCCCGATCAGCGCGGCAGTGTTTCGGGCTGCCGGAGACATCCACCACTTCCAGGTGGTCTTGGTAGGCAACTGTGAGAGACAAGATGCACGAGCGGTCGCCTCTGTTTATTCGTCGGATACCGGTGTGTGGGGCAATCTCATCTCGGCACAGCTTCCGTACGACGATTCTTGCGACTTTCCCACCAATGTTTATGTGAGCATGCCTGCTGTGATGATTGGGAATTCCCTTTACTGGTTGCTTTTTGGGAATTCAGAAGGCATTCTTGAATTTGATTTGGCTAACCGGAGCCTTGCTACGATACCAATGCCAGTTCCAGATGATGCTGGCACCGGCCAAGGCAAGATTTGGGTTGTGCTGGCAGAGGGGGGTGGTCTTGGTTTCCTCTTCCTGACAGGCTTCTGCGCCCAGTTATGGAAGAGAGTGATGGATAGCGATGGTGTTGGTTCATGGGTGTTGCAAAGAAGCATTGAACTGGACAAGCTACTTTCCCAGAATCCAGAGACTCAGAGTTGCCCAAGTATAATCGGGTTTGCTGAGGACAATAATATGGTGTTACTGTGGACGTCTACCGGCATATTCTCGGTCCAACTTGAATCACTGCAGTTCAAGAAACTTTTTGAATCCAGCATCTTTTATCGCTATTATCCATTCGAAAGTGTCTACACCGCAGGTAAAACAAAACTAAGTTGTTTGATTGTTGAGTTGTGTGGTTCGAGTTAGGGGTTCAAAACACTATGTGTTTATTCTATGGGCGTATATAGTATAAAACTGAAGACAATAATCGACAGAAAATATTTTTGAGGGAGATTTGCAAGTTCTTTGCATATGAATTGAACTGAATTTTACTGTCTTGTTGATATATTCAAGAATTTTATAAGGTACTCCCTCCGTTCCAAATTAATTGACTTCTATTTGTCCAAATGTAGATGTATCTATACTTGTAACATGTCTAGATACATCCACATGTGGGCAAATGGAAGTCAATTAATTTGGAACGGAGGGAGTAGTGCATAGCTGCAGTACATATGTTTCTCAAGATGTTACATAATGCTCTGAAATTGTAGACAATTACTTGAATTACTTGCTTGAATCAATTCAAATGTCAAATAGGTATCTCAATTGGCACAGTCCGAATCTTAAAGCTAGTTATATTTCTTTTATTCACTACTGTTATCATTTTCGATCTTGCTAGTAATACTGAATCCATGATAACGGCTTGGATTGATATTTATAAAATACTTTTCTCTCTTAGAAGAGTCCTGCTGCAAGTATCAAGTCCATATATGGCATGGACCGCACTTAAGAGTAATGTTAGTTAAATTTTCCGTTCCAATCTGTTAATTCTCGTGCATGTTCTTCAAGTTTTCGAGATAAATGAGTATATACTGTTTTTTGTTTATCTATTCCCATTATCGCACAAAACTGAGTTCCTTTTTCTGAAATTACAGCCATGTGTTTATTTAAATATCTCATTTACACCCCTCGTATCTATTTGTCTGTTGGTTGGAATCTCATTGGTTCTTTCACTTCTTATTCTTGTAGACAAGGACATTGATGGTGGACACAGTGGAGCTGAACTTCTGCAAAATACATAATATAATTTGTCCAGGTGGACATGCTCTCGTGAAGTATTCATTGAGCAGGTAACAATCTGCTGGTGATATCAGAATGAATTTATTTATTTCCTTTCCTTTGAGGGCATTTTTTTTACTTTTGCTGTTTGCTTCAGTACATTTGATTTATTTTCTATGGTTATGGGTCAACTGTGAGGACAATTTGTTTGTTGTTCCCCCAATGCAAATAATTGATAACTAATAACACGTCAGCATTTGGCTCAAACTTCCATTGTTAGTATGGGCCTGCCACTTCATTTTATTGCTTATTTCGGGCGAACATTTCACATTGTTCCTCATTCAGGATCGTTGTAATACTTATTATTTTACAATTATGCTAGTGTAAGGGGGTTTGGTTAAATATTATCTGAGTGTATCTCTATTTTAGTCCAACTCGCGTAACCTCCATTGTAGTCTGTCTGGTCCAAATTACATGTTGGATGTTGTTATGGTTTCTGTGCAGTCTATTTTTTTCGATATTGGTCACTGTAGATCTTTAATACTTTATACTAAAAGCATGACAAAATGACATGACTAGATACATGTGAAACACTGCTTTCTTCACGAGTAGTTGTTAGTGTTTTGTTTTCATAGTGTGGAGAGTAATAAAACAATGATGCACGACCCTACTTCAGGCTTCTACAGCATGAATTTGATTTGTTTGTGACTATCTAGCTCATACATAAATATGCCTACAAGCTAGAAATCAGATGCTTATGCTCTGTTACTCCACGAGCTCCCATGATAAAAAAAGAAACTTCCAAAATATTTGATAATATTGGTATTTCCAGTGGAGTTATTTAAACCACTTTTAGCCTCTAATGAAACCAGATGTAGCCAAAAACATGAGAATGTGCTAATCAGAGTTGAAGGTTTGCCACTATAGATTAACTGTCTTCTTATTGCCCTTCTCTGTTTCTGATGTTGCTTTTGTACTTTTGTCCAATAATGCTGAGATGACAAAACCTCTTTGAGCTTTTGGCACAATTTCGATAATTTGAAGCTAATGTATACTGGTTGAAGCTTACATAAACTGTGAGATAAGTTTAATGGACTTTCCATGAATAAATATTACGAATCAGTTTGACTGGTGGCATTGGTTTCTCTGCAGATATCTAGTTAACTTCCAGTGGCTGAGACGCAGAAAAGGATTATTTGATGTATGTTCTTCTGATTCATTATGTGTGCTGCATGGGGCCTGTGAAGATGTGCTCCGCAAGGAAATTGACCCTCTATATATCGTTTCCCTAGTCAAAGATGAAGTGAACTCGGAGGAATTGGCATGCCCTGACCAACTGTGAAGTGGAAACTAATCTCTTAATCAGTTAACTTCTGTCTGTTGTCTCTTGACATCAACCGGCCATACTTTCGGATGTTGGCACCAACCAGTTAGCTAGATGCAAATTAGAGATTTAATGAGTTAACTCCCCCTCATTTGGGATTTGTGGTTATGCCGCCTTTGGAAAGGCAACTGGTGCCTCATCTTGTATATTCTTTCTACTCGTCTTCTTTTAGGAAGCTGTTGCTACTTATTGTCAGCTCACACTGAATCAAAAACTGGTGGCCATTCAGACCTGTCCAAGTGCTCAACACGACAACACTGAACAACTTGTCAAATTTTAAGATCTGTTTCTTCCAACAAAAAAATATATGGGAGGGGAGCTTTCTCAAAACTGTAGGATTGGGATGTTATAATCGGCTTCTGTCAGCTTGAAGTCGATCTGGCGCCTCGAGTGTCCAGCAAAATTTTGTCAGTTCATTTGGAGAATCTCCCATAACAGCCTGCCTCACAGATTGAATTTGGACTTGGACCCTATATGCCCAATCTGACGACAGGAGAATGAGCGGGAGCTGGTTGAAAATACAATGGGTGCTTCGCACTGAAGCTTTGCCTTGTTTAGCGGGGCTTCGATGGGATAGTAGGTGGGGGTATCTCTCATTTCCAGGTTGAAACTGATTATCAAAGCTTCTCCGGGCGCTCATGATCTCTCCACAAATGGGAACTTGTTTCGTGAGATTAAGTTTTCTGCTAATTTATTTTTTCTAGTTTCTCCATAATTTATTCCCCTCGGGCTTGTAGTAATGTTGCACTTTGTCGACGTATGGAGCGAAGTTAGATCACGTGTCCCAAGCGGTATGGCCAGACAATGTAACTGATTTCCTTTCTGGTTAGTGACCAGCGACATGGCTGTGCTCACAAGGTTATGGAAGTTTGGTTTCCATTTCAAAAGGAAAAGAAAAAACTTAACACAATGTCTATGGATTACAAGGGAAATACAGCATGGATGCAAACCAGGCTAATCTGGTGTTATTTGTTTCTTTACCTATCCCTGACCTGGGCACAACAACCAAATAAATCACTTTTTTTTCCAGGAAATAAGTGAGACGTATGTTGAATGTCAGACAACTGACCATATCCAAGACCACCTCTCAAAAGTAAAAAACGAAGTGTACCATATCCAAGACCACCTCTGAAAAGTAAAAAACGAAGTGTACCAGCAGCAAAACAGCATTACGCCCACCCTGCTTGGGTTATGAAACAATAAAAAGCATTGACCCCATGGACAATACGATATTCGACAATCATTAGCCAGAATAAGAACACAAAAATCGACAACAAAAACAAACATACAGAAAATGGAACATAAGCAGAATTCTTGGTCCAAATTAAGCAAACCTGACCAAACACGTAACATAAATAAACAGTGAGAAGATGATCATACACACAGATGTAACTAAAGATCACCTAGGAGGCAAGCTTGCTTGGACAGCATACAACAAAGCGAATGTAAGTGAACCACAAGGTAAGTACTGCTCAATCGAAGCAAGCCACTGTGCCTCCATCATGCCAGTTACCTAATTGTCTCTAGAAATTAGATAATAGAGGGGAAGTTTGGCAAAATTAAATGATTAACTTCTACAGTTCCACTTCCCAGTTGACCAGTGCATACTACATCAAGGGTTGATCTCCACCTGAACATACAAAGTGAAAGAAGCCCATTCCTGCATCTCAGCAACCAGAATCCAGTTCTAGTCTTCTAGATACCTGTGCAGAAATTCATGTCATCAGCCAAACCATTTTGTACTATCCTTCCAAGGAAAAGAGGTTAAAGTTACACCAGCTCACAATATTTTATGATTCAAACTATAAATATTACTCCCTCCAATCCGGAAAGAGTGTCATGGAGAAAGAACTAATTAAGTGCAAACGTACAGTACAAGTTGCGTCATTTAATTAGGATCAGAGGGAGTAACATTATCATTGTGGAAAAGGTACGAGAAATACCAAAGATGAATCATTTCAGCGTTGTTGGGGGGAAAACAGCAATAGAAACAGAGATACCAGTCAGTAATTTGTGCTAAGTGAGTGGCACACTTCCAACTTGTACTGTTTGCACATTATCGAGTATTTTTCCATCTTCTCCCAGAGGAAAATGCTATACCATCTAATTTACCAGACCATTCGGAAAATTATTTATTACCATGATCATAGACCATCTTATTTCACTAACTAACTGAGTTTAATCTAATCCATGCCGTAGAAACCTCAAGCAATGGATCATAGACCATCTTATTAATTCATACTTCCATGTGACAGCATCAAAGAAAACACTATAACCACTACTTCTGATGATAATATACTAATAAAGCTAAAAATTGCAACACGTGATGAAAGCAGTTGTTAGGATGAATCTCTTCTTATCACTTTTCCCATGTGTTCGGTACAAAGTATTAATCGCCTAAGGTTGCCAAACTGAAGAAACTAGATTGCACACAAAGCATAGCTACAGCCTAGAGCTAAATTTCATCTTTCAGTTTCCAAGTTCCAATTGTTATATATCTTATCTTGAGAAAAAAACTGCGCTACAGCTATGTGTGTCAATAGGCAGGGACCAACAAAATTGAGTTCAATTATTTTACAATGAACTCGCCAGTCCTGGCTACTGAAGCAGAACTTGTGACATGAACCAAATCAGACACAGTAAGAAAATATTTTTTCCAAAGGAAAAAGTCTATATTTCACCCTGAAATGTCACGATTTGGCTACATTTCACCCTAAACTTTCAAACCGGCTAATTTCAACCCTGAAATGTACAAAACCGGTCAATTCTCACCCTAAGGTGGTTTTTGTTCGATTTGGGCGGTTTTCTGGATGGCTAGGTGACGACGTGGCGCAGCGCAACGTGGGCCCCACCTGTCATCCTCTGCTCTGCTGCCTTGACCTTCAGGATCCGGCCATCGGACGCCGATCCGCCGGCTCGGATTTCCTGGGCTGCGTGCTCTCTGTCTCCGCCTTGTCGTACGCCACTATGCCTCCCACCTCGACGCCGCCTCTGTAGCAGGTCGCCGTCAGCGCGGGATCGGGAGAGAGATGAAGGGCGCCGTGCTCTGCCCCGCCAACTACGCGCCGCTCACGCCCATCTCATTACTCGAGCGCTCCGCGCTCGTCTACCCGAACCGCCCCGCCGTCGTCTCCGCCGCCGGAGCCGCGCCGCCGCGGACGTCAACGAACGAACTCCGTTGCTCACTAGCTAGCTATCCCCATCATCGCAGCTCTACTTTTCCTCTGTTTTTTTACTCTTTCTTTGTGCCGAATTGCTCGTCCAATTCGGTCAAAACCAAATGGTAAAAAAACAGAGGAAAAGAGTAAAAAAACAAAGAAAGAGCTGTGATGATGGGGATAGCTAGCTAGTGAGCAACGGAGTTCGTTCGTTGACGTCCGCGGCGGCGTGGCTCCGGCGGCGGAGACGACGGCGGGGCGGTTCGGGTAGACGAGCGCGGAGCGCTCGAGTAATGAGATGGGCGTGAGCGGCGCGTAGTTGGCGGGGCAGAGCACGGCGCCCTTCATCTCTCTCCCGATCCCGCGCCGACGGCGACCTGCTACAGAGGCGGCGTCGAGGTGGGAGGCATAGTGGCGTACGACAAGGCGGAGACAGAGAGCACGCAGCCCAGGAAATCCGAGCCGGCGGATCGGCGTCCGATGGCCGGATCCTGAAGGTCAAGGCAGCAGAGCAGAGGATGACAGGTGGGGCCCATGTTGCGCTGCGCCACGTCATTGCCACGTCGTCACCTAGCCATCCAGAAAACCGCCCAAATCGAACAAAAACCACCTTAGGGTGAGAATTGACCGGTTTTGTACGTTTCAGGGTTGAAATTAGCCGGTTTGAAAGTTTAGGGTGAAATGTAGCCAAATCGTGACATTTCAGGGTGAAATATAGACTTTTTCCTTTTCCAAATCATGACAATTACATAAACACCACACAAGCATGGGGAGAGAACACTACACAACAATCAATGCTATATGTTGAACGGATCATCAAGAAGGATGTGAAAGGCATTCCATCAAACAATAATCAAAAAGTAACTTGGTTTTGGTAAACTAGCGTGCAAAGGCATGTTATTACCTGCAGCATAGACACTTTCAAATGGATGATAGTGATACAGTACTCCGGGTTTGGGAAGTTCCTTGAACTGTAATGGCTCAACCTGGACAGTGAAGAGTCTGAAAAAGGTCGACAGGAACACCAGATTACTGTCCTCAGCGAAGCCACGTATCACTGGGTACTCATATGAATCAAGGGAAAGTAACGTGTCCAGTTCAATAGTTGTTTCCATCCCCAAGATGCAACGCCATCAGAACCGATCTTCCTCTTCCATAATTGGGCAGTGAAGCCCGACACAGTGAGAAAAGTCAGCCCACCACCCTCTGCTGGCATGACTGTCAAGCAGGAGTCATCAGCAGACACCGGCATCTGTGTCACAGCTAGTCTCTGCCTCTCCAAATCAAACTCAAGGAGTTTTAACGAACCGCCAACAAGCCACCAGTTAAGGGAATCCGCAACCAGCACAGCAGGCTGCATTAAAACCTGGGTACCATATGGAATCGGTGCTGAGATGAGATTACCCCAGACCCCAGTCTCTGATGAGTAAACACAGACGAGAATCCGACTATTTAGTTCATCACTGTTGTCTGCCACTGCCAAGACCACCTTGAAGTGTTGGATGTCCCCGGTACCAGAGCCGAGCACCGCCGCGTTGAGCATGGCCTTGGTCGGATCGAACCCTGGCGGAATGGTAATGCGGCGAAGGTCGCCAGTGAAGGGGCTCCACACCAGGACCTGCTTCCGGTTTCGTTCCACCAATAGTACAAAGCCATGGCGGCATCCGAGGGGCAGGACATAGCGAAAGCCTTCGTCAAGCTGCAACGATAAGCGGCTGGGAGGGATACGATTGGGGGACTCCAGAGTAGGTTCGAACCACAGTCCGTCGAAACCTCCGTGGAAGCAACCAAGGAGGGTAGGGTTGCGGCGGTGGTGGCGGCGGAAGCAGCGGGAGAAAGATGGATCCGAGACGAGGCGGCGCCAGCTCCTGCACACGGCGGAGGCGTGCGGGAGGGAGGATGGCTGCGGCGGGAGGCGGAGGAGGATCTCGGAGAGCAGGTCGTCGTCGTCCAGTGGCGCCGCCACCGGCGACATCTCTACCAGCTCAGAGCTCATGGTGCGGGGAGTGGTGTGGAAGCAGCCGCCACAATGTGGAGTGAGACAGTGAAGTGAAGTTTTTTTTTTTTGCGATTAACCTACCGTTACTTTATTGATCACTTATAGTCATAGGAATACAAAAAGGATCTGGTGGCTGACCAAACCAGAAATGACGACCAGAGTCTAAGTAAGCCGAACTACGAGCGAGGCCGTGGGCCTCTTTATTCGAAAGCCTTCGCTCATGTCTGAACTCCACCGAGCTGAAGTCTGATTTTCTTGCCTTGATCTCTGCTAGGACAGAACTGAAGCGACCCATGTTCACCTCATTCATACCTTTAATCACCTCAAGACAATCGGAAGCGATGCAGACATGTTCCAGCTGCAGATCCGCTGCCAAGGAGAGCGCTTCCCGGCACGCCAGCGCCTCCAGTATGCCCGGCTCGCTGATCCCATTGATAGAAACAGCCGAGGCTCCAAGGAACAATCCATCGTCCCGCCGGCACACCGCTGCAACAGCACCAGAGTTCGGAGCTTTTGAACTGCTGCATCCACATTAATCTTTGTGTATCCCGCCGGCGGTGCTATCCATCTTGGACCTGGTGCAGCACTTGTGCGCTGCTGCCCCGGTCGCGCTGGCGCTGCCATCTCCAAGTATCTAAGAAAACTCTCAACAAAACTATGGGTTGATAGAGGACTCTGGAAATATTCTCGTGAATCACCTTCCTCCTTGCAAACCATATCGCCCACAGGGTCACAAGACAGCGGACAAGATCGCTGTGATTGAGCGTCTCGATCAGATGGAAAATCCAGTTCTTTGCATCCGGTTCCACGGTCCTTTCCAAATGCTCTGTGATCTCCTCGGGTGCCAATGCCCAGACGCATCGTGACATTGTACATTCCAACAAGCTGTGACGCCATGAATCCGCAGCCCCACAAACTCCACATGAAATATCAGGCGCCATATTGCGTCGATGTCGTACATCCCCGTCGGGATAAACTGTTTTGCAAGTCTCCAAATAAACATGCGGATCTTTGAAGGTATCCTAACCTTCCACAGCGAGGTCCAGCTCCCTTCTTCTCTCTTCTGATTTGATCCCGCTGCTGTTCCATTTAACCAGGCTTCTCGACGCAACTTTATATCAATTACCATCCTGTAGGCTGAGCGCACCGAGAACACACCAGTACGTTCAAATTGCCATGACCAAAAATCGTCATGTCTTCTTGTGCTCAGTGGTATGCCCCTTATGATCTCAATGTCCATAGGTAGGAAGAACTCCTGCAGCTTCGCTACCTTCCAGCATGCCGCTGTCTCATCGATAAAATCAGCAACTCGCACCGGGGATTCGCTTTTAAGCAGGCCGTAGGTCTCATGGATGAACTCCTAGGCAGCCAGTTGTCATTCCATGCATGGGTAGACTCCCCCGTACCAATTCTCCTCATGAGTCCGATTTTTAACATGTCTCTTCCTTCTACAATCGATCGCCAGATCTGCGAGGGGTGTGATCCCACTTCTGCATTCAGGAAATCACACTCTGGAAAGTAAACAGCCTTTAAGATCCGCGCGCTCAGGGTGCTGGGGTTTTGTAGGATCCGCCAAGCCTGCGAGCCAACAAAGTAGGTTAAAAATCTCAATGTCCCTAAACCCCATACCTCCATCATACTTGGGCGTAGTCATCTCTTCCCACGACACCCAACATGTCTTTCTCTTGCCGTCTCTACTCCCCACCAGAAATTTCGGAGGAGAGAATTTATAGCCTCACACAAGCCCGTGGCAACTTAAAACACGACATGGAATAGGTTGGTATTGCCTGAGCCACGGCCTTAATAAGAATCTCCTTCCCTCCTACCGAGAGTAAGATCTCCATCCACCTTGGATCCTCTTCCAAACACGATCTTTTAATAAGTATTTAAAAGCATCGTTCTTATCACTCCCCACATCGAGGGCATTCCAAGGTATTTTTCATTTAGAGACTCATTATGGACATGTAGTCTCTCCTTCATCACAGTACGGATAGTTTTGGGGCATCCCTTGCTGAAAAACACCGAAGACTTGTCCATATTGATTCTTTGTCCCGAAGCTTGGCAATAGGCATCCAAGACTTCCAACACCTCCGCTCCCTCTATGCTCGCTTTCACAAACAGCAGGCTATCATCAGCGAAAAGCAAGTGGTTTACCGCTGGAGCAGTGGAAGCCACTTTGATCCCTTCAAGATTCGATGATGGAACAACACTCCTAGATTTTAACAGGCACGAGAGGCCCTCTGCTGCAAGCAAAAACAAGTAGGGGGATATCGGGTCACCTTGACGAATACTCGTGAAGGCCTAAACGGTTCCAGAGGTGACCCATTGAACAACACTGAGAATGACACCGTCGAGATCATCCTCATCACCAGTTTCACCCATCCCGCATCAAAACCAAGTCTAAGCATGATTGCTTCCAAGTATTCCCAATCGACTCGGTCATACGCCTTCCGCATGTCCAGCTTCAAAGCACAATGCCTATGCTTGTTCGATTTGTTCCTCTTCATAAAATGAAGACACTCGTAGGCTGTAATGATATTATCCGTGATCAGCCTCCCAGGAACAAACGCCGACTGCTCCTCTGAAATAATCTCCGGCAATAGTTTTTTCAACCTGTTGGCTAGAACCTTTGACGCAATTTTATAAATTACGTTGCCAAACTTATTGGTTGGAACTGCCCCAACTCTGTTGGGTTAGCCACCTTCGGTATCAAGACAATGAAAGTGTTATTTATAACTTCAGGTTGTCAATGCCTCGTAATATCCGAAGTACTGTTGTTGTCACCTCGCTGCCACATAGTTCCCAGTTGCGTTGGAAAAAATGAGCAGGTATCCGTCAGGGCCCGAGGCCTTCGTCGGATACATCTGAAACAGAGCCGTTTTGACCTCCTCCTCGCAGTACGAGGCAGTGAGCTCCTCGTTCATCATATGCGTGACCTTCCTCGGAACTGTGTTCAGCACCTCTTCCATTCCATTTACCCCCTCAGATTCATACAGGTTAGCATAGAAAGCGTTGGTCATGGTGCTCATCTCCTGTTGATCTTCGGTCACACCCCCATCAGCCCTGGAAAGGCTCATGATCTTATTTTTCTTTTTCCTCCGACTCGCTCGCTGATGGAAAAAGTGGGTATTTCGGTCACCCTCCGACAACCACTGAATTCTCGAGCGTTGCCTCCACATAACCTCTTCCCTATGCTGCAGTTCAACAATACGATACCTAGTTTTAATTTCAGCGTGTGAAGGTGCTTGTCTACCTGGGCACGACCTCATATTTTCCAACTCCTCTCTCAGCTTTTTAAGCTGTCTCCTAACATTGCCAAAACTCCTAACGTGCCAGCGCTTGAGCTCGCTTGATAGCCGGTTCAGCTTCTCGTTGATCTCATCCACCGAAGTAGCCCGACCTCTGGTCTACCACTTCTGCTCGAGCACTGTGCTGAAGCTCTCATGTGATTCCCACATCACTTCATAGCGAAAAGGTTTCACCAACGGCCGAGCTTGCTCTCCTTCCCCATCTAGCCTCAACAGGATAGGTAGATGGTCCGACGTCGCTGCGCTCAGGTGGTGCAGCGTAGCGAGAGGATAGCGGCTGCACCAGCTTGGAGAAGCTAGCGCCCGATCCAGCCGGGTTCGACAGAAAGAACCACCAGCCACTCTCTTCTCGAAGGTCCACGGAACGTCCGTGTACCCCAAGTCCATCAGTCCACACACGTCCACGGCTTCTCTGAACGCTGCGATCTGAGCATTACTCCTTTCATTTACCCCGACATGCTCACTTCTATGAAGGACCTCGTTGAAATCCCCAATACAAAGCCATGGGAGGTCGGACGAAGATCGAATAAATTTCAGCATTTCACATGTCTTGTGCCTTTCACTCACGCATGCCTCGCCATATACACACGTGAGACGCCATTTTTCCATGTCATTTGATGACACCACCGCATCCAAATGGTACAGTGAATAAGGCAAAATCTCCACATTTATATTATTGTTCCAAAATAATCCAATGCCTCCACTACGCCCAGAGCTGCTCACAGCAAAACTCCGGTCAAAACCTAGCGTTCCCGCTAGTCTTTCCACCCTACTCTTGTTTCTACCACACAAAGTATGGATGGGGCATGATCCCGCGCAAAATCGCGGAGTTCACGAACAGTCGAGTCCATGCCTAAACCTCGACCATTCCAACATGAGATACTCATTGTTGGCGGTGGTACTCCTCGAGGGAGTCTGCGATCCTTCAGATATGCTCTTGTCCGTCTCCTTTTCGCCACCTCTAGCAGCACCCAGCAACTTTGCAGCTGCCAACCACTTCACCGTGGGCAGGCTACCCACTGTCTCTTTCCCCAGAAACACATCATCCAGCTCACATGCGTCGTGCAACTTCAGATTCTTCAGGAGCTCTTCTACATCCGTGTTCCGATTTCCATCCTTTCTCGCCCCCGCGTTTGAAGACTCAGCCGCCATGATCGGATTTCCCAGATCGACAACACCACACAGCCACCAAAACCCTAGCCTCCAATCCCGCCAAGGCCGGGAAGCCGAGCTAGTCGGCCCCTTAGTCAGCCTGAACGAGAGGGAGAGCAGGGAGTGATCGCCGGCCGCGCCGATCTTGGTCGAGAAACCCACGTTGGTCATCGCCGCCGTAGTCGCCCAAACCCTAGAAAACTAGGTCTCGTCCATTGCCAATGACAGTGAAGTGCAGGTGACCTAAAGCGACAGCGAAATTAAAGCCCACGAACACACCATGCCTCTCTGTGGCCCAATAACACATTCAAAGCACACAGCTTTTGTTTATTTATTTTTTCCTTTCACAAATTTCTTAAAAACAAAATAGGTTGTTGGTTTAAGTTCGAGTGAATCTGATTAAAGCAAGCAGAAGCTGTGCCAAATAATTTACATGAGAGTGATAGAAGAGTTGATCAATTAATAAGTTAAACCAAGCTTAAAAGAACACTGAGCCACGACGCACACATGAAAATCCGAACTAGCACGACTAGTAATCTTTTATCTCATCATAAGATTTAAGATATGCTACAGATTCTTCATCCCTCAATCAGATTTCAAAATCCAGGCTACCACAGAGGTGATATATTTTTTCAATCTCAGTCGCATTTTCAGTACTAATTGTTTTAAACTTATTATTTAGCAAATGCAGCAAGGCTTAATGTGAATAGATTTTCTTCAGCCAAGTGTCCATTCTGAAGAGCAGGTCCGTATTTGCTTTGTAATAACATGAAAACATGTTTTACATTGCAGTGGGCAAGCACCTCATGGTATTATTTATTGCAAGTCAGAAGATACACGCAATCAAACACAAAAATGTAAGCAGATATTATCAAGCAGACAAGCTTGCACCAGTGTGCTTGCTTGGAAAGGATATACCTACCCCTGTCCTGGGCGAAACAACCCAAATAGTTCATCTTTCTATGGCCAGGTAATAAGTGAGAATCAGGAAAAATCAACAAAAGAACATAAGCAGAATTCTTTATCCAAATCTGCCAACCTGATACAGCATGGAACATAATCAAACAGTTAAAAGATGAAGGCAAACAACTTTAACATAAAATCGCCTAGTAGGCAAGCTTACTTCCCACGCTTGGAAAGCATACAACAAAGCTAAAGGGAAATAAACCACAAGGTAAGTGTTAATTTGTAGAAGCAAACAACCGTGCCTTTATCATGCCAGTTGGCCAACTCTTGTCCAGAAATTAGATAACAGAGGGAAAGTTACAAATTAGACTATTAGCTCCTAGATTTCCACTTGTTGACTAGTGCGTGCTACGTCAAGGTTCGATATCTGCCTAAAGCATACAAAATTGGAGAAGCTACAACAAAGAAGCCCATTCCATCATCTCAACAACCAGAAAACAAATCTAGATACCTGTGGAGCAATCAATGTCATTAGTGAAAATACTTTGTACTCCCTCCAGTCCAGTTTAAGTGTCGCAAAAACAATACTATGGTAGTACAAAATCTGTACAGAGCCACGACACTAATTCCGGACCAGAGAGAGTACTATTCATCAAAGAAAAAGCCGTTCAAGTTACACTAGCTCACATTTTTTATGATTCCAATAAACACCATTGTGGAACTCATAAATATGATTTTCGAAAAAAAATTAAACAGAGGGAGAACTGGAGCTCAGGAGCCAAAAACACTTTCCGATGAACCACAAGGTAAGTAGTACTTAATCTTAGCAATCCACTGAACGTTCACCATGCCAGTTGGCAAATCAAATAATTAACTCCTAAAGTCCACTTCCTAGTTGACCTTCATCATGCCTGCTATGTATGTAGATGGTCGATATCCACGTGAAGTTACCAAAAATAGAAGAAACTACGTCAAACAAGCCCTTTCCTCCATCTCAGCAACCGGAATACAATCCTAGATACCTGTGGAGCAATCCATTCATTAGTAAAACCAATGTGTACCCTTCGTTTATGGAAAACTATTAAAGCTATGCAATCTCAAAAATGTTTATGATTCCATCAGTAAAGATTATCTTAACTCTGCAGAAAATGGTATCAAGAAGATCAATCATCTCAGCGTTGCTAGAAACAATGATATCAGTGGGTAATTTGCAGTGTAGTGCGAGTGGCGCACTTTAAACTTCTATTGTTAGCACATCCTCAAGTATTTTGGCCATCTCTCTCAGTAGAGGCTAAGAGACCAGTCGTTCAAATACGTCCCAGAGGAAAACGCTGAACCATCTAGCTTACCGGATCATTTGAAATATTCTTATTGCAACATGGACATATGTGGGACTGATGGAGTAAAAGAGCAGAAGCATCTCGTTTCTAACTCATAAGCATATTCTATAAAAAAAACAAGCTAGCTAGTCACTAACTAACTGAATTTTAATCAAATTCATGCCATAGAAACCTTGAGCAAGGGATCATCCATCACCACCATCTTATTAAATAATGCTTCTATGGGTACAAAAATAGACGTTATTTTTTTTTACAATGGACAGCATCAAATACAACAGTATGACCACTACTTCTGATGATAATATATTAGTAAAACTAAAAGCTGTAATACGTGATGAAAGCAGTTGTTAGCATGAATCTAGTATTAATCTCCTAAGGTGGCCAAATTGAAGAAAAGTGATTGCACATAAAGCATAGCTACAGCCTACTGCTAAATGTCATCGTTCAACTTCCATGTTCCAACTGTTATATATCTTATCTAGAGAAAAAAAACTGCACCGCAGCTATGCACTAGCATTATAATTATACAGTTCTTGCATATGTCAATAGGTAGGCAACGGTGAAATTTAATTCAGTTATTAATTTAACAATCCTGGCTACATATGAACTTGTGGAGGTATAAAGAAAAACTGACACCGCAAGCAAATTTCCAGATCATAACAATTACAGAAACAACACAGAAGCATGAGGAGAGAACACTACAGAACACAAATGATATATGGTGAACAGATCATCAAGCAGCAAAACAATAATTGATATGACACTACTTATAACAGGATAGTTTAACACGAAAGAATGTGAAAGGAATTTCATCAGCCAATTATCAAAAAGTATATATACCAGCAGACAACAGTGCAAATGTTGCAATTACCTGCAGCATAGACGCTTTCAAATGGATGACAGTAATGGACCATTTCAGGTTTGGCAAGTTTCTGGAACTGCAATGACTCAAACTGGACAATGAAGAGGCTGACAGCAGTATCCAGGAACACCAAATTGTTATCCTCGGCGAACCCTTGTATCCATAGATACTTATCTGAGTCTGAATTCAGGGAGAGTAGCTTGTCCATCTCAATAGTCCTTCCCATCTCCCACGATGCAACACCATCAGAATCCGCCTTCCTCTTCCACAATTGGGCGGTGAAGCCGGACAAGTTGAGAAAACCCAGACCACCACCATCTGCCCGCATGACTGTCCAGCGGAGGATATGAGGAAATTTTGGCCTCCGTATCAAAGATAGGCTCTCCGTCTCTAAAACAAACTCAAGTATATTTGGCGATTCCCCAGCAAGCATCCAGTAGAGGGAATCCCCAAAGAGCAGAGCAGGCTTAGTGCTGCCCAGTTGAGGGAAGTCCCAAGATGGAATCGGTGCTGATATGAGATCACCCCAGTCTCGAGTCTCTGACGAGTAAACACATACGAGAATCTGAGCATTTACTTGGACCTTCATGTCTGTCTCTACCAAGACCACCTTGAAGTGTTGGGCATCTTGAAGCACCGCCCCGATGACGCTGGTCTCGTTCGGATTGAACCATGGGGGAACAGCTAGCCGGGTCTGTTGGCCGGTGACGGGGTCCCACACCAGGAACTGGAGCGGATTCTGGTCAAAGATTAACACGAGGCCATGGCGGCAATCGAGGATCTGGAAGTGGGTTTCGAACTGCAAGGAGAAGCGCCCGGGCGGGACGCGATTGGGAGCATCCAGAGTAGGAACGAAGGATATGCCTTGAGCACCTCGGTTGAATAGACCGAGGAGGGGAGGGTTGCGGCGGTGGCGGAGGCGGAAGCGGCGGGGGAATCGGGGGGCGGCGACGAGGCCGCGCCAGCGCTTGCAGACGAGGGAGGCTCGCGGGAGGGAGGAGGGCTGCGGGGGGAGGCGGAGGAGGATCTCGGAGAGCAGGTCGTCGTCATCCAGCGGCGGCCGCGCCGCCGGCGAGGGTGGGCGGCGGCGGGGGCTGCTCATGTTGCCCTGCTCGCTGATTCTGGATGTCCGTGGTCTACTGGGCTTGGGCTGGAGATTGGATGAAGCACGCGGCAAGTTCCAACAAAATAGTCGTCCAAAAATTTCACACAGTTCGAGTAGTATAAATTTTCTTTTATATGAAGGACGCATGCGCTCATATTTTTCGGGTGTTTTTCTAGGGATTACCATGTTTTGAAGGTGACTACATGACCATTTATATTTTGCACAATTCGGGTATTGTAATTGGGTTTTACTGTAAAGGATGTGCTAGATCATATTTTTCGGACAGGTTTTGGAGATGGATATATAGTATAATCCCCATGTATTGTGATGAATAAATAATGTTACATGGAAAAACAATTGTTGCACGTTACTTGTTCCATCTCCCCCTGACAACCGGTTTTGTATAGCATTTAGTATCGATGCCGTTGTCAAGCGGTTGGCCTTGTCTAGCCAAATCATGCTGAAGCCCCAAATGGTAAACCATTAATTTTTTTATCTAGACCACTGAATTTGCCGAGCTATTTTGTTGGACCAAAAGATATAAGAGAGATATTCTACATGGGTTGGTCATTCTTTGTCCTGAGAAGAATATTTAGAACCAATTTCTGAAATAAATTCTTAAATGATAAGATGTACATACTGTAATTTTTGTGGACTTAAAGGAGCGATTATTTTATGGTAGTCGTAGTTCCAAATGATATTTGGGCAGTAAATTACTTATATTGTCAAATTTTAATTTTTCTGGCATCTTGCAAACTTTGTATACCAAACTTGATCCAAACCATATTGCAAACATAGTTGTAACATAATATTAAAATGGCGTGTTGCTAGTTTGGCTTCAATTGTCATTTTCACCTATTGCCAAGTGAAGTTCACTATTCACGGTCATAGTACTACTATACTTGTCATATGATGATCTATAGGCTATCTCCAACTAAGATCTATACCAAAGTTGGGGCTAACTATATTCTAAACTAGTTGAATGCCCGTGCGTTGCAACGGGTTCTCAAAATTCTTTTTCCCATCCATGCGTTGGGACGAAACTAAAATAAATAGATATGTGTTTACAATCAAGAAATAATTTAATTTGTATCAGTCAAACATCTTAGCTTTCTCATTGGTTTTTTAATTTATACCAAATGAATATGATATTTTTCACTTCGAACTTAGTTCCCATGTTTTAGTTTAAAACAATCCTCTCAGAAAATCTAATTTGTAATAATCTTTGTTCGCATCATGGTTATGTAGAAAAGTTAGGGTTTAACGTGAAACCACTTCATGTTAAACTTAGTTAACTCACATGGGAAAATATGTAAATAAAGTACATATTTTAATATCATAATAGAATTTCAGCTCGCATGGAAAATTAACATGATCCATGATTCTAGAATACATCACTACCCATCAGGTCCGACCTCAAATACTTGAACAAAGATATCTAACCCATGTAGCCATGAAATCATTATATTGATAAGCAGGAGAAGCAGATTATTTCAATTGGACATTTCCATGCCAATTATCTTATTTGATCCACAATGCATGTCCTGAAAAATAATGACCTCATCTCCAACGACAACCTGGCGCCTTCCCTTGTCGGATCCATCTCTCCTCGACTGCAAATCAATGCGCCAGAATTTTTTACCGCATGCGTTCCTCGATACATTGTTCTGCCCAGTTGCACAAATACAAACTTTCAGACAGAACGATAATTTTTTTTGCATTCAAATACATCCACAATAGTGTAGACAAGAAATGAAAAAGGAGCCAGGTTGTGCTAAAATGAGATAGTTGGTACAACAAAGAGGAAGAGTTCATCCTTGTTGAATGTTTGGACTCAGAAGCTTCTTAAGTTCACAAGGTATTTAGCTATGATTAATCATGCAGTCTAAGTCTTTCTTCTGCAGAAAATGTATCCGTGCCTTCTAGGTTTATCTATGCCATGAAAGAAATCTGCACTTAAATTGCAACCAGAGTACAGAATCCACGCAGTGTGGCAAACAAAACCTTGCCCCGCGAGTACCCTTCGGATATGGAGTTATTCTTGAAGGAATATCCACGCAGTGTGGCAAACAACCAGAGTGATCACTGTGTTCAGCGGTGTAAATGTTGCGTTGTAAAGGAGACCTTTAAACAATATGCGCCAAGATTGCATAAAAAAGTTCACTCTCGGCGCAAAAAACACCCTACAAAAAATTGTTCGTTTGTTTTCAGTTGCTAAACTTATGCGGCAGTGCATGCAATTCAGAACAATATATGGATCACCAACCTTGCTTTTGGATGGAGGAGAACTTATCCGGGTAAGATGCAGTGGAGCTCCCAAATATAAGCAAGCTTTAAGATCTACATATAGTTTGCTTCTCGGAAGAACACCATCCCGTGAATTGCAAGGTCGCTAGTAAGCAAATCCAAGTTGCACAACCTCAACGAACACACATATGGTATCTCCACGACAACCTGAACAGACATATTAGGTGGATTAAAATCAAACCGTTACGCATAATGAATTGAACTGCTAATGTTACTGACCTGAGCTAGAGCATAGGGTATAGCCGAGTACATTCCAGCCGCCTGCTCTCTCTCAAACTGTCTTTTACGGGTTGAACAGTTCTACAATTCTCATAAGTCACAACCAACAAACATGACAGCGGCATAAATTGATCTGACAATGACCAAAAGATTTGATGAGCTATTCCTGCATCACATAACAAATAACTTAGAATCTTGTAAATTCACTATCAAGAAATGAAATGATTGTGCAAATAATAGCTTAGCATTATAAAACATACATCTTTTGACCAACGCTCGAAAATATAATCCCAAGCAGTAAAGCCGTAAAAACTGCAAAAGAACATCCTGACGAGGTTGTAATCAGGACTTCTCCCGCCATTGCTTCCAGGGGCATAATTTAAACTGACTAAAGGAGATCTAGGAGTATTGATTAGGGAAATACAGGTGGTTCGTACCAGGAAGTGCCTTGCTTAGCTCTTTGACTAATGCTTTGTTCCGCCAAAAATATTATTCCAAGTTACCAATGAGAGTGGATCAAAGTGGATATACAGACCGGAACCTGAAATTGATCAAGCACATGATCATTCAGAAGCAAAGCAGCTCTACTGCAATTCTTTTCGTTCAAACAAAGAAATCACTCTGCTTTCCATTCTCATCGAGCAAACCATCCTACTCGTCTGAACTCCCTACACTGCACGTTGCACGCTGAACTAAGGTGGGTTCTATTTGGCCCTATCGCCTCTGTTGAATAGCATGGCTACCCAGAACAAGCCGACTACTACCTCCACAGGTACCACGCAGCGGCCCGTGAAGACCGGCGGCCGTGTAGTTGCCCGGCTGCGGCATCCGGCGAGAAGGGCGACGAGGCTTCAGTCGGCGGTGGCGTGTGAGGATGGTACGCGGGGCGGTGACCCGTTGTGGCAGAAGGACATAGAGGGGGCCACGACGGCGTTGAATCGGGTCGATGCTGTGGGAACTGGGAGATAGGGAGACTATGGAGGCACCCGTAGCTGGGACGGAGGGGGTGGCGCCGGGGCTGGGAACGGAGGCGGGGTAGGGAGGGCGGAGACGGCCGCCTAGGATGGGGGCGGGGGTAGCGAGCGCGACGCCGGAGGCGCTGGAGATGGTGGTGGCGGCACGACGGGGGATGAAGATGGGCGGTGCGTTGGCGACGCTGTTCTGTGCGGGAACGGGCATGCGAGCGGACGTGGGCTCGATTGGACGGCGGTTTTTCTTCCATGCGGTAGGAAGAAAAAAAATCCGTGCGAGATGGTGGGAGGTAGGGACGTACCACGGAACACGGACACCACCTGCTCCGCTTTAACATAGTAGAGATATAGTTGCAAAGCCATACCATTAAGTTGGTGTATGAAATTAATTTTGATTTTAGGTTTGGTGTATTGCCATTAATAGGTTACTATTCCGTGTCTCAAAAGTGTCAAAATAACCATGTGAAGCTATGTTTTTTCCAACATCATGAAACTTGGCAGGGCCATCTTAATATATTCTAAAGCTTGCCAAGCTTCAACATGGACATTTAAATTTTGAGTTAATTTCCATTTGTTTGAATTCACAAAATACGAACAAAGGATATGTGTATAAAAAAGTTCTAATTCTTGTTTTTTGCGAAACACAGTACAAACGCTGACGCTCACATACACGTGCATACACTCACCCATATGAACGCACGCACGCATACCCTACCCTATGAGCACATCCGAAATACTGAGCATGCGGATCAGTCTTGAGATTGACAAAGTTACCACGGGCGACTCGCTGTCGACGAGAACGTCGCCTCCCACTGAAGAATATTTCGCCTAAATGCAACACACATATGTCAAACCTGGGGTTTGAACTTTGGTGAGCTGAGGGTAGAACCACCCTGCTAACCATCCAACCGAGGTTGGTTTGCAAAAAAAAAAAGTTCTAATTCTTAGTGGCTTTCGCAGAGGATGACATGTCCAAGGCTGGTCATGTTCTGCCTGGTTCGGGACATGTGGCGTGTGGCGGATTTTTTTTTTTTTTTGAACAGGGGGTAAGGGCCGAGATGCTTCATTAAAAGTCAATACTGGTACATTTTACAGATAAGGCAGAAAAAAATTTAGGAATTACACTCAAGCCCTTACAACTTGCACAAAGGACCCTGAGAAAAATTTGAGGAACGCAATTGGGTCCTGCTCCTTCTCCAGTGCAATGATTCCAGAGCTTGATGCAGCCAACCTCGACGTCGCCGGGGACTACGCCACTTGGGACGGGGAGGCGGGAGCTTGCTGCACCTTCGCCGAGAGGCCTCCGCAATGTCATGTGGTCTAGTGGTATGAAGCTAGGCTGAGGTTGGGAGGATCAATGTCTCTCGTGTGTTTTTTCATGCTCTATCCTTCAACGAACCGACAACTCAAGCTTCTGCCTTGCAATGGGTGGTTCTCAGCTATGAAACATCTGGCAGTCTTAAACTCACCTAAGTAGTGGCATGATCA
Organism: Poa pratensis; assembly: GCA_947311845.1. Lineage (NCBI taxonomy): Eukaryota > Viridiplantae > Streptophyta > Magnoliopsida > Poales > Poaceae > Poa > Poa pratensis. The sequence goes on from CAMZMU010000095.1 coordinate 34,660,908, forward strand.
TACTTGTCTCCAGAATCTCTTGAGTTCAATTTATCTTGTGCACAGTTTACCGTTTTACTCCTAGAACTTGAGATTGACAACGTCGAGATGTGAATGATCTACCAAGAAACTACGACCTTCAGAAAATTGGATGCAAATCTTTTATCAAAAGCCTCTGTACATCCTGTTTTGTTAAGGGGTTTTCGACCCGCCATACATTGGTTAATAGTCAATAAAACAGCTCATTACTAGGAAAAGACACCCGATAATGTTTGCTTAGAAGAACGTGGTTGTGATAAAATGGTTTTGATAAAATGATTCATTACGTGTCATTGACAGGTTAGATCCGGGTCTGGACACCCGACACAAGACGGTGTCAAAGACCAAACGTAGATGGGACTTTCATCCCAAAAGGTAACAACAACAAATGCATTTGACAGTGTCGACATGAAACAAGAGACGGTGATAATCTAAGAAAAGATATCTGATAATCAATAGTTTTCACCGGCGTGAATTTTCTGTGCCTGTGAGACACGGAGAATGGAACCTTGGATCATAACACGAAGGGCAACTGTCGTGCTTATTATCTGAGCTACGATTCAGTCCCTACCACTAACCTAACCATTTGTGCAAAATGCTTCACCAGTTCAGGAAGATCACCTGTTTGCCGCTACTTACACTGAATCAGTAGTTTGCCGCCAAAAAACTTATCCCTCTAGTGATCACTACGACCAAATTATTCATCCGTTTCTCTTTTTGCCACGAATAAGCGAGACCTTGTATTCTTCAGAAGTGTAACTCACATAATATTCAATGTTAGCCAACCCGTTGGATCGTACCACATCTCCAAGGAAAAAAGAAAAAGGTAAATCATACCGCTGCCAGTAGCACGAGCGTACTGTGGATACCGCACGTACAACATGATCCCAAAATAGAATCGGTCACACCCTGCCTGGACTAAGGGATATGGCGATATGCGGCAACAAATACCACCAGAATCATATGAAAATTGAACAAACACGGGCACCCGCAGAATGGGACAGAAGCAGACATTCGGCATCAAAGCCTCCCGACATGGTACAACTTGGAACATAGTCAAACAATGAGAAGATAAAATACGCGCATACACACACAAAATGTAACTAAAAGATCATCTGGCAGAAAGCTTGCTTCGACGTGCCACCAGCTAAGAACCAGGGCATCATGCCTGCTGGCTAATTGTGTCCAGAATTAGATAATGGATCAGAGTTGGCAAACTTAACTGTTAACTCCTACAAGTCTACTTCCCAGTTGTCCAGTGCACGCTGTGTAGACAGTCGACCTCCATGTGAAGTTAACAAAAATAAAAGAACCTACAGCAAATAAGCCCTTTCCTCCATCTCTAGGTACCTGTGGAGCAATCAATGTCATTAGTCAAACCAATGTGTACTCTGTATTTACAAAACCCGTTAAAGCTATACAATCTCAGAAATGTTATGATTCAAACAGTAAATATTTAGCTTCACATTGTGGAAATGGCGCCAAAAACACCAAAGTTATTGTTGGGAAAATACAGCAACAGAGACAGATCAGTCAGTAATTTGTAGTGCAATGGTGCACTTTCAACTTCTACTGTTAGCATATTTTCTTGAGTATTTTGGCCATCTGGTCTCGTACAGGCTAGAAGAACAGTGGTTCAAATATTCCTTAGAGGAAAATGATAGGAGACAGTAGAGACAACTAGCTTACCGAATCATTTGGATATTACTGGTAAGAAAAAACCATTTGAATATTCTTCATTATCAAGGGCAAGTGAGAAGCACATGGACTAGAAAAGCAGAAATGTGCCAACTAAAGAAATTGAATTAAATTAAATCCATGCCGTAGAATCCTCAAGCAATGGATCATACACCATCTTATTAATAAATACTTCCTTCAGTAATAAACAAACGTTACTTTACACTGCTCAGCATAAAAAACAACACTTTGACCATTCCCTCAAAGGAAAATATGCCAGTAAAAACAAAAACTGTAATTCGTGATGGAAACAGTTTTTATGATGAATCCAGTCTTGTCACTTTGATCATGTGTTCAACGTAAAGTATTAAACTATGGTGTCCAAATTGAAGAAATTAGACTGCACGCAAAGCATACCTACATGTAGCTTAGACCAACACAAAGCATAGCTACATTTAATATGCTAGTGGCTAATTACACTGACAAGGGATATGCCACAAAATATCTAGCCAAACCATCTAAAAGTAGAAAAACCGTCCACACAACTACATAACTAAAAGTACAATCATAGAAATATTGTATTTCAAGATTGTCCAACGATACTGATAACTAAGAGTGTTGGGTCAGTAGTAGGTACAGAACAACTGATCTAGCAGGAATAGAGATAATTCATACCACACTACTTGAAACTGTTAGCCTGACACTAATTTGGTTTTGTTATACCCGCAGTGTAAAGGTGTGCTATTACCTGCAGCGTAGACACTTTCGAATGGTAGACAATAACCCCCGGCTTGGAGAAATTTCTTGGACTCCAACGACTCAAGATGGACCATGAAGATTCCGTTACGTGTAATATAAACAAGAACACCGCATTATTGCACTCAGCAAACCCAAGAATCATTACGGCCACTCGCTCGGGCACTGAAATCAGGGGAAGCATATTGTCGAGTTCAATAGTTCTTCCTAGCTCCCATGAAGCAACACCGTCGCAATCTGTCTTCCTCTTCCATAATTGGATGTCGAGGTCCATTTTGGAGAAAAGGAGGAAACCAAGCCCACCACTATCTGCCCGCATAGCCGTTAATTTGAAATCTCTCAACATATCCATTGGCAAGCGTATCATAGCTAGGCTCTGCATCTCCAAATCAAACTCGATAAATCCAGGAAAATCCCCAATAAGAGTCCAGTAAAGGGAGTGCCCAACAAGAACAGCAGGCATTTGAGACAGACCACAGTATTCGTGGGGGAGAACATTGATGGAGGGAAGCAGTGTTGAGATGAGATTACCCCATAAACCGGTTTCAGACGAGTAAGCACAGCCGAGCACCCGTGCCTGTAGCTCGTCGTCGACTACCAAGACGACGACCTGGAAGTGGACGTCTCCGGCAGCGCGAAGCACCGCCCCGTTGGACACGGTGCTGCCCGCACCGAACTGCGGTGGGAGGCCGATACGGTGCTGGTCGCCGGTGACGGGGTCCCAAACCAGGGCCTGTTTCCGCTTCGTGTCCAACATTAGGACGAGGCCATGACGGCATCCGAGGGGCAGGAGGAAGTGGCCGCGGTCCAGCTGCAAGAAGAAGCGCCCGGGCGCGACACGGTTGGGGGCCTCCAGAGTTGGTTCGAATGAGCTGCCGCCGCAAGTGTGGAAGAAGCCGAGGAGGGGAGGGATGTGGCGGTGGTGGAGGCGGAAGCGGCGGATGAAGCGGGGGTCGGAGACGAGGCCGCGCCAGCGCTTGCAGACGGCGGAGGCGCGGGGGAGGGAGGAGGGCTCCGGAGGACGTCGGAGGAGGATCTCGGCGAGCAGGTCCTCGTCTTCCAGTGGCGGCGCCGCCGCCGGCGAGCTGGAGCGGCGGCGGTGGATGCTCATCTCGCTCCGCGCGCTGCAGATGCGGGATCGATGTGAGAAGTGTCAGTTGGAGTTGCAGGTGGCCCAAAGCGTGACACTGAAGAAGCCCATGCTTGACTAACATTGAAGCCCACGATAGCTTACAATACGAAGTAGATGATGATACTCCCCTCTTGCAACTTGACTTCAAAAAATATACTCTAGATAATACTTTTGTGTTCCTGCAGACCTGTGAATAAGTGAATTTGCACAATAGAAGGTCGGATTCAACATGGAGAACAATAAAAGATAGAGCATCAGATTAACACGGAGAGGAACAATCCAGTTATGTGAGCTACAATCAGTCCCTGCCCTGCCACTAACCTAACCATTTGTGTGCTAAATGCAACTGGCCGTGTCACAGCTTGAACGTGGCTAAATTGCTTACTGTTACTGAAACAAAGCAACAAGCGAGACCCCGTTAGCAGCGTCGATCACGCCGCCACTTCATGCGCTACTCCATACTGAATCACAAGACTGACACAAGCCACAATATTTCTTGAAAGTGTCAGGAGCGTACAGTTTTGCCGCTAATACTGCTTTGATTACTATTCTCTGTCTTTATTTTGCCACGACTAACCGAGTTCTCTTATTCTTCAGGAGCTAAATACGCGCACACACAAAAAAAAACTCAACTCCAGACAACTCATCAAACACGTCGGTCACCGCATCTCAAAGAAAAGGGAAACGAATAGAGTTCCAGTTTGCAGAATATAGAATCCTGCTTGGATTGACGGATATCCGGAAGCAAATATCACTGGAATTGGGTAAAAATTCAACAAACACAGACACACACAGAATGAGACATAACCAGAAATTGGACACAGAACAGAATCAGGTAAATGATTCAGCAAACACAGACACACACATAATGGGGCATAAGCAGAAACTTCACGTCAACATCTCCCAACCTGATACAACTTAGAGCATACCAAACAGTGAAAAGATGATGACACACACATGCTTGCATGAGAAGCTTAAAGCAAATGAACCACAACGCAAGTACTGTGTACTACTTAATCGAAGCAAGCCGGTGTATCTTCATCATGCCAGTTGGCTATCCAGAATTTGATAATTGGTTGAAGTTGGCAACATTAAACGGTTAACTCCTACAAGTTCACTTCCCAGTTGATCAGCTGTGTAGATGGTCCGCCTGAAGTTGTCAAAACAGAAACCTTCAGCAAACAATCCCATTCCTGCATCTCAACAATCGGAATACAATTCTAGATACCTGTGGAACAAAGAAAGGTCATTAGTCAAACCAATTTGTACTATTCAATCTGGAAAAGACATTAAAGTTCTACAATCTCATGTTTTTATGATAAAAACTGGAATATTCTACCAAAAACTTCCAAGGTTGAATATCTCACCATTACTGGAAAAACAACCAATAGAAACACAGAAAAGGGATAGGTAAATATGTAGTGTTGTGGCCACATTTTCAACCTCTATTGCTAGCACAATCTTGGGTTTTTTTTTCATCTGATCTTAGTAGAGCCTAGGAGACCAGTGGTTCAAATACATCCCATAGAAGCAAATCCTGTACCATCTAGGGCTTACTCATTGGAAATATTCTATATTACCATGGACATATTAGGGGCTCATGAATAGAAAAGCAGAAAAATCTGGTTTCTAGCTCATAGGCATATATATATTTTGAAATATAAGAGTTATCTTGTCACTATCAGGCAAAGGTTCATGCACATCTTATTAATAACTATCTCCTTCATTACAAAATAGAAGTTACTTTTACACTGCTAACAAAACTTGGACAAGATCAGTGCTTCTGACAATTATATGTTACTAAGAGTATAGTTGCAATTCGTGATGAATCGAGTCTTTGGCACTTTGATAATTCGTTCAGTACAAATTGAAGAAAACAGCATTTTTGCATTCTTATACACAAAGAAACCAAAATAAGGATTGCCAAGAGACAGGTAAACCTAACTTAGTCTATCTTAAAATTGATCTGACCACAGACACTTGATTGCCAACATGAAAAAATATTACGCTTTCCTTTGGGGTAGGCATCCACATTATTGGTATTCCTTATTCATTGCAGTGAGAAAGAACATAACCAAGCAAAGATCATCAGGAAGGCAACCTTGCTTCAACACGCTTACTAGGAAAAAAAATATAGCCAATGTATCCTACAAGGTAAGTACGACTTAATCGTAGCAATCCACTGCGCCTTTATCATGCCAGTTGGCTGATTGTGTCCAGAAATTAGAAAGTAGAAAGAAAAGTTGACTCCTACAGGTCCACTTCCTAGTTGACCTTCATCATGCACGCTATGTATGTAGATGGTTGATCTCCACATGAAGTTACCAAAAACAGAGAAATACTACAGCAAACATGCCCTTTCCTCTATCTCAGCAACCAGAATACAATTCTAGATATCCGCAGAGCAATCGACATCATTAGTCAAACCAATTTGCACTACTCATTCTTGGAAGACCCGTTAAAGTTAAAAAAATCTCACATCTTTTTTTATCATTCAAACAGCAAATATTAGCTTCATCATTGTGGAAATTTGGCACCAAAAACTCCAAGGTGCAATAATCTCAGCATTATTGGAAAAAACCAGCAGTAAGATGGCACACTTTCAACTTCTATTCTATTGTTAGCATATTCGAGTATTTTTGCCATATGGTCTCAGAGAGCCTAGGAGACCAGTGGTTCAAATACATTGCACAAAGACAAATGCTGAACTATCTAGCTTCACAAAACATCTGAAATATTCTATTGTTAGCATATTCGAATATTGTATTGTTAGCATATTCGATGGCATACTTTCAACTTCTATTCTATTGTTAGCATATTCGAGTATTTTTGCCATATGGTCTCAGAGAGGCTAGGAGACCAGTGGTCAAATACATTGCACAAAGAGAAATGCTGGACCATCTAGCTTCACAAAACATCTGAAATATTCTTCATGATCATGGTCATATGAGTAGAAAGCAGAACCAATGACATTTCAGGGGAAAGCCAAATAAACATGCAAAGGATTCAGAAGATATTCAGACAAACTCACAGGTGTAATTTAATAAAAGTTTAAGGTTTGGCACAATACTATAAATGAATAGACAAACCACACCTATTGTCAAATGCAGATATTTAGCTAAATCACAAGAGAGAAGTTATGTAGAGTGATTCTCGAGCTCATTCCACGCCATATCAAACAAAACAAAATATGCCTATACTAATAAAATTAGCAACAAAAGTGCAAATAAACATAGCCTGAAAATATGAAATGAACTCGAATTTTATCCTGGAACAAATGGCATTGCCACTTGCAGCAGGACTACCCTACAAGTGATAAAATGAAAAATTGTTTTGTATATTTTATACCAAGTCGATTTAAGATTATTATCGCCGATAAGAATATAAAATAAAAGAATAACTAGTAGCAAGCTTCCAAAATGTACATATTGAAACTTCCAAAAAAGATCAACTACATGTAAGCTTCCTAATGCACATATTGAGCTATATATTTGACACTTTAGTTGGTTCAAGCTAGTTGTACATGTAGTTTTCTTCAACTTCTGACTGTTATGTATCCCATCTCAAGAGAGAAAACGCAATGCTGCACTACACTGGTAGAGCCAGTTTGCTTCCTCTGACTTGAACCACATTGTCCAGCAATAACGATACCTCAAACTATTGGGACAGAATAGTACAGAACAACATCTCTAGCAGCAATAGAAATAATTCATACATCACTACTTGAAACTATTAGCTTGACACGGAAGGATGTAAACGGCATTCTATCAACCAATTGTTGAATAATTGGTTTTGTTATACTCACAGTGTAGAAGGATGCTATTACCTGCAGCATAGACATGTTCGAATGGTTGACGGCAACTCATGTAGTCATCGGCTTTGCAAACTTTCTTGCACTGCGGTGACTCAAGCTCGACCGTGAAGAAGCCTACAACTGTCCACAGGAACACCACATTGTTAAACTCAGCAAGCCCTAGAACTACTATGCAATCTCTCTCCTCCACTGAATTCAGGGGAATTAGCTTGTCCAGTTCAATAGTTCTTCCTAGCTCCCATGAAGCAACACCGTCACAATCTGTCTTCCTCTTCCATAATTGGGCGCTGAGGTCTAAGTCTGACACGAAGAGCAAACCAAGCCCACCACCCTCTGCCCGCATAACCGTTAACTGGTGTTCGTATTCGAAGTCGATGCCCATTGGCAATGGTATCACAGCTAGGCTCTGTCTCTCCAAATCAAACTTAAGAATCCCAGGAAAGTCCCCAACAAAAATCCAGTAAAGAGAATCCCCGACGAGCACAGCAGGCATGCGGGTAAACAGAGCAGGAATGTCAGACACCACAGCATCGTTGGGGGGAAACATTGGGAAGGGAAGCGGCGGTGAAATGAGATTACCCCATAGGCCGGTCTCCGACGAGTAAACACGTGCTCGTGTATGTGTTTCGTCGTCGGTGGCTATCGCTACCAAGACGACCTGGAAGTGGACGTCTCCGTCAGGGCGAAGCACCGCGCCGTGAGTCAGGTAGTACTCTCCATCGAACCCCGTGGGAAGGGCAATATGGTGCTTGTTTCCGGTGACGGGATCCCAAACCAGGGCCTGTTTCCGCTTCGGATCCAACAATAGCACGAGGCCATGACGGCATCCGATGGGCAGGACGCCTTCGCCGCGGTCCTGCTGCAAGGAGAACCGCCCGGACGCCATACGATTGGGGGCCTTCAGAGTTGGTTGGAAGGAGAAGCAGTCGAAGAAGCCGAGGAGGGGAGGGTTGCGGCGGTGGTGGAGGCGGAAGCGGCGGGTGAACCGGGGGTCAGAGACGAGGCCGCGCCAACGCTTGCAGACGGCGGATGCGCGCGGGAGGGAGGAGGGCTCCGGGGGAAGTCGGAGGAGGATCTCGGCCAGCAGGTCCTCGTCTTCCAGCGGCGGCGCCGCCGCCTGCGAGCTGGGGCGGCGGCAGAGGCTGGCCGTCATCTCGTTGTTCATGCTGGATGTGCTGGATCTCGCTCGACTGGAGCAGCAGCCACGATGTGGAGTCACCTTAGCGTGTGTTTGGTTCCACGAATTAAGAGGAATCGGGTGGGATGGTTCCAGATTTTTATATGTTTGGTTGTAAACTGACGTGAATGGATCCGCCCAACTGTTGGAATATTCGCCTAATATGCTGTACCGAAAGAGTCCTCCGAATTGGCCGCACCAAATGGCCCACGTTCCTAATCTCCCTTCTCTCCCCGTAATCTCCCTCCTCTCTCTGTCCTGCAAATGGCCTACCCGAGGTCACCGAGCATACGCCGGCGAGGTCGAGGGGAGCAGGCACCGGCGACCTGGGAAACGGGCGGCGGCGGCGGCGCGAGGACGGAGATGGTCGAGGTCTCGCCACCAGCAGTTCCCCTCTGGCGCCGGCGGCCGCGCTCCACGACGATGTTCCACGTCACCAGCATGTCGTCGTCGGCCGCGCTCAACAGATCTTTCCCGGCCGCGGCGCTGCAGGAGCACGGCGCCGTCTCCAACCGCAGCATGCCAACTCGAATCCTCGGGAAGTTCCCCGGCCGTCTCCGTCATGAACAAAGAAAGGGAGAGGAGAGCTCGTTAACTGTATGTTAATAACATATTAACCACCTGTTAACGAATTGCTAGTATCCATTAATCTAAACACACGTCATCCCATCCCTCGAATCTTTCTAACCAAACAAAAACGTGGATCGTACTGATGTGGACCATCCCACCCCCAAAATCTAGGCCATCCCATTCCATACACTTTGATCCATCAACCAAACGCACGCTAAAGCGACGCAAACCAGTCGGCGTCTGCTAGTTAGACTGAACTCTGAAGACGAGGGAACGAGAGAGGAGGCCCACGATAAGTCTAAGGAAGAGAAAGGCCACCATCAGGTTTTACTTTTTTTCTTTTATTCGTGTCTTTTTTTTTTTGAGTGGCTCGTGCCTTTTTTTGATGAACAGGTAATGGAAGATTATTGGTGTTTGTTAGTCTGAGGTCATGCTAGGTGAGGATCTGGCAAAAAGATACTGACGCTGAGCTGATGAGGTCGAGGCCATGGTGAGGATCTTGCAAAGACTGTCCAGATGTGAGCCTTCGCCATATATCCCTCTCCCCGGGAAGCAATGCTACTTTCTTTCCTTTTTTTTTTCGGCAAACACGCTGCTACTCAATAGATGCAAATTCCGGCAGTAATGTCATACTTCTGGGATACAAATGAAACATTGAAGGGGAATATGCGCACACCCCGAGTACAGGAAATGCAATACCAGCTTGCTTGGAAGGCATAAACGGAAATGAACGACAGCATGAACTAACGGAGACAACACTACGGCCGTTGACCAGTGCATGTTTATACCTACAGGTCCACATCAACTTTGACCAGGACACGACAAATAGCTGGTCAATTTCCTCGTGGAGCACATCACATGCCCCATGCACAACACACAAAATGTACATACCTTCAGCTAATCTCAGCCACCAGAATGCAGCTCGAGATACCTGCATTGCAAGCAAACATGATCAGCCAAACCGATTTGTCACATTCTTGCATGGGGTAGCCACTAAATTTATCTCACCACTTTTGAATGATTCAAACGGTACACACAATAGCTTAAACAGTGCGGAAACTGTGCCAAAATCTCAAAGTTAAAGCAACTCGGCATTATTGGACAAAATCTCAAATTTGAAGCAACTCGGCATTATTTTTACTAAACTAACATTACAAAGAGAGAGAGAAAATCAATAGAAAGACAGTTAATTTGTAGCCGGACACTTCAGTTCCAACTATTCGCACATTATCAAGTTTTTGACTACATATGGTCTAAGTAGAAGCTAATGAGTAGTAGTTCAACTAATCCCTCTTTTATTAAATCTTCTGAAATTATCTTTTTTTTTTATCATGAACCACAACCATGATAAACATCTACAATGACCAAAATCAAAGAAATTAGACTGCATATAAACCCTTCATTGATATTCGGTGCATTCTAGATCATTTGTTTTTATTTATCCCTTTGATCTACTTTCACCTAAAATAGCTAATCATGTACTAGAAACCTCTATGGCCTTTAAAGCTCTTTGCAATGGTACGTAAGGAAACTAGAATAGATATGAACTCAAACATGCATTTGCAGTTCATTTGAGCAACCTGAATTATTCTGTCATGATCTCCGGAATTGTTTCTTTACTTTTTTGGTCAATGAAACTTTGGTTAAACAAAAGACTTAATGTACCAAAAGTGAAACAAACTAACGTAATCCTCACAATATATGATTGAAATTTAGTGCCCATGAATCTTCCATTGTCAACGCTAAATTGTATAATAAAATAATGTATATTTTATAACATCCTTAATCTGCTAAGTAAAATAACAAATTATGCTGGTTAAAATGTATGTGAGAGACAATATATTATAATTATAAAGAAGTAACAAAGTTTAGTATAAATAAATAGCATTCACTATGTTGGCTTGTCATGGGCCCACTAATATATTAGATAGGCCCCGATAACAAAAGTAGTATCATGTCATGCAATAGTGATTTGCGAAATTATTTGTGTGTTCTGTTTTCTTTTGCGGCTAGAAAGTTTTTTGCTTTTGTGGTGTGAAATTGCTGATTTCGTATGAGGTTTCACAATGATACTGCTTACATATGCTAGGCATGGTGACACTTAGCACCTAGCGATCAAGATAGTGGACTAACCTAATACTATAGAGCATATCACGAAGATGGTCCAGTCAAGTCGTCTCTTATAGCCGGTCGGACAAAGGAAAAATCAATTGGGAACAAAAAATCGGGGAAGAGAGGTCGATCAAGATGACGACCGGTGGAGTTCAGATTGATCGGAAGAGGGAGTTGGCTGGCCCAACGGGACCCATGTATCCCGCTTGCTAAAATCGCTAAGATCCCACTAATCCTGTTTACCCGGCGGGCAAAAATATAGACGGTTATCCCCGCCCCACTTTGCATCTTTATTAGTCACTGAACCACGATCGATGATTCGCAAGGATCCGCATTTACAGTAAAACAAGGATGGAAATTGAAGCGTACTTGTGCTCAAACACATGAGCCACGTTCGTGCACAGGGCCAGATCAATTTTTGTGTTGGGATCGATCAACGGAATAGGCGTCAGCGGTGACGACCGAACCCGTCGACGACGCACCAACCGAACCCGTACAGCGTCGACTGCGTTCCAGATCGAGGTGAGTGAGCACATCGAGTTCGTGCGAGCTTTGAAGGAGGAGCGACCTCCCTAGAAGACCCGCCCGCAGAGAAAGAGAAGACGGCGTAAGTCAGTGGGGCGAATAGCTCAGGTGCGACGTTTTTACGAGTAATTGGACAGGCAGCGACGTCGTTGCACGTAATAGCTCACATGCGGCATCTATTCGAGCCATAATTGCTCTGCGGCGACATGGCCGTCAAGTCATGTTCCCCACGCTGTAAACCAGGTTTGACCGGTACATGGAGTAGTTTTTCTCGAGTGGGACCCATGCGTCAGCGAAACCGGCCTCTGTTCGTGGGGGAACCCTCTCTGCCACGCGCCGGCGTCCCGCGGAGCTCACTCTGTCCCGTCGTCTCGGTTTCTCCAGGCTGGGAAAAAATTTCTTAGCGACGGCGAGTCGACGGCAATGGAGCGGGCGACTCGAGCTGTGGCAAAGAAGCGGGCGATTCGAGCTGCGGGAATGGAGCGGGCGAGTAAAGCTGCGGCGAGGGGGCGGGCGACTAGAGCACTGGCAATGGAGTCGAGCAAGCTGGCGGCGAGTCCTGCGGCGGAGGGAAGAGCGGCCGCGCGAGTCCAGCAGCGGCACCCGGAGTCGAGCAAGCTGGTGGCGACGCAAGGCTTGGGGTGGTGCGTCGAGGGAGCCGCGAGGGAGGATGGAGGATGGGGTGGTGCGGGTACACGGTCGCAGAGGCGACCGGCGGCCCGATTTGTGTCTCGTGCAGCGGCGAGGGGCTCCATCTATCTCGACGGCAAGCGACCCTACCGGATTTCAGTCCAGCAGGTACTGAAGAAGGCGTGGAAGTGTCACGGCTACTACAGCTCCAAGGGTTTTCCGCTCGGCGGTGATTCGCCGCCGATGACGAGGCAGAGGTTTGGCTCGATGCGCAAAATTGCTGCGTTCGACGAGAGCAGCTCGGGCGGTGCTGCGGGCGACGAGAGCAGCTCGGGCGGGAGCTCATCGAGCAGCAGTTCAGCAAGCTCAACCCCGAGCGTGGACTTCGATGCCGCGTTGAGCCTAGAGGCTTTCAGCTTAGTTGCTGGGATGGCGGCGGATAGATTGTTCTGCTCCGATATACTCTGCGAGATGAAATCGAGCTAAAAGATTGTGCTGCAGAGCCATGGCGGAGGGAGATTGTGCTGCAGAGCCATGGCGGAGGGAAGATCGTGCTGCATTCTGTAGATAACTAGTGTAGTGAATTTTGTTAGGTGCCTGAAACCATTTCAGGCAGTGTTTGCCCAGCGCTGGGAGCGTGTGTGGGAGTTCTTTTGTGAAATGGCCGTGCTCTGGACGTGCCCTGGACGTGCTCTGTACGTGTCGTGGCACGTTCCGGTAGGTGAAACCTTGTTTTTGTAGGTGAAACCTTGTAAACAAAATGTAAATTATTGTGTTCCTTGTTTTTGTGTTCCTTGTGGCATTCGCACGCCGTCAGATTGTGGCATGCACACTGTCGAACACCTTTGGGAGCGCGCTCTGGACACGCCCGATTGTGGCATTCGCACGCCGTCGGATTGAAAACAAGTTGAAAGAGTTGAAACATTGTCAACTAGGTAGAGGCTTATGTCATCTATAGACAAAATGTTTAATTTTTTATTTAACTTACCAAAATGTAAATATTGCTAGTGTTGCTAGTGTTACCAAAATGTAAACATTTGTAACTATTACCAAAATCGAAATGTACATGTTATTTGTGCTAGGCTTGGATGTTGCAATGATTTCATACTAATTTTTGAATTCAAATTTGAACTACAATTCAAATGTACATGTTATTTGTGCTAGGCTTGGATGTTGCAATGATTTCATACTAATTTTTGAATTCAAATTTGAACTACAATTCAAATGTACATGTTATTTGTGCTAGGCTTGGATGTTGCAATGAGGAGGATTTCATTTGTAAATATTAACCTTCTAATGGTGGTAGATTTGTCGCAAACAGAGGCATAGCCTAGTGGCAAAGGGTTGATGCTCCCTTTGCCCACCTAAGTTCGAGTCCCCTTGCTCGCAATTTAGGTGTTGCACATTATATGTCCTAGTCCAGTAGCTTAGTGGGTCGGGCATCTCACTATTATAGAAAGATTTCTATAATAGTGGGTTGTCCCATCCATTAAAATATTGCACTTGGACAAATTCTTTTGATTCTTTTGTGCTAATTTATGAATATTTGAATTCAACTATGAACCAAAATTGAAATGTACATGTTATTTGTGCTAGACTTGGATGTTGCAATGATTTCGATCTAACTTGGTCATCCCCATTTCTAATCCTGTCATTTTTCTAATCGGTTCTCCAAAATGAGCTACAAAAGAGCCCCAAAGGTAGCCCAAACAGCCCATTTCTAATCCTGTCATTTTTTCGACATTCTCCAAATGATCTCAAACTCTAGGGTTAACATCTATTGCACTAATATAGTGTCCTAGACCAATTTTTAACTCAAAACTTGTTTAAAAGTTGGTTTGATAAACTTGTTTAAAATATTCAAAAAACATCAAAAAAATGCAAATCCAGTGCACATGGTCTTATTTTGTCATGTACTAACAGCTCCAACTGATAAACAAGGTCTACATACATATTAAACAAGAAATGCTTCAATATGGTGTGAAATCTCACATCTCAAACTATAGTCCTAGTTTGAGATGTGAGATTTCATACCATATTGAAGCATTTCTTGTTTAATTATATCTAGACCTTGTCTATCAGTTGGAGTTGTTAGTACATGACAAACTAAGAATATGTGCACTGGATTTTCATTTTTTTGATGTTTTTTGAATATTTTGTGATTATTTCAAATTCGGTCAAACCTAAGTTTGACCAACATTTGAACAAGTTTTAAACATGAAAATGAAAAACCAAGCTTGGATCCTTCTTAGTCAATCCAAAATGAAGCTTTGGTGAGTTTTTTGTAAATTTCATGTTGCAAATCCCAAACCACCTCTCTTCGCACATGAGAGTTCATTGTTTGAAATGTGAGATTTCACACCATATTGAAGCATTTCTTGTTTAATTATGTCTAGACCTTGTTTATCAGTTGGAGATGTTAGTACATGACAAAATAAGACCATGTGCACTGGATTTGCATTTTTTTGATGTTTTTTGAATATTTTTGAATATTTCAAATTCGGCCAAACTCAAGCCAACATTTAAACAAGTTTTAAACATGAAAATGAAAAACCAAGCTTGGATCCTTCTTAGTCAATCCAAAATGAAGCTTTGGTGAGTTTTTTGTAAATTTCATGTTGCAAATCCCAAACCACCTCTCTTCGCACATGAGAGTTCAGTTTGAAATGTGAGATTTCACACCATATTGAAGCATTTCTTGTTTAATATGTCTAGACCTTGTTATCAGTTGGAGATGTTAGTACATGACAAAATAAGACCATGTGCACTGGATTTGCATTTTTTTGATGTTTTTTGAATATTTTTGATATTTCAAATTCGGCCAAACTCAAGCCAACATTTAAACAAGTTTTAAACATGAAAATGAAAAACCAAGCTTGGATCCTTCTTAGTCAATCCAAAATGAAGCTTTGGTGAGTTTTTTGTAAATTTCATGTTGCAAATCCCAAACCACCTCTCTTCGCACATGAGAGTTCATTGTTTGAAATGTGTGATTTCACACCATATTGAAGCATTTCTTGTTTAATATGTCTAGACCTTGTTTATCAGTTGGAGATGTTAGTACATGACAAAATAAGACCATGTGCACTGGATTTTCATTTTTTTGATGTTTTTTGAATATTTTGTGATATTTCAAATTCGGCCAAACTCAAGCCAACATTTAAACAAGTTTTAAACATGAAAATGAAAAACCAAGCTTGGATCATTCTTAGTCAACCAAAATGAATTTGGTGAGTTTTGGACAATTTCATGTTGCAAATCTCAAACCACCTCTCTTCACACATGAGAGTTCAAATGAGCTCTAAAGGTAGTGTAAACGGCTCCATTTCTAAGCAAGATTTTTTTCCACCTTCTCTAAATCAGCCAAATAACTATCCTACACATCTACTCTATATATAAAACCATGTGCACTGGTTTTTTATTTTTTTGATGTTTTTTAATATTTTATGATTATTTCAAATTCGGCCAAACAAGTCAAACCAACATTTAAACAAGTTTTAAACATAAAATGAAAAAATAAGCCTGGATCATTCTAAGTCCACCAAAATGAAGGTTCTGTGATTATTTTAATTTTTTCTGAATTAGTTGGTCAACCCACACAAAATCCTACGAAGCTTCTGTGATTTAACCCTGGCCGTCCGATCATGCCTTCTAGAAGGAAACCCCCGATCCGCGCCAGTCCCAGTTCTGCGCTCTGATTGGCTGTTGATTTTTTTTTTTGAGAGGAGGCTGTTGAATTTTTTTAGCTGCAGTGTTTCGAACGCGCATAGGCCACGGCCCAACAAACTCCACGGCCCAACAATTTTTTTTAGCTGCAGTGTTTTATTAATTTCAAACGCGCATAGGCTACGGCCCAGAAAACTCGACGGCCCACGGCCCAAATCCTGTCGTGCCCTAGCTATTGCTCTTCTTATCCACTAACCCTGTCGTGCCCTAGCTATTTCCCCACCCTGTCGTGCCCGAGCTATTTCCCCACCTCGCCGCCGCTCGCATTAGCTCGCCGCCGGTGATCAAATCGAGCTACGCCAGTAGATCCAGCCCCGCCGCCCGCCGATGTTTAGGAGGGGAGGTCGAATCGCCGGCCGCGGTGGCCATTCCGGCGGTGGCAACGGCGACGAGGAGCGGAAGGGGAAGAGGCGGGTTCCGGCTGACCCCGCTAGGAAGGCCGTGGCCGCTTCCGACGGCGCTCGTAAGCGAGGCGCGCGTGCGTGGACGAACCGCGGAATGCGGCCTCCGCCTGCGTACGAGCGCCGCGAGCTGCCTGCGTATGATCGCCGCATGGCGATGGCTGGAAGCTCCTCCATTGCTCGGGCACCGCTGCCGCCGCCGAAGAGGGAGGAGGAGGAGGAGCAGGAGCGCCCACCGCGCAGCGGCCGCCCCCTCCTGCCCGGGGACTTCGTCTCCGACGAGGACCTGCCCTGGGTCACCTTGGAGGTGTTCCAGCGCAGCACAGAGGAGGAGAAGCGCCGTCAGATGGAGATTGAGCTCGACCAACGCCGCCTCGAGGTCGGGATTTACAGTTCCCTCCACGACGTCATCGACATCAGCTCGGACTCCGACGGGGCCGGGCTATTCGACTCCGACGAGGACTAGGACTGAGCGGCGCCGCCGCCTCGTTGCCGCTGCCGCACCCCCGGGGCTCCGGTGTGAGCCCAATTTTGGGTCGTAGCTAGGGGTAGGAGCAGCAGCGAACGTCCCCGCCTGTTTATTTTCAGTTCATCTCCGTGTGGCTTTTGAATCTATGAGCCACGAGCTTCTGTAATGTTAATGTAATGTACTGCAGTTTATCTACTATATGCGCCCCGCGGGTTTATTTTATCTTCATTTATTTATGTTTTGCCTCGCCGGCGTTGCCGCGCTGCGTCGATGTCGTCGGAGAAGAAGAAGAAGAAGAAGAAGCAGAGAAAGCGCACGCAGGGGAAGAGATTAAACGGTCGTCGTTGCTGACGTGGGTAATTGTGGGTCCCACCCGCCTCCCTTTAATCCTAACTGACTGCGATTAAGAGCAATGAGTTAGGGAAGATATTTGAGCTCAATGAGACGTCGCATGTGAGCTATTACAACCAACGACGTCGTTCTCCAGTTAATAGCATGAAAAGGTGTAGTACCTGGACTATTCGCCCAAATCAGTGAGAGGAGCCGCGACCAGATACATATGTACTGCATGGACGGATGTGTACTACTGTAGCTCGTACCAGCACAAGACGTGCATAGGTACACTTAAATAAAACTGAAAAATGCTAACTGATCCCCCGCATCGAGTAGCTATCGCTCTCTCTTACTTCCTCACCGACCTTGACAGTTGATGAATAGATCGGAAATTTTTATCGAAAAAAAAAGAAGAGGAGTGAACTAGTTGGTGTTTTCCATGCTAACGTCCACAAGATGTCAAGAGGAGGAAAATAGCAACACCTCGACGAAAACTACAAGGAAACGTGAGCTAGTTTTTCTGAAAATTAAGAAAAATTATGACAAGATGTCTTTCTTGGACGGTTGATCGAGCGCATACCTTCATTTATTTGTCAACAAAGTTTTAACGACAGCGGTTCTTAGTCGACACCGAGATCCGTCGAATAGACGGTTAAGATACATGTAATATTCCATAATTTACAAGTACATGAGTACAGACCATCAATTTTTACATAGTCAGTAATTTGAAGATTTGTATGATATTTTTGTAACATCACAGGAAATAATATTCGCCTTTTCAGTCGATTAAGACAAAAGCTTTTTTTTAATTGTTGCAGTGAAAAAGTGTTATTCGAGCACAGTGGTCATTTCGATCTGATCGAGATAGACATACAACTATAAGTACGTAGTCGTGAAAAGTAACGCTTCCAATTACTACGTGACAAAGACCGCATGTCCAAATCAACAATCAACTACTCCACTACGTTAAACATAGAGGATATGCCATCTCGATCTACGGCATAAACCCTAATTACTATAATTAGCACTTGTTTATCAGAGGACCAGGCGCCTAAGTACTGCCGATCTTTCCTTCAGGTCAACCATAAACTAGTGGCAAGTAGTGTAGCGGTGCAGTGTATCAGGCCCAACGCTGGGTAAGCTGGAGTCGTCTTGTCTGTTCTGACACATCTTCTTGGACGGATTAGTTTAAGGTAATAATACATGAGTAGTGGACCGGTCCGGGAAAGCATATCCCATCCATCCATTCCAGGTGTATATGTGACGCGGCGGATCGACAGCGACTACCGAGTCACGCATGCGCGTCGCCACGTCTCCACAACCACAAAAGTCAAACTCTACTAGCTGTACCTAAAAAATGGCAAGTACTCCATACTCCATACCATGGGAGGATGCTAAAACGGCAACCGAAGGGAGCTCTTGTTTTTTTAGTAGGGGGATTAATTAGTTGCTTCCTTCGATTGTTTAGGATATCCCATTGGCCCATATCTCATTGGCTCATACTGGATTAGTTTAGCTTATCATGCTATGGACGGCATCTGTGTTCAAAATGTTGTTGTCAGCGTGGAGCATCACTAACTATATGAAAGCTGAGCGATTTAGCGAGCTCTCAGCGCTCGGGGTACTGTTCATCACTGTTCCTAGGAACAGTGTTGAACAGTACTTCGATCCACACCGTCAAATCTCGATCCAATGGCTTGCACAACATCTCCGTGACGTTTTTCTAAAAAAAAACCCTCACAAATCCAGCGCTTGCTCCGCAGTCCACAGTTCCACGAGGAGAAGGACCTACATGAAATTACAACAAACCCAAAGGTCTCTTCTGCAAAAACGCCCAGAGCGCCCCCCTCCCTCTCTCTTCTCCGCGCGCCGCCGACACCCCGCGCCGCCGTTCTGCTCCGTTCCCGGTGATTTCGACAACACCACGACCTTCGCCTCACTCTCCTCTACCTCCCCGTCGAACTGCGCTTGCTGGGGTGGTCACAGTCGCCCGGAATCGAGTTGCTCTTCCCCGCTTCCGGCCGCCGGCTGCCGCGCGCGATGCCGCCGTCTCCGGCCTCCCCGTGAGAAATTGAAGACGTCAGCAGCTCCGCCCAGCTTCCCTCTTCCTCTCCGTCCACTATCGCTTGCTGGAACAGCAGGAATCGCCGGAATCGAATGCCTCTTTTCCAACTCCGGCCGCGGCGCTCCGCCGTGCTCGAGCCACTGTTCCGGCAACCATTTGCTCGCGGCGCCGCTGCCTTTCGGTATCCCACGCCCGTGCGCGTGCAACGCACACACCCGCAGCAGCCCATTCAGCCTCCTCCGGCGAGCCTCGCCGTGGCCGCGCCGCCGACCCTCTCCATGTCACTGACATGAGGGGCCCACTGTCAGAAGTTTAATCTTTCTGAGAACAACAGAAATTGCCAAATTCTGACAGGTGGGCCCACTGTATTTCACAAAATTCCAAAAAATGATTAAAACTATTAAATCAACAACTATTGAACATTTCGACTTCCTAGATATTTGGAAATAAGCAAAATGCATCTTCTCTAGCTACGAAATAAAAAAAATTCACCTTTTTGTTTTGTTTTTCTATTTTCCAAAACTTTTGTAATTTTCCAAATACAACTCCAAATCAATTCGAACCAATTTCAAAAAAAAAGTGAAAATGAAAAAAGCCATTTCAAATACTTTGTGAACTTTTCTAAATTATTTCAATTCCGGAAAAAAATGAAACAGCTATTTCAAATATTTCAAATACTTTGTGACCTTTTCCCAAATTATTACACACTTTAAAATTTCCATAAAATATGGATTCCATTACTTTCTTTCGAAGTCAGATAAAATTCATAAAAAAAAACAGCAATGTCATTCAATGTGATGAACCCAATAAAACAATTTGGCACAAAACATCTTATTCAAAAAGAGGTTGGTAAACTATTTAAATACAATGACCCATTTAAATCATGGGCTTTCAAATATCAAAATAATAGTACCACAAATGTAAATACTGCGAAACACCTGTCGTGTTGAATTAATTTTGAAGTGAATTAAATAAATGCTCATAAAATATATTCCCTCCGATTATACAGTCAAATTAAGTATTTAAGTCAAAATACAAATGTATTATCGAATCCAAATAGGTTACCATTTATATATAATATAACTGAACTCTCACCACGACAGGTGGGCTCAGTTCGTCTTAAAAATTCCCACAAAATGATTACTACTGCAAAATCAACACCTTGAAATCTACCCATCAGCAAAATATGAAAGAAATATCGAAATGACCGCAAAAATAAATGCAGCCTATTTACGACATAATGCAAACATATTTATATTTCAATTCCGTGAATATTTGTAGGCAATACGAATTCATTTTCCCCTTATTATAGAATAAACTTAAAAAATGCTCACAATAATATATTCCCTTCGATTATGCTGCAAATAAAAAAATTATAACAACATGGAACCATATTTCATCACCTCAAACTATTTAACATATTTTAAATATAACAAAACTTAACTTTCTCTAACTATATAGCTAAATTTTAAAAATACTTTACTACATGACTATTCGGAAAAAAACAAAATAATTTCCTCTAATTATGAATTGAACTTAAATTGAATTTAATAAATGCTCATAAAATGTATTTCCTCCAATTATAGAGTCAAATTAACTCCAAGGAATTTCAGTAAATTCCAACGGATTTCATCATTACACAAACTTCTTTCAAATCACCACTTCTCAAACCTACACGAATTTTAAATATGCACGTTACCAAATTTAAATTTCATTGTAGGTGCATTGCCTAATATTTGTATACATTGTAGGTGCACTTCATCTAATTATGGATTAAAATTTAATAAATGCTCACAAAATAAAATTCCTTTGATTATACTACGCAATCGACAAAAACAAAAAGTACCAACCATTACTTGCACTACTTATGGCATAATGAAAACATATTTCAAGATTTCAATTCGCCGAATAATTGGAGAAAATCCAACTTAATTCCCTCAAATTATGAATTCAATTTAATAAATGTCCACATAATGTATTCCATTTGAATATGGAGTTCACCCAAATTTTCAAGGCAAAATACGAACTTATTATATCTTCCCAAGTTGTTTAATATTCAGAGATAATTTAGCTAAAATCTCTCTAATTATGCACATAAAATTTAAAAATCTTCATTCACTAAATGTTTGCATAAAATAAAAGTCCATTTCCTCTAATTATGGATTGAATTTAACGAATTCCCTTCATTTTCGCTAAATATTTGGATATTCTCTAAACTATATACACAAATGCTCAGAAAAAATCAATGCTAACTACATATAGCAAAACACAAAACATAATTGCACAATTCAAAATGATCAAAATTTGGATGCAACATAGACGAACTTTCCCCATTTGTTAGCACGAATCCAAAAAATATGCAGTACCACTAACTACATACTTAACTTTAATATTATTTGGGAAAAAGAAGCACATTTCAACATTTCAAAATGCTAAAATATTTGAGGTATCCCAAGATATATCAACATGCTTGGGAAAAAATTGGTACTTACTAATGCCAAAATACAAACAAACTTAAACAATTCAAATTGCCTAATATTTGTATACATTGTAGGTGCACTTCATCTAATTATGGATTAAAATTTAATAAATGCTCACAAAATACATTTCCTCTGATTATACTACGCAGCCGGAAAAAAAATTTACCAACCATTACTTGCACTACTTATGGCATAATGCACATATTTCAAGATTTCAATTCGACGAATATTTGGAGAAAATCCAAATTAATTCCCTCAAATTATGAACTGAATTTAATAATTGTCCAAATAATGTAATCCATTTGATTATGGAGTTCAACTAAATTTAGAAGGCAAAAAACAAACTTATTATATCTTCTCAAGTTGTTTAAAATTCAGAGATAATTTAGCTGGAAAACACTCTAATTATGCACATAAAATTCAAAAATGCTTCATTCACTAAATGCTTGCAAAAAATAAAAATTCATTTCCTCTAATTATGGATTGAATTTAACGAATTCCCTTACAATGCATTTCCTCAGACTATGGAGTTAAATTAAATATTTCGATATTTACGAAAAATTACAAAGATACCTGACCATTTCAATTTATGGAATTAAATTAATTCAACGAATGCTGTTTGTTTACAATAATGCACATTTTAATATGAACATGCAGAGAAAATAATAAGTTTTTTTCCCCATCTAAGTGATTCTGTTACTTAATCTTCTCAATTCTAAACCATTCCTTTAATGCGCTTTGGACATCTGCAATACTTTAATAAAGCATTGTTCGCGACATATTACAACAACATATCGCCAATAAAAATTTAACAAATAACAAAGGCGTGTCGTGACGACGCGCAAAATTCCACTAGTTGTGATCACGTGGAAGCTAATGTAGACATTGCTGAACTAAGTGTCTAGATTGGATGAACTTGGTGTGGTTTAGTATAGGTGTATTTGGGATGAAACTAGATGGATTTGTGGGACGAAGTTGAAATTGCCCACGGGGGTAGCGTCATCTGGGATGAACTAGTTTGATTTCACTCCTGAGAACTGAGCGGAGCCGGAATATAAACATAGGGATAAGGGGGCAGGGTATGACGACATTAAGTCCTTTCATCTGCTTAGGGTGGGGTTGATTTTTCTTTACCTTGCTTTTCGCCAAGAGCATGAATTCCGCGTAGCGCTTACCTAAACCAACCTTGTTTGTGTGGTGTCGTGGGGAGGTGAGATTAGGTCCACCATACTTTCGGGCTGGATATTAAATTGATTAGAAAAGTACTTACACCAATCGATAATTTCATATGTATTTGTAAATATGGATTTTCATGTTGTTTTGAGCGAAGGAGATGAAAGCTATATTTTTCACCCTAGGTGTACAAATCTCTTTTGACCAAATTATACAAGCAAAGAAAGAACTAACAATTTCTTGATTAAGCATTGAAGCAAGTTTGTGATCTTGTTCAACAAATTGTACAACAATTAATGGATTTGACTATCTAAAGCAACGAACTTGAGAAATCGAAACGGTTTATTGCTTCCTTGGATTCTTTAGAATATCTCATTGTCCCATCTATTAGTTTAGCATATCATGCTATGAAGGGTATCTAGATTCAAAATTTTGATGTGTGTGCATGTATATATAGATATGATTGAAATGTATGTCTAGGTTGCATGTACCTAGATTGGCTAACCATGTGGGATGAAACAAGTTGGATTGTTTGGAAGAGAGGCGAAATAGCTCTAGAGTCATCAACTGAGATGAAACTAGCTCAGTTTCTTCGGACAAAAAAATGGCTCTAGGGTATGGGTGAATGCAGTATTCAGGCATAGAGCTAAGGGGAGGTTTGATGAAGGAAGACGTTACTTACTTTCACATGCATACCTTAACTTAACAAAGCCTTTTGTCTCAAACAAGTTGGGATAGGCTAGATACGAAACCCTTTCACGTGGACTTCACAAGAGGTCTGATGGCGTGAATCACACGTTCGTTGGGAGACCCCAAGAGGAAGGTATGATGCAGTTCAGCAGCAAGTTTTCTCTCAGAAAGAAACCAAGGTTATCGAACCAGTAGGAGCAGCAACTCTTCAGAAGGTTGTTGGTGGCTCGCACGGCGCAACACGATCACCAACGTGGAATCTGCACACAACACAATCAAACTATTTTGCCCCAACGAAACAGTGAGGTTGTCAATCTCACCGGTTTGCTGAAAACAAAGGATTAAACGTATGGTGTGGAAAATGAGTATTAAATTGCAGAGAATGAAAAAGGAACAGTTTGCAGTTTGTGGTGGTTTAATCAGTGTAAAAGAATGGACCGGGGTCCACAGTTCACTAGTGGTGTCTCTCCATAAAAGATAACTAACATGCTGGGTGAACAAATTACATCTGGGCAATTGACAAATAGTGAGCGCATGACAATGCATATATATGACATGATGATTACTATGATATTTAATTGGGCATTATGACATAATACATAGACCGTCATCCAACAGCGTCTATGACTAATAATCCACCGCCGGGTTGTCAACCGAGTCCCCCGTTGGTATTAAGTTGCAAGCAACGGATAATTGCATTAAGTAAAGTGTGTAATGTAAACAAATACATATGACCGTGGACATAGCATTGTTAGGTTATCCCTAGTGGCAACAACACATCCGCAACCTTAGAAGTTGTTGTCACTCTCCCAGATTACCGGAGGCATGAACCCACTATCTAGCATAAATACTCTCTCTTGGAGTTACAAGCATCTACTTGGCCAAAGCATCTACGAGTAACGGAAAGCATGCAAGATCTTAAATAACATAGGGCATAGATTGATAATCAACTTGACATAGTATTCAATATTCATCGGATCCCAGCAAACACAACACGTAGCATTACAATAATATGATCTTGATCATGTAGGACAGCTCACAAGATCTAAACATGATGGCACAAATTGGAGAGACAACCATCTAGCTACTGCTATGGACCCGTAGTCCAATGATGAACTTCTCACGCATCACTCCGGAGGCAGGCATGGCGATGTAGAAGCCTCCGGTGACGATTCCCCTCTCCGGCAGGGTGCCGAGAAGAGGTTCTGGACCCTCCCGAGCTAGTGTTGACGGCGGCGACGTCTCTGGAACTTTTCGTGGATATTGGCTCAGGCACTTAGGGTTTTCGCGTCGGGGGGAATAAGTAGGCGAAAGGGCGGCGGCTGACGACCCCCGAGGGGCCCACACCACCCTAGGGCGCGCCAGGGCGGACCCGCGCCCTAGTGGCGTGTGGGGCCCTGGTGGCTCTCCTCTGCTGCTCTTTTGGTCCTTCAGGTGTGTTCTGGTAAAATAGGGATCCCTGTGGAGTTTCGTCCAATTCCGAGAATATTTCCAGACTAGCTTTTCTGGAATACAAAAACAGCAGAAAACAGAAACTGGCACTTCAGCATCTTGTTAATAGGTTAGTCCCAAAAAATGTATAAAAGTGATATAAAGTAGATGCAAAACATATAGCAATTGGTATAAAATAAGCATGGAACATAAAAAATTATAGATACGTTTGAGACATATCAAGGTCACCCATCCTAGTACTATTATCGCCCAAATGAGTTTCATACCCATAGGACTGGCTAGTTTTTACGTTGGCTCGCCAAGCCTATCACAACCCTTAGATATAAAACCTTTCACGAGGACTTCCCAGGAGGTCACGAGATGAGCTCATAACGAACAAACATAATAAAACTTCAAAATGAATAGATATATTTTCAACGGTAAACCTCATGTTCGACGCGAGACGAGCTCATCTTTCACAAAAAATTCCTTCGATGACACAGGCGAAGGTGGGCAAAGGCCCCCCTAATATTTGGGCCCCAAAAGCCCAAGCCCATTAAGCCTATGCATTCTCTATTCTTTATGATCCAATAGGTTTCACACGATTCAAACCTATTGAATCTAGGCGCAATGTAAGTCGGGTTGCATCATAAACCAGCGATCTAGGATGCACGCTAGTAAATTGGAGGTAAAAACTTTTTATATACTAATCTATCTGATGAAATGTAAATTAAATGTATCCTTAAAAACTAGCACTTGTCCGACCGGTGAACCACAGAACCACAATGCCCACTGGTGCGGTGTTTCACTTGCCACACGAGCCATCTTAGGGTTATAGATTTCATTTAGTTACGGGCCCAAAGTTTAGAGGCAGTCTCTGCCGCCACAAAGCCGAAAAAGAACCGAGCCACTACCATAGTCAATGTCGTGTGGGCCCCATCTATCTAAGAATGCCCACATTTATTCTTTTTTTGTTACTAATTACCCGTAAAAGTTGAGGTATCGGCTAGAAGCCCCAAGAGTTGTAATTTTGTGTTACATCCATCTTTAGAGTTGTGTTTTGTGTGAGTAAGCCAATTTAGTTGCACACTGATATTTTGGAATGTCTATGTCTTAGTTGACTGAGATTTTTTTGATCTCAGTCACCCAATAAAAATACTACGAGTAGATACGACTATACGAGTTTCACTTTTCTATGAATTGTGATTATACTTTTTCAGTTGAGTCGTCTAAGATTTAGCAAATTCTTACAATGTAAATTGTTGGCCATGGAATTTTATAGAATTGTCGATCAAGAAACAAGTTGACCGCTGCTACAAGTGTGCACATCCTCCATTCTCTGCATCACATCTGACTTCTGCCCCTCCTTAACTATTTTATCATCATCACCCATCCTCCATACCACCGAATCTGACCCCGTTCATATAAAATCAATAAAAACACACCGCAAATCAGGGGGCACGCAAATCAAATCAAACCCCACTACTTACTTCCTTTCCCTCACGAACACAAATCAAATCTCGCAATCTCTTTCCTTTTCTAAACACAAATCAAATCTCACAATCAATTACAGCCCAATCAGATCCCGAAGACGGGAGGAGCAATCGAAGCATTGCCAATTTGGGACGCCACCATCATCGTCGCCATCGCTTTCCGTTCTTTGTTTTCTGAAATCCGAGTTGGCCGTCCGTCCCGATCGGCGACCGCTATAAAGGTCTCGCCTTTTTCAGTAAGAGCACGGCACAACGGGGTTGTGGCGCAGTTGGCTAGCGCGTAGGTCTCATAGCAGTAAGAGCACGGCTGTCCCGTGTGCGCCGGCTGCCAAAGATTTCTGGTTGGATCGACCGTTGATGGCCGTGGAGGAATCGCCGACGCCGGCAGACGCCGATTCCTCGTCCAACTCCCCGCCGCTGGGGCCGCACCAGCAGCAGCTGCAGCCGGAGGTCGGCGCGGGGGACGGCGGATCGACAAGCAGGGCCGCCGCCTCGAGGTGTACAACGAGGTGCTCGCCCGCCTCCGCGCCGACTCGGCGGAGATCTCGACGGCCTTCCAGGACGCCCTCTGGGCCCACTTCCACCGCCTCCCCGCCCGGTGAGTCCCTCCGCTCTTCCCCCACCGGCCAATCGTCGCTTTGTCGGTTCTTGCACGCTGTACTGCCGCTGGCGCCGCCGCCGCTCATGCCTGTTCGCCGCCTGTGCTCGCAGGTACGCGCTGGACGTGAACGCGGAGAGGGCGGAGGACGTGGTGACGCACCAGCGGCTGCTCGAGGAGGCGCGCGACCCGCAGCGACGGCCCGCCCTCGCGGTGCGCGTCGTTCAGGTAATCACGTCTTCTGAAAGTTGCACTGAATCTGTTTGGGTTTAAACCCATAAGAGATTCTTGTTGGCCAGATATAGTACTATCTCTGCTTGTGATTCTCTTGGTTTCTGAAGCAAGTTGCTGGCTTTGATTCTGATCTTCAGGTGTCTAGAATCCTTGACGGTGACATGGATGATTCTTTTGATTCTGAGAAGGAGATGGCTGCTTCCGACCACTTGGCAAGCCAAATGCGAGTGCAGTCTCTGAATTTGTTTCAGTTACCTCTGCATGTTCTCTTGCTGTGTTTCTCTGTCTTGTATGTATGCTAATTTTGGCGCGGTTGGAAATGTATTCTTCAGGTCCATCCACCCCCTGCCTTTGGTTCCTCCTCCAATCTAGAAGCGCTAGCCCTCGAAGCAAACGAATCTGATGTTTGTAGCACCAATATCAACGATGATAACAGTGTTCATCTTGTTACCAGGTACGTAGTTTCCCTCTCAGTTCGCGCGCGTTCTTGATTTCAGTTTCGGGATTTGAACAATCATATGCAGGTGTAATAATGCTTGTATTCTACAAAGTTTGAATTTTATTTAGAGAATTTTGACTTCAAGTTAATAAGACTAGTTTTCTTGTGGGGTTATAAAACTATTGGGTCATGTCTTTCTTTTGGCTTTCTACTAAAAATCTTAAGATTCTTGAAAATTAAACGAGGTTTCCTTTTTAAGTGGTTGGAATTGATTTTGTGTTATAGGTTAAAATTTGATTACATTGTGCCAGAATTTACTGATCTGGCGAAAGGCTTTACAATATCTTCTGTCATACATAAGTAAAAACACTAGTAGTTAGTTGCAAACCTGCTCCTATCTTTTTTTAAGATATACAACATTTAACTTGTTTAACATATCAGTTCATTGCTTTCTTCTAATGACTTTTCGAATTCGTTATAGGGATGAATGGATGCCTTTATATTTTCTATGAAGTTAATTAGTTCTCTCTATCTTCTGAATCTTTCAGGCCAATGCATGAGATAGCCTTTGCAACAACTGATAAGCCAAAGCTACTTAGTCAGGTAAATGGACTTGTTGAGACAAGCACAAACCCCATCTAAATAGACCTGTGTCGTAGATGCATTGCAATTTCACTTACAGAGACAATCCATGTACAGTTAGCACAGCAAGCTCTTGAGTAAACCCAGAAGGTGGCAAGTAGCCACTAGTAACTAAGAGGCAATCATAAATGAATGGGACAATATTTTTAAGAAATAGAAATAAGAATAAAACTAACAAGATGTATTGAAAATTTGAAATCAAAAATAAACAGTCCGTAATAAAATCGCTTGAACTGTACAGTAAACAACTTTTAGACCAGGACTTCTGCTCGGCGATTACTTACACTGCAATTTATGCATTTACAGCTGACTTGTTTGCTTGGTGAGCTTGGTCTTGACATCCAAGAAGCACACGCATTTTCGACAATCGATGGCTACTCATTGGATGTATTTGTTGTCACTGGTTGGCGTCTTGGGGTATGCAATAGCTATCTGCTTCCAGCACATAAGAGATAGTTTGTCTTTCCTTAATGTTATTGCAATCAATTACTCCCTCCGGTCCGTAAAAACGTTCGGAAGAAAACAGCTTCGACAGCACAAGTTCTACTTATCACGTCCGACCCTTTTTTCGGATCGGAGGAAGTATTAGCTTTCTAATAAATGTTTTGGTTCTAATTTTTCGTATTGATAATCGCTCTTTGTCTGTCATTTCCCAGGGTACTAAGCAACTACAAGAAAAGTTACTTGAGAAATTTCGCAGTATTGAGGTAAAATATTCTCTCTGACCTTGTGAAGTTGGATACTTCCAACTGTGCGAAATACAATCTCGCGTTTCAGAAAAATTGTCAAGTACCCGAAAATTGATATCAATGATTATACAAACTCTTTGTTTTGATTTTCTCAATTAACTTACACGTGTTTGGCCTAAAACTGGGTTGTGTACAGGCACAGGCTTGGCCGGTTTCAAGCTCGTCACCACTATCACTAGAAGGCCTGCAAGTTGGAGAGAATGGGCCATCTACCAGTGTGAAAATACCAACAGATGGAGGTGATGTTTGGGAAATAGACCTGAAGCTGCTCAAGTTTGGAAACAAGGTTGCTTCTGGATCTAACGGCGACCTGTAAGTTCGAGTTTTTCTCGGTACGGTGAAGTGAAAACCATAGAACCTTTCAAATATCTCCGGGTGTCATTTGATGCTTTGCTTTCTCAGGTACGTGGATCATACTGCAGTCAGGATGTAGCCATTAAAGTAGTGAGACCTGAGCGCATCAGCGCGGATATGTACCGAGATTTTGCGCAGGAAGTGTACATTATGAGGTTAGTTAAATTTGAAAGCATCTATATTATGGCATCTCCCATTTGTTGCAACATTCTCCAGTATTTAAGATGTCAAATCCTCACATCACTTATGTGCATATAGGCTTTAATAACTATACACAAGTAGTTTATTGGTTAATCCATGCTTGCAGAAAGGTTCGTCACAAGAATGTTGTGCAGTTTGTCGGCGCATGTACAAGACAGCCCAACTTATACATTATAACAGGTATATTACATTGGGATTGACGTTTATAGTTATCATTATCAGAAGGTAGGCTGCTAATATCATTACTTTTTTTCCATATGTGCACATTTCAGATTTCATGTCAGGAGGCAGTGTATACGATTACCTCCACAAAAAGAATAGTTCATTCAAGCTTGCAGAAATACTCAGAGTGGCAACGGACATCTCTAAAGGAATGAACTACCTGCATCAGAACAACATAATTCACAGAGATCTCAAGACTGCAAATCTTCTCATGGATGAAAACAAGGTTGGTGTTCCTCCAAAATGGTGCTAATCATTTAATCAGAAAGTTTGCATACTGATATTTTATCATATCGTTGAACTCTAAAATTAGATGCCCTTTTCAGGTTGTAAAGGTTGCTGATTTCGGTGTTGCACGTGTGAAAGATCAATCCGGAGTGATGACTGCAGAGACGGGAACTTACCGCTGGATGGCACCTGAGGTTCGTCATCATACTCATTCATATTATAACAAATCGGATTTTTCTTGTGTATTGTAAAATTTGTATTATCGTTATGTCAGGTTATAGAGCACAAACCGTACGATCACAAAGCGGATGTTTTCAGCTTTGGTATTGTTGTATGGGAGCTGCTGACCGGCAAGGTGACTCCAATTATAAATATTTTGCACGAATAGCCTTCTGTCCTGTTCGTTCTTGTTCAAAATAGTACATATTTGTTTGTAGAACTAATTTGATTGCCCCTTTTGATTTCTCCAGATCCCTTATGATTACCTAACTCCACTGCAAGCAGCAATAGGTGTTGGTCAGAAGGTAAGCACACGTTTACATCACTCTTCTTGGATCTGGAGCTACGTAGTTGATAAACTGTAGTGGATAATTGGGTATAATACCTGATGGAACCCTTGTTTTTAATGTCAAATGGAACCCATTATACCTAGTTCCATAATGTTTCGGATTTCGTATGTTCATTTGCTAGAGGTGCTAACCCTTCCCGTGCGCATTTCTTCAGGGAATCAGGCCCACAATTCCAAAAGATACCCACCCAAGCTAGCTGAGCTGCTTCAGAAATGCTGGCATAAAGAATCAGCTGAGAGGCCTGATTTCTCGCAGATACTGGAGATCCTTGAAAGACTCTCCAAAGAGGTCAACCCTTGCATCTCTCGATCTTGCTGGAGATCTATCAAAATTCCGTTTTGCCAAACCCTTTCTAGATCTCTCCAGTTGCAGCACCAAAAGATATTTCCTGCTGAGTTTATTTCGCTGTTATTTCCCTGTTTAGTATTATTACCATGATCTCACTTATAAGTCAAAACAGGTGGGAGCGGATGGCGACGGTCGCCAGAAAACAAAGTCAGGTTTTCTTTCAGCACTGAAGAGAAGCCACTGAAGGGAAGGGGCAGATCACCAAGGAAAGCTTCCTTCTGTGTTGGCGTTCAAGTTAATCATATTCTGCGATTGTTGCAGCATACTACTAGAGGAGATTGCATTGTAGTGTACACTGATAATTTTCTTACGTGATTAGAAGCTGTTTTGGCCCTGTTTGTCTCTTTGTTCATTTTCTCTTGCCTGTTGCTGTTTTTCTTGTTCTACTGTTGTTGAATGTTAAGAACAAAGATAACAGTGGAAAAATAAGTATCTAGTTATAACCTTATGATATCATGGACTGAATTTCATCTTTTTGCGCTGTATTTTCACACCTCCCCAGGATCATATGCTGCTGTTTTTGCACGTCATAAGATTTTCGTCTAGTGAACCATCACTCTTTCATCTTTTTGCGCTGTATTTTCACACCTCCCCAGGATCATGTAGGCACCTCTGTCGCTGGGATGCAGGCCGATGTCCGAAGTCTGTCCGCCTTGTTCCGAATTACTATGTGCAGGCGCACGTACGCGGATGTCCAGCGGACGGTATGCCTCTCACGAAATCGCGGCCCTCGTGTGCGCACCTCGGCTGGCTGTTACACTCCTCCGCTTGCTGGCCGACTACTCTCCAGAACTCCTCTTGCCGGGTGTTGCTGCAGCAATTCCTCCGGTTGCCACTACAACTGCATCTCCTCCATGCTGGTATCGTTGCTAGCCAGGTCTGCCGATGCCTCCTACGCCGCACACACCTGGGTGAAGACCGGTGAGATCGACACCAACGCCATGGAAGCACCTCTGGATTTCCTTGTTGCAAACGTCTACATCGTTTTTTACGTTTTGCTGCAACAAAATGAGGATTTGTGGAATACATTGTTTTCTTGCTACATATGTTTGCTCGAAATTTAGTAACCTTTTCCACAACTTTATCGATGTTCGGAAGAAAAAATGTTGCATGCGATGTTTCACACATATGTAAAGTTTGTTGCACTCGTTTTTTGTTGTGACATTGGATGCTCCAATTTAAATTCGCCATTTAAGTGGATCATAAAACCGGGAGAAGTAGCCACACGCAAAACATACCCAAACAAGATTAGGAGGTTAGTTGGAGAAGTTGGTTTTTAGATGAAAAAATCTATGATGTAAAATCAGATCACAAAATCCAATCTAATGCAATCATAGCACAGTCCACAAAGATATAGTGGGTTCTAGTTGCAAAGCAAAAATTCATAGAACTAGATCTATCCTGAAATATCTACATCAAGTAATCAACACAAAAAACAAAGGATTTGCCCTAACTATTTACCATTTGGGACCGGTTTAATCCAATTTATGTTTACAAAAACCAGCGAACTCCAGATAAGCATCCTCCACATATTGGTTTTGTTTTGCACTACGACACACACTAAACATTTGTTATCGTCTGTCTTGTATATTTGATTGCCGCTAGTTATTTATACTGAATTTTGTTACTTCTTAACAATTATATTATAATTTTTGGCATACATCTTCATGATTGCGGTTTATTGTTAGAATTAGAAAGATTAACCATGTAATAAGACAAAAATATATATTAATATAACATATTTTTAGTACTTAGTTTAACATTGACCATGGAAGATGCATTTAGTCTTGATCGTACATTTCGAGTACGTGACCTTAGTTGTTTCATTTTTTAGACATCGCTCCTCTTAATCTTTGGTTAAACCAAAATTTATATATCATTGATTCTTTAAAATCACATATCTTCACAACAGAATTTGAGCTACTTAAAAGAATTGCAAATAAATGTATGTGCTCGTACCTATTTTCGTTTATTTGCACTATTTGTAAAAAAAAACTCTAATGCTGATAGAGGTTTCTAGAGTGCCTGGTCGTCTATTTTAAATGAAAATAGAAGAGTTAATAAAAAATAAATTGTAGAATGCACAAAATATCAACGAGATATTTTCCCTCAAATACATGGATTGCTGTTTTTTTTTGGTTAAATAAGAATTTCATGTTGGTTGGTTCAAAGGCATGCATGGACACTTTTAACTTTGACCTTAAAATAGGGACATTTGGCTCAGATTACAGCAACTGCACAAGTTGTACCACATAACCTTTTCAAAAAGTAAAAAAAGAACTTTAAAATGAATTAAGTCTAAATTAGAAAAAAACTAGAAGAACCGATAAATTGGTGGGACAAAAAGAATAGAGGGTTATATAAACTAATAAAACAACAAAAAAAGTGCCTGTGTATACAACCCACTTAGGGAAGGTACAATGCTTTGATAGGACAATTTTATCATAAACCTGCTACGTAATTTAGATATGGCAATAAATACATGATTTACAATGAGTTATTTCGTAGTCTTATATATAGTACCACATATTTCTAGATATGCGGTGAGATGTATTGTTGCTAAGAAAGGCAAAACTCTTTTTAAATTTGTTTAACTTATTTTAAACTTAATAATTATCCTACATGGTATTGTTAAGATAAAACTATTGTACATGCCCCTCCCGCCTTTCTTGCTCCATCGTCCACGTGGCTCATGACTCGGATCCCCAATTTTCTTCGTTCTCGTGCTTCTCCTCACGTATGGTGGCAAGTGGCAATGTATCGACAACGACAAGACTAGTTGTGCCTGCCATCATCGCCTCGTATAAAACATAAGCGCCTAGTGTCTCATTTTTTGGTCGCTCCACTGCACTCCTATGAAACTGCCAGATGCTAACTCTCTCGCTTATCAGAACAATAGAAATGCTTGATACAATTTCCAGAGGGTCACGTTGTGAGGAAGAATTCGATGAACGAGTTCGCGTGAAGGAGGAGAGAGAGAGTTCCTTTCAGGAAATAGTTTATTCAGATCATATATGATGCCCTCGACATACACGGCAGGGGTTTGTATGCCTAGCGTCGTCTCACAAGGCTGGCAATCGGGTCAGGTTTAGTCGGGTCGACCTTTACCTCGAACCCTATCTGGTCGAACACAAACCCACGACCCGACTAATGACCTTTACCAGAGCCATAATGTTTATCTTTTCTTGTCATCAGATAATTATGTGTATGCTCTGCGCAGTGCAAACAAACGATTAACGGACGAAGCATCTCTGTCTTGCTTATATGCAGAGCTCAACCCCGCTGCGCCTTAGAGCATCTCCAAGAGCTTACCTAAAATATGGGTAGGCAAAATTGTTTTAGGTAGAGGAGAGAGAAGGTTTAGGTAAGGCAAAAAAATTCTGTTTTTCTAGCTTACGTAAAACTGGATACCCATATTGGCATCCTACACGTGGGACCCACACGTCAGTGGGATAAGCTTTTTTCCTTTTTTTTCTTTTTTTCCCTCTCTCCCTTCTTCTTCCTCCTCCCAACGCCTCCATGGCAGCCCCGACCTCGCCCTGCCAAACCTCGCCCCGGCCGCCCGCGCCCCGACCTCGATCTTGCCCCGCTGCCCTCGCAGTCGCTTCTCCTCGCGCCGCGCCGGCTGCTCACTGTCTCCGCTGCCGTCCAAGGCGGGGCAGAGGTCGGAAGGGCTAGGCGGAGGTGGGGCGGAGGTCGTGGAGGCGGGATGAAGGTCGGGGAGCGGCGCGGAGGTCGAAGAGGGTGGGGCGGAGTCGCCGGCGGCTTGAATCGGCCGACCCGCGCCGTCTCGTGCGAGCTTGATGCGGCGGACGGGAAGGCTCGATGCGGTGGCGCTGGGAGCGATTCCGGCGAGCAAAAGGGCGGCGAGGGGTGGAGGAGGGGTCGGGGCGAGCGGCGCTCCGGCGACCAGCGGCGGCGAGGACAGGGCGGCGCGACCGGAGGGTGGCCGGCTGAAATTTCCTCATGGGTGGTTGGCCCTTGCCGCCACGGTAGGGGACCATTTTTAGGTAGGATGGGTATTTGGCTTTGGATTGGCAAATTTACCAATTCTGAGCTAGATTTTAGGTAGTGACCTAAATTTTTTGGGTAGGGGACCACTTTTAGGTAAGCTCTTGGAGCTGTGTTTTTGCACCCAATACCTAAAAAAGCAGTTTTTGGGTAATATAGGTAAGCTCTTGGAGATGCTCTTACTAGCTAACGTGGTACCGTAGAGATGCCGCAGATGTTCGTTCTCTTTCTATGTCATTTTTAAACATTTATCTCATTTTTATTTTGTGTTCATATGTTTCTTTGTTGTCTTATATTTATTTATTCGTTTTTATTATAAATTATAAGATTTTTTCTGTAATGTAAAAAATTCCTATTTATTTTTTCGTTATTTTTATATTTAAATATTATGTTTATGTTATTTATTTTTATTGTGTTGTTTATTTTTTCTATAAAAAAGAATTTCATTATTCAGAGAATAGGATTTTTTGAACCCCGTGAAAATATATTTTGAAGTGTTGAAACAAATATTCTCGTGTATGAACATTTTTTCTAACCTATGGGATAATTATTTTTGAATACGTAAATATTTGTTACAAATGTGTAACCATTTACTCTAAAAGACATGGATATGTAGGCATTATCATTTTTGTAGGCACTAATAATAGTGTGACGGTATGAGATTGACCTATCTCATTAACATGTTCAAGAATTGTTCGCAAAGTTGAAAAAATCAAAATAATTGTAAATGAGTAGAAAAATGTTCATAAAAGAGAAAATATTCATGTAGTACAAAATAATTGTTCGCGATTTTGAAAAGAATCATATTGTTTGTGAGGTTAAAATACTTCATACGAGACAAAAATGTTGTATAAATAATGGTTCACGAGGTTGAAAACATTTTTTCTTCAAATAAATCATCGCAAGCTTTTAAAAAAAACTCACGTGAGAGAAATAATGTTCATGTAGCACAAAAGATTGTTGACATGGTTCCAAAAACATTCAACTGCCATGTTGTTCTTAAACCGTCCTCTATGTAGCCACATTCATTTTGTATTGTTAAACTTTTTTACAAAGAGAATAGTATATATAAATTGTGAAACTTATAAAGATATCCATTTCATAATACAAGTGTCTATTCTGTAATTTCGGGTTTTATTCTAGAAACAATTCGGAAATTAGCCGTTCGGAAGAAGGTAATGCTCAAATCATATTTTCATTAAATTAGCCGTTACACTTGATGCAATTTTCAATTGTTTTGTCAATTGTCATATCCAGCAAGCAGACATATTGATGATGTGTCTCAGTCTGTTTGGCCAATTCTCAGTTTTCAGGGTTTTACCTCGCTGCTAAACGAACCAAAAAAACACTAATGCGTCCAAGAACGCTCGGAAAACAGCCTGAAACAGTCAAAAACATAATACATGATCCTGGCCGACAACGGCCAGGCCCTGAAATAAGGGGTACGCGAGCTGTTCGTATTTGACGCTGAAATCGTTACGGTTTTGGTAATTCTCAATCGAATGAGAATTAGGTTAGTTCTCATTTGCATGACATCATCAGTTGCAAGTGGATTTGCAACTGCTTCGGACCATTTAATTTGCTTCGTGATTTGTGCATCAGTTGCAAGTTAACTTGCAACTGGGATTTGATGACGTCATGCGAATTGTACAACCATCTCCTCCCGCATCCAGTCTCCCTCTGAGCTCTTCCTCCAGTGCCTCCTCACACCGGCCCCCAGATCCGGCCGTTACGTCCTCCACGGTTGCGGGCCCAGCTCAATTCAAGGGTATTCAGATGCATACCCAACTTTTTTTTACCAGAAACTACATATATACAGTGTATAATCGGTAGATACTATGAGAAAAATAGAAAATAGGAAGGGGACTACGTATTCAACCCATAGTCCCACACTTCCCTCGTCCCATCGTGGCCCAACTAGCTAGCAGGCCCAAAGAATTGAATCAGACTAGGAGCCCTAGATCGGCTGCTCAGAATTGAATCAACCCGTAGTCCTCGATCGCTCCCTACGTGATACAAAACTGTATTTTCGAAAACGGGGCGCGCTAGGTCCCCTCGACCGCCGTTCGTTCCGCGCATCGGATGCACGGGAAATCACCCCGACTACCGGCGAACGTGTCAGATGGCTTTTCAGACTACCGGCGGGTCGCATAGTGTTGGGTCATGTGAATGGAGCCCGCCCTGTGTTGCCGCTGCTGCTACTTTTTCTCCTACTTCTGCCTTGCTTGCATGCAGGGGCGTGAAGGCTAGCTAGGCGATTTTTGGACGCCGCCGCCGACCCACCGCGTGCTCGCCGCCGCGCCGTGGGATTCCCCTCCTCCGCCGGCCGCTTCGGCGGCGGGAGGGTGGGGATCCCCGGTGCGGGCTTGTACAAATGGTAGGGTAGGGCGGTGTGCTTGCCGGCGGCGCCCAGGAGGAGGTGGTGCTGGTGGTGGGCTTTTTGGTGCTGGCGGGTTCTTCTCCGGCGACGGCGCTCCGTGGGGCACGGCGTCGACCCGCGCGGCTGGCTGGAGCTCGAGGCCCGGCGCGGTGCTCGAGATCCATCGTTTCCCGCCAGATCTGCAGTGGCGGCGGATCGGGCGGCTGGATCCCGGAGGTGCTCGAGTTCTTCAGCCTCTTCTGCGACGGATCCGAAGGCGGCTAGGGTTTGGCGGTGCTGTGGAGCCAGGGGGGCGTCCGCCACGGCCGTTCATCGACAAGAGCCCCGCCGCGGAGCGGCGGGCAGTCCAGGCGACGTCTTTCAAGGGACAAAAGTTTCCCAGGCAGTGGAAGATCGGCGGATGCTGCTCTTCGTCTCCGTCGCCGGTGAAGCTGGTGATCCTCGAGCTTGTTCCGGCTCCTCTCCCTCGTGTTTGCTCTTTCTTTGCTTGTTTCTATGTACTTTGTATGTGGAATCCTGGTGAATATACGTGGTGATGTTGGAGGTGTTCAAAAAAAAAAAAGGCTAGCTAGGCTTGCTGCCTTCCTTTGCATGCACACATCAGTGCTAGCTGCTGCTAGGCTAAAGCTTCTATTGCTATTGTTCCACCACAAACTACACAGATAAATCATGGGAACATGCACTTAAAAATAAATAAATAAATTGATAGAAAATCACGAATGGATTTGAACTCACATTTTTTTTTTTGTAAAATTGAACCTTGCACCGTTGCAAAGTTATATCATTGAAGCAAAAAAGCTCACAACAAAAAAAATTATATATTTTCACATTTCTTTTTGTACTTTTACAACAAATAAATTATAGCGTCGCAAGAAAAGAAACGAAACAAATTTTGTTTTAAACGAAATTGTAGTATATTTGTAACATCTTTTTTGTACCTTTACAACAAAATAAAAATTAAACATATGTAGCATCACAACAAATAAAATATCCGAAAACAATAGAAGCAAAATCGATATATGTTGGTAACATATTGTTTGTACTTTTACAACAAATAGAAAAGCACATATGTAGCATTACGGTAAGAAAAAAACTCACAACAAAAATAAAAAATGATCAAAACAAAAAAAAATGATGTTACAAAATAAAAAATGATCGAAACAAAAATAGTTGATTGTTCGTAGCGTAATTTATGTACATTTATAGCAACATAAAAACATGTGTCATGGCGGTATCTGAAACCTTGAAGCACCGGTGCTAAAAATTAATGCCTTGTCAATGCTTGCACAGTGCCCCTATCGACTGCCTCGCATTCTCACAACGTCATGGAGGGCGACACGACGGCCTCACAACGTCACCGCGGAACCTTTGAAGCGTCAGTGGCGGATTGCACCATCCATCCTTCAGTGGCGACGCCAACCTATGGCGAAGAGGCACACCAGCTTGCAGCAAAAACGGCGACCAAAGAATAGAAGGACAACATAAACGTACTCAAGTGTGGACATAGCAAAATTCAACCATGTCCATGCATGCATAGAATTACATTGGTCCTGCTCTACTGTTGCATGCATATGAGCAGCGTACCGTGCTGAATAGAAAAATGCTAGCTATGCTAGCTGGTACTAGTAGTATGCATGCGGAGTCGATGTGCTAGCCACTGCTAGGTCCCGAAAGAAAAAAAAGTTGACGCGACAGTGTAAGGATATATAAGTTGGCGCCGTATAATACGAGCGTGCGGGACGGAAGGGATCTACGCGCGCGCGCGATAGGTCCCCCTATAACAAGCGTTTTCCATTTTCGAACTCCCGATCGGCTGCTCAGAATTGAATCAGACTAGGAGCCCTAGACCAGCGACGCGCGATGGCAGAATCCCCGTGCTAGTTTTCCCTCTTGCAACAGCTGTTGTTGGGGGAGTTTTTTCTTCAATTAACCATATCGAAAACAAGATAAGAAGAAGGTTAAAACAAACACGCTAAGAAGCAAGATGGGCCAAGATTATTTGAATGGTTGCTTGGTTGCATTCATTGAAAGGTGAGGACGTATCACTAGTTTTCAATCCTTCTATCAGCAGAAAGTTATCCTCTAATTTGTAAGCTCTCCTATTAGTTTACAACTTTTTTATCCTCTTTTATGTTGTCCCTTCGATGCGTTGAACAATTGATACTTATCTATACAAATTATGTTATACCTTCTATATATTATTAATAGTTAGAACTGTATGATGTTCCTATAATCAATTGTGCATGCTCAAAACTAGGCTTCCAATTTTTTTTTCACCTTTTAAAATTTTGAATACACAGCTTCAAAATCCTGGGCCCGCCACTGTCTCCACCGCACGGATTCGGCCGTCACCGCCTCCCCGTTGACTGGCACAATCCTCCACCACATGTCTCGGGGGCATGGAGAGACCCGGTGCCCTCCCCAGATCGCGAGCAAGAGCAGCAGCACGGATGCGTGGCTCGATGCATGGAGACCCTGGGTCTGGGCATGGAGACATGAATCAGACCGTGCCAACGACGCCTCTCGCTCCCTGTACTCCACATCGGCCTCACCCCTCTCACCACCGTGCCCACCAAATGTCGGATGACCACGGCGCCGGTGAGTTTCTTACTGATTACAAGAAGTGGGAGAGCGCCGTCTGGTTCTTCTCGCCCCCGCCGGCGAGATCCACTACATCGTCAAAGGCAACTGCCCGCTTCGCCCACTCCGCCTCCATTTGATCCCTCTCGTTGCTCGAATACGTGCAGATGTGCACGAGGCCAGTGCCGCGGAGGCGCACCTCGTCTCCCTCAAGCTCCCCGACCGCAGCAGCGATGTGAGTATCTCTCTCTTCCGACTGAGCTACGTTTTTGTTAGACTACACAGACCAATTAGATTGGACACCGAGAACTTGCCTGTGGCAAGATGGTTAGGAGGGTGGTTGTACCCCCAACCCACCAGAGTTCAAACCCCAGGTTTGACATTGGTGTTTCTCATTTAGGCGGAATATTCTTCAGTGGGAGACGACGTTCCCGTCGACAGCGAGGCGCCTGTGGTGACTTCGTCAATCTCAAGACCTGACCGCCGGCTCAGTCTTTCGGAGGTGCTCATAGGGTAGGGTGTGCGTGCGTGCGTTCATAGGGGTGAGTGTGTGTACGTGTATGTGAGCGTCTGCGTTGTACTGTGTTTCGCAATTTTTTTTAGATTGGCCACTGTTTTCTTTGTGTGTCTTTTCGTAGCCATTAAAAAGGAATCATGCTTCGACTGTCCTTATCGTCCGAATGTTGAATTTCTATGGTGTGATATGTGCCTGCAGATAATCATCACAACTTATGGGGACCTTGACAAGAATAACTATCTGGACCCTAGGACTGCCCAAGTTGCTACGGTGGAACATGTTAAGCAGGTAGTGCTGAAGGATGTGCCTGATACTGCTGATGTTTATTTAGCTTTATTATGCCTATTAAAAAATAACACATGAGAATGTACAGTAATTCAGTGGCTACTGAACAAATATTCACTCATCTTAGAGAGAAGTGTATTTAGCAGTTGCATATCTGCAACAAGTATTCCTTGCATCTTGAGCTTGATGGTATTACTATTCTTACACTTCCAGCATTAAAGAACTGCCGAGGACATCTTTAGTTTATCTATCATCACATACTTTATGATGAGCATGTCATATGGACATGATTTAGTTCAGAGCTGAGCTCTGCTTGTAAATGATCGACTCTTTTCTCCGTTGCTGGTTCATATTGTTTACCGAGGAATTAATTGGATAATGATACTGAATAATCATTTGTTTCCAAATGGATTTGAATCGATTTCTTATGATATTATCTTCCGTGAAATTGCTCAAAAACAGATACACGAAAAATGACCAAGTTAAGATTTCGCTTTGGAATAATTATAAGTACAAATTACTAACTCTTGTGTTCTAATTCGTAGATGAACTGGGGTCATTTTGAGTAAGGAGAAGAGTATACATCTAATCATCTGGTCAATGCATAGCTCCCTGTTTACCCTGTTTGATTACTTACCTAATTGGTGAATGCTAACCACAAGGCAGCGCTGAAATAGTGTTTCTATAAAACAAGGACCCAGTAAGTATGCCCATGTTTTGGTTCAGAAAAGTATACTCATGTTTTGAATAGCGAACTTATAACTCTACATATATTAGTTCAGAAAAGTATCACTGTTCATGTTGTTGTGATGTGCAGAAGCACAACGGCGGCAATATCACAAGCACACTAGGTATGCCCCTCATCCGTTTGACCAACTTCTCATGAGTGTCTCCTAAAAATTTCTTACAAAATAAATAGTCGATTATTTGGAAATGCTCAATAATTATGTCATCCAAAAGTTATGCTGCTTCAAGCTTTCAGAATATGGTAAATCTAATATATATGTTCGTGCAGATACAGGCTGAGTGCAGGAATAGTTATTTTTCAGTCAAGCATATATCAAAACTAGAAGGTAAGGGCGCGCTTTGCTGCGCCCGATTTAGCTATTTTTTAATTGGTTTGTTTCTTATTTTTTGCTTTGTTGTTGTGGCATTGAATGAGGCGGTTTAGCTTTTTTTTTTGTGTTCTCCAGCTTGACAGATAGATATAATTGCTCATAAGTCATAGTGCAGAACAATAATTGCTCAAAAATGGTAGTACAATATCGAGAAACTTGTTGGCTGACAGACTACATCTGATAAGCAATTCTAGAAACTCTTGGAGGAAAGTCATGTTCATGGATGGTTTTGCCACTGCGGCATGGAACATTTGGAAGGAAAGAAACAACTATTATTTCATTGCGGTGGCACCGGAGATCAGTTCCTGGAAGGCTAGATCAAAGGGGATTTTTCCCTGTTGGTTCATAGAACCAAAGAGGACAAGCACCATTTTTTTTTGAAAACTCTACTTGATAGCATTTAATTTTCCCTTCTGTTGTTTACACCATGTAAATGTGCAACTATGCCGACCCTTTTATGAGGTATTTTTAATATTAAAGCAGTAGGACCCTTTCCTACTGTTATAAAGCTCAAAAAATATCATTAAATGTTTACAGTTTCATTTGTAATAATTTTTCCAAACCAATTCAATGTACTACAATAAAAAGGATAACAAACTGGGATATATTCTAACATTTGCATCAAACTATGGATTTAAAATGCTAATATTAAGACCAATGTTTTTTATAACAATAAGTGCCTTTTGCATCGTCACCCCCATGAATCACCCATCTTATTCACCTACCTTCCTAATTTGGATGGCGTTGAAGAAGACGACGGTACAGATTATTTGCAACATGAAAAAAATCTAGTACATGTGGATGGATTGGAAACGTAATCAAAAGAATGTAAAGCAGAAATCTAAAATACACGGGACAACAACCAAAGGACAGTCGGTTGATCTTTTTTCATGATAACCCCTGTTATCATTTGAAAGGATCAACTATTAACCTGAGATGTCATGTATTTCCCTGCTATCATCCGAAAGGATTAACTATTCAAGTAAAATGTCATGTATTTCCCTTTGAAATCTAATCCCTCTTATAGAAAGCAATCTCAAAACAGTTGTTATAGTTGTGAGCGGAAATATGCAGTTTTAACATGTTTCATTATAACAAACCTCGCCAATTTATACGTATTGTTTTTTCGAAACTCTATGCATAGGTGTTAGTGAAGTCATCGCCGCAAAGATGATCAACCAAACGCATTCAAGGACGTGTCTGCTAACTCGTACGTATTGGATCTACCGCTCACCAGAGGCTATCTAAGCTGAAACGTGGTCTGGGCCATATTGGATCGACCATTTTCTTGATTGTATTAATTTTGACATGCATCTGTAGAGACGCAAACACGGGCGTTTCATTATCTATTGTGTTTTGTAACTCTCCCCGCTTGGCTAAGTGATGAAGTTATCTTACACCAACACATTTGAACAAATTCTTCTACCTGACAACCACATAAGGAGTGGCGAATGGGATAGTAGCGCTACGCGTCGGCAGTGTAGTGGCTGGAGCTGCACGGGCGCTGGTGAAATTTAAAGAGGTCACCTACAAAATAAAAACCATATGTATATGTCCGCCGAAATGAAAAAGAGTTGTGGTGAACGGCGAGATGTCTTACACCAACACACTGGAACAAATTCTTCTACTTGACAGCCACATGAGGAGTGGCGAATGGGATAATAGCGCGACGCGT
Source organism: Poa pratensis (assembly GCA_947311845.1). Taxonomy (NCBI): domain Eukaryota; kingdom Viridiplantae; phylum Streptophyta; class Magnoliopsida; order Poales; family Poaceae; genus Poa; species Poa pratensis. Next base: position 34,704,730 of record CAMZMU010000095.1, read on the forward strand.
CGGCACTGCAACGGGCGCCGGTGAAGTCTAGAGCGGACACCTACAAAATAAAATCTATATGTATATGTCCGTCGAAATGAAAAAGAGTTGTGGGGAACGGCGAGCTGGATCTACTCATCGAATTTGAAACTGATGAATTTGACAAAATTTGTCTAAAAATGATACAAACTTCAGTTCAAAATTAACAACTTATAATTGACAAAATTTAAAATCTATCACGGGAATGGAATCTACTCATCGACGCACATATTTTTCGTGTACATTTCTGTTCGAATCAAAACACGGTTATACAAATTAGAAAGGATTATTTATTACTTTGAACGCAGTGTGAAAATCAGCCAGCAGCAAAGAAACCAAATACGAGTGAACAACCAATGCCATGCCATATGGGCCCACACAAATGGCCAAACGCACCACAACTCTCTAAATCCAGGGAGCTTAGTTCTTTACTAGAAGGGGATAGCGCGCTTTGCTACGCTCAAAGGTACTATCGCGGTGATCTCGATACATGACATGCTTGTCTGAATAAAATTAGTCGATCATACATACATGATCAGGTACAGATTCATAACCATATAATGCAAAAGTAACAACTTCAAATTTCTTAATCTCCGAACGAGGCGAGCCCTGCGCCTGGTGCATGGAGGCAAAAGAGTCTTAGCAAGACGGGGTTGGTCAAGGTGTGTCGTGGTGGGATCACGGCAGATGCCATAGGTATGGCTAAGATGGGGCCGAATGGTCGTTGGGGGAATCCGGGGAGGGTTTATGCACTCAAGAAGTGCACAAGCAAGAACACGCAAGAAACCGCAAGAACACGAACGAGAAAACAAGAAACCAAGAACACAAAGCACACCACGATGTACCTTGCTTCGGGGCCCTCTTGGGGAGGTAACACCCCTACTGCAGCACTATCCTACTTGGTGTATATCTCTTGGTGACACGTACAAGCTGCTCCTCGAGCTGTATGATGATACAATGGTGAGAACTTGAGGTAGAAGATGAAGCTACGAGGGGGGAAAAAGGAACTCCGAGCTTCCTGTGCTTGACTCCGAGGTGTCTCCGTTGTTCGTCCTTCACGCAGGAGGGTTGCAGCCCACTATATAGGCCAGCCGAGTTACCGTTGTGCCCCTCGCTGAACACTGTAGCCATGCCTCTGCTTTGGTCACCATCGTACCCCTGTCAGGGACAAGACATGGCATGCCCATCCCCTGCTGCACAACGGCAGAGCTAGCCTGTCTCCTCTGACAGAGACAGGACGTAGCCACGCCGTGCTACCTCGTAGCCTTTTCCCCGGATCTCGCGTGGTCAGTGGTCAGAGACGTGCAGCCCCGCCGAACCCGGGGCACGCCTCTGCCAGGCTCCGTGACAGACGCTCCCGTGTCAGGCGGGAAGTGACAGGAGCATTGACTCCTGCCCGACCTACGGCCTCCTGCCTTGGTTAGCTCGGGTCTTGCTCCCGCTCCTTACCTCGGGTCTTGTACTTAAGCTCTGACCAGGTCGGACATTACTTCCTTCAAAATAGCTTCTCCTGCACTCACCATACAAATCATAGCACCGAGGTAGTTAGGTCGGCTGATCATAGCTCGGATTATGAACCTCGCCCATGCCAACGGGATACCTCGGACCCCTCTGGGCCAAGACAGGTCGGCCTTTATATTCTCCAGGTCAAGATGAAGCTCAGACACTCCCAGGCCCAAGCAGGTCGGCCCTTTCCGTACCTCGGCATATCTTTAAACTCATCTTATGCCAAGCCTTGACCCTACCCGGGGGTAGCCCCCCGACATTAGTCCCCGAAGCTGGTGCGGTCCTACGACCTCGGATGGAGGGCCGTAGCAGGTTCAAAAATAAACAAGGCACCACCTCTAAATCCGACCTTATATATAGCTCCGCCGAGGTACTTCCCACAGACCATAATCTAAACCGAGGTTGATATGCAATCTGAACTTTCCGAGCTGCTTGACTCAGCACAATCTTGCCTCAAGTTTTTCCGAGGCACGTGGCGAAGAATCTCTGCCCGGACCTCGAAATCCGGACCTTTGAAAGACAGGTCCTGACCACACGCCGCCTTCGTCAGCCGGACCCACCAAACAGTGCACATGCGCACTCAAGTACTTGACCAACTTGACCGCCCACGACCCCTTGGTTCTCGCGCTGACCAGCACAGAAAATCCGGCGCTGGCGGTTGCCGTCCTGTGGCCCACGATGTGGCCGATCGTGCGGCCACAACTGCCGCAACTGCACGCTCGCCCGCACACGATCCCGCGTTTCCCCGGTAACCGCGCGGTAGTGCGCAGTTACCGCACGCGGTTATAAATAGGGGCCCAGGGGGAGTTTCTTCTTCTTCCCCACTCGCCCGCTGCTCCGTGCCCTCCGCTTCCAGCGCCGCCGTCGAGCTCTCGCTGGTGACGTGCACCGCACCTTGCGCCGCCACACCGCCGTTCTGCAGCAGCGTTCCGCACCGCCGTCGAGCGCCTCGCCGCACCGGAGTACGCGCGCTGCACCTTGCGCCGTCGACTCGCCGCCGATCCTTCGCGTTCTTCACCGGTGAGTTCTTTGTTTCCCTCCATTGCCATGAACGTGTTCATCCTTCGATGAACTCGAGGATCTTGACGAACCCTACGATCTTGATGGACTAGATGATCCCCTCTCGAGCTCTATTAGTACCTTTAAATCTCACCTAGATTCATTTTAGACACATCTACAGCACTGTCCTCCTAGTTTGCCCCTTGACGAACTCGAGTTTATTTTCCTTTTTAGCTCATCGGTAGATCTTTGCTAGTATCTCGTAGTGGTAGAAACATGTTTCCCGCCTAAATCCTTTAGCCCGGCTGTCTCGAATGATCCGAGGTATTTACCCCGGCTATCCTGAACTGTCCGAGGTACTTACCCCGGTTGAACCTCCCTCTTCTGCAGGAAAGCGTCAACATGTCTTCTGCCTCGGATCCCGCCGAGGAAGGAGCACCTGGAGAACGAGGTAGCTGGGAGGGATCTGATGTCACGGAGGTCGACATCAAGTGGCTCCGAGATTCACGGCGGATCCCGGCCAAACTCATCTGCCGGGTTCCGAAGAAAGAAGATATCGAACCCGATGTGGAATCCGGGGAGCGGGTCGTCTTCCTGGATCATTTCGAACGTGGTTTCGGGCTCCCGGCCGGGAAATTCTTCGGGATTTCTTGGACACCTTTGGGCTACAACCACACCACCTGTCCGCCAATGCCATCCTCCAACTTTCGGCCTATGCAACCTTTTCCGAGGGTTACCTCGGATTATGGCCAAGCATCGAGTCCTGGGCCAAGTATTTCCAGCTCAAGAAACAAAGTGTCCCGAACAAGAAGGTCGTGGACAAGGAGATGACCGCTTGCGGGGCGGCCTCGATTTCACCTCGGCGCCTCTCTGAGTTTCCTCGGATTCAGGGCCTAGACTCCTGCCGCAAATGGCAACGCTCCTTCTTCTATGTGAAGAACCCGGGCACCGAAGACCTCATCAACTTGCCGGAGTTCACCATCGGAACCCCCGCTGCCCAACTCAACTGGGATTATGAGCCTGCACCCGACGCTCCCGAGGTTCTACTGATCCACCAAACCATGATGTCCCTCCAGGAGAAAAGCTGGGGGGCAGATGACATCTTGCGCACCATGATCACCCGCCGAGTTAGCCCTTTACAAGCGCGGGCCCATAAGATCTGCCACATGAGTGGCCGCTACGATCCCACTCGGCACAGTACTTTTGAACTCGATGACTCCGAAGTGAAGAGGCGCATCCGGGCCATCGCCAAGACCACCATGCCCGATAAGTGGAAATGGGGTGTCAAGCCCTATGACCGAGATCACCTTCCAGCTCAAGTAAGTGTACCTTACCCGGCGTATAATATTGCTCGGTTTCATTTTCACCCCGACCTTGTATTGATTCTTGTGCTAACTCGGTTTTACCTTGCCACCTCTGCAGAAGTTCACTCGACAGGAAATCGAGGATGGCCCCCTTTCTTCTAAGGAGTGGACTCCCGACCTGCCTATTCCGGCCGCCGCCGAGGCTGAAGATCCGGACAATGAGGATCACCTCCCTATTCCCAAGGCCACCTCGGGTAAGACTCGCGGTTGCCCATCGCACCGCCCACCAGTTCGATCGTCTATCCAGGATTGGCCCGATGATGACGATGACGATTGCCAAATTCTGGAACCTGTCAATGTTATTCCAATTTCGTATGCTCCTCCAACATATAAGAACTTTCATCCAGCGTCTGCAGCTTCCCGAAAGCGCTCAGGACCCGGTACCTCGGATGCCGAGGCTTCCAAGACCTCGGAGACTGCAGCGCCCAAAGCCAAGCGTGCCAAGAAGACCTCGGCGAGGCACAAGAAGCGAGGCCCCGTGGAGGAAGATGCGTAAGTCACCTTGCTCCTTGTTACTTCTCACGCTGTTCCGAGGTTAAGCTTTTTACTCTAACTTAATCTTTTCTTTTTCGTCTAGCCCGGCTCGGCAGATCAAACAGAGCCACAGCTCGATACATTCACCACTGCCTCCAGTGGTTGAATCTCAGACAACCGAGGTCGAGGTTAACCTCGGCAGCCCCGCTAGAGCCTCTCATCCAGAATGATCCGTTGACATCCGTAGCCCGGAGAGGACCATCTCCTCCCCGGTGCGTGTCACCTCCGCCGAACTTCCACCGCCGAGCTCTGACTCCGGCCTGGGACACTCCGCTCCCCGCCGAGATCGGACTCCTCCGCGTCCTCAGAAGGATGCGGAGACAGATCGCGCCAAGACTCCGACTAAGACCGTGCTGGAGCCTCGGCTCTCCCCCAAGTCTCAAGCTGCGCGCAACCAGCAGCAACAGCAGCAGAAGAAGCAACAACAACAACGACTGCAGAAGCAAAAGCTTCAGCAGCAGCAGAAAGACTCAGCTCCAAATGTTGACCCCCCACACAGCCACAGCAAACTCCGATGCCGCCACCGCCACCGGGCCCCAAGGCTGCGAGCACCCAACTGGTGCCGCATGTTCCCGCGCCGAAGTCCACCTTGACCAAGACCGCGCCTTCGAGCTCTCAGGTCGCCACCTCCCGAGCTCTTTTCGCTGCTACCATCCAGCCGAACATCAGCAGCTGGGAGGTCGGGCAACTCCGGACCAAGAGCGGGAACAGCTTAGGCTCGGAGAAGCACTACGACATGGACTGGAACTCGGCTGACACTGCCGAGGTCTCCTCTAATCCGACCTCTGAGCATCCAGCTGGACCTAGCGCCGTGCTCCAGTCCATTTACAACATGCAGACTGCGGTCCTAGATTGCAGCAAGAAGGCCTCGGTAAGTTTCTTTACGCAACTCTCTTTCTTCCTTTGAAACCAAATGACAAACATACACTATTCCCAGTCCCCGAGATTCGGGTTGAGCAATTGACACTCCACCGAGTTAAAATTGCTCAGCTTGAATCTCAACAACTTGTCATTTCTCCCATGCTGTTCAAATCTCTTTCCGCCGAACTGACCTCTCTATTTTTTCAGGAGTGCAACAATGCTCGGACAAAAATCTTCAAGAACCTCCTGCTGGATCACAACACACTGAAGAAGTCTCACCGGACTCTTCTATCCGCAAAGGAGCAGAGCGACAAAGACTATGCCTCCAAGTTGAAGACAGCCGAAGATGAAATAGCTCGGCTGCAACAAGAGCTGAACCGGGCTAATGAAGCCAAAGCTGCTGTGGAGGACGCTATGAAGGTCAAAGACCAGGCCGCCGAACAACAGAAAGAAATTGCCAAGACCCTGGAGAACCGCGACCTCGGCCGAAACCGAACTATCGCTCTCCGGCTATCGAAAAGTTGGTTGTCCGAGCTCACTCGGATTAATCACCAAATGGACAGTAAGTTTCCTTTCTCCTTTTCCTTATTTTCCGCCGACCTACACCCCGTGCCACCGTATGCCTTAATTCAGCGACAGCCTTTTTGTCTTCTTCAGAGATTTTGAGCACTCCAAGGACAAAGCTATCCGCGAAGTTCAAGCAGCTCGGGCAAAGAGGGCTGAGACAGAAACCCTCGGCGAAAGCTGGGATATCCAGGACCACCTTGTTGCCCTTAATGCTCGGATCAGGCCGCTCAGGGCCATTGGAACTAAACTGGTTGATGCTGCCATCGAGGTCCATCGTGCCCTCTGGCCCAAGGTTAAGACTCCCACTTGCATCGACGAGCTCGCCACGAAGCTGAAAGGAGCCGAGGCTAGACTTCGGGAGTGGAGATGCTCATCAGCTCGGGCTGGAGCGGACAAGGCCCTGGTGTTCGTGCTGTCTGGTATGAATCTGTTGAGATCCACACGGTTACCTCCCTGCGCAAGGGCTCTCCTTGGAACACCACTCCTGATGGCATTGAGAAACGCCAAGCAGCAGCCGACCTCTTTGCTAGTTATGCAAACACCCGGACCTTTGATGACGGGCGCCTCTATTCTGAGGATGAAGAGAGCTCGGACGAGGAAGAAGAGTCCGGTGAAGAAGGCTCTGACGGCGAGGAATTGACTTCGACGAGCCTGAGAGCTCCAAGGGCAAGGCCGGCAAAACAACCGAGGTGGCTGAATTCTGATGATGACTTCAACTTCGACGAACCTCCGAACCCCAAGGGCAAGTCCGGCAAAGCCGTAGCCACCGAGGTGATCTCCCCCGACGTGACGGACACCCCGGCATCCACTCCAACAACCGAGGTTGCTTCCGCGACCGAGGTTGTTCCTGCGCCCGAGGTTGTTCCTGCGCCCGAGGCTCCTGCTTCCGAGGTCCCCACTAACAACTTCGGCGACCGAGGTCTCTGGTTCCGAGGCCTGAACTTGTCTCAAGAAAAACATTAAATCCCCGGTATGCCGGGTGCAGATGTAATATACCTTAAGTAGTTTGCCTTGCTACCAGTACTATTATCTTGCTATCCGAACCATGCTTTTCTAAGAATTTATGCCGAACCCTTTTGGAACGAGTCCCCGAGTTCACTTTCGTGTTTACTATACTTGGCATTCTTTGCTCTTGTCTACCATTTTGGCGTTCGACAGTCGAGTCACAAGATTGTTGTTTATAGCATACAGTACTTAGCAAATGTCGAGGTGTGTTTCAAAATCATCCGACATAAAAAAGGTAAAGACAGGGGTTAGTAAACGACACATGCCGAACTATATTTTTGGACCGAGTCCCCGAGTCCATTTTCATGTTTCCCACGTTTTTTCATCTTTGCTCTTGACTACCATTTCGGCGTTCGTCAGTCGAGTCACAAGATTAGTTACACAGCATACATTACTTGAAGTTTGAGACGAGGTTCAAAAAGTTCGGCATATGAACGAAATTGACAAACAGAAATAAAACACAAGCACAAGAGCGAGGCAGTCCCCGAGCTTCAACCTCGGAGTGCCGACATTTCATTAAGGATTAACCGAGGTACATACATTGCGCCCTTCATGAGTAGAAAGGTCGGAGTAGAGCTATATTCCATGGTCGCCTGACCTCTGATCCGGGGTTGTCCAGCCCATCTTTCCTTGGTTCCTGCGCATCTATAAGATAGTACGAATCATTGAGCAGAGCTCGGCTCACAATGAACGGTCCCTCCCATGGAGGTGACAACTTGTGCCGACCTTTCTTGCGCTGCACCAGCCTCAGCACCAAATCTCCCTCGTGAAACACACGAGGGTTGACACTCCGGCTATGATAACGTCGGAGACCTTGTTGGTATATTGCTGACCGAGATGAGGCCAATTCTCTAGCTTCCTCAAGCAGATCTACTGCATCCTCCCGAGCCTCTTTTGCCTCGGCTTCAGTGTACATTGCCACTCTGGGCGCATCATATTCGATGTCAGTGGGTAGCATAGCTTCTGCCCCATAGACCATAAAAAATGGCGTATAGCCAGTTGATCGATTTGGCGTGGTCCTTAGACCCCACAGTACTGCTGGTATCTCATCTATCCAACACCCCGGTTTTCAGCAGTGGTTCAATGAGCCGAGCCTTGATGCCGGCCAACACTAGAGCATTTGATCTTTCCACTTGTCCATTAGACTCCGGATGTGCCACCGAGGCTATGTCCAGCCGGATTCCCTTGTTCATGCAAAACCGAGCAAATTCTCCAACAGCAAAGTTCGTGCCGTTGTCCGAGATAATGCTATGGGGGTACCCATATCGCAGAATGATCTCCTTCAAAAAGTCACTGCTGAATGACCATCCAACTTCCGGATTGGTTTCACCTCGATCCACTTGGTGAACTTGTCCACCATCACCAGTATGTGCGTCATGTTACCTCGGGCTGGTTTGAACTCTCCCACCATATCCAAACACCATACCGCAAACGGCCAAGTGATAGGAATTGTTTTGAGCGCCGAGGCTGGCATATGCGTTTGCTTGGCAAACCTTTGGCATCCTTCACATCTCCGGACTATGTCCTCTGCATCAGCAAGAGCAGTGGGCCAATAGAACCCATGCGAACACCTTGGCCACCAGAGCTCTTGTGCTGCAATGATGACCACACTCTCCTTGGTGGATCTCCAAAAGCATCTCCTTGCCTTCAGCTGGCTCGACACACCGTTGCAACACCTCGGTTACGCTTCTTTTATAGAGCTCCTTGTTGATGATGGTGTACGCCTTGCCCTCCTTTGGATTCTCCTAGCCTCGGTTGTGTCACTTGGCAAGCTTCCCTCTGTTATGAACTTCATGATTTGCTCCGCCCACTCCGGCACTGGGTGCAAAGGAAAAATTTCTCGTCCACCTCCATTGGTTCGGCCACCATAATCTCCTCCATTATTTCCTCCACCATCCTGCGACCAGTCCCCGAGTCTTGACGAGCAGTCCCCGAGCTCTGCCACGCAGTCCCCGGGTCCGACCAAACGCATCCGACGTCTACCTCCATTGGAACAGGTCCGGACTCTTGCTCCGCCGGGATGAAAATAGATTCGGATTCAGGAGAAGGTTTGATTGAAGGAGTTCTCAAGTGATTCAGGGCTACTCCAGGTGGTACTGCCTCTTTAGATGAACCGAGCTTTGACAACACGTCGGCAGCATTATTTTCTGTCCGAGGTATATGCCTGTATTCACACCCTTCAAAGAACCCGGATATCTTTTGCACATGGAACCGATATAACGCCATGTTGGCATCCAGAGCATCCCAAGTTCCAGAAGATTGTTGCACCACCAGGTCGGAATCGCCGAAGCATTCCATACGCCGGATACCGATCTCCTTCGCCACATTGAGTCCATGGATTAAGGCCTCATACTCCGCCACATTGTTTGATGCTGAGAAATGAATCTGCAGCACGTATTTCAGCTGATCTCGCTTCGGCGAGGTGAGGACTATTCCAGCCCCCAGCCCGATCTTTGTCTTGGACCCATCAAAATGCATTTTCCAATAATTATAGTCCGGCCTGGGTGGCTCATACTGCATCTCGGCCCAATCACAAAAGAAGTCCGGCAACGCCTGGGATTTAATTGCATCTCTTCTCTCATAATGTGGTGCATATGGAGACACCTCAATCGCCCATTTGGCAACTCGGCCAGTTGCATCTTTGCACCCGATGATCTCCGAGATTGGAGCTTCGCACACCACCGTCATGGGATGCTCCTGGAAATAATGCTTCAACTTCTTGACCGCCAGGTAGACACCATACGTCATCTTCTGGTAGTGAGGGTAATTCTGCTTCGAGGTAGAGATCACCTCGCTCAAGTAATACACCGGTCTCTGCACCGACCTGCCACCTTCTTCGCGCTCCACCACCACTGCCACACTTACAACTCGGTTTGTGGCCGCAATGTAAAGTAACATCGGCTCATTGTGCAATGGTGACGCCAACACCGGAGCGTGGACAACATCTTTTTAGCTCATTGAACGCCACGTCGGCCTGCGGGGTCCATGTAAACCCGGTACTTTTCTTCATGAGCTGGTACAAAGGTAAGGCTTTTTCTCCCAGCCGACCTACAAATCGGCTCAACGAGGCTAGGCACCCTGTGAATTTCTGCACATCTTTCAAACACTTCGGTAATTCATGTTCTCAATAGCTCGGATCTTGGCCGGGTTAACCTCGATACCTCGGCTAGACACCAGGAATCCAAGCAACTTTCCAGCCGGGACACCAAAGGTGCACTTGTCCGGGTTAAGCTTCAACCGATATTTTCTCAAATTCACAAATGTCTCCTCGAGATCCTCGAGGAGAGTACGTTTCTCCTTAGTTTTGATGACGATATCATCGACATACACTTGCACATTTTTGCCCATTTGAGAGTGCAGGCATTTCTGCATACACCTCTGATAAGTTGCCCCGGCATTCCTCAGACCAAAACACATGACACGATAGCAATACGCCCCATACGGGGTAATAAAAGCAGTCTTTATTTGATCCTTCGGGTTCAGTGGTATCTGGTGAAAACCAGAGTACGCATCGATAAAAGACAACAGTTCACAACCAGCAGTGGAATCATCACTTGATCAATCCGAGGTAATGGAAACGGATCTTTCGGGCACGCCTTGTTGAGGTTAGTGAAGTCAATGCACATGCGCCACACCTTGACCACGGCTGGCTCGTCTTTCTTCTTTTCCACCAAGACCGGATTGGATATCCAGTCCGGATGCAGCACCTCCATAATGAACCCGGCTGCAAGCAACTTAGCCAGCTCGTCCAGCACCACTTGTCTTCGGTCGTCTGAGAGACGACGGGTCGGTTGCCTCACCGGTTTCACCTCCGGCCTGACAAATAAAGAGTGCTCTGCCAACTCCCTCGGAACACCAGGCAGGTCCTTAGCCGACCATGCAAAGATATCCCGATTCTCACGGAGGAAGTGACAGAGCTCGCTTTCCTATTTCTCGCCCAGCCCGGTCCCAATGATGGCCATGCTCTCCGGGTCAATGGGGATCTTCTTGGTCTCCTTGGGCACCTCGAATGCTGCAGTTGAGTCCGGGCTCATCAGTCCGGACATGCCGAGCTGTGTTGACTGCGCCATTGCCACCACTTGATGCAGCTTCTTCTTCTCAGCTGCGATCACCAAAGATCGGCCAGATTAGACCCCGCCGAGGCACACTGAATGGCTCGCTTGTAGTCACCCGAGATGGATATGATCCCATTAGGCCCTGGCATTTTCATCTTCAGGTATGCAACATGGGTGGAAATCATGAACTTGGCCAGAGCCGGCCTTCCAAGCAATGCATGGTATGCACTCTCCAAGTCCACCACCTCGAACTCGATACTCTCAACTCGGCAGTTATCCTTGGTTCCAAATGCTACATCCACCCATATCTTGCCCATGGGTGCACAGGAAACGCCAGGCACAATCCCATGAAAAGTACAACTGCTTGGCATCAACTGATTTGGCGATATGCCCAATTTCACCATTGTGTCTCGGTACATGATGTTGATGGCACTGCCATTGTCCACCAGAACTCGGGTAAACCTCACATTGTTGTAGGCCCACACAACGTCGGATCTACCACCAGGGCATACTTTCCAGGGCTCGGCATGATCCGAGGTGTATCTTTCCTGCTCCAAGTGATCTCCTGCTCAGACCAGTTCATATAGGTCGGCACCACCGGCATTACTGCATTCACCTCCATGGCACGCCTCTGCACGCTCTTCTTGTCAGTTGGCTCGGTCACAAAGACCACATAGCTCGCATGAGCCTCTCTATAGTCATTTCCGGGGTATTCATACTGCTGACTTGGTCCGGCACCATTGTTGTTGTTATTACCTCGGACATTCACAACATTCACGGGCCTTGCTGCTGCAGGCCTCGGAGGAGGTGCAGTGGTTATCGGGGTAACATTTGCTCCGGACAGATTCGGGTGGGACCTCGGCTGAAATCTCTGAGGTGGTCCTCCTCTGTTTCCTCCGGCCTTCGCCCCTTCTTCTCTGATTCTGCGGTTCCAGCTGCACTGCCGGGTTGAATGGTTGGCTGGCTTGCGCGGGTCGGTCGTATGGTAACGCAAGGACCATCTAACATTGATTCATAAGTCAAGGGTGGCTCCGGGTTCGGACTAAATGCCGGACCATTGATTTTCGGCCTCTGGACACCTCCAGCTCCGGGCTGATCCGGGTTCACCGCTGCAACTTGGTTCGAGGTGTATGGGTAGTCCGGCTCCCTCCTCTTTGTCCGAACTCTTGGCGGTCATTACACCTTGGTCCGAGCCGGTTGTTTATTGGCTCCCTCCTTCTGTTACGTGCCACTGCCTCTGCTGCTGGCTGCATCGGATCACCCAGAGCATAAGAATCTGCAATCCGGATTGTCTCTGCTAGGGATTTCGGCATATCTCTTTGGAGCCTCTGCCACAGCATGCTGCCATGTCGACAACCATCTGCAAACCAGGAAATGGCCTGTGCCTCTACAACTCCTTCACAGGAATTCCGAACATTGCTCCACCGAGTTAAGAATTCTCGGTCAGTTTCATGATCATCTTGCTTACATGCTGCCAGGAGCTGAGGTCGGTTTGGCCTCTTGTATGTACTAGCAAAGTTGCTGTTAAACGCCAGCTCCAAGTCTATCCAGGAGTTGATACTATACTCCGGCAAATTATTCAGCCAGATCCGAGCTGGACCTTCCAACATGTGCGGGAGATACCGGACCGCCCATCGGCGATTGCCCCCCGCTATGTGCACCGAGGATACATAATCTGTCAGCCAATCTTGCGGCTTGGTGCTCCCGTTGTATGGCTTGGTGTTCCGACCTAACTGGAACTGAGATACTGGCGGTGGTGGCTCCTTCATGATCCGAGGTCCGAAACACGCCGGACCAGGAGGGCCTTCCTCCTCCAGTTGCTCGGACAAGTAGATTCTATCCAGCTTGTTACGAACATCGCCCGGAGCTAACATCCGAGCTCCTATCCGAGGTCCCAACGCCCCATCCACTCTGTGGTATCCGCTCGCGCCATGGCCGAGTCTCCATCATCGTATCGGTCATCGCCTTGACCGACATTCTGAGGTTGCTGAACATACTCCGGCTCTCGCTGATATTGCCCCTGCGGCCGGGTTGTTGCTGATACCTCGGGGGCGGAGGTGGTTTACCTCGGCCAGCCGACGCTGCTTGCCCGCCATTCTGATTTCCCTGACCGGAGTTACCCTTAGCTCGGCTTGCATTACCTTGGCCGGGGTTTCCCTTAGCTCGGCTAGCATTGCCCTGGCCCACCTTCTGCTTTGCTGCTAACACCGGATCATACATCTGCAGCTGCTTGTTCTGACCCGAGGTGACACTCCGGGCTCGATCGGCTCCTCCGACGAGTGGAGACGAGGCTTGCCCCTTGGACACCTGACTAACTGGCCTAGCTGAATAAACCATCTGTGAATCACCAGCCCCGGCATATGCTCTGCGGAGAGCCTCATTCTGCTGGTTAGCTACATACACTAATTCATTGACTCGCTTCTGCTGCGCACGCCATGCATCTCCAGTCAACCCGGATAGCTCGGCCCTGCCTGCCTCGGCAGCTCTGAGGTTCTTAGCAGGGGAACTATATACCGGCCTTCCAGTCGACACGCGACTCTCACTCCTAGCCGAGGTGGTAGGTCGAGCCTCCCTGTCATCTCATCATTGAGCCCCTTGCCTCTCTGCCGCACCTCGGCTCCCCTATTTGTATCAACTGCTACCGGGGTGAAGCCATTTGCTGCATTGTACTCACGCATATCTCTATTGAACTCATCTCTAGCTGTTATCATTGCTACAGCCTCCTTTTGCAACAGGACACGCTTTGCCTCTAGGTCGGCCACAGTCACTACTACATCCACTCCTGGATTTACTGGGTCTGCCAGTGTCTCCACTATTTCTACTAGGGTCGCACCTCGGCCCTGCACCTCGGGGTGCCAGGCAGCTCTTTCTCTAGCCTGGGCTTTGCAGATCTCACCTTAGCAACCTCGGCCGGCTTGGATTTGCTGGCATCTACTTTGCCAGCGGCATCAACCGGACCGGTCATCATCACCTCCACGCAGCTCTCGGGGCGAGTGATACGCCGACCTAAAGCCGCAAGGAGAGGAGTTTCGTCGTCCACGAGCACCTGCTCCGGGTACTCGCGAACAACCTCGACAGCAACGTAGGTGACGAAGCTGCCAAGCATCATGGTGAAGCCATGCTCGGGGAAGGGCTTGCCGGCGAAACACCCCGCGTTGTCGCTGATGAAGGTGAACTCACCGATCTTGGCGATAAGCCCGGAAAGAACACGCTCGCCTGAGCCCGTCCGGATGTAAACTCCCTCCAACGCCTCAATCTGCCCCACGGTGGGCGCCAACTGTCGTGGTGGGATCACGGCAGATGCCATAGGTATGGCTAAGATGGGGCCGAATGGTCGTTGGGGGAATCCGGGGAGGGTTTATGCACTCAAGAAGTGCACAAGCAAGAACACGCAAGAAACCGCAAGAACACGAACGAGAAAACAAGAAACCAAGAACACAAAGCACACCACGATGTACCCTGCTTCGGGGCCCTCTTGGGGAGGTAACACCCCTACTGCAGCACTATCCTACTTGGTGTATATCTCTTGGTGACAGTACAAGCTGCTCCTCGAGCTGTATGATGATACAATGGTGAGAACTTGAGGTAGAAGATGAAGCTACGAGGGGGAAAAAGGAACTCCGAGCTTCCTGTGCTTGACTCCGAGGTGTCTCCGTTGTTCGTCCCTCACGTAGGAGGGGTTGCAGCCCACTATATAGGCCAGCCGAGTTACCGTTGTGCCCCTCGTTGAACACTGTAGCCATGCCTCTGCTTTGGTCACCATCGTACCCCTGTCAGGGACAAGACATGGCATGCCCATCCCCTGCTGCACAACGGCAGAGCTAGCCTGTCTCCTCTGACAGAGACAGGACGTAGCCACGCCGTGCCCTTTTCCCCGGATCTCGCGTGGTCAGTGGTCAGAGACGTGCAGCCCCGCCGAACCCGGGGCACGCCTCTGCCAGGCTCCGTGACAGACGCTCCCGTGTCAGGCGGGAAGTGACAGGAGCATTGACTCCTGCCCGACCTACGGCCTCCTGCCTTGGTTAGCTCGGGTCTTGCTCCCGCTCCTTACCTCGGGTCTTGTACTTAAGCTCCGACCAGGTCGGACATTACTTCCTTCAAAATAGCTTCTCCTGCACTCACCATACAAATCATAGCACCGAGGTAGTTAGGTCGGCTGATCATAGCTCGGATTATGAACCTCGGCCCATGCCAACGGGATACCTCGGACCCCTCTGGGCCAAGACAGGTCGGCCTTTATATTCTCCAGGTCAAGATGAAGCTCGGACACTCCCAGGCCCAAGCAGGTCGGCCCTTTCCGTACCTCGGCATATCTTTAAACTCATCTTATGCCAAGCCTTGACCCTACCCGGGGGTAGCCCCCCGACAAGGTGCATCCGGAGGCAGAGCTTGCATGCACCGCTCGTGCGCGTGCTTGTAGGGAAGGAGGAGGCACGGTGAGGAGGGGAGGAGAGGAGGGCTGCTCGAGTGGCTCGTCGGCCGAATCTATGGACAACCAAGAAGCGATGGTGGCCGCCGGGGGGGGGGGGGGGAGCAACACAACCCTCAAGCTTGAATACCTAATGTGCCTTCGAGCAAAGGTGGTGAATTCACGGCGTAATCAGTAAGAGTTGTGATGGAGCGGCCAGTTTGAGGCCAAACCGATGGCAGAGGAGGCAGCGCTTTCACTAGAGAAGAGGTGGGAGGGCAACATGAAACTTTCAATTAGCAGTTGGCGTCCCTACGTTGCACTTTTCCATATAGCAGCAGCCCGAGTGTTGTATTTTGCTGCACAAGGTGTTTTCTGTACTGCACTAATTAAATTTGGACAAAATTTATATCAAATACAGCTGTTGGAGTAAGGTTTTTCGTCTCCAATGTCCTAAAAAGTAGTTAAACCCTAAAATATGGAAGCTATTAGAGATGGTTTAAGAGAAGAGTGGTTCGTAGATTCGTCTGCGATAGTTAAAAAATTCATCGCTAAATTTTGTCTAGCTGAACCAGCAAATAGTATTATTCTATAAATTTGGACAAAATTTACATCAATTACAGTTGTTGCAGTAAGGTTTTTTTGGACTCAAATGTCCTAAAAAGTAGTTAAACCCCAAAATATGTAGCTATTAGAGATGGTTTAATAGAAGAGCGGTTCGTAGATTCATCTGTGATGGTCAAAAAATGCATCGCTAAATTTATGTCCAGCTAAACCAACAAATATTATTATTCTAACCTTAATCTAATGTACACCATGTATTTAGCGGGAACCAATAAGAGGCTGCCACGTGGTTTAACCTCCAAGCTCCAATCCTAGGGAGCTTAGATATTGCAGAGATAATTAATATTTATTACTTTGAACGCAGTGTGAAAATCAGCCAGCAGCAAAGAAACCAAATACGAGTGAACAACCAATGCCATGCCATATGGGCCCACACAAATGGCCAAACGCACCACAACTCTCTAAATCCAGGGAGCTTAGTTCTATAAAGGATGTCAGTTCCTCTTTTTACAGTGCACCATTCCGAAGACAAATCGTAAGTTCACAATTGTAGTTTCTTCTTTGGTCGAGGGAATTAAATACGATCAAGAATTAATATATGCCAGTTATGCTGCTAACCTCTCGATATCAGCTGGGCTTCTTTTTGCCGTCCCGAGCGCTGGCTCGATATGGAGAGCGAATACCGAGACTGAATATCTAGCACAACCAAACAGCTTGATTTGGGATATTCGGGCCAGGAACCTCGCGAATATCTAATATGTAGGCTCAATGCAAATATCCAAACGAGGCATAAGGAGCTCCACCTGTACTCGTCGGCGTCGAAGGCTTGAACCGTGAAGCCCGCTCGCATGGAGAGAGAGCCCATGGAGGAACATCTGCCGGGTTACACGCACAAGGTGATCCCGGCCGGCGTAGGCTTGCCAGACGCGACTCTTGGAGTTGGCCTGGCATGGATGTCAGAGCGTTGGCCACAGATATCAGTGTGACGCGGGTCCTGTGGAGTCCGGATTTCCCACATGTAACTAGACTAGTTGAAAGCTCGACAATCATGAACTTGTTGCCATGTTTTCCCAACCTCGGCGTCCATGGTGATGATGTTTTCCACATGAATGCCAGCGTGAGAACTGAGAAGGCCGGACATCCAGACGGCGCAGATGATCTCTGTTGACGTGAGGAATAAGAGTATAAGACGCTGAAAGCGCTAGCAACCTGCAGACCTGTTGAAGCGGGTGATCCGGCATCTACTTACCTTGCGTATTGTCAAATTATCTCAGCAACACTCAGAGTTGGTTGTCTTTCCAGAAACACCAGGTCACTCCGAAGCTATGGCAATTCCCACCCGTCACTCCGGGTTCAATTGCAGCAGCAGCAGCAGAAAGCAAACAAACATAACTGGCCAACATACCCTGCGGCTAACAGAGACCCCTTTGGACGAATGGTGCATCCCCATCTGCTGAATGAATGTCTCCAGTTTCAGCCTCCACCACCATGGGCTCCTGTGCCGCACCGCACTTCAGCGGAATGTTGCCGGCCAGTGCCTCCTGCAACGGCTGTCAACCAGCTCCTGGCAGCCGGTACGGAAACCCACATCGGCACTTCACCCTATCGACGGCCTCGTGAAAATCTCTATCCTAGATTCCTAGCTAGACTAGCTGAACACATGTATCCAGACATGTTTTAGTGTAAGGTTCATGTGAATCTTGCACTAAAACATGTCTAGATACATGTGTGTGTGGAATAGCTAGAAAGTCTTATATTTCGATACGGAGGGAGTATTTGGCTATTTGGTGATTGTTGTTGGCTCGAAACTCCGCAAACAAGGCCTTTCTCGAGTATTTTGTTTGCACCACTCGGCCAAAAAACAAATACTTGGCAAATCTCAAACTTTGCCGGGTGTTACACTCGGCAAACGCAAAATAGCCAGCAAAACTGAAACTTTCTCGAGTGATACACTCGGCAAACAAAAAAATATTCGGCAAATAGAAAAATTTCCGAGTATTTTCTACAAGACACTCGGCAAAGTTCTAAGTGAATTTGAATTCAATTAAAGAAACTAAAAAAAAGGCAAACCTGCGCATGGAATCCTTTTAGGTGACCTAGTTCCAAGGAAAAATACAAAATTTGCAACATGGTAATTTGAGAAAATAATCTTCACAAAAAATGCTATTATGTATGACATAACTTGGATTTATACCCAGATGACCATGTCGATGACCAAATCCTTCCAAGCCCTACACTACCTAGGAATAGAGCATTCTGGTGAGTCCAACTGCCCAACCCTAGCGTCAGGGCTGAGCCCGAGACCAAATTTGAGAGAGAGATAAATCAGGAGTTTGGGTGCGTGGTTTGATGGTCTGGAGCCATGCGTGAAACACCGGAGGCCCACCGGCCAAAGACATACCACCAAAGGTCCATGGCCCAGTGGCCAAATGATCACAAGGCCCACGTGACGGTGTCAGGAGGAAGATGTCAGAGGGACTGAGAAGTCTCACAACCCTCTCGGATCATAGAGTATAGTAATGAATGTTATTTATTTATACTAAACATTGTTATCTACTAATAATTATACTGTATTCTCTCTACATACATTTTAACCGGTTCACCTTACCTTTATTATACTTATGTAAATTAGCAATGTATTAAGGCAGACAAATGTTGAGTAATGCTATATCTATTATCGTCGTATCTATTATAGTACGATTTAACATTTTCCACGAAAGATGCATTTCCACCAAACTTAAATCATATTTTGCGAGGAAGTTAGTTGTTTTGTTTTCCAAATAGTTTTTCCCTAAAAAGTCTTTCGGTAAACACAATTCTTCTCCATTAAAGAAAAATTAAGAACAAAGTCACATTTCTTAATAGAATAATTTAAGCTACTTGGAGGAGTTGTCACCATATGTGTTTGGTTGTCTCCATTTAGTTGCCATAAATACGGTGACAGAGAACTCTAAAGCAGATATGGATGCTTTGTTTTCTATTTTAGCTAAAATTGAAAAATCTGGAATGTTCAAAATATCCAGGATGAGTTTGTCCTTGAATAATTGGATTGTTGTTTATTTATTTTTCACAAATATGTCTTTCATGTAGCTGGGTTCAACACTCAGCGGACATGTATGCACACTTTCAACTTGGTCTAGAAATGGCATCATTCAGCTCAAGTTGCATCAAAAGCACACTTTTTTCTTGGTTCTATATATAGTACGCCTGAAAACGCATGTTGTCGTACTTGGTAAAATGGGATCACTCGCGATATATATACATGGGATTTCATGTGTAATCTACAGTCTGATGAATGTGCAGTTCAATCCTAGAAGTTTGTTAATAAGAATTCCAATAATAACTTGACTTGTAACCCTCACCTTAAGTCGGTTAAAATCAATCTCAAGCTCGTAAATATTTAACTACTCCCTCCGATCCTAAAAAAATATCGTTCATATAGCTACGATTTTGTACCTCGTAAGTTCATTTCGTCCGACACTTTATATGGATCAGAGGGAGTATTTGATTTGGAAATTCTATATAGGTGTAGAACATTTCTATATTTCGGGGCCGTATTTTCCAAGATCTGATAGGTGGAGCTTGCCATTGGTTCACAGAAAATCTTTACAGAGAAGAGATTTCCTGACAAGAAGTCGATCTTGCCTATCTTGTATGTATCTCTTAGCACCATTAGCTCGGACTGGCGTGTCATCCGCTCCGGACTCCACGTGGCAGCAGGTCCCGTCGTCCACTCAGGGACCCTGGCCGCCCAAGCTCAACCACCTCTCGCATTACGCATTTCCAAGACGGGCAAGCCAAACCACCTTGAATGTCTGGTCTCGGAGGTCGGTAAGCTTATTGTGTAGTACTCCCTCCGTTCCAAATTAGATGTCATCCATTTGTCCAAAAGTAGATGTATCTATACGTGTGTACGTATAGATACATCTACTTTTGGACAAATGGATGACATCTAATTTGGAACGGAGGGAGTAGTAGTGGCTTGTCCGGTTGTATCAATAATCAAAGACCATGTGTCTAAACGCAGACCTGACAATCTTTATGTCACAAATTCCAAAGCAGCCTTGATATTTTCAGAAGCCATCCAAGCCAGCAGCAGCAAGAGACCAACTTCGACTGATGAGTAGGTACATATAACGCCATATGCGTACATACAACCCATGTGTCACTCAAGCCCCATTCTAGACACCAAGGCTCCAAGCTTGGACCAATGGCAGAGATGGAGAGCTCGCCGAAACCTCAGCTCAAGGTTTTCGATCAAGAAGAAGCGCAACCGAAGGTAGTCACTAAGAAGCAAGGAGGATGGATCACTCTTCCCTTCATAGCTGGTTCGTTCTCTTTCACACACAAATGCTCCTTGCTTAGTGCCAATCGATTCAGAGGCGACCCGGTGGTTTACCTCTTCTAAAGAAAATAAATGTCTTGTGTGAGGATGCAGGCTGCATGATTGGGCTGGGGCTGGCCATCAACGGGACGAGCAGCAACCTGCAGATCTACCTCATCAAGCAGTACAACGTGGAGAGCATCGACGCGGCGCAGATCGGCAACATCGTCCGCGGCTCCCTCAACTTCCTGCCCCTCGCCGGAGCTATCCTCTCCGACTCCTTCTTCGGCTACTTCCCCGTCATCCTCGCCGGAGCAGCGACCAACGTCCTGGTGCGTACGTCCAAACCACACTTGCCTTCTACTAGCTGATATTTCTAGGTAATTCTTTTTTTCTATTTTCTGTACATATATAGCATAGAGATATTAGTTGTGACGACCATTGACATCAACTTTGCCTTCAGAATGAGAGTGAGCAATTTGAATTTGGGTAAGCTTTAAGTTGTGGCTGAGCTTGGGTGCATGTCTGAGTCACTCATGATGACCCTGATTGACTTGTCGAGAGCTTCCTTTACAGATTGCATGCTATCCATGTGATTTTTTTTTTAATTTTCAACCACCATATATTAGGTCAGCAAGTCGTCTCATTAAAAACCTTCCAGTCCTCTTAGGTATCCTGGAAGGAAAAGAGTGCGTCAGAAACTTGCCGCCTCAAGTATCAATCAATAGTTACATCGTTTATAATGCTGCTAATTAAGAAACTAGGGACTTCCTCCAACCAACTACTAGTTAATCTATTATAAAAGCTGTGGTTAGCTATTTC
This sequence comes from Poa pratensis, assembly GCA_947311845.1. Taxonomy (NCBI): domain Eukaryota; kingdom Viridiplantae; phylum Streptophyta; class Magnoliopsida; order Poales; family Poaceae; genus Poa; species Poa pratensis. The sequence continues at coordinate 34,725,757 of CAMZMU010000095.1, forward strand.
ATGTGCAGCTTGATTGGATTCCCTCGGGCAGTGTTTAAAGTTGACCACTCCAATTGAAGAAACAATATCGATGCAGTCAGCGAAGATCGCCGCTGAATCATTCCACCATCTTTCCTCTCCCGAGCAGGCTTCTATAAATTCCATACAATCAGATTCAGCTTGGAGGGTATTACATCCAATCCTATTAGCCAAGGAGAGGCCTTCACGCATGGCCAAAGCTTCTGCCATGGCCGCTGTAGCAACATTTGGGATATAAGCACATGAACCCGTAATAAATTTGCCTTTGTAGTCTCGAAGAATGGCTCCCATAGCACCTACACAGAGATCAACATGGAAAGCAGCATCCACATTAAGTTTTACCTTTCTTGGTTCAGGTTTGCACCAGCGTGCATTGACCGAAGGTGTTGGTCGGGACAGAGCCTTGGCCGCATTAGCAGCCATTCCAAGAATTGACATTTTTCATCTGTAGGTGGGAGGAACAGATTCATCATGAGTTCTCTGCCTGCGCATCCACCATAAGTACCAACATGTGATAGCCGAAACTTCCTTCAAACCTACTTCTAAGCCAGGAGCAAAATTTCCATTCAGAGTCAAGATATGTTCGAGGACTGCAGAACCAGCACGATCAATTTGTATTGCTTCCTCGATCATCTGGCTGAGGTTTAGCTCTTGCCACATCTCCTTCGCTGACGGGCAAGTGAAGAGGAGATGCATAATGTCTTCAGGTCCTTGATTGCAGATTGGGCACTGAGCTGTTGTGCCAATATGTCTATTTGCTAAGATACATTTCAGAGGAAGGACTCCGTGAAGAGTCCTCCAAATAATTTTTTTAACCTTGCTTGGGACTTTCAATTTCCATATTACCTTCCATACCGGATTAGTGGCAGAAACTCCTGGGACAGCTACTTGTCCCATGCTAGGCCCGAATTGGTGGTTCCATTGGAGATGGTAGCCTGACCGTACAGAATAACGACCATGCTTTGTAAAATTCCACGAAATAAAATCTTCAAATCCATGTGTGTTTATCGGGATTTGAAGGATTCTCCTAACATCAAGAGTATTAAAATGTTCCTTAAGCAACTCTTCATCCCAGTGTCCTGTGACAGGAGAGATTAATTCAGCTACCTTTGTAAGCAAGGAGTTATTTCTAGGAGAAATAATTTTCCTGTTAGCGCTGCTGGATATCCAAGGGTCATCCCATATGCTAATGTTTTCCCCTGTACCCACTCTCCAAATATAACCCCTTTTAAAAGTTGCTAAGCCCGCAACTAAACTTTGCCAAGTGAAGGAAGAACCGGCCTTTGGTCCAGCTTTCAGAATGTCACCATGTGGGTAATATTTTGCTCGGAGTACTGTCGCACAAAGGGAGTCAGGTTCATTGATCAGACGCCATATTTGCTTTGCTAACATGGCAAGGTTGAAGGAGTGGAAATCCCTAAACCCCATGCCTCCTTTTTCTTTTGGACATCAAAGCTTCCACCAAGCAAACCAATGCATTCTTTTTCTATTTTCATCGTCACCCCACCAGAACTGAGCTATGGCATCCATCATACTTTTACAAACACCTTTTGGAATTTGAAAGACAGACATTGCATAAACCGGGATAGCTTGAGCCACTGCTTTTAGAAGAATTTCTTTTCCTCCCATAGATAGTTGTTTCTCCTTCCAACCATTGATCCGTTGAATTATTCTCTCAATAAAATGTTTGAAGCAGTCACTCCTGTCAGCCCCAACAAGCACCAGTAGGCCAAGGTACTTGTCGGATAGAGCTTCAGTGTCAATGTGGAGAGCCTCACAAATTTCTGCTCGCATGAGAACATTAGTATTAGGGGAAAAATATGCTTGACTTCGCTAAACTCACCAATTGTCCAGAATTTGCGCAGTATGTATCCAGAACTTGTTGCAATGAGGTTGCATTAGACATATCAGCTTTCATGAGTATAAGGGAATCATCAGCAAAAAGTAGATGCGAGACTGACGGTGCATTTCTGCACACCCTTACCCCATCGATGCCACCAACCTCTTCTTCATGCAACAGAAGACTAGAAAGCGCCTCCGCACATAACAGGAACAAATAAGGAGAGAGTGGATCCCCTTGTCGAAGCCCCCTAGTAGGCACAAACATATCAGTTTCTTCTGAATTAAAACGAACCTAATAACGGACTGATCTGACACAGGCCATCATAAGCACAATCCATCTTTCCGAGAACCGAAGCTTCCTCATCATATTTTCCAGGAAGACCCATTCAACTCTGTCATATGCCTTATGTGTCCAGTTTTACGGCACATGCACCTGTAGAACCTGATCTTTTATTCTTGATTGTATGAATACTCTCATAGGCAACAAGCACATTGTCTGTAATGAGACGGCCAGGGACAAATGCACTTTGCATTGGAGAAATCACCTTAGGTAATATTTCCTTGAGACGCAGAGCCAGCATCTTGGAAATTATTTTGTAGATCACATTGCATAAGCTAATGGGACGAAATTAGGTAATCAGTTCTGGAACATCTACCTTCGGGATCAGAACAACCGTGCTGTCATTCCAGCCTTCAGGAATTGTTCCCGTCTCCAATGCTTGTAATATTTCTTGAGTGATTTCCTCTCCACAGATAGACCAAAATTTCTTATAGAAAACTGCATGAAGACCGTCAGGTCCAGGAGCTTTGAAATCCCCAATACTAAACACCGCCTTCTTGACATCCTCAGCCGAAAATGGTGCCAAAAGCTTGTCATTCATAGCTGGGGAAACTTTCGGTTTAATTTTATCTAAGACCTCCGGATCAGTTTCAAAGACCTCAGAATTGAAAAGACTAGCAAAATAGTTAAAGACCAAAGGTTTCAGATCCTCTGTACCTTCAACCCATTCATTTTCGTTTTTCAGTTTCTTGATAAAGTTCTTCTTTCTCCGAGCCGAAGCAAAGCTGTGAAAAAAAGAAGTATTTCGATCCCCATGTCTCAGCCAATTTGCATGTGATCGCTGCATCTAGTGTAATTCTTCTTGTTCTAGCAAAATTTCAATCAGATTCACTTTCTCTTTTGCAATAATTCCGTTCTCAGCCGACAGCGGTCCTATCATCGCCTCCTATTGTTCTTTTTGTGCTCGACGAAGCCTTTGCTGAGGTTTTTTCAGTACAGATTTATCCCATGCATGTAGGGCGAATGCATGTGCGTCAGCTTGGGGAGCACGCCACCTGAAGTAGCTGTTCCTGCCGTTGTCCACGCTTCCTGTACAACTTGGGAGAAGCTCTCCTCCTGGAGCCACCTAGCCTCAAATCTACGTCTGCTTTCTCTATTCTGCCTCACCACATGTTGGTATTCTGTATCCAGGAGGATCGGCCGATGATCAGACCTCGTATAATCCAAGTTTTGCAGCACTGCACCAGGGTGCATGGTTATCCACGGTCCGTCAGCAACATCACGATCAAGACGTTCCCGGATCCTTCCACGTTTCCAAGTGAAGCTGTCACCTGAGAAGCCTAGATCCTCAAGTCTGCAATCAGTTAATGCATCTCGAAAAGCTTGCATGTAACCTTGTGGCCTAGGATTTCCACCTTCTTTTTCATGGGAGAACAAAATTTCATTGAAATCTACTATGATTACCCATGGCCGGTTTGAGGAATTCCTTAGCTTTCTTAGTTTATCCCAAGTCTTGTACTTGTCCTCCCATCGAGGCTCACCATAGATACCTGTCAGTCTCCAGATTTTATCCGGTGTTTCTTTAACATAAACATCTATATATCTAGGCGCCGACATAATTTGTTCAATTACCACCTCCCTTTTACAGAAATGGATCACACCACCACTTCTGCCATCACTAGGATTTACAATTTTATGGTCCATCTTCAATCGCAGCCTCAAACATTCTGCTGGAAAATCATCAAAGTGTGTCTTTGACAAAAATATCACATCAGGATTACATCGCTTCTGGAGAGCCAAAAGCGCTCGAACTGTCGGGGCGTTCAGCCCCTGACAGTTCAGAAATAAGATTTTCATTGCACCCGGACGGACCCCTCTCGGGAGCCCGCCGATCCTGGTGAAGAGGAGATTGCTCCGTCCTTCGAGAAGTTCTTGTTTCCGTCAGTTCCCACTATTTTATCAAGATCACCCGTAGCAGAGGGTAAATCATCTGATTCCAAACCCGCTGATAGGCCTAGGGCAGGCTCATTTTCCTTCGTGTCAACCGCTGTCCCATTGTTGGCCTTCAGTTTTTTCTTATTCAGACTTTTCTGGGGTGTCGAAAGGGGGTTAGATCCTGGGTTTAGCTCAGCCACCTCTTCTTCAACCTCATCTGCATACACTAAGTTTTTGTCAGCCGGTACCAAGGCCTTGTTCAGAGCCGTTTCATTGTTCCTTTCCGAAGGAGCATCCATCACTAGACGTTTTGATGTAGTGCAACCTAGGACCATCACCATGTCAAGCAACCCAACATATGACAAGTCATCATTGAGCTCAAAGGTGAACTCTTTCCTCTACGAGATCCCATTCCGTGCCCCTTTGGATGGTATACTACGTGAGCATCTACCCCTTTGCTATGTTAGGTTTGATACGACGAGTGCGGACGTCAAGGGAGATGCCAAGGAAGCCCAAGACTCAAGATCATCCAAGGCGTACACTTGGAAGAGGAGGAGAAAGCGTTAAGAAGAAGACGAAGTCGGCGAAAACTGCCAGGCCGGCCTCCAGCCCGGCCTGGCCGGTTCCCAGGCCGGCCTACCTCCAGAGGCCGCCGACCTCCAGCCCGGCCTGGCCGGCTCCCAGGCCGGCTTGTCAGCCGAGATGGCCGGCCCCCAGCCCGGCCCAGGCCAGCTCCCAGGCCGGCCACTCGTGTCCTGCCCCCTTTTGTACTAAGGCTATAAATAGCACTTCACCTCTTCCATTCTAGTGGGAGACTGAGATTAGACTTGAGTTGAGGATAGGCTCTGCTGACAAGGAGTTTCGGTAAAGGTTTCACTGTAAATGCTAGCAGACAAGTTTTTAGGGGTTTTTGATATAGCAGGTAAATAAAATGCGAGTAAGTAAAAGACAGTAATAATAATTGCAGCGAGTGGCCCAATCCTTTTTAGAGCAAAGGACAAGCCGGTTGGTTTACTTATGATGACAAAATGTTCTTGAGGACACACGGGATTCTAGTCAAGTGCTTTCGCTTCACATAGTTGATTAATCTTCATTGTTTTGATAAGTGTTGTGTGGGTGAACCTATGCTAATGCACCGCCCTTACTTGGACTAATACATACTTGTGATTATACCCTTGCAAGCATCCGCAGTTACAAGAAAGTAATTAAGATAAATCTAACCACAGCCTTAAACTCTGAGATCCTACGCTCCCTTGTGCACCGGTATACTAACGGGGGTTTAGGTTTCTGTCACTCCGGCAACCCCACAATTAGCAACCAAATACACAATGCATTCCTCTAGGCCCATAAAGGTGAAGTGTCATGTAGTCGACGTTCACACGACACCACTAGAAGAATAGCACCACAACTTAAATATCAAACCATTAAATATTACTCAACATAATTCCACTACTAACAGCGTGACTTCTCCCATGTCCTCAAGAACTAATCGAACTACTCACGAGACATCATATGGATCATGATCAGAGGTGATATAATGATGGATAACGATCTGAACATATACTTTAATTCACCGATAAAACTCAATAGCATCAACCACAAGGAGTAATTAACACCGGGAGAGTTTCCCCTATGAACTAAACAAAGTATAGCCCTAGATGTTACAGCGGAACGAGATGGTGCAGCGGTGATGGTGGTGATGGCGGTGGAGATGATGATGATGATGATCCCGATGAAGTCCAGCGCGATGACGATGAGGATGGCGATGATCTCCCCCTCCGGGAGGGAATTTCCCCGGCAGATTTCTCCCTGCCGGAGAGCTTTTTCTCTCTCTGTTGTTTCCGCCTCGTGGAGGCGGCGGAATATTTTCTCTGGACTCCCCGTGTCTTAGGGTTTCTGGGGGATGAAGTACGCGAAGGGGGAGCGCCTGAGGTGGGCCAGGGGCACCACACCTGGCCAGGGCGCGGCCAAGGTGGGCCCCGCCCAGGGGTGGTGTGGGCCCCTCCTGGCCCATCTCAGCCTCCCCTTTTGGCTTAGTCCATCTTCTGATAAAATAGGAACATCTGTCTTCTTGAAATATTTTTAGTGCTCCAGAAATATAGTGCCTTGACGTGCTTTTTCCAGCTGAAATCTGACTCCGGCAGTTAATTATCCAATGATCATCAAACATGCAAAATAAGACAAAATAACATAAGTAACTCCTCTTAATATGAAATATATCATTGAATAACAGTAAATTATGCTATAAAATAGTGATGCAAAATGGACGTATCAACCCCCCCAAGCTTAGACCTCGCTTGTCCCCAAGCGAAAGCTGAGCTCAGTAAACTAGAACAAAAGTTTATGGAGTGAAGCGTCGATAATAAAGAATACGGACAAGAAGCATCAGTAATTACTAAACAACACAACTCATTTTAAACAGCAACTACTCTTCATATAACCTAACTTGAACATGAGTAGTGAAACAACCACAATAAAAATACACGAAGGAAATTATAGATTAGTAATGGCACACTTCATTCTTGGTCATAGAACAATAAGCAATCAATACTTATCTTTCGAAAGGAGTCTTTATATTAGAGCTTATATTGCAGAACTTCCACACTCAATTATCACACCTTCTTTACAGTCATTGATAACTTGCAAAGCTATATTCTTAGAGGCAAAAGTCTTTGTGCTAAGACAAGGAAGGATAAAGACATGATTGACAATATTAATGATATATATGGTTGAATCACAACAACTCAAATGCTTGCTCAAGGAAGAAGGAAATAGGTGTACTGACTCAACATGAAAAGTAAAAGAAAGGCCCTTCGCAGAGGGAAGCAGGGATTAAGTCATGTGCTAGAGCTTTTAAGTTTTTGAAATCATATAGAGAGCAAAAATTAAGTTTTGAGAGGTGTTTGTTAATTGTCAACGAATGGTAGGTGAAAACAGTATTCTCCCTGTCAAACAGACTTTTAAGAGCGGCTCCCATGAAGGACGTTATTTCTACCAGCAAGGCAGATCATCCCTCTTTCTCTTTGGTTTACACACGCAGATATTTCACTGTTTGTCATGCTTACTGATAATCAGGGCAAAAGTGTGAAGAGAATTAATGTTAAAGTTGTAATTAATTGGGACTGGGCATCCCGTTGCCAGCTCTTTTTGCAAGTTATTGGATAAGCGGATGTATATGCCACTAGTCCAGGTGTAAAGTCTTTGACAAGTAGAATAAAGGATAACCACACTACTTCCTCATGAGCTAGTAAACATTGACACAAAAGGGAATAATAACATTTTGAATAATTTAAAGGTAGCACATGAAAAATTTACTTGGAGTGGCAAAGAAATACCACATATAGGTAGTTATGGTGGACACAAATGGCATGGGTTTGGCTCAAGGATTTGGATGCACGAGAAGCATTCCCTCTCAGTACGGTGGTTAAGGCTAGCAAGGTCATGTGCAAGCATAAAAGTTGGGGGATACACACAAATATATATGTAATAGAAGCAACCATGCTATCTTCCCTGTAAGCACAAATGTTTTAACTCAAAGAATACTAATCTTATTGGCTAGCAAGAAAGAAAGATAAAGGGATAATATTTTTGCATGTAATTCCCTCCTTCTACTTAAGTTTTCATGGTATTGTTGCTAATGACCAATACTAAGTTTGCCACAACTAATATAATTTACTTAATGTACCCAAAAGTGGCGTCAATACAATGGCAAGATCAGCACATAAAGAAGATTGCAGGCTAAAATAAAATGTACCGAAAGTAAAGGTGGAACTTCTCATTAATATTCTGAACAAAGACACACTCAAACCAACGGATACATGGATAACTAAAGGATTGACACTCCACATCGCAAACCATCTTATAAGATAACTTCTCTACTCATGATATGACCACGAAATTATAAAAACGAAAGGATAAAGATGATACTGGGCACTCCCCCAAGCTTGGAACAAGCCAAGGGAGTGCCATTACCCCTTGACGATTTAGGCTTGATCTCTTGGTGGCGACTCCCTAATGAGCTTCTCGACCAAATCCTTCAATTCATCTATCTTGTATGTGAGGATGCGGATCATCTCCGTATTGTGTTCGATGCGGTTCATGAACTGGTCAGAAGGTGAATCCCAGCTCTTGGAATTGTTTCCCCACTTCTCACTGGACTTAGGGCTTTCTTTTCCTGCATTGTTAGATCGATCTATATCCCAACAAGTAGGCAACTCCATCTCCGGAACTCTCTCAAATTGATACTTATGGATGAGGGTATGAAAGGGTTACTGGAGTTTGAGGCGAGTGTCTTGGGGAAAGGCATGACGCGGCCTCACCACCCTTCTTCACAGGATTGAAAGGGTTGGCAGTCACCCCGATGCTTGCAATAGTAGCGCGAGGACGTGGAGTTGAGTCTTCCTCTACTTCATCAGTTTCGCTCTTGACCTCCTCCTCGATCCTCTGGTCCATGATGTCCTCCACGCCTCCTTGTTCGTTGTCGTTGGAGAAGACCATGGCGCTCTAAATCTGAAAAAGTTCCTGGCAGAAAACAGCTCGAAACAAAACTCGACGAAAACACGATATACGGACCTCGGGAGATCCGGGTGATATATAGCAAAAAGTTTTACGACAAAAGGAAGGTACAGGACGAAACGGGGTCGGAGACGGGCTCCGAGGAGCCCACACGCCCCACGGCGCGGCCAGGGTGGGGCCCGCGCCCAGGGGTGGTGTGGTGCCCTCGGGCACCGTTTCCTACCCTTTTCCGACTCATAATTTTCCATATTATGTAAAAACAACAAATATTTAGTTGAAAAGTAAATCGCGAACTTTTTCTTACCGAAACTGTTACCTATTCCAAATCAGCTTTGCAGTTGTCTGAATTTGACTTTTTATAAAATCCTCTGGAGTTACCACTTTGATAAATCAACATCTTCATTATAAGAATCTCCAGAAATGTAATGCTTGAGTCTTTGACCATTAACCACTTGTGGTCTGTCCCCATCTAGTGAATTGATTTTAATCGCACCTGAGCGATAGACCTCCTCAATGATATAAGGTCCTTCCCATTTTGAAAGTAATTTTCCTGCAAAAAATCTGAGACGAGACCTATACAATAAAACTTTTTCACCTACGTTAAATTCTCTCTTAAGAATTCTTCTATCATGCCATTGCTTAACTTTCTCTTTAAAGAGCCTAGCATTTTCATAAGCTGCATTTCTCCATTCATCTAAAGAATTCAAATTAAGCAATCTCTTTTTACCGGCAAGTTTAAAATCTCTATTAAGTTCTTTCACCGCCCAATAGGCTTTATGTTCTAATTCTAGAGGCAAATGACAAGCTTTTCCATAAACCATTTTGTAAGGAGACATTCCCATAGGATTTTTATAAGCAGTTCTATAAGCCCACAAAGCATCGTTAAGCTTTTTAGACCAATTTTTTCTAGATTTATTAACAGTCTTTTGCAAAATAGACTTAATCTCTCTATTTGACAATTCTACTTGACCACTTGTTTGGGATGATATGGTGAAGCAATTCTATGATTAACATCATACTTAGCTAGAGTTTTTCTAAAAGCACCATGAATAAAATGAGAACCACCATCAGTCATGAGATATCTAGGCACACCAAACCTAGGAAGATAATATCTTTAAGCATTTTTAATGATGTCTCACCATCAGCACTAGAAGTTGGTATAGCTTCTACCCATTTAGTAACATAATCAACAGCAACAAGTATATGAGTATAACCATTTGAGGAGGAAAAGGACCCATAAAGTCAAATCCCCAACAGTCGAAAGGTTCAATAACAAGAGAATAATTCATAGGCATTTCATTACGTCTACTAATGTTACCTACTCTTTGACATTCATCACATGATAAAACAAATTTTCTAGCATCTCTAAAAAGGGTAGGCCAATAAAAACCTGATTGTAGAACCTTTTGCGCAGTTCTATCTCCAGCGTGATGTCCTCCATAAGCACTTCCATGGCATTTGCTCAATATTCTTTCTGTTCATACTCAGGAACACATCTTCGCATAATGCCATCTACTCCTTCTTTATACAAATGTGGGTCATCCCAAAAATAATGCCTCAAATCATAAAAGAACTTTCTTCTTTGCTGAGCTGTAAAGGTCGGAGGCAAATACTTGGCAACAATAAAATTAGCATAATCAGCATACCAAGGACTTTCGCGTGAGCTTACCTTTATCGCAGCCAATTGTTCATTTGGAAAACTATCATTAACAGGTATAGGATCATCTGAAATGTTTTCTAATCTAGACAAATTATCAGCAACAGGATTTTCAGCACCTTTCCTATCTACAATATGTAAATCAAATTCTTGCAGTAAAGTACCCATCTTATGAGCCTAGGCTTAGCATCTTTCTTTTCCATAAGGTATCTAATAGCAGCATGATCAGTGTGAATAGTAACTTTTGAATCAACAATATAAGGTCTAAATTTATCACAAGCAAAAACAACTGCTAAAAATTCCTTTTCAGTAGTAGCATAATTCTTTTGAGCGGCATCAAGTGTTTTACTAGCATAATGAATAACATTTAACTTCTTGTCTACCCGCTGTCCAAGAACAGCTCCTACAGCAAAATCACTAGCATCACACATTATTTCAAAAGGTAAAGTCCAATCAGGAGGTTGAACAACAGGAGCTGTGATTAAAGCCTTTTTTAGAGTTTCAAAAGCTTCCTTGCAATCATCATCAAAAACAAAAGGTACATCTTTTTGAAGAAGATTAGTGAGGGGTTTTGAAATTTTAGAGAAATCTTTAATAAACCTCCTATAAAAACCGGCATGACCAAGAATACTACGGATACCTTTCACATCCCTTGGACAGGGCATTTTCTCGATTGCTTCAACTTTAGCTCTGTCCACTTCAATACCTCTTTCAGAAATTTTGTGCCCTAGGACAATTCCTTCATTAACCATGAAATGACATTTCTCCCAATTAAGAACAAGATTTGTCTCCTCACATCTCTGCAAAACTTTATCAAGATTGTGCAAGCAATTATCAAAGGAAGTTCCGTAGACGGAAAAATCGTCCATGAATACTTCCACAATTTCTTCACAAAAACCATGAAAAATAGCAGACATGCATCTTTGGAACGTAGCAGGAGCATTACACAAACCAAAAGGCATACGTCTATAAGCATAAGTTCCATAAGGACAAGTAAAAGTAGTTTTCTCTTGATCTTGTGCTTTAACAGCAATTTGTGAGAATCCAGAATAACCATCAAGGAAACAAAAATGGTTTTCTTAGACAACCTTTCTAACATTTGATCAATAAAAGGCAAAGGATAATGATCTTTCTTAGTTACTTTATTGACCTTTCTAAAATCAATGCACATCCTATACCCAACTACTACTCTTTGAGGAATAAGTTCATCATTTTCATTTGGTACAACAGTAACTCCTCCTTTCTTAGGGACACAATGCACAGGACTTACCCATCTACTATCAGCAATAGGATAAATTATACCAGCATCAAGAAGTTTTAATACCTCATTTCTTACCACTTCTTTCATTTAGGGATCAAGCGACGCTGATGCTCAACAACAGGTTTTGCATCGGGTTCAATGTTGATGGCATGTTGACATATAGTAGGAGAAATCCCCTTTAAATCATCCAAAGTGTATCCCATAGCTCCTCGATGTTTCTTTAGTACTTCTAATAGCCTTGCTTCTTCATTACCTGAAAGTTTAGAACTAATAATAACAGGATATACTTTCCTTTCATCAAGATAAACATACTTAAGATTATCAGGTAAAGGTTTTAAATCGAAGACAGGATCTTCCTTAGGAGGCGCTGAGGTACCCAAATCTTCCACAGGCAAATTATGCTTAAGTATTGGTGGTTGACGAAGAAAGGCATTGTCAATCTCATTCCTCTCCTCCATAAATACTTCACTTTCGTGTTCCTCCATGAATTGCTGCAAGGCATTGTTAGGAGCAACAGCAATAGAAGCAAGTTGTTCATTTTCGAGTCTCATTAGGCAATCAGTTTCATAAAGTTGTTTACCAAACTTAGAGAAATTAAACTCATAAGATTCTCCATTAAATTTAGTGTAAATTTTCTCTTTCTTACAATCTATAATGCACCACATGTATTCAAGAAAGGCCTACCAAAAATAATGGGACAAGCTTTACTAGCAACAGAACCAAGTACTAGAAAATCAGCAGGGTATTTAGTCTTACCACATAAAACTTCAACATCTCTCACAATACCAATTGGAGAGATAGTTTCTCTATTAGCAAGCTGAATAACCACATCAATCTCCTCAAGTTCGCAAGGACCAATTTCATGCATAATTTCTTTATAAAGATCAAAAGGAATAGCACTAGAACTTGCACCAATATCACATAAACCATAATAGCAATGTTCTCCTATTTTGACTGAAAGCACAGGAACACTTGTTTTCCTAGCTCTACTGGGATGTGAAACAATATTAGAGGCATCTTCACAAAAGATAATATGTCCTCCTTCTACATTTTCAGTTACCAAATCCTTTACTATTGCTATTGTGGGTTCAACCGCTATTTGTTCAGCAGGTTCTAAAGCTTTCTTTGCACTTTTATTAACCACACTAGCTATGATAGAATGTTCCCTAATTTTAACAGGAAAAGGTGGTTTCTCAATATAAGGTTCTGGCAAGATACGATCAACTGTATGAACTTCAATGTTTTTAATATTGGCAGAATTAGTATTATCTTTGTAAGGCAAATGATACTTATTGCAACTTTCTTTAGGAACATCAAGATAAGAGGCAAAAGCCTTGTAACAGTTTGCAATAACTTGAGAATCAAGACCATACATATCATAGAGATTACGAAAATTATCAGTATTCATAAAAGTTTTAATGCATTCGTAATCATACTTTATACCTGATTCTCTACCTTTGTCGTTCTCCCATCCTTCAGTATTTTCCTCAATCCGATCAAGAAGGTCCCATTTAACTTCCTCTTTATTACGCGTAAATGATCCAGCACAAGAGGTATCCAATAGAGTTTTATCTTGAAGAGAAAGCCTTGCATAGAAGTTATCAATAACACATTACCAGGAAGCTCATGAATGGGGCATTTGAGCATTAATGATTTCAATCTCCCCCACGCTTGGGCAATACTTTCTCCATCATGAGGCCAAAAATTATATATATGATTCCGATCTTGATGAATTTCACTAGGAGGATAAAATTTAGAATAAAAGAGAGGCACAATCTCCTCCCAGCCAATAGAACGCCCATTCTTCAGCATCCTATACCATTTTGCAGCTTTACCAGTCAACGATATAGAAAACAATTTCTTCTTGACCTCTTCCATTGAAATACCTGCACACTTGAACAACTCGCATAATTCATGAATAAATAGCAAATGATCCCCAGGAGGGACAGTTCCATCTCCTGCATAGCGGTTATTCGTAACTCGTTCAACAATTTTCATAGGTATTTTAAATGGAATTACTTGATCAGGTGGTTCCTCTTCTACTACCGTAGCAGTGGTAGTAGTATTTCCAAACAGGGATTCAAATGGAGATCTCTCCATGATAAAATAAAGTAGCAAGCAGAAATAAAAATAGCACCTACAGTAAAAGTTTCCTTACCAATTCCACTCACCAATAGCGCTTCACTCCCCGGCAACGGCGCCAGAAAATAGTCTTGATGACCCACAAGTATAGGGGGTGTATCGTAGTACTTTCGATAAATAAGAGTGTCGAACCCAACGAGGAGCAGAAGGTGCTGACAAGGAGTTTCGGTAAAGGTTTCACTGTAAATGCTAGCAGACAAGTTTTTAGGGGTTTTTGATATAGCAGGTAAATAAAATGCGAGTAAGTAAAAGACAGTAATAATAATTGCAGCGAGTGGCCCAATCCTTTTTAGAGCAAAGGACAAGCCGGTTGGTTTACTTATGATGACAAAATGTTCTTGAGGACACACGGGATTCTAGTCAAGTGCTTTCGCTTCACATAGTTGATTAATCTTCATTGTTTTGATAAGTGTTGTGTGGGTGAACCTATGCTAATGCACCGCCCTTACTTGGACTAATACATACTTGTGATTATACCCTTGCAAGCATCCGCAGTTACAAGAAAGTAATTAAGATAAATCTAACCACAGCCTTAAACTCTGAGATCCTACGCTCCCTTGTGCACCGGTATACTAACGGGGGTTTAGGTTTCTGTCACTCCGGCAACCCCACAATTAGCAACCAAATACACAATGCATTCCTCTAGGCCCATAAAGGTGAAGTGTCATGTAGTCGACGTTCACACGACACCACTAGAAGAATAGCACCACAACTTAAATATCAAACCATTAAATATTACTCAACATAATTCCACTACTAACAGCGTGACTTCTCCCATGTCCTCAAGAACTAATCGAACTACTCACAGACATCATATGGATCATGATCAGAGGTGATATAATGATGGATAACGATCTGAACATATACTTTAATTCACCGATAAAACTCAATAGCATCAACCACAAGGAGTAATTAACACCGGGAGAGTTTCCCCTATGAACTAAACAAAGTATAGCCCTAGATGTTACAGCGGAACGAGATGGTGCAGCGGTGATGGTGGTGATGGCGGTGGAGATGATGATGATGATCCCGATGAAGTCCAGCACGATGACGATGAGGATGGCGATGATCTCCCCCCTCGGGAGGAATTTCCCCGGCAGATTTCTCCCTGCCGGAGAGCTTTTTCTCTCTCTGTTGTTTCCGCCTCGTGGAGGCGGCGGAATATTTTCTCTGGACTCCCCGTGTCTTAGGGTTTCTGGGGGATGAAGTACGCGAAGGGGGAGCGCCTGAGGTGGGCCAGGGGCACCACACCTGGCCAGGGCGCGGCCAAGGTGGGCCCCGCCCAGGGGTGGTGTGGGCCCCTCCTGGCCCATCTCAGCCTCCCCTTTTGGCTTAGTCCATCTTCTGATAAAATAGGAACATCTGTCTTTCGGAAATATTTTTAGTGCTCCAGAAATATAGTGTCTTGACGGTGCTTTTTCCAGCTGAAATCTGACTCCGGCAGTTAATTATCCAATGATCATCAAACATGCAAAATAAGACAAAATAACATAAGTAACACTCTTAATATGAAATATATCATTGAATAACAGTAAATTATGCTATAAAATAGTGATGCAAAATGGACATATCAGGCTCCTTACCCACCCCTTTGTGGTGTTGCCTCCCCTTGTGGAGAAGATTCCCTTGTGGATTCAAGGCCTCCTCTTGTGGAGAAGATCCCTCTTGTGGATTCAAGACCTCTACTTGTAGTTTGACTACTCGCCAATCTTTCATCTTAGGGTGACTCTATTGGATCGGTTTGGTTGACCGTTGGAGAAACAACCATCCAAGATCCCTCCTTGTATCTACTTACCTCTCTCTCCCTTTGGGATTCTATTGGACCGGCTTGGACCTACCGGTGAGGGAAACGCGTCCTTGTATCGTGTTTGTGTTCGTGTGTTCTTCGTGTTCTTGCGTGCGTTCGTCCACTCCCGCCATCAATCCGTGAAGATCGGGCAACCCTAGAGGTGCACACTTCACCATATGGTATCAGAGCAAAGGTTGCCACAGATTTGACTTTGTTTCCCCCACAAATCCACCAAATTTTTATTTGTTTTTGAGAAATTCGAAAATTTCCACCAAAAATAGCCCCAAATTGCTTTTGGATCGATCTGTGAATCTTGTGCGTTTTGGTAAGTTTTGATCCGTGGATCTATTGCTAAACTTGTTGATCTTGCTTCCTTTGCGTTCCCATGGCCAAATTCCATTGATTTCCCCTCCGATTCGGTGTTTTTCGGGCCGTTTTTTCCGCCAAAATTGCGGATTTTCGAGGGTCAACTCGTGCTGAGAACCCGGCCTACAGCCCGGCCTAGGCTGGCTGCCAGGCCGGCCTACCTGCAGAGGCGTCCGACCTCCAGCCTGGCCAGGCCGGCTCCCAGGCCGACCTCCCAGAAAATTGAAATTTCAGAAAATTGTTTTGGTCATATCTTTTGATTCCGGACTCCGTTTTTGGTGTTCTTTGGCTCGTTTCGAAGCTACGATCAAGGCCTAAATCTCCATTGCGGTTGCTCCATCATCCACCACCACCAAAATCCGTGGGCAAGCACGAAGCTTCTACAACAAAGGGTGAAGATCGTCGATGAAGGTATAATCATCACAAATCTTTTCCCCTTGCCATTCCTTTGTGAGCCACACTATATTTTGCGATTACCATGTCCTATTGAGTCTAGCTCTTGATGATTGCTTGGGCTTTGCACATTTGCACTGTGTAGTTTCCGAGCAAAAGTACATGCGCTAGTTGACATATATCTTGTGTTGGCATCAAAGAAGTGGGTGTGCAAAAGAGAAAAGACTCAAGAGTAAAGAAGCAAAAAGTGACAAATCAAAGAGCAAGAAAAGAAAAAGAATAAACACCACTTGCCATATCTCTTATAGGAAGCGCGCAAGCTCGATGAACATCTAGTAGGTGGTACATTTTGTGCAAATCTTGTAGCCCACCAATAAATTGCAATCGAGCTAGTGGCTCTCCTTGTACTTGTGCAACATGAGCTTATAGTCTTCGCTAGGATCATATGGTTCTTTTGCTCACTTCTTGGTTGCATGAGTCACATTTATCTATCCTCGTGTGTGTTTCCTTGAGTTACATTCCTATCATTGAGATTGACTTGTTTTTGCTTTGTGATCATCGTGGTTCTCTACTTGCCTTTACAATATCTTGGTTTCCGGTTGGTTTAATTTGCTTTCCACCTACCATACCTTCCTATCCACTTTTAATCCGTGTGTGTTTTGGAGTTTGCTTTGGATACTCGAACAGAAGCACTTTACTTTGTGATCGTTCCCTTTGGTTGTCCACGACGTCCAATACTATCTACAAAGGTGAGAGGTTGTGTTCTAGTTCCTTTCCACTCCACATATATACACTTGCCTTGTGAGTTAACATGTCTAGGGAGAGCGAATCCAACTATGGAGGCGAAGATGATGTTGAGTACATGATGAGTCACATGGACTATGATGCCTCATGCTTTGAGGACATGGGGGACTTCTACACCAACAATGACCCCCATGACATGATGGATCATCACCAAGACTTCTACTACAACTACTCCGACTCCGACTATACAAGCGTCAACGACATGGAGCGGTATCACGACGTCGACAAACCTTCATCACATGGTATCGACGACACAAGCTCCAACGACAATGAGGTGCGAATCTCCGCATATGCCTCAACATATGGTACCGACTTCGACTACAACGGCATGGTGGACCGCCACTACTATATCTACAACTCCGATGACATGGTGGAGAACGTCTACGACTATCACTCTTCATGCATGTGCGACGACATTGACTACACCTTCGACAACATACAAGAGGAGAAGAACCCCATCACCACCATGTTCAAGAGCGGCACCACCAAGTGTCATGGCACAACCCATTATGGTTCAAGCTCAAGATGGAGCAACAAGAAGATCACCATGAGTCCATCCTATGAAGCTCCATCAACTTCTCGAAGGCGCCATGACAAGGACATCGCCAAGAGTGCCAAGCTTCGACATTCTCCATCTACTTCAAGAAGGCGCCATGAGAAGGACACCGCCAAGAGTGTGAAGCTTCGCCATTCTACATCGACAACAAGACGGCGCCCCAAGAAGTGCATCGACAAGGTCAAGCCAAGTCAAGGACCATCTACCTCATCAAGGCGCCACAAGAAAGATGCCACGGTGGACCACAACATGTCCAAGCTTCAAGACGACATCGACACACTTGCCAAGCTTCGGCACTCGTCACCAAGTTCTAGTGGAAGCTCCAAGGAAAGGTCGCCAAGGCAACAAGCACGCCGACGTCAACATGAGGAGAAGCATCCAAATGACTTTCGGCGACACCCCTCCACTCAAGAGCGTCAAAGTCGACATGAAAAGAAGACGGCGACAAAGGCGCATCCTATGGTGTCACCTCGTGCTACCACTTCAAGTGCGCCAACAAGAGCTCCAAGGTCCACCTTCGGCGAGTTGCCAAAGTTTGACTCTTGCATTGACGAGATCATGGCCGACATCGACGACTTCATCGAGCAAAGCTTACGTCGACGCCGGAAGAAACATGGTCACACATGTGAAGCCACAACCAAGACGACGCCCTTCTCAAGCAATTCTCATGATACGGTCTCTACACCAAGTGCCACCACCACATTGGCCCCCATATGGAAAGAGGAAGACCTTCTATGCGACAATTGCCAAGGCCAAGGACATGATCCACGAGAATGTCCCAATCTCTTGTGCCCCCTATGCAATGTCCATGGTCACATGATGTGGGATTGACAAGTTGGTGACCAAGATGGTGAGAGGACGGTCGAGCATGAGATTTTCCCTTCGACCAAGGAGGCGAGCGTGGAGAATGCTATCACCTTTGACCATAGGTCAAGTGATGATGATGCCGAGCATGGGATTTTTCCTTCGGCAAAGGAGCCGAGTGATGATGCATACACTATGGCATTGACCTTTGGAGACGAGATGGTTGAGGAGGTTGAGCATGGGAGTTTCCCTTCAACCTTGGAGGCGTTTGGAGTTGAGAACATTGAGCCTACCCTCTTGTGTTTGAGTTATGAGATGGTACCAAACCCATGTGAGCATGAGAGCCACTTAGCCCACTTGAGTGAGAGTGAGAGTGAGTTGAGTGCCTCCACCATATGTGAGTTTGAGTGCTTTCAATTTGAGGGAATGAGTGATGCACCACTTTAGTTGAGAGAGGTAGTTGATAGGTCTTGTGAGGCCATTTCGAATTCTAGTAACTTACCACTTTCCTCTAGTGTGTTATCTCATTGTATGCTAGGTTATATGGATGATGAGACGCCTAGCCTCGACTTGACGGTGCCTCAAATGGAGAAGATGTACATGGAGGATGATGATGATGCCACCCCATGTCTACTTTAAGATGGACAAGTCGGCTACATGGAAGCGACTATTACTTCAACACCTACTTCACATGAGCGGGACTACCAAGGTATGGGTGTTGATGTGACCATGATCCCGCTAGTGGACATGATGAAATATGATTGCTTGCATGCTATGGATGATTCTATTGATGTCACATATGATTCGTTCTTATTCCCTTGTGATACTTTGTTTGAAACCAATGTCGATCATGTGGAATTACCTATTTGTGATGATTTTGCCATGAGCATGCCTTGTTATGAATGTTTTCATTTTTCTCCCATTGTAGCATGCAACATGTTGAACAATTTCTCTTTCACATGTGTTGCTTGCAATAATGTTGAAATACTTGCGAATGAGATTGCCCCCATAGGTTTCTCACATTTTGGAGATGTTTTGTTTTCTCTTATGGACCTTGTTCCATCCTTCACTTTGCATAGTGACTATCCACATATGTCATATTTTCCAATTGATTTTTGTGTGGTTGGTGATGTGCAAATGAAGAGACGCGTCATGATGGATGATGTGTTTATATACCGTGCACATAATTTCTTCATATGGTGTCTTGTGTGTGCCGGTAACCGCATGATAATGTCAACCTCAATTGAGCATGAGTTGACAATACGAGCTCTTGAGAGCATACATGTGAGTAGTGGATCGAATCCAACTCTCAAATCTTTCTCATGTTTTGCATCAAACAAGTTGAACAATTTCTCTTGCTTATGGTTTGTTTGCAATCATGATGGTGTTTTTGGTCTACCCTATGACAGGCATGTTTCCTCGATCTTTCACATGAATGATTTATGTGTTACCACAAATATGAGGAACACTTGTTCTTTCCAATGCCTTGTTTGCAACCATAATGACATTTTGTGCATGTCTTGTCATGAGTATAATGGTTTCTACCAATTTGGTGTTGCAACAAATATGTTGAAAACTTGCTCTTTCATGTGCTTTGTTTGCCACCATGATGATATTTTGGACATTCTTCATTGTGTGTTTTTGCCAAGTTCTCCTCGTATTGTCCCAAGGATGACGACAAATTGTTCTTTCCAATGCCTTGTGTGCAATGATGATCATATGATTCAAAATGAGATACCTCGATGGCATCCTCATATTTTTATGGAGTTTTTGTGTTACCACATTTTGAAGTTGTTCCATTGGATTGCTTGCACATTGACTTTGCACTTACAATACCTTTTCATATTCTTGTGTTGTGCTAACGGTGCTATGACAAAGAATGGACATGTCATTGTTGATATGCTCCTCTATCTGGCACACACATGGTTTGCTTGGTCTTTGATGTGTAGGTCGTACCGTTGGATGAGTGTGAGGACTCCGGATTAGCTATCCGAGATACTTGTTATGTTTCCTGCAACAATCCCATGATCAGTCTGTTGTTGCACATAACTCGAATTGGCATCACAGAACACCCATAAATACCGAATGAATATACTTACTTGATTGAAGCCGTAACCTTAACAGGTACTTGCAGCGGAATTCATCAAACAACGTGGAGCCCAAGTCATTTGCCAAAACCCTACAGGCAGCTGACTGGGAAGCGCCCTAGTTCGCATTGACGTCAGTGAATGCCCTTTTTCTCTTCGAGCTGCTCCTCTTCAAACCTGGCTAAGACAATAGCCAGGGACGAAACCAATATGAGTACATTTGAATGTACTCGCAAACTACCCCCGAAATGAGCATGCCCTACTCTTTTTATTGTTTAAATAAAACTTCGTTTGCTTTGAAAACTCTATATCCTTGTTGAAAAAAGAGAAGGATAGACTTTTGTTTAATAAAACTTTATTTTGAAACCTCTATATCTTTATTGAAAAAGGAAAGAAGGCTTGTAGAACTTTCCCCATAAACCTGTCTTTGTAAGAAGTCTCTTTAAAACTATTTCCCGAAATATATCTTTGTTGAAAAATGATAAGAAGTCTCCTTTAAAACATTTTCCCGGAAAATCACCATCTTGTTTATTTCTCCCAAACTCCTCCTTTTTCGACCATAGCCCTTCATGGTCAAATCATTTTCCTACAACCTTATACCAGCCCTTCGGTATAATTGCCTAAAACATTTTCACCTTTCAAATCACAAAACTCTTCACTTCTCGACCATAGCCCGTCATGGTCGAATCATTCTCCAGCAACCTCATACCAGCCCGTCGGTATAGTTGCATATATCAAACATCTCCATTTTCTTTTCAAATCTTAAAACATTTCCAAAACTTGCACATGGTCAAAGTAGGGCCTCCCAACTGTCCATATCCGAGGACTCGGCTATTCGAATAGTTTTTACCCTCTACAGAGGTAGCACGCTTTTCCCACACCCATCCGGTAACTCATCGTGTCAGCCACTTCCCGCCATACAAAGTGTATGCGAAGTTGAGTCACCGACCATAGCCTGTCCTTTGCTCATGCTAGTATAGGACCCTGCCGCTACGAAACTTTCCAACACACTTATCCCAGCCCGTCGGAATCTAAGTGTGAGGACTCGTAGTTCTGCCCGGCAAATTTTAATGGCCCTACAAATCCTCTATCTCCAATTCATATCAGCCCTCAGGCGTTCTTCTCTTTAGAGGACCCGGGTCAGGGGGTAGGTCCTCAAACCATCCCCTCATGGAACGGGGTCATCCCCGTTGTTGAGGCATCCAGTACTAAAACGAGCAAACTATATGACTACGCCCGTTCCCATATGTGGGTAAATGTGGTCGCACAGGTTATCGGCTGGTCGACGTAAGTACAAGGACACAATGTGCTTTTTATCAAAAACCATCATTCTCCACTTCTCCACTTCAACACCGACATCTCGGCATTCCATATCCACACAAGTATTTTCAAAGGAGTTTTGAGTAAACAATATTTTTCCCATCCTATAGTTTGGAAAAGCATTTCCATCTAATAACTCCATATAGGGTGTCAAAATAATATACTTGTATTTTGGAAAAAGGGTTTTCAAAATCATAGCTTTGGTGGCAAACACCACATAAATCATCCATGCTCTTTATAAGTAAAACCTGTGAACCAAAATAGATGTATGTAGATGCAAGCTTAGAGAGTAGCTTGCCTGATTCCAGCATAATGTCCCTGGACTTCTCCTCACTGATCAAAGAAATAAACTCTGATTCCTCTTCAATAAATCCTCTCCAAATACCACTCCGGTAGCGTTTATATCTAGCGTCGCGAACATGAAAATAAAACAACACACAATAAGCAAACCAAACCACAAGTGGTATACAAACAAGTAACAAACCACAAGCATCAAACTAATCATTCAAACAACAAACTAGGGTCATCGACACCCAAACTATCTTAGGCTAAGATGAACAACAAGCATCCTTATTTAAACGAGAAATACTTCAGACAAAAGTTAAGCCACCAATTAATCTTTGTAATTCAAAATATTTCACCAAGCTAAGGTAGAGACATTAACAAGATACTCAAGCTAGTACTCAACTCAAAGACCATCAAGTTCATCAAGCAATGCAAACATGTTACTCACACCAACATGTCTAACAAATACCATTAACAGTACTAACATATTATAATTGCTAAATAATAGTAATATGCAAGCAACAGTATCACAACAACCATTAACCAGCAAGGCATACATATGAATCACACACAATATTCTCACATCAAAATAAACAAGCTTAACAAATTCCTAATTACTAGGAGAAAAGCTATATAGGGAATAAAACCCTAACAAACACATGACTCACAAATAGCTCTCCTAACATGCTAGTAAGAATAAGGAAACATGTCACAACAGTGGATTACCACCCTACACATGCTAGGAAACACATTTGTAACAATAAGTTATAACACAACAATTAATAAAGGCCTAATAAAAAAATGGGCAGAAAAGGCCTAAACCTTATAATTAGCACCACAGTAAATCAGTGACTCCTAAATTCAAACCAAGCTAGGGATATGTTCTCCTACACATGTAGAAGACAAGCCAACTGGATTTACTCCAAAAATCCTCACACAAAAATTCACAAAATTCACTAAAGAGCCACTGATGTGTTTACAAGAATGAATAGAACTTTTGTTTTAGGTTTCATTTGCAAGCAAGACCAACAGAGCTGGAAAGGTATCACTTCAAGCTATCCAGGGAATTTTAGTTTGCAATATTTGGAGTTATAAAACTCTAGATATTAAATATTTAGTGAAAAAGATACTTTTTACAAGTTTTAATCTAGACAACAATTAAAAATATATTTTAGCAAGCAACCTGTTCTGCATGTTTAAGAAAACACATATGAACTCTACAAAATTTAAACCACCCAAATATCTACCACAGATTCACCACAAAAGAATTAAAGCTTCACTGCAATTTAAACAAGAAATAGAAATGGATATTGGATCTACTGGAAAAATAAGGAATGGGCCAGATCTGGCCCAGATCTGTCCGTGCAGCGCAGAAACTGGCCCAGCCCGTGGCCCATGTGCGAACGAAGCGGTACGGGCCTTCCCCTTCTTCCTCGACACGCACCGCGGAGCGAGGAGGCGAGCTGGAGCTTCGGGCGGGAACGGCGACGGCGATTCCGGCGTTCCTAAAAGAAAAGATGATGTCCCTGAGATTGCTCGCGGTGAGGGGACCTCAGAGAAACAAAAATGGCGATGGATGATGGACTGAATCGCTCACGAGCTTCCTGGAAAGCTGGCGGCCGGAGCGTTAGAAGATGAGCTTGGTGGAGACGATGCAGGGCTCCCCTTCTCGATTCCTTGGACGGGGATGCAGAGGACGACGAGGCGGTGACGATGGAGGTCTTCAATCTGGACGGGGCGGCCTCAGTTGCCGGCGATGCGCGACGGCGACATGGATATGGTTAGGCCGTGGTGAGGGAATAGAGAGAGAGAGGAAAGAGAGCGAGGGGGCAGGCGAGTGAGGGAGAGCAGAGGTGCGGCGTCGTGGCGTTCTTATTACCCCTCGCAGGGCAGCAGAGAGGGGGGGGGGGGGGTCCGGTGCGGTGCATGCTTGGATGGCCGCGGTCGGTGTCGGCGCTGCTCTGTCCGCGCGGTTGGGCGAGCTGGGGACAGCGAGGGAGGAGGGGAGCAACCTATGTGCTCTTCTGCGGGGACGAGGTCGCGGAGGAGCTGGGTCGAGGGCAGGCGCGGCAGGAGAGGCGCGGGCACGGCGGCGTGACGCACGGCGACCACGGGCACTGGCGCCATGCCGTGCTGCGGCAACAGGAAAGCGATGCAACATTTGCAGAAAACCCCCTGCCTGATTTTTCTTCCTTTTCTTTTAATTCCTTTTAAATCCAGTAGCCTCCCATATACATGTAGAAGCTCCACAAAAATTGGGGTGTCAAAATAAAATGTTTTGAACAACTTTTGTTCATAGGGTTTAAATAAGTCATTTTTCTTAAATACAAAGTTATAATCCTTTCGAAATTTTAAAGCAAGTTCAAAATATTATTTTTGAACTCTTGGAACTTCCTTGACAAATATATTAACTTCAACTAGTTTTTATTTTCATAGAGAAAATATTTGTTTGAAGGAAATAGATAGTTAAGTAGGGAAAATAATTTATTAAGATCATTTCTTTTAATTCATGATCTTAATTTCCATTTGTTGAATAGTTTGGGGAGTTTGCTTTAAATCTAAGTCACATTCCAAATTTGTGATCAGTGGGTTTCCAACTTAACACTCAAGTATATTGGTGTAATTATTCACCCAAGCAATCAATAAAACAAAAATTAACAATCAATTCAACCATCAGTCCAACAAGCAAACAATCACAACAAGATCAACATCATAACCAAGATCACACAATTCAGACCACACGAATTAATCATACCACAACTTCCATAATTAACAATACTGTATCGTGAAAAAGTGACCACACCCAATTATGACAAGATGATGTTTAAGAAATATCTCCCCTCATAACTTAATAGTTTTCAAAAAGATTTGAGAAAGGAAATAGGTGGTATAATATATTTCCCACTAGTGTTATTTTCAAATGGAGTGAGAATCAAAGTTTATAAAATGGGAGTTGTATACACCTGCAAAATATCAAGGTTGAAAAATAGATAGGAGATAGAATATAGATCTCCATAATTTTGGAAACACATAGTTTTGGAAATACTTTCACTTTCTCAAATAATGGGGATTAATTTTGGTTGCTGCTAAACCAAGTATCATTGAAATGGACTTTGGCCAGAAATAAGAATGGAAAAAGATGTATGGAATATTTTCTTGTCATAACATGATCACCAAAGTTAAATATATTTTTATCTTGGTGTGGTCTTTAGGTTAATATCTATTGACCAAACAACTTAAACAGCAAGTCACACAAGGTTCAACATAGCAATGGGAAGGAATCCACAACCATTAGTGAATTATTTCAAAAAGTTTTTGTTGATTCTGAATTTTGGGTCTTGTAAAACTAAGTTTTTCTTAGTTCCAAAATTTGGGATGTGACAATGAGCCTCCATGAGTTGTTTCAACCACGCATTCCTATGACGGAAAATCTTGCAAGAAGAGCACATCGGCATCTTGCTAAGGTGAATTCCTTCTACATAAGCGCTCATGCGATGACCTTCAAGAATTGGCTACTCTTTGAGTGTTGTTTCGTCTTCCTTATGAGTTTTGTAGGATACTTGAAAGGCGAAGGAACATTGCAGAAGTACCACATCATTTCCATCAAGCACGACTACATGGTGAACCCACGACAAGGTCTACACATCTACCTCCTTGCCAGGATGATGATGAGCAAGAGTCGAGGACGACTCTTTTTGAAGCGGGGGGAGATGATGTAGTGCAACCTAGGACCATCACCATGTCAAGCAACCCAACATATGACAAGTCATCATTGAGCTCAAAGGTGAACTCTTTCCTCTACGAGATCCCATTCCTTGCCCCTTTGGATGGTATACTACATGAGCATCTACCCCTTTGCTATGCTAGGTTTGATACGACGAGTGCGGACGTCAAGTGAGATGCCAAGGAAGCCCAAGACTCAAGATCATCCAAGGCGTACGCTTGGAAGAGGAGGAGAAAGCGTCAAGAAGAAGAAGAAGTCGGCGAAAACTGCCAGGCCGGCTCCCAGGCCGGCCTACCAGCCGAGACGACCGGCCCCCAGGCCGGCCTGTCAGCCGAGACGGCCGGCCCCCAGGCCGGCTCCCAGGCCGGCCTACCAGCCGAGACGACCGGCCCCCAGCCTGGCCTGGCCGGCTCCCAGGCTGGCCAGCCAGAGAGGCCGGCCTCCAGCCCGGCCTGGCCGGCTCCCAGGCCGGCCACTCGTGTCCTGCCCCCCCTTTTGTACTAAGGCTATAAATAGAAGTTCATCTCTTCCATTCTAGGGGGAGACTGAGATTAGACTTGAGTTGAGCATAGGCTCCTTACCCACCCCTTTGTGGTGTTGCCTCACCTTGTGGAGAAGATCCCCTTGTGAATTCAAGGCCTCCTCTTATGGAGAAGATCCCTCTTGTGGATTCAAGACCTCTACTTGTAGTTTGACTACTCGCCAATCTTTCATCTTAGGGTGACTCTATTGGATCGGTTTGGTTGACTGTTGGAGAAACAACCATCCAAGATCCCTCCTTGTATCTACTTGCCAATCTCTCCCTTTGGGATTCTATTGGACCGGCTTGGACCTACCGGTGAGGGAAACGCATCCTTGTATCGTGTTTGTGTTCGTGTGCTCTTCGTGTTCTTCTTGTTCTTGCGTGCGTTCGTCCACTCCCGCCGTAAATCCGTGAAGATCGGGCAACCCTATAGGTGCACACTTCACCACGTTTCCTAGCGGATGGTGTATTATCCGTCATGATCAAGTCAGTAGAAGCCAAATTCGGCAATTCTTTGTTTAATTCACTAGCACCTTCCAACTGAAGGTTTTTCCGGTGAGAACCCTTGCTAGGGCAAGCCACTTCGGCCCCTCCGATGGGGCGTCCACCTCTTCTTCCCAGATTAGGTTATCAAGCTCGTTCTCTTCCAGATGTAATCACTCCAGCAACGCACTTGGATCTTCCCTCGCTCCCGTACGAGAGCTACTACTCTCCGGAACCGCCATGGATCAAAACCAGTAAGGGCCCCCTTGCGGAGACCACGCCTCTCTACGCGGGAGAGAGGATCGATGAGGAATCCCGCACGATCTCGTCGGGAAGGATTCACACACGTAAAACTCCAGCGATCGCCGCCGGAGGACAGAAAACCCTAGGTTTTTTCGCCTAGGGGACGACCGCATTAGTAGACGACGTTGTGTCCAGATAATTGAATGGGCACGACAAGGCTGCAAGTGTTAGGCCCCGCTTGGGAACCGTGTTAAACTTTACCTCCGTAAAAAAACGGGCGGATTCCTTCGAAAACAATAGCGTGACCTCCGAACGTCCGTATATTTTCCGGCCATTTCCGGCTAGATTACCGGGAATCCAAGCGCGACCTTACACGTAAAACGTGTAGAATAGCATTCCAATTGTGACCACTTTGCATTCATGATGCATCGACCGTGACGTGACCACAGATAATTCTGTTTTTTTGCAATAACCCTCATTGCTACTTTAGTTTCCAATAACCATAGGGTTATCAATAATGAAAATATTCTTAATACAATGCAGAACAAACATTGTAGATTTATCAATCCAAAATCTCATTCCCTCTATTCCGAAAACAAGGAATATAAATGTCCTCAAAATTTAACGTCTTCTAAGGTTTTTGAGAAACCTTGAAAGGACAGGACGCTCCTGCAATTCGTACGGAAGAAGATAGTTGGCCTGGTTTAAAACAAAATTCGCTCCCGCATACCATACAATACCCTATTTCTGAGGAAAATAGGGCCGCAAACCGAACAACCAACCATGAGTCCATTAGTCGTCGACCACACGACGCTAGACCACTGTTGCAACAAAGCACACACACCCGGATCCATAGCCTCCACCCTGACTTTACCTCTTGTCATCGCGTCGCACGAGAGCCACAACGCTGCACGACTCCAGAGTCTCTTGGCCCTCACTTCACAAAGTGATCGCTTAGAGACCATGGACGTTGCTGAAATCGGGGCCTCAACTCTGACTTTACCTCTCGCCACCGCGTCACATGCGAGACACAACGCCGCATGACTCGGTTGTCACTTGCCACCCACTTCACAAAGTGATCGCTCACACACCTTGGATGTTGCGCGAAATTGGGGCCTCCACTCCGATTTTACCTCTCACGACCATGCCACACATGAGACACAATGCCGCACGACTCGGCTGTCACGTGGCCCCCACTTCACAAAGTGATCGTCCGCAGACCAGGAACTTTGCATGAAATCCGTGGCCGTCGCGCCGACTTACGAGCCAGATCGACACAAAAGTTGCGCCGGCCCTAGGGCGGGTCCGCAACTAGCTAGCGAGAATTCCTTCTTTGTTTGACCAGTTTTATAGATGGAAACATGAACATTTACCCTACCAAATCAGTTTCAATAGATTCAATATATATTATGTTTTCATAATTATTTGTTCAATATTTATAGATTTTAATATTTTATTCTGAATATTTGGTCAAACTTGGCAAAGTTGACTTTTAACCAAAATGTACAGTTCAAAAGTTTTTTTAAGACGGGTGTAGTTCAAAACAAATGGTCGAGCTGGCTGTGCGCCTGGTCGACCAGCAATCGTTCTGCAGCGTCTTCACGATCGAGCGCACAGCCATTGAGCACGTACAGTGTAAAGCTAGTATTGAAATGTGGCACATGAGAATAGTTGTTTTATCTTCAATTATTGGTATCTTCTTTAACACTGCCAATTACTCGATAGCATAAGTGATGAAGCTGATCCAGTTAATTAATGTCATTTTACAGGCCTTCGTGCTGTTCACGCACACCGCAGCGCTGCCGTCCCTGCGGCCGCCGCACTGTCCGGCGCCATCCGACCCGTCATGTCAGCACGGGACGCCCGGGCAGTTCGCCGTGCTGTACGCAGCTATATTCCTCCTCGCCATCGGCACCGGCGGGACGCGCTTCAACGTGGCGACAATGGGCGCCGACCAGTTCAAAAGATCCCGTGATCAGGACACCTTCTTCAACTGGTACTTTGTGTTCCTCTACACCTCCTACCTGGTCGGCGACACGGCCATCGTCTACGTCCAGGATGGCGTGTCCTGGGCCCTGGGGTTCAGTGTCTGCCTCGTCACTACGGCGTTCAGCTTTGGCATGCTTCTCGCCGGCGCGCGGTACTACCGGGAGCCCTCTCCCAAGGGAAGCCCGTACTCGGAGCTGGCCCGCGTCATCGTGGCCGCTGTGCGCAAGAGCCACGCCAACGTTGGCGGCGCTCGGTACTACGTGGGAGAAAATGCCGGCGCCGGCGAGGGAACTCCGACTCCGAGCAAAAGACTAAGATTTCTAAATCGTGCCGCCATGATCACCGAGAGCGACAAGACCGTGGAGACATCCGGTGGTGGCGGCCGCCGCCATACTAACGGCTGGCGGCTGTGCAGGGTGCAGCAAGTCGAGGACCTCAAGTCCGTGCTCGGCGTCCTCCCGGTGTGGTCAGCCGGTATAGTGCTAAGCGTGTCGATCGGCGTCACGATCGGCATGGTCATCCTGCAGGCTCTCACCATGGACCGCTCCATCGGCCGCCACTTCAAGATCCCGGCAGGGTCCATCACCGTCTGCTCGCTCATGGCCTTCATCGCGGTCACCCCGGTCCTGGACCGCGCCATGTTCCCGCTCTGGCGTCGGGTCGCCGGCACGCCGCTGACGGCGTTGCAGCGCGTGGGACTCGGTCACGTGGTGAACATCGCGGCCATGGTGGTCGCCGCGCTGGTGGAGCGCCGCAGGCTGGGCATTGTGCGCCAGCTCTATGGCGCCGACGAGGCGGCCGGGTGGGTCACCCCCATGTCCGTGCTGTGGCTGCTCTTCCCTCTTGCCCTCGTGGGCATCGGGGAGGCCCTCCACTTCCCGGGAAACGTGGCCTTCTACTATCTCGAGTTCCCCAAGTCCTTGAGGAGCCTGGCCACGGCCATGGCGCCGCTGCTCATCGCCATGGGGTTCTACCTCGGAACGGCGTACGTCGGCGTCGTGAGGCGAGTCACGGCGTGGCTGCCGCCGAACATAAACAAGGGGAGGCTGGACAACGTCTACTGGACATTGGCTGTGGTGGTGACAATCAACTTCGGCTATTTCCTAGTTTGTGCCTGCCGATACAAATATCAGAACCGGCCAACCGACCACGATGGCAATATAGATACAGATTGCTGAGGTGTCGTCCTATTTTGTCTTTCTTTTTGAGAAAGTAAGGCTCGTTCTTGTTAATTCTAAGTCAATGGAGGTTAATTTGTGATCCACTTTTACGGATTAGGTGAGTGTGATTAT
Source organism: Poa pratensis (assembly GCA_947311845.1). Taxonomy (NCBI): domain Eukaryota; kingdom Viridiplantae; phylum Streptophyta; class Magnoliopsida; order Poales; family Poaceae; genus Poa; species Poa pratensis. The sequence continues at coordinate 34,756,065 of CAMZMU010000095.1, forward strand.
ATTTTGTTCTGCGTCTCTCGCTTTCTAGCGCTTTGTTTCTGAGTTTTTTGGGCTTTCATGTGTGCTTTCTCATATCCCCTAGGCTCCTCGCCGCTGCTGCCACTGAACAAGCGGTCGGGCAAAGCCCAAGGCCGGGTGAGGCGGCGGCGGGACTCCTCCTCCAGCTTCATGTGTGCTTTCTCATATAGCCTATATCAAATGTAGCAGGGAAGATGCCTTGGCCTCGGCACGGTTTCGTGTTCATATAGGCCCGATGAGCATAGCAATAATTACACGGGATTATAGAGTGATCAGGGGAGATTGCCAGATCCGAATTATGCTTTATACTTCAGCATATTCGGTACACAAGTATGGTAGGTGATCAACTCGTGTGTAATTTTCATTTTTTCCTGGATCTTTCTGTAAGAACGGAGCTTTAATATCATCCTCTTTTTTCCGCAAAAAAAAAAAATCTAATTTATTCTGACATCCCCTTAATCAAAACTTATACAAGTTTAGATTACGTTTAAATTCCTCTAAGTCTCTATGTGCTAAAGGTTTTGTGAATCCATCGGCAACTTGATCATGTGTGGAGATCAACCAAATGTCAAGCATCTTTTGAGCCACTCTTTCTCGGACAAAAGTAAAATCAATTTCTATATGTTTTGTCCTGGCATGAAAAACAGGATTAGGAGATAAATAAGTGGCACCCATATTATCACACCATAAACATGACACTTCATTGATCTACACGCCAAGTTCTTTGAGTATAGTTTCCACCCATATGACTTCAGTTGTGGCATTTGCTAGAGATTTGTATTCAGCCTTTGTACTTGATCTAGACAAAGTGGGTTGTTTTCTGGCACTCCACGATATAAGGTTTGGTCTAAAACATATGGCAAATCCACCGGTGGACCTTCTATCATCAACATAACCTGTCCAATCTACATCTGAGAAGGCACTAATTAAGATAGATGAGGACTTTCTAAATGTGAGTCCTGTTGCACAAGTATCTTTGATATACCGCAATATTCTTTTGACTGCTGTCTAATGAACAGTGGTAGATAGGCGCATGTAAAAATTGACAGACATTATGAACTGAGATGAAATGTCCGGCCTAGTCAGTGTCAAATATTGCAGAGCTCCTACTATACTCTTGTACCTTGTGGTGTGATCGGATCCTAGTGTTTCTCCTTCATGTGCTGATAATTTTTCAGATGAAGAATAAGGTGTAGGTGACGGTTTACAATTTTTCATGCCAACTTTTGCTAATAATTCTATTATCAATTTTCCTTATTTCAATGCCATTATCAATTTTTCTTACTTCAATGCCCAAGAAAAAAATGTAGATCTCCTAAATACTTGATAGCAAAATGTGTGTTCAAATCATGTACTTGAGTAGAGATGGCTTGACTTGATGAATTTGTGACTATGAAATAATCGACATAAATAAGCACAAATATCATGATACCTGACTTGTTATAGATGAACAAGGATGTGTCTCCTTGAGACGGTTTGAAACCCAACTGCTGCAGTTTTGTACTCAAACGTGAATACCATGCTCTCGGCGCCTGTTTGAAACCATATAGTGCTTTGTCCAACTTACATATGTGATGAGTGGCATTAGCATCGTCATACCCAGGAGGTTGTTTCATGTATACTTCATAGTCTATACCTAAACGTTGCTTAAAACCTAAACAAGTCGAATAGTAGTTGATTTAACAACTGGACTAAAAGTATCTTCATAGTCTATACCTAAATGTTGCTTAAAACCTTTTGCTACTAAACGAGCTGTGTATCTATCTATGGAGCCATCTAAATTTTTCTTGATCATGTATACCCATTTGCAGTCAATTATATTTTTACTAAGATGTGAGGGAACCAAGTGCCATGTCTTGTTCTTCATGAGTGCACCATATTCCTCATCCATTTCTTTACGCCAATCAGTGTTGTTGAGTGCTTCATGCAGATTATTGGCTCTCCTGTAGTACACAAAAAATTATAACGGACGGTACCACCTTTAAATATTTTTGGCTGCCGAATACCATTATGTTGTCTTGTTCTTGGCGCAGGAGGTGAAGCAGCGTTGGCAGTCGCAGAAGATCTCGACGCCTGGGGAGCCTGACGCGCAGTTGCTAAGCGGCGAACCACGGGCTGCGTGTGGCCGACATGGACCCGTAGGTTTGTCCCGACTCGGGGACAACGTGGTCGTGTGCCTGCGCATGTTTGGGAGGCGCCCGGGGATTCGCTGGGCTCCGTGGCGGAATCCTCCGACGCACATTATTCAGACGAGGAAACCTCGTGATCGGTGGAGGCAGGAGTATCAGCTTCGGATCCTGCGCCAGAATCTGTCAGCATATCCTTTGCCGCCTATCGGTTCGTTGTTTTGCTTCATGAAATCAGAATCTGTTTCTGATCCGTTTGGACACAAATTTCAGCGTTTTGCTCTGGATTTTCGGCTGCTATCTGCACAGGACTAACAACAGATATTGGTGAGCAAATATTAGGCATATGATCATCATTATTCGCACCCCCATTTATTGGACGGATTTTATCAGAAATGAGAAGAATTTCCTTGCGGAGGAGGGTTCCGTCATTTGGATGAAGTGAGGCAATCAAAGACAACGTCTCAAGAGATGTAGACTCGGCCAGCGGAAACATCTAGACATTTTACACCCTTGTGTCGTGGACTGTACCCAAGAAAAACACATTGCTTGGAACAGAAAGATAATTTTCGGTTGTTGTAAGGACGTAAGTTGGGCCAACATGTGCATCCAAAAACATGAAGAGACTTGTAGTCGGGTGTTGGACCTAGGAAACGTTCCACAAGAGTGGTGTTATTGATAACTTTGCTAGGCATGAGATTAATAAGATAGGTAGCTGTGAGAAAAATCTCATCCTAAAATTTTAATGGCATGGATGAATGTGCAAGAAGAGCCAGATCAACTTCTACTATGTGCCGATGTTTCTGTTCTGCCGAACCATTTTGTTGATGCGCATGTGGACATGAGACATGATGAGTGATGCCAAGTTTTTGAAAGAAAGGATTTATTTTCTCATATTCAGCTCCCAATCACTTTGCATGGTGATAATTTTTCTATCAAACTTGTGTTTAGCAAGATGCATGAAATTTTGAAGACTTCAAAAACATCGATTTTTTTCTTAAACAAATAGATCCAAGTGAATTTGCTGAAATCATCAATGAAACTCACATAATAATCATGCCTACCAATAGAAGTGGGTGCATGACCCCACACATCAAAAAATATTTGTTTCAAACGAACAGTGGATACACTTGTAGAAATAGGATATGGGAGTTGATGAATTTTAGTCCTTTGACATGAATCACAAATAGTTTCAATGCTACAATTCTTACAATGTGGAAGACAAAATTTATTGAGAATTTTTTGAACAATCGAATATGATGGATGACCTAGGCGACTATGCCACCTTAAAAAGGTGGGCTTTGTGACGACATGAACTTGCTTGGACTTGGAGGAGGACGATTGATCAATGAGACATTTCCACGAAGATTCTCGAGAATTTGTTCAATGGAACAACATCATCGTCGAACTCATTCGCAATGTATACATAATTTTTTTTCAAGTCTCTCAAGGGCACTACACACACAAGAACATAGAAAGGGGAGTTTCGTAATACAAATAAGTCTCGATCACCGATATATCACGATGCTCTTTTATGCTATATGCATCAATGTCTACCTCATGAAGCACATCCATATCCACCAAGAAGTTCAAATGGTTACTGCTATGACATTAACTTATCTAGGAAGCATCAAATAGAAACGTAGTCTCCGAATGGGTTGACAATTGGAATATTGTGGTTCGTAGATGGGGCCAGAATAAAACTAAATTCTACCGACCCATCAGAATTAACGCATGACCTTAGCAGCAACTTAATTTTTTTCCCTTTTTGGTCCATATCATGCGCCCACAAGTTGTCGCTACAACAAATGGTGATAATTTTATCTCCATGCATAATAGCATCAGAGTAATTCAGCCAATATTCATTTGGGATTTTCCAATATAATCCAGTGATAATTCCCGACCATAGTATAGGCTAGCATTTTTGCATACATAGCCATGGAAAAATAATCATCATCTTCAGTGAGAGTTTGACACAATTGAATTTGGTCAGATGAATGATACCATAGCAAATTATTAGGCAACGTGATGAAAACTCCTGTAATAGGATTCAGAAGCTCAAAGACGTAGCTTTCATGATGAGTGATCACTAATCATTCATCTTTGCCACCAAGCCATCTCCCATATCGCAGAGACTCCACCTCAAAAAACAAAACACCTCCCATGAGAAGAAGTAATTGATAAAAAACAAACCTCGTTTATACTCACACTACGGGAAACGCACAATACGCCGACGGCCGGAAGCCGTCGGCGTACGCTCGTATGCCGTCGGCATACACATACGCCGACGGCCACTCTACCGTCGGCGTATCCGTTGCCGTCGGCGTACGCCCCCGTCGGCGTATGAATGCAATTTTTTTAATTTTTTTGAATTTTTTTTGAACTTTTTTTGAACTTTTTTAAACTTTTTTCTATTTCGAAATTTCTAACTCAGCTACATACTAAATCTCTAATTACACATTTAATCATAGGTCAAAGTACTTACGCTGGTCAAAGTTCCCGTTCGGTCACCCATCCTCAAATTGCTCCAGCCCAAGCACGCTTAACCTTTGAGTTCAACGTCTCAAGAGATGTAGAAAATTGAAAAAGTATACGCCGATGGCAAATATCTACGCCGACGGCCAAAATCTCTAGGCCGACGACAATGCCGTCGGCGTAGCTAAAAAAAGAAAAAAAGATCTCGGTTGGCCTGGTCGGGGTCTGCGCCGACGGCCCCTACATTTGGCCGTCGGCGTATGTCCTGGCCGTCGGCGTTTTGTGGATTTCCCGTAGTGTCATCCTCGCTCTCCCAACTCACCATCAGAGCAAGAGGTGAGCAGGGTAGGAACCGCAGGTTTGAGACGACAATTGTCAGCGTGCACTTCTTGCCATGGTCAAGAAACCAAAAAAAAATTGAGTATGTCGAAGGCGTCGAGGCAGTTAAGAATCAAACACCATATATCTATTGGAGAAGATCGATCCATTCAGGATCATTGACAACCGCTGAAGTAGTTGCATGTGGTCAAGTGGAAATATTCATGGTTATTGCATGTGCGAAAACCTCACGGATTTAGAGTTAAGAAGAGTTTACTCACACTTTTGTCCCGCAACCGTAGGAACTGAAAGTATTTGGATCATCTCATTGATCGCAATATAATAAGGATATTCATTGACGGTTGGTTGAAGTGGCCTTATACCTCATGTATACCAATGCAATGCGTGCATACCAATAGGCAATACTAGTTGAATTATGCGCGGCGTCACGCCGCGGCCTTGGTGGAAATTTTTGTGTGCGGTTTGTTTTATCGTTTTAGTTACATAATATATTTTGTAAGCAGGAGTAGTGGTTCTAATTTGCATAGTGCATTTAGTATTTTTATTAGCCGAATCGCAAATGCATATAGTACACATATATATACATTATTACATATGTCTACATTAGCTAGCAGGACAGCTGTTATAGAAACATGGAATTGACTGGGTTGTGCCATAAGATTGTTGCATGTAATTCATGTACAAAACATTCAAAAGTAAGAACTTGTTGTTGATCTAAACATAGTGGCCAGATCGACATGTGTAGAATCTGAGCATGAACATTTACGGCACTTTCGTATGCCATCATGTATTTCATCCTAAATAAGAATTTCCTGCAGGAATGAAACCACCGGTCGCGCGGCTCGTTTACTTAAACAGATAATATAAGTTGATGTTTCTTGATACTAAAAGAATATTTTTTTCCAAACTATGGATGTCTAGTATGCTGGCTGAGGTTGCATGCCATGTATTGTGCATAACATATCATAAGAGCAAAAACAACTCCTCGGCAACTAAATATCTTTCCAACAAATATAATGCAACAGGAACAAACTTTTGTGCTACTTACTCATCCATCGTAGTATCTCTACCTTTTGAACCTCATCAACAATATCCTGTTTAAAGTGCTGCAAGAAGATACGATCATAGCAAATAAATAATTAGATAGAAACGTGTTGCAAAGTGCACAATTAGGAAGATATGCACCCAATACTGATGAAGACATAAAACCCCAGTAGGAAAAAAAACAGCACAGGTAAAGTACATGTTTCAGGCAAAGTTGCATCAATTGGTTGGGGAAAGCGAGAAACAACATGTTTACTTGTCCAAACAGAAAACTTAGTTTGCAATAATACGTATTCCGTAATAGAACACTGGAAGTTAAATTAGCTAATGGAAACTTGCTTATTTATTTATATATGATAAGGAAATTAGTCTAAGCATGTAAAATTTTGGCTTTCAATAGAAAATAAATAGGAACACACTGGTAGCATTATGAATATATGTATTTGTTCTACTGTGGCAAATATGGTAAAAACCGCAAGCTTGAAATTCTATAAAACTCCGTTATAAAAGTTTTATATAGCTGAAGAAGATAGCGAAGGTAAAAAATTCATAAACATAGGCTTTACTTACTACTAAAATTATATGCTTGACGTCACCTGAAAAGCTTCACAGGCTGAGATTATTAGGTTTAGATTAACAGGTGAACAATTGTCTTTTAAGCAAAGCACTATGTGTCATGCCCAAAAGAATATGAAGTTAGAAAGTTATAACTATTGTGTTAACAAAACTTAGATGGAGAAAATTTGGCAGTACAGATGTATACCAACAGAACGCAAATTAGCAAAGAGGTTTACACATTATAATTTTCAGGCCTGTAGCGAGAAAGTATCGATGTTTAGTATATATTATGTCCTTCACATTCTTTCAAAAGGAGCATGTACCTACATGTTTCATTCCATAATTTTATTTATCGGCATATGTTATATTTCTCATGTTGCTAGAGAATAAATATAGGTTACTGTAAACTTTGATTGGCATGGCAAGGAAGATTATAGTGCGTCATGTTGATTGCTTGTGGTCCCACTGATTTGCCGCTCCTCCCTGCAAAAATAAAATGCATGAAGTGCAACTTATTTGATATAATCCAGCTAGAGTAATGAACTTTACTTTTATCCATAATTAGCTAGCCATGTCGAATACAACTAATGGTAAAACTTATCTGACCTAGAGTAGCTATTATATCCTTGCATAACATTATTGTATGAATATTAGATATAATGAATTTGCCACAATTATTCATACATCAAAGAAAATAAAACAAATTGAATGGCAATTACCTAACCTGCAGAACACGTATTTCCTGCTTAACCCTGTTTGATTAAGCCTCCATATCTAACCCTGTTCACCCAAGCTTTAGCCATGGCTCTGAATTTAATCGATAAGAAATTACATTGCCTACCATAAATACAATTGTAAATCTATTAAAGTTGTGAGACTGTCAGTTATACGCCTATACCTGAGGTGGGTGCTGCTGCTGCTACTGCTTTCGGCCAAAGAACATCAGTGTGAATTTCGGCGCGGCGGCATGCCGCGGTCGGATCTGTCGATCAAGTTTTGGTTAATAAAGTACATGTTTTAGGCTATTAAGTTCATGTTTAAGTCTCGGGTTAGTCCAAGTGCTCCTAAACATGCACTGTTAATCATGTTGATCAAGTTTAATAAACTAATTAAGTTTGGTTTTGAGTAAATATTGGTCGGTTAATTATTTCTTGATCTCCTGTTAGTTCATGTTCAAGCAATTAGAAGGAGGGGAGTAGAAATTGGCAAAGAAAAAGGAAATCCACTTGTGCCCGCACGAAACCCTAACCCTAGAAAAATTCCCCAATCGAAAAAAATCCCAAATTGGCTTAAAATGAGATCGGAAACTTACCGAGTACGACGCCGGACCGTCGCTTCCACCTTCGGGTCCGTGCAGCATCACCGCTGCAGGAGGGCGGCGGCCCCGCGACGCTGTTCCTCTCACATCGGAGAGGGCGGGCGGAAGACGCGCTCTGCGCGGAACGGACGCACGCGACACCGGCCTCTGCGCCGGTCGTCGCAGCTATCTTAATAATCCATCAAATTCTAGCATGATCAGTAGGTTAGTACACTTGCTTGAACATATCGCCACGATACATAAAACTTATGCATCCGTATAGATGGGCCTGTAAGAAACGGAAACAGAATAACATCACCTCCTACCATAAACTTCTCAGTGGAGATTTTGTACAACTGTAGCAGAGTAATGTGTCATTTTAAAAAATGGCCTTTGAAATATATAACTACATACAAATATGGATCTTTCCAAAGTGCTTTTGTTGTTCCATAACAAATCAGAAACTGATTGGAGCAGTAAGAATAGTTAAGTAAATTTAAAACAATGGCCACTGAATATAAAAGTACATGCAAATTTGAATGCTTCTAAAGTACTTTTATCGTTCCCATAACAAATAAAAATCCAATTTGAGTAGTAGGAACAGTTAAATGTCGGGCCTTCTGAGTAGCTTGCCCTCTTTTCCTATCACTGCTCTCATAGCGGCTACAGATCAATGCAGGTCTTCAGAGTATCGGCTGCTTGTTGGCAGAAGCGAATGTAGATGCAGTTTTTTTTTTTCATCTTGCATTGCATGGAAGGATTCTAGGATTAGAGTGTCAACCGTAGTATATTCTGGATCCTAGTCATGACATGTCGAAAGAATTTTCTGCTAGGATGCCATTCACAAGGAAGCGAACATAAAAAACATAACATGATTAGTTCAGAATGGCAAAATAATCAACCTGGCTTTTATTACATTCTTAACGCTAGTAGATTCAGAAGAAAATTCTTGGCTACACCACACATCAATATTTCTCTAGAGCTGTTGCATGTAAACACCAAAGGCGCTAGTGATGTAAAACCAAGGAAAAAGCACACATGTAAAAATTTGCAAGGCTTGTTTTTAGTCGGGACAACTGACAACCTTACTTTCAGTTGAAGCTAGGTCTTTGATGCTGCCACCAACACCGTGTCCGATGGGAAATTGGCTGCTCTAAGAAATTGAAATCAGATAATAAGTGTTGTTATACGACAATTAAAATCTTGAAACACTCAAGAAGGTATTTATTTAAAAATGACAGGACATTACCTACTTTACATTCTCATACTTGATAGTGGACAATGATGGCCTAAACATCTGTTCTCCAAAGCATCAAAGAGTTTGAACAAATGTGCTAGGACCTGCAGATGAAATAGAGAAACTTATTAGAATCTACCTAGATTAGCAATCGTGTCTCCCCAGATTTATGTTATCAAATGATTTCCAGTAAATACAGTTGATCGGGAGACCAGAAACTTGCATTTGCTTACTTGCCTTCGTGTAATAGTAACCCAAATTGGGACCGTGAGAAGTATATTCATAGGTCTCCACACATCTGCAAACGGGAATCAGAAGCACAAAAAGTCTGTAAACATAAGCCATAACCTTTTGGACTTACAACAATTAGGAAAGACAATACAAACGCATGAAGTCAACGATTAGATCAGATTTATTACCCAGAAAGTGCAGCGACAGTGAGCTATTGAAGCATCCTGGCCTACGGATCCATCGCCAAAACTTTCTCCAGTAGAAGTAGTAGACACTCTGATTGCACAATGATTAAATCCAGAAGCGTGTAAATCCTTTCAAATCAGAGGCAGGAAGTGGGTAAATCGACCAACCTGGGAAGCTGCAGTGCCGCTGTATAGGCGCTCCCAAACCTGTTCTTCACCACCTACTACAGAAAAATCAGGGATAATTAACGGCAGCATTAGAGTCGGACATGGGAAAAATTACTTCGTAACTTCATATGAATGAATAAGAAAAGGGGATTGGGAGGAGGGGGAGGACCAGGCACATCTGTCGAACGACGCCTTCCTTGAATTCTTTGGTTCATCGGCCGCCGGCAGCTGCATCTCGTCTCGCCGGCTTTGACCGCGCCGCATCTCATCTTCTCTCCCACCACCACCACGGCCCCCTTCGCCCCTCCTCCTCCTCCACATGGTCGCCCTAGCCCTCATCCTCCCGGCCGCCGCGCCGCTGCGGCGCTGGAGCTCCGGCCAGATCCCCACGTTCCTCGCGCGGATTGACCGCCTTAGGTCGCTCGACTTCTCCGGCAACCGCCTGCTCGGTCAGATCCCGGCCGCCGGCGTGCACGACCTCCTCCACACCAGCACGGAGGCGACGCACAGGCCACGCTCGATAGAGCAGCGCGCGAGATTCACTCCGCTGCACGCTGCTCCGCCGAGCGGAGCCACAACGTCGCCGGGTACGGGCGAGCTCCGGCCACCGGAGAAGCTGCAGGGCAGCGCGTTCGCGTTTGGCGCCGGCTCTCTCGCGAGCGACTGAATCGGGGGAGAATGGAAATGGGGATTAGGGTTTTTGTGGCTGCGGGTTGGTTTTATATACGCAAGGACTGGTGTGTAATTTCTGGAAAGTGGAGGGATTTTTTTGCAAAAATGCCAAGGGTCCTGTTCAACACTGTAGCATCTACAGTGACTGGAGCGCGGAGAGGCTGCGGATTTGCGTGTCTTTGATATACTTAATAATGATAAGATATCACTTCATTACATGACGCACCTCACAACTAATGAGCTCTTTAAGCATGTTTTGATTGTTCATATGCAGATGTCAGCCACATTGTGACCAATTAGGTGATCCAAATACTACCATGAATATTTCCATTTCCATTTGCCCACATGCAGCCTAATTCTACGGTTGTCAATGAGGGTCGTGAAATGTGTCGTCTGATTTTTGACCGCCTCGACGTCTTCGGCATCCTCAGCTTTTCTTTGGTCTGTAGACCTTGGGCGGATGTGTACGCTGAGAATCGTCGCATCCAACCTGGTACACCTATCCTACTCAACTCTCACTGTAACGCTGGTATCGAGGATAGTTATCAGCGAGATTTGTTATTATCAACATCTTGTCAATTGACACGCTTTTAGTTGAGATGGAGCATCTATTATATGGAAGATGGTTAGGTGGCAAGATGAATGGATAGTTATCATTCTTCATAAAAGCGACATTTTCAAACTTCTGAATCCTATTACAAGAGGTTGCATCACTTTGCCTAAAAATTTGGTAGGGTACCATACATTTGACCGCATACAATTGTGTCGAACTCCCACTGAAACTGATGATTATTTTGCAATCGTTATATCTGCAAACATGTTAGCATATACCGTGGGGTATTCCGAGAGTCAATTACAAGTGGAGGTCGCTCGGGCGCCGAGAGCCAGCCTTTTTCCAGGTACCACACTAGACGTACCGTGGGGTATTCCGAGTGCCGTTATTTACCGAGTGATGCCAGATTACAATAGTCATATACCCTATTTGCCGAGGTTTTTTTGTTCTACGCTGAGTCTAGACCCCTTTGTTGCCATTGTACTCGGCAACTTGTCTAACACTCGGCAACGAGGCCGATTCTAGTGACTCTCTTGCTGCTATGTAATTTTATCTAATAATCAGGCCTCTTCGAGTTAATATCAGAAACGGTGGGAGTAATCCTCCTGTCATTCTCGAAAAAAAGAAGCAAAGATGATATTACACTAGTGGAAAACGGGACAGCAGTCCTGGTTCCAGAGGCCCTCTAGTCCCGGTTAGGCAACCGGGACTAACAAATCGGGACTAAAGCCCCCACCTTTTTAGTCCCGGTTGCTTACGAACCGGGACTAGAGGCCCACCCACGTGGCCACGGCGCAGCCCGCGTGGGCTCGGAACCTTTAGTCCCGGTTCGTAACACGAACCGGGACTAGTGTGTTTACGTTTTTTTTTCTATTTCGATTAATTTTCTGGATTTAGGGTTTTAGAAGGGGTTTAGGGGTTTCGGATGGTTTCCATCGTACATGGATCACGTTGATGCACCAAAAACACGAAGATGAAGTTGATGCATATATATTTAACACATACAAATTACATGAAGATCACGTTGATGACACAAACAAATTAATTAGTACATGAAGATCAAGTTTCCCGGTTCCAGGTACTTAATTACATGCAGATCAGTATTACATGGAGGCATACTAATTTGTATTATAGTAGTACTCTCCTGTATCTGGTATGACCTCTGCAAGGTAAAATCCCGCCAATTTCTCCGCAATTGCTTTGAAGCGGGCCTCTAATGGTAGCTTGCTGCGCTTTCTTGCCAACTTTAAAAGAATAAGATCGAAATAAATACATGAGTTGTGTGTGTATACATATATATATCAAATGAATGAAACTCAACACAACTGATGGTAAAACAATAACGCTGTGAATAATGTTTACGTACTTCTTTACTTCTTTTGCCCTCGAATTTCTCGCAGGTCAGAACGTGTATGTACTCGCAAACGAAGTATCCACATAAATCAGTTTCCTGTGGCTGTTCCGCGCAAGACTATAGAAGAATAGAATTCAATCAAATAATAATCAAGTATGATAATGGTGCGTGGACCTAGGTAGTACTACTTACATTGTTCAGACGCCATATCAGCTTGTCTTTCCATTGACCGGGTTCTTCCTTGATGAACTCTTTCCAAACGCTGCCCGACAAATAAAATTAACAAAGGAGTTATTAATGACTTGATATCAGGAAATGAACGAAAGAGGCGATAAGAAATGAAATTACTTTTCGAGCATTGTAAAACATGTCTTGTATTCTTTTGGATTTCTCCTTAATGAGTCAAGGACATGAATTTCTCCATCGTGAATTTTAATGACGAGAAGAATAAAGTGGAACCTGCACACGTTTATATACACAGTCATGCATAACTCATCAGTTAAACTTAACATCGGGTGAGCAAAATAGAATGTGTAGAAGAGACAGTAACACTCACTTGAAGTTGTAAGCCCAAAATATAGTCTTTTTGTCACGGTGTTGCTTCAAATACCTTAGCAAATCCCCGGTGTGTCCTTGTTATGTACGGGATCTTCTATGGTGACTTGATGAAGTTTATCCGGGTCAATGAACCCAAAGTCCTTGTTTTTTTGCCTTTTCAATTCGAGCATCTTCATTCTGCAAAATATAGCGCACAAAAGATTATAGTGAGGATAATTACAGACAATGAACGAGCTGAGATAAAGACTTAAATTACAGAAATAAATCACTTACAGACAATAGGAACTGAGGATAGATTTGTCGAGGGCCCGGATATTGTATAACTGAAAAAGTTCGCTAAACTCAACGGACACAGCGTATTCTTTGCAGTAGTGCTCTTCCTTAACTCCCACCATGAGAATGATATTCCCCGCTTTTGCGGCTGTTGTACCAGGTATGCAACGCACGCATTTTTGTTGATAACCTGTCGTCGACCAAATTTTCCCCGGGAACATATTGTTTTGCTAGATCAGCGACGGCGTAATCGGTTGACGAACCTATTTGTTGTGGAGTACATTGTGTGGCCGCGACAATACGATGTATTTCTTGTTCGTTAAACACCTTGAGCGGGGGGACCGATTGTGCATCTTGTTCTCCGAGCTGGGAAATTTGTTTACCTTTTTTCGGCGGCGGGAGCTCCATCAGATCGTCATATGACTTGTCAATAGAACGCTCATAGTCTGATGGCGGCGCTGGTGGAGAGTTATATAGGTTATCGATGGTAAGTGCCAGGCGCTTCGGAGATATTGCAGCGGTAAATTTTGGTTCGGGCACTTTCGGTGCAAAGAATGCTGTATTATAGGCCTTCACGGCGGCGGCGTTTTCGTCGACAGTTTTATCACAAGGTAACTTCTCAGGAGGCGGCGGTGTTTTCTGCTTTCTAGGTCCTCCTCCTAATCGGCGAACCGACCTTGCGCTTCCTCGGGAGAAACTTAACGGGCAATTCCTCACGCGACGGAGATCGAGATGGACTCATGCTCATGACGTCCCTGTCTAGGAGTTCCGGGGTTTGCGATGAGGTGGACTGCTACAAGGAGGAGTCGATGGCCTTGACAAGAAGATGTATTTCTTGTTCCACAGGGCAAAACCACGCTTGACTTCTCCCAATGTCGCCTCACCGTCACCTCCAGGAATCTCAAGAGACAATGTTTCAAATCCCGGCATAATTTCATCCACCCCGACACGAGCATAGCCAGCTGGAATGTCACCATTATGGTAGCTTGCTTCGGGTTCATTTGCTATAGCATAGCCGACTGCCACCTTCATGGATATGTTCCTCATTGGCATATGTAGCTCACATTCTGTCCTCTCCGTGACATCATCCACGGCGTAGTGAGCATCGACTTGTAGTTGCGTGGAACCCACGCTGCTTCTAAGCTGAGATCGGTCGGCATTGGCTTGAGGATCTTCTAGCTGCTGCTGAGACGGCCTTTGCTGAGTAAGTGACTCCATGAGCTGCTGCACCTTGAGTTCCAATTCCGATAACCGGTCTTCACCCTTCTTCTTCTTTCTTGCACGGCTTCTATAACTGTCAGCGCACTCCGGAAACCCAGTCTTCACGGTGACACCGCCGGGACAGCCTCGTAATCGTCCAACGTGTTCAGGATTACCCAGGGCCCGTGTCAGCTCGTCGTCCTCTCTATCGGGTTTGTACACACCCCGGCGAGCTTCATCTATTGCAAGTATAAGCTTCGGGACGATTGTTTCTATTTTTTTCTTCCATCTTCCATGTGCAACAATCAGCCCTGTTTCCTCGTCCAACACTGCACCATGCGCGAACATCCAGAATTTGGACCTCTCGGGCCAGTCCATTGTCTGTGGAGTGATCCCTTTAGCAAGCAGTCTGTCTTCAGCGGCTAACCACGTAGGAATGGCGGACCTGTAGCCACCTGTCCCCAACCTATGGTGGTATATCTTCTTCTTGGCATTTGCCTTATTTTTGACCGATCGGGCCACAGCCGTAGACGATTTCTTATATGCCTTAAACGCGGGCCAGTAATCTTGTATTTTCACTAGTGTTCCAGTTCCGGAATTTCCACTGAAATCTGGATCTTCTTTTCATATTTTTTCCATATTGTTTTCTTCCAGTTCCGGAATTGTTCGGCCATCTTCGAGAGAGTCCACTGCTTGAATTTCTCCTTCTTGATTTCTGAGACATCTTCCGGGAGGTTAAAATGTGACAAGAGTGTGTCATATACCAAATCTTTTGTAATCTTGTGGACATAGCAGGGGTCATCGTCGTTTGCGGCCGCCGGCTTATGCCATTCTTGTATGGTGATCGGGAGCATGTCCCTAACAATAGCTCCAGCTTGATTTATGAATTTACGGCGGTTCTCTTTGGGTTCCAGCGGCTCGCCATCTGACATGGGTATACATATCGGGTGCCCTATCATGAGGGTACCTGGTGCACGTAACGACTAAGGCCCAATATCGAAGAGCCTACTCGAAGCCCAAGACAAGAGGCCCAAGAAGGTGGAGTACCCTCCAAGATTAGACATAGGCGTAGTCGGTTTAGACTTTCCTAATTGTAAACTAGGTCGGTTACAAACTCCCGAGACCCAGCCTATGCCGATCTGGGACCAAGCCATACTCGAACCACCAAAGCTCTTGCGAGATCGACATCTCGCCGGAGCCACCTTGTAACCTCATAATCTCCAGCGATCAATAACAGACAAGCAGGAAGTAGGGTCTTTACCTCCACCCGAGGGGCCTGAACCTGGGTAAATCTTTGCCTCTGCTTGTCAGCCGACGAAACTACCAGTACTACCACGTTCTCTCCCCATAATCTCAACCCTAGGTCCTTAACCATGGGATTTGATGAGGGTACACCTCGTCAATTGGCGCCGTCTGTGGGAAAGAATAGTGCTGGACTCGCGGTTTCTTCGGTTCCATCGGAAAACGGCGACTCGCCGATCGGATCTACAAACGGCAACTCGCCGGCTGCATCGACAAACCAGAACTCGCCGACTCAGGCGGCACACGGCAACTCGCCGGCTCACTCGACAAACGGCAACACGCCAGCTTCACCCGCAAAAAGCGCATCGGATCCTCTGATGGATTTCGAGCCACACTCGCCAGGATTCCAGGAGGCCTTCTCCGATCTCGAGTCAGGTTTGGGTTTAACCGTTGGTTCGTTCAATTTTTTCGTCAACAAGCTTGGTGTGCAGGACTTGACGGATCCACGCCAACTCGCGACTTCCGCACCCGAGGCTCCATCGGTTGCGGCTCCTTCGACTGCGGATCCCTCAACTGTGTCCATACCATCGTCGACCCTCCAAGCTTGTTCGTCTGCAACAACCATGTCCACACGAGAGATGCGCGAGCTCATTGAAGAACTCCAGGGCGAGGAGGCCGAATCAGCATATCGCACAAACGATCCCGAGCTGGATCTCCCACTCGAGGATAGTTTCGACTGCGGGATCTCCCTCAGCGACTTCGACGAACCTGAAACTCATATCGACAACCACGTCGACTCCGAGATCTGCGCCAACAACAACCTCGACTTCGAGATTCATAACAACCTCGCCGACGCCGAGATGAGCATAGGCGACGAAGGCGTCGACTGCGAGATCCGTCCAGACGGACCACTCGATGAACATACGGACTCAGACATGAGCCTCGATGAAGATGTCGAGTCCATGACAGGACTCGAAAGCACATACACATACCCTCGGGTCATACCCCAGCAGGTCTACGTTGCCATCGCCGCAGAAACATCAGACACTGCGGCCAGCCGCAGGCCTACAGAATTCCCGTGCACAGTCACTATGCCGGACGGAGTCACAACTCTCACAATCACTGCTGAGATGGCAGCAAAAGCAGATAAAGTCATCAAGGAGTGCACAATGATGCCAGCAGACGCAACACAAGAAGAGATGTTGACCTTCCAGTACTTCAACTGGCAGGAGTCACTTCGACTGAAGCAGATAAGAGCAACACTCGAAGAACGCAAAAAGCAAGCTAGCTTGTCGAGTGCGCGCAGAAGACAGCTCTCCCTGAGCTCCACCGGGCGAGCAGACACAAGACCCAGATCAAGGTTGTCACACCTCTCGCCAGGCGAGAAGGCGGCACTCACCCGCAACTTAGGCAACTCCTTCATGACATACGACGAGGAAGGACTGCCGGTGCCCAAAACAGCAGCAGGTGCTCTCTACACCGCTGCAGCATACCTGGAGGCAATCAAGCCCCCAGCGGATGACCCCAATGCAAAACTACACCGCCAACAGATCAAATCACTCGCCTTAGCTGCAAAGGCCATACGCCAAGTTCCAAAACTCCAGGTGGGAGTCGAGACCGTGCCCTAGTCACGCGTCGGGAAGAGCATAATCACAGTGGTCGTCGCCACCACTCGAAGGAAAGAAGCGGCTCGCGTAGGCGCAGGTCCAGGAGCAGATCACGCAGATCTTACAGTAGCGACTCATACTCTGATCGAGAGCCTGAGCCACATGGAGCTCTGTGCTTCACTCGACGCGTCCGCGAGACACGGATGCCCAAAGGGTTCAAACTCACATCTGAACAGCCCAAGTACACGGGTCGACAGGAACCTTCCGGGTGGCTGGAAGATTACAGGCTGGCTGTCGCGTGCCAGCGAGGCACAACACCACAGCCATGCAGTACATACGACTCATGCTCGAAGGCACAGCCCGCGACTGGCTCAAGGCCCTACCTCCATCAAATACGACTCGTGGGATCACTTCCGCGATGACTTCATCAAAAACTTCGAGCCTCTGTGTGAGCGCCCAAAAACGTTCGAGGAGCTGCGGGCCTGCGTGCAACGTTCAGACGAAAGGCTGAGGTCATACATCAGACGATGGACTGAGATACGCAACTCAGTCGGAGTAATTTCAGAAGACATGGCCATGGATGCCTTCATAATGGGACTCGCCAGGCATGACCTCAAAGAAGCACTCGGTCGCAAAAAGCCAACCTCTGTGGCTAACCTCTTGATGACCGCGACTGAGTGGGCAGATGGAGAAGATATGGCGCACACACACGGGTCCTCACCCCGTGACAATCATGAAAGCGGCAGTCGAAGCCGCAGAGACTCATACAGGACGATCGAAGGCGCAACGTTCAAAACGTCATTACGACGACGATAGACCCGAATTCATGGCGGCTGGTTCTCTACACCACGCAATGACCAGACAGAAGCGACCAGCGATCAGAAGATCGACGGACAGTCGAGAAGATCGACGGGACAGTCGAGATGATCGTCGAGACAGCCGAGATCGCGGCCAACGCAGTGATAGCTACAAGAGGAAGGACTGGCGCAAGTCACGGGCACAATCTGAGCGATCATTCGAAGAAAAGATGGACGCTGATTGCAGATTCCACCTGTACAAGGGGGACGACGGAAAACTGCGATCCAATCACTCGATGAGAAACTGCAGGGAGTTCGACCAAATGGCGACTGATTACGTAAATCGCAGAAAGGCAGCAGCCGCACAAGCACCTGCACCCGTGCCTCAGCCAAACAACGTGCCTGTTCTGATGGCACCACCTCCACCACCACAGCCTGCAGGCGGAAACCTCGCGGGTGCCATACAGCACATACCTCGGGTGGACGAACCACAGTACCCTCCGCCCCAAGGGCAGATGTACATGATACAGAAAGGTCGACCTTCCAACAGGGAGCAAAAACTTCGCACTCGACAAGTAAACATGGCGGTCATGTCACCTCCTGCGGTAACAGAATACTTGAAGGGATCCGAAACTACAATAAGCTTCAGCAAAGAGGACCACCCTCCATCGGTTGTTCGCCAGGGCACTCTGCTCTGGTACTCGACGCGCAAATTGGAGGCTACGCCATGTCCAAGGTCTTCATGGATGGTGGGAGCGGCATAAACATCATCTTCGCAGATACGCTCCGCAAAATGAACAGGTCAGTCGAAAACCTGCCAAGATCTTCAAATACCTTCCACGGTATCGTTCCAGGGAAAGCAATAAGCCCAGAGGCACCATACAACTCGACGTGACGTTCGGGGACAAGCACCACTTCAGGACAGAGTCGATTGAGTTCGAAGTGGTCGACTGGAAGTCACAATACCATGCTATACTTGGACGCCCGACGTTCGCTCGATTCATGGCGGTGCCACATTACGCATACCTCCAGCTGAAGATGCCTGGACCAAAAGGAGTAATCACAGTCAAGGGGAACTTCCAAAAGTCTGACTCTTGCGACCGAGAATTCAGCAAAATCTCTGAGATGTTTGGCATGGAAGCAACACTCGCTGATCTAGCGGTCTCCAACGATCGAACACTTATGCCAGAGCACAAAAAGGTGGCAGTCGACAGAGCATTCAGTGCCACCAACGACACAAGATCGCATCAGGTGCACCCGACTGACCCGACCAAGACAGTCAATGTCTCGTCGAGTCTGCCTATCGCATAGGAAAGCGCGCTCGTCGAATTCCTCCGTGAGAACTGGGATATATTTGCATGGTGTCCAGCAGACATGCCAGGTATTCCCAGGGAATTCGCCGAGCACTCTCTCCAGCTACTTCCAGGTGCTAAACCAGTCAAACAAACAATGCGCCGCATATCCGGCCCAAAAAGAACTGCAGTCGAAGCCGAAGTCGACAGGCTACTCGCAGCAGGATTCATCAGAGAGATCAAGAAATCACAATGGGTGGCCAACCCCGTACTCGTAGAGAAGAAGCACACAGATATCCTTCGGATGTGTAGATTTTACAGCACTCAATAAGTTGTCCAAAGGATCACTTTCCACTACCTCGAATCGACCAGATCGTCGACTCCACCGCCGGGTGCGCTCGCTTGTCCTTCCTGGATGCTACTCGGGTTACCACCAGATAAGGATGAAGGAAGAGATGAAGAGAAAACGGCGTTCATAACCCCACTCGGGGTCTACTGCTACACCACAATGCCTTTCGGGCTCAAGAACGCAGGCGCAACCTATCAGCGCATGATGCAAGATTGCCTCAAGAAGCAGATTGGGCGAAACGTCCAGGTCTATGTAGATGACATCGTCATCACCACAAGAGAGGAAAACACACTACTCGATGACTTGCGAGAGACATTCGCAAACCTCAAACGCTTCCACATCAAGCTCAACCCGAAGAAGTGCACGTTCGGCGTGCCAGCCGGGCAACTCCTCGGGTATCTAGTCTCAGCTCGAGGAATCGAGGCGGACCCGGAGAAAATACAGGCCATCTTGACGATGCAAAGGCCTTCAAAGCTCCACGACGTGCAAAAGTTGGCGGGTAGAGTAGCAGCACTCAGTCGATTCATCAGCAAGCTAGGCGAAAAAGCACTCCCGTTCTATCGACTGATGAAGAAGGCAGATAAATTCGAGTGGACGCCAGAAGCCGAAGCAGCCTTCACGGACCTCAAGCGAGTCCTCACAAGCCCTCCAATCCTCGTAGCACCAAGGGAACGCGAGCCACTATACCTATATGTCTCTGCAACTAACAGGGTGGTGAGCACTGTTCTAGTGGTCGAACGCAGAGAGGAGGGACACGCCCAAAGCATACAACGTCCAGTCTATTACTTGAGTGAAGTGCTCTCCACATCAAAGCAGCGGTACCCGCACTATCAGAAGCTGGCATACGCCGTGTTCATGTCCTCAAGGAAGCTGACGCATTACTTCTCCGAGCACCCGATCACTGTAATCAGCACTTCAGGGATCGGGGACATCCTCACAAACCCCAATGCAACTGGGCGAGTAGCAAAATGGCTCATCGAGCTAGCACCAAGAGACATCAAGTATGATTACCCGAAGGCCATCAAAGCACAAGTTTTACCCGACTTCCACACCGAGTGGATTGAAGCTCAGCTCCCAGGAGCACCAGATGTGTCCAATTCCTGGACTATGTACTTTGATGGCTCGAAGAAAAACGAAGGCGCAGGCGCAGGTGTCATCCTCATATCACCAAAAGGCGACAAGCTCCGCTACATCCTGCAAATGGGATTCGAGTTCCCATCCAATAACGAAGCAGAATACGAGGCCTGATCCATGGCATGAGGATGGCTAAAGCACTCGGGTGCACTCGACTGATGATCTACGGCGACTCGAATCTGGTGGTGCAGCAAACAATGAAGGCTTGTGACGCAATCGCAGATAACATGATCGCCTACCGTGACCTGTACAACATCATGGAGGGCAGCTTCGAAGGCTGCGAGTTGCGGCACATAGGGCGTGAGAGCAATGAAGAAGCAGATAAGTTAGCCAACATTGGTGCGACCAAAGCACCAGTGCCACCTGGTGTCTTCTTCGAGCGCATCGAGCACAGATCAATCAAAAAGAAGCGGGCAACTCCTGCATCAGCCGCACCAGCCAAGAGCAAAACACCTAGCACAGAGGACCCACCAGTCGAGGTACTCCTCATCGAGCCAACTTGGACTCAACCCTTCCTCGCATACATACTCCGCGGCGAGGTACCCGAAGACTTCACAGAGTCAAGACGCGTCACTCGACGATCTAAAGCATACACTGTCATCAACGGTGAACTTTACAAACGCAGCATATCAGGTATGTTCCAGCGTTGCATAGCATTTGAAGATGGCCAAGCCATCCTTCGTGATATTCATGCAGGTACTTGCGGGCATCACGCCAGCAGTCGATCACTCGTAGCCAAAGCCTTTCGCGCAGGCTTCTACTGGCCCACAGCACTCAAAGACGCGGAGGACATAGTCAAAAGGTGCATCGGCTGCCAAAAATTCGCCACAAAGCCGCACGCACCCGCATCGGCGTTGAAGACAATACCATTGGCCTGGCCTTCGCCCAGTGGGGGCTCGATATGGTTGGGCCACTCAAAAAATCCTCCCATGGAGGGCATACTCACCTTCTGGTGGCGGTCGACAAGTTCACCAAGTGGATTGAAGCAGTACCCATCACAAGTTCGACTGCCACTACAGCAGTCAATTTCATAAAATCCATCATATACCGCTTTGGTGTGCCAATAGCATCATCACTGACAACGGTACAAACTTCACGGCTGAGGAATTCAAATCCTTCTGCAAAGAGCAAGATATCACGCTCAATTATGCATCTGTGGCGCACCCGCAATCAAACGGCCAAGTCGAAAAGGCCAATGGGCTTGTGACGAGTGGAATCAAGAAGCGCCTCCTGGTGCCACTCAAAAGGGCTGCGGGTGCTTGGGTAGAAGAGCTCCCGTCTGTGCTATGGAGCCTACGCACAACACCCAACGCCTCAACGCAATTCACTCCATTCTTCATGGTCTACGGCGCAGAGGCAATCCTGCCATCAGACGTAAGGTTCAACGCACCAAGGGTCGAAGCATACAATGAAGAAGATGCAGATGAAGCACTCGAAGATGCAGTCGACTTGCTGAAGAAGCACGCAACACGGCGCTAGCACGCACAGCTGTCTACCAGCAAGATCTACGCAACTATCACAGCCGTCGACTGCGTACCAGGTCCTTCGAGGTGGGTGACTTGGTACTTCGACTGAAGCAAAAGAAGGTGCATAAACTTGCTTCTCCATGGGAAGGACCCTTCATCATCACCGAGGTCATTGGTGGTGGAGCATACAGACTGAAGCATGCGAAGACCGGCGAACTCTCCCACAATCCTTGGAACGTTGCGCAGCTGCGCCGTTTCTATGCTTAGATTGCTCAGTCGCATAATGTAATAGGCTCATATGTCGGATGGCTGCAGGTTTCAGACGCGCTCTTTTCCTTACCAGGGTACCTAAGGGGACTGGAAGGTTTTTAATGAGGCGGCCTGCAGCCTAACATTCATAAATGGAATATAGTCAATAAATTCCTCATACTTTTCCTGCTTACTACTCGCATAACTTATCAGCACAAACTTAGCCTCACCCGTATGCTCGGGGGCTGAGCTACCTCATAACATAAAAGCTTTCGCTCCTTCAAACATAATACTCCAGCCACACTCGAATACTCGGGGGCTGGATCATAACACTAAACACAAAGGAAAAAGTTGCTCAACCCCAATCAATCACTCGGGGGCTGAGCCTGCAGGCATAAGTTGAAGCTTCAACTCTCATAAAATTCATAGCCTCACTCGAGCACTCGGGGGCTGTGTAATTCATGATCTATGTAAAGTGTTTTTCATAAACCCCACTCGATACACTCGGGGGCTGCATACATACAAGTGAACAAATATGTACAAGTGGCAAATTTACACTCGGGGGCTGTTCCCTATACATAAATACCCTAATCTTCGGTTCATCCTTTGCTGGAAGAACAGGGCCCATAAGTTGCGCTTGATAGCAATCAACCAATGTCCTCGCGTGATCGAATGTTTCGTCAAGATTCGACTGGGACAAGGACGATCCAGGCACGGGTGGACGTAGCTGCAAATTTGGACGTTGACTTCGGAGATATGCCATGGTTGCGTTGGCGCCATCCACAAGCTTCTGGGTGATAAAGCCTCGAATGGAACCTGTTGACCGGAAGAGCTCGAGTAACGCGTGGATTCCTTGAGGTTGCGGCCCAGCTGGAAAAAGCATCTGGTTGATTCGACTGAAGGCCGACCTGCATAACTCAAGAGCATAGTGCTCCGCCACACCCGATCCTGCAGAGTCGCGAGTATGCGTGCTCGGTGCTTGTCCAATCGAAAGTGCTGGCGGCCAGTCGTGGGTTCGTCAGTTGCCATGCTCAACTGCTCATCCACGCGAGCCTGCTCCGCCTGGAAATCTTGAACAAAACCTGCAACAACACAAGTTGGGTGAACAAAAAAGAACAGGCTGTGAACTCATAAGATCAAGGCAGTCATGCTTACACTCGAGCTGTCTGTTCACGATCTCCATCTCGCCAAGCACATACTCCTCCCGTTGGGTGGGTAAAGCAGGCCTTGCCCTCATCCTTTCCAGCTCGCTTCGGGCACTCGCCAGCTCTTGCTCCTGTTTCGCGAGTCGAGCCTTCATATAACGTATTACTGCGGCATCGTTTGCCGCCTGAGCTCGAGATCGAGTAGGGGCATGATGCCGCGACGAACTGGATGAAGTGGCGGCTGGCCGTTTCTGTTCCAAGCATCATAAAAGTTTCATGAGAAACTAGTCACAAAGCTCAGACGAGCAACAACATACAGCTTTACAAGCAGAATCATAAAGGAAATAAATTCATACAAAGGTAGCAAAAGCACATGCATACTCGCATGGTCATAAGTTTAATTACAAGACATCAAAGGCCGGCTGCCCTACTTCTCAGACATGACTCTGACCTAGCCCTACTCGCACGAGCGGCGACCTCTGCTGCCCGGCGCTCCATGGTGGCCATAAAAATTTCAGCCAACTTTGCGGCTGGCTCGTTCAAATGCTTTAGGGACACCAGTTTCCCGCCAGGCTTACGAGGGAAAGCAGACAGAGCGGCTTCGAAGTCACCCTCTATCCCATGACCTAAAAGGAGTTTGAGGGTGGTCTCTGAGCCGCGTACCGTCAAAGTGCGAGCAAAGTTCGCCATAGTCGAAGTTCCCGGGCCCAGGACGTCTGCGAAGCCATCCACAGTCGAAGGAGGTTGGCTGGATGGGAACACATCCTTGAACACGGCGCCGAGCGTGCTCGTAGATTTGGCGAGTGCGTCCTTGGCTTGGGTGGAGACGACATCCAGGTCGCCGATTGCGCGGTCAAGGGACAAATCGACACTCGATTGGTCTACAGGTGCCGGTGCGCCAACAGCTCCTTCAAAAAAGCAGAAGTAGAAAATGTTACATACTATTCAGTGGCAAAAAGAAGTAGGCAAAAAGTGAAAGATTCAACTCACCGCCTACGTCTCGGGTGAGGCTCGCCAGGCGCTCAGCATAATTCTTCTCGCGCAAAGCGGCGGAGTCCTTGGCATCATCCAAGGCCTTCTTCGACTCCGCGCGCTCCTTGGCGAGTGCCTCTTCTAGCTCTTTAACCCGAGACTCAGCGGTTGCCTTGTCACCTGAGATAGATGGACAGATGTCATTCACAATCGACAAAGCAAGGCATACAGAAGTCAAACACACTTACGGCTGAGTTGCTCCATGGCAGCGCGTAGGTTGTCCCTCTCTTGTTCAACCTGGACAAAAGCTTGCCTGATTCAACCAGGTTGAGGTAGAAGGGCTGCATGCACAATGGAACCAGCATAAGCTATACACAAATAAATGAAGACTCGACAAAAGACACTTACGTGTTCAACCCAAGGCGCAGGCTTGGCAGCAGAAGTCCCAATTTGCGGAGTTGACGAACTCGCGATCTTGGCGGCTTCAAAGGTAGTAGCCGTGGCTACTGTTCTCACAACCTCAGCCGCAACAGGGAAGCTTCTGGCTGGTCTGGAGTCGGAGCTCTCTCGGTTGGAGGAGTTGGAGGTCGCACAGTCTCAGCACTGCAAGTGACCGAAAGACATGCAACATAAAGAAACAGTACTCAACTCATAAAAAAAAATTACAAAAAGGAGCAAACCTGTGCTCTTCTTCATCCTCAGTGTCGAGCTCGTCAAAGTTTGGGCCTCCAAAAGGTAGCTGCCCACCCGACTGAGGAGGAGGAGGAGCCGAGCTCAAAGGACTCACGTCCAAGGGAGCAGCTGTGGTCGTAGGAGACGAACCTGAGTTTCCATCATCCCTCACATCCGATTCCCTCGCGGGTGAGCTCGTGGAAGAAGACATAACTTGGGCTGCCCGACGGCGCTTGCGAGAGGAACCTCGCTAACATCCTCAGTCGCGGCAGGCTCCTTGCCCTGTGCTTCCTCTACCCCTTCCTCTTCAACCTCTTCTGTGGGTGAAGTGGTAGCCGAAGGTAAAGGCGATTCATCCCCTCCCTTCGCTTCTACTGTCACCTCTGTTTCATAAGTTGGGCCATCTTCGGGAAGAGGAGGAAGAGTTGAGGTAGTCGAGTGGCCCTGCATACAAAATATAGCAGTCGAAAGTCAAAAAGATGCACAGAAGGATAACAAAAACAGGAGATCATAGACTCGAAAGATTCACTAACCTCTGGCAAAGGCTTTTCAGCCCCATAAGGATCGACTGGGCAGTCGACATTGCAGGGCTCGCTTTGTTTTGTACTGGTGATGGACCGCACATGTGCCACCAGTTCGCTCCTAGACAGCTCCTCCTTGCTCATTCGAGTGGAGTCGAGGGGACCTTCGTACTCCCACATTGGGTGGGCACGAGCGCGGAGCGGCCATACCCGCATCTTCACAAAGGTGGCAATCAGATGCACACCCGTGACGCTGTTAAGGAGCCCTCCAATTGTCTCCAGCATAGGCGCTGCTTCCGCCACTTCTTCAGTCGAAAGCTCATGGTCCCAGGCTTTCGTCCTAGCGGCTATACCAGCAGTCGAAAATGCTGGGGCCCCATCCTGGTCGACTGCACATAGAACCACCTCTTCCTCCACCCCTGCGCCGAGTCGACTGGCTTCAGGGCGAAGTACCGGGTGTCGCTGCGCACTTGGATCTGCAGGCCTCCGACTGGATAGGTTCGGCCGCCTCGGTTGTTGGGCCGGACCATGAAGATAGACTTCCATAATGCCCAACTCGGAGCAACTCCCAAAAAACACTCGCACAGCGTGATGAAACACGCAATGTGCAGAATACCGTTCGGGGTGAGATCATGGATCTGCACCCCGTAGGCAAAAAGCAAACCTCGCACAAAATCATGGAGGGGGAGCGAGAAACCCCTAGGCAAAAACTCCGCGAAACAGACGCGCTCGTTAGCGCGAGGCTCGGGAAGTACCTCCTTGGGCGAAGGTGCGCGGACGAAGAGCTGGTCGGAAGGTGGCAGCAACCCCTCCTCGCGCAGCTTGTCCAGCTGTGCCTCCTTCAGGGTGGATTTCATCCAATCCCATTGGTCTTCTTGAGGTCGACGGCGGCCGCAGATGCGCTAGCCGCAGTCTTCTTCCCCTTCATCGCCGCCGCATCGGGCGCGGCGGCAGCAGTCGAGGCAGAGCGCTTGTTGCCCGCCACTTTCTTCATTGTCAACGAACAGGTGGGGAGCGCGCAAAGCTTTAGCACAGGAGCAATGGAGGCAGAGCGCAAGGAAGACGATGGAACAGGGGCGGCGCGCAGAGCAAATGGCAGGTAAAAAACAAATGCCAGCGCCGTTCCCCTATTTACCACAAGTCAAAAGCAATCACAGCCATTCAGATCCAAATCGTGCGTTACGCACGCAATCTGACCGTACACGTGGCAAACGCGGAGGGCAACCGTCGCCGGCCACTCCGCCCACTACGCACGTAAAAAGAGGAGCCATCATCACGCTTGCGGAAAAAGTGGGCCCGTATAGTCAAATCAAGTCCAAACGGCACCGTCTTCGGTCAGCTCTGCACAAATGGGCCCACCTATGTGTCACGTCCCATCAATCGCAGCATAACGCACGCCACGCGTGTCAGAAATCGCAGTCGAAATAAACGTCATCCCTGACGTCATTGAAGCATCTGTTCAAAAATACGTTCGAGTATGCCAACGCATATTGGTCACTCGATTGCCTTGATTAGTTCGGGTGTGACAAAACCTTCTTAAGGCAAAATTGGTCACTCGACCGTTCCTTCGACTAAGTCATATTACTCCCATCGGGAGCGTATTCAAAAAATTCTTCGACTGAAGATGCTCAAGACAATGATTGAGATTATCCTCCATTTACAAGTAATACAGCATAATCTCGGGGGCTACTCCCATCGGGAGCACTGTCGTGCACCCGATAGAATTACGGCAAATTTCTTCGATTAACATATGCAGAGTAAGAGGATTTTGAGATTATCCTCCATTGCAAAGCAATAAAGCACAATCTCGGGGGCTACTCCCATCGGGAGCGCTGTCGCGCACCCGATAGCATAACAGCAAATATCAGTCGACAAAGGACACGACTCGTCCAACAAAGTTCAAAAAACATACTCGAAACATTCCCGAGTTGCGTCCGTCGCAAATATCTCGGATGCTGCACGCATAGTGCAAAGGTAAGACCCGCCGAACTTTCGAGCTGGGCTAAGGACCGTTCCAGCAACGTCAATCCTTATACTTTCCGTGTCAGCAGACATGATGAAAAATCCCGACGGACGCGTTGGGTAAAATTCAAAGTTATACTGCAGATCGACTCAGTAAGACCTCAGCGGCCTAGTCGAATCTGACCAGTTTGTTCCAGATTCGAGTCCGGGGACTCGAGTTTGATTGAAAGCTAGTAAGGTTTTACCCGAATGTGTAGTTAACCAGTCCCGATCCGTCGAGTGTACTGGGCCTGCTAAGCTATTATCCTTGATTATCATCATAAAACACAGTCGATGAGATACTCGACATAGCCAAACGTGTGCTATTCATACAGGAATTCCAAATTATATATACAAAATAAAGCATATGACGTGCACTTACGAAAGAGTCCATGCCCGATTCTTCGAGTCAGCCAAGTACTCGGGGGCTACTGACATGGGTATACATATCGGGTACCCTATCTTGAGGGTACCTGGTGCACGTAACGACTAAGGCCCAATATCGAAGAGCCTACTCGAAGCCCAAGACAAGAGGCCCAAGAAGGTGGAGTACCCTCCAAGATTAGACATAGGCGTAGTCGGTTTAGACTTTCCTAATTGTAAACTAGGTCGGTTACAAACTCCCGAGACCCAGCTGACGATCCCGAAGAGCAAGTCTTGATGCCTGCACAAATAAACGAGATTTAGGTTGAGACTCCAAGTGCAGATTGTATAGTAAAGTGGAAGACAGTTTTCCCCACGAGGGTGACTCGAGGGTTTTAATATCGAACTCTCGGGGAATCTGAAGTGGTAGATTTATCTTCTTATCCTTCTTTTGGTTACCTACAAAACAAGGTTAGATGTTTTGGTCCTCAACCTCACCTGTGGTTGTCAAGCACAAGGTGTAAGAATGATATCAGGATAGTTATGCAATGCAAACAGGAAATAAATATGCAATGAGGGTGGATGCAATGATAAATGATATTTTTGGGTTTTTGAATGATGTATGCAAGATGGAAAGTATTTTTGTATTTTCGGATTTAATGATGGCTGAAATAGAAAAGTGGTATATGGTGTTGGAAAGGTGTTTCTTATGATTAAAATAGACTGGGGTTCGTGGTTTCACAAATGCACTCTCTCTTTATAAAGTGGTAGACAATGGAACACACAAAGTTAACATATGAGATTGCAACACAGGGTTTGATAACACGTTACTTAGATATATGGGCATCACGTCCTAACATAGAGATCTTTTGTTTATTAACCTCTCTTATACTCCACCAAGATGCGAACTAAATCATAACACCTCAGTAATTAAGATAACTCAGAGTATAGAATTAAGTATCCTGACATGAAGTGAAAATAAGAACATGCTAGATCTAGTCATGGAGTAGTGGCAATGGTCACGCCCACATGTAAAATGCATATATGAACTTTGCACTTTAATTGCTTATATTCCAATCATATTTGCATCATATAAGGGTGATATCAATGTTTTATCATGATTTTGGGAATACTTCATAGTTTTCCCATTTATTTGGAATTAACCCTGCACAGGCAGAAACCCTAGTTTTGTATTTTAATGTTTCAGGGACCCAAACGTCAACGAAATCACCTGGAAATTTACGGGCGTCAATATTTGGAAGGAAGAAGGACTACGGAAAAAGGAAGCAAGCAAACGGAGACCCGAGGGCCAAACGGGCATGGCCCACGCGGCCACAGTACCAGGCCGCGTGGGAGCCACCCGTTCGGGCCTCGTGGCTCCGTTGCCGTCGATCTTCGCACCACCGCCTTCGTCTTGACCTAAAAACGCCTATAAAAAAGGTCCCCGACGTTCTCTGGAAGGAGCGCCGCACAAACACAGAAACACCGAAACGGAGATCAGGAGCTGCAGATTGGAGGGGGAAAACTCCGGCGGGGCGCTGCCGGCGTGGTCTCCATCTTCTCCATCGACTTCTCCACCGTCTCCATGATGAAGAGGGAGTAGTCCACCTCTGGACTATGGGTTTGTGGAAGTAACTTATGTATCTCTCCTCTCTTGAGCTTCACTAATTAGCACCTTACTTTGTTACCTCACTAGGGATAAACTAAAATACCATGCTACCTGGGATGTGGGCGTGACCATTGCCACTACTCCATGACTAGATCTAGCATGTTCTTATTTTCACTTCATGTCATGATACTTAATGCTATACTCTGAGTTATCTTAATTACTGAGGTGTTATGATTTAGTTCGCATCTTGGTGGAGTATAAGAGAGGTTAATAACCAAAAGATCTCTATGTTAGGACGTGATGCCCATATATCTAAGTAACTTGTTATCAAACCCTGTGTTGCAATCTCATATGTTAACTTTGTGTGTTCCATTGTCTACCACTTTATAAAGAGAGAGTGCATTTGTGAAACCATGAACCCCAGTCCATTTTTAATCATAAGAAACACCTTTCCAACACCATATACCACTTTTCTATTTTCAGCCATCATTAAATCCGAAAATACAAAAATACTTTTCATCTTGCATACATCATTCAAAAACCCAAAAATATCATTTATCATTGCATCCACCATCATTGCATATTTATTTCTTGTTTGCATTGCATAACTATCCTGATATCATTCTTACACCTTGTGCTTGACAACCACAGGTGAGGTTGAGGACCAAAACATCTAACCTTGTTTTGTAGGTAACCAAAAGAAGGATAAGAAGATAAATCTACCACTTCAGATTCCCCGAGAGTTCGATATTAAACCCTCGAGTCACCCCTCGTGGGGAAAACTGTCTTCCACTTACTATACACTCTGCACTTGGAGTCTCAACCTAATCCCGTTTATTTGTGCAGGCATCAAGACTTGCTCTTCGGGATCAAGACGTTTTCTGGCGCCGTTGCCGGGGAATCGTAGCTGAGAGATTTATCCAAGGGTGTGCATCATCGCATTCATCTCACAACAAAGTCAACGTCACCAACTTGTGCTAACACCTAAGCTTGGGGAGGTTGCACCTACGTGAGCACCATCTTATCCATCTTTACTTACAAAGCAATTTATTTGTTTTGTTAGTGTCATTGCATATCATATCATATTTATTTCAGTTTTGCATAAAAAATTAAAAATACCAAAAAAACTTGCTAAAATGGGAGAAAGAACTAAGCTGTGTGACTACACAAACACTCCTAATGATCAATTTATCACGAGAGCTATTGCCACACCTAAGATAAATGCTGAGAGTTATGAAGTAAGTCCTAGTTTGTTGAACTTGATAACTAGGGAACAATTTGGTGGTAGTGCTATGGAGGATGCCTCTATGCATCTTCATGACTTTGTTGAAATATGTGACATGCAAAAGTTTAAAAATGTGGAAAGTGATATCCTAAAACTGAAGTTATTTCCTTTTTCACTTAGAGGAAAA
This sequence comes from Poa pratensis, assembly GCA_947311845.1. NCBI lineage: Eukaryota > Viridiplantae > Streptophyta > Magnoliopsida > Poales > Poaceae > Poa > Poa pratensis. The sequence continues at coordinate 34,787,184 of CAMZMU010000095.1, forward strand.
GCTAAAGAGTGGTTGCATTCCTTGCCATCTGGTAGTATTAATTCTTGGGATGATCTAAAAGAAGCTTTCATTAAGAAATATTATCCCCCTGTTAAAATTTTGCAAAATAGAAACAACATCCTTTCTTTTAGGCAAAATGAAAATGAACATGTTGCTATGGCTTGGGATAGGATAAAACTTATGCTTAGAACTTGTCCCTCACATGGAGTTAATGAATGGACCATATTACACTCTTTCTACAATGGTTTAAACTACATGTCTAGAAACATACTTGATTCTGCTGCTGGAGGTGCTTTTATGAGTAAGACTATAGTAGAAGCTAAAAATATATTGGAAAGCATTTTACAAAACTATAGTCAATGGCATACTGATAGGGCACCTAATCCTTCTAAGAAAGTGAACTCTATTGAAGAAACTAATGATTTGTCATCTAAAATGGATACTATTCTTGCTTTGCTTAATAAACCTAGTGTTGAAAATGTTCCTTTGCAAGAACTAGTTGGAAACAATTCTGAAAATATTGATGTCAACTTCATTAGGAACTATGGTAATAATGGGTATGGTAACAACAATTATAACTCTTATAATAAACCCCCATATGTGCCAAATAAATATGCTTCTAGTGGTAATGTTTCTAGTGACTTGGAAAACACCATTAGATCTTTTATATCTACCCAAAAAGAGCTTAATAAGGAATTTATCTCTAAGTTTGAAAAACAAGATGCTTTGTTTGAAAGGGTAGATCAGCTTACTAAGGAAGTCTCATCATTAAAGAGCATCATTACAGCCCAAAAACATGAGGAAACAATAAAATATTGCCAAGAGGTTATCAATAAGTCTTGGGAACACATTCATGAGCAAGAGAGAGTTGCTAAAGAATCTATTGGGGTAATGAAAGAGGTTGAAGTTGAGGAAGTTAAAATGCTTAATGAAGTCAAGGATCCTTTGCTTGACTTAGAAAATTGTAGCTTGCATGAATTAATATCTATCTTACAAAAATTTGCAAGTGATCCTTCCATCAACACTAACCAAGCAGGTTTTGGTTCTTATATTGCTAATCATGTCTTGAAAGAAAAGATTGCTAGGTACAACCAAGAGGCTATGATACCACCTAAGCTTGGGGATATGTGGATACCTAAGGTACTAGTAACTATTGGAAAAGAGACACACCATGCCATACTTGATCTAGGATCTAGTGTCTCTGTTTTATCTAAAGAACTATATGAAGTGCTTGAATTGAAAAATCTTGAAAAATGCTCTATTGAACTAGCACTTGCTGATGACTCTATTAAACATGCTTTGGGAAAAGTAAGTGATGTTATGGTAGAGTTACATATGACTTTTGTGCCTGTGGATTTTCTAATCATGGATATGGGGAATAAAACCTCTAGTCCTATTATTCTTGGAAGACCTTTTCTTCGTACCACAGGTGCTATCATTGATTCAAAGGAAGGGAATGTAAAGTTTCAGTTTCCACACAAGAAGTGCATGGAACACTTTCCAAGGAAGAGGGAACCACCAAAGTTCAAGCTCCCTCATGAGCTTCGTCACAATAAAACAACAAGTAAGAAGCCTAGCTATATGGCTATAAAGAAAGCGCTTTGCGGGAGGCAACCCGGTTATTTTTATGTGTGATTTTTCTTTGTGTCCTCTTGCTGTAACAAGAGATTTTGTGTCTAGTTAGGTTCTGGAGTTTTTAATAAAGTGCCAAGTTTTACCCTTTTTGGTTTGAAAAAGTTGCTTATAGCGTTCGGAGATTTTATTCCTGCACGAATCAGTGCACGGTATGATTTTTAATTCTTATTCTGTAACTCCGAATGAGCTCATATTTGAACTGTAGTTGCAACTTTTCATCCTCTGTATGCATGAATTTTTCGGAATTTTTCGAGAAAGTTTGGTAGGGTAGAAAAATACGTTTTGCTGCTGCTGTTTTTCTGGACAGATTCTGTCCCATTTTGTTTGATGCATGCTTTGAGCTTTTAAGTTGAATCTTTTTGATCCAATTGAGTTTATGAGTAGGCATACAACATTATACTTTCTGGACATTCATATGAATTTTTGTTCAAGGATTATATGCAGCAAGGAACCTATTTGTTTATCACTATTAATGCACCCCACAGAAAAGAGATGGGAGAAACGGTGTTTTGAAGTTTTTTCACAGGGATTGGAGGAGATGCACCAAGAGCTATCCAAGGATGGTGAAGACCATAAGCTTGGGGATGTGAAGACAACCCCGCTGGACCTACACACTCTCGGTTTGCACACGTCCAACTTCTGTTTTTCGATCGAAACACTTTATCGCATAAACTTGGAGCGTCGTTTTTGTTTTTGTTTGAGTCTTGAGAGACCACCACACTATCAATTATATATGAGAGAGCTACTGGAAATATGGGTTGAAATATGTTGGATGCTTTTATAAGATTGGGAAAAGGGATGTTTGACTTGATTTTTAATGATACATATAGTTGCATGATTCATGAGCTTGTTTATGAGTAATAGTTTGCAAATTCTTTTTGTAGAGCTATCACTTATTCATGTTTTGGTGCTGATTGTTATTTCACTTGGTTTAACATGGATTAGTTAGTTCTATGGACACTCATGCATGCATCTAGATGGTCAACTTTCTCCCTTTTGCTAGCCCAAAAACTCCAACAAGCAAAAACTTGTTTCCAACACCTTCAACCAAAGTTATTCCAGTGAGTCCACCATATCTACCTATTGGCTTTATGCTATTCCGAGTATGTTTAACATGTTGTTTGTGTTATCTTACCTCTGAATGAAAATGTTTATGTTATTGATTGCAATGGAAAAAATTGGTTATATAGCTCTCACGAACTTGATGCACAATGTTCTTTTATTTGCATAATAAAACATGACCCATTGTGATTAAGATTATGATGCTAGTGGCTTGATAAATGTTCGGGTTGGAGTTAGCCCATATGTGCTGTCACATGCAAGCTTTCAACATGCTCTTCATCTCATTTAGTTGATATCATGTACTTTTGTTATGGATGCTATCATGTGAAATGAGGTGGAAATGAAGTAGTTAAATGAGTTTGTATAAATGGTTAGAGAGACGCCTGGGCCGCTAATCTAAGCCATGCATCATTCATGGTGGAAATTTACTTACATACTATGGTGAACCTTCTGTGATACACCTTGCAATAAAAACTATTCCAAATGGTAAATAAAAAGGGTGTTGAGATTTTCATTTTGTTTGTTTGTCTTGTCATTTTGATATGGGCTTGTTCCATATCTGGGACAAGAGGTACCCCAGTTGACGCTCTTGATGATACTATTATTACTTACAATGATATATAATTGAACTTGCTTTGTTTCCTAAGTTGAGTAAACATGGTGTAGGTACTTGTATTCAAGGGGCATGAGACATCCAACCTTTACTTTATCAAGCACACTACTCATATTTGCTTTCACTTTAACCTTAATCATTCAAGATGCTATGATAGGGGCAATGAGAGCTTGACACCAATGAATACCTTATTGCAATCATTAACTTAAGTAGAAGAGTTTGGAAGTTGGATGAAACTTATGCATGCTTTACCTCTACTCACATATACATCTTTCCAAAGTGTACACCTATCATATTCAGATTTTCATCTACACTCTATGACCATTGTAGGATGTTCTACTTATCATTATGCATACATGTGTTCCATATTACTTGCTACTATGTTACACTTTGTGAACTATCAATGAACATCCTTGTCTTGAATACTTGATATCACTTCATAAACTATTTGCATATTGCTACTCCTTTGAAGAATGAATCATTTGACTATATGTAGCAATAGTAATCATCTTTGATATCCATTGTTAAGTATTAAATTGCAAAGTCCATGTTAGTTTTATCATCTTCATACTCGAGGACGAGCATGGATTAAGCTTGGGGATGTTGATGCATGTAAAATGCATACATGAACTTTGCACTTTAATTGCTTATATTCCAATCATATTTGCATCATATAAGGGTTATATCAATGTTTTATCATGATTTTGGGAATACTTCATAGTTTTCCATTTATTTGGAATTAACCCTGCACAGGCAGAAAACCCTAGTTTTGTATTTTAATGTTTCAGGGACCCAAACGTCAACGAAATCACCTGGAAATTTACGGGCGTCAATATTTGGAAGGAAGGACTACGGAAAAAGGAAGCAAGCAAACGGAGGCCCGAGGGCCAAACGGGCATGGCCCACGCGGCCAGTACAGGCCGCGTGGGACCCACCCGTTTGGGCCTCGTGGCTCCGTTGCCGTCGATCTTCGCTCCACCGCCTTCGTCTTGACCTAAAAACGCCTATAAAAAAGGTCCCCCGACGTTCTCTGGAAGGAGCGCCGCACAAACACAGAAACACCGAAACGGAGATCAGGAGCTGCAGATTGGAGGGGGAAAACTCCGGCGGGGCGCTGCCGGCGTGGTCTCCATCTTCTCCATCGACTTCTCCACCGTCTCCATGATGAAGAGGGAGTAGTCCACCTCTGGACTATGGGTTTGTGGAAGTAACTTATGTATCTCTCCTCTCTTGAGCTTCACTAATTAGCACCGTATGAGCTGCTGAACATGATTACGGTCACCGTTGTAATACCTTTGTGGTGGATCTTTATGAGTTAATATATGTTTGAGATTGCAATGTTTGTTTCAGTTATGAGTATAGATGCATATTATGTACCCCGTTCTTGTCTACTTGTTTTGATCAAGCATGTTTATGAGAGCGTGTGTGGGGGAACGTGTGCATTAGTTGGAGTAACGGGGGGTGGCTAGTGCAGTGAACGTGAGAGAAAGTTCTGCGATCCACTTTGGTATCTTTACCTTACTTTGTTACCTCACTAGGGATAAACTAAAATACCATGCTACCGGGGATGTGGGCGTGACCATTGCCACTACTCCATGACTAGATCTAGCATGTTCTTATTTTCACTTCATGTCATGATACTTAATGCTATACTCTGAGTTATCTTAATTACTGAGGTGTTATGATTTAGTTCGCATCTTGGTGGAGTATAAGAGAGGTTAATAACCAAAAGATCTCTATGTTAGGACGTGATGCCCATATATCTAAGTAACTTGTTATCAAACCCTGTGTTGCAATCTCATATGTTAACTTTGTGTGTTCCATTGTCTACCACTTTATAAAGAGAGAGTGCATTTGTGAAACCATGAACCCCAGTCCATTTTTAATCATAAGAAACACCTTTCCAACACCATATACCACTTTTCTATTTTCAGCCATCATTAAATCCGAAAATACAAAAATACTTTTCATCTTGCATACATCATTCAAAAACCCAAAAATATCATTTATCATTGCATCCACCATCATTGCATATTTATTTCTTGTTTGCATTGCATAACTATCCTGATATCATTCTTACACCTTGTGCTTGACAACCACAGGTGAGGTTGAGGACCAAAACATCTAACCTTGTTTTGTAGGTAACCAAAAGAAGGATAAGAAGATAAATCTACCACTGCAGATTCCCGAGAGTTCGATATTAAACCCTCGAGTCACCCCTCGTGGGGAAAACTGTCTTCCACTTACTATACACTCTGCACTTGGAGTCTCAACCTAATCCCGTTTATTTGTGCAGGCATCAAGACTTGCTCATCGGGTATCAAAGGTGTATCACAGAAGGTTCACCGTAGTATGTAAGTAAATTTCCACCATGAATGATGCATGGCTTAGATTAGCGGCCCAGGCGTCTCTCTAACCATTTACACAAACTCATTTAAACTCACTTTATTTCCACATTTATTTCAACATGATAAGCATCCATAGACAAAATCACATGATATCAACTAAATGAGATGAAGAGCGTGTTGAAAGCTTGCCATGTGACAGCACATATGGGCTAACTTCCAACCCAAAACATTCATCAAGCCACAAACATCTTAATCTTAATCACAATGGGTCAAGTTTTATTATGCAAATAAAAGAACATTGTGCATCAAGTTCGTGAGAGCTATATAACCAATTTTTTTCCCATTGCAATCAATAACATAAACATTTTCATTCAGAGGTAAGATAACACAAACAACATGTTAAACATACTCGGAATAGCATAAAGCCAATAGGTAGATATGGTGGACTCACTGGAATAACTTTGGTTGAAGGTGTTGGAAACAAGTTTTTGCTTGTTGGAGTTTTTGGGCTAGCAAAAGGGAGAAAGTTGACCATCTAGATGCATGCATGAGTGTCCATAGAACTAACTAATCCATGTTAAACCAAGTGAAATAACAATCAGCACCAAAACATGAATAAGTGATAGCTCTACAAAAAGAATTTGCAAACTATTACTCATAAACAAGCTCATAAATCATGCAACTATATGTATCATTAAAAATCAAGTCAAACATCCCTTTTCCCAATCTTATAAAAGCATCCAACATATTTCAACCCATATTTCCAGTAGCTCTCTCATATATAATTGATAGTGTGGTGGTCTCTCAAGACTCAAACAAAAACAAAAAACGACGCTCCAAGTTTATGCGATAAAGTGTTTCGATCGAAAAACAGAAGTTGGACGTGTGCAAACGAGAGTGTGTAGGTCCAGCGGGGTTGTCTTCACATCTCCAAGCTTATGGTCTTCACCATCCTTAGATAGCTCTTGGTGCATCTCCTCCAATCCCTGTGAAAAAACTTCAAAACACCGTTTCTCCCATCTCTTTTCTGTGGGGTGCATTAATAGTGATAAACAAATAGGTTCCTTGCTGCATATAATCCTTGAACAAAAATTCATATGACATGTCCAGAAAGTGTATAATGTTGTATGTCTACTCATAAACTCAATTGGATCAAAAAGATTCAACTTAAAAGGTCAAAGCATGCATCAAACAAAATGGGACAGAATCTGTCCAGAAAAACAGCAGCAGCAAAACGTATTTTTCTACCCTACCAAACTTTCTCGAAAAATTCCGAAAAAATTCATGCATACATAGGATGAAAAGTTGCAGCTACAGTTCAAACATGAGCTCATTCGGAGTTACAGTATAAGAATTAAAAATCATACCGTGCACTGACTCGTGAAGGAATAAAATCTCCGAACGCTATAAGCAACTTTTTCAAACCAAAAAGGGTAAAACTTGGCACTTTATTAAAAACTCCAGAACCTAACTAGACACAAAATCTCTTGTTACAGCAAGAGGACACAAAGAAAAATCACACATAAAAATAACCGGGTTGCCTCCCGCAAAGCGCTTTCTTTATAGCCATATAGCTAGGCTTCTTACTTGTTGTTTTATTGTGGACGAAGCTCATGAGGGAGCTTGAACTTTGATGGTTCCCTCTTCCTTGGAAAGTGTTCCATGCACTTCTTGTGTGGAAACTGAAACTTTACATTCCCTTCCTTTGAATTAATGATAGCACCTGTGGTACGAAGAAAAGGTCTTCCAAGAATAATAGGACTAGAGGTTTTACTCCCCATGTCCATGATTAGAAAATCCACAGGCACAAAAGTCATATGTAACTCTACCATAACATCACTTACTTTTCCCAAAGCATGTTTAATAGAGTCATCAGCAAGTGCTAGTTCAATAGAGCATTTTTCAAGATTTTTCAATTCAAGCACTTCATATAGTTCTTTAGATAAAACAGAGACACTAGATCTTAGATCAAGTATGGCATGGTGTGTCTCTTTTCCAATAGTTACTAGTACCTTAGGTATCCACATATCCCCAAGCTTAGGTGGTATCATAGCCTCTTGCTTGTACCTAGCAATCTTTTCTTTCAAGACATGATTAGCAATATAAGAACCAAAACCTGCTTGGTTAGTGTTGATGGAAGGATCACTTGCAAATTTTTGTAAGATAGATATTAATTCGTGCAAGCTACAATTTTCTAAGTCAAGCAAAGGATCCTTGACTTCATTAAGCATTTTAACTTCCTCAACTTTCTTTTCCTTTTTAACCCATACTTGTTGCCTAGCAGGAACCTCTTTCACATGTTTAAGAGATGAATCTTTTCTCAATGAATCACTAACTCGAACCAATTTTTCCTCAATATTGTTCAGGTAAACATCTTTTTCCAGAAATTCTTTCTCACAAATTCTCAAATTATGCATGACATTAACCAATTCATTGTTTATATTTGGAATAATGTTTTCAGAATAAGAAACTAGTTGTTCAAAATCTTCCTTACTAGGTAGCTTTTCTAACTTAGTTTCAAATTTATCCTTTGATGAAGCAAGTGCTATTGTGGTGTCTTCCAACTTTTTCTTGCCACCCACAAAGCTACCAAAAATCCTTCTAAGTGTCATGGCTGCAGAAGGTGGTGTTGACAAGACAAAACTTCCACCTGTAGCCCCATCTAAAGCATTTTGATACCAAGGATCTATTCCATAATAGAAATAAAGATTTAGCTTTTCATCTTCACAAGGTGTAGGATCTTCATAATGCATCCTATTAATTCTTACCCAAGCATCTTTTAATGTTTCTTCATGATATTGTTTACAACTAGAAACAGAATTCCCTAGAGAACTCCCTCCTTGTTTGTTTCCAAGCACCATGATAGCAAGTTTTTTTTGTATTTTTGATTTTTTTGTGCAAAACTGAAATAAATATGATATGATATGCAATGACACTAACAAAACAAATAAATTGCTTTGTAAGTAAAGATGGATAAGATGGTGCTCATGTAGGTGCAACCTCCCCAAGCTTAGGTGTTAGCACAAGTTGGTGATGTTGACTTTGTTGTGAGATGAATGCGATGATGCACACCCTTGGATAAATCTCTCAGCTACGATTCCCCGGCAACGGCGCCAGAAAACGTCTTGATGATCCCGAAGAGCAAGTCTTGATGCCTGCACAAATAAACAGGATTTAGGTTGAGACTCCAAGTGCAGAGTGTATAGTAAAGTGGAAGACAGTTTTCCCCACGAGGGGTGACTCGAGGGTTTAATATCGAACTCTCGGGGAATCTGAAGTGGTAGATTTATCTTCTTATACTTCTTTTGGTTACCTACAAAACAAGGTTAGATGTTTTGGTCCTCAACCTCACCTGTGGTTGTCATGCACAAGGTGTAAGAATGATATCAGGATAGTTATGCAATGCAAACAGGAAATAAATATGCAATGATGGTGGATACAATGATAAATGATATTTTTGGGTTTTTGAATGATGTATGCAAGATGGAAAGTATTTTTGTATTTTCGGATTTAATGATAGCTGAAAATAGAAAAGTGGTATATGGTGTTGGAAAGGTGTTTCTTATGATTAAAAATGGACTGGGGTTCATGGTTTCACAAATGCACTCTCTCTTTATAAAGTGGTAGACAATGGAACACACAAAGTTAACATATGAGATTGCAACACAGGGTTTGATAACAAGTTACTTAGATATATGGGCATCACGTCCTAACATAGAGATCTTTTGGTTATTAACCTCTCTTATACTCCCCAAGATGCGAACTAAATCATAACACCTTAGTAATTAAGATAACTCAGAGTATAGCAATAAGTATCATGACATGAAGTGAAAATAAGAACATGCTAGATCTAGTCATGGAGTAGTGGCAATGGTCACGCCCACATCCCCGGTAGCATGGTATTTTAGTTTATCCCTAGTGAGGTAACAAAGTAAGGTAAAGATACCAAAGTGGATCGCAGAACTTTCTCTAACGTTCACTGCACTAGCCACCCCCCGTTACTCCAACTAATGCACACGTTCCCCCACACACGCTCTCATAAACATGCTTGATCAAAACAAGTAGACAAGAACGGAGTACATAATATGCATCTATACTCATAACTGAAACAAACATTGCAATCTCAAACATATATTAACTCATAAAGATCCACCACAAAGGTTTACAACGGTGACCGTAATCATGTTCAGCAGCTCATACGGTGCTAATTAGTGAAGCTCAAGAGAGGAGAGATACATAAGTTACTTCCACAAACCCATAGTCCAGAGGTGGACTACTCCCTCTTCATCATGGAGACGGTGGAGAAGTCGATGGAGAAGATGGATACCACGCCGGCAGCGCCCCGCCGGAGTTTTCCCCCTCCAATCTGCAGCTCCTGATCTCCGTTTTGGTGTTTCTGTGTTTGTGCGGCGCTCCTTCCAGAGAACGACGGGGGACCTTTTTTATAGGCGTTTTTAGGTCAAGACGATGTCGGTGGAGAAGAGATCGAAGGCAACGGAGCCATGAGGCCCGAACGGGTGGGTCCCACGCGGCCCATGTACCTGGCCGCGTGGGCCATGCCCGTTTGGCCCTCGGGCCTCCGTTTGCTCGCTTCCTTTTTCCGTAGTCCTTCTTCCTTCTAAATATTGACGCCCGTAAATTTCCAGGTGATTTCGTTGACGTTTGGGTCCCTGAAACATTAAAATACAAAACTAGGGTTTTCTTCCTGCGCAGGGTTAATTCCATAAAAATAGGAAATCATTGAGGTATTTCCAAAATCATGATAAAACATTGATATAACCCTTATATGATGCAAATATGATTGGAATATAAGCAATTAAAGTGCAAAGTTCATGTATGCATTTTACATGCATCACCAGCCTATTTAAAGGCTGGGAGGGTGCCGATCTGGGACCAAGCCATACTCGAACCACCAAAGCTCTTGCGAGATCGACATCTCGCCGGAGCCACCTTGTAACCTCATAATCTCCAGCGATCAATAACAGACAAGCAGGAAGTAGGGCCTTTACCTCCACCCGAGGGGCCTGAACCTGGGTAAATCTTTGCCTCTGCTTGTCAGCCGACGAAACTACCAGTACTACCACGTTCTCTCCCCATAATCTCAAACCTAGGTCCTTAACCATGGGATATGATGAGGGTACACCTCGTCACCATCATTTTCGTGCTGCCTCGAGGAGCTCCCTTTTTAGCAGATTTGCTCGATCCGGAGGGCTAAAAGAAAAATAATGCGTTAATAAGTGCAATACAAATCAATTAATGAATCTAGTGATCAACAAAATAGCCTTAATATATATACCTCGTCGGCTCTTCTTTCTTCGGACTCAATTCCCTCACCAGAGTCTATCAGAAATTGTGAGGTGAAATCCTCATCATCTTCTCCACCGGCATCGGTTCCACCGCCAACATCTTCTCCACCGGCATCGGTTCCACCGCCGACATCTTCTCCACCGGCATCTTCTCCATCGGGATCATATCTATTGGCATTCTCATATATCTCTCGCATAATTTCGTCTTCATTCTCCTCGTCTCGCACATAGTTAGGATCCATAGCTCAATGTCCCTGCAATCAATAAAATTTGCATCTATAAAATTGCTACACAAAAATTTGCTAAATTTTCTAACTTTGCTAACTTATCAAATTTGCAATCTATAAAATTTGCATCTATAAAATTGCATCTATAAAATTGCTTCTATAAAATTGCATCTATAAAATTGCATCTATAAAATTGCTACTATAAAATTGCATCTATAAAATTGCATCTATAAATTTGCATCTATAAAATTGCTACTATAAAATTGCATCTATAAATTTGCATCTATAAAATTGCTACTATAAATTTGCATCTATACTGTTTGTGGACTCTTAATTAATGGACTTGTGATGTTCTTTAATTTTTATCCTTGTCATGGTAATGGAGTATTGTGTTTATACTTCACAGGAAAGCCAAGATATTTCATTTTGGGATTGTTTAAAATCATGTTTTCATGCTCTCAACTTGCTATGAAATATCCAGACAGAAAAACAGTTAAAAGATACCTTTTCTCTCTATTTAATTTTCCTATCTAGATTCCTTTTCTGGATGCATTTCTTGCTTGTCATCCATATTTGTGGTGAGTACTGATTTATAAAAATCATCTCACTCAAATTGGAATTTCCTAGGCTCTTGTTTGCATCTGTTGAACATAGCTACTTGTTAACAGAAAACAGGACTTACAATTTTCACCAAGTCCTAAAACTGAATTTTCTGAAAACTGTCAGATTTGCCGAATTTGATTTGGTTCAAATTGGTGGTTCAAACATCTCTCACACTCACACACTAGTGCATTTGTGTGCACTGGTGCTGTGCCAGAACACGCACGCACACGCACGGTCAGCATGACCATGGCCAGCACGGCCACGGCCACGCCAGCACGGCCACTGCCCACGCCAGCACGGCGAGGCAGGGGAGGGGCAGGGGAGGGGCGAGGCAGGGGAGGGGCGCGAGGCAGGGGAGGGGCGAGGCAGGGGAGGGGCACGGCGGCGGAGCGGCAGATCGACGGCGCGGCGGAGCAGGGCTTCACCGTCGGGGGCGTCGGCGGCGTCGAGGCGGAGAGCGAGCTTCGATTTGGGGAAGAATGCGAAAAAATTCGGCCGCGGCCACCCAAATTACCGCGAAACTGACCTTTAGTCGCGCCAGCCCACACCCTTTAGTCGCGGTTCGTGGCTGGAACCGCGACTAAAGGTCTTTTTCTGTTTTCTTTTTTGTTTCCTTTTCCTTTTTTTCTGTTTTCTTACCTATTTATTGATTTAATCGTCCAAATCAGCTCAAATTAGTCTCTAAAAAATTGTCAATCAACAACTTAATTATGTACATCTTTCATAATTTTTTTTGTTCTGTCTACAAAATACTTCAGTTCATCGAGCTCAAATTCATTATTATTACACATGGTCATTACATAAAGGTTTAATACATTCCATAGAATGCATTACATAAAAGGTTTAATACATTATTACACATCACCAACATCACCAACATTATTCTACATAAACGGACTTGCTGGCTCGAAGGCCGTAGGATTAGGGGAACGGCGGGAGGAGCCAGCCCCGTTCGCGGCCGCCCAGTTCTCGCGTGCACGTTTGCGGCGGAGGGCAAGATCCATGGAGGATGAGTCTTTCAGCGCCCAATCCAGCTCGGAAGCCTCCTTCGCCTTGAGCTGGCAGGCAGTTCTGGCTCGCTGTACACGATCATTGTGGACGGACCGAAAGGAGGCTTCAAGGGCCTCCTGCATCTGCGGCCCGCCGCGCTCTTCCCCATGGTCGCTCCAGTCGAAGTTGTCGTCGTCGTCATCCTCCTCGTCGGGAGGGGCGGCGGCGACTGGTGGAGGTATGGCCGCGGATCCCCACGCCACCCCTGCGGCGTACGCATCCTCGTCGGGGTTAGGGACGTCGGACCACGCGGGCTCGTACGTCCTCCGCACCTCCTCCGACACCGGAGCAGGAGGCCTGTAGCAGGGAATTCCTCTCCACGCCGGGCTCGTGGGCATACGGCGGGATAGGCTCCCGCGATAGCGCCCAAGCGTGCTCTGCCGAGCACGCTCGACCTCGTCCAGAAGGCGCTGCGGCGGGCGTGGCGGATCCATCTCGTGGAGACGATGCGTTCGTGGCTAGGAATGGTGGATTAGGGTTTACCCCGTCGGCGACAATATATAAAGACCTCCAGGGCAGCGCTAGGGGGGGACACGTGGCTAGGGCAGCGCTGGGGGAGGACACGTGACTGACACGAGTCGTGACCGCAAAGCCTGTAGGAAATATGCCCAAGAGGCAATCATAGAGATGATGATATTTCAATGTATCCATGATTTATAATGTGCCTTGAATAATGTCTTGTATTGATTGGCGAGTTGAGGACTTGTCTGTGAAACTCATTACTTGTATGGTTATTCTAAAGATGTCCCTAGTCGGAGTTCATGTGAGGACACACTTGAATATTAGACTAGCACATGTATTAGTAGATGACTATGTTTCACAAGTCATAGACATGGAGATGTCAAACTAATAATGTGGACTTATGTTGTGAACATAGAGTTGGGCTGACCCACCTTGAGACAATGAAGCAAACGTTCATAGCTCTCTCTCTACACGATGTGTTTGCTTTGTCCCTAGACCTGAGATTGTCGTATGTACTTGAGATGTGAATTAACTTACGTTGGGGCTATCCAACGCTACACCGTGAAAGGGTAGCCATAAAGGTAGCTTACGGGTTAGTCATGAAACATGCTGCAAGGCATAGTCAGTCAAGATGGGATTTGCCCCTCTCTACTTGAGAGAGATATTTCTCTGGGCCCCTCGAGTGATCGGATCCAGAAATGCATGGCCGTGCTACATAAGGTTAATGGTTAACCTAGTTTGGGATTCCGAATCACAGGATCGAGAAAGAGTGGTAAGCTGATAGTTTGACCAAATATCATGACGCAAAGGGAATGGCATAAACATTGTGATGGTTCGTGCGATACGATCTTTATGCGCGTTTGGGAGTTGGCACGTTTTGCTAGAAGCCGCTACCAACTATTGGACGAGTAAGTGTACTCATGCCATGACTAAACGTGCGTGAACCTATAGGGTCACACACTTAAGGTTGTGCAGGCATAATTCGGATAGGATCCGAGTTGGGCTGGAATAGACTCCAGGATGGGCTTCAGTTGAAGCGGCCCAGTATGGGGAGGTCTATATAATGAGAGGAGGCTGGACGTTTTAGGGTTGCCCAATTCCGCACCACAATCCACCCAGCCACCGTTCACCACTCCCCTGCCGCCCGCGCGGACCTAGCAGTCCGTACGTGTGGATACCGATAGAGGTGCTGCACTTGGAGCACTTGGACGAGCCGCCGAGAGGAGCTGTTCGCGGGAGCTGTTCGTGGGAGCGACTGGATCGGAGAGGATTGTACGTCTACCCTGCCCCGACTCGCTTCACCGACTTCGGCACGGCACAGCGCGTCTAGTGGTAATCCCGTGATCTATAACTGCAGCAGTTCCTTGGATGTCGCGGTAGAAATTTTTGATTTGCGCTAGTGTAGCCTACACGCGACCTAACAGTGGTATCAGAGCCGATGCTGCCTCGTTATAGGTTCGGATCATTTGCATATGTGATATGTAGATGGGGTAAGGCCGATGTGATCGGCAGTCCGTTGTAAATGTCTTGATCTGTGATCTGATTTCCGTGATCGTGTTGCAAGAGGTCGTCGAACGACTTACCCCTACCGGTCGGTTTCCGCCATCGGGGTAGACTGTGACACGTAAATCCAACAGCAGCACACGAAGATCAATTGGATTGGTCGAATCGGAATTTAGATCATATTCATGGTGCATGAGATGCGCGGGGTGATAGATCGGATCTACCGCCGGTAACAGGTAATCTGCCAAAACGAACAGTTTCCGGTAATACGGCTGTAACTTTTGCAGACGACCTCGGATCGAGAAAAGTTGTGAATAAAAGTTGGAGAATGCCATTCGGTTTGTGCAATGCCCTGCTACTTTTCAAAGATGCATGAATGCTATATTTGCTGATTATATTGAAAAGATAATGGAAGTCTTTATGGATGATTTTTCTGTGTATGGTACTTCCTTCGATAATTGCTTGTTCAACCTTAACAAAGTTTTGCAGCGTTGTGAAGACCAACACTTAGTTTTAAACTGGGAGAAGTGTCACTTCATGGTTACTGAAGGTATTGTTCTTGGGCATAAGATTTCTGGAAAGGAATAGAAGTTGACCCAGCAAAGATAGAAGCTATTGAAAAGCTGCCATTCCCAAGGGATCTCAAAGGTATAAGAAGTTTTCTTGGGCATGCAGGTTTTTACCGTAGGTTTATTAAAGATTTCTCTAAAATATCAAAACCCCTAACCAATCTTTTGCAAAAGGATGTTCCTTTCTCTTTTAATGATGATTGCATTGAGTCCTTTAATATTTTGAAGAATGCTTTAATAAGTGCCCTATTATTCAACCACCTGATTGGAATTTGCCTTTTGAAATTATGTGTGATGCTAGTGATTATGCAGTTGGGGCTGTTTTGGGCCAACGTGTTGATAAGAAACTGAATGTTATTTATTATGCTAGTAGAACACTTGATGCTGCTCAAAGGAATTATGCCACAACTGAAAAAGAATTTTTAGCAGTGCTATTTGCTTGTGACAAGTTTAGACCTTATATTACTGATTCGAAAGTCACATTGCATACTGATCACTTCTATTAAATACTTAATGCATAAGAAAGATGCTAAGCCTAGATTAATAAGATGGGTACTTCTATTGCAAGAATTTGATTTACACATTGTTGATAGGAAAGGGGAAGATAATCAAGTAGCTGATCATCTTTCTAGAATGGAAAATATACCTGATGATCCTATTCCTATTAATGATAGCTTTGTTAATGAACAACTTGCAATTGTTAATGTTTCTAGTGCTAAAGTTGCATCTCCATGGTTTGCCAATTATGCAAATTTTATTGTTGGTAAAGTTTTACCTCCACACTTCACTACTCAACAAAGAAAGAAATTCTTTTATGATCTTAGACATTATTTTTGGGATGATCCTTTCCTTTATAAGAAGAGTGTGGATGGTATTATTAGACGTTGTGTACCTGAGTATGAACAACAGGCTATTATAAGAGATTGTCATGACAGTCCTATGGAGGGCATCATGCAGGAGATCGTACAGGTGCAAAGGTATTACAGTCTGGTTTTTATTGGCCTACTTTATTTAAGGATTGTGCTGAATATGTTAAATCTTGTGATAAATGTCAAAGAGTAGGAAATATTGGTAGGAGAAATGAAATGCCTATGAACTATTCCTTACCACTTGAACCATTTGATGTGTGGGGTTTTGACTTTATGGGACCTTTCCCCGAATCAAAGACAAAGCATACTCATATTTTGGTTGCAGTGGATTATGTTACAAAGTGGGTGGAAGCAATTCCAACCAAAAGTGCAGATCATGCCACGGCAATGAAGATGCTTCAGGACATCATTTTCCCCAGGTTTGGTGTTCCTAGGTTTTTAATTACTGATGGTGGTTCTCATTTCTTACATGGTATTCTTAGGAAAACTTTGGCAAAATATGATGTTAACCATAGAATTGCATCACCTTATCATCCCCAAACTAGTGGACAAGTTGAATTAAGTAATAGGGAAATTAAACTCATTTTGGAAAAGACAGTGAATAAGTCTAGGTCTGATTGGCCACTTAAAATTAACGATGCATTATGGGCTTATAGAACTGCTTTTAAAAATCCTATGGGAATGTCTCCTTATAAAATGGTTTATGGAAAAGCTTGTCATTTACCTGTTGAATTAGAACATAAAGCTAGATGGGCTATTAAACAATTGAACTTTGATTTTAAAACTGCTGGAGAGAAGAGAATTCTTGATTTAAACCTACTAGATGAATGGAGAAATGAAGCTTATGAAAGTGCCAGGATGTTTAAAGAAAAAGTTAAGATTTGGCATGACAAGAAAATTAAAAAGAAAGAATTCAAAGTAGGTGATCAAGTGCTATTATACAACTCTCGTTTCAAGTTTTCTGCAGGTAAGTTAGCTTCAAAGTGGCAGGGACCATTAGTGATACAGGAAGTATACCGTTCAGGAGCTATCCGTCTTCATGGTGATATGAAAGGTAAACCTCATGTGGTTAATGGACAACGCCTTAAACATTATATTGCAGGAAAAAGCTTCATTGGAAAGGTGGAGGAATTCATTTTACAGACACCGGAGGAGGTAATTGCAAAGAAGTTTGCAGTTTCAGAAATCCAAAATCAATAAAAGGTAACTTTTACTCTGGAAGTTTCTCGGAATTGCGTAAAATTTTACGGAGTCATTTTTTATGGAAATTAACGTGTGGGACAAGAAAATTGGATGGAACGGAGACCCGAGGGAGAAAAGAGGGGGTCCCACGCGGTTAGATCTTTGGCCGCGTGGGCCCACTCCTTTTGCCCCTCGGAGTCCCGTTCCGTCTCGTTTTCGACTCCGACGCTTCGTCTTGACCTAAAAACCGTCAATATATACCCCTTTTCGTTGATCTAATCTCGCACCGAGAGCTTTCGAGCGTTCTTTGCTTTTGCTGTTTCTGTCTGTCAGGTTTTTAGCCATGTCTTCGGGGACTCCTTCCAATGCTCCTCCATGGACAGAGATGATGACGAGCTCGAGGGCCTCAGCCCCACTTCCATGTGGAGGAGGAACAGGAAGAGGAAGGACTACTCAGATGATGAAGACTACGAGCCGGACGAGGAGAAGGTGGAAGAAGAAGAGGAAGAAACAAGCCATGCCTCGACATCCGCCTCTGGCTTCAGCACCACCTTCCCTATCCCTGTTGCTGCTGTGAAGGTGAACATGTCTCTTGGAAACAAGAGGCAGACGGCGCGCATGAGCACAGGAGGGAAGGCCCCTAGACACGCACTTGCTAGCAGAAACGTTGCTTCTACTCTTATTGACAGGGAATTCAAGCGTGTCACTCAAGAGAACTATCCTGGTGAATGGGACCGTAAGATCCCGAATGTGAAAGTACCAAGCCCGGAGTGGAAGCCTAACAAGAAGACGGTGGAGAAGAATCTCATGGAAAAACTGGGAGAAGCTGCAAGGGAGTTTGAAAAAGCCTACAACCTTATGATGAGCATTGTTGGAAAACTTGAAGATAATTATTATGAAGACAAGAAGAAAGAGCAGAAGTGGTTCTAGCAAGACGTCAAGCTTGGGGAGTTCCACCTAGTCTTTATCTTTACTAGTTTATCATATCTATCTAGTCATGGTGTGTTTTGCTTTTATCATTTAGTTATCAATCTCTTTTAGGCTTGTGTGAGCTCATGGAGCATTATCATGTATCCCTATCTTATGGTTTATCAATGAATATTAAAGTATGGTGTCATCCATGATTCTCTTGTTTGGAGATTTATGGGTAACACTCATGCAAATGAGCGTGGTTTATTTTAGAGGTTTCAGTCACATCTTGCCTTGAATTTAATTAACTTGAGTATGTTGGACAATTGTAGAATCTAGCTCAATATAAATAAGAAAAGAGTGAGTCATTATGACTTGAGAATTAATAAGTTTAAGGTTGAGATATAGTCTTGTAGCATAAAAAGTTGGGAATAGTTAATGAAAAGGATATGAAACACTCTTGTTAGAATCTAGTATCTTTTGAGCAAATTAATGATCATGGATGTGTCAATACTTATGCTCTTGTAAAGTGTATGAAAGGAAGGCACCCGAGGATTCGGTTAGCCATGGAAAGTGTGAGATAAAGGTTGTTTGAGCATAAGAACTTGATTGAAACATCCATGACTAAAGTTTGCACTAGTTACTAGTGAAGCAAGGGTGCAAATAATTTTATATCTGTCTTTTCATTTGTCTTCTTTAACTTGTTATCCAATGAGAGTTTATCTTGTCTTTAAACTTCAGTAAAGTATTAAATATTTTGATGCTAGCCATAAGAGCAAAAGCATGTTAAAAATAGTGTGATTCAATTGTCCAACATACAATGGTTATTTGCTTTCAAAGTGTAAGGGGTGATTGCTAGAGCTTCTACTTATGCTGCCCTTATGTGTATGAGTTTTAATTCATTAATCTTACATTGCAATTGAATATGATGATGATACAATGCTCGTATTTATTTATCAACCATAAATCCATCGATGCATGTAATGATCTATGTCCTTACTTACTTGAGGACAAGTAAGGGTTTAAGCTTGGGGGAGTTGATACGTGCATTTTATATCATCATCTATACCACTTATACCACCATATTAGGATGTTATTTGCATTATTATATCATTGTTTTTATTGTTTCAGGAGCTACGAAGGCCCAATTAATAAAAGGAAAATTGCACAGCTGGTTTTTCTTCGGGAGAACACCAGAGGGAAGAAGAAGCAAGCGAGGAAGGCCACGAGGCACAAAATGGGTGGGCCCACGCGGCCAGATTCCCTGACCGCGTGGGACCCACCAAAATGAGCCTCGGGCACTTCCTCGCCTGGGGATTTTTAACGAGGTCTCCGTCTCGCCCGAAAAGTAACGCCCTAATTTTTACGAGACTATCCGAGGTCGCGGCGGCGGCGAAACTCCTGATTCCCTCCGAGGGGGATCAGATCCTGCTGCTCCGGAGCTCCGGAGAAGGGGGAAATCACCGTCATCATCATCACCTCTCCTCCTTGGCGTGGGAGGAGGCCTCTACATCATCACCATCACCAAGACCAGCACCATCTCCATCATCATCTCCGTGATCCACTCCGTCCCCCTCGTAGTTTGAGAGTTGCTATACCCTAGATACTTGTATCGTGCTCCTATTCATGTTTGTGATTGAGTACTTGTCATTATTTGTTGGTGGAGTTATACTTTCAGATTGTGTTGTACCATTTATGCCACTGATCATCACCATATTTGCACGTTGTGAGTAGTTCCCGTATGTTCTGAGGGCATAGGATGAATTGGCAATGATTTATATATGACATGTGTTGGTATTTTGTCTAGTGTTTATCTTTTTGTGTGATTTTATGATGGTGTTGTGCGAACGTCGACTGCACAACACTTCACCTATATGGGCTCATAGGAGAACACCATAGTGTAATGGCGTGAGGGAGACTTGGGAGGACACGAAAGCCTGAGACCGAATCATTAAGTTGCTTTACGGGGTATTAGTATCGGGAACCTAGAGCGTAATGCTATGGTGAGATTTTATATCTTAATAATTCTTGTGCTGTCATTTAATTAGCCACATGATCCATCATAAGGGGTTTAGTCTATTTATTTAGCTGTACCTAATAATAGCTCCGTCCGAAGAAGATTAAAACTAGACAAGATATTCAACGTGTTGTTTAATAAATCTATATGCCTAGCAATATCCATGCCGCCCTCGGGAACGTTTTCCACATATAAGTTACACATCACTTGAGCTTGTCCTCTTACACATAGAGGATTGGGATTTCTCTCTCTTTGAGAGCTTTTACTTGTTACCATTTACCTGCTGCATTGTTACTGTCTTGCAATTATACAATCGAAAATACCAAAAACATTTGCATCTTTTATTGTCTATTTATCATTTCTAATAACCAATACCTTCAGCTCCTCGTGGGTTCGACAACCTTTTCTATTCGAAAGGTACTACAATTGATCTCCTGCACTTGAGAGTCATCACCAGGTTCCGGCAACATGGGCAGCCTTCCTCGCTATGCGCCAGGAGATTCGAGACCCTGCAGTCTGCAGCACATACACAACTGCAGGATGATCTTGTGCAGCACTTGTGGGTGCGCAAAGGCAATGGCAATGCCGACAATGCCAATGCCTAGTTTGATTTGTTCTATTTGCTTGCATTGTTGAACTATTTGTGTGTGGATTTGTATGTTGAACTGTTCTTATGTGTGAATTTGTATGTCGAACTATTTTAATTGTGTTATGCGCGAAATATGGCCCAAACTCGCCCAAACTCGCCAGCTGGGGGCGGCCTGGGTTCGGTGACTGGGAATCGGCGCCCCCCAGCGCGTGAAATAGCGCCGTTGCCCCCCAGACGGGCCAAAATAGCGCCGTTTTTCGGCCTGGAGGGGCCGAACGACTGGAGGTGCCCTCAGATCGAGAAACCGGCGTAAGTCAGTGAGTGGAGCCGCCACCAGATACGTCCTGCATGGACGGACAAGCTAGACGTGCATGGTGCAATCCTGGCGTGCATGCACACGACACGCGGGCGCCATATATAGCCCTGTGTAAGTCAAAGGATCATCCATACATCGATCTACATCTACCCTTCCCTGGATCAGCCACACACACCCACGCGCGCCGATCGGCGTACACTCGATCCCTTGTCGCAAGCTTTCTACAGTATTTTTTTCCTTGATTAAACAAGGTACTAATGGAAGGACAAAACTGTTATAGTACATGAGAATTGTGAAATTTGTTCTGTAGCGAAAAACCCTAGCGAGGTACACTTCAACCAAACTGAAAAATGCTAACTGATCGAGGACGTATACTTTGGACCGGATCGAGTAGCTATCGCTCTCTCTTGCTTCCTCACCAAGACAATGCACGTAACTACGCAGTCATGCACACACGAAGAGTGAACTAGTTGGTGTTTTCCGGGCGATGCTAATGTTCCCACGCGCGACCGGTCGCATGGTTCTATTACCGCTAAATGACAAAATCGCCCAAAGGAAGGACGCCGCCGGAGAGGAAGATGACGGTGGCGGCTCCATCGATTTCCCCCCGACCCTGCACCCACAGCGATAAGTTTGCTCCTCGCCGTCGCAGCCTCCGCCGCGGCCAGCAGCAGCTCCGGCTCGGCTTGCCGTCACCGTCGCCGGAGAAGAAGACCATCGCGCGTCTTCGATTTCCCCCGACTCCGCAGCCAGCCGCAGCTCCGGCTCGGCTTGCCGTCACCGTCGCCGGAGAAGAAGACCATCGCGCGTCTTCGATTTCCCCCGACCCCGCAGCTAGCCGCAGCTCCGGCGGCTCCGGCTCGGCTGGCCCTCGTCGCCGTTGGGGAGGGAAAGAAAATGGGGAGGAAGATGGGTAGGACCCACCACGAGTCGTGCGCCACGAAAGAGTGTGAGCGGTTGCACGCGCGTTCATAAGCGTTTCTGGTGTTTTCCATGGTAACGTCCACAAGAGGAGGAAAATAGCAACACCTCGACGAAAACTACATGGAAACGTGCGGTCCTAGTTTTTTTCCTGAAAATTAAGAAAAATAATGAGAAGGTGTCTTTCTTGGACGGAGCGCATACCTTCATTTATTGTCAACATAGTTTTGACGACAGCGGTTCTTAGTCGGCACCGAGATCCGTCGAATAGACGGTTAAGATACATGTAATATTCTTCCATAATTTACATGTACGGGAGTACAGACTATCAGTTTTTACATAGTCAATAATTTGAAGATTTGTATGATACTTTTGTAAGATCACAGAAAATAATATTCGATTTTCAGTCGATTAAGGCAAAAGCTTTATTTTTATTGTTGCAGTGACCAAGTTATTCGAGCATGTACATTGGTCATTTCGATCTGATCGAGATAGACATATATACAACTACAAGTAGTTCCAATTACGTGACAAAGACCGCATGTCCAAATCAACAATCAACTACTCCACTACGTTAAGCACAGAGGATATGCCATCTCGATCTTAGGCATAAACCCTAATTACGAGTAATTAGCAATTGTTAATCAGCGGGCCGGGTGCCTAACTACTGCCGATCGTACGTCCAGGTCAAAGATAAACTAGTGGCAAGTTGTATTAGCCGTGCACTGGGTGCAGCGTACCAGCTGGCCGCTGGGCTAAGCTGGAGTCGTCTTCCGAGTTAGGACACATCTTCTTTGACGGATTACTCTAAGCTAATACTAATAATAGTACTCCCTCCGATCCATATTAGTGGGCATAGCTTTGTCTAAATTCATATGTATCTAGTTAAGTATTTAGACTAGATACATGTGTATCTAGACAAAGTTGTGCCCACTAATATGGATCGGAGGTAGTACATGTGAGTAGTGGACCGGTCCGGGAAAGCATATCCCATCCATCCATTCCAGGTGTATGCATGTGACGCGGCGGATCGACACCGACTACCGAGTCAGTCTCAGCTGCTAAACTCCGCGACTTCCGATGTCGATCTCCACCAAAGTCAAACTCTACTAGCCGTACCTAGTAGCGGCTATCTAAAATGGCAAGTACTAGTACTACCATGGAATATCCTAAAACGGCAACAGGGGAGAGCTCTTTTTTTTATTATTGTGGGGATTAGTTGCTTCCTTCGATTGTTTGGGGATTAGTTGCTTCCTTCGATTGTTTAGGATACTAGTAACGGTGTGCAATGCACATGTCAACTAATGCACATAATGCACAGTAAACAATATTTTCTTATTTAAATTTTGTAATGTTCACAAGCAAGGTCGCCCATGCATAACCAACAACTCATGGTTGCACTCCTGTTATGCTCAACAAGACGAAGACGTATCTCATTAAAACATTTCCAGCTGCATGCCAAAGAACAATAAGCAATTATCTTGCAATACGGAACACAAGAATAATACAGTAGAACACAACGATATATTTTTTAATTGTCTTACAAGCAGTTCTACATGATTTTACTTAACTTGTCAACTGCCCCACACCATGACCGAGAATTTTTTTTTAAACAGAGTACCGTAGGGTAAAACCCTACGGTGTGGATTTTATATTAATAGAAAAACCAGAGGTTTTCCTTACAAGTGTGCCATACAAACTCTGCTCAAAAACCCTCTTATGGAGGAAAGTAGTGAAATAAAAAAGAGGAAACATGAGCCATCTAAGTGAAAGTAGCTACGGTCCAATCAAGAAGCGGCTGAACTAAGCAAGATCTAACTCTATACTGGTGAAGCAGGATATCAGCCTGCACCAAAACTTTCCATCTTGCCACAGAAGGTTGGATGTTCTTAAAGATCAGATCATTGCGATTAATCCAAATATTACACATGGCACACAAGGCAATCTCCATGAAACAAGGTCCAGAAAAGAGATTGTTGGCCGAAAGAAAACGCTCTGAAATATTACGATGTGACAACAAAAATTATGTGTTGTCTTGAACCATCAAACACAACAAGTACATAACTAAACTTCTCAAGAAGACACTTCTAGCGATAACATATCTATATTCTTTTCTTTCAAATTTCTTTCTCAAATTCTAAAATAAAAATGTTATGATTCTCATTTGTGGGAACTTTGAAGTATGTTTTAACAAAAGCCAATTGATTCAGCTACAAGAAAGAGAGCAAACATAATGGAAACATGTTTACCCAGAACATCACACATATCCTCTCAAATCTTCAAAATCATTGGACACATCAACACTACGGTACTGCATGCATCACAGTACTTGTATCACATTATCATGGTTTATTGAAACCAAGTACCGAGTTGAGCCTGGAAGGCAAAGTGATAAAAAGAAGCAAACATGCAACTTTTAAATAAATAATATATGCTGCCATGGTTTCCATCGTCTTTCTCATGTACTGAGTACTGAGTTTGAAAATAAATGTAGCAAATGTAGTTTGAAAACAATTATTTCTCTTTCCAGAATCGAGCAAATTAAAATGCGACAACTACTTTACTTGACTTGACGAAAGCTTCCAATCTAGAATTCTTCTGCTGCTTCTCTTTTGCACTGTTTACAAACTTCAGTTAAGCATTCAAGAATTAAAAATAATTAAATATTGTAGAGGTCATATTAGAAACATTAGTAACCCCTCAGGTTTAACATATGTACAATGTGTAAAAGCTATCTTAATTCATGGCAGCCAGTGCTATAATGATTTCATCTCTAATTGTTGATTAGGTCCTGAAAAAAAAGGGAGTTTTCGTGGTTGATCTGCTTCTTTCCATGGCATGAACTGACACATACAATTGGCAATCACCATGATAAGTCCATGCATTACTCATCCGTTTCATTATTACTTTGGTTCCTAAAGTCATCTCATCGGGGTTTCCAAATATTCAATACAAGTAATTCGTGATTTAAAAAGGGAGTTTAAGATGTCTCAGTTTCCGCCAGTTCACATATGTCTCAACAAAATTGGTTGTGCAAACTACTGGACTACACTCTGCAATAATCAGCTGAAACAATTTCTTTCCAAAAAATCACACAAGGACCACAAATTCATGATGTAAGAAACATGGAAAGGTCCACCGTTCTCCTCCGATTTCAAAACAATCCACGTCATAAACCACACAACAACACAGGAAGCTAGAAATGATTCTTGAATGTGAAGAACGGAATGAAAGCAAAATTTTATATGATAAATAAAGCTGAAAAGGAAGAGCAGCGGCTTTTGTTATCTAACACTTTTGTAATTTTTGCTTATTCTAATGGTGTTCGTATTACCACACCGTAAGCAAGATAACAGTGCAGATAGGAAATAACCCATTACTTACCAGACTCTTCTCACATAATTGCCAGTTTTCCTTTATAAGCTGAGATCATGTGAGATGTCTAGGTTACTTGTATAAAAAGTACTGAAATTGAATTAAATGGAGATGGGAAACCTTTGTGAAGCAAACAAATGAATCAGTTCAGTCGAGGTGACACCATTGTATTTCTGAAATTTGCAAAGAACCGACACAGCTTCATAAGACACGAAAAATAATTTCCAAGATTAAGATAGAAATCTAAACCTCCCAAACATCTTTACATATAGACGAACAGTCTAACAGATAGATGCATGCAAATTTATTTGAGATATCACATAGTAGTTTTAGAAAAAAGGTTTGAATGCAGAAACCAACCAGGCATATGCAAGTACCTTTAGAGGTCGAATTACAGTTCACAGCATAAAATGAATGGATGCAGAATTAGTTCCGCGCGTCGAATCCATGTGCAGGGATGCGGGATCCTTTTGTTGAGGAGCCCGCCGCCTTGGAGGAGCAGTACGCCGTCGAGATGGGTGGAGGGGATGGGCGGATGCAGTGGACTTGGCGCCAGATGGAGGGTGAAGGGCGGCGGCGTCCTCGCGGTGAGCAGTGCGCGCGACGACGTACTGGAACACGACGTCGTGGAGGACGGCGGCATCCTCCTGGCCGCTCGCCCACAGGTTCCTCGCGTTGGTCGGATTTTGCAGGCCGACAGCGGGCGCGGCGTGGTCCGCGTGGATGCACAGCGTCGTGGAGTTCCTTTTCTACAGCATCCTCAAGTTGGGCAGGGTGGTGGGGGCGTGGAGGAGGGGCGGCGGCGTGGAGGCAGGTTCCTCTCGTCGGGGCTGGGATGCACGATTAGGTTGCAGTTTTTTTCTTTGGATCGTGTGATTAGGCAAGAGAATATTCGATCCGGAGGGGTGCACAACATACATCATTGGGCTTACGTGAGACGTTGGATTTAGGCTGTTGTGTGGTTCAGATCCTCCGGATCTGACAGACTCTGTCTTTTAATATTAGTGGAGATATCTCTCGCCATACTGGATTAGTTTAGCTTATCATGCTATGGACAGCTTCTGTGTTCAAAACTTTGTTGTGTCAGCGTACGTGGAACAGTGTGCTCACGATAAAGCTAATGTAGACACTATATATACTGAACTTATGTGTCTAGATTGGATGCACCTAGTGTGGTTAAGTATTTGGGTATTTGGGATGAAACTAGACGGATTTGCGGGGAGAAAGCCGAAATTAATTGCTCACGAGAGCATCGTCCGGGATGAAACTAGTTTGATTTCCGGTGAGAGGGAAATGGCTCCCGAGCATTGAGCACAGTTCGGACATAAGTGTCGTTGAAACGAATGTATCTAGACGTATTTTAGTGTTAGATAATCCGTTTGAGTGACACTAATTTACGGATGGAGAAAGTACTAACTTACTTGAAATAATTGTTAGTGTGGTGCGCTGGGAGAGGTCGAATTTAGCTCCACCCTACTAACACGTATGACGTATCAATAGTTTCATAACTATTTGCAAAATGGATGTTCATGTTTCCGTCCCTCGAATTAAAGCTACATTTTTTTTGTTTTACACAAGGCACAAATATCTTTCCATCAAATTGTATAAGCACATAACAAGAACTACCCGGATTTATTTTTATCGGTTAATATGTGTCTTTATTGTTTTTTCACATTAAAAATAACTTTTTGCACTCGACAACACATGGTCCCATGTGTAGAAATGCGGCTTTTGTGGGGGCTCTTGATTAATAACCGAAGCAAGTTTGTGATCTTGTTCAACATATATAAACTGTACAACAACCAATGGATTTGACTATCTAGAGCAACACATCTGAGAAATCGAAACGGTTATTGGCTTCCTTTCGATTGTTTAGGATATCCCATTGGCCTATTGATTAGTTTAGCTTATCATGCTATGAAGGGTATCTAGATTCAAAATTTTGATGTGTCTGTGCAATGTATAGTCATGATTGAACGGTGTGTCTAGGTCGCATACCTTGATTAGCTAACCATGTGGGCTGAAACCAGCTAGATTTGTTTTGAAGAGAGACGAAGTATCTCTAGAGGCACCATTTGAGATGAAACTAGATCAATTTCTTGGGACAATTAAAATGACTCTAGAGTAAGGGTGAAGGCAGTATCCAGATATGCGATTTGATGAAGGGAAGACATTACTTCCTTTCACATCCTAGAGAAACAAAAAGGTTTTCACCTTCATGTAAAATAGACAAAAAAACAGAGATATCATATTTTGTCATCTATTAGATTAGTACAAAAAACTCATAAGGAACAAACATATATAATGAAAACTTCAAAATGAATAGATATTTTTCAACATAGTGAACCAGTTTGACTCGAGACGAGCTCAACTCTCGGCACACAAGCCCATCGATGGACACAAGTGAAGGTGGGAGACCGCTCATGACCCCCGAATATTTGGGGCCCTGAAAGCACAAGCCCATTAGGTCTATGCATTCTCCACCAACCCATATTATTTATGATCCCACCTGGGTTATCGTGAGACTTACCCTAAAAACCTATTAGTTGTCCAATCGGTGAACCGTGGAACCACAAAACTCACCGGTGCGGTTTTTTACTTGCCATACACTCCATCTTCGGGCTATATGTTGCATTTCGTTACGATGCACAATTTTAGAGACATGCTCTAACGTCACATACTAAAAAAGAGCCTAGCCACTACCATAGTCAATGTCGGGTTTGGTAATAATCCCCTCATATATTCGATTATAGTTTTAGGTCGAGGCACCAGTTAAAAGGCCCCAGAGTTGTAACTTTGTGTTACAACATCATTTAAAGTTGTGTCTTGTGGGAGTAAGCCAGTTTAGTTGCACATTAGTATTTTTGCTAGTTATGTACTCCCGCCGTCCATAAAAAGGATGTCTCAAATTTGTCCAAACATGCATGTATCTACACATGTTTGGATAAATTTGTGACATCTTTTTATGGACGGAGGGAGTATAAGATATCAAATTTGCACATTTCCATATATATAAATTGTTAGCCAAGGAATTATTTTTGAGAATTGTCGATCAAGAAATAGGTTGACCGCTGCAACAGTGTGCACATCCTCCATTCTCCGCATCACATCTAGACTTCTCCCCCTTCCAATAATTGTTTTATCACCACTCATCCTCCATAACACCGAATCTGGCCCCGTTCATATAAAATCAATATAAAAACGGCGTAAATCAAGGGGCACGCAAATCACTACTTACTTTCTTTCTTTCCGAACGCAAATCAAATCTCACAATCTCTTTCCTTTCCTTCACAAATCAAACCAATTACAGCCCAATCAGATCCCGAAGAAGGGAGGAGCAATAGAAGCATTGCCAATTTAGGACGCCACCATCATCGTCGTCATCGCTTTCCGTTTCTTTATTTCTTCTCTCTGAATCCGAGTTGGCCGTCCGTCCCGATCGGCGACCGCTATAAAGTGCCCGCTTTTTCCTTCTCGCCGCCTCTTCACGTGCCAGCAGTAGGAGCACGGCTGCCCCGTGTGCGCCGCCTGCCAAAGATTTATGGTTGGATCGACCGATCGACCGTTGATGGCCGTGGAGGAATCGCCGCCGCCGGCAGACGCCGATTCCTCGTCCAACTCCCCGCCGCTGGGGCCGCACCAGCAGCAGCTGCCGCCGGAGGTCGGTGCGGGGGGACGGCGGACGGACAAGCAGGGCCGCCGCCTCGAGGTGTACAACGAGGTGCTGGCCCGCCTCCTCGCCGACGCCGCCGGCTCGACAGAGATCTCGACGGCCTTCCAGGACGCGCTCTGGGCCCACTTCCACCGCCTCCCTGCCCGGTGAGTCCCTCCGCACTTCCCCACCGGCCAATCGGCGCTTTGTCGGTTCTTGCACACTGTACTGCCGCTGCCGCCGCCGCCGCTCATGCCTGTTCGCCGCCCGTGCTCACAGGTACGCGCTGGACGTGAACGCGGAGAGGGCGGAGGACGTGGTGACGCACCAGCGGCTGCTCGAGGAGGCGCGCGACCCGCAGCGCCGGCCCGCCCTGGCGGTGCGCGTCGTTCAGGTAGTAGCGTACGGCAGACCAGATCTTCTGAAAGTTGCACAGAATCTGTTTGGATTTAAACCCACAAGTGATTCTTGATGGCCGTCTACACAGCGGCCGTCCGTTGGTTCGTTGTTCCCAACGGCCGCCCAAAAAGAAAGGATCTGTCTCCCCCACGTGACCAAAAAGGAAGGGAAATACCGTGTCAGGGCCCAGCGGTCCGGCGAGCCTCCTCCCTCCCGATCCCCTTTTCTCATCTCTCCGTCAGCTCCACGAATCGAAGCAGCAGTCCTCGCCTGCTGCTCCCCTGTGTCGTCTTCCTCATTTCCAAATCGCCCCAGGTCTCCACCGCACGCTCCGCTCCGGCCACGAGCGGCAGCCCCTCCTGGCCAAGAGCGCCGCCCGCACTACCTGTACTCGCCGCCCTCCATTCCATGGCGTCCACGCCACGTTCTCCGGCCGCCCACTGAGCAGCTTCCCGTGCTTCGAGGTTGCGTCCTCCAGCTGCGCTGTGCGTGGAGATTGGAGACCGCGTCCTCTGGCTGCTCCGCACGGCTGCGCCGAGCCAGCTTCCTGTCCATTGAGCGCTCGCATCCATGGCTCCTCGCACGAAGCTAGCTGCCTGTCTTCCTGCATCGGGAGTTAAATTCCTTTTAGGTCAGGCCTTGGGCTTTGGGCCTTCTGCCGTGCCACATGCTAGAGCCACACCAAGCAAGGAACAAACATGTTTTGCCTTTTACGTAGAGCAGTTGTTTATTTCTGTTAGATCGTTGCCTATCAGCACACAGAAGTTGCTCACTTATGCCAATTTATTGCGTAATAATTGGTTAATTACGTCAGTTAATATAGCTGCTCAATTATGTTACTTTGTTGCCTAGCTAGTAGTTGTAATTGTCCAACAACACCGCAGTTAGCAAATTGTAGTACCAGGCGAAACACATTGGGCGTGCGACGAGACAACTTTATAACCGCGGTAAACAACTTTGTTGTGCAATGACGTAACTTTACAAAGGTAGGCAAATTAATTTTCGTACTACGCAAAGCAACATTGGTAGGCAACTGCAAAATCACCGGTAAGCAACCCGAAATAAATAACAATCAATTTTGGTACCGGGCGAAACGAGTTTGGCGTAATAAAGCAACATCACAATATTAGTAGGCAACTTCAAAACAGCGGTAAGCAACTCCGAAACAAAATAAATCAACTTTGGTACGAGGCAAAATAACTTTGGCGTGCAATTAAGCAACATCACAACATCAGTAGGCAACTTCAAAACAGCGGTAAAGTTGCCTAAAAAATTTGTGAACTTGCCTAGTACCGTCATAAATTTGCATGTTGTTGTTGTAAAGTTGTCTGCGGTGTTGTGAAGTAGTCCATCGATGTTGTAAGTTTTCTTTGAATTCATGGCGGTGGCCTCCGACGTGATGTCCGTCCCTTGCAATGTTATGGGGTGGAGCCCCATGGCTTCCACCTCTGAACCCCTCGCGGTAACTGCGCACGCGAGGATGCATCCCCATTCTCTTTAACTTTCCAAATAACAGTAGGCAACTTTAAAAACCGGGTATGCAACTTATTCATCGGTAGGCAAGTTCATGTCACTAGGTACGCAACTTGTCAACGGTGGTAGTCAGC
This sequence comes from Poa pratensis, assembly GCA_947311845.1. Taxonomy (NCBI): domain Eukaryota; kingdom Viridiplantae; phylum Streptophyta; class Magnoliopsida; order Poales; family Poaceae; genus Poa; species Poa pratensis. Next base: position 34,818,398 of record CAMZMU010000095.1, read on the forward strand.
TCCATCAACAACTAAAACCAACATAGTAATTCACAGCAACAAACAATAGACATAACTTTATAACACTTGTAAGCAACTATACACCAAGTAAAAGCAACTTTGGTAGGAACCTTCACAACAATTAAGAGCAACTTTGTTACTAGGCGAAGTAATTTTGGCATGAGATAGACAACTTCAATACAACGGTAAGCAAGTTTAAAAACAGCGGTAAGCAACTTCACTATAGCAGTATGCAACTTTCGTGTGTGACAAAACAAATTTGGTGCCCGGACGAAGCAACTTGGTTGTGACGAAGAAATTAGATTCACAACAAGATTCTTAGGGTCAACAACTTTGGTATAGAGAGTGTAACTACTATAATATGTTGGGCAACAAATTGGTATATTAAGCAACAATTTTGTGCACTTATGCAACAAAATTCACATATTGAGCAACTAAACTATTATGCCCTCTTAAGCAATAAACCGGCAAAAATAAGCAACTATTTCGGGAGAGTCGGGCAGTGGGGAGCTACTCGAGGGGAAATGACTTGTGCGATGGCCACGCTGGTGCGAGTGGCGACTGGTTGTGTTCCATGTCCAGTATCTAGCTAGCTGAGTCCACCGTTCAGAGCAAAATTATTCAGGAGTCAGGACGTTGTCTTCTACCTCGGGCAAATCCACGGAGAAGCATGGGAACGGGCCGCCCGCCGGCCGTAGGCTGCCCGGCTAGGTAAGCCGACGACCGAGGCGTGGTCCAGAGCTCCGCTGCGCTCAGCGAGGGCACTGTCAGAACGATATAGAAGAAACAGAGCAAAACATGTACTTACTGCAGCCAGAACGATATAGCCAACTAGCTAGCTGAGTCCACCGTTCAGAGCAAAATTATTCAGGAGTCAGGACGTTGTCTTCTACCTCGGGCAAATCCACGGAGAAGCATGGGAACGGGCCGGCCGCCGGCCGTAGGCTGCCCGGCTAGGTAAGCCGACGACCGAGGCGTGGTCCAGAGCTCCGCTGCGCTCAGCGAGGGCACTGTCATCGACAGGAACGACGCGTCGCCCGCGACCTCCGCAGTATGGCCATGGCGGCCCATAGCTTCGGGTGTGAGGGACTTGAAGCTACAGGAGGCCAGCGCCGTCGCGCGAGCAGGGGATCCGACGGATTTCAATCTCGTAGTGGCGGATGGCGGGAGCCCCGGCCGGCAGCGGCGCGTGGTGCACGACAGCGTGACAGGGATACAGGGGAAGGGAGGTGGCCGCGCGAGTCCAAGCGATGCGGGGCGGGGTTGGCCGCGCCGGGAAGCAAGGGCATCGGCGAGGTCCAGTGTGTGGCACGGCGGAAAAAAGGTCATGGCGGGGGCGGGGCGAGCTGCTTGCCATGCCCAAGATTGGAAACGAAGAGGATTTTCACTTTTCAGCAGCGTCGTATGTTTGTTGTATAGCGTGTGCGCTGGCCAGCAGCAAATCACTCGCGGATCGGACGGGTCACACGCGGCCGTTCGCTTCGTCTGTTTGACGCACGCGCGAGAACAAGCATTCGGGAATATAGTACTATCTCTGCATGTGATTCTCTGGGTTTCTGAAGCAAGTTGCTGGATTTGATTCTGATCTTCAGGTGTCTAGGATCATAGATGATGGCGATGTGGATTCCTTTGATCCTGAGATGGAGATGGCTGCTTCCGACCACTTGGCTAGCCAAATGTGAGTGCAGCATCTGAATTTATTTCAGTTACCTCTGCATGTTCTCTTCTCTGTTTTTCTGTCTTGCATGTATGATAATTTTGGCGTGGTTGCACATGTATTCTTCAGGGTCAATCCACCCCCGGCCGTCGGTTCTTCCTCTAATCTAGAAGCGCTAGCGCTTGAAGCAAACGAGTCTGATGTTTGTAGCACCAATATCAACGATGATAACAGTGTTCATCTCGTTTCCAGGTTACATAAATTCCCTTTCAGTTCGCGTGTGTTCGTTCTTTCAAATTTGGGACTTTGTACAATCGTGTAGGTGTAATAAACTAATAATTCTTGTATTCGAAAAAAATCATTTAGAGAGTTTTGACTTTAAGTTGATCAAATGATATTTCTTGTGGCGTTCTAACTTTATTTGGTCGTGCCTTTCTTTTGGCGTTGTACTGAAATATTAATAAATATACATGTAGCTTGCCTGTGTGTTCTTGAAAACAAATCGTGAATTCCTTCTCGAAGTGGATGGAAATGACATTTGGTGTTGCAGTTGTATAAGTTGAAAATATGATTACATTGTGAGAATTGGCTGATCTGGAGATAGACTCAACAGTATCTGCTGTGAATATGAGTAAAAACACTAATAGTTAGTAGTAAACCTGATCGTAGAATTATTTAAGATTATAGGATATTTAATAACTTGTTCATTGCATTCTTCCACCGACTTCCAGATTTGTTAGGGCTGAATGGATGCCTGTATATTTTCTGTGTAGTTAATTAGTTCTCTCTATGTTCTGAATCTTTCAGGCCAATGCATGAGATAGCCTTTGCAACAACTGATAAGCCAAAGCTACTTAGTCAGGTAAATGGACTTGTTGAGACAAGCATAAACCTCATCTAAATAGACCTGTGTGGCAGATGCATTGTAATTTCGGTTACAGTCTTACAGAGTCAATCAACGCATAGTTAGCACAGCAAGCACTTCAGTAAACCCAGAAGCTGGCAAGTGGCCACTACTAACTGAGAGGCAATCATAAATAATTGGAAGAATACTTTTATGAAATGGAAAATAAGAACAAAATTAACAAGATCTATTGAAATCGGAAATCAACAGTCTGTACTAAAATCACTTGAACTGTACAGTAAACAACTTTCAGGCCAGGACTTCTGCTCAGCGATTTCTAACACTGCAATGTATACATTTACAGCTGACTTGTTTGCTTGGTGAGCTTGGTCTTGACATCCAAGAAGCACACGCATTTTCGACAATCGACGGCTACTCACTGGATGTATTTGTTGTCACTGGTTGGCGTCTTGGGGTATGCAAGAGCTATCTGCTTCCAGCACACTAGAGATGTTTTTTTTGCTTAATGTTAATGCAATCAATTATTCGCTTTCTAATGAATGTTTTGGTTCTCATTTTCCTATTGATAATCGCTATTTGGCTGTCATTCCCAGGGTACTAAGCAGCTACAAGAAAAGTTACTTGAGAAATTTCGCAGTATTGAGGTACTCCCTCCGATCCATATTAGTGGGCATAGCTTTGTCTAAATTCATATGTATCTAGTTAAGTATTTAGACTAGATACATGTGTATCTAGACAAAGTTGTGCCCACTAATATGGATCGGAGGTAGTACAAGATTCTCTCTGACCTTGTGAAAAATGCAATCTCTAGCTTTGTTTCAGGAAAATGTTCAATTACCTGAACATAAGGCACAATCCATTAATATTTGACCTGCAAATGCTAAGTGCAACATAAAAAAATGAGATCAATGATTATACAACATTGTTTTTTGATTTTCTCTATGAACAAACATGTGTTGGGCCTAAAATTCGGCTGTGTACAGGCGCAAGCTTGGCCGGTTTCAAGTTCGTCACCACTATCACTAGAAGGTCTGCAAGTTGGAGAGAATATGCCATCTACCAGTTTGAAAATACCAACAGATGGAGGGGATGTTTGGAAATAGACCTGAAGCTACTCAAATTTGGTAACAAGGTCGCTTCTGGATCTAACGGAGACCTGTAAGTTTGAGTTTCTGTTGTACGGTTAAGTGAAAACCATAGAACCTTTGAAATCTCACCGGGTGATGCTTTGCTTTCTCAGGTACCGTGGATCATACTGCATTCAGGATGTAGCCATTAAAGTAGTGAGACCTGAGCGCATCAGCGCGGATATGTACAGAGATTTTGCACAGGAAGTGTACATAATGAGGTTAGTTAATTTTTTTAGCATTCATATAAATTTCTGCATCTCCCATTTGTCCCACATTCTCCAGTATTCAAGATGTCAAACCCTCACATCACTTATTTGCATATAGACTTCAATAACTATACACAACTAGTTTATTGGTTAATCTTTGCTTGCAGAAAGGTTCGTCACAAGAATGTTGTGCAATTTATCGGCGCATGTACAAGACAGCCCAACTTATATATTATAACAGGTATATCATAATGTGATTGATTTTTATAGCTGTGATCATTATCAGAAGGTAGACTGCTAATATCATTTCCTTCTTTCCCCATATGTTTTCAGATTTCATGTCAGGAGGCAGTGTGTACGATTACCTCCATAAAAGGAACAGTTGTTTCAAGCTTTCAGAAATACTCAGAGTGGCCACGGACATCTCTAAAGGAATGAACTACCTGCATCAGAACAACATAATTCACCGAGATCTCAAGACTGCAAATCTTCTTATGGATGAAAACAAGGTTGGTATTTCTCCAAAATGGTTTTATTCATTTGATCAGTTTGCATAGTGATATTTTATCCTATTATTGAACTCTAAAATTAGGCACTCTTTTAATCAGGTTGTAAAGGTTGCTGATTTCGGTGTTGCGCGTGTGAAAGATCAATCCGGAGTGATGACTGCAGAGACTGGAACTTACCGTTGGATGGCACCTGAGGTTCGCCATCATGCTCATTGTCATGTCGTAACGGATATGGTTTTTTGTCGTCTATTGTAACATGCCTAGTATTGTAATTTCAGGTTATAGAGCACAAACCGTACGATCACAAAGCAGATGTTTTCAGCTTTGGTATTGTTGTATGGGAGCTGCTAACCGGCAAGGTAACTCCAATTATTTGGCCAATTTTGCATGAGTTGACTTCCATTTTTCGCCTTCTTGTTTTAAATTGTATATATTTATTTTGTGGAATTAAACTTATTATCGTAATCTTTTGATTTCTCCAGATCCCCTATGATTACCTAACGCCGCTGCAAGCAGCAATAGGTGTTGTTCAGAAGGTAAGCACATATTTACGAGAGTAGTGAGACAATTCATAAAGATACTCACCCGTGGATCTGGAGTGAAGTATATAAGATACTCCCTCTGTTCACAAATATAAGATGTTTTAGTTATTTCAGTGTGGACTTTATATGGACCTAAGCACCAAAACGCGTCTACCTATATTTGTTTCAGAAAAAGTTAAAATCTTAAAATAGTGAACAGAGGGAGTAAAATTTGCTAGAGATGTTAATCCTCCTTTTGTGCATTTCTGCAGGGAATCAGGCCGACAATTCCTAAAGATACCCACCCTAAGCTAACCGAGCTGCTTCAGAAATGCTGGCATAGAGATTCAGCCGAGAGGCCGGACTTCTCCCAGATACTGGAGATCCTTGAAAGACTCTCCAAAGAGGTCAGCCCTTGCATATCTCGATCTTACTATCGGAATTCGTCACACAAGCTATGTCCTACTCAGTTTGTTCCATTGTTCGTTCATGTTTATCAGTATCTCACTTAAAAGTCAAAACAGGTGGGAGCCGATGGTGAGGGTCGGCAGAAAACAAAGTCGGGCTTCCTTTCGGTGCTGAAGAGAGGCCACTAGAGCCAGATCGAAATGCAGCTTCGTTTTACCTAGGGGCTGATCAGGTCTATCCATAGTGGAAATGTTGCAGCATGATGAGATTGCATTGTAGTGTACCCTAATGATTTTCTTACGCAATCAGTAGCTGTTTTGTCCCCTTTTTACTCTCTCAGTTCATTTCATGTTCTGCTTGCCTCTTACTATTTTTCTTGTTCTACTGTTGTTGAATGTTAAGAACAAAGGTAACCATGGAATAGATCTGGTTTTCTCCTTTTGCTGTTTACTAAATTTTGTTTTCCATGTTTCATTATCTAACTCAAAGGTATTAGGAAGCTAAACGATACAAAATGTTGTTGTGCACAAATCTCTTTTTTATGTTTGGACGATTCTATATTTCGGGTACTTCGAATATGGTGGGACCTTGTTGGAGCTGGTCAGCTGATAACGACTACCGAGGCCGATAGAGCTCCTCGCAAGAGTGGTGAAGATGCGGAGCTCATGGGCGATGAAGGAGATGCATGGCAGCGATGAGTCTAGAGCTAGTTGCACTATCATGAAAAGGACCATCGTCAAGCACGAGGATAACAACCACCATCCGAGATGAATGAGAGACTATTTATGGGTTAGTTGATGAGTAAAATAGGTATGGCTACAGAGGAGAAAATATCGCAAAAAACCAAACACAATTGTCGCCTCCGGCGTTGATTCAAGAACCTTGAGTACGTGTGCGTCTTCCTGACGAATTAACGAAAGCTCCTCCTTCCCCACGTTTTGTCGCCGCCATCTTTGCGCTGTACTGCTCGCCGTGGCCTTCTCGTTGTTGAACTGTTGCTCCCGTACGCGGGCTCAACAATGGCGTCGGGTTTGACCGGAAGCTCGCGTGTGGCCGTCGATCGGGAGCTTGGGCCGCAGCCGTGGAGCGCCATGTTCGCGTTGGTCGGGTCCGCGAGGCTGGTGGAGTGGAGGCGCGAGCTGCGCATCCGAATTGAGAGCCGCCGGCAAGGGTGGACGGAGCCGCTATTTTTTTTAAAATAATACATTTTATTACAGAAATTCGAAGAATATTACGCGTTTTGAGACAATTTCAAAAATATTGCACCCTAATTTGCGCCATAGACGATTAGTTCCTATCGTGTTCGCCGCAGACGATAAGTACTTATCGCGTGCGCTGCAGACGACAAGGGTTCGGTAATCGTCCACGTCGCCGCTTACAAGCCTATCGTCGAGGCCGCAAGCGATTAGTCGCTGCCTAATAGCGCGGCCATTCCTTTCTTCCTCCTTGGGTTTCCTCTCTCTCGTTCTTCCTCCTCCGGCGATTCTCTGCTGATTTCGTCCATTCAACCACACAAACTACATATTAGAGCATACTAGAGGTGCTAGGGAGCATGGGCAACATCGATCTCCTCATGGGATAGTTAGGGGAGGCGATTTGGTGGTGCTATTTTGGAGGGATGGCGGAGATGTGGTGCTCATGGTGGTGGTGGTCGTGGTGGTTGTGATGGTGATGTGGTGCTTATTCTGCTGGTGAGGTGGTGGTGGTGCTGCTCCGGTGAATCGAGTCACGGTTCAAGGGTAAGTGTTGTTTGGCTAATTAGGGTGTTATGTAGATAATTAGGGTTTAGATTAATTAGATTTACGTTAATAGTTAGGTTGTCGTGCGGTATTATTTAGTATGTCGTGCCGTCGAGAATCTCGTAGTTGCTATTATTTAGTGGTTCGTAATTAGTGCACGCGTTCGGTATATATATTTAGTGGTGCTCGGCTGTTATTTTTTCGAAGAGTCGGTAGTTGTCGGGTTATTATTATTAATCGATGGTACTTAATAATTTTCTAGGCAAACAGAGATGTCTGATGTAGTGAAGTGTACGTTCTACTACGGTGCTGGTAATGTGTTAACAAATGAATTGGGGGCAGATTTGAGTCAGTTTCAGCAATCGGAGTTGGAACTTAATTCCCCGCAGACATGGTCGATTAGTCAGGTGAAAGACTAGTTGGCAGGATGTTTAGGGCTTAATCCTGATACAGACACCGTTGGTGTGCATGCATTGTGGTCGAAGTCAAGGTCAAGGTCCGACGTGTTCTTCTATCTGAGGCCGATAGATCGGACCTCTCAGTGGGTGCGCTGGCTACAAGTCTGTGAAACCAGGGGCACAAACCCAGTCGCCCTACTGCTTCCTGTCGCGAAGGAGGTTAATTCATATGTCGGCGAGGGTGGGCACGAACCTAGGCAGACTATTGAAGAGATGCGTACAGAAGAACATGATTATAGTCAGTCAGGAGATGTTGGAGGTGGCGGTTACGAGTCAGGCGAGAGCAGTCAGGCTAATGCGGAGGATGATTATACTGGTGAGGCAGATGCGGACGATCAATTTGGGCATATGCAGAACCAGATGGAAGAGGAAGATACGGATGGTGATAGTGCTGACGCCGATGATTCTGACGAGTCGGATGACGAGCTGGAGGTGCCTAATCCAGCGTCATGGAATCATGACTATACTTCTGCGATGACCGTGAATGACGGTCATGATTCTGCATGGCAGTATCACGAGAATAATATTGCCGTTGGTGCTCTCTATCCTGACAAGCAACATTTGCAGGATGCGATCATTAAGTGGGCAATGTCGACGTGGAGGGTTTTGAAAACAAAGGTGTCTAGTAAGAAATATCTGACAATGGAGTGCCAGGTACCGAGCTGTCCAACGAGGGTGCATGGCTATCTCCCTATGTTTGGGCTAAACTAGAAGGTTAGTGACGTGGTACATCACACATGTGTAGTAGATACCATCCCTAAAGATCATGGCAATATTTCGTCCACCCTTCTTGCTCGGTTGCTTTACTCGGAGTTAGTGGTGGGCAAAGATGTGGAAGTGAAGGCCAGTGTGCAAAAAGTGTTGACCAGTTTTAAATACACAATTTCGTATGGCAAGGCTTGGAGGACTAAGCAGAGGGCGCTTGAGATCAGATTTGGTTCTTTTATGGACTCATATGACTCAGTTGTTCGGCTCCTTCATACATTGTAGGCCCGTAATCTAGGCACCCATGTGGACGTCCAGCACTTCTGGATGCAAAAGTTCCCAACTGTGAAAGTGTTGCATCGTTTGTTCTTCTCTTTCGGTGTATGCATTGAAGCTTTTAGTCATTGTCGACCAGTGATTTGTGTTGATGGAACTTTTCTTACTGGCAAGTACAAGGGGCAGATTTGGACCGCCATTGGTCAGAACGGCAACAATCAAATCGTGCCGCTCGCTTTTGGTTTTGTGGAGAGCGAGTATACTGAAAGTTGGACATGGTTTTTCAGGCAACTTAAAATTGCAGTAGTGAAGGATAAGCACAATGTGTGCATCCTTCATGACAGGCATGCAGGTATACTCAATGCGATCAAGGCACTCACAAATCCTGGGCCTGAGGAACAAACGCCTTGGGTGGACTTGCAGAGTCGTTGGTGCATGCGCCAGCTTGGGGCCAATTTTTTCTCGCAATTCAAAAACAAGGATCTGATGAATTTCTATGCGTTCCAAACTTTTCCACATGTTACAGCTAATTAAATGATGAGCACACATCACAAATGTAGGTTGTCAAGGAAAGGAACCAATAGGTCCGCGCTACAGTGGCTTCAGAGGCTTCAGCCGTACGTCGCAGAGTACAGTGCCATGGCACGAGTCTGGGAGGAGACTCTCGCGTTTGATCCGACACAGTTCGAGTCTTATTTACTGGTTTATATGACCTCGACACGACTGCGCATCGTGCATCATGAGCACCCTGAGGCGACACCGGCCCTTTCTACGTGGGATATGTATCCAAGCCAGTCTACTTCAGGCTCCAGGCAGTACGGCGTAAGTTCATTTCCCCTATCGAATGCAGGCCAGTATGCTTCACCTATGTTTCATTAAAAATTATTGTCCAAATTACAGGCGCAGTTGACACACGAGCTGCAGACTGATGTGGCTGAGTACTGTCGTTCGCTTTCGACCGGACCACTACTTGAGCGCCTGCCGCATTACTCTTGGGTGCGGCGCTTGGAGGACAGGCTCCGAGGTATCTACGAGGTGATCACTTGCACACGTACTTCCGATGTTGATCCACGCCATGCAGCAACGCGGCCACCTCGTCCTTCCCAGCCACAGCCGCAGCCCTAGCCGCAGCCCCAGCAGACTCCTGAGCAGCCGCATCGACACCGACAGTAGCCGCGACCATGTCTACCTACACAGCCTACGCCCAGACCACCGCCTCCTGACCAGGCTGGAGGTTCGTCGTTGCAGCAGCAGCAGAGCCCAACGTCGGGTTTCATTCTTCGTCCACCACCCCAGCCACAGGGTATGTATTTTGTTATCTCTTTTTTTCGATATTAATCATGGTGCAATTTCGTCTACTAAGTTTTTATGTTCCCTCTATCAGGATATCAGTCTTCTATGTCCGGCTAACAGTCGTCTGGATCCCCGTGGGAGAGTGAGCCGGAAGCGTATAGCCATCACTGGAATTGGATGGGCACGTACAACACTCCTCCACCACGGCCCACACAGGAGACACAGCAGGAGCACGACGAGTCCCTGATTCCTGCATGTGACGTTCGGCCACCCCACAGGTTAGGTTGGACGCCGTCGAATCCACCACCTCCGCGCCGTGGCAGACGGCGTGGCTGACACTTCTAGAGACATGCCTACCTATCTATGTATGAGAGCTTTTTCTTTATGCAAGACATATCTTTCAGACTTATCTATGTGTATGTACCAGCGGACTTTCAGACTTATCTATGTGTATGTACAACTTGACATATCTATCTATGCACGCGAATTTCTAGTCAGTCGTACTGCTCTAGTCCATATAATATTTTTTCGTCCATCACACAAATATTACAAATTACACAGACAACAAGAACTTAAGATACATTGCAAATGGAGTTACATCGGTAGTACGAACAACACAACATAAATCGAAGATACATAGTACTCTGGAAATTAGAAACAACAAAAGTCATCTACCATCGACGTAGCCTCCCGCATCACTCTTGCCCTTCGATGACGCATCACCCTTGCCCTTCGACGACGCAGCACTCTTTCCCTTTGACGATGATTCACCATTGCCCTTCGACGACGCAGCACCCTTGGCCTTCGCCGCCGCTGCAGCTCTCTTGCTCGTTTCACTCGGTATGAAGATATCATCTTCATCCTCGCTCTCCTCGACCCGCGAATAAGGATGGTCTTCAGCCCACTTCAACATTGCTTCAGTCCTGTATGTTGGCTGCTTCTTCTTCCACCTAGCATGCAATCTGAGAAGTTCTTCCCGTATTTCCTTCCAAGTCCTCGATGGCCACGCATGCCTATATAGCATCGCTGAAAGCTCACCGAGATGAGGTGGATAACTAATAAGTTTCTCCCATAGCACTAACTTATTGTCTACCTTGAAGTCGGCCGCAAGCCACAAAAGGCGTTCGGACATTTTAGGATGGAAACTACGATCTAAAGGAAAGCTCGACATTTCGAGTGAATGGACTCGATGCTAACCCACCTCAGTGAGAAGGGGTTTTTATAGGCCGAAAAGACAAGAATTGGCGCGAGAAACAGGCGGGAGATAGGGTGGGAACGATTTTGGCGGGAGATACGACGGCGGGAACGAATTTGGCGGGAGATAGGATGGCGGGATGCAATTTGGCGAGAAATAAAGCGGGACAAACAATGGATGGAAAAAAGGCAGAAAAAACCAGGAAAGCCACGTTGGCGGCAATGAAAGCAGCGTGCATGCAACTGCCGTCAACGGCACAAACGACTGCATCCTGTCGTCCACGGCGCCGACGACCAGATCATGTCGTCCGCGGCGCCGATGGCCAGATCCTGCGTCGCGTGCAGCCGACGGACGACAAGCTTATCGTCTGCGGCGAACACGATAGGCACTAATCGTTTAGGGCGCAAATTAGGGTGCAATATTTTTGAAATTGTCTCAAAACGCGTAATATTCTTCGAATTTCTGTAATAAAATGTATTATTTAAAAAAATAGCGACGGAACCATGGGGGAATGTTGTTTAATCTAATCCTTTTTTGATAGAGACAAATTTTCAAAAATATAAATCAGAATGAGAATCTGTCAAACGTCTGTCTCCTTTGACAGTTTGGTTCCGTGAAAGTGGGTTCCTCCTAGGGACGGACCCGGGAATTACACAAAGAGAGGGCGGTAAAAGTTCTGCATAAATGTGTACATATAACTGTAATTTATGGACGATGGGGGAGACATGGCCCCTGCTCGCCCACCCCTGGTTCCGTCTCAGGTTCCACCTGTCGAAAACCTGCTTTGACAACGTCAATGCTTTATGTAACAAATTACCCAATGCCAACGCTTTTTTGTGAGTTTCCACAATGTGGTTTTGTAGAATTTTTTGATACAATTGTGGTGTTCTTTAAAAACAATTACACAGAAGTCATCGAAAATATGTCATGACTGGTGTCGGCGGCTGAAGAATTAGACCGTGAGATAATGTGTGGCTTTCGGAAGACACTGTCATGATATATATTTAAAATGAGTAGTTTACATAAAAAGCAATCGGGCACAATTTGGTAAGAAATATTAAAAAATACCAACTATCAACCATAGTGAACGATGATTGCAGTTGACAACTATCGGAACTATTATTTCTACTGACCTTAGTTTCCGCTATTAAGGCATCGGTCATGGTTGATATATTATTCATACAATTCCATTAATTGACGCTAATTGCTGCACGCTATGATGATGCCATGATGACACATCGCCTTATTCGAATTTTGTGTATTATCAAATTTTAATAAAACAAATAATTACACTTATTCAGAACTGCCGCCTCCATCTGTTTCAGAACTCTAATCATTTTGGTTATGTGTGGCATTGTTTCACATTACACCACAAGATAACTCGTTGGTGTCGTGACCAACCTCTGTTTAGTATATTGTACCAAACTTTTTTATTTTTTATTTATGATTATAACATATTATGTTGAGATACATCTTAACTAGTGTAATTTAATATTATACTTAGCAAATTACTATGTAATTAATTAGACTAATACCTGTTAAGATACAACATTTTATCGTACAATTCTATGTTTAACATGGAAGATGACCTTTCACTGAATTTGTACAAAATATTGTGAGGAGTGAACTTAGTTGTTTCATTTATGATATATTGCCTATCAATTAGGTTATTAAAAAAATTATATTCCAAAGAAAATTAGAAGAACAAAACCCTCTTCATAGAGTAACTTAAGTTACTCAGATGTGTGTGTTTGTATCAACTTTTCCTTAAATATGGTAGTAGACAGCTCTAAAAGCCGACGAAGGTTTCAAGAGTAAATTTGTCTATTTTACATGGAAGTAAATAGAACAAAAATAAATAAAAATTGAAACTCTAGAATGCACTAACTATCTACGAGGGTTTTGTCCTCGAATGATTGGATTTTTTATGACTAAATATGTCTTTCTCGTTTCTGGGTTCATTAATCAGCAAACATGCATGCACACTATCAACGTGGTCTTCAAGTTGCATCATTTAAAGAGTAATTTGCAAATCTTGGTTTGGTCTGTAGCACACACGAAAATGATTGTCCTCCACTCCTCCTACATGGAGAAACTGTACCTCTTGCAATACAAAGTTTCAAACACAACATTAGTGCAGCTCTTTAAAATCAATATTTTTTTGATTATAATGAAAAAAAATCTAGTGCTGGTATATTTGCCTCCATTGGCAGCTGGGACAGCATTTGTTTCGATTTTTAGTTTGCAGCGTCCGAGCCACGAAAGGACACCCAATAAAGCCTTGTTTGTTACTAGAGTTTTTTTGGGGATGGTGGGGATAATCCTCTAGTGGATTGGGTGAAAGGGGATTGGGATTGAGAAAAAATGAACTAGAGTTTGGGGATTTGTGGGGAAAGGTGGGGATAAAACCTGTCCAATACACTAACAAACGATGTTTTGGGATATGTGGGGATTTCGGGGTTTGACCAGGATAATCCCCACCAATCCCAAAAAAAACTCTAGAAACAAACAGGGCCTAAATAAGGCGAAAGAACAGGACTCCGGACCCCGTCCCGGCGTCCCCTTCAGTTCACTCTCCGCAGACTGTCTCGGCATCTACCGCTGTGGCGGCGCCGAGGAAGATTACATCCTGCCTGCCTGCTTTCTGCTGGACACTTACGGGATATGAGCTCCACCTGTACTCGTCGGTGTCGAATGCATTGACCGTCAAGCCTGCTCGCGCATGGAGAGAGAGCCCATCGAGATTCGAGCAACATCTACCGGTTTACACACACAAGGTGATCCCGGCGTAGGCTTACCGAGTGCCCGACGCAACTCTTGGAGTTGGCATGGCATGGATGTCAGAGCGTTGGCCACAGATATCAGTGAGACGCGGGTCCTGCGGAGTACGGATTTCCCACATGTAACTAGACTAGTTGAAAGTTGAACTTGTTCCACATATTTGCGAAATTTCGTGAAGAGATAACATTTGTGGTGCTCTGTGCGAAAACAAAATCAGTGTCCATTTGTTTGCTCCCTATTTTTTCATATATTTTATAATATTTTCATTTTTTGAATTTCGAAGCAGGCATGAGCAAGTGAGTTTGGAAGTCAAAGGAGTTTTTCAATTAATAAGAACTGAATTTTCAACGAAAAATGTAGTCAAAAGCTAGCATTTTCTAAAGTTTTCGAGAAACCTCGAGAGGACAAGGCGCTCCAGCAATTCGTATGGAAGAACCAGCTTAGAATAAAAAGCATTCCTGAACACCGTAAAATACGATGTTTACGAGGAAAACAGGGTCGCGAAACAGAACAATCAACCAGTTGAAGCATGAACTCTACGGGCTAATGCAGAAACATGATCATATCAACCCAAACGTTGGCATAAAAATTGCATCGTCCCAGGCTTGATTGACTCCTACATTATTAGAATAGTTGTTTTATCTTACAAAAGTTGCATCACCCGCTTTTAGAGTTGCAATACAAAGTTTCAAACACAACATTAGTGCAGACCTGTTGTTGAAGCGGGTGACTGCTGCATCCACTTACCTTTCGTGTTGTCAAATTATCTCAGCAACACTCAAAAGTGGGTTGTCTTTCCAGAAACACCAGGACAGGTTAATTTGGCTCCCCAGAGTCCGCATGAATATACTAATTTCACATGCCGAGGCTATGGCAATTCCTACCGGTCACTCCCGATTCAATTGCAGCAGCAGAAAGCAAACAAACATAACTGGCCAACATACCCTGCGGCTAACAGAGACCCCTTTGGACGAATGGTGCATCCACATCTGCTGAATGAAGTCTCCAGTTTCGGTCTCCACCACTTCAGCGAAATGTTGCCGCCAGTGCCTCCTCCTACGGCTGTCAACCTGCTCCTCGCAGCCGGTACCGAAACCCACATCGGCACTCACCCTAGCGACGGCCTCGTGAAAATCTCTATCCTAGATTCCTAGCTAGACTAACTGAACCTCGTGTATTTAACTAGGCAAATATCACTTCCTAAAAAACTTAACTTTGCCGTGTATTTGGTTATTTTCCGATTGTTTTTGGCTCGGAACTCAGCAAACAAGGCCTTTCTCGAGTATTTTGTAGACACCACTCGGACAAACAAAACAAATACTCGCCAAATCTCAAACTTTGCCGGGTGTTACACTTGGCAAACGCAAAATACCAGCAAATCTGAAACTTTCTCAAGTGATACATTCGGCAAACAAAAAAATACTCGGCAAATAGAAAAATTTCCGAGTATTCTCTACAAGACACTGAGCAAAGTTTTAAGTGAATTTTTAATTCAATTAAAAAATATTCAAAAAATATATTTTTTTTTTGGCAAAACTGTGCATGTAATCCTTTTATGTGACCTTGTTCCAAAGAAAAATACCAAACTTGCAACATGGTAATTTGAAAAAATAATCTTCGCAAAAAAATGTTATTATGTATGACATAACTTGGATTTATACCCAGATGACCATGTCGATGCTTAAATTTCCAAGCCCTACAATCCCCAATAGAGCGTTCCGGTGAGTCAAACTGCCCAACCCTAGCGTTGAGGCTGACCTCGGGAATAAGATGGAGACAGATATAAATCGGGAGGTTTGGTGCGGGGTCTGAGGGTCTCGAGTCATGTGTGAAACATCGAACGCACACCCGCCAGGGACATACCACAAAAGGGACATCCGCGAGTGACCAAATGATCACTAGGCTCACGTGATGGTGTCAGGAGTAAGATGGCAGAGGGAATGAGAAGGATCACAGCCCACTCAGATTACATAGTAGAGTAATGACTGTTATTTATTTACACAAAACTTTGTTACTTATTAATATTTATATTGTATTCTCTCTACATAAATTTTATCCAGTTCACCTTACTTTTATTATGCTTATGAAAATTAGCAATGTATTAAGCCAGACAAATGTTGAGATATGCATTTATTATACGATTTAACATTTACCACGAAAGATGCATTTGCACCAAACTTACATCATATTTTGCGAGGAAGTTAGTTGTTTTGTTTTCCAGATATTTTTTCCCTAAAAAGTCTTTCATTAAACACAATTCTTCTCGATCAGAGAAAAATTAAGAACAAATTCACATTTCTTCATAGAATAATTTAAGCTACTTAGAGGAGTTATCACTATATGTTTTTGGTTGTGTCCATTTAGGTGCCATAAATACGGTGACAGAGAACTCTATAGCAGATATAAAGTCTATAGCATGCTTTGTTTTCTATTTTAGCTAAAACTGAACAATCTGGAATGTTCAAAATATCTGGGATGAGATTGTCCTTAAATAATTGGATTGTTTTTTTTCCACAAATATGTCTCTCACGTAGCTGGGTTCAACAGCCAGCGGACATGTATGCACACTTTGAACTTGGCCTAGAAATGGCATCATTCAGCTCAAGTTGCATCTAAAGCACACTTTATGTTCTTGATTCTATATATAGTACGCATGAAAACGCCTGCCGTCGTACTTGGTAAAATAGGATCACCTGCGATAGATATCCATGGGATTTTGTGTGCAATGTTTTTTTATAGCTTCGGTCTACAGTCTGATGAATGTGCAGTTCAATCCTAGAAGTTCTTTAACAAGAATTCCAAAAGTAACTTGACTTGTAACCCTCACCCTAAGTCGGTTAAAATCAATCTCTAGGTCGTAAATATTTATGCACTAACTACTCCCTCCGATCCTAAAAAAATATCGTTCATACAGCTATGATTTTGTACCTCGTAAGTTCATTTCGTCCAACACTTGATATGGATCAGAGGGAGTATTTGATTTGGAAATTCTATATAGGTGCAGAACATTTCTATATTTCGTGGCCGTATTTTCCAAGATCCGGTAGGTGGAACTTGCCATTGGTTCACCGAAAATCTTTATAGCGAAGAGATTTCCTGACAAGAAGTCGATCTTTGCCAATCTTGTACATATCTCTCAGCGCCGGGCTTGGCGTGTCATCCGCTCCGGCCACCACGCGGCAGCTGGTCCCGTCGTCCACTCAGGGTGCCCGTCAGCTGCGGCATGGATTGCCAGATGTACCCAGCGAACGTCGACCATGGCCCAAGCTCAACCACCTCTCGCATTACTGATTTCCGAGACGGACAGGCGAAACCACCTTGAATGTCTGGCCTCGGAGGTCGTTAAGCTTGTTCTGTAGTGGAGTAGTGGATGATTGTCCTGTTGTATCAATAATCAAAGACCATGTGTCTAGACGCAGACCTGACAATCTTTATGCCACAAATTTCAAAGTAGCCTTGATATTTTCAGAAGCCCTATACTTACGTACATACCACCCATGTGTCACTCAAGCCCTATTCTAGACACCAAGGCTCCAAGCTTGGACCAATGGCGGAGATGGAGAGCTCGCCGAAACCTCAGCTCAAGGCTTTCGATCAAGAAGAAGCGCAACCGAAGGGAGTCACTAAGAAGCAAGGAGGATGGATCACTCTTCCCTTCATAGCTGGTTCGTTCTCTTTCACACACAAATGCTCCTTTGCTTAGTGCCAATCGATTCAGAGGCGACCCGGTGGTTTACCTCTTCTAAGGAAAATAAATGTCTTGTGGGAGGATGCAGGATGCATGATTGGGCTCGGGCTGGCCATCAACGGGACGAGCAGCAACCTGCAGATCTACCTCATCAAGCAGTACAACGTGGAGAGCATCGACGCGGCGCAGATCGGCAACATCGTCCGCGGCTCCCTCAACTTCCTGCCCCTCGCCGGAGCCATCCTCTCCGACTCCTTCTTCGGCTACTTCCCCGTCATCCTCGCCGGAGCAGCGACCAACGTCCTGGTGCGTACGTCCAACCTACACTTACCTTACCTACCACTACTAGCTGATATTTCTAGGTAATTGTTTTTTCTTTCTTCTGCACATAATTGCAACGACATTGACATCAACTTTGCCTTCAAAATGAGAGTCGGCAATTTGAATTGGTTAAGCTAAAGTTGTGGCTGAGCTTGGGTGCATGTATGAGTCACACTCATCATGACCCCGATTGACTTGTTGCTAGCTTCCTTTACAGATTGCATGCTATCCATGCGAATTAGATTTGACAACGTTGTGTCCAGATAATTGAATGGCCACGACGAGGCTGCAAGCGTTACACGTAAAACGTGTAGAATATCATTCGAAATGTGACCACTTTACATTCACGATGCATCGACCGTGACGTGACCACAGATAATTCTGTTTTTTGCAACAACCCTCATTGCTACTTTAGTTTCCAATAACCATAGGCTTATCAATAATGACAATATTCTTAATACAATGCAGAACAAACATTGTAGATTTATCAATCCAAAATCTCATTCCCTCTATTCCGAAAAACAAGGAATATAAATGTCGTCAAAATTTAACGTCTTCTAAGGTTTTTGAGAAACCTTGAGAGGACAGCACGCTCCTGCAATTCGTACGGAAGAACATAGTTGACCCGGTTTAAAAGAAGTTTCGTTCCCGCATACCATGCAATACCCAGTTTCTGAGAAAAATAGGGCCGCAAAACCGAACAATCAATCATGAGTCCATGAGTCGTCGACCACATGACAATAGACCATGGCCACAATAAAACACACACACCTAGATCCATAGCCTCCGCCCTGACTTTACCTCTTGCCATCGTGTCGCACGCGAGCCACAACGCCACACGACTCCATAGTCTCTTGGCCCCACTTCACAAAGTGATCGCTCTGAGACCATGGATGTTGCGCGAAATCGGGGCCTCCGCTCAGACTTTACCTCTCACCACTGCGTCACACGCGAGACACAACGCCACACGACTTGGCTGTCGGTTGCCCCGCAGTTCACAAAGTGATCGCTCACAGACCATGGATGTTCCGAAATTGGGGCCTCCGCTCTGTCTTTACCTCTCAGCATCGCGTCGCACGCGAGACACAACGCCGCATGACTCGACTGTCAAGTGGCCTCCACTTCACAAAGTGATGGCTCGCAGACCAGGGACTTTGCATGAAATCCGTGGCCATCGTGCCCACTTACCAGACACAAAAGTTGCGCCGGCCCTAGGCCGGGTCCACAACTAGCTAGCTAGAATGTCTTCTATGTTTGACCAATTTTATAGATGGAAATATGAACATTTACCCTACCAAATCAGTTTCCATAGATTCAGTATATATTATATTTTCATAATTATTTGTTCAACATTTATAAATCTTAATAATTTATTCTATTTGGTCAAACTTGGCAAACTTTGACTTTTAACCAAAATGTACCGTTAAAAAGTTTTTTAAGACGGGTGTAGTTCAAAACAAATGGTCGAGCTGGCCGTGCGCCTGGTGGACCAGCAATCGTTCTGCAGCGTTTTCAAGATCGAGCTCACAGCCATTGAGCACGTATAGTGTAAAGCTAGTATTGAAATGTGGCACACCAGAATACTTGTTTTATCTTCAATTATTAGTATCTTCTTTAACACTGTCAATTACTCGATTGCATACGTGGTGAAGCTGATCAAGTTAATATCATTTTACAGGCCTTCGTGCTGTTCACGCTCACCGCGGCGCTGCCGTCCCTGCGACCGCCGCACTGTCCGGCACCATCCGACCCCTCATGCCAGCACGGGACGCCCGGGCAGTTCGCCGTGCTGTACTCAGCCATATTCCTCCTCGCCATCGGCACCGGCGGGACGCGCTTCAACGTGGCGACAATGGGCGCCGACCAGTTCAAAAGATCCCGTGATCAGGACACCTTCTTCAACTGGTACTTTGTGTTCCTCTACACCTCCTACCTGGTCGGCGACACGGCCATCGTCTACGTCCAGGATGGCGTGTCCTGGGCCCTGGGGTTCGGTGTCTGCCTCGTCACTACGGCGTTCAGCTTTGGCATGCTTCTCGCCGGCGCGCGGTACTACCGGGAGCCCTCTCCCAAGGGAAGCCCGTACTCGGAGCTGGCCCGCGTCATCGTGGCCGCGGTGCGCAAGAGCCGCGCCAACGTTGGCGGCGCTCGGTACTACGTGGGAGAAAATGCCGGCGCCGGCGAGGGAACTCCGACTCCGAGCAAAAGACTAAGATTTCTAAATCGTGCCGCCATGATCACCGAGAGCGACAAGACCGTGGAGACATCCGGTGGTGGCGGCCGCCGCCATACTAACGGCTGGCGGCTGTGCAGGGTGCAGCAAGTCGAGGACCTCAAGTCCGTGCTCGGCGTCCTCCCGGTGTGGTCAGCCGGTATAGTGCTAAGCGTGTCGATCGGCGTCACGATCGGCATGGTCATCCTGCAGGCTCTGACCCTGGACCGCTCCATCGGTCACCGCTTCAAGATCCCGGCAGGGTCCATAACGGTCTGCTCGCTCATGGCCTTCATCGCGGTCACCCCGGTCCTGGACCGCGCCATGTTCCCGCTCTGGCGTCGGGTCGCCGGCACGCCGCTGACCGCGTTGCAGCGCGTGGGGCTCGGTCACGTGGTGAACATCGCGGCCATGGTGGTCGCCGCGCTGGTGGAGCGCCGCAGGCTGGGCATCGTGCACGAGCTCCATGGCGCCGACGAGGCGGCCGGGTGGGTCACCCCCATGTCCGTTCTGTGGCTGCTCTTCCCTCTTGCCCTCGTGGGCATCGGGGAAGCCCTCCACTTCCCGGGAAACATGGCCTTCTACTATCTCGAGTTCCCCAAGTCCTTGAGGAGCCTGGCCACGGCCATGGCGCCGCTGCTCATCGCCATGGGTTTCTACCTCGGCACGGCGTACGTCGGCGTCGTGAGGCGAGTCACGGCGTGGCTGCCGCCGAACATAAACAAGGGGAGGCTCGACAACGTGTACTGGACATTGGCTGTGGTGGTGACTATCAACTTCGGCTATTTCCTAGTTTGTGCCTGCCGATACAAATATCAGAACCGGCCAGCCGACCACGATGGCAATATAGATACAGATTGCTGAGGTGTCGTCCTGATTTTTCTTTCTTTTTGAGAAAGTAAGGCTCGTTCTTGTTATTTCTAAGTCAATGGAGGTTAATTTGTGATCCACTTTTACGGATTAGGTGAGTGTGATTATATTTTGTTCTGCATCTCTCACTTTCTAGCACTTTGTTTCTGAGTTTTTTGGGCTTTCATGTGTGCTTTCTTATATAGCCTATCTCAAATGTAGCAGGGAACGATGCCTTGGACTCGGCACGGTTTCGTGTTCATATAGGCCCGATGGGCATAGCAATAATTACACGGGATTATAGAGTGATTAGGGGAGATTGTCAGATCCGAATTATGCTTTATACTTCAGCATATTCGGTACACAAGTATGGTAGGTGATCAATCTAATTTATTCTGACATCCCCTTAATCAAAACTTGTACAAGTTTAGATTACATTTAAATTCCTCTAAGTCTCTATGTGCTAAAGGTTTTGTGAATCCATCGGCAACTAGATCATGTGTGGAGATCAACCGAATGTCAAGCATCTTTTGGCCACTCTTTCTCAGACAAAATGAAAATCAATTTCTATATGTTTTGTCCTGGCATGAAAAACAGGATTAGCAGATAAATAAGTGGCACCCATATTATCACACCATAAACATGGCACTTCATTGATCTTTACGCCAAGTTCTTTGAGAATAGTTTCCACCCATATGACTTCAGTTGTGGCATTTGCTAGAGATTTGTATTCAGCCTTTGTACTTGATCTTGACAAAGTGGGCTGTTTTCTGGCACTCCACGATATAAGGTTTGGTCTAAAACATATGGCAAATCCACCGGTGGACCTTCTGTCATCAACATAACCTGCCCAATCTACATCTAAGAAGACACTAATTAAGGTAGATGAGGACTTTCTAAAAGTGAGTCCTGTTGCACAAGTATCCTTGATATACCGCAATATTCTTTTGACTGCTGTCTAATGAACAGTGGTAGCTAGGAGCATGTAAAAATTGACATACACTATGAACTGAGATGAAATGTCCGGCCTAGTCAGTGTCAAATATTGCAGAGCTCCTACTATACTCTTGTACCTTGTGGTGTGATCGGATCCTAGTGCTTCTACTTCATGTGCTGATAATTTTTCAGATGAAGAATAAGGTGTAAGTGACGGTTTACAATTTTTCATGCCAACTTTTGCTAATAATTCTGAAGCATATTTCTCTTGGGTGAGTGCAAGACCATTATCAATTTTCCTTACTTCAATGCCCAAGAAAAAAAATGTAGATCTCCTAAATCCTTGATAGCAAAATGTGTGTTCAAATCATGTACTTGAGTAGAGATGGCTTGACTTGATGAGCTTGTGACTATGAAATAATCGACATAAATAAGCACAAATACCCTGATACCTGACTTGTTATAGATGAACAAGGATGTGTCTCCTTGAGACGGTTTGAAACCCAACTGCTGCTGTTTTGTACTCAAACGTGAATACCATGCTCTCGGCGCCTGTTTGAGACCATATAGTGCTTTGGCCAACTTACATATGTGATGAGTGGGATTAGCATCGTCATACCTAGGAGGTTGTTTCATGTATACTTCCTCTTCCAGAATGCCACGAAGAAACGCATTCTTGACATCAAGCTGTCGTAAACTCCAGCCCCTGGAAACAGCAATGGACAAAATAAGTCGAATAGTAGTTGCTTTAACAACTGGACTAAAATTATCTTCATAGTTTATACCAAAACATTGCTGAAAACCTTTTGCTACTAAACAAGCTTTGTATCTATCTATGGAGCCATCTAAATTTTTCTTGATCCTGTATACCCATTTGCAGTCAATTATATTTTTACTAAGATGTGAGGGAACCAAGTGCCATGTCTTGTTCTTCATTAGTGCATCATATTCCTCATCCATTTCTTTGCGCCAATCAGTGTTGTTGAGTGCTTCATGCAGATTATTGGCTCTCTTGTAGTACACAAAATATTATAACGGACGGTACCACCTTTAAATATTTTAGGCTGCCGAATACCCTTATGTTGTCTTGTTCTTGGCGCAGGAGGTGAAGCAGCGCGGGCAGTCGCAGAAGATCTCGACGCCTGGGGAGCCTGACGCGCGGTTGCCAAACGGCGAACCATGGGCTGCGTGTGGCTGACATGGGCATGTAGGTTTGTGCCGACTCGGGGACAACGTGGTCGTGTGCCTGCGCATGTTTGGGAGGCGCCCGGGGATTCGCTGGGCTCCGTGGCGGAATCCTCCGACACACATTATTCAGACGAGGAAACCTCGTGATCGGTGGAGGCAGGCGTATCAGCTTCAGATCCAGCGCCAGAATCTGTCAGCGAATCCTCCTCGGGTTTGCCGCCTATCGGTTCGCTGTTTTGCTGCATAAAATCAAAATCTGTTTCTGGTCCGTTTGGACTCAAATTTCAGCGTTTTGCTCCGGATTTTCGGCTGCTATCTGCACAAGACTAACAACAGATATTGGTGAGCAAATATTAGGCATATGATCATCATTATTCGCACCCCCATTTATTGGACGGATTTTATCAGAAATGAGAAGAATTTCCTTGCGGAGGAGGGTTCCATCATTTGGATGGAGTGAGGCAAATGGAAAAATGTTTTCATCAAAGACAACGTCTCAAGAGATGTAGACTCGGCAGCGGAAACATCTAGACATTTTACACCCTTGTGTCGTGGATTGTACCGAAGAAAAACACATTGCTTGGAACAGAAAGATAATTTTCAGTTGTTGTAAGGACGTAAGTTGGGCCAACATGTGCATCCAAAAACATAAAGAGACTTGTAGTCGGGTGTTGGACCTAGGAAACGTTCAACAAGAGCGGTGTTATTGATAACTTTGCTAGGCATGAGATTAATAAGATAGGTAGCTATGAGAAAAGCCTCATCCCAAAATTTTAATGGCATGGATGAATGTGCAAGAAGAGCAAGATCAACTTCTACTATGTGTCGATGTTTCTGTTCTGCCGAACCATTTTGTTGATGCGCATGTGGACATGAGACATGATGAGTGATGCCAAGCTTTTGAAAGAAAGGATTTATTTTCTCATATTCAGCTCCCAATCAGTTTGCGTGGTGATAATTTTTCTATCAAACTTGTGTTCAACAAGATGCATGAAATTTTGAAGACTTCAAAAACATCGATTTTTTTCTTAAGCAAATAGATCCAAGTGAATTTGCTGAAATCATCAATGAAACTCACATAATAATCATGTCTACCAACAGAAGTTGGTGCATGACCCCACACATCAAAAAATATTTGTTTCAAACGAACAGTGGATACACTTGTAGAAATAGGATATGGGAGTTGATTAATTTTAGTCCTTTGACATGAACAGTGGATACACTTGTAGACAAAATTTATTGTGAATTTTTTGGACAATCGAATATGATGGATGACCTAGGCGACTATGCCACCTTAAAAAGAGGCTTTCTGACGACATGAACTTTCTTGGACTTGGAGGAAGACGATTGATCAATGAGACATTGCCACGAAGATTCTCGAGAATTTGTTCAATGGAACAACATCATCGTCGGACTCATCCTCAATGTATACATAATTTTTTTCAAATCTCTCAAGGGCACTGACACACACAAGAACATAGAAAGGGGAGTTTCGTCCTACAAATAAGTCTCGATCACCGATATCACGATTCTCTTTTATGCCATATGCATCAATGTCTACCTCATGAAGCACATCCATATCCACCAAGAAGTTCAAATGGTTACTGGTATGACATTAACTTATCTAGGAAGCGTCTAATAGAAACGTAGTCTCCGAATGGGTTGACAATTGGAATATTGTGGTTCGTAGATGGGGCCAGAATAAAACTAAATTCTACCGACCCATCAGAATTAACACATGACCTTAGCAGCAACTTAAAATTTTCCCCTTTTTGGTTGTGTTACGGTGTGCTTGTAAGGGTCAACTACTTTGTATTATTTTGTGATTTGAATGCAAGTTTACTTTCTCAAAAAAAAATGGTGATAATTTTATCTCCATGCATAATAGCATCAGAATAATTCAGCCAATATTCATTTGGGATTTTCCAATATAATCCAGTGATAACTCCCGACCATAGTATAGGCTAGCATTTTTGCATATATAGCCATGGAAAAATAATCAACATCTTCAGTGAGAGTTCGACACAATTGAATTTGGTCAGATGAATGATACCATAGCAAATTATTAGGCAACGTGATGAAAACTCCTGTAATAGGATTCAGAAGCTCAAAGACGTAGCTTTCATGATGAGTGATCACTACTCATTCATCTTTGCCACCTAGCCATCTCCCATATCGCAGAGACTCCACCTCAAAAAACAAAACACCTCCCTTGAGAATGAAGAAGTAATTGATAAAAAACAAACCTCGTTGATACTCCTCCTCGCTCTCCCAACTCACCATCAGAGCAAGAGGTGAGCAGGGTAGGAGCCGCAGGTTTGAGACGACGATTGTCAGCGTGCACTTCTTGCCATGGTCAATAAACCAAAGAAAAATTGAGTATGTCGAAGCCGTCGAGGCGGTTAAGAATCAAACACCGTATATCTATTGGAAGATCGATCCATTCAGGATCATTGACAACCGCTGAAGTAGTTGCATGTGGTCAAGTGGAAATATTCATGGTTATTGCATGTGCGAAAACCTCACGGATTTAGAGTTAAGAAGAGTTTACTCACACTTTTGTCCCGCAACCGTAGGAACTGAAAGTATTTGGATCATCTCATTGGTCGCAATATAATAAGGATATTCATTGACGGCGTTGGTTGAAGTGGCCTTATACCTCATGTATACCAATGCAATGCGTGCATACCAATAGGCAATATGATAAGATATCACTTCATTACATGACGCACCTCACAACTAATGAGCTCTTTAAGCATGTTTTGATTGTTCATATGCAGATATCAGCCACATTGTGACCAATTAGGTGATCCAAATACTACCATGAATATTTCCATTTCCATTTGCCCACATGCAGCCTAATTCTACGGTTGTCAATGAGGGTCGTGAATGGATCGATCTTCCAACAGAAATGTGTCGTCTGATTTTTGACCGCCTCGACGTCTTCGGCATCCTCAGCTTTTCTTTGGTCTGTAGGCTATTGGGCTGATGTGTACGCTGAGAATCGTCGCATCCAACCTGGTACACCTATCCTACTCAACTCTCACTCTAACACTGGTACGAGGATAGTTATCAGCGAGATTTGTTATTATCAACATCTTGTCAATTGACACGCTTTTAGTTGAGATGGAGCATCTATTATATGGAAGATGCATGGTTAGGCGGCAAGATGAATGGATAGTTATCATTCTTCATAAAAGCAACATTTTCAAACTTCTGAATCTTATTACAAGAGGTTGCATCACTTTGCCTAAAAATTTGGTAGGGTACCATACAATTGTGTCGAACTCCCACTGAAACCTGATGATTATTTTGCAATCTCTATATCTGCAAACATGTTAGCATATACCATGGCCGAGAGTTATCACTAGATTATATTCAAGAATCCCAATGAGTATTAGCTGAGTTATTTTGATGCTATTATGCATGTAGGTAAAATTATCGCCATTTATCGGAGCGGCAACTTGCAGTCGTGGGATATGGAACACGAACAGAAAATCCTAAGTTACTGATAAGTTCATGCATTAACACTGAGAGGTGGATAGAATTTGATTTTATTTTGGCCCCATCTATGAAATATAGTATTTGAATTGTCAGCCCATATGAAGATTGCGTTCCTATTAGATGGGGCAGTAGAACATCATGTCATAGCATCAGCTATTTGAACTTCTTGATGGATGGGATTGTGCTTCATGAGTTAGACATTGATTCTCAAAGCGTCCGGGAATGGGTTTGGGGCCGATGGTGGCGGCAATGTGGGTTCACGGTGGAGCTAGGCAAGGGGCGGCATGGACAAGGCAATGCGGGTTCATGGTCGAGTGAGGGTTGAGACAATTTAGAGAGGTTTGGAATGGGTCCGACATGTCGAATCCTACGTGGCGGACGCGTCCGGGCAACCCTAATTCCATCAGGCTGGATATGAGGGTTGTTGGACAACCGTTCATTTGGGCTAGCCGGCTAGGTATGAGGGGTCCGATTGGGTGGCTTTTTTCTGTTCTAGTCGTGTCCGTGATGTCCAATCGGGCCTAGAGGGGGAAGTGGTGGTTGTGATTGGATATGCTCAATCTTTAAGACAGTGACCGATGATTGAGCCGGAGCAGCCGCCGCCTAGGGCGGAAACGCATTTTCCCCATGCCCTCCCTCCATATAATGTTTTTTATTGTAGCTAGCAAGAACCCTTAATTATAGCTCTACGAGCACGCATACACCTTCAAGGATCAGATGCGGAACGGACAGTACCCTTCCCACATTTGTTTTCATATTTTCAAAACGAATATAAATACAAATACGGATGTTGTCGGATACAAATGCAGATCGGATGTTTTACCAATTCAGAACGGAAACAAATATAACAAAATAATAGACTCATGTCTTATGTGTCTTATAGCGAGTCAACTATAGTACGATATACTGATAAATATAGCTATATAATACACAATATTTCGAAGTTCAATCACTGAAATATATTTGACCACATTCTTACTCTTTTATGTTGGTCAAATTAAAATATTATGTTAGAATTACAAAAATTGGCAAACATAATTTATTCCGATACATATATATCCATTTTCATATCATATTTGCTTGAAAATTCAATACCACTTTCGTTTTGTATTTGTAAAAACGAATCCGGATATTTACCATTTCCACTTCAATTTTTCTCAGCTTTGGATATTTAGCACTTCCATTTTCAATTTCTCGAATACGAATATCGCATAATTTGGATTATCCGTTACCAGTTCTCACCCCTAGCTTTAATAATTTGGTTTGATAAAAATATATTTCTTTACTCAGGCAAGAAGTTAAATAGTACCAATTTTGCTCTTGAAATATAAGACATTATAGGTGAGCTTTACAAATATGTTAACAACATGTGCATCCAAAAACATAAAGAGACTTGTAGTCGGGTGTTGGACCTAGGAAACGTTCAACAAGAGTGGTGTTATTGATAACTTTGTTAGGCATGAGATTAATAAGATAGGTAGCTGTGAGAAGAACTTAGGTGACCACAATCTCGGAAGCGGTGGTTACCTCGGCAAGCAACCAATTTGGGACAAGCAGGACGAAGAGTATAAAGAAAAGAAGAAAGAAAACCCCTACGCGAAGTTCACCGACCCGCTGGCAAAACGATTTATCAGGTCCCGATACAACGAAGATCCCAATAACGGGAAACTTCTTTTGAACAAGAAGGTCAAAGGATCTCCTGGACCGTTATCTGGTAAGGAAGTTTACCAGCTGAATTAGCTTCTATTCAATTCGATTAAATGCTAGTAGCAACATTTCTAAATGGTTCACGTTCCTTCTGCAGGAGGAACAAGAACTTGCGTGGACCCAGGCTTCATCCCAGGAGTCGTCGGCGGTGAAGGCCCCTTGGGACAACCCTTTGAACAGGACGCTGAACAGGGTAAAGGAGGTGTCGGTG
This sequence comes from Poa pratensis, assembly GCA_947311845.1. Classification (NCBI taxonomy): domain Eukaryota; kingdom Viridiplantae; phylum Streptophyta; class Magnoliopsida; order Poales; family Poaceae; genus Poa; species Poa pratensis. Next base: position 34,846,757 of record CAMZMU010000095.1, read on the forward strand.
TCACGTAAGCCTCATCGTGGGCGTGTGATCGGCGCCGGCGTCGGTTGGAAATATTCGGACTATTTTCCTGAGGACAAGGAGGCGCGAAAGGAGAGAAGGAGGCTCGAGAGGGATACTACCCAAAGGGAAATAGTCCAAAATTAAGTGGCAAAGCAGATCCAATCCCTCCTTCCTTCCATCACGCAGTCGGTCATAAATTGGTTTGCCGATGGCCAACAAGGGAGTGGCCCGATTCTTGCCAGCTTAGGCGCCAGCAACTCGAACAACCAGGCGCCGTTGCAAGTCCCGCAGAACCCGACCACGCTCCCATCTTCCTAGACACTCGACCACGCTCCCATCTTCCTCTCACCAATCGAAACCGCCGTAGAGAGGGTATTGAATTCTCGCTGCACCTGAATATCTCTTCCCATCCGACTGTATGCTAAGAGGACGAAGAACTCGGCAAGAGAGGGGTAACTGAAATGGGAAGTTTGGTCATCACCCTCCGCCATTTTATTCCTCCAAAAATTTCCTGCTAAAGATTCCCCGCTCTTATTTCCAGCCAAAATTTTCCAGCTGAAGTAGATTGGGGGTGAGAGAGAAAGATCTAGAAAATAAAAATATTTATTTATTTTCTAAAATAATAGAAAAGTAAAAAAATGTAAAGTAAAAAAACCATGTTTGTCTAGTGCCATGTCAGGGTGCACTCGGCAAACGGTACGCCGTTATATTTACCGAGTGCACCTGGCGTGTGTGTCACTCTTCTGATGCCTCCGGTCGTCACGCCCGTCAGGCCTAATAATTCAAAGGGAAACTCTATCTATCAACCGACTGACGCGCGCACGCGAGCGAACGAGTTGCCTTTATCTTCTTGCACGGCTGCACCCTCCACGCTCTCTCTCTATCTTATCTCCCTGCCCCTCACGTTCTCTCTCCATATTAACAACAAGTCAATGATAGGCCGAGCCATGCGGCCGGCGACAAGTTCCGCTCGCTCTATGGCGGCGCCGTCTCCTCGCTCCCTCGCGGACCTCCCTCCCGTCCGCCTCCCCTTCCAACCGCTGGCGCTGCGGCCTCGCAGACCTCTCTCCTTGCCGGCTTCGATTCCAACCGCCGGCGCTGCCGACCAGCACGCCACCATGGAGGCCATGAATGGTATCTTCACCGGATTTGGAGAAGATGATGCCCCGTGACTGGATTGGGTAGGGGTTCCCTCCATCTAGCTTCCACAGGCCTCTGAGTGGCAAATTTCATGGAAGGGAGCTCGAATCGGTCATGGCATGCCTCCATTGGTGATGACATCAAGAGGTCAGTTTTGGGTTTTGTTGATGTTGCATTAGGTGTGCAGTTTTGCTACATGTGCGACTCGTTTTTGTTGTATAAGCATGAGCAAAGTGCTACATGATTTCTGCAAAAGTGACGTTGTATTCATCGATTTGCTACAACCAATTTGGGATTTGTTGGATATGTTGTTGGTTTTTGCTACATGCTTGTGTTTAAAGTGTTACATTCGTTTTGCTACACATTGCCAAGCTTTACTGATCTGATATTTTTTTGCTACATACAGTGCTACATGCGATAAAAAAAAGTTGTGTTTGACTTTTTTTGCTACATAGATCGGACGTAGCATTTCTGAAATTTCTTTGCTACATTCGATGTTGCATACGTAGACAAATGGTGCTACACGCGAAACGTTTTTGCTACATAAATCGGACGCGCGAGATCATTTCACTTAAGTGGATCCGACGGCTGCGAAGGCGGCTGTAGCAAAACCTTGCTACACCCGACTGACGCCTAGCGTTTGCCCTAATTCAAAACAAGATAAAAGCATAAGCGAAAGCTCGAGTCAACGAGTGGAGGTCGCTCGGGCGCCGAGAGCCAGCCTTTTTCCGGGTACCACACTAGACGTACCATGGGTATTCCGAGTTCCGTTGTTTGCCGAGTGATGCCAGATTACAATAGTCATATACCCATATTTGCCGAGGTTTTTTTGTTCTACGCTCAGTCTAGACCCCTTTGTTGCCATTGTACTCGGCAACTTGTCTGACACTCGGCAACCAGGCCGATTCTAGTGACTCTCTTGCTGCTATGTAATTTTATCTAATAATCAGGCCTCTTCGAGTTAATATCAGAAACGGTGGGAGTAATCCTCCTGTCATTCTCGAAAAAAAGAAGCAAAGATGAAGTTATGTACCAACTAATTAACTAGACAAAGGACACATATTGTTGCTTCGTGGAGCAGTGGTCCGCTATCTGGTCCTCCAAGCTCTGTCGGCGTGGAATATGCATCACCCCTGATCGCACTATATCCACGTGAAACAGGTGGATCCGTACGTCTTTGGAGTGGAACCGAAGCAGAACGCAAATGCTTTATAGGTAGGGGCAGGAGGCTAGCTCGATCCATCCATCAATGGCGCCGCAAACAGCCATATCGGCGGTAGCCATAGCGGCACTAATACTAACGCCTATGTTGTTCACTACTGTACGAGGAGCAGAAGCTGGTGATGATGATCCGAGCCCGGCGACGATGCCCAACTGCGTGAGGTCCTGCGGCGGAGTGGAGGTGCCGTACCCGTTCGGCATTGGCCCGGACGCCAGCTGCTACCTGCCGGGGTTCAACCTCACCTGCGACAACACTACCGGTGGCGGCGAGGAACGGCCGCGGCTGCTGCTGGACGCGGCCGACAGCACTCTCCAAGTCGTCTGGATCGACGCCGAGTTACCCCTTCTGCACGCCCAACGCAACGGTGCCCTGAAAATCGGCGTCGGCGACGCCGATGGCAACGGCACGTTCAGCGGCGGCCTTAGGCGCGACGGGCCATACACGCTTTACCCCGGCAACGAGCTCATCCTCACAGGCTGCAACGTCCAGGCAACGGTGAAGGACGGTAATGGCGCCACAATGGCCAGCTGCACCTCGCTCTGCAGAAACAGGGGCCAGGAAGAAGACACCGAAGAAGACGATGATGACGACGCAGAAGACGATGAAAGCAGCGTGACCGGGCAATGCTCCGGCGCAAGCACCGGCTGCTGCCGGGCGAACATCGTCACACCCGACTACGAGGACGACGGCAGCAGCAGCGCCGGAACGACGTCCGGCGGCTACGACGTGCAGCTCGGATGGCTGGGCTCGAACCGCAGCGTAGACCTGCAGCGACACCCCGTGCGTGTGTTCGTTGCCTGGCATGGATGGTTCGATAATAGCTCCGTTTATACCAATCTGCTACAGGCAGATCACCGGCCTCCGTCGACGATGGCAGCTCCCGTTTGGCTAACTTGGGACGTACTTGGCCATCCCAGCAGCAGCAGCAGCAGCAGCAGCCTGTGCAAGAGCAACCATAGCGAACGCAGAAATGGTACAAGAACAGGAAGCTCCACCTGCCGCTGCAGTCAAGGTTACCACGGGAATCCATACACCACAAACGGCTGCAAAGGTATATTTATGTTGCTCGGAAACAAAGTTCCATATCGTACTTTTTCTGGGCACAAATTCTATGTTTATGATCAATCGATGGAGCAATTAGTAATCGACAATATATACATGCATGTAGATGACAACGAATGCGCTTGGTCACCAGCAAAAATAAGGTGCTACGGTGAATGTACAAACACGGCAGGATCCTTCACGTGCCGGTGCCCACCAGGAACCACCGGCAACCACTCCATACCCGGTGGGTGCGTCGACGACACTATTCTCGCTGTCACAGGTACAATACTAAGAATGTCAAGCTGTACTAGGAACGTTGCACATATATCAAACAATTAAATGTACTAAATTATATCCAAATACAGGACAACTTCCTTGCTATTTTGAAAAATCACAATTGTGTAACTTGAAATGTCAGTTTCATAAATCAACATGCCTTCCTGTACAAAAATATCAAAAGAAAATATACATTACATTAGTTATATAACCTCTTATACAAAAAAAAATATGTTGCTCTATTTTATTGGGTTCAATATGACAGAATACCAGTGTGTCCTTGCACTGACACCAAATAACCGTGACCTGGACACAACCATGTAAGACGTGTCTCACGAGATAAACTTAGCACAACAACGTCGTTGTAGTTAGGTGCCATGGTGATATCAAGTTCAGAGTTTAAATTATTTCATATTTTAATTCAGATGTAAAACTACGACAAGAGTATGGCTAGTCTAACATATGAACTTTGTTCACAATACTTCTTTTTTATTGGCAAACTTGTTCACAATAATTTGTTCTCCACACATTCTTATCACTTATCAGAGGAGGGCGAGCTCAATGATGATAAATTTGCAAGATATTATCCAGTTATATAGTCATTTCAAGCTCTTGGTATTTCACATGCCAATTCAGATAATAGTTACTGCAAAATGATGGGCAGTCAACTCAAACATAGAAAGTTACTACATCTTAATAAATGAACCAACCCGCTGACCAATGCCTAACCCTAAGATTGTATAGGTAATTTGAATTTTGGTATACAAGGAAAGTCGGTGAAATTGCATAGGCAATGTACTTACTCGAAAAGAAAGCTCCTCATATTAATCCTACTTTGTAGATCAGACCTCAACGGTTGAGATACAATCCACCACAATTGCCACACCTCTGTTCTGATATGTGCCCTACTAAGAGCCCGGTTTCCACCTCCTCCATTGCCTTTGCAACCCTTAATGGGTGCTTTCCAAAACACAGGAATATCAAAAAATTAACAAACTATAAGAAAACAAGAAAATTTAGTTTCCTATATACGTTTAATACAAGAAAAAATATTACACTTTTCTATGCACAGACATAATGTGCAGCCAGTACTTCCTATCATATTATCACATCTCTGCACCTTGCAGGTCTGCCGATTCATATATTATCACATCTCTGAACAACCCTAAAAAAGATTTCTAGAGTTGTATGAATCCAACATTACAATTGCAACTCGTTATTAAATTTGGAACCTACCTACTACCTTATGCTGCTGCAGGGATGCGGAGTATAAATCTTCGCCTATTTTGAACAAATGGAATCGATAGCTTAGCTTTTACCACTTTTTTACACCAAATGGCGCTGCCACCTTTTTCGAACAAATTCTCAATACTAAACAGAAATTCTTATCTAGTACCAAACTCTTTTTGCACCAAACGGTGCTGCCACCATGTTTTGCTCAATGTTTGTGTTTGAAACAGGTAGTTGCATGACATCGTGCGGGGATGTGGAGGTACCATACCCATTCGGCGTGGGCTCGTCCAAGTGCTACTGGCCAGGGTTTGAACTTGTGTGCGACACGACACATGACCCCCCGCGGCTGCTCCTTGGCAGGGGCCATTACCAGGTTGTCAGTATCAGCCTTTCCAACACCACGGTGCGCGTCACCAGAACCATCGACATTGAGACAAACTTGTTGTTCACAGCTCATGGTGTCACACAAGCACTAGGCCAGTTCTCTTCTTATTTTGATGAAGAGGCGCCCTACTCGCTGTCCACGGGCAACGAGCTCATCCTGACAGGGTGCAACACGCAGGCAACACTTCTGGGGCATGGTAACCCGTCCATCATCAGCGGATGTGCCTCCTTCTGCTCTCATAATGACACCGGTGCCTTTCACGGGAGGTGGCCAACAAGCGGAATCCATGGTGGAAACGGCCGTGGCAAGTACTGCTATGGCATGGGATGCTGTCAGGCACAAGTTGCCGAGTCCATGGATGGAATGCCCAAGGAATTGCTCTTCAAATGGTTAGATACCAACGAGCCTCACTATCTGATCCCAATGCCAGGGTATGCGGTCATCGCAGAGGAGGGATGGTTCGATCAGCCAGACATTGCTGGAAAAGTGATGCGAGAGGGTGAGGACGGGGAGTTGCCCAAAAAGATAGAGATCCCCCTTCTCCTTCGGTGGGAGGTATTGCTCTTGCAAAATGGCTCTTCATCACCTAACATGGGCTGGCATCCGGACTGCGATGGGGATCAGGTAGCACGCAACCTCTGCAAGAGCAAGCAAAGCCACTGCCAACCTGGGAATAGAGGCTATTCATGCCAATGCAATGACAGCTACCACGGCAACCCCTACCTCCTCGACGGATGCCAAGGTTCTACCATATGTTTTGGCCTACTTCCTCCGTCCCACAATATAAGACTTTCTTACGAGCTGTTTTAGTTTTCCAAAACATCTTATATTGTGGGGCGGAGGAAATACTATGTAGCAATACTAGTTACTGAATTTCACCTTACCTTTTCTTGTCTAGGTGGCACCGCCAAATCCTTCAAAGGTGAGAAACAAATGCTGCAAAGTTTATGTTCCTACCTACACTCATTTGCAGTCTGGTATTCTCTGATTACAATAACTCAGACTTTTTTTGCGATATCCATATGCTTCCTATATCTTCATTCATTTGTATCATTAATTTGTTAGTTAACTTTCAGTTGGATATCAAAATGGGTATATCTATTCTTGTACAAACCCTGTCTATTACTCCTTCTAGTTTCCTATAAGTTTTTATGCACAGTATTTATGCACATACCCAAGGAAATGAATGAAAATCTATATTTTCAGGTATAAGTATCATTATTGGAGTTGCTAGTGGGGCCGGCCTCATACTTTTGTCGTCATAGCATACTTTATTTCCTACAAATTTAAGCATCAAAGGGCACAAATGTTGAAACGGAGGTATTTTGATCAAAACCGAGGGCAATTGCTGCAACAATTGGTATCTCAGAGAGCTGATATAGCAGAGAAAATGATCATAACCTTGGACGAGTTAGTTAAGGCAACAAACAATTTTGATAAAGCCCGTGAGCTTGGTCGTGGTGGGCATGGTACTGTGTATAAAGGGATTTTGTCAGACCTCCATGTTGTTGCCATTAAGAAACCAAAGATGGTGATTCAAAGAGAGATTGATGAGTTTATTAATGAGGTTGCTATCCTATCACAAATCAACCATAGGAATGTAGTAACTCTATATGGTTGTTGCCTTGAAACGGAAGTCCCAATGTTGGTCTACGAGTTCATATCCAATGGAACTCTTTATGATCATCTTCATGTTGAAGCACCAATATCATTATCATGGGATGACAGACTAAGAATAGCAATTGAAACGGCCAAAGCTCTAGCCTATCTTCACTCAACAGCTTTAATACCTATTATTCATAGAGATGTCAAGCCTGCCAACATACTTTTGGATGATACTCTAACAGCAAAGGTAGCAGACTTTGGAGCTTCACGATACATTCCATTGGACAAATCAGGGTTGTCAACAAAGGTGCAAGGTACACTAGGATATCTAGACCCGATGTACCTGCACACGCGGCGCCTCACGGAGAAAAGTGATGTTTATAGCTTTGGTGTTATGCTTATAGAGCTGATGACTAGAAAGAAGCCATTTACCTATATGTCTTCCGAAGGCAATGGCCTTGTGGCACATTTTGTTACCTTATTTGCAGAAGGAAATTTGTTGCACATATTGGATCCACAACTTATGAAGGAGGGTGGCAATAAAACTGAAGAAATCGCTGGAATTGCGGTAGCATGTGTAAATTTTAGAGGGGAGGAACGGCCAACCATGAGGCAGGTGGAGCTGAGACTGGAAGCCGCTCAATCATCCGAGGAATTTGAGTTGAATAGTGATATTGCAACAAAATCTTTATTATCTAGAGATGGAAGAAGCAAAGAGGAATCGGCTAGCAGGCAGTATAGCATGGAAGAAGAGTACATGTTGTCTGCAAGATATCCACGCTAGTTCTTCCAATACATGAGCTGAGCAAATTTAACTTTCGGAGATTTGTGTGCACCCAGTTAACTTGGTGAAAAGGTGTCTGGTCTTTTCCTTTTGTTGGCAGCTTTATATATTTTCTGTGTTCAGGGTAAGGTATTCAGGTTTGTAAGCTCATTGTAATCAATTTGTCTGCCTTGAGGACAAAGATGTCTCACACCTGGTTCTGATGTTGGCTGTTTTTCTACTTCCTGTAGCTAAACAGTAGTAGATAATTTTCCTTTCTGCACTAAACACAATACTATATCTACTTTAAACCTACGTAATTTGCATATTGGCACGGGGTGCCTCCCAAGTAAAGCCCCACTGATTCACTGGAAAAAAAAGGCACATTTGATACATGAGAATTCCATGTGTGTTAAGCATGGAAGAATGCCTAAGATTTACAATAGATTGTAATCGATAGATCTGACAAGTGAGAACCCACTGTCCCCAGGAATTTTCTTCAGTCTACTTGCTGACTGAACTAGCTTAGTCTTAAAAAGCTCATACCTCTAGCACTTGGCTCCTACTGGTTGCATTGAAGGGAGATGGACAACAATATCAGATAAAACGAAACTGAAACTACCGACTTAACATGTTGAGCAAATATAAGAACAAGAGGGGGAACCGTCCATTACCTTTACATATTTATTTAAGGTGAAAAATATGCGGTTATTATTGTAATCCAGCTGAATAACTTTTGCATCCACAGCCTGAAAATGGCAATAACTTAAGATCCCAAAGCATGTATACGTTATGATCCATCTAGTGCTATCGAATTCAGTAGTTACCTTACCAAATTTGTAAGATACTGACCGTTTCATCCCAGGGCACTTCCCACAGCTGAATATCAATGCAGGGACTCTCACAGCCTTTGAAAGAAACAGTTCTCCGCTGAAACCGAAGAAAATGGTCCAACACAAGAACTATAACTAGGTCAACAAATATCCCAAAGTAAACTAACCACATGTTAGTACAATTTTGTAATCTGGAAACCGAAGCACATGATAATACAACTAATAGTATCTCCAACATGAAGCCTAGCCTGCAATATATAAATAAATATTTCCCGATATGCAAAACCAAAATATGAGCAGTTATGCAGTTGCTTTACTCCAAGAGGATAGTCAGCTTTTATGCACTGACAAATATCTATTGCAGCTCAAGAAATGATAGTACCACCAAGCCCAAAAAAATAGCATCACTTAGTGAAACAGAGCTTTCATGAATCATGACTTGGAGAAAGATGCAGCTAAGTCAGAACTAGGTTGAACATACAAACTGAAGTCAACTTAGACATTTTCTAAAGGTTTCAACAATTTTCCCCAGCAAATAAGGATAAGGGATGAAGGTGTTGCACACCAGTAACCAGTTGAAACATACCAGCAAAGCAGTCCAATCCCCTTCAACTGCTGGTTGAGGAGTTGCCTGGTAACTCTTCTATACACTCATGCACAAAGCCCCTTGTTAACCATTGAACAAATCTGATTATGTTTACAACATATACACCACCTAATCAGAACAGCCTAAACTACAAAGAACATCTTGCCGTTCATCTGGAAACCGGCACAAATGAGGAAAAAAACTGTCCAAGTTTTCTGAAAAGTTTAGGTAAAAATGGTTGCTGATCACTCTCATTGGACGACTGATCTGTGCTCACATCATGCACCGGAGAAGCCCACTCAGTGGCCAACCATTGCTTCACCCTGTCTCTCTTCGCCACAAGCCGGCCTTTGTTCCTCGCGGACAGCCGCAGGGGACATCCCATCCGGCTCAGAACCTCCTGCGCTAGCTCTCGCACTTTGGGCTCGCCACGAACATCACTATGCTTCCCGACACCGCACACCACAGACACCTCCAATGGCAACGGGCGGCCCCCCTTCATCGCGTCCACCCACTGCAGCATCAGCACATAAGCTGAAGTAATACTGAACCCATGCAGGTTCAGCTTCACCTCTGTCTCCGACCAAACCATCGCCTTGTCCAACACCGATGAGGCTGCCAGAAGCTCCTGCACCACCTCAGCTTCAGCCGGCCATGGAGATGCAGACTTGACCTTCTTCACCAACTGCGCCGATGACAACGGGAGCGAATGGCCCAGTTCACGAGCCATCGACACCACCGTCGGGCACGAGTTGAGCACAAAGTTGTAGGCCTTGGTGGTCGGCGCCACGCGCAACTTCCTCATCTTCTTCAACCACATTAACATCTTCCCATGGTCGCGGCAGACGCTGTAGCACGAGAGTACAATGTTCGCCGCGCCGGTGCCCAGCCGGATGCCGGCATCCGACATGGACGCGATCACCCTCTCCATCTGAGCAAATTGGCCCGCCTTCCCATAGCATTTCGCCACCAATCCGAACTGAAACGCGTCAGGCTGGTACCCGAGATCCACCATCTCCCGGAGCGCCTCCTCGGCCTCGGCGGCGAGGCCCATCATGCACAGGGACTTGATCATGGCCATGTAGGTCTTGGCGCCCCCGGCGAGCGGCGGCGGCATAGCGCGGAGCTGCGTGTAGAAATCCATGGCGCGGGTCTTCAGCCCGCGCGAGGAGAAGGCGGCCATGAGGTCGCAGTGGAAGAGGGCGACCTCGGCGGCGGACCCGAGACGCGCGGCGGAGTCGGCCACGAGGGATCTGCACTCCTCCGCGCCGCCGTTGGCCTCCAGTAAGGCGGCGACCGCGGCCGCGTGGATCGAGCTCCACTTGAACCACCGCGCCTGCGTCACTGCCTCGTAGAACTGCATCGAATTTTGCCGGCGAGGTCAGGTCGGAGAGAGAGAGGGGAGGTCAGAGTTGGAGAGATGGGAAGGGGGCTCACGTACGGGTCCGGCGAGGGGGTGGGAGTCGATGAGGAGGCGGGAGAGCGCGGCGAGGGCGGCGCGCTCCGACTTGGTGCCGACGTAGGCGCGGATGACGCGCTCCGCCGCGCCCGCCGTCACGGTGCGCTCCAGCTCCGACATGAGCCGCCGCTCGCTCCGCCAGCTCGAGCCCCCGCCGGACGCGGCGCGACGCAGCGACGCCGACGCGGGAGAGAACCTCCGGCGAGGAGATGCGGCTAGGGCCGGCGCAGGTGGCGGGAGTGACGCCACCACCGGCATCGTTGCTTGCTTCAATTCGGGCGGTGGCGCGGTTTGCTGCGCGAGTTATCAGATGATGATTTTTTTTTTTTTGTACAAGGGGTATCAGATGATGATGAAGGTGGGCTTATCTGGGTACGACGTGTACGTGTTTTTTTTTTTCGAGAAATCTGTGTACGTGTTTTGTTCCTTGTGAAATCTAGTGTATTCAAAAATCTAAATAAAATATTGCATATTGTCGATGATATATCTCACAAACGTGCAAAATCTCGATTACAAATACTTTATATTCTGAGCTACACAAAAATATCAAAATCATGTATATTTTAGATATTTGAAAATGTATGCATTTAGATTGACACATTTGTCATTTTTATGTAGCTCGCAATATAAAGTATTTCAAATCAAGATTTGCAAATTTGTGGGTAACATTATTGACAACATGCATAATTTTTCAGATTTTATAAAACTTATAAATATGATTTTTGATTTTTTTTTTTTTAATAAAGAGATCACTGGAACCCGAGAGCCAAAAATCTATGTCTGTTTTTGCTTTCTAGTAAAAAGCTGGAGCAACCCATATATTTTTAGCTTAATCTATACTTTTGTTATTTGACCGATTTGTTTTTTTTCATTTCATCAACATTTGATTTATTTTTCCCTCGTTACCGTAGTCCGAATCTGAGTATCCAACAAGATCAAAAGTTGTATGCTTAGCATACGAAATCCCTAAGTTTGGGGTATGAAAAGATATAAAAATATCATCTTTACTACCACTAAATAGCACTCCTTAGTAGATGCTTATAATTTTGCACACATACACACACACACACTAACCATAATGTCGGTTCTACAAGCAAGTAAACCGATCATGGAAAGGTATACCTCTCGGTCCACATTTGTACCATTTGATAGCATCGGTGTTTAGGGTTTCGGCCCTTGACCCTATCCATCTCGAGTCGCATGAGCATGTCTTTAGTGTACTTGGTTTGGTAGATGAAGATTGCTTTTGTAACTTGCTTCATTTGTTTAGCGTCTCATCATTGTCATATTTAATTGATCACTAAATTCTTGGCAGAACTGTCGGTTAGGAGAACCAAATATGATAACATCGACTTAAATTTTTCATATGAACAATTCACCATCTACACTCCTTCAAAAAAGGGTAGAATCCACTTTCCTAATCTTATATACTTTCACCTCTAAATACTTCACAAGCCACTCACACCACACACATGGAGCTTTCTTATATCCATAGAGCTCCTTATGAAGTCTATAGACATGATTAGGGAAATTTGGATTCTTGAAACCTTGTGGTTACAACGTGCACCTCCTTTTCAATAGGTCCATTTAAGAAAAACACTTTGGACATCCATTTGTTGTTACTCAAAATCATGATAATTAGCATATGAAAGCAACTTACAAATAGCCTCAAGACCGACAACATGAGCATAGGTTTCACGATAATCCAAACCATTGATTTGGGAGAAATCTACTGCTACCAAATTTTGGATTCCTCATTACAATATTTCCATCCTCAACCTCCTTGGTCTTGAATAGCCACTTTGTGACAACAATATTGTGATGCTTTTAATTGAGTTTCTCAAAGAGATTCCAAATTTGGTAAATTGATTCACCCAATCAGATCATTTAGCGCATCGCCTACATTCAAAGGTTCCACACAAGAGACAAATTATAGGATGATCACAATAGTCATATGGTTTGATAGGCGGGCGAGTAGATACTTCTTTTGTGGATCACAAGGTATGTTTTGTTGTTACACTCACTAGTACAGAACGACACATCGGATACCCCTCTATGGAAACGACCTGACGAACTGGGCCGCGGCTGGCCCGTCAACATTGGTTATGGAGAAATTATTAACTCCGTCACCCATGTTGTTGGCAATGGTCATAATTTTGGCTCTGTTTCCGATATTTGACTCTATGGCAACGGAAACTTTGTGGTCTCCGTTTGCAATGTGGACAAGTTCCATCTTCCTAGGTTTCGAAACGAGACAAGTAAATGCTATGGCGTAGTGGCACCGCCCACTACTTCTTAAAAACTCTGATCCCTCCTATCTCAGTACGCCATAGAATCTGCTCTCTCTCTCGCTCCCTGCTACTGATTAGCCAAGATGCCTCGCAGCTTTGACTCACAGGAGTGCACTCAGTTGCCGCCCGACAGTCCTGCCGTCAGCGGCGAGTCTGTTGAAGGACCGTCGGCGGTGTCGAGCGACGATGACGAGCTCGCCAACTTCCATGATCCCACTAGGATGCTAGAGGCGCTGAAGGTTGATTCCGATGAGGAGTTAACCGAGGAGGAGGAGGAGGACGAGGACGAGGCGGAGGCGTCGGTCCCGAAGAAGGGAACCCAGGAGAAGGAGAAGAAAGACGCCGCCTAGAAGACGACGATATGCTGCCGCCGCCACCGCCTCCGATGGCCGCCAACAAGCGACGCCGTGAGAAGGAGGAGGATTGCGCGGAAGCACGGCGCAAGAAAAACAAGAAGTAGCTAGCTAGTAGTAGCAATATAAGAACTTGATACGTCTCAAACGTATCTATAATTTTTATGTTTCATGTTGTTATTATACCAATTACTACATGTTTTATTTACACTTCATAGCATTTTTATGCATTTTCTGGGACTAACCTATTAACAAGATGCCGAAGTGCCAGTTCCTGTTTTCTGCTGTTTTTCTCCTTCAGAAAGGCTAGTCGCAAAATATTCTCGGAATTGGACAAAATCAACGTGTGCAAATATCTCATCGGAAGACTCCAGAAGCCAGAAGGGGAGACGGAGTGGGGCCACGAGGCAGCCACGCCACCCTAGGGCGCGGCAGGAGGTGGGCCCGCGCCCTGCCCTAGCGTGGCCACCTCGGGTGCCCTCCGACGCCGCCCTTTCGCCTATTTATTCCCGATCACCCGACAACCCTAAAAACACCGATCATATTCCACGAAAAGTTCCGTCGCCGCCGCCGTCGTCAACCCTAGATCGGGAGGGTTCTGAAGCTCTTCCCGGCACCCTGCCGGAGGGGAGATCCTCACCGGAGGCCTCTACACCGCCATGCCTGCCTCCGGAGTGATGCGTGAGTAGTTCATCCTTGGACTACGGGTCCATAGCAGTAGCTAGATGGTTGTCTCTCCACCTTGTACCTCCATGTTTAGATCTTGTGAGCTGCCTAACATGATCAAGATCATCTTATTGTAATGCTACATGTTGTGTTTGCTGGGATCCGATGAATATTGATACTATGAGCAAGTTGTTTATCAATCTATCTATTTATGTTGTTTATGATCTTGCATGCTCTCCGTTGCTAGTAGATGCTTTGGCCAAGTAGATGCTTGTAACTCCAAGAGGGAGTATTTATGCTAGATAGTGGGTTCATGCCTCCAGTAATCTGGGCTCGAGATGACAGAAACGACTAAGGTTGTGGATGTGCTGTTGCCACTAGGGATAAAACAATGATGCATTGTCTACGTGTCATTTGCATTGTTTACATTACACACTTTACTTCATGCAATAATCTGTTGTTTGCAACTCAATACCGGAAGGGGTGCGGATGCTAACCGGAAGGTGGATTATTTAGGCATAGATGCGTTGGATAGCAAGTCTATGTACTTTGTTGTAATGCCCAATTAAATCTCATAATAATCATCTTGTCATATATTGCATTGTCATGCGCTCATTATTTGTCAATTGCCCAGCTGTAATTTGTTTACCCAACATGTTAGTTATCTTTTATGGAGAGACACCACTAGTGAACTGTGGACCCCGGTCCATTTCCTCATACTGATAAAACCACCAACTGCAATCATTTGTTCTCTGTTACTTTCTGCACTCATTACTGTTTTCCACACAATACGTTTAATCCTTTGTTTTCAGCAAGCCGGAGAGATTGACAACCTCTCTGTTTCGTTGGGGCAAAGTAGTTTGCTTGTGTTGTGTGCAGGTTCCACGTCAGTTGCGCCGCTGACAACCTTCTGAAGAACCTCCGTGTCCTCCTGGTTCGATAAACCTTGGTCATATTTCAAGGGAAAACTGCTGCTGCACTACATCATACCTTCCTCTTGGGGTCTCCCAACGAACGTGTGTTGTCACGGTCAACAAGCAGATCTTCTGGTGCTGTTGCTGGGAAGTAATAAAACACTCTACCGTTAACACGCCATCAAGACATTTTTCTGGCGCCGTTGCCGGGGATACTGGAATCTCCAGATAGGGGAGTCTCACACTTCCAATCTCATTACTTTGTTTTTGTCTTGCTTAGTTTATTTTATTTTATCTTGTTTGCTGTTAAAACCCAAAAACACAAAAAAAAAATTCCTGCACTTAGTTAATTTTGAGTTGTTATCTTTTTGTTTAGTCATCATGTCTGGTTCTGCGTATTATGCTTCATCTCCTGAGGTTGAGGTTCGTACTTTTAAGCAACAAGGGGGAGAAAGTTTGAAAGATGCTTGGTATAGAATTAGTAATGCTCATCATAGGTGTGCTAAGAAACATTCCACTACAATCCTTCTTAGGAATTTTTATGTTGGCATCACCAATTGGTATAGGTATGTTTTGGACACTTTAACAGGAGGGAACTTCCTAGGTACCCCTGCTTTAGAAGCTAGTTACATCATTGAAAGTCTAGTTGGGATACCACCTGTTAATGAATTTAAAATTGAAATTTCTCTTGAGGATGTCATGAAAAAACTAGAATCTATAGAGAAAAGCCTTCCAAGTATTGATAAGATCAATGAGATAGAAAAGCTCCATGATAGTACTAGTAAACTTGGTGAATCTTTTGGAAAAATTAACAGAAGGGTTACTGTTTTAGAAACTAGTGCTATCCATGATAATCAAAATTCTAGGATTGGAGAATTAGAGGAGGTTATTGATACTTTGAGTTCTACTTTTTCCTCACTTAAAACTAAAAAGCAAGAGCATCTATTAGACAAGGGGAAGAAATTCATATATGTGCCCAAAGTGCCTAAACCGAAACCAACATTTGTTGATTTGTTTGAAACTGAGAAAGAATTTCGTGGATTAGTTAATGAATCATGCAATGGTTTGTTTAAATTTTCTTCTCAAGAATCCCTAAACTTAAAAATACAAGCTGTGTTTTTGATGAAGCTTTTGATGATGTTGATGTTTCTAGTCTTGACAATACTTGATTCATGTTTCATGCCTAGCTAAAAGGCATTAAAGAGAAGCGCTTATGGGAGGCAACCCATTGTTTTTACTTTCTGTTATTTTTGTTTTTTGTGTCAAGGAGCTTGTTTACTTCTGTAACAACTCCTTTGTATCTTTTATTTGCTGTTTTGTTGTGCCAAGAAAAGTCTCTTATGACAAGATGGTACCTATATTTGGATTACTGCACAGGAACAGATTTCTGGAACGTCACCGTTTCTCGCCGTAGAAAATCAGAAAATTTGAAAAATCTGCCAATTTTTGTGCGTGTTCCTGAGATATGTACGCAACTTTCGTACGACTAAAGTTTTTCGATTTGAGCGACGTAAGTGTCCCAAAAAAATCATCTTTACGGACTGTTCTGGTTTTGACAGATTCTGTCTTTGTTTTGCATTCTCTCTTTTACAAGTGTTGAGTGGTTTCTTTTAAGGTGAAAGAGCATCACTTAAGCCTAGTAACAGTAGCTAATGTTTGAAAATGATTGCTTATGAATTTGTGTCCTTACAGAACAAGTGAGATTATTTGTTTTGATGCACTAACCCGCTAATGAGAAAAATGTTGAGTTTTGGTGTGAAGGAAGTTTTCAAGTGTTAAGAGAGGAGGATGATATTATAAGATCAAGAAGAGTGAAAAGCTTAAGCTTGGGGAAGCTCCCATGGATCTCCCCAATATATTCAAGAAGACTCAAGCGTCTAAGCTTGGGGATGCCGGCATCCCCTTCTTCATCAACAAACTATCAGGTCATCTCTAGTGAGACTATATTTTTATTTCTTCACATTATATGTACTTTTCTTGGAGCGTCAGTGTGCTTTTGTTTTCAGTTTGTTTTTGTTTTGTTTGCTGCTCTATACTTGTTGGATCCTAGCACTCTTGTTTGGGAGAGAGACACGCTCCGCTTTTTCATTGGAATACTCTTGTTCTTCACTTATATTTGTTGAGTATTCTTGTCTAGCTACTGCTAAAGCTTCTAGCTCTCTGTTTTCATATATCTCTTGTCAGAGCTATTAGTTTCTTTTGAAGAAAGTACTCTCTTGCTTCACTTATATTTGTTTGGAGAGTTGTTCAAATAAGTTGATTGGTGTTTGGTTGGAACAGAAAATGCTATGCATGTGGTAGTGGTATAAAATGCTTACATAAGTCTTGTAGATCACTGTCTTGAGTAATTTGATACTTGTCAATTGTTTTGAGTTACCAAGTAAGTAATGTTTAGACTTGTGCATCATGTAAGTAAAGGCTATTAGTGAAGAACTACTGTAAAGCTTGTTGATATTTGATTTGTATCATTGGTAGTTCCAAAGTCTAGATATTTTCTAGTGAAAGGTTTTGGTTAACAAGGAAGACAATGTGGAGTCTTGTAATTTTTCAAGCATGTTTTTTATATGAGTTCTTGCTGTACCGGTTGACAGTCTGTGTTTGCTTAAATAACCTTGCTAGCCTAAACTCTGTACTAAGCGGGAATGCTGCTTGTGCATCCAAAACCCTTGAGCCAAAATCCATGCCATCTGTGTCCACCATAACTACCTATTATGTGGTATTTTCCTGCCATTCCAAGTAAATTTTTCATGTGCTACCTTTAAAATATTCAAAACTGTTACAACTCCTTTTTGTGTCACTGTTTACAAGCTCATGAGGATGTGGTAGATGGTCTTTATTTCACTTGTTGATCAGACTTTACACCTGGACTAGTGGCATATACATCCGCTTATCCAATAATTTTGCAAAAAGAGCTGGCAACGGGGTGCCCAGTCCCAATTAATTACAACTTTAACCATTAATTCTCTTCACATCTTTTTGCCCCTGAGAAATCAGTCAAGCAATGTTCATAAGTGTGTAAACAAAAGAGAACGAGGGATGATCTACCCGCTGGTAGAAATAACGTCCTTCATGGGAGCCGCTCTTGTAAGGTCTGGTTAACTTGTGACTTAAAGTATTGTCTATTTACTGATTCGTTGACCACTAACACACACCTCTCAAAATATATTTTTATACTCTCTATATGCTTTCAAAAACTTAAAAAGCTCTAGCACATGATTTAATCCCTGCTTCCCTCTGCGAAGGGCCTTTCTTTTACTTTATTGTTGAGTCAGTTTTCCTACTTCTTTCTATCTCCACAAGCAAACACTAGTGTCAACTTTGGTACAACAGTTGTTATATAATGATATGTTTGACTTATTGCATTACTTTGCCTTGACAATATCCATGAGATAAATATGTTAAAGTTGAAGCCAGTGCTGAAACTAAATCTTCCTTTGTGTTAGTCAAACACTTTCATTTAGAATCTATTGCTTTGTGAGCTAACTTTTATGCAAACTCTTATAGCTCCATTGTCTCCAAAGTATTATTCATGAAAGTTTGCACTTGTATGATTCATTTTGTTTACTCCTTGTTTACTTGTTAGCAAACTATAGACCATTGACTTGGATCACTTCATTCAGTTCATGTGCTTTGCATTACTATTTGATCAAGATTATGTTGGTAGCATGTCACTTCAAAAATTATGTTGTTTTTATCGTTTACCTACTCGAGGACGAGCAGGAACTAAGCTTGGGGATGCTTGATACGTCTCAAACGTATCTATAATTTTTGATGTTCCATGCTGTTATTATACCAATTGCTACATGTTTTATTTACACTTCATAGCATTTTTATGCATTTTCTGGGACTAACCTATTAACAAGATGCCGAAGTGCCAGTTCCTGTTTTCTGCTGTTTTTCTCCTTCAGAAAGGCTAGTCGCAAAATATTCTCGGAATTGGACGAAAATCAACGTGTGCAAATATCTCATCGGAAGACTCCAGAAGCCAGAAGGGAGACGGAGTGGGGCCACGAGGCAGCCACGCCACCCTAGGGCGCGGCAGGAGGTGGGCCCGCGCCCTGCCCTGGCATGGCCACCTCGGGTGCCCTCCGACGCCGCCCTTTCGCCTATTTATTCCCGATCACCCGACAACCCTAAAAACACCGATCATATTCCACGAAAAGTTCCATCGCCGTCGCCGTCGTCAACCCTAGATCGGGAGGGTTCTGAAACTCTTCCCGGCACCCTTGCTGGGATCCGATGAATATTGATACTATGAGCAAGTTGTTTATCAATCTATCTATTTATGTTGTTTATGATCTTGCATGCTCTCCGTTGCTAGTAGATGCTTTGGCCAAGTATATGCTTGTAACTCCAAGAGGGAGTATTTATGCTAGATAGTGGGTTCATGCCTCCAGTAATCTAGGCTCGAGATGACAGAAACGACTAAGGTTGTGGATGTGCTGTTGCCACTAGGGATAAAACAATGATGCATTGTCTACGTGTCATTTGCATTGTTTACATTACACACTTTACTTCATGCAATAATCTGTTGTTTGCAACTCAATACCGGAAGGGGTGCGGATGCTAACCGGAAGGTGGATTATTTAGGCATAGATGCGCTGGATAGCAAGTCTATGTACTTTGTTGTAATGCCCAATTAAATCTCATAATAATCATCTTGTCATATATTGCATTGTCATGCGCTCATTATTTGTCAATTGCCCAGCTGTAATTTGTTTACCCAACATGTTAGTTATCTTTTATGGAGAGACACCACTAGTGAACTGTGGACCCCGGTCCATTTCCTCATACTGATAAAACCACCAACTGCAATCATTTGTTCTCTGTTACTTTCAGCACTCATTACTGTTTTCCACACAATACGTTTAATCCTTTGTTTTCAGCAAGCCGGAGAGATTGACAACCTCTCTGTTTCGTTGGGGCAAAGTAGTTTGCTTGTGTTGTGTGCAGGTTCCACGTCAGTTGCGCCGCTGACAACCTTCTGAAGAACCTCCGTGTCCTCCTGGTTCGATAAACCTTGGTCATATTTCAAGGAAAAACTGTTGCTGCACTATATCATACCTTCCTCTTGGGGTCTCCCAACGAACGTGTTTTGTCACGGTCAACAAGCAGATCTTCTGGTGCTGTTGCTGGGAAGTAATAAAACACTCTACCGTTAACACGCCATCAGTACTCTGTATGTAATTTATTTTATTATTATTAATATGTACTCTGTATGTAATGTAGTAACCACTAATATTAATATAAGTATCCTAATGGTTCATCATTAAGTGTATCAATTCTCCATATAGTAGAGATTAAGAAAAATATTATTCCAGAACATAGAAGAAATTCTAGAGCGTCGGTAAGTAGGTCCCACTCGTCAGTGGAAGAAACTCAAAGGAAACGGTTTTTTTTTAATAACCATTTCCTATGTTGTACCTGCTGCTACATATATATGGGCGCACAGGTCAAAACCTAACACTCTCACTCTCTTCCTCTCTGTCCCAGTATATTAGATCTGTTTGTGGCGACGGCTCCTAGCGTTGCGGCTATCGCTGGCGGTGCCGTCTCCCCCGAGACGACGGCTATCACCAAACTCGCCCTCTCATTCGACACGGCGAGGTCTCGCCATCTCCATCGACAAGGCGAGGTCTCGCCATCTCCCTCGACAAGGCGAGGTCTTGCCATCTCCCCCGAGACGGCGAGGTCTTCACTGCTTTCGCTTCCTCAGCCTCCACCTCTTCTAGATCTGTTTGCAGGCTAACGGTTCCGCTAGATCGATCCAATGGCGACGTAAATAAGGTATCATATCCATTGTTTGATGTATCTAACTTGCCTATTATGCACCTGCTAACTTGTTCATGTTTTGATGTAGTTAACTTGCCTATTGTGCACTTCCAACCAGTTTTAGTTTAGCTAACTTGTTGATAGTAGTTCAGTTCGCATCCACTAGTTCTATCTAGATCATTTTTTTGATGCAGTTAACTTGCCTATTGTGCACTTGCAACCGGTTGTAGTTTATCTAACTTGTCTAGATCATGCGACTAAGTCATTACAAATTTGAAAACATGAGTCTATTTCGGTGACACTGCATAAAAAAGTCAGAGTCACCGAAAAAAAGAATAATACTCAAGACAATAGTGTTTGTTAACTTTCCTATAATGACCTCCAAAAATATACACAGGTCAGTACACACTATATACTACTTGTTACTTCATTTAATTGGGATAAATTGTTCTTTCTAGCTAGTAGTGTCATAACTAACATAAATCCTTATTTACATTATCAAGTTGTTCCCTTCAAACCTCACTACACATATCCACCCGTCGCTATTGTGACGTTTTGGTGCACTGCATAAAATACTTTTTTAAGTAAGAGTGTTTTATGCAGTATGGCCGAAATATCACATCGGTAATGTATTAGATTAGATTTTGGTGGCACCACATAAAAAAGACAGAGTCGGTGGTGGCCTCCATGGAAAGAATGATCGTTGTCAGGCATCCTATGAAGCTGTCGACATAGAAATATCTCGTTGATAAGCCGTGGGTTGGCTGCTCCGGTTCATCAACAAGAGTTGCTTACTGGTGTGGATCACACGTTCGCTGGGAAACCCCAAGAGGAAGGTATGATGTAGAGTAGCAGTAATTTTCCCTTGATTACAAAACCAATGTTATCAATCCAGTAGTACTTGGAGAAGGCTCTAGCAAGGTGTCTCTCTACTCTGGCGCTTGTAGATCAACGCGGACCTGCGCACAGTCACAAACAAACCACTTTGCCTCAACGAAACAGAGAGGTGTCAATCTCTCCGGCTTGCTGAACACAAAGAATTAAATGCACGAGTGTAAAATAATAAATATGCAAAAATGACCAGTGGACAAAATGAGTATGAAAAGCTATTAAAACGGTTGTAGGCAATGTAGGAAAATAGGACCGGGGTCCACAGTTAATTAGTGGTGTCTCTCCAAAAGAAATGCATGATGGGTAAACAAATTACAGCGAGGCAATTGACAAATCATGGGCGCATAACAATGCTATCAAGACATAATATAGTTCACCGTTTCATTTAATATGGGCATTACGTCAAAATACATAGACCGTTATCCAACTGCATCTATGACTAATAATCCACCCCGGGATCGCTATCCAGCATGTCACCCGAAAGTATTAAGTTGCAAGTAACGGACAATTGCAATAAGCATGGTTTTTTAAAGTAAGCAATGAATTATAACACAAGGTAATAAACACCGTTGTTTTCTCCCTAGTAGCAACATCACAAACTTGACCGTGATCGTTTTTGTCATTCGAACTCAGTGCAAGAAGGTATGAACCCACTATCTAGCATAAATACTCCCTCTGAACAACACAAGTATCTACTCTGCCAAAGTATCCACAAGCATCGGAGAGCATGCAAGATCATAAATAAAACTTAACATATAGAGATGAACAAAGAGTCATGATTTCCACAATTCAGCGGATCCAAGCAAACACATCATGTAGCAATACTGATAAATGATCTTGATCATGTTAGGCAGCTCACAAGATCTAAACAATGGAGTACAAGGAGAAAAGACAACCATCTAGCTACGGCCATGGACCCGTAGTCCCGTGGTGGACTACTCACGCATCACTCCGGAGGCAGGCATGGTGGTGTAGATGCCTCCGGTGACGATCGCCCCCTTCGGCAAGGTGCCGGGAAGAGCTTCAGAAACCCTCCCGAACTAGGGTTGGCGACGGCGGTGGCCTCGGATGTTTTCTGGAAATATGCTCGGGTGTTTTAGGGTTTCGGGGACGAGGCAATTTATAGGCGAAAGGGTGACGCCGGTGGACACCCTAGGGGTGGGGACGGCCTTGGGGCGCAGGTCAGGCCCCACCCGCGCCGTGGGCCCATCCCCTCCACCTGGTGGTCCTCTGGTGCTCTCCTTCGGGCAGTGACTTCGTTCCGTTGCAAAAATAAATCACGTAAATTTCCAGGTCTTTCGGAGAATATTTCCTGACTAGGATTTCTGGAACAAAAAGACAGCAGAAAACAGGAACTGGCACTAGGCATATTGTTAATAGGTTAGTCTCGGAAAATGTATAAAAATGATATTAAACATTATAAAAACATGTGGCAGTGACATATAAATAAGCATGGAACATAAAAAATTATAGATACGTTGGAGACGTATCAGCATCCCCAAGCTTAATTCCTGCTCGTCCTCGAGTAGGTAAATGATAACAAAATATTTTTTGAGGAGACATGCAACTAACACAATCTTGATCAAATAGTAATGTACATCATGTGAGTTTAGATAAACAAATCATTCAAAGCAAGTGTCTAAAGAATATTAAACAAACAATGGTTAATCATGACAGTCAATCAACCAAGAACCTTTCGCGGATCATGCTTTGGAGACTTAAGACCGTACAAAGTTCATTATAGATGATTTAAGTATCCAACATAGCAATTCTATCCTTCTCTCAAGCATCTAGTATCTTTCACAGTAATAGAAAGGATCCAGTCAAGTGAAAACAAACATGAACGACATGTATCAACTGTTTCGAAGTTTACTCAACCGGTGAGCTTAAGCATATGGTTTTGGCACCAGGATGTTATGGCAAAGAGAACATTAATGGAGATTTGGAAGACCAATGGAAGAAAGTCTCACACAGCTATAAATGATCATTAGACAAGAGGAAGTCTTATAATCGAAGCTATGCAACGAGTAGTGATTGCCATGCAAATGATGCACATAGAGCTATATGTGTATGAAAGCTCTCCAATGGAACTAGTGGGGGTGCATCTAACTCGGTTGCTCACGAAGACCTAGAGCACTTTTGAGGAGGCTCATCATTAGAATATACAACCCAAGTTCTATAATGAAAAATTCCCCACATAGTTATACTAGATGAAACATGAAAACTCTCTCAAATGAGGCATAGGTGCTACTAGCACAAGTATGAAACTTATGAAGTATGGTTGCTAGACATGAGCACAAATATGATATCTCTGAAACAATGGTGCTACTAGCAAAAATATGATGACTCTGAAGCATAGGTGCTAAAACATGAGCACAAGTGTGATATAAAGGATAGTAATGTTGCCCCCTCTCTCTTTGTTTCTTTATTTCTTTTTTCTCTTTGTTTCTATTTTTTCTTTTTCTGTTTTTAAATGGCCTCCATGGCTTTTTCTCTTTCTCTCGCTCACAGGTAGGGGCAACACTCTAATAAAGACACACTTTTTGTACAAATAGCTCAAAATGACTAAAACATGATGTATGAAACTGAATGCTTCTGCCAGTGTAGCAAAATAGCAATATATGAAAATGAAGAATGACTATAAGTCATGTAATGTAATGTATGATGATGGAAATGCATGGCAATATATCTCGGAACAGCTATGGTAATGCTGTGGTAGGTAGGTATGGTGACTGTTTTGAGGAAGATGTATAGGCTTATTGATACGTCTCAAACGTATCTATAATTTTTGATGTTCCATGCTTGTTTTATACCAACTGCTACATGTTTTGCATCTACTTTATATCACTTTTATACATTTTTTGGGACTAACCTATTAACAAGATGCTGAAGTGCCAGTTCCTGTTTTCTGCTGTTTTTGTATTCCAGAAAAGCTAGTCTGGAAATATTCTCGGAATTGGACGAAACTTCACGGGGATCCCTATTTTACCAGAACACACCTGAAGGACCAAAGGAGCAACAGAGGAGAGCCACCAGGGCCCCACACGCCACTAGGGCGCGGCCCACCCCCCTGGCGCGCCCTAGGGTGGTGTGGGCCCCTCAGGGGTCGTCAGCCGCCGCCCTTTCGCCTACTTATTCCCCCCGACGCGAAAACCCTAAGTGCCTGAGCCAATATCCACGAAAAGTTCCAGAGACGCCGCCGCCGTCAACCCTAGCTCGGGAGGGTCCAGAACCTCTTCCCGGCACCCTGCCGGAGAGGGGAATCGTCACCGGAGGCTTCTACATCGCCATGCCTGCCTCCGGAGTGATGCGTGAGTAGTTCATCCTTGGACTACGGTTCCATAGCAGTAGCTAGATGGTTGTCTCTCCAATTTGTGCCATCATGTTTAGATCTTGTGAGCTGCCCTAAATGATCAAGATCATATTATTGTAATGCTACATGTTGTGTTTGCTGGGATCCGATGAATATTGAATACTATGTCAAGTTGATTATCAATTTATGCCCTATGTTATTTAAGATCTTGCATGCTTTCCGTTACTCGTAGATGCTTTGGCCAAGTAGATGCTTGTAACTCCAAGAGAGAGTATTTATGCTAGATAGTGGGTTCATGCCTCCGGTAATCTGGGAGAGTGACAGCAACTTCTAAGGTTGCGGATGTGATGTTGCCACTAGGGATAACCTAACAATGTTATGTCCACGGTCATATGTATTTGTTTATATTACGCACTTTACTTAATGCAATTATCCGTTGCTTGCAACTTAATACCAACGGGGGACTCGGATGATAACCCGGCGGTGGATTATTAGTCATAGACGCTGTTGGATGACGGTCTATGTATTATGTCGTAATGCCCAATTAAATATCATAGTAATCATCATGTCATATATATGCATTGTCATGCGCTCACTATTTATCAATTGCCCAGCTGGAATTTGTTCACCCAACATGTTAGTTATCTTTTATGGAGAGACACCACTAGTGAACTGTGGACCCCGGTCCATTCTTTTACACTGATTAAACCACCACAAACTGCAAACTGTTACTTTTTCATTCTCTGCAATTTAATACTCATTTTCCACACCATACGTTTAATCCTTTGTTTTCAGCAAGCCGGTGAGATTAACAACCTCACTGTTTCGTTGGGCAAAGTAGTTTGATTGTGTTGTGTGCAGATTCCACGTTGGTGATCGTGTTGCGCCGTGCGAGCTACCAACAACCTTCTGAAGAGTTGCTGCTCCTACTGGTTCGATAACCTTGGTTTCTTTCTGAGGTAAAACTTGCTGCTAAACTGCATCATACCTTCCTCTTGGGGTCTCCCAACGAACGTGTGATTCACGCCATCAAGCTCTTTTTCTGGCGCCGTTGCCGAGGAGACAGCAGTCTTCTGCAAGGGGAGTTTCACGCTTCCAATCTCTTTACTTTGTTTTTGTCTTGCTTAGTTTATTTTATTTTATCTTGTTTGCTTTCAATTATCAAAAACACAAAAAAATTAGTTACTTGCATCTAGTTTACTTTCAAGTTATTTTCTGTCCTGTTTTTAATTCTGCTAAAATGAGTACTCCTGAGAACACTAAGTTGTGTGATTTCACTAGCACGAACAACAATGATTTCATATGCACACCTATTGCTCCACCTGCTGCTTCAGCAGAGTTTTATGAAATTAAACCTGCACTTTTAAATCTTGTTATGAAAGAGCAATTTTCTGGTGTTAGTACTGATGATGCTGCTGTTCACCTTAATAACTTTGTTGAACTTTGTGAAATGCAAAAGCTCAAGGAAGTAGATGGTGATATTATTAAACTGAAACTTTTTCCTTTCTCCTTGAGAGGACGTGCTAAAGAATGGTTGCTATCTTTGCCTAGAAATAGTATTGATTCATGGACTAAATGCAAAGATGCTTTTATTGAAAAATATTATCATCCTGCTAAGATTATTTCTTTGAGAAGTAGCATAATGAATTTTAAGTAATTTGATAATGAACATGTTGCTCAGGCATGGGAGAGAATGAAATCATTGGTTAAAAATTGTCCCACTCACGGACTGACTACTTGCATGATCATCCAAACCTTCTATGCAGGATTAAATTTTTCTTCAACGAATTTATTGGATTCGGCCGCTGGAGGTACTGATGCATGTAAAATGCATACATGAACTTTACATTTTATTACTTGATATTCCAACTTATTTGCATCATATATGGGTTATATTTATGTTTTATAATGATTTTAGGGGATAATTCATAATTTCCGTATTTTTCTGGAATTAACCCTGCACTGTCAGAAAACCCCGTTTTCTATATTTTTATGTTTCAGGGACCCAAACGACGTCATAATGACCTGAGATTTTACGGGGATCGTTTTTTGGAAGGAACAAAGCGTAGGAGCCAAGGAAGCGCACGAAAGGAAGTCCGAGGAGGATTTTGGTGGGTCCCACGTGGCCAGATTCCTTGGCCGCGTGGGGCACCTCCTTTTCCCCCTCGTGGCTCCGATGCCGTCCGTTTTCGTCTCCGTGGCTTCGTCTTGACCTAAAACCGACTATAAAAATAGTCCCCCGAGGAGTTTCACGAGGAGGCGGCGGAGAAACACAAAACCACGAAACAGAGAGTCAGAAGGCTGCCGCCGGAGGAGATCGGAGGGGGGAAACGCCACCGGAATCACCTCCGGAGGGCTCCACCCCCCTCCGGCGTGTTCATCATCAACATCTACAGTAAGATCATCTCCATCCTCTCCAACATCTCCACCATCATCACCATGATGAAGGGGGACTAGTCCACCCCCTGGACTTTGGATTTGTGGTGCTAACTTGATCCAATCTCTCTATGTATGATCATTGTTGAAGTCCATATGATGTGCCTTGCATGATTATGGAACTATCTTTGTAATTCCTATGGTGGATATTGTGGTATGAGATGATATTATGTTATGCATTTACCGTCATGTTGGGATTTCTATGGTTTGTCATACTTTGGAGATATTCTATGATACATGTGATGGTTTGATTTATGCATAATGCCTTGTTTATCCTTGTCATGAGGTGATTGACACCACCAAGTGTGGATAGATGAGAGAGATGTGGTCATGCACATGAAATATGAATCATTGCACTAGTGTTTAGAATATTGTCCATTATGAAGTATGATGTATGTAGGTACGGGATGGCCGATGTGACAACGGCATATGTATTGAGTGACATGTGAAATACAGCCCAACATCCTTTATCTGGGGGTAAAAAGGAAGAGTATGATGTGGGAGTGACAGCAACCACGCTAGCCTTACGAGTGTGACCTAGTAACACAAATGAGTACTTCTTTCAACTATGTGTTTTAGGACATGTAGCCGTCATAGAAGTTTACCATTAAAGCATGACAATTGTGTGTATTTTTTATCTATAACATGATAATCACCATAGATGGGAGAGAGGATTGAGTGAACCCATGAACCCATGTCCATTGTTCCTATAAGAGAAAACCTTTGTCTTGTCCTCTTGCATTGAAGAGGATTGGGACACTTTTACATTCTTGTTTTGTTACGCTAAACTTCCATCCATTAAATCAACCATATTGTTCTTTAAACTTGTTTAGTGCATAATCAACTAAAACTAGTGACACTTTAGTTGTAGGGAATAGATAACTTTTCCTTCTTGCTCCTGCGGATCGATACCCTACTTCCACATTGAGAGGTGCTACAATGATCCCCTGCTCTTGGGGGTCATCAGGTACCTTTATGTCCATCACTTTGGGTGCTGCAACAAAGCTTCTAGATGATATGATGATTAATTATTCTGAGTGGCACACCGAGAGAGCTCCAACAGGTAAGAAGGTAAATTCTGTTGAAGAAACCTCTTCCTTGAGTGCCAAAATTGATACTATTATGTCTATGCTTGCAAATGGTCAAACACATGTTGATCCAAATAATGTTCCTTTAGCTTCTTTGGTTGCTCAAGAAGAGCATGTTGATGCTTCTTCATTTGGTAATACTTGACGCATGCTTTGTGCCAAGCTAAAAGGCGTTAAAGAAAAACGCTTATGGGAGGCAACCCATTATTTTTATTTCTGCAATTTTTCTTTTATTGAGTCAAGGAGGATGTTTACTTCTGTAGCAACTCCTTTGTATCTTTATTTTCTCGCATTGTTGTGCCAAGAGTAGCCTCTAATGTTAAGACGATGCTTAATTTTGATTGCTGCGCAGAAACAGATTTTTGCTGTTCACTGTACGAAATTCCTAAAATCACCAGATTGTTAATTAAATCTGAAACTTTTTGTGCGTAATCTTTATGAATGTCTGAATCTTTCATTAGTTCAAAGTTTTTTCGATCTGAGCGTCGTAAGTGCCTCGAAAAAATTCGTCTTTGCGGACTGTTCTGTTTTAGACAGATTATGCCTTTTTATTTTGCATTCTCTCTTTTACTAGTGTTGAGTGAAATTCTTTGGGTGGAAGAGCTTCACATAACATCAGTGGCTGTAGCTAATGTTTAAAGTAACAAGTCATATTGCGTCTTTATAGAACATGTGAGTTTTTGATTTTGCACTAACCCTCTAATGAGATCTACATTGAGTTTGGTGTGACGGAAGTTTTCAAGGGTCAAGAGAGAAGGATGATATAATAGGATCAAGAAGAGTGAAGAGCTTAAGCTTGGGGAGGCTCCCATGGATCTCCCCAGCATATTTCAAGAAGACTCAACCGTCTAAGCTTGGGGATGCCCAAGGCATCCCCTTCTTCATCGGCAAAATTATCAGGTCATCTCTAGTGAAACTATATTTTAATTCTTTCACATCATTTGTGCTTTTCTTGGAGCGTCTGTGTGTTTTTATTTTCAGTATTGCACTTTTATTTTCAATAAAGCTTGACTAGACCCTAGCATTCTTGATTGGGAGAGAGACACGCTCCGCTTTTTCATGAGAATACTCATATTCTTCACTTATATTTGTTGAGTATTCATATCTAGCGCTGTTCAGCTTTTAGCTCTTGTTTTCATATATCTCTTGTCAGAGCTATTAGATTTCTTTTGTAGAAAGTACTATCTTGCTTCACTTATCTTTGTTTGGAGAGTTGATTAAATAAATTGATTGGTGTTTGGTTGGTTCAGAAAATGTTGCATGTGGTAATTAGTATAAGGAAAAACTTGCTTAATCTTGTAGATCACTAATTTGGATAACTTGATGCTTGTCAATTGTTTTGAGTTAACAAGTAGATCATGATTAAATTTGTGCATCACATGAGTTAAGCCTATTAGTGAAGAACTACCGTAAAGCTTGTTGAAAATTTATTTTGCATCGGTGGTATCTCTAAGGTCTAGATATTTTCTAATAACAGGGTTTGGTTAACAAGGAAGACGGTATGAAGTCTTATAACGTTTGCAATATGTTTTTCATATAAAACTTGATGTACGGGTTGATATTCTTGTTTGCTTACATAAACCTTGCTAGCCTAAACTCTGTACTGAGAGGGAATGCTTCTCGTGCATCCAAATCCTTGAGCCAAAATCCATGCCATTTGTGTCCACCATAACTACCTATATGTGGTATTTCTTTGCCACTCCAAGTAAATTTTTCATGTGCTACCTTTAAATTATTCAAAATGTTATTATTCCCTTTTTTGTGTCAATGTTTACTAGCTCATGAGGAATTAGTGTGGTTATTCTTTATTCTATTTGTCAAATGGACTTTTACACCTGGACTAGCGGCATATACATCCGCTTATCCTCTAATTTTGCAAAAAGAGCTAGCAACGGGGTGCCCAGTCCCAATTAATTACAACTTTAACCATTAATTCTCTTCACACTTTTGCCCTGATTCATCAGTAAGCAATGACAAACAGTGAAATACCTGCATGTGTGTAAACCAAAGAGAAAGAGGGATGATCTGCCTTGCTGGTAGAAATAACGTCCTTCATGGGAGCCGCTCTTAAAAGTCCGTTTGACAAGTAGAATACTGTTCTCACCCGCTACCATTCGTTGACAATTAACAAACACCTCTCAAAAATAGATACTCCTCCATGGTATGTGATTGATGGAAGGCACCCGAGGATTCGGTTAGCCCTGGCTTGTGTTAGCAAGGTTGGGAGGAGTATCAAATATTTTATGCAATCTCTATATGCTTTCAAAAACCTAAAAGCTCTAGCACATGACTTAATCCCTGCTTCCCTCTGCGAAGGGCCTTTCTTTTACTTTTATGTTGAGTCAGTTTTCCTATTCTTTCTGTCTTCCACAAGCAAACACTAGTGTCAACTTTGTTACAACATGCGTTATATGCAACGTATTGGACTTGTTATACTACTTTGTGTTGACGATATCCATGAGATAAATATGTTGAAAGTTGAAGCAAATGCTGAAACTTAATTCTTCCTTTGTGTTGATTAAATACCTTTTATTAGAAACTATCGCTTTATGAGTTAACACTTATGCAAAATTGTTTGATGCTTGTCTCGAAAGTACTATTCATGAAAACGTTTAGCTTGTGTCACTAGTACAGAAAAGGCCATTAGTGGCGCACGGATTTTGAATTCTGTGGCGCACCCCTAGATTTGCTGGGTGCGCCACAGAATTCTCGCCACTAAAATTATTTCTGTGGCGCACCCACGGCGTGCGCCACAGAAAGACCAACTTTCTGTGGCGCACCCTGGCCGTGCGCCACAGAATCATGTCGCCGTGGACACAGCAGAGGAATTCTGTGGCGCATCCCTAAACCGTGCGCCACAAAAATAGGTGCGCCACAAAAAAAATTTGATGCGCCACAAAAGTATTTTCCAGAAATTCACATTTTCCTGTACAAATACAGGTATATTACAGGAAATACAGGTATATTACAGGAAATACAGGAATAATAGAAACAATAATATATTTTGACACGGTATATGAAAACAAACACATTACTATGTCATCACAAACACTTAGAGCCCAAGATACATACATATAGTGACAAGTGCCAAAACTCATGAGTCTACAAAAGTTCCATCTCGATCATGTAACACAAGTCTTAATTGGTACAAAGGTTCATCTCATGTCACACACAAGTCTTAGTACAAATGAAGTTGTCACCGCCGCGATGATGGAGCATGATCATGCAGTCCTCTTCTTGAGCGGCGCCGGGAACGGTAGAAAGCCATCTTTCGTCCTCCACTCCCTGGTGTCATTCTGCGCCTCTAGTCGTTCTTCGATATCCCTCTGACAGAGGCCTGAAGATGGATTGGGATATATATTGGTTAGTGATATACATAGAGTATAATTTATTCATCTAAGTAGAGAGGCAAGACAATCAATCAATTGTCATGGTTGGAAATCATATGGCTATCCTATTTGGGTTTCATAGCATAGCATATATATAATATATAACCCTACACATGCACTTCTACAAAAAAGTACACTAGTAATGCTTAGCAAGGCTTTCTTTTATAATACCTCTGGGGTAGTGGTAGGACCCTGATTTGTGAATGACATCTTCGAGGATGATCGTCGATAACTGCAGAATGATGCGATGGAAGTCTTGTCTATAATCAGCATCGGTGAGAGCATCCGCGCTTTTGGTGTATTCTGCGAGACCAGATGGAATCTTCGTTTTCTCAAAATCCCGGACAATCGCTTTAATGTGATGGAGGGCGTAGTAGGCCTCCTTCACGCTGCCATCCAGTTGCTTGATGCAATGGAATCCGGTCCCATGCTGGAACTTGTGTGTGTTGTCCTCCGTGAAAAATTCCGACTTCTTATGGAAGGGGCCGCCCTTTTGGGCATAGGACTCGAGAGCGTCATCGAGAACACCCTTTATTCTGGTGTATCGTCTCGGCGTGGATTTATTCCCCGAGTCCAAATAAGTGGCAATGGACCACCTCGGTGACGCCGGCGGTGGTGGCCTGTCTCTCGCCGCGCCGGGGTTGGCTGGCGGCGGGGGTCACTCTCCCTGGCGGCGGTGCTCTTTGACCTCGCTTCGGTCCGGCGAGCTGCGGGTGGCCATGGTGGCGGTGGTGCGGCCGTTGGCGGTGGGGAGCCCCGGCAGCCTGCGCGCCCGGTCGGTCGCGGGCGTGCGACCGACAACGTCCTTCATCCCAGATCTGGGACCAAGCGGGCCCCATCTGGGCTAGAACGGGCCGCACAGGCGTGGTGGCCGCGCCCCCGGTGGACGGAGGAGTAGGAGCCTCTGCTGGGGACAGCGGTGTCGGTGGTGCCCTTGCTGCAGTGCGGCGGCGGGGCTTTATGTGGCGCCCTGACCCGACTGCTATACAGTGATGCTGTGTGTCACCGGTTAAGCGATGCAACCGGAGGTTACGGGTTTACCAATCCCCGGCCAAAACCTTTGGCAGGCGTTGCTCGGAATTGATCATCGGCAACGCAACACCCCGATTGATGCCTTAACACAGGCACAACTATCAATGCATAATAGAGAGATCAAGACTTGTGGAACAACTGGCACATCACAGACTCTACGACACAAATCATTATAGTTCAACTCTTATAATAGAGAAAGATAGCCAATTACAACCAGAGGTCACAGACCCAACAGTACATCATGCGGAAGCGAATTAGGTTGTTCTAAACAACAAGAACCAAATTATGGCCTAAGAGGCCTACAGATAAACATTCAAGCGCCAGATGTTCCGGGATGTCCCAAGCTGCCACCTGGGAACCCCAGACTACTCGTCGACGTCCACAAAGAACCCACCTTCGAGGTCGGTGAAGTCCTCCTCTGAAACAAAACAAACGACGTTGAGTTCGACGAACTCGCAAGATTATATATAGAGCTTTAGCTCGATGAGGCTTTCAAAGTTTTATGGCTGTTTTGCATAAAGCTGATTTTATTTATAGAAACATAACTCCATGGCATCGGCTAATCAGAGTATTTTCAAAAGGGGTAAGAAGTAACTCTTTTCTTTTGATACTTTCTCATCATCAACCATCATCATCATTGTACCTGTTCTACAAAGGCACCTCCCCGAATCACCCTCGAGGAAGCTAACCTTGCATTCTTGAGTGGTACCTTTAGTACCCAAGTTTTAATCATTCCGTTCAAGTTATTCTATGGTCTTATCGTCCTTTCCCAAGTCGTCCATAACCGTGGACACGGCTTTTCAAAAAGATTTAACCCTGCAGGGGTGTACAATGTTTGCCACACGTACCGTCCGGCCCATTGCCTAGCTTTTAGCTCTCTTCCTTGGAGAGCCGGCTGGGTGGGAGCGGTGTCGACTTCTCCCTCGTTAAGGACTTTTCAGGATCATCAGTGGCGACAGGACAGGTTCAGTGCCTCCAACACCCTGCCCCACGGCCACTCATTTTCCTAACACCACCATCCTCATCCCAGTTCATACCACCATCATCACGCACGCGCAAATGGAAGCTCAAACTAGAGGACCCTGGCTAGTCCCGCCCGAGTTATTTAGTCTATGAGGGTTCCTGCAATTGCATAGGCCTCACGCATGGTTGCACGCTCAGTCTTGGTTCGAGAGGTAAAGAACTCGCACCTAGGCGGCGAGAACGAGACAAAGCACCACAACCACAGTGGCCTCTCATCCCCACCTTTAAGCGTTTTATTACCTGTCACCACAATTTCTCCACCATCATCCGAACATCTCTTCACCTGTTTCCAACATGAACCATCCATCGTACAGCTAGGCATTTAACTAAGCATGGCTAAGCATCAACATAGCATAGTTAAGTATCTCAGGCCAACAATACGAACCTATGGATAATAGGAGGGAAACAGGTAATGGCATCGGAAACTTAATGCAACTATAGGATACTCTAATCCAATAAAATTGACATTTGAAACCGCATGCAATATTATAGTGGAGAAAATATTTGCGGAAAATAGGATAAGACATGCTCAGAGGGGGATTACGCTTGCCTGGCTCAACGTGCTGGTAGTACGGATCGTCGGGGTATCGCGGTGTAACCCCGGCTTCTTGATCTAACGAAGCACAACAACGGAGAACAATCAATCACCACACATGCTTTAACAGATGCAATGCGCAAACACATGATGACATGACAATTTAAATGCACCATAAAAGCTTTGAACATGACCAACAAGTTAAATGGGGTCCCCATTATAATTATTGCATTATTTGGAATAAACCCCATATTAAAACTTAATGATTCTACTAACTTGTAACAAGGGTAGTCCTTTAATGGTGCTCAAATATGCATGATATAACTTTTAAAGGTTAGTTCACAATTTTCCGGACATTTTGGTATATCAAACACATTTTTCGGATGCACCGCTAAAAAGTTGTTACATTTTTAATTCCCTCTTTTAAATATGTGCTTTTAATAAGTTAATTTAAACAACACTAGACTTATTTATCCAAATTAGAAAGAAAAATAATTGGAACAGGATAACTTTCTTTTCTTGTACTGGACAAGTTCGGAATTCATCCGGAATTCCGGACCACTCGGAATTTTCCGAACTGATTCCGATCCCATTCCGGAGAAATGCAAAACGGTACTGGATCCTGTCGGAATGAGGTAAGTAGATAACCGGAATTTTCTGGCCAATCCGGAATTCCGAGTCAATTCCGGATCGATTCCGAGCGAAGGAAAAAAATGGATTCTGTACGCGATATTTTCTGTCGACGGCGATCTACGGCGGGATCCAACGAATCCCGGGCTACGGATCGCGAGCGACGCAAAGGAGGGCACTGGGACGTTCGTGTGCTCACCCTGGACGCGTGGTGGTGCTCGGGAGGACCGGAGCTGGACGGAGACGGCGGGAATCGCCCGGCGACGCGGCGGCCGTGGTCGGAGAAGAAACGGCTCGTGCGCGACAATGCGGGCGAACAGGCTCGATTCCTTTGGCGAGGTGGTAGAGGAGATCACGGCGGAGCTGGTGGTGGTCTTCGATTTGCTCGGGGCAGCTTCAAACAGCGGCGGTGAGGACGGCCATGGCGGCTCGGGCGGGGAGCTCGTGGGGGAGAAGGAAGAGAGCGTGGGGCAGGTGAGAGGATAGGGTATGGGGGAGCAGTGGGCCTCGTGGTGCTCTTCTCCTGCAGGGGAGAGCAGAGAGGAGGGGGGGGGGGGGCGGCGCGGCGTGTGCGGCAGGAGCTCGGCGTCGAGCTGGTGCGGCGCGAGCACAGCTCGGTCGCTACAGAGGAAGGAGATGGCGGTTTTCTGAAAACCCCCTGGCTGATTTGTTTCCATCACGGATAGGTCCTTTTCTCTTTTCTTTTTAAAACCAGCAGCCTTTCCCTGATTTTAATTGAGGCACTTATACATTTTAGAAAAATATGACCAAATTTGGGGAGGCTCCCTTTAGCCTGTAGAAGCTCCACAAATTTTGGTGTCTCAAAATAAAATGTTTTGTACCCCTTTTGTTCATAGGGTTCAATTAAGGCATTTTGCTAAACCCCCAAATTATAATCCTTTAGAAATTTTAGAGCTAGTTCCAAATAGCATTTTGAACTCTTGGAACTTCCTTGACAAATATAAGATGTCAAAATAACTTTGTTTTGCAAGTTTGAGTGCCTTCATTAATTTGGGATTTGTTATAGCAAGTTTGGCATTTTGTTTTAAATGGTGCCAAACCAATTGTTTTATTTGTTTAGCAATTCAATATGGATGCCATGATGCAAGAATGAAAAGCAAAAGTGAAAATTTGGTTCATATTTTACAATACCAAAAGTGGGCTGTTACACTTTACGGGCCCTTTTGGGTTCGGTCGGGCCAGTGAGAGCCTGGTTTGCTCTGCTGCATCAGGTCGACCACTGCCTTTTGGCGGTGGAGGCACATCCCTCCCGCGTGCCACTGTGCCGCCGACCCTCGCTGGTTTCCTTCTACTCGGTTCTTCCGGCCTCGGCCTCGTGACATGAGCCACGGTGTGACGACGGTGATGACTGCAAGATCGTGGTGGCGTGCTCTGGTGGGCGGCAAGATAGGCGGAGCTATACAGAGCGTCTAGGGGTGTGGTTTTTTGGAGGTCGGGAGAAATCCCTGTCATCTCGCCACTGACGCGGTGAGGCCTGCGGGTGTCGCCATCCTTCCGGAAGGGCGTCGGGTACCTCTTCTCTCCCCTCAGCGTACTAGGGGAAACCCTAGGACACACACCGGGGGTTACCCTAGGAACTGTCCAGGCAGCAGCGTCGGTCGTCGTCGCTGCCTTCTTGGAGGTGCTGCTTGGTACGAGGCGCTTTGGAGTGCTAGGAGCGTGGTGGAAATTCTCTGGAGGGCGCAGCGGTTGCGAGTCATCTCTGTTTCCGTTGAACCGCCGATGTTGACTTTGTTTTCTCTTCTTTGTTCTTTTTTGTTTCTTTTGGGTTTGGTTGTGTTGTTTGCGTAGCAGTGGTCTTGCAGTTGTATCGGTTGGTTGCTATATTAATATAGCGGACGAAATCCTATTTCGAAGAGGAAGCAACAAATTAATCTTGAATTTTCTCAAAAACAAAAAAGACGAATTCATCTTGAATCAAGATGCTAAATAAAGATTCCCCTGCCGCTTCGTCTGACACCAAACGGCAATGGTCCCGAGTCCCCTTCGCCCCTAAATCAAACCCCACGCGCGCACGACACAAATTCCCCCGTGCGCCGCCGCCTCACCCCCGTTACGCCCCACCCCAGAATCTCACCCGTCACCACCATGGATAACCCCGCCGCCGCCGCCGCCGCGGTCGCGACGGACGAAGCGCCGGCGGAGGATCATCAGACGCAACCGAGATGGTGAGCGCCGTTCCGCCCTCACGCCTACCTTCGAAACTACGCGCGTCTGACGAATGCGCGTGCAGGTACCAGCTGGAGGCGCTGGAGCGGGCGATGCGCGGGAACACGGTGGTGTTCCTGGACACGGGGGCCGGGAAGACGCTCATCGCCGGGATGCTGCTGCGCGCCTACGCGCACCGCGTGCGAAAACCCGCGCGGGACTTCGCCGTCTTCCTCGTCCCCAGCCGTGTGCTCGTCGACCAGCAGGCGCGGGTCGTCGAGGCGCACACCGACCTCCGCGTAGACAGGTTCACCGGCGAGATGGACGTCGACACCTGGAACGCCGCCACCTGGCGACGCGTGGTGGACGACGCCGAGGTGCTCGTCATGACGCCGCAGATCCTCCTCGACAACCTCTACCACAGCTTCTTCCGACTCCAGGACATCGCGCTGCTCATCTTCGACGAGTGCCACCGCGCCAAAGGGAGATACCCGTATGCCTGCATTCTCAAGGTCCCAACCGCCCTGTTCCCCTTCCGGTTTCATATACAGTTCCCTTTTTAGTTGCAATGCAGAGCGTGTTTTCACGGTCTAAATTTGAACCACTGTTAATAGTTGCTGCAAAATCATAATCATAATCATAATAAGAAATACAAATCCAGTAATATCAATTTTGTGTAACATTAGGCACATTTTGTTTGATCAATCATTACCCAGAGCACAAGTTGGACAATTGAAATAGATCCTGCGATTTTGGTATGGAGGAAGTAATAGTTAGTTTGAAACTCCGTTGTTTCTCTAGCAACTTATATCAACTCATCTTAGATCATGGATGCTCATTTTGTCACTACTACTTCTGCGACATTTGTCGTTTCAGTCCAAGTCTTGGTCGTTTCCTATTTTTCCTGTCGACTAAATAATTAAGTAAATCCCTCAGCTTGCTTTCATTGTAGGAATTCTACCACCACCAGTTAAATTCCAGACCGCAGGACCCTCTGCCGAGGATATTTGGGATGACTGCTTCACCCACGGATACAAAAAGTAAGGACAAAGCTATACACTCGTATGTCTTCTACATCCTCTCAGATTATCTTTTGAATAAACGTCTTCTCAGATTGCCCAAATCTGCCATGCTGTTCCTTTGATAGATAAGCAGCCGGAGATCTACTACAAACAAATCTTTGATCTCGAAAATCTATTGCATTCGAAGGTCAGACTATATAAGATTGCACATGTTCCCTATACCTTTCCCTGTACCTAAGATAATCATTATTCAAGCTAAACAAGAAGATAATCATTATTCCTTTTTTTTCACAATTAACGAAAACTTTTCTGTATTTGCTGTTGAAGGTGTACACGGTTGATAATGAATCAGATTTATCGGAATACCTACCATTTGCTACTACGAGGATTGAGCATTATGATGATTCTATCATTCCATTCATTTCACATAACCATATTAAGAGTTGTTTGGAAAAATTGAAAGAAAAGGTATGGAGTTTGTCCCTGCGTGCCTTCTTCCAATTATTCAGCTGCACTTTGCTTGCCAGACAAAGTTCGAGTAAATAAACACAATTCCTATTTGGTGTCTGCATATTTGGAAAGATCCCCATACAAATGTGTTCCTTTGGTGGTGGTGCAATGCAATACAGCTTGCTGAAATGCATGCCTTGTCTTGTAACAACTTTCAGTAACTTACTTAACATGTTTACATTCTCCTAGCATTTAGAAGTCTTGAAGAAAAACTTACATGGCTCGTCTTTGGGACACGTGAAGAAAGGGATATCAAAATTACACCAGACATTCTTATATTGCACATCTAATCTGGGAGTATGGCTGGCGGCTAAGGTGTGAGGACATCTGATGATGCATGCCTGTATAACAGTATTACATTTGTGTAGTCCTGAAATGCCTTGACCCTTTTTTTTTCAGGCTGCTGAGGTACAGTCAACAACTAATGAACAGTTCTTACCTTTCTGGGGCGAAATATTGGATAAAAATGTTGAAGGCTTTGTGAGAAACTATAGTGAAGAAGTATACAGGGAACTCTCATGTTCTCCAAAAAGAGGTAGACATGCGGCTGCGATTATTTCTTGTTTATTCAACCTACAATTTTCTGAAACTCAGCTTCTGTACGAGTAATTTGATGTGCGATTATTCTTCCAATGCTGTTACTGGTAACGCAAAATCGTTATTCGTCGATAAACCATTTTATTGATTGTTGGGCACAACACACAGAATATGTTGTTTTCCTTTTCATGTTGTATCATATGTATCACATCTGGTATCTGTCCATGAAATGTTACATGGTTTTGCTTTTCATCTTGTATCATATAGCATGTAGTATCTGTCTATCAAACAAAATGTTATAGGGTAAGCAATTAAGATTCACTTATGACAGACGTGATCCTAACTTAGGTAACATCCATCTGTTAAAACTCAAAGTTAACTATCATACTATGTTCATTGTCATAGGTCGTATTGGTGAAGATTTTGTAGCCGATTTGCAAGATGGGCTATTGACACCTAAAGTTCATTGTCTTGTCCAATATCTTCTGGAGTACAGGTGATAAAATACTCGGACCTTATATTTAGTATGCTATACTAGTTCACATATTTACTTCCTTAAAAATTGAATTGGCTTTGCTATAACTGTCATGTGCCATAGTAATCCAATTAGAGAATAAGATATTAAATAAAAGATGTGATCCCGGTAGTTAAGAGAGATATGATTACCTGGGAATAGAGATCTATATAAGAGGGCCTGTACCCGGTATCAATCAAGCAATGAATCAAGTGTTTATATAGTACTCCCTCCGTTTTTTAATATAAGAAGTTTTAGCATTTGCCACATGCATGTGCACACAAATGTATATAGACATGTTTAAATGTGTATGTTCACGCACTTTAGTATGTATCTAGACAATATGTACAACACCTAAAACATCTTATATTAAAAAACGGAGGGAGTATCTCTTAGAGTAGTCTAGCCTAATCCTTGTATGATCCGCGATCGTTCCGACAGCAGACACATATAAATGATCTATATAGAATGTGGTACAACAATGTGCTTTACTCATTTGGTCTAATTCGTTTATCCCCAAACCATCAATTTTCTGTTTCAGTCCGGTAAAATGACCAGTAAAAAGTGGGACATGGGTATAAACGAAGTCAGGATTCTGAAATATAACATCCAGGAAAAATACCAGTAAACAGAGATATTGGAAAAAAGGGATGGTTGTGGTACAGTGCATAACTTCCTTAAACATGTAACTTGGTCACTCTCAATGTGAATAGTTCCTTCGTCATTCACGAATTCCGTGACTAAACAGACTTTTTAATGCATGGGTAGTTTCTCATTATGCTAATTGACCTAGTTTAGTCAAATAAATAAATAATAACTACTCTCTCTCTCTCTCTCTCTCTCTCTCTCACACACAGGCATATGGAAGACTTAAGATGCATTATATTTGTTGAGAGAGTTATTACAAGCATTGTACTGGAGTCCTTACTGTCCACTATAAGTCAAATGTCTGGGTGGATTGTTAAGCACATTGCAGGAAACAGATCTTTGTTGCACCATCAGAGTAGGAATAAACAAACAGAAATTGTTGACTCATTTCGAGGAGGAAAGGTTTGCCATTAATGCTGTTGTCTGTGCTCACACTCTATTGATGATATGATAATGATCTGACAAGGAAAGGATGTTGCTGTAGGTAAATATAATTGTGGCCACACAAGTATTGGAGGAGGGTGTGGATGTGCCAAGTTGTCACTTAGTGGTTCGCTTTGATCTGCCAGAAACTGCGCGCAGCTTTATACAGTCACGTGGTCGAGCTAGGATGCCAACCTCTGACTATGTTTTGCTTGTTAAAAGGCACGTCTTCCAATTTTGTTGCATTTTTTTCATTTGACGTGCAACTTTTATTTAATTGTTTATCTTCCATGAAATTTGAAATTTTATCCACTGCTTTTCCCATTTCATCAGTTGAATAGCATGTGCTGAATAAAGAACCCTTTGTTAGTTCCAGTAAATTGCTGTTTACCTGTATTACTCAGCGAGTTTTCCATTTTCTCAGTTGAATTGTTTTGGATTATAAGCATAGGCTAGGTGTTAATGGTAGTGTTCACTTAATGCTGCAAGATGGCTTGATGTGACTGCCCGTGTGATTCCAAATCCAAAGACTGCGTTTAAAAGCCACTTCCTTGCCTTTTCATTAATAAAATCTTAAATTGACTAGTGTTTCCTGTCAGATCTGTATGGAACTTCCAGTCGAGATGATTGTTCAAGTTTGAGTACAAAACCTCTGAATTTTTGCTCAGCTATTTTTGGAAACTAGTCAGTGCCTATGATTTCTGATTCAGTAGTTTGATAATATCTGTGAATTCTACTCGTACCGATCACATTTTTTACTGAAAATGATTTATTAGTATCTGTTTCCTTCTTAAATTGCAGGATAACCCCTGCTTTACCTTTGTTCTTCTCATTAAGTTAGCATTTTTGGCATGCTACACAACATAATGATGTTCTGTGTTTCTATATCAGGGGAGATGCAAAGGCCCTTTCTAAGATAGAAAAGTTTCTTGGAAGCGGGCAAATAATGAGGGAAGCATCTCTGGGACTTGCATCTGCCAAATGTCAACCACTTAAAAACACCCTTTGTGAAGAAGATTATTACTGCGTTGAATCTACTGGAGCAACTGTGACTATGAACTCCAGTGTCAAGTTTATTTATTACTTTGCTCAAAGCTCCCATCTGATGAGTCTGTTTTCTGTTCCTTAAACTATTGTTTCCTTTTGTTTCATAATGCAAAGCATTTTCTGACACAGGTATCTTATGTTTCTCACGGATCCTATTTCTGTCTGTTAGATATTTTAAACCTCTGCCGAGATTTAGTATTGACGAGGCATTGGGTACTTGCACCCTGTACCTTCCCAAGAGCAGTCCTATACAGACTGTTGATACTGAAGGAGAAGGTTCTGTCCTCAAAAAGGCAGTTTGTCTTAAGGCCTGCCGAGAACTACATGCCATTGGCGCTCTGACAGATTATCTCTTACCAGAATTAGGTTTTCCATGTGAAGAAGAACCCGACATTGGTATGATTATTATTAATGAATACAACTAAAACTAACTCATTTGGTCCAGTTATTGTAAACTATATTTGTTTAGCTCTGATGGATTATGCGGGAGGATTTCACTATTCAAGTTGTGAGGGGTCCAGTTCTTAAACCACTTAACTCGACCTACACAAATGATTTTCTTAGATAGTCATGGTACTCATGTCACGTGTTAGGTTAGGCCCATAGTTACAAGTGGCTCTTCTGGTGCAAACATACTGAAATTTATTCGAAGTATATATGTTACATGAATTTTGCTTGATACTTGTCGATTTTGCATTTTCTATAGACTTGAAATGTGTAGGCTAAGAAGCCAGAATGGTGTACAAGGTTACTCGTGGGGACTTATTTTCCTTTTCGTCTTTTAGTGTAATTACTTTGTTCAATATGGATATGTACATGCTATTTTACTGGCCTTTTGGATTAACACCGCTTTAATGGTCCCCTCATGTAGTTGTTGAGAAATATCAACACGAGCAGCCTGAATACTTTCCAGAAGAATTAGTGGACAATTGGTTATCTTTTTC
Source organism: Poa pratensis (assembly GCA_947311845.1). Classification (NCBI taxonomy): domain Eukaryota; kingdom Viridiplantae; phylum Streptophyta; class Magnoliopsida; order Poales; family Poaceae; genus Poa; species Poa pratensis. The sequence continues at coordinate 34,889,450 of CAMZMU010000095.1, forward strand.
TCGTCTTGGAATATATTATTGCTACAAAATTTCAGTGGAAGGGTGTTTAAAAACGTCTTGTCCAAACGACATACTTTTAGCTGTGAAATGTGAGTTGGGACCAGACTTTGTCTCTAGATCAATTCATTTGTGTGGTGCGCGAGACTATGCTAGTGTTGCAATGAAATATGTGGGAATCATTCATCTTAATCAAGAACAGGTAAGCTGGGACATGTTGTCACCATATCATTCTTATATGGTCGCTTGCTCTCTTTCATCAATTTCTTGATGAATGCATAATGTTTGTTTCTGCAGGTAATAATGGCTAGAAGGTTTCAGACTAATATTCTTTCTTTGCTTATTAATAAAGGCCATTGTGATGTCAGTGATTCTATTAAATACTTCCATGAGATGCAATTGTCCATTGGAGTTGTCTACCTACTGCTACCCTTAGTTTCTGGTAAAGTTGATTGGTGTAGTATCAAGTTCTCAGCCTCGCAAGTTTATGATGCTACTAACAAGGATATGATACATTGCCATTCTTGTAAACAAGTTGATTTACTGCAAACAAAAGATGGTCCTCTGTGCAGGTGCATGCTTAAAAATTCTATTGTCTGTACCCCTCATAATAGTGCATTGTATGCTGTTACCGGGTTCCTCGACTTAAATGCCAAATCGCTTCTGCATTTACGTGATGGCAGTGTCCCTACCTACATAACCTATTTCAAGACTAGGTATAAGTTGGTCCATTTTAGTGTTAATTTGTGTGCGTCATATATGTTCCTCTAACCCATCTACACATGCCTCTGTACGCACTCATTGTCTGATTTTCCAGGCATGGCCTTAATCTAACACATGAAAATCAACCCCTGTTGGCTGCCAGTAAACCTGTTGAAGTATGGAACTTCCTCCACAAGCGCCATTATAAGAATAAAAAAGGTTAGTTTTTTTAACTCATGCTATGCTGTGTTAGAAGCATGTGTGTTAAGTCAGTATTTTTTATCCATCTAGCAGGGAGCCCATGTGTTGCATAATTTGCATAGCCATCAATGAAACATGCAAAATGAGTTAGCATTATACACTTTTCAGTAAAATAAAAAGAAATGTACAGTTTGATCATACTATAGTTACCAGAGATTATTTGTTACAGCTGCGCCCATGATTAACTTGATCGTACCTTTCTCATTAGAGAATCTTGCAGTTCAAGCTTAAGCCCTTCCAAAATATGGGCCCTAGGAAGCATGCATATTTTGCATAATATCGATGGAACATGCATAATGTGTTAGAACTCAGCCTTTTGTCATACTTCAGTGCGAAGAGCTCGTTTGTTACAACTGCGCCATGACTGACTTTGTCATTCCTTTCCTTGTCGCAGAACCTTGCACATCATATTCTGTTGAGTTGCCACCTGAGCTTTGCAGACTTGTCATGTCACCAGTGTCCACTAATACTTTGCACATCTTCTCGATTATTCCTTCTCTAATGCACCGCATCCAATGTCTGCTTCTTACCGCAAAGTTGAAGGTTCAATTGGGCCCAAGAATGCAGCATTTTGCCATACCAGCTCTGAAGGTTTCTCTTCTGATAAAAAAAATTCTGTTTGATATCTAACTTATCGCTAATATTTTTACATGAGAAAGAAATTTGTACGTCTCCTTTTTTTTCAAGCCTTGAGAATCGATAGTTCATGATAATGGGAATGTGTTACTTTTCTAGTTGTGGAATAAGAATAGCAGCTTTGAGTTTTCCATTGTGAAACGTAGGTTCTATTTTTTCGATGTTCAGTATGACAATAAAATGTAAGAGTACGACTTAGGCTGCTTAGTCCTTGATGAATGCTAACATTGGTTTGGTTCCTGTTCGATTATGTTATGGTTGGAGTCCCTCAATGCCATAGCCAATATATATGTGACTCTGAAAATATTTCCTTGCACTATTATTCTTCCAGTAAATATTTCTTATGCTTGAAATTTCTTTCCATATTTACAACTCATTCCACGAGTCGCAGATTCTAGAAGCAGTAACAACCAAGGAATGCCAAGAGGAATTTTCACAGGAATCACTAGAAACTCTTGGCGATTCTTTCCTCAAGTATGTCGCCACACAACATCTTTATGGCAAATACAAGCATCATCATGAGGGGACATTAACCAAGATGAAGAAAAACTTGATATCCAATGCAGCTCTATGCCAGCTGGCCTGCAGCAACAATCTCGTGGTATCCAACATTCTACTAATAATGTGCTTTGTGTAATTTTATTTTAAGCTAGTAATTTTTTTCTGAAGTGTTCTTGAGCTTGATAGTGTCATGCTGCATTTTGGGCACCAAAATTAGTTAACATCGATCATCCAAATATTTGTACCAGGTTTGGACAAGCTATTTCAAATAATCAACAGTTGCTGTTTCAGCCTTAGCCAATGTTCCACATTTTCCCTTTTAAGGAAAAATAAGAACTCAATTGCTGTTTCCAATTGCAATTTGTAGGCCAAAGGAACAAGTATATAGAGTCAGGGCATCATCTTACGCAAAAACTAATACAACTGTAACAATATGGGCCAGGTAGGATGATATGTTCACTTCACTAGCATTGGTCAGCTCTGGGGTTTCCTTGATCTGGTCCAACCTATACCCATTCCAAGTGTGAGAGTAATTCCTGCTTAGGAATTAAGGCAGTAGGTACTAGTAGTGCTGTATGTACGTCTTAGGCAGTAAGTTATATGGTAGCAGTAGCAAATTTTATCGTGCCATCTTGGTTAGCTGTAGTGAGCTAGCTGTTGTAAGCTGTCAGGTGCAAGCCGACTATATGGGTTACCGACCTTGTACTCCTATATAATATGTAATACAAGCTGAAGTAGCTTTGCAGCATTTTCCACATAGCTGAGCCTAACACGGCCGTTCCTACTTTTGGGTATGACATGGCTAAGACCAGGTTAAGCAATGAAATATAAAGTCCGTGTGAAAATAGTTTCACTGCTAAAGTTGCGTACTGTCTTTTTTCTCTTACATATAAGATCTAATTTCTTCGTCGTGCTGCACAGAAGTTTGACTTATATATTATCATTATTTTTGTGTTAGGTGCTAGATAACATTAGTTCCCCTTCTCTTTGGTTTCCAGGGTTACATTAAAGGCACAGAGTTTAACCCAAAAGCTTGGATTATTCCAGGGCTTGGTTACGACACATGGGGTAGCATCAAAGATTTCTGTTTAAGATCCAATGATATGTACAGTTTGAGGAAAATTTCTGTTAGAAGTAAACGGATAGCAGATACAGTTGAGGCCTTAATCGGAGCCTACCTCAGTGTTGCTGGAGAACAGGCTGCATTTCTTTTCCTAAAATCATTAGGATTGGATATAGAATTTCACAGCAAAATTCCACTTCAAAGGAAGATTGTAATAAAATATGAAAATTTCATCAACGTCAGAAGTTTGGAAATAATTCTAGGTTACGAGTTCAAGGATCCTTCATTACTGATGGAAGCATTAACGCACGGGTCATTCATGATTGCTGGCACCACTGCATGCTATCAGGTAGATCTGAAAGCCTCTCAACCTCTCTATCTTATTTTCAGTAGCTCCTGTTATATTTTTCTCTTAAATATAACTTCTTCACCAAGTGCAAAGGTATCAATACTGTTTTTTCTTTGGAAGAAAGGTCCAACACTCTTGCTATACTGGTATCATGGTATTAGGTACTATTTTGCACGGGTCAGTGCCTACTTACAATGCATGGAGTCTACAGAAAAAATATTTTAATTCATTTTGTACATATTGTGTTTGACATGATATTTGAGATGCTAGATGCATTTAAAATGATTTAGGTGGCTGGACGGATGGGGTGCCAAAAATGCACCCGCCTGATTTGAGGTAGCATACACTTGTACAACTGAGGTGCCAAAAAGTGGACTCAGCTGGTTTATAGTAGCCTACAGTTCTACACTATGATAAAAGAATGAGAACTCCTTGTTGTCTTGATGGAAACACAAATATACATTTGATAGCGACTAGTGAGAACGTGAGACACCACAAAAGGGTGCATTAGTTGTATTTTTTTGTAGTGACTAGTGAGAACGTGAGATTTGATAGAAAATTTCTCTAGCTATGTTTAACGATCTATTGGTATGCAGATTCAGTTGGTAGCACTGTGAAAAATATATCACTTCAACTGTATTAAAGCCTATATCAAGATACAGTAAATAGTTGGGCAATTTTTTTCAGTAATTTTCTTACAAGTTTGTACCCCTTGTGCAGAGGCTTGAGTTTCTCGGAGATGCTGTGTTGGACCATCTATTCACTGTATATTACTACAATCAGTACCCTGAATGTACTCCAGAATTGTTGACAGATCTTAGATCTGCTTCCGTCAACAACTATTGCTATGCGCATGTCGCTGCTAAAGCAGGACTAAACAAGCACATTCTTCAGTTTTCATCGGAACTGCAAAAAAGGATGGAGAAGTATCTTGAGAATTCTGAGAAGCCGTTTACTGGCCCATCGCATGGTTGGGAAGCTGGCATTGGTCTACCCAAGGTGACTCCTTCTGTTTCATGACTTTATTTATTTTCGAAAAGGGATTAAACCCCAGCATCTTCATCGATTGATGCATATAGCCTTTTTATATCAGTTTTAGCAAATGTTAACATTTTTACTTGCGAAAATGCACATCATTTGAGGCGATCGTTGGCTAGATAACAAATATTTGATTCAACTTACTAAATCATGTAATCTAACAGGGACATGACGATGATTCATGAGGAAGCTATCATCTATTTCCCTTGAATATGATGTTTGTTCATTAGCTTTGGACTAGAATATGAGTTTTAATACAAACTCAAGATTTAAAACTGTGCATGGTATAGTGTAACAACTGTTGTTGAGTCGTGATTTCTCTACGGGCTTTGTAAACAGGAGAACAGCTTCTAGAGTTTCATAAGCATCATTATTTTCCGTCACATACTGAAGTTTTTCTTGGTGCTTATTTGGAAACAAAACAGGTTCTTGGGGATGTTATTGAGTCAATAGCTGGTGCTATTTATCTTGACAGTGAGTATGACAAGGAGGTGGTTTGGAGAAGCATGAAACCGCTACTGGAGCCTCTTGCGACCCCGGAGACCGTTGAGCGTGACCCAGTGAAAATGCTGCAGGAATTTTGTGCTCGAAGATGTTATAGCAGGTCTTACACAAAAACCCATAAGGATGGAGTATCATCGGTGGTTGCAGTGGTTCAGGTAGATGGGATCATTTACTCAGCAACTGGAACTGGTCCTGACATGTCTGTCGCCAAAAAGTTTGCAGCGAAATCTCTGCTAGAAGATCTGAAGGCTGTAGTGTAGTACCCATGCATGAAATGCTGCATTTGCAAATGATCCAGTATACTGTTACCGTGGAAGGTATGTGTGTACTTTACAGATGTGCCGCTGAATACATGCTTGCCAAATGCGAATGTTTAGATTCGTGAAATTTGGTATATTTCATGATCCGGAAAGCATCTATTGAACTGCACATCTGTGATAGTATATATCAGAACCATGGTACAGACACCAGTCCTATACTATCTCTACTGTTCAACCGATGCTTCCATCGTCCGCTTGTGACCCAGGCGTGTCTGTGCAGAGCGAGATGCAGCTGCTCACGGTGACGTTGCTTCTGTTCAGCATCGCCTTCACGTTGCAGTCCGTCAGGATAAGCTCGTTCCGCTGCTGAACGTGCCGACGACGCCGACCTTTATGTTCCCCGAGCGTTCCGCCTTAATTGGGTTCCACCAGACGACTCGGAGTGTGCCGTCGGCGTCGAGCAGCAGCCGTCCCGTGGCGTGGTCGCAAGTGAGGTTATTTGCGCCATTGCTATGGATGGATAGGAGCTAGAGCCTGCCGTGGCCGTGGCTACCTATGATGAAGCACTCTGAAAATTCCGGGCGGCCGGCATCGTGTTTTGAATGCGGCGGGCCACGCACGCGACGACGACGACCGTCAGCACTGAATCTCAACCGTTTTATTTTTATTTTCACAGAGTTTAATTTAAAGAGTTAAATACACCTGTAGCCGTATTTGCGGATCCACCAGTCTCACGTGGGGATCGATACGACCAGCCGCGATGCCAACTCGACCAAGCTTGGCTTTCCCAGCCTTATCTTGACAAAGCAGCGTCAAAACTCACCCCTTGGAAGGCAAAGTTTCTAAATCGCGCTGGATGCACCGAGCTGGTCAAATCAGGGCTCTCCTCCATGCCGATTTTTCTCCTAACTGCTATCAAGGTCAGCAAGACCACTATCAAAACCCTCGACAAAATTCGCCGAGGCATGCTGTGGGAATGCAACGCCTCGGTTGGTGGAGGCAAATGCAAGGTAGCCTGAACTAAGGTCTGCCGGCCTAAAAATTATGGGGGTCCGGGGATCCTTAACCTTTGAAAATTTGCTAGGGCTCTACGTTTTCGGTGGCTGTGGTACGTGTGGGTGACCCCTTACAAGTCCTGGGTTGGCATGGACACTCCTAATGATCAGCAAGACAGAGATCTTTTTAATGCCGCAACCAAGGTCACCCTCGGAAATCTCAAGAAGGCTTCCTTTTGGTCCTCTTCCTGGCTTAACGGGGTCTCTCCAAAATCTATTGCACCTCTGGTTTTTGCGGTGTCAAAGCACAAGAAGAAATGCGTCCACGATGCGCTGTGCAACCTCTGTTGGGTTCGTGACATTCCGGTACACAACTTCATAGTTGATCACTTTGTGCAATTCGTCAGGCTTTGGGAGCTTCTTCAGGGAATTGCACTGGATCCTGACGCAAATGACTCAATCACGTGGTACCAATCGACAAATGGATGCTACTCGGCGAACTCGGGCTCGGCCCCTTGCTCCTTCGAGAAGAGCATCATTCACACTTATCTCGCTTAGTGATTTTGTTGTGCAAATCTAGGATCTCATCTCTTAGCTTAACTCTGGTGGCTTCTAGTGCATCATTCACACTTATCTCCTTGTCCAATGTTTACTCAAGGTTCTTGATGTGGCACACCAATTCCTCCATCTGAATGGCACACTGAGACAATTCAGTCTCGCTTCCACCGGTCTAGAGAGGCATCTCATCACTGTTGCACTTCCAATGGAATGAAAGGACGATTCGCTTGGTAGCTCCTTGCGGTAGGTCCGCCTAGCACGGGTCAGTGACTCCTGCATAGTCTGCTCTACGTCATTGCCATAGTTGGGGTACCTCCTCATGAAGACGATGTTCTCCGCAACTGGCACAATGATGCATCCTTTCACCCTGCCTTTTTGGGATCAAGTTTCATGCACCAACAAGTAGAACCAAAACCCGAACGGATGGAAACAATGTGGGAAATTTACATATATAACACCCCCTCTCACGTGTGACTCGATGAGACCTACATGTGAATAGTATAATTTCACGGAAAGGGGGCAAGTGAATTTTTTTCCCCATTAAATTGACAAAACCGAGACTTTTTATCCCAGACCTCTGCTCCTATACCATGTCAAGTTTTATGTGCCAACCAGTAGAACCAAAAGTCCGAACTGGTATAAACAACATGACCAATCCACATACATTGTAACAAATCCGATAAGCAGTTCACGGCCTCTGCATGAACCCCACAATCGACGTGAGTGATTGGAATTGAATCTGAAGCTTCTACTCCCTCCGTTCCAAAATACTTGTCTTCCATTTGTCCAAATTTAGATGTACCTATACACAAAAACATGTCTAGGTACATCCGAATTTGGACAAATGGAAGACAAATATTTTAGAACGGAGGGAGTAGATCAGAAATATCCTGGCCATTGAGATGACGTGAAATCTTCCATCAATGGCAAGCGGTACCAGCCTCGTGGTGAGGACGACGTCATCGAGGAGTATTTTTGGTGGGTAGAACCTGATGGGAGGTGCAGCTCAGCTTCAACAGACGGCTTTGCGTGCACATGAAGTGGCGCGCTCATCAACAACAATTACAGTACTTTGTTTGTTTGCGACAGAATGTAGACAGTTAATTTAACACCTTGGAGATGGTTTTCTTGCAATTCTCCAAGACAAAACCACATCAAAGCTCGACTAGGCATGACAAATTTCTTATGGTTGTGGAAACGATACAGAGCTCCAATCCTAGCTCACACGCTAAAATGCTACTACGCTTCGGCCAGCTGCCTGAAGGTGATGGGCCCGACGAACCGCGCCGGGCCGTCGTAGAATGCTCGGCCGGCCAACCTCGAAGTTGCCTGGGTAGGGTGCAGGAGGTCCCAGAACACAAACTTTCCTCGGTCGCTACAGTAGCTTGAGCTGGGGGTGCACCCTTCCTCAGCATTCAACCTGCCACCACCACAGCACGCACTCTTCACCTCTGAAAACCCTGCAGGCAACAGAGTGACGGCTAACATCACATGTTCAAGTTTCACCTCAGAATGCCTCAGGCAAAGTTGTACCTGCGGCCTGGGGGTCTTCGATCAGGCTGGAGACGAGCTCGTAGGAGCTTCCGATGGAGTAGTTCATGCCCTGCATCTCGGAGCCGAGGTCCCGGAACAGGTCCCGGATGCCGTCGTTGAGCTTGGAGGCGAGCTGGTTCAGCGGCTCCACGCATTCCCCACTCAGGTTCCGGCTTCTCCAGTACGGGCAGCACCCGATCATTGGCACGTCGATCACCGCGAACTTCCTGGCCCCCAGATTGTACAATGTCTGCACAATCATGTGGTAGATAGAGTGTAACTAAACTGAGGTTGTAGTTCCTGTTCAAAATCTAAGACATGGCTTTGATTGAGTTGAAGCATGAAGGAATTGATCAGGTATTCAGCTCTATTACTTTGACATGGCTATCAAATGTGGAGACCACAGCTTCGCAGAACTGCTGTATCCCGGTGGAGTCCGGCGACGTGTTCTGCGAGAAGAAGTCGAAGGCGTCATTGGCTCCGGCGCTGATGAGGAAGATGGACTTCGACAGCAGGGCCGATGCTCCATCGGTGCTCAATCTGGCTGTCATCTGGTCTTTGAGATCAGAGAAGTACTCTATCTGCTTCGTCATGTTGATTGTAGCTCCCTAATGTGATCATCATTTGGTAAATTGATTGTCAGTGGTGCTGGTGCTGGCGTTGGCTGAGGGTGTCAAGTGTAGTACTGGTTTTTAAATCAGGAAGAAAAAATTCTCCACATTAGGAAGTGTGGTGACTTTAGATGGAGTACATATTGCTTTGATTGAGGATGTGAGGAATTTTCTCGGCTTTTGGTACATCTGCTCCACCAAAATGTTTATTTCTGTGCTCATTAAAATATAGACTAGGAATCAAATGTGCATGGGAGTAAGTGCACAAAATTTAATCGAGATTTATGACTCCATAAACAACATTTGAATTCAGAACATGTTTCTGCGTTGCAAACATGCCCCCATAATTTTATCAGATACTTATACGTACCGTGGAATCAAGAACACCAGAGCCTCCAGAGGCAAAGTTTGCTCCTCTCATGGAGGCAGCAGCACCCATCGTCTTCTTGGTCATGTTGCTCATCACCTCACCGCCGTTCCCGCTGTTACCGGCGACGAGGGAGAGGTAGGGAGGCGGGCTATGGCTGAAACCCATGTATACGGCTGAAAATTGTTGATTGGTCAGACAAAGCCACAGCATAACTTGAAGCATGATATCAGCTGTCGTGCTCACCCAAGAAGTCAACGCCAATGAGGCAATTGCTGAACCTGCCCGTCGGCTCACCACCAGGAGGTCGACACCATTGTGAGGAAAGTCAGCCCTGGCGTTGCTCCCTGGCAAGTAGTTGTTATTCCCCACGTCGGCCGTGGAGTCCCCAAACACAAAGATCGCCGGAATCTTTGCCCCAGAGGCGACCCTGCTCGCCACGGCTACGAGCAGCAACCAGAGTGCCACCGAACAAGCTTGTCGAAGCATGGCCACTCCCATGGCCATTCCCACATAAGAAACTACTGATAATTTGCTCGCAGGTCCAGGCAATTTATTCTCGTGAATGAAACTGAAGCTGGCAAGCTCCAGCTAAGCTCAGTGCCCGGTACTGCACATTCTCCATTACAGTTGCTCCATTAAAACTGTACTCAGATAACTACCACAAGGTGCAAGAAGAAACAAGCCATAGTTGTCTAGGGTTCTAGCTGCCCATCTTAGGACTTCTTTTTAGTAGCATCACTGTACTGAAAAAGTCGAAACAAATTCACCGAAAACACACCAGCTATTCCATTCATATATGTTCCAATCAGAATGGACAAAAACTCTCAAAAGTATGAGCACTGAATTGATGCATTGAAAACACACCAGCTATTCCATCCATATATGATATATACACTCATAGTCACAAGCACCTGCATAGATACAAAAGCGTGCCTGCCCAACTACAGTAGAAATAAAACAAATGCTAATGGTATCCATCTGTAAGATTGTAAGAACATGCATATAGATTCATTGGGCAGAAAAAAAACCTTGAATAAAACGCGGAAACAACATCATTTTTAAAAAACACTGACCGCATCTCAGTTGATGTCACAATGTGACAATTTACAAAGGCATCATCTACCATTCAGCTCAATGTTTGCCCCCCAAAAAAGTTTCATCGAGCATCTGCTCTACGTGAGATGCAACAAAATTTTGCAAACTTTTTACATCAATTGTTTTCTCCTCAGCACAAATTTCAAGGGACAGTGTCCCTGTAATGACAAATGGGGACAGTGTCCCTATAATGACAAATGGAGACAGTAACCTGTTATGACAAATGGGGAAAGTGTCCCCGTAATGACAGATGCAAATAAGAAGACAAGCATGTAGGTTTTCTTGTTTGGCAGATACCATGTGATCACCGATTAGGCAACACACATGTACACTGACTGCTCAGAATTACGCCTTTTTCCTGGTGATTCTGTTGCCAGACAGAAATCATGTCAGAACAATCGATGCAAAACAGTGGAAAAGAAATGCATAGTGACGATTAACAAACCTGAAGCAATGAATCCCAAGCGCATTGGTGATTTCATGAATAACAGATGTAGCAAAATGCATGTACAGCGCCACTGTCAAATTGATGGAAGCAATTATTAGATTAAAGATATCTTAAGCATGGTAAGATACATGTTACTTGCCTATAGCCGACTATGGCCTTGTTAGGTTTCGCCCACGGATCGATTACATTCAAATAGAGGAAAGCACGCGCACAAAAACTTTGGGCAAAGGCATTTGTCGTGCCTTGTTTTTTTATATTATTATTCTCTCAATATCTCGGTACAAAACTCATGTCCCGGCTGTTCTTATATGTGCGTACAAGGACAGACCAAAGACCGACTAGGAAACTCACCTAAAACCTACACGGACGACGTAGTACCATCGTACATGCATGTCAAATACCAATCCGAAACAGACTCGACCCCCATGCATGCTACAATAGAAAACTACTAGCAAAACAACTATGATTCGATTTGGTACTAGCACACCTAGTTAAACACACGGACAACTCATGGAAACCTTGCCGAATAATCAAATCCTAGTTTCTAATTTGACTCAAACACTAGCCAAGATTAGCTAACAGGTTATGATGACAAAAGTTTATTGCTGTGTCCATGTCTCGTATTTTTTTTTTTTTGTTAAGTGATTTTTTTTAAGATAAAGCACGAACAAGTGGAATGAAATGACCAAACACATGACAAAATTAGAGCTTCAAACATCAGAAATAAGCACAACTTTTGAGCAACACTAAAAAATGATCCATCTATATGACCAAACCAACACTGTCTAAGATGGTTTGGTCATATAGAACGTAGGCCTCCGGAAGCGCCATTGCATACCGGACGGATAAAGCGGAATGAGAATGTTAAGAGGGGTCGTGGTAGGCCAAACTTGACATGGAGGAGTCTATTAAGAGAGATCTAAATGATTGGAATATCACCAAAGAACTAGCCATGGATAGGGCTGCGTGGAAGTTAGCTATCCATGTGCCAGAACCATGACCTGGTTTCGAGATCTTATGGGTTTCAACTCTAGCCTACCCCAACTTGTTTGGGAAAAAAGGCTTTGTTGTTGTTGTTGTTGTAAAAAATGATCCATCTAGTCTTATGAATGCACAACTGCAAGCCGTTAATAGAAATATAACGGGCTATGGAAATAAGGCGATACCTGTAAATAAGCAGTACATCAGCAGAACGAGCTGCTCATCAACAAGGGGACTTCTGCAACAATCAATGACCCATACAATCAGATGTCATACACAAACATTATTATACAGCATAATATAAAAGGTTCTGAAGCTCAAACCCGTCATCAAGTCGGGCAGTCAGCGCATTTGCAATTGCAAACGGGAAATACGCTAGGGACTGCAAAAGGGGAGCAGCAGTTGCAGTCAGCGCATTTTAACATAACAAAGTATAAACATACTAGCATTGGCTCGATTAAGAATGGTGCAAAACTGCAAAAGAAACCAGGTCATTAGGCAAGTACCATGCACATTCCTGTCTTAAGACCTTTGGGTTCATCACACAAGTGAGCCAGAATCATTCTTCCCTGTGCGGCAATATAAGCAGATACTCAGTAATGTCCATGCAGTTACAGAAAAAAAAACTACTACGACCGAATTATACCGCTGTATACAGCTTATTTTGAGCATACCAAACCAGTAAGAGCATAATGATAATAGAGTAACCTAGTTCGGTTAACAGTTACTTATTCACACCTACCCACAACCCTAATCTCCGACTCGAAAATTAAATGGCATGTCACCATGGTATAGAGACTAAGGGACCAATCTAATAACCATCGGATAAGGAGTCAAAATAAGAGCAGAAGTACAACAGTATGCCAATTCCCAGAGTATCAGGCAAGATGTCACATTTTTTTAAACATGAAAACGTATTAAAGAGCAACAACAGAAACCACAGATCTACACGATATTTTAATGAAGGTAATGGAGAAGGCCTTACCACAAGAAAGCCAAACGCAAAACCAGTTCCAATAATTAGCAGATGTGGTTGAGTTCTCATTATATCTGAAGGAGACACATAGGACCTGCACATTAATGCAATATACTTCAGCAAGTGATATACTAGATGTTTTTCTGGGTGCTACTCAGTTGTCTAGCTAAAAACAATTAAGGAGTATCAGATATATATATACAATGGAACTCAGAAGGGTCAACAGGCATACCATACGAGAGTTCCAGCCATCAGTAAGCCAAAAGGAAAGAGCTGATAAAAATGAAGAAGGCGGAAAGTCAGGTTGAGAGAAGAGAAGCACAATATGACAATAAATTTAGATCTTACCATTGCTAGTGCTAGCAGCATGCTTCCTTTTCTTGCTTCGACGACTTTGTAAACATTGTGGGTGCTGTAGGTTAAAACATCAACTTAGTGCAAACTTGATTGAGGTTTAAATGTTCGATCAGTTCTAAATTAAAAAATGTGATGCTTTTCCAACTCAAAAGCTCAGAGATTCATCCTAATCAAAATTAGAGCATATAACAGTAGAAAGATCCAATAGAATAAGAGCGAAATTCACATTTATTAAGCATTGGAATTATTTCAACGGGAGTACATTTCAGATCTATTGATCAAACAACACATAACTAAAACGAGAAACATCACAAAGTACTACACAAAATGGCAAACAGAACTTACTTGGTTCCAATCGTCGGGATTACAGCAAAAGCAATCATTAGAAATAGCACAATACCATATAGCGGGATTTCTGGAAAAGAAGCAATTGACAATAAACCTTAGCATAGGGAATGCCAGCATTTGTAACTATCTGAGTCCACGTTACAGTTTTCACAGAGTATTAACAAAAAAAATTACACCAGCATCACATGAAACAATTGGGTTCATGTTAAGGGATTTATTAACATATGGTTATAATGTACAAACTAAATTAGAGCTAAAGCTTGGTAGTCTACATACCAGGAACAAGAGGCACCCAATTTAGAAGGGGCACTGATTTCCGGAAATCCTGTGCCCACCATTCAGCTCCTATGGAAGAAAATGGAAGAAAAGATGTGCAGTTAATATCAGATGATTATATGGCTTGATGTGAATCATATGAGTAATGATGTATACATATGCAGAGTATATTAGCAGGAGAAAACTACAAAGATTGACAAGTTCGGCATGGATTCAATTAGTGTGGAGGTAGATAGATGTTAAGTCAAATAGTACCTGTGAAAAAGGTGACAATATGGCACACATAGATAAGCATAAGCCCTTCAGTTGGCCCATTGACTATAGGAAGAACAAGTGTATTTGTAAAATAGCTACATACAGAAAAATAGGTGTGAGATGGAAAGAAGATACTCAAAAGCAACACAACAAAATTGCTGAGGTCTCATCAATGCAGACATAGGAACAATCATTAATTTACAAAGCATCAACAGTTTGAAGGTTTCAGAGTCAAGAGTAGTGCTTCTATGCTCTTGTGGAAACTAAATTGCAAGATCTTAGGGTGGTGAGTGGTTTCAACATGCAAATCAAACCGTCAATTTTGTTCACAATTGTTCTTTCAATGAGAGCAATAAAATACTTCCAACATAAGGAACAACGTGAAAATAGCTAGTACGAGTAAGGCACATGAGGTTTTAAGAACCATTCGAAAAAGGATGGCAGAAGCATTGCGAAACATGCTCAGCATTTGACTTCACAAGGGTAACATTATCCAATGAAAAGTACTACCTGTTTGGTGATATATGTACAAGAGTATAGAGCAATGCTTGCTCCCAAGATAGTTTAATGCTGTAACATATGCATGAAAGAACAACTGAACTCACTGTTCCCAGGTTGCGAAGTAGAAGGGGACAGCCGAAATGACCCAAAACCAGAAGGTAGCCTTTCCACACATTGCTGTGCTTCCAAAAGCCATGGACTCAAACTAATAGAAAAACTAATCAGTTCAACAATTTTAGTATCTTTGCATATGTAAAAGATAAAGTTGATGAATAGCCTTACAGCACATGCAAGTGCATCGCATCCTGTACAGGATAAAAGATTGTCAGTCTCACATGCATGTTGTCTGAAAACTGAGTTCAGCTAGCTGAATTTACAATGGAGATTACCATGATCAAAAAGTTCGCCTAAAGGACTTGATGAGTTGGTACGCCTTGCTTGTTTACCATCCACAGCATCAAAAGTCTGCGTTCGTATTACAACATGTATTACAATTCTAAACCCGTAGTGACTGGAAACTATACATGGTAGAATCATGTATAGTTAATAGCGGGCCCTTCATAGCATGGGTCATAAATGCCTTAATAATATTGCAGAACTGCAGATTAATGACTATGACACTACGAGCATTGGTTGGATACCGTACTTATCTGTTCTATAAAAGACAGCATGCATATGTTATGCTGGAAAGGGAGAAAAAAGGTCTAATATTGCATAGTGGGTGCGTATAAAGTCGTACCTGGTAAAGGAAGAGAAGGATTCCATGCGCAAGATGAACCCATCTAGGGGGTGCTGTATCAAGCTGAGGAGAATACAACTGCGAAAAATGGAGATAGAAATAAGTTATAAGCTTGCTAGAATATTACTGCGGCGGCAATTAACAAGCAAAAACCCTGAAATATATTCAGGTCTCAAACATTTTACTGACGAAACATACTTACAAAGCCAAGGAAGGCCGATGTCAGTAGAAACATGAAACCTGTCAGTGTAATCTGGAAAGAAGAAGAAGCCATGTTTTAGCAGGCCTTCAAGAAAATAGCATAGCTTACGGTAACAGCATGTGCAGAACTCTCACCATGTTCGGTCTGCAGATTATTGCGACAGAAACAAAAAAGAAAGAAAGAAAGTTAGTCTTGTCACATATTTGAACATACAAACCAAGTCAAAGGAAAATGTAAATATGAAATTGCTTTCGTTAAGTAACCAAGCAACAATTTACCAGTGACAACATTTTACTGCAAACGTAAATGACGATGTAAACAATTGTAGTATGTTTTGGGTCACCCACCACACCGACACGCTTCCTTAGAAGGAAAAACATGGATCACTCCCATCTAATAAAGGAATTAAAAAGGATATCCGCCTGAAGTTCGAACCACCCACTTTTAAAGAAACTACACAGAAACCTTCAGCATGACTGACAACATTAAACAATCCTATCCAGCATGTGCACGAAAACGAGTAACTAATCCACTGTTATATACAATATGTGCAAGATAGGCTTTCCGTCCGGAGCATCACGAGCGACTCCACTAACCAAAAGTCGGGAGCACTTTAGCGCTGTCTGCAGCCCCTGCAAGATGCTCCCCAAGCTTGCTAAAGACGATTCCTCTACTAATGATGTATGCTACATGCTATAGTATAGTATAGTAAAGCGCGAATTTCAAATCTCACACACAGACACATGGGGCATTACCTACCGAATATCTCAGTAATCAAACTAGAACGCCAAGATTGCTAGCATTATCGCGCTTAATTAATAACAGGAAAAAAAAAACAGACGCGTTTGAATCGGGTCAACAGAGACGCTCCCCGGAACCAACATCCTGTGCATTGCGCATTGAGCTTGGCAGAGATACGGATCGAGCGAGCGTGCGACGCGCTCGTGAGAAACGGAGCAGGGAATCAGGGAGGGAGCGGTGCTTACGGGAACCAGAGCGGGAAGAGGTGGACGAATCGCGACCAGAAGGGCTGGAGGATGTACTTGGCGACGATGGAGTGATCGACGCCGCTGTACTTGTAGCGGCGCAGCGTCGCCACGCCGTGGTTCCCGACGTACCCCATCTCTACTACTCCCTCTGGCTTCGCCGGAATCCCCAAATCCGAGGGACGGAGGAAGGAATGGCGGTGGGAGGAGTGGAGGGAGGCTGTGCGCGTGCGCGCGCGCGAGGGTGTGATTGGTGGAGAAATTTACGCAGGATCTGTCTTCTGTCAATAATGGTGGTGGCCGCCGGTTCTTTTGGGTGGTGGTGATGGGAAGACGAGCAGGGAATCTGGGAAGAGAGGGAAGGCCGGGACGTTTTGCGATTCGGCCCCTCCAATTAAACGGCACTGCGAATGGGTTAACGCGCATCGTTTGGACTTTGGAATCATGACTCTGCATAAATTCATTTTTATGGTTTCGTGCTCGTTCTGTGCCAAATTAACTGTTCTCTTAACTTTGTCTCGGGCCAAAAAATAAAGAAGTTGACTGGATTTATTGGAATATTTGTTAATATTTGCGACATCGTATATTTCCCGATGAATTGATCAAACTAATTTGGTATTTTTTCTCCGTATAAGTGTAACATTGTTTAGCCGCGAGGCTCAAGCTACATCGATTCATGTTCTATCAATTTTTGTATCTTTATTAATGGCGTAGCTCAGGAAGGTATTCCCCTGTTTTATTTCATTCACCATTAATCCTGATTCCTCTAGATTAATGCGCATCTCACTTTCAAATTCTAGGTACCCATTCCTCTAGGTTAACGTGCTAACTCGCTTGTATTGTTTGGAACCAAGACTTTGCTCAACAACTTGTAGCGGATGGCACACAACGTCGATGATTTTTTTTTTGTTTCATACTTGTTCTATCCCAAATTAACTGACCAAATTTATAGATAAATATGTGGACATTTACAACATCAGACATATAGTTTTGCAATGTTCCAATGAATGGATCGAACTAATTTGGTGTTGTAATGAACTTTTCTAGGAAATTTTTAGACTTATAATTATTTGACTTAGCACAAACTATAATTAACTTCAGTTAATTCGGAATAGAGTGTTGTGTTTGGAGACTATGATCAAATGCAAGCATAAGGACATGGAAAAGGCATATCTGCATAAGAACAAGTCATGTACGGCCTTATTTTCAACCGTGTAAGTGCAACTTTGTTTAGTAACAAGGCTCCAGCTGCATTGGTTCATGTTTTATCGATTTTGTTATCTTGAATAACATCATACCACAGGAAGGTAAAATTCCTCTTTTTATTTCACCTTTACTCATACTTTCTAGGATCCGTCGCTGATATACTCCGAATTCATGCTTTAGACGAGATGAACCAGGAAGAAAGAGTAATGAAATGTGAAGCACTTGAAGAATTCCGTGCCATATCTCGCGTCGACAAAACATAACGAAAATCTCAACACAGAAAAGAAAATGATATACATTGACATGTCCAGGAAGGTTGTTCGTCTTCGTCGTCGAACTAGAAGGAATTTATAATGCCAAAGAACATGTCTCTCTCCACGAAGAAAATCCTCCCACATGTGACGAACGAACCTTTCCACAAAACATCGCCATCACATTTCAAAAGTAGCAACTGGAGATCGATCTGACCAGTCCACCACACACACAACGCCCATCTCGGACCGTTCACATGGTCGTGGAACCTAGGACCAGATCTAACATTTGCAGAAACATCGAGGGTCGCAATGGGAAAAACGACGACATCATAATTTCCGCGTCCATGTCGTCGTGTCCTGTTCGTTGACCGTCAGGTGGGCCAGGCTTTCCCTTTCTGTTTCTCTCTGTCTCGAAATCGGCGGAGCACGTGAGAAACCTAAGCCCATTAACGGAGAAGGCCCATTTATTACTGGGCCGGAGTCAGGGCTGCCGTCCCAAAGCCCAGCGAAGAGCTCCGGAAACTTGCTCCC
Source organism: Poa pratensis (assembly GCA_947311845.1). Taxonomy (NCBI): domain Eukaryota; kingdom Viridiplantae; phylum Streptophyta; class Magnoliopsida; order Poales; family Poaceae; genus Poa; species Poa pratensis. Next base: position 34,907,983 of record CAMZMU010000095.1, read on the forward strand.
GTTCCCATTCCGTTTGCTCGCCGCCGCCGCCGAGGATGGGGAAGGTGCAGCACGCCATGCGCGCCGCCAAGCTCCCCCGCCATGCCCTCGTCCCGAAACCCTCCACATCCACCACCCCACCTCCTCCTCCCACACATGGACCTCGTCCCACCAACACTAAACCCTTCCACGGCAAGCCGCCCCGGAGAGCCCCCGGTGCCGCCTCCGAGCCCACGGAGGCCCTGGCTGTCCGGGACCGCGCGCCTCCGCCGGCGGAGAAGCGGCGTCCCATCACCACCCCGGCCGAGCTCTCGGCCGCCATCCGCGCCACGGTGGACGCCGACGTGGACGCGGCCGCCTCGCTCGCGCTCAAGGCGGCGCCCACCATCCCGCTCCAGCCGCAGTCCCTCGCGCTCCTCCTCCGCCGCCTCGCCACGCACCGCTCCGTCGCCGCAGCGCGGGACCTCCTGTCCTCGCTCCCGTACTCCGCCGACTCCCCGGCCCCGCGCCCGGCGCTCCTGGCCCTGGCCGACGCCTGCTGCCGCCGCGGCGACCCGCGCGAGATCGGGCAGCTCCTGCCGGTGCTCGCCGACCACGGCGTCCGCGCCGACGCGCACGTCTACAACGCGCTCATGAAGGCGCACTGCGGCGCGTCCGACCCCGAGGGCGTCCTCGGCGTGCTCCGCCGGATGAAGGGCGACGGCGTGGAGCCCGACCTCGTCACCTACAACACCCTCGTCTACGGCCTCGCGCGCGCGGGGCTCGTCGCCAAGGCCAGGGCCTACCTCGACGCCATGGCCGCCGCGGGCCACTTCCCCGACGTCGTCACCTACACCTCGCTCATGAACGGGATGTGCGTCAAGGGCGACGCCCTCGGCGCGCTCAGGCTGCTCGAGGAGATGGAGGCCAAGGGGTGCGAGCCCAACGACCGGACCTACAACACGCTGCTCATGGGGCTCTGCAAGAACAGGAAGCTGGACAAGGCCGTCGAGGTTTACAGGTCCATGGTTGGGGCTGGGATGAAGCTCGACACGCCGGCGTACGCCACGTTCATCAGGGCCTTGTGTCGCGCGGGAGGGTTCCAGATGCGTACGAGGTGTTCGATTATGGGATCGAGAGCAAGAGCCTTCCGCAGGCCACTGCATACAGTGAGCTTGAGAGCTCGCTCAAGTGGCTGCGCAAGATGAAGGTGTAGGGCGAATGAAGGTGCGAGGAATGAAGGCTGTAAACCATTGTCTTCTGGTACTTGCTTCAGACTTGATTCATTGAATTGTTTTGTCTGAGTTAATTTGTTTCGATTCTGTGAATTGGAGCATTTGAAACTACTGCTACTATGTTTGTAGGGAGTGATGTATTCTATCTATCAGTCAGAATCAGGACCGGGCCGGCTATGGTGCCAAGTGTGCCCTGCGCACAGGGCCCACGATTTTTAGGGGCACAAATTTTTTTATACCTATGTATATGTGTATATGACCCTGGAGAAACTGGCCCATGAAACAGCCCGCTGGCAGCCTTGCACCACGTCCAACCAAAATCGGGACGCACTTTCCCCTCCTCCTGCTACAGTGCAGAGAGGCGATTTCTTGGAATCGTCCGCCACCGCGCTCTCGCCGCCGCGGATCCGTGGATCTCTCTCCCCCCGTCCGCTCCGGCGGCGGGTGGGTGGGGGATCCGCGGATCCCTCCGTGTACATAGAGTAGGGGTGTGGGGGCTCCCGCCGGCGGCGCTGTGGAGGCGGTGGTGCGGCTGGTGGGCGTTTTGGTGTCGGCGACCTCCCCCTCCGGCGGTGGAGCTCCGGTGGAGCTCCGTCGAGTGGTGGCCGGCCTTCCCGTGCTCGCAGATCCACGGATCTGTGGTGTACGGGCTCCCTTCTCCGGCGGCCGTGGTGTGGCGGTGCTGGAGAGGCGTTTCGGGCGGAGCTGATCAAGCGTGGTGGCCTCCGGCGGCGTCGTCGACGGTGACGGCTGCGGCAAAGAGGCGTGGAAGGGCCGGGGGGACGTCTGCCCGATTCGTTCAGCGGCTCAAGTTCCGCCGTGGCGCGGCGGAGGATCTCGGTGGCGTCTTTCAAGGGCGAATATCTGCCCAGGCTCTGGTAAGGAGGTGGTCTCCGTTCGTCGTCTTCCTCGACGCCGGTGCCGCCGCGGTTCTTGCTCTGTGCTCTGCTTCTTCCCCTTCGTATTGTACTTGCTTGTTCTTGATCTATGTACGATGTATGTGGATCGTTTGGTGAATATACGAGGCTGTTTGGATGTGTCAAAAAAAAAAGCCTTGCACCACGTCCGTGAGTTCGTTTCTGCCTCAGACTGGCCTTCCGCGCGAGGGCCGTGAATTGCGAACGACGCCGTGACGGTTCGTGCTGATTGCTGAATATCAATCGATCGATAGAATCTACAGGCTACAGCGCGCGTGAGGTCATCTCACCGAGACGCAGGGGCCGTGCTGCGCCGCCGAGTCACCGACGGCCGGCCCGACGCGAGTGACCGCGCGAGCACGAGTCGACGAGTGCTGCTGCCGTGCTGCGCCGCCTCACTTCCTGTAATCCCCTTCATCAGCAGATTGGAAACAGGTCTGTATTATCTGGTTCATTGATCGCATCATATTTAAATTTTATTTATTCATCTCTTGTATCTTGTTCTTGAATAATACAGGTTTGATACTTTGATTGATCATGGGGAAACAAGAGTCCGGTTTCCAGAAGCGTAAGAGAAAAGAAAATGAACAGAAATTTATTAAATCTCAAAAAGGGGCGATGGATAGGTTTGTTAGAAAAGAAGCATCACAAGGTTCATCTGGTAATCAGTCTACTGATCCTTCTACACTTGCACTTGCAATTGTTCCTTGCAATCACTCTGGAGATAGCCAGACAGAGACTGGTAATATTGAGGTAGAGGAAGATCCTATTGAGGTCGATGTTGATGATTCTTTCCGGTCTGATATATTTGATCCAAGAAATTGGGATGTTCTTGATTCTAAACAGATTGATATTTTAGCACAAAAGGGTCCAAGAAGAGACTTATCAATTAAGAAAGGTCCTAAGAATACATATCGGAAAAGGTTTACTGCAAAGTTCTATACTAGATCTCTATCAAATGGGGAGCATTGTGATAGGGATTGGCTTGTGTATTCTAAGGAACTTGATAAAGTCTTTTGCTTTGGTTGTAAATTATTTACCAAAGGCCATCGGAAAGGTCAGTTGGCAAATGAGGGCACTAATGATTGGTCACATATGAAAAAGAAACTAGAAGATCACGAGAGAAGTGTGGCTCATGTTTCGAGTATGACTAATTGGTATGAGTTGCGTAGTAGATTGGACAAACATCAAACTATTGATAAAGTTGCTCAACGACAACTTGAGAAAGAGAAGGACCATTGGAGAAAGGTATTATTCAGAATTGTTTGCATTGTAACATTTCTTGCCAAGCATAATCTAGCCTTCCGTGGTAGTAATGGCAAGCTATATGAAGATAGCAATGGTAATTTCTTGGGTTTGGTGGAGATGTTGGCTGAATTTGACCCTGTTATTCAGGAGCATGTTCGTCGGATTACAAATGATGAAACTCTTTCATTACGCTTTTGCTAGATCCGACTATAATATTTATGAACTTTCTTTTAATTTCAGGTATCCGAAACCGATGGTGACCCAAAGACAAGCAGTAAGGCTCTAGGTTTGGCCAAAAATGAACTTGGAGAGTATGAATTTGTAGTGGCAATTGTCATTTGGTATGAGGTATTGTTTGCTGTTAATTTAGTAAGCAAACATTTGCAAACAAAGGATATGCTTATAGATGTTGCTATTGACAAAGTGCAAGGGCTTATATCTTTCTTCAAGGGGTACAGGGAAACTGGTTATTTAGAAGCCTTGGAGATAGCCAAAGGCATTGCAATTGAGCTGGATATTGGTACAACATTTCGTACAAGGAGAGAAATTAAAAGAAAGAGACAATTTGATGAGAACCCAGATGACACAAATATTGCCACACGGACGGTAGAAGAATCATTTAGAATCAGCTATTTTATACCTCTTGTTGATCAAGCAATTTCATCACTCACAAGAAGATTTGAACAATATCAGGGTTACCATAAAGTTTTTGGTTTCTTATTTACCTCAGAAATATTGTGTTCATTGGATTATGATAGTTTGAAGTCTTCTTGTGATCATCTTGAGGCTGCCCTTAAAATGGATGGACAATCTGATATTGATGCCAATGATCTATTTACTGAGCTCAAGTTTCTTCAAACATTCATGCCAAAAGAAAATGTTGGGCCTCTTGAAGTTTTGAAGTTTATAAAGCGACATGATTGTTTTCCCAATGCAAGTATTGCATATAGAGTTTTGTTGACCATTCCCGTGACGGTTGCATCGGCGGAGCGAAGCTTTTCTAAGTTGAAGCTATTGAAGTCCTATATGCGTACTACAATGATACAAGAAAGACTCAACGATTTGGCTACAATAGCGCTTGAGGGCGACATGTTGGGGAAGATAAATTATGAGGATATGATTGAACAATTCATTTCAAAGAACACAAAAAGAATGATGATGTTCAAATAAATGTTATGCAACTTTGAGATATATAGGTATGTTTTTTTAATGTATTCAATTGTTACGTAAGATATTATGTCTTATATATTAGAATTTTTCATTAATTTAAATTTGTGTGTGAGATAGGGCACCGTTTTAGATTTTGGCACAGGGCACCGGATTTTGCCGGCCCGGCCCTGGTCAGAATGTAAAATGACATTTCAAAAACATGAATTGTACCATGTGTCCTCCAAGAAGTGAATATGTCATGACATATTTTTTTTTGAAGGGATACGCACTGCGAAATCAACACAGATTACAAGTGAAAGAACAGGAAAACGCAGACGAACACGCCGCAGAACCCAGCACAACAGCGACGCCCGAAGAGCTCGACGCTGAACCGCCACAGCGCCTGGAGAAGAGCTTCACCGCCGACGAACGCCGGAGAGGAAGAGCCCAGGCCACCACCACCCGCGGGAGAGGAAGCACCCCACTCATGGAGAAGAAGACCGCAGAAGCCGCCCGTCGCAAGCGACGGAACCGAAGAACTCTGAACGAGCACGGCCACGGCGCCTCCTCCCTGCAACCACCAACCTTCCACCTCACCCTGCGCTGAGCACAAACACGGCATGCCAGAGACGCCGCCGGAAGCCCGCCTTGACCACCCCTTATCCCCTCGCCACCACGGCCGACCAGAGAAGGAAGGAGCAAGGCGACGATGAAACCGAGCCCACTGACAGAAGCAGCCGAACCCACTCCACGAAGGCTAGCCAGCGAAGCCAGAGCAGCGGACCAAACGAAGGCGACGAACTCCGATATCCCAGAGAAGATCCTCCTGTACAGGCGGAGGAGGAGGCCAGCGCCAGGCACCAGCATCCCACCGCATCCCCTGCACCTCCACAGCAAGGCCAGGAGCCACCTTACCGAGACGAAGACGAGGACGGGGAACAAAAGCTCAAGAGAGAGGCCACCACCAACGCCACGGCGACCTCGCCTAGAGCACCGAAACCCAACAGATCGACGGATCTGTGGGCACCAAACGCTAGCAGCTTCACAGCTCCGCCCGAGAGGGCCTCGCCGCGATGGGGAAGAAGCACTGGCCACCACAAACCACATCGCCGCCACCACCACCACCCAGCCAGCGACGAAGGGGAACCTAACCCTACTATTTACAAGCCTCGGGCACAGATCGACGACCCCTCCACCCATCCGCTGCCACAAGGGCAGCCGGAGAGGGAGGCGACCGGCGATCCGGCCGTCGGCGGAGCAGGGGAACCCGACGCCTTTCCTTTTGCCTCTCAGGGAACTGTTCACGAGAGGAAAGGGGAAAGGGGAAAGTTCAGTCTTTATGTCATGACATATTACTCGTGTATCACACTTTGTTTCCATGATGTAGTGCCTTGGTGTAAATAACATGAGAGGAAACATTGCCATTCACATTGCAAGTGAGAAATTGTTCATAATCTGCTTGTTGAACTGGTTGAATTAGCTTGTATATTGATTGTACATGCTGCATAGACAAGGTTCTTCTACGTGCTGTGATTTTTAGTGCCCCAAGACCATATCAGGTTGTATTTTCCTAGGTACAAAACTGAATATGATTCTCATGCGCCTTCAACAAATGATCCTAGAGTTGGACTGTTGGAGTCAGTGTAAGATCGATTGATACCCAGGGTTTGTTGTCTTCCCCTGCTAACAATATATCTGTGGGTTACTAAATACATGACTTTAACTATGATCTTCTAAGAAGGACCCCTAAAAACCGTCATCCCAAATAGATTTTGTTGTATCTAGTATTCTAATTTTCCTTTCAGCTATTTTCATGATGACCTTGACCGATACCAACATCTTTCCTTCCCGTTCCTTATAGAAGCTGAAAACAAAACCATGTTTCTCTTAATTTACAATCATGATGCTGCTCTTGAACAGAGCTTAGCACCTCTGCAACTACCTGCAGTGTTAGTCATTTGCAGCATGGCTGTTAGTTTTCCACCGATAAGTAGCGAGCTCGTGCCTGGCTGTTACGGTTTGTGGTGCCCCCTGCCGAGCATCCGGGACAAGCAACACAACCGCACTATCGTAGGTCAGGTAACTCCACTGAAGCATAATATTTTGTACAAGGAGTTCCACGGTGTCAAGAAGAGAATGTGAGCATTCAGCACGGGGCACGCTGTCGCTTGATTGCATGCCAATTGCCAAGAAACTGTGAACTATCATCTTGCCTTTTTCCACGGCACCTGAGCTTAACAGGAGATGCTTTTACGATTGCTAGATTTCCATGTCGCCGTTATTGCACTAATTTGTTTTATTTTGTCTGTAGAAAAGCACGGCGTTATTGTACTTTGGAGCAGGTAAGAGTGGTGATGCAGCACAAGATTGCTTTCTTGGAAGGGTTTCATGCCACGGGAAGACGATCAGACTGGAGTTCTGCTATTACCATCTGATGACGCATTGGAGGATCAGATTTGCTGTACCTATCTGAATATTACCATCTGACATGTCAATTTTCGAAGCACCCTTGGAACGCAGAGGGGTCGCCGGTTAAGGAAACAGAGCCACTCTATTTGTATACTTCTTGATGATATAAAGTTGGAATTGAATCAGAGAATTGATATACTGAAGGTCTGTTTGTCCGCGAAATCCTGCTATTTGAGACGTGCCTAGCTGATTATATTTGTTCCTTCTCCGATGAAACCTTCAGCTTATGCCCTGCTGCCTCCTGATGACCTTTCTGTTGGCAGAAGGCATCCGTAGGTGATGTGCCAAGTCAGAGGTACACAAGAACTGAAAGCAAATAGTGAGATTCTTTTTGATTTTTCATACTTGTATTAAACAGCAAGAAACAGAGTACAGATCCAAATACAAGCAAGGAAAAAAACAGAGAAGAAACAAGAAAAGCAAAGCTGGCTCAACCCAACTTCAACCTCGAGGTCACCAGGCGCGCATCCTCTCCGTCGCCGAAGACGCCGAAGAACCCAGCCGCCAGGAGCACCTACCATGGGAGCAGACGAACTCCTAGCCCGAAGGCGTTGAAGAACCGCAGTATCCACCAGCTCCGTGGAGCTGGATCTGAAGACGAAGCAGCAACATCGGCAGGGGGGCCTCCCCAAGCTCGAACTGCTCCAGATCCGGGGCCTGCGCCAAACCACCTCACCGGAGATGGCCAGATCCTCCACCAGCACACCACGAGCCCGCACAGCCGCCATCTTGAACCTCCTCCGCCGGCCTCTTGTACACTCGCCACCAATCTGTCGTCGCCGCCGGAGATAGCAATGGCAGATGGGTGACTCACCTGCAGCTCGGCAGCGCCGTCGACGATGACGCCGGAACGGGGAAGCCACAGAGCACCAAAAGAACGACGCCGGCGACCCCACCACGCCAGCGCCGCCCACAAACCCCCTATCTACAACGCCGGAACGCAGATCCGGGGATTCCCCACCCTCCCGCCGCCGTAGCGGCCGGCGGAGGAATCCCGCGGATACGCCGGCGGCCGCCGGGAAAACCCGAGTCGCCTCTAAGATCGCCTCTGCGCACTGTAGAGAGAGGGGGAGGTTCCAGAAATAACGAGCGAGTGTGTACGAGATCAAATAGTGAGATTCTGCTGAAGTAGGATTGTATTCATTTTCGAAAACCCAAACGGTGGACCGGTCAATTTTTGTCCGCGGTCAACGGCAAATCTGGGCCATCGGATCACCAAAACGGACGGCCCAGATTTCACCCTGGCGCCATATGCCCTTGTAATGTTCATTTTCGAAAACTTGCACATCATCGCACAGACAAAACTCGGTGTAGTTCGATCAGAACTCGATCGGGTCTCCTGCTCTCCGTGTCCTGTCCAGGTTAAGGTTAGGTAATTTAGGTTAGCATGTGTACAATTGAACACCAGCCGCCGTCTCAACGTTGCAAGAAAAATCGAAGCGAAGCGAGCGGAGCGCCGGCCTGCGAACGTCGCCGAAGATGTCCGGAGACCGCCTGACCAGGTTACCGGACACCCTGCTCTGTCAGATCCTCTCCCACGCGGCGGCCAAGGAGGCGGTGTGCACCGGCGCGCTCTCCCGGCCGTGGCGCTCGCTCTGGCTCTCGTCTGGTGTCCTCAACCTCGACTCCCGCTCCTGGGGCCGGCCCGATGCGCAACAGCCGGAGCCTTGTCTTCCTCCGTCATGCCAACGCCGCTCTCCACGCCCTCGCTGCCACCGCCGGTGAGGGCAGCGGCCTCAGGAAGCTCACGTTTACTTACTTCTTCGCACCCAACTGTGACGAGAGCCTGTACTGGTCGCTACGCCACATCAATGACGGGCTACACACCCTGCTCACCGACGCCCCGGCGGCACGCGGCCTAGACGAGCTCCACGTCCACGTGTCCGCGATGACCTGCTGCAGCCTCTGCGTCGTAACCCTGCCATCCGCCACCCTCCGCGCGCTGCACCTCGATAGCCTGGGGCTCACGCCGTCGCAGACCTGGCCGCCGTCGGCGCCCGTGCTGTCGTTCCCGAGGCTAGAGACGCTGCGCCTGCGTCGGTGCACCGTGCGGCTGACGGACATCCAGTCCATCGTTGACGCCGCGCAGCTGCTCGCCGCCCTGGAGCTCGACCGCGTCCACATATCGTACGAGGTGGCTACGTCGTCGTCAGGCCCTCGACTGCTCCGCTGCCCGCGGGTCACCGCCCTCTCGCTCGCCGATCTCCGCGGCTGGTGGTGCGGCTGGTGCCAGGTGGAGCTCGACGCACCGTAGCTGCGGCACTTCGCCTACAGGGTCTTCCACGACGCGGAGGTTCTGAATGTGAACCTCGAGCATCCAGGAGCACGGCGTAGGGCGGAGCAGATAAAGGAGCTGAACATTCGCATGATGAAGGACGGCCTACTTCTCAGGCTATAGTACCGATTAGATGTCATTGCTCGTACATATGCATCTGTTTTGGAAAATGCAACTCCACCCGTCCGTCGGCCCCCAAGGGTTATCTCCTCCGTCCGGCTGGTGAGATCCGACTGCCGCATGTTGGTCAAGATTTTGGACACGTTTTTTGCAGATCAGTCCATGCTTTTCCAGCATTTCACAAATTCGATCACAGATTTCAAATCACAAAACTAAATTGTATGTTGTAGACTATTTCTTCCCAGAAAATATTCAACAATATGAAAATATTGTTTTTTTCAAGAATGTTCAACAATTTTATGTAAGTTTTCGTTGGAGCTATACTTAATGAATATTTTTCCCCAGAAAATATTCAATAATACGAAAATATTCTACCGTTTGCTTTTCTCAAGAAATAAAAATTTTCTTACAGATTGTTTCACAGAAAATTCAATTCATATAGAATTAAACAACATATTCACGAATTGTTTTCAGAAACATTATTGATTTAACGAAGTTTCACCAATTAAACAACATATTTATTTCTGTCGGAATATTCAAAAGAGTTTCATTTTTGTTTCACTCCCATTTCACATCTCTAAAATTCAAAACTGTTTCCATCTTTATGATTTCTTCTCAGATTCAAAGATTTTCGACCTTTTTTTCACGTGTCAACCAAACAAAATAAAATGTTTTAGTGAATTTGTATTACATATTTCCACACATGTTTCATAAACTTTCAGAGTTCCACACAGGTTTCATACGTACTTTCAGTACAAATCCAGGAAATGAATATTCACAATCTTTCATTCACTATTACATATAGATCAGTTCAAATTTCAACTTACAGAACAACCACACAAGTTCGTCAAAACTGCATATACTCATGCACTGATTCACAATTGATTCACAGAGCAATTTATTGATTTCACAATTGATTCACAATCGACTGAATGTTTTTTCAACATCCACACAAGTTCGTCACAACTGCATATAATTTATGACACAAATCTTAGACATGATCTGCAATATTTCTTTTCACAAGATAAAGATGCATTTTCACACATATACTTATACAGGATTTCTGATACATAGATTCAAATAAAAACTTCTGCAATCAATAACAGAAATTTACAAGACACATCCATGAATCTTCAGTGAAACAAGATCCAATCATCACAGAAAATCCAAGTCCGAGAAGCCAAGATCTGAATCCCTCCAAGCTAAGATCTGCTCGTACCTGTATAATCAGACTATATGAAAATAAAAAAGCATATGGGTGTTCATACAAAGAAACGCTCAGAAAATGAAAAGAAAATTAACTAAAGAATCACATAAACAAATCTGGGAGTCCATAAAATAAATCATTAAGGATACTTTCGAGGAAACTAGATCAAAACTGAAACTAGACGAGGAGAAGGCATAGGCTTGCACGGATCTGCCGGGCTAGAGCAGAGCCACGGCCGGCCCAGATCTGCAATTTTTTCTTTCTTCTTTAGATCTGGTAGCCCATATCAGATTCGAAAAAAGGGAAAATAAAATAAATTCTCGAAAAAAATTCAAGGAACAAAAAGAAGGAGCAGAGGCCACAGATCGATTACTACTTCCTGTGTACCTGTCAAGATCCAGATCCAAAGCCAGAAACAAAAAAAAGATTCAGAAATTTCTAGCATAGTTCATCGGTAAGATCCAAAATGAATCGGATATAAAAACAAAAATCAACAAGAAGAGCCAAAAAAAAATGAAACGGATCCAGGGGGTAGGGCCTACAATGGACAGATTGGCCTAAAATATGAGCACGACGTGGACAGATCGGCCTACAATGGGCAGCTGCCACGAGCTGCTAGCCCACGCGAGGGCCGGCTGCCCGGCGACCGAGCTGACACAAACCAGCTCGCCGGAGTACGAGGAACCAGATCTAGGACCTGGAGGTTGCCGCCCGGTGAGGTCGAGGTCGGATCTAATGGCCGGATCCATGCTGCGCAGAGAAAGCGGCGGCCGGGGCTCAGGGAGCCGGCAACGGCCAAAGCACACGGCGGCCTGGTGCACGGCCGGAGCGCACGGAGGCCGGGGCACACGGAGCCGGCGGCGACCGGGGCGGGCTTCCAGGAGGAGGTGGCGGCCTCGCACGGGAGCAGGTGCAATCAGGGCTCGGTGGGCGGCGGCGGCAAGAGCTGAGGTGGGGCAGGTGGGTTCCAGAATTCGGGTTAAGGTTTGCGCGTATATATAGTGGCCGTGGGACTGCGGGTTGTTTTCGATTTTCCACGGGGGTTAAAATGCAAAACGACCAAAAGTTTGATCAGTTTGACCAATTGACCGAATGGACGGTAGAGATAGTGCCGGGGGGCCAAAGGTAGGGTGGAATTTCCGGACCCATCTGTATCTGTTTTACTTCATCACATTACTTATGATTCTCATGTGCCTTCAACAAGTGATCCTAGAGTTGGACTGTTGAAGTCAGTGTAAGATTGATTGATATCCAGGGTTTGTTGTCTTCTCCTACTAACAATAAATCATTGGTTACTAACTCCATGACTTAAACTACGATCTTATCAGAAAAGACCCCTAAGAAACGTCATCCGAAATAGATTTTATTGTATTTTCCCTTTCAGCTATCTTCATGATGTCCTTGATCCAGTGGCGGAGCGGCTGTAGAAGCATGGGGTCAGATGAACCCGGTAAAATACATAATAGCCTTCACTAATCTAAGTTTTTCATTACTTTTTTCTGAATCTAGGCAATGCATTTGATTGATTAAGTTAGGAAGAGCTGGACAGTTTATAAGAAGGACGTGGCTAGCGCTTGGCTAACCGAGAATTAGCGTCAATCTCGGTTGATCCGCCCGGCAGGTCCATCGATAGCATCATGTTTTTTCTGGGCCCAATTCTCTTTCCCTGTTGTACTGTTTCATGGGCCCTTTTAGCTAGGCCTTTTTAAAATTAAGAAAAACAATTACAAATAAATGGAAAATCCATTTACCCGAATGTGCAATTGCACGTCATGCGCAATTACAAATGCACGCAAGGAAAAAACATGCAATTACACCCTATAAAAATGCATGTGCAATTGCATGATGATTCATGTGCAATTACAAATGCAGGAAAATAATGAAATTACACGCTATAAAAATGCATGTGCAATTGCGCGCTGATTCATGTGCAATTACAAATGCAGGAAAAAATGCAATCACACGAATTACGCGTGATGTGCAACTACAAATGCGCACAAAAAAAAGGGCATGCATGAAACCTACAATTAGAAGCGATGGAATCAAATCAATTACAAAAAATGAGAGTGTAGTTGCACGATGTTACATATGCAATCGCAAAATGTACCAAGGAAAATATTCATGGCAATTGTAATTGCACACTACTTTTTTTCTTTTTTTGAAAAAAATTGCACGCTACCAAGGTTTGCTTGTCCCTTTTTCCGACAAGTAAAAATAAAGAAAAAACAACAAATTGCCCTAGCCTAAAAAAGACCTAAACAAAACCCAAAAGGACAAAAGGGCCTAACATCCAGAACACGAAGAAGCCCATCATCAAATCTTCTAAACGGCTGAAGCAAAAAACGAACGATCCACCAGAAGGCATTGGGTGCACCATACGTGAAATAATCTAACCCTAATCATAAATGGATCGCTAATAAAAAAAGGATTGTACGGAAATGCATCGACGGAGCGCTAAGCTAGTTCTCGGCTGACCGAGCGCTAGCAAAAGCGTTATAAGAAAAACCGGCCGAAAACCATACAACACAATGCAACACGTCGGCCCCAAGGTCACGCCCCAACACGAGTCGACGACCATGTCGCCCTATCAATCAAAGCCGACACTAACACCTCAACGCAACACGACGAAGGCCAACATCGGGAGCTGCCACTCCGACATCCACGACATCCCCAAGACCACGCCCCCACACGAGCCGACGACCAAGTCACCCGAACGAATAAAGTCGACACTCTAGCACCTCAGCGCAACACATCAGAGGCGAAATCTGGAGCCACCACTCTAACATTCACGCCGACCCCAGGGCCGCGCACCACCTAGCTGAAGACGAAAACTCGCCACCGCCAACCACCAGCTCACACCACTAGTCCCTCTAACCGATAGAAACATCCTAGACGAGCCCCGAAGGGGCAAGCGACGCAACAACGTCGCCCTCGCCCGATCCCGTGCGGGATATGCGGTTTCCTCGGAGAACCCAGGCGGAGAAGCGAGAGCACCGCCACGACGAGACAGTTAGGCCCCTTCCCGGAGCCGAGCATTGCCCTGCACCACCGGAACCGCCGCCCAGGAGAAGTGTTGTGCGAAACGCCCCACCGCCACCGTCCCAGGAGCCCGAGCAGGCTTTGTTGCCAGCCGATTACTTTGGTGGCGGCGTCGCGAGGGGGGAGGGGGAGGGGCTTAGTGCTGGCGGTGAGGGTTTCCCTGTGTCGCTAGTGAGGGCGACGCGGAAAATAGACTAAAAACAAGAGAGTGACCCCGGTTATATACCATTCGTTATAGGAGCTGAATAGAATGCCACGCAGTTTTTCCACAACTATGAGGATCTCCCCCGTTATCATGATCGTTGATTTTGCATCCAACGAATGATATTATATTCCTACTAATTGATGTATTGATATAACAAAAAAAAATGTTATTGCATAATTTTAATTTTTTTGTCAATGCGTGTACAGAAATTTCTTGTTAGTACAACAATCTAACAAATAAATTACACAAATCCAGAAATTATTGGTAATGCATTGATATTTGAATCTTCATTGCTAATTTGTGCTACAACATTTGGACGTCTCTTGGGGAGATCCTCATAGTATGGATTTGCGCTTTTGAAAATAGTGCCACGTTTTCTTACAATCACGATGCTGCTCTTGAGGAGAGCTTAGCACCTCTGCAACTACCTCCAGTGTTAGTCGTTTGCAGCATGGCCTGGCTGTTACGGTATGTGGTTCCTGAAAACCGAGAGAGAGATAGGTGGGTCGCACGGCACACAAGGGTCGGCTTTGACTTTCCATTATATAGATCAGATTACAAGGGTTAGGTACAATATATCTAACCTATACGTATATACAGAAATACGTATTCTATCACACTCCCTCAATCTCAACCGGCAACATAAGATTGAGATTGCGTTTACAATGCTCTACAACGGCAATGGGAGTGGTTTGGTGAAGATATCCGCAACCTGATCTTTGGAAGAGATGAACCGAATCTGTAGCTGTTTCTTAGACCATTGTCAATAGTGAAGCGCACATATCGAAGAATGCGCTTGCCAGCCGACCAATGAGGAGTGCGAGGCTCATGAAGGTACTGACACACCTTATTGACAACAAAGGACAAATCAGACGTGTCACTGTGAGATATTGAAGGCCACCAACAATACTGCGATACTGAGTAGCCTCCTCAGCTAAGAGAACATCACCATCAGAACTACACAAGCGCTCTGTCAAAGACATAGGAGTAGTGGCAGGACTACACTTCAACATACCAGCACTTGCAAGAAGCTCAAGAGCATACTTGCGCTGTCGAAGAAGGAGACTCCCAGAGGACGGAGAGTGCACCTCAATCCCCAGAAAATAATGAAGGACACCAAAATCCTTGACAGAGAACTCAGACTGAAGCTCAACAATCAAACGGGGAATGGCACACGCTGTCGAACTAATGACAATGATATCATCAACGTAGACCAATAGATAAATATATAGTCACATCAGATCGATGAAGTATAAAGAGGGACGTATCGGCAGCTGACGGTGAGAATCCCAAAGTGCCAAGGACTGAACAGAGACACGCATGCCAAGCACGAGGAGCCTGTTTAAGTCCATACAAAGACTTCACAAGGTGACAGTAATGATCAGGTTTGTCGGGATCAGCAAAACCAGGAGGTTGTCTCATATATACCTGCTCATCAAGAAATCATTGAGGAAAGCATTCTGTATATCCAACTGACGAAGATGCCATCCACGAGAAAGAGCCAGTGAGAGCAACAAACGGACGGTCGCAGGCTTGACCACAGGACTGAACGTCTCCACATAGTCGAGACAATATCGCTGTTTAAACCCTTTAGCAACAAGACGCGCCTTATACCGCTCAATAGATCCATCAGCATGCAGTTTAACTTTAAAAACCCAACGAGAGTCAATAAGATTAACACCAGAAACTGGAGGAACCAATGTCCACGTACCATTAGCCTGCATGCTGAAAATTCCGTCTCCATCGCGGAACGGTATTGGGTGAAATCTTTGCTGAATGTGGACCCTTTACAATCAACGCTCAAGAACTCTAGAAAATATCGACATCTAAAAGAACTCTAGAGGTTGATACCCAATTACAGGTGTGAGTTAGAGTGACAAACAAAGATAAGCTGATAAAATATATAAGCAAGCCGCCTACTAGGTTAAGATTGCCCAATAACGGAAAGCGAACACTAGGTACTATAAAGATCACAAATGAACACTAGGTACTATAAAGATCCCAAATGAACAACGATGTGAATGGCAATTGCTATAAGACTGCATTAAGAAGCCAAATGATCAAAACTGTTTCTTATCGATTACTTGCACAGAGGGGACAACATACAAATCGCAATCCGACTTTATGGATGTGAAAGTATAACATAAAAATATCGACGAAACAAAGAAAGGGAACATATTTATTTCATTCCACTACTACTTAAAGATAAGCTTACCTGTTAAATCCAGTAAATCATAGTAGCATATTTATCTGACCAATCATCTTATGTACTGTGCAAAAGTTCAGCATCGCCATGTCCACCACCAACCGTCTCTACAAGCATAAGTCAAGGAACCAATGACATTCCAATGAAAAATCAAATAAATATGAGTGTGTCTATGAGATATTTAGATATACACGTCTAAAATTTGAGACAAATAACTTGGGTTTGATACAACATTAGGAGTTATATAAACAAAGCTCCATCTACTACCCAATAAACAAAATATTCCTAAAACAGTATTTATTCCATAGGTGTCATCAAAATGGAGAATATGTACATTCAGCTGATCGGAAAGGAGAAGTAGCCCAAAAATATTCTTAGGCTTGTTCCATGCCATACTGTATACAATAAAATTGCCGATAAATTCTAATGTGATCATGACTATCATATTAAGATTATCTTGAAATAACTTTAGCCTGAAAATGTGAAATAAAGTCAATTACTACTTTTCTCTGGCACAATTGAACTTGCCACCTGGACCCATGTAAAAGTGATAAAAATATAAAATGGTTTAATGTTTTTTGTAAATATTAGAGCATTATGACTGTGAATTTAAGATTATTAGCAAGATCAACAAACATAGCAATATTGAATGAAGGAAATATAACTAATTAAGCTATATATTTGACTTTCATTTGGTTGAAGCTAGTTTTTGTTCATTTAGTTATCTTTGATTTCCAACCATAATGTTTCTCATCTCCGGCTACGGAGCACGGATACGGGGACGGAAAGACGGGGATACGCATACGGGGATACGGGATACGGCATTTTCCAAAAACAGCCATTCGGGGATACGGCGAGTATATATAAAATAAAATAAAAATATGTCATGTAATAAAGAGTTAAGACAGAAAATTAATGAGAAAGAGATCAGAAAAGAGAAGGAAAAGAATTGTAATACCCCGGGGGATTACAGGTCTCGCATCGTCCTGCTTATATGCGTGCCACGCGTCCTACCAGAGACAACGATGTGTTGGTGGCCCAGGCTACCTTATCTCCTCCCGTCCATTTCCTCTTCCACACATCGGCTCCTCTGCTTCTCTTCTTTTTCTCTCTCACCCAACACGGAGGAGCACGCTGCGATGCCGGTCACGCGCTGCCGCAGGCCAACCTTGTGCTGCAGCAAGGGGGGATGGGGACTGATTAATGCCGCAGCCGTGGCAAGCCTCCACCGCGACTGCTGCAAGCCGCCCGAGCCGGAGCTGCAAGCGGGCCTCATCGCCGCCTGCGCCGAGCGCCGCCCCCGGCTTGCCTCTCTACTTCTTCGACCACCGCATCCTCGCCGGGGTGGTCGCCGGTGAAATCCAGGCGTCGCCGGCGGCGGCGGCGGCGGCGGCTTCGATCCAAGAGGTGGCGGCTCGTTCTGTGCGACCTGGGAGTGAGGGAGCTGGTCTTGTACCAGTGTAGAGAGCGTGCTGGAGCCCTGCAAATTAGGGTTAGGTATTGGGCCGAGCCTGTTTGTTGGGCCAGGCCGTATCCCAACCGTGTCCCATACGTATCCCCCCGTATCCCTAATTTGTTTTCATTTTTTTTAATTCGAATTTCGGGATACTGCAGATTCACGTATCCCGGCGTATCCCCGTATCCCCGCGTATCCCCACGGCAGTTCGGCAACATCTGCCGTGTCCGTGCTTCCGAGATCTCCGGAATAGCTATGCACTAATACTGGTTAGCCAGGCAACGAGATTAGTTACACACAAAAAGTGCCAATCTAGATAAAAAATACAGTCATTGTTTGTGTTCTTCTATATGAGTATCCATAGAGTAAAAAGATAAAATATTTGATACCTCTGATTCCAATATAATGATAATAATAATAATAATACGAGAATATAACAAAGAGCATAACTTTCATTTATTTGTTTTTGACACAGAAGGCACACCGAACAGCTTTTCAATTAAGAAAACTCAAAATAAGGATACAGTAGAATCAACTTGCTAAAGAAGCATAACACGTTAAAAGCCATACAGGGAGCTAACTACCACTAAAGGATGTTTTTTCAGGTCATAAACGTCACAATGAACGTCACTACACAAGAATCAGAAAAGAACACACTACAGAGAAAGACCGCTATATGTTGGAGAGTTCATCATGAAGAAAAAGAAACAATTGATATACAACATTGTTGACATTTTAAGTTTAACACAAAAGGTAACCGCTATATATGCACAGCATTCCATCAACCAATGTCAAAAAATAACCTGGTTTTGTTATACCACCAGTGTGAAGGCTATTACCTGCAGTATAGAAACTTTCAAATGGATGATACGGATAATAGTTCTTGGCTTCGGAAATCTTCTTGGACTGCAATGACTCGAGATGGATCATAAAGACACCGAGAGCTGTCAATAGGAACACCACATTATTTTCCTCAGCAAACCCTAGAAGCTTTAGGGGCGCCCTCTCTTTATGCAAATTCAGGGAAAGGAGCTTGTCCAGTTCGATAGTTCTTCCTAACACCCATGAAGCAACACCATCACAATGGATCTTCCTCTTCCACAATTGGGCGCTGAAGTCTAAGAGAGTGACGATGCCAACCCCGCCATTGTCAGCCCGCATGACAGAGTACTGGCAATTTATCCCGGCAGACATATCTAACATATCCACCGGTACCTCTGTCACGGCTAGGCTCTGCCTGTTCAAATCAAACTCAACATTTCGAACAAAATCCCCAGTGAACAGCCAGTAAAGAGAATCCCCAACCAGCACACTAGGCTTGCCCATATAAATCTGTCCAGGAACTCCGTTCACATAAGGCACGGGTGGGAGCGGTGTTGAGATGAGATCCCCCCAGCCGCCGGTCTCCGACGAGTAAACGCAGGCAATCACTCGTGTAAGTTTCCCATGAATGTCCTTATCTAGGCCTACCAAGACCACCTTGAAGTGCTGGACGTCTGCGGCAGCGGGAAGCACCGCCCCCTGGATGTGGAACGGGACCTCCACCATGTCAAGCCCGGGGGGAGGGCGATGCGTTGCTGCCCGCTGTTGACGGGGTCCCGCACCAGGACCTTGTGCTGGTTCCAGTCAAAGAACAGCAAGAAGCCGTGGCGGCATCCGAGGAGGTAGAAGGCGTCGCCGGGGAGGGACTGCGAGGAGAAGCGGCCGCTCGGGACACGGTCGGGGGGCTCCATGGTGGGCTCGAAGTAGAGCTCGTCGAGAGTGTTGACGAAGCAGCCGAGGAGGGGAGGGCTGCGGCGGTGGTGGAGGCGGAAGCGGCGGAGGAATCGGGGGTCGGAGACGAGGTGGCGCCAGCGCTTGCAGACGGCGGAGGCGCGCGGGAGGGAGGACGGCTGCGTGGACAGGCGGAGGAGGATCTCGGAGAGCAGGTCGTCGTCCTCCAGCGGCGGCGCCATCGCCGGCGAACAGGGACGGCGGCGGAGAGTGCTCATCTCGCTGCTGCCGCCTGCAAGTGAGAATCTGAGAGCCCGTGACTATTTCTTTCTTTCGATGGTCCAACAGCCCACGACTAGATAAACACTGAAGCCCACGATCTGCGAGGCCAAGCCCACGGCGATAACTGATGAATTCCTGCGCGCTACGTACTACGGTACACCATTCCCTTAGAAATCCCTCAAAACAAAAACAAAAAACCATTCCCTTAGAAAAAACCACGTACACCACACTTTCGTAGACTCATACAAAAAAAAAAATCTACGTCACCATAGTGGCATACGCAGAACTGTCTCGGATAAAAGATAACCTTTATCTAAAGAATGTAATACTCCCTCCGATCCATATTAATGGTCTCAACATTGTCTAGATACGGATGCATCTAGTCTAAACACTTAACTAGATATATCCGTATCTATATAAAGTTGAGGCCATTAATATGGATCGGAGGTAATACAATTATATTATGCTTTCCTAGTAAAGGAGTCTTTTCTTGGCAAAACTTCTTTCAGCCTTGCTCTGCCGGCGAAGTGTTTTTACCCTATAGAAAAATTGTTGTGCTTATTTGTTTTAATGGCCGGCGATCTATGTAAGGACAATGCACACATGGCTTTAGGTTTTAAGGGCACAATTACTAAGGGATGAGCGGTGTCTCAGGTAGCAATTTTAATGTACTCCACGAGGAAATTGCATACATATGCTATAAATTAAGGACCAAGAAAGCAACCATTCATTAAAATAACTTTGCACACTTGGGAACTGCTAATTGTTGGAAAATTTATAATCATGTTGTCATCGTTATTGGCAAATGTTTAGGTATTTAAGTGGTTCGTTGTGTTTTTCTTGTAATTTGCGTGACACCTCTACTCGCCGAACAATATGATCGAGCGACTCATGATAACATCGTTTGAATGCTTAAAAAATAAGGAGAAACTAGTTCACGTTAAAGTTCAATAACCTTTGTATAGCCATAGAGATATGCGTCCCCTATTGTATGAAACCGCAAAAGAGACATCCATGATAGTAGTATAATTATATTAAGTTTTAATAACCCCTACTTGATCGGAAAGTACTTTTTGCTCCCGAGCACCAGTGATCCTCTATTTTAAAAAATTCAAAAAGTTATGTTAATAGTTTCAAAAAAAAATCTGAAAAACATCATGCAAGTTCTCAACTATGTATAGTGCAAGTGTGCAAAAATCTTTATATTATAGTCTGCACAAAAATGACAAAATTCACATATTTAAACTATGCATTGTTGACTATAATCAGATCCGTAAATTTATCATTTTCATATAGGTCGGAATACAAAGTATTTCGCATTGTGATTTTTCACTTCTATATGATACATCATCGAGAGCATGCATGATTTGTTTCATATTTTTAAAAACTTTTTAAATATATCTTTTGAATTTTATAAATAGCGGGAGCACTAGAGCTCGGGTGAAAGAAATCTCTAGTCCTACTTGATCCTAAAACTTTGCCTATTTAGCACAATTGGTTCTCATTAGTGAACTTTTGATCCCTGAAATGTTGCAAGTGCGGTATTCTCGACTTGCCAGTTGCCACCATTCGGCATTTGAAGCTCAAGTTCCAGTTTGGTGTCTAGGCCATTGCCTAGCTCTACGCATGAACATTTGTTTCCCAACGTCTCCTATTCCCATACTACAAATTGATGGTAAGTCTGCTTAAGTAACTCTTCCTCTTGCATTATTGTTAGAGCATCTCTAGCAGTACCCGCAAAACGGCCGAACCCGCAAAATTCCGGCGACTTTGTGGGTTTGGGGCAATTTTTGGGCCAGACCAGCGTCTGCATATTTGCGTCGGCCTGCAAAAGTTTTGCGGTGGCCCGTGAATCCGCACCGCGTGCCCCTATTTATTTGGCTTCCCACCGCATTTGCGGATTGCGATCCCCAATCCCACACCTCCTCCGGCGAGCAATCCGCCGTGCGCTCCGCCGTCTCTGACGAGCAATCTCGCCTCCCCGTCAACAGATCCGGCGACGCCGAGCCATGGCGCCGAAGCGGGAACCAGAGGCGGCGCTCCCCGGCGACGACCGTTTCGGCGGAGACTACTCCGACGTGAAGCGCGCGCAGATCATCCGCAGCGACGGCGCACGGAAGCGCGGCGCACGGAAGTACAGTCACGGCGGGTCGGTGCGCTGCGACTTGCCGGAGTTTGACCGGCTCCGGAGGGAGCGGGAGCGGGAGATCGACCGGCGCCGTCGCGAGAAGTTCCTCCGCGGCGCCAGCAGCTCCTCCGCGGGCGCCAGCAGCTCTTCCGCCGCGCTGGGTGCTCCTCCGCCGGAGGGCTACGACCCCGAGCACTACGGCGTCATGCTCGGGCCGGAGGACTTCATCCCCGACGAGCACCTCGAGCGCACGCTGGCGGCGACGGTGCTGCGGTCCCAGCATGAGGCGGTGGAGTTCGCCGCCAAGATCAAGAGCGACGAGGTGCTCGACGACGTCCTCATGGAGAAGACGCTGATCATCAGCCAGCTCCCGCCCGTCATCGACCTCGTCTCCGACGAGGAGTGAAGATCCTCCACCGCTGCGTCGCCGCCGCGCCCGTGGCTCCGGTGAGGAGCAAATTTTGTGTAGTTCTAGGGTTTGGGCGGCGACGTGTAGTTCTAGGGTTTGCATTTTGTGTAGAAATAACGTTGAAATCTATCTGTAGCGAAGAACATCTATCTAGTATGAACTGAACTTTGTTCCCGCGAAAATTTGGATGTTGAATTTCAGATTTGCAGTTTCGTTTGCGGGCTCTGTTCTTCGCGGCCCCATTTCTCGCGCAAGAACATGCAAAACCCGACCCCTAAAATTGTTTTGCGGGTTGCCGTTTTGCGGGTACTGCTAGAGATGCTCTTACTAGTCTTGAAGCGTCACTTTCAATTCCTCCCTTCTATAGCTTACACTCTTCTCCTCGTTCACTTCCGTATTTGCGTGGTTGCTCCGAGTACTGGAACACAAACAAGGTGCTTGATACTTTTGTTCTTATACTTATCAAGTATATATATAGTGGTGATATCTCTCTCATAGTACCATCATGTGCATATTATTTCTTTGTAGATAAATATGTACTGCAACATTATTGATTGTGTAAGGAGAAACAACTAGCGTTGACGACGAGGACACATAAAATTAATTCTCCTAGCAACCACGTGTTATAGTCATCTTTCTGGAGCACGATCGACAAGACTACATAGCACACCTGCATAGCGACCAACCTGTATCCTGCTCACATGAAAAATCAGACCATTGGACACGAGCGTGTGAAAAGGAAAGGTAAAATTGTTTTCTAAGTCAACAAAGTGCCCCCACTTGGCAAGGTATATGACGAGATCGGAAAAAAATCGAATTGACTTTAAGTTGGCACATTCTCCTGCCATATCAAACACCAATTCTGGTTGACACTAATGGGCCAGATTTACTTCAAATCGATCAATAGTAGAAAGTATGCAAAAACATTTAAAAGAATTGCCACTTTCGACATATCAAATCATCCCACGCAACACCAATTCTATTCACCAAAAAAAAAAGTACCGGAAGCATCTACCGAAATAATAGCATAGAATCAGGTGCTGATCGAGAAAAAGCACAAAATTGGCAGGCGACATCAATAATCTATCATTAGAAGAGCTGAATTGACGCTTTGAGTAATAGAAAAAGGCACAGAATCCTCCTTCAAAACATAGGGATTATTTCAGATCAATGTTTGTACTATATGATCAAAAGAGATTAACAGTATACAGCCAGACAATCATCATGGCCAATTAACAATACTTGAACAATTCCAGGAAAAATAACAACGGCAATTCAGTTTTCCAATCAGAAGGAAACAAACATATCTCTCGCTAACGAACGAATCCCATTCCATTCCATTCCATTCTTTGAGAAGGAAGGAAGAGATCCGCCGTCCGTCTAGTCGTCCTTTGGTGGGTCGGTGAAGAAGCTGTTGATCCCGGGCATGATCTCGGACGACTTTCCGTCGATGAACCTCCTGAACGGGTGGCGCGAGTAGCGGCGTCCCTCGTCGTGGTTGTCGAGGATCCCGGCCGCCCTGTTCTCCTTGGTGACCCTGACCTCGGGGTTGGTGGTGATGTTGCGCACGAGCTGCATGACGCAGATCGAGACGGCGACTCCCGTGGCCGCGAAGATCGGGTAGGCCTGCACGCACACCGACCAACCGGACCGGAGTGAGATCATCGATCAAACACACGCAAGCGAAGATCCAGCGGATCGAGAGAACAAAAGGAGACGGACGCTATCGATTAGGATCGAGTTCACGGAATTTACATCAAGATTTTGGATCGCCACTGCAACAGATAGATCGAGGAAGAAGGATCTGACGTTACCTCGGGGCGGAGCCACCTGGTCTTCCACGCGCTGGAGGCGGCAGCCGCCATTGGTTTGTCGGTGCCTTGGATTCGAAGCTGCCTGCCAAGGAAGAATCGATCTGCGCTGCGAGAACTAGCAATGAGTTGCTTTTCGGCGAACCCAACGGCCTTTTATATAGAGGACGTACAGGAGTGGGGAAAGAGAGGTAGGCGGCGGCGCGTTTGGTTGACGGTGGGTATGTAGGGTTTGAAAGCTTTTTCTAATCGGGTTGGTTGGCGCACCACTCCGTTTCTGATTCACCAGCACGAGGCGAACGCGAAAAGCCAGGGTGCCGGTGCGCTGGCGAAATCAGGCTTGGCGACTTGCCAAAGGTTCAGTATTGGACGCGTTACATTGGGCACTTCTTCTTTCGCTTTCAGTTGTCACACAAGTGATCGAGGTCGTCTGACTTGACTTCTCCTCCTCGACAAATAAAAAGAAGTGGTACGAAAGTTATTAAAAAAGTGGTGCCAAAATTTGCTCTTTTTGGACTTTCCTTTATTATAGTTGTAGTTAGCTCATGTATATTTACCATGTATTATTGATATTGATTGTCAAGAAAAAAGCCAGCTGCCAAAGGCGTGTTTGATTTTCTGCATCATTTTGGTCGTTTACCTTTTGCATATGGGGTCTAGAAAAACTAGCCCTGACGACGACGAGGTTAAAAAGCACACGTAGTAGCTGAATTTTTTTTCGTAATTCGTGATAGGCATGAGTCATGGGTTGCAGCTGAAGTTTGATAACAACACCCGACTGAGAGTTTAACTAGTTATCATTCGAGAGGAAATTAGTCACACCCAATAATAATACTACTATATCGTTTGGAGATTAGAGAATACATGTATGGATTTGGAAGGTATGGATCTTGTTCAACGCTCATAAAAATCTACTTAATCCACGGCCGGAGAACGTAGTACAACACGGAGAAAATGAGTAAAATAAATAAGGCGTATTTACAGAAACTGTGAACCTATACGCATATTTATACTCTGCAGCACCCAGGAAAACTATTGTGCAGGCTGTCTGGCACGGTTTTTCCGGGAATCCGGAATGGGTTACTTTTCACATGCCGAATATTCTGATTCAGGCCAGCACGCCAACGTGAAAAGCCAGCGTGCCGGCGCGCTAGGTGGCAAAACAAGACTTTGGCGACTTCGCATAGGTCCCGGATGGCAAACCAGCCGCCGTCGGTCCCAACGTTGTAACAAAAATTCACAGCTAAGAGCATCTCCAAGCGAGGCCCCCATAACCAGCCCCTAAACGTCCGGACGGCTGTCCGCGGACACCCCTAAAAATTGGTCTCCTACAACCATTGCCCCCAAATGTCCCCCCAAATTGTGGTCCACTTGCATGTGATTGGTGGAGAAGGAGAGAGAAGAATAAATAAAGAACAAAAGAAAGGAAAAGAAAGGGAAAAAGTGATCCAAACTGGCCGTGCGGACACGCCCGGACGCGTCCGGACGCCCCCAAACTCATCCCATATGTGGGGAGAGTTTGGGGTGAGCGGACGCGCCCGGACGCGTCCGGTCGCGTCCGGACGGAAATAAACCGGTTTGGGGAGACTTTGGGGGCCTCGCTTGGAGATGCTCTAAACGAGCTCATCGCCGGGCAGGGGCAGCCACCGCGTGCGATCTCGATTGCGGTGTCGTTGTCCGGGACCGATTGACCAGGTTGACGAGGACATGGTCGCATCGACACATCGACGTCGGCCTGTATAGTACTGATTAGATGTCATGCTCATCATGCATATGCATCTGTTTTGCTTCATTACTACTAACAGTAAAGGCTTTTATTAGATGCACACGGGCAAAATGAATTCATGCCAAGATTAACCTATCCCTGTTCTGTTTGGATCACCTATGAAATATCTGAGAGCTAGGTCAGCCAGCTAAACGAATTCTTCATTACTGCATCTCAGACAAAGGTAAAAGAAAAAGGCAAGTGGCACCAAGCAAGCAGGTTGAGCCAAATATTCATCATCTTCAGCCAAGAGCAGATAAAAGTTCCAGAAAACAAATAAGCGATTATTCCTCCAAAGTCCAGTTCACCGGTGCAAGCACGCAACATGGAGGGTCGATTTCAGCGCACACACAATTTTAGAGCCTACACCGAGAGAAGCCTCTTCTGCATCTCCTAATACCTGTGGAGAATTCAATGTCATCAGTCAGATCAATTTGTACTATTCTTTCAGAGAAAACAATGGAAGTTATACCTCATTTTTTTTTTTGATGACTCAAACATGTGGAAAGGAGCAAAAGCTCCAAAGTTGGATCATCTATGCTATGGGAAACCAATAGAACATTTTATTTGTAGTGGAACATCTTCAACTTTTTTTTTTTAATAAAAAACCTTAACTTTTTTTTTTGACGTGATAAAAAACCTTAACTTCTACTGTTGACATGTTCTCACGTCTTTGGTTACATCTGATCTCGGCATAACCTAAGTAGCCAGCTGTTCAAATACCCATTAGAGGGAAATGCTGAATCGCCTAGCTTTCTAATCATCTAGTTCAAAGTGCAGTATCTTTTGGCTTGGTATGGAGGATGCCAGATGCCTTAAAATCATCACAATGGCTGTAAGAATCCTGTTCAATTATAGGCTATCATCTCTTGGTGAAGATAATGTTTATAGCCTTTCAGACAAGGGGAACGGTCAAGGGGAATTTGCTTGACTATACATTATCAACCTCCTATCTAGAGAAGGGGGGCGAGAGTTGCCAAGATACTCATCCTATTGAACAAGTTCAGAAAGATCAAATAACAGGTGGGAGTTCACTCTGTTACTGGAAGTTCTCCAGATGATACAAGCTTTGACTTCATGATCATTGGTTGAGGAGCCCTGTGGATCGAAAAGAGATGTAATGAGATTTGTTCTGGCTGCCGCATGAAAGAATTTCAACTTTTCATCACCGAAGCAGACTCATCAGTTAAGCGTTAGTACATCCAGTTTTCCAGTAGAGCTGCTTGTACTGGAGGAGGCTGTTAATGTGATATTTAGTGATTCCTCTTAAGTTCCTTTCTACAACAAACGTAGGCCTTTGGTCTTCAAGTCCACTGATAAGGTACACACTAAGTTCCAATTTGCAACCAGCAACGAGAAGCGGGAGAGATTTCTGCTCCAGATTTCAAAGGCTCTTCTAATGCTTTTGAAATTAGAAGAGAAGTGCCGCTGCCGTCTTTGTTTTTACAAGGAAATTTCTAAGTTTGTTGAATCACCTCTATGGCGCCTCAGTGGTCAAGCCAAAAGTTCTCAAAGGAGAAGATAATTTGCTTTAGGGACTTTAGTCCGAATGGACAGAACTTAAGGGATGTATATGAGATGAATCATGATAGAAGTTTTTACAATGGTATTAGGGAAGACCATGGTAATCAGTTCTAAATACTATTTAGAAATCTTATTTGTAAGATTTAATGCTTTGCATGTTGACAATGTCATATATTTAGCAAGGACCTCCAAAAATAATTTAGACATTTTGAAATTTATTCTCTAGTTATCAAATATTGCTGTCACGCTTTTATTGAAATATACCATGCTATTTCTATTTCCTTATTTATTACGTATATCTGTTGCTACACTAGCCCTTTAATGAATATAGGATGAAAACCTTGGTTGACTCTTTAAAATGGACGCTCCATGACACAAGAAAATATCAACATCTAAAAAATCCTAGAGGTTGATGGCGGATTATATATGTGAGTCAGAGTGACACACACAGATATGCTGAGAAATATTTACGCCTACAAGTCGCAGATTGCACAATAGCTGCAACCAAGCACAAGGTACTATAACGATCCCAAATGAACAGTGATGTGGAATGGCAATTGTTGTAAGCCTGCATTAATAAAGGAAATTCAAAGCCGTATGACCAAAGTACTGTTAGTTATCGGTTACTTGCATAGAAGACAACATACAAATCACAATTGGACTTGATAGACTGATAACTACAAAAATATTGAATACAATGTAGCAACTAGTAGAAGTAAAACAGAAAAATATCCAGGAAACAAAGGAAATGGAAAATATTTCATTTTGCTACTACTTAGAAATATGCTTACCTACTAAGTGCAGTACATCATGATAGCATATTTATCTGACCAATCATCTTAAGTACCGTGAAAAGGTTCAGCCCCAATGCCCGTATCTACAAACATAAGTCAAGGAGCCAATGACATTCCAGTGATAAAACAAATAGATAAGATGGCATCAATGAGATATTTAAACAAACTCATAACTGGAATTTGATAAAAATAGCTCAGGTTTGATACAACATTCGGAGTAGATAAATAAAGCCCCATCTACTACTTAAAACATTATTTGTAGAATAGTGTCATAAAAATGGAGAACATGTCCACTCAGACTATTAGCTGAATGGAAGGGAGAAGTTATCCAAAATTATTCTTAAGCTTGTTCCATGCCATATTGTACTATAAAATAAAACATACACACAAAAATAAATTATAGGAATCAATGTGATCATGACTATTTGTATTTACTATTTGGATTATCTTTTAATAAATTTAGCTTGAAAATATGGAGTAAACTCAACTACTATTTTTCTCTAACACAATTGAACTTGCCACTTGCAGCAGGACTCTTCTAAAAGTATTAAAAGGTAAACATGAACAAGTATTTTGTAAATATCAGACCATCATTATCATGAATTTAAGATTATTAGCAATATCAACAAAGCTAATAATATCAGCTGAAAGAAATATAACAAATTAAGCAATCTATTTTTTTTTTTGCGAGTAAATTAAGCAATCTATTTGACCTTTCATTTGGTTCTGTTAAGGAGTATTAGTATTGGTCTAGGAGTCCGTATTAGACTAGATTTACTTTCGTGTCCCCCAAGTCATATGTACTATATATTGTGGCCATTGGCCCCCGTGGAATACAAGTTGCATATTCATAACATGGTATCAGAGTCTCAGGTTTAGGGTTTTCTTGCACGCGCAACTCGTGCAAAACACGATCGATTTTTTTTTTGTCTCTTTCTTCCTAATGACCCCGATGATTTGTGTCTCCCAGCCAGCTTGATTCCGTCGCCGCCCATGTCAGCCATGCTAGCGATGGATCTCCCGACTCCCCGACTACCAGATCGGATCAACTCCACTTCTATGCGTCCAATTCCCGGTCGCCGGTTCACGATGGATATCCCAAGCTCTGTTCCCCTATTCCCAGATTGGATCTCCTCGTCCATCCCGCCCACGTATGCTTGCTTGCCGCTGCCAGGAAGCTGATCGCCTGGCCTCCCTGTTCGCTCTCCACCAGATGATCTCCGTTTGCTGTCGGCCCGCATCTCCCTGCTGGTCCATCCATCCTTCAATCCCACGAGTGGTGGTGTGCTACTAGTTTGCCCATCCCTCCAGGTCTGGTCATTGTTTGCTCGATGCTCTGGTTTATGTTCACGCGTCTCTTTTCTGTTTCTTGATCCGATCGTGAGATGTATCAAAAAAAAAAAGTGTCATATTTGGTCTTTCAGCACCGTCTGTGATTTTCCGACGGTGTTATGTGTCTTTTTTTTCCACTGCGTCCACCAAATCCGTTGTTTCCTTTTGTGTTTCTTATGTCATGAGAGTCCACTATAATTTTATTTGTCAGCCTCTTTCTCTCGGTCCGTTTGTGGCCTCTTCTCGGTCCTTTTGTGGCCTCATTATCTTGGTCCGTTTGTGGCCTCCTTTTCTTCTTGGTCCGTTGTGGCCTCGGTCCGTTTGTGGCCTCTTCTTATCGGTCCGTTTGTGGCCTCCTCTCCTTGGTCCTGTTGTGGCCTCCTCTCCTCGGTCCTGTTGTGGCCTCCTCTTCTCCGGTCCTGTTGTGGCCTCCTCTTCTCGGTCCTGTTGCGGCCTCGGTCCTAGTCCTCTCTATGGGATTTTTGTGGCCTCCTTTCGCATTGTCATTGTTGATCTACGCACATTCTTTTGCCGTGGGCTTCTTATGCCATTGGTTCCTTGCGCTATGATCTGTTATGACATGCTCTACTTCTGATCGTCTCTCGGTCTCTATCTTTCTTCTGATCGTCTATCGGTCTTTTGTCGGTCTTCTATGATCGATTGTTTGGCTTGACTCCACAGGTTTTGAAGACTCTTCATGCTACGACGACACTCTCAAGACGCGGATTTTGGATTATCTTTTTATTTTCTAGTGTTACACTTCTTCAAATGCAATGCTATTGCATACGCTTTGCATTTGAGGGGGGGTGTTAAGGAGTATTAGTATTGGTCTAGGAGTCCGTATTAGACTAGATTTACTTTCGTGTCCCCCAAGTCATATGTACTATATATTGTGGCCATTGGCCCCCGTGGAATACAAGTTGCATATTCATAACAGGTTCAAGCGAGTATTTGTTCATTTAGTTACCTTCGATATCCAACAGTTACGTATCTCATCTCGGAAAACATCCTCACTGAGCAGCAATGCACTAACACTACCATTGTTATACAAGAACTAAATATGCCAATAGGCAGGCAAAAAAATTAGTTATATGAAAAATGCCTAAAAATATCGGCATTGTTCATTTTCATTGTTTTATTCTATGGATGTCCATGGAATGCTGGAGGTTTGCTATCCTCGACAAACACCATAGATTCAATTTATTTTGTTTTTTGACAGAGGAGGCACACCCAACAGCTCATATTAAGCAAAGTCAAAATTATGATATAAGTAGTTAAAGCATAAAACACATTAAAAGCCAAACAGGGAGATGTAGCTACAGTTAAGATATTTTTTTTCAGGTCATAAGCATCACATAGAATGCTAGCACACAAGCATGAAAAGAGCAAACTATAGAGCAACATCACACTATATGTTGGAGAGTTCATCAGGCAGGAAAAGAAACAATTGTTGAGATTGTTAGTTTAACACGAAAGTATGTGCAATCATTCCATCAATCAATTATCAAAACAATAACCTGGTTTTGTTATAACCGCAGTGTGAAGGCTATTACCTGCAGCGTAAACACTTTCAAATGGATGATAGGGAAAACAGTAGTTGTTTTCGGAAATCTTCTTGGACTGCAATGACTCGAGCTGCATCATGAAGATACCGAGAATTGTTGACAAGAACACCACATTATTTTCCTCGGCAAATCCTAGAATCCTTAGGTTTAGGGGCACTCTATCTTTATTTAAATCCAGGGACAGGAGCTCGTCTTGCTCAATAGTTTTTGCTAGCACCCACGAAGCAACAGTGTCACAATCGGTCTTCCTCTTCCACAATTGGGCGCTGAAGTCTGACAGAGAGAGTATGCCAAGCCCACCATCGTCTGCCCGCATGAGAGAGAACTGGTAAGTTGTACCGACATACTTATCCACCGAGCCCACTGTCACGGCTAGGCTCTGCCTCCCCATATCAAACTCAACAATTCGAAAAAACTTCCCAGGGATCAGCCAGTAAAGGGAATCCCCAACCAGCACATTGGGCTTCTCAATATGAACCATGATGGGAACTCCGTGCACGTAAGGCACTGGTGGAAGCGGTGTTGAGATGAGATCACCCCAGCCGCCAGTCTCTGACGAGTAAACGCAGGCAATCACTCGTGTGAGTTTCTGTCCAATGACGTGCTCCACACCTACCAAGACCACTTGGAAGTGTTGGGCGTCTGCGGCAGTGCGAAGAACCGCTCCCTGGATGTAGATCAGGGCCTTCGCCATGTCGAACCCGGGGGGAAGGGCGATGCGGTGCTGGCCGTCGTTGACGGGGTCCCACACCAGGACCTCGAGCTGGGTCAAGTAGTAGATCAGCACTAGACCGTTGCGGCATCCAAGGGGCCGGAACTCGCCGCCGAGGAGGGACTGCGAGGAGAAGCGGCGGAGCGGAACACGGTCGGGGGACTCCATGGTGGGCTCGAAGTAGAGCTCGTCGAAATCTCTGACGAAGCAGCCGAGGAGGGGAGGGCTGCGGCGGTGGTGGAGGCGGAAGCGGCGGAGGAAGCTGGGGTCGGAGACGAGGCCGCGCCAGCGCTTGCAGACGGCGGAGGCGCGCGGGAGGGAGGACGGCTGCGGGGAGAGGCGGACGAGGATCTCGGAGAGTAGGTCTTCGTCCTCCAGCGGCGGCGCCGCCGCCGCCCCCGGCGAACAGGGGCGGCGGCGGAGGCTGCTCATCCCCTTGTAGGGCATGTGACGCTGTTGCCTGTGACTGTGAGAAGCTGCGAGCCCGTGACTATTTCTTGTTTCGAAGGCCCACGATTAGATAAACTCTGAAGCCCAAGATCTGCGAGGGAAAGCCGATGGTAATAACTGATGAATTCCTTGCTCCGCGCAAACAAAAAACTGATGAATTCCTTGCACGCTTCTAAAGACTAGGCATACACAGGACTGTATATCAGATAAAAAAGGCGTTACAATTATCTAAAGAAGTTACACATGTATGCTTCCCTGCGTAAGGAATGGGAACTCATAGAAAGAGATTGAGAATGCCACTATATATGTGGTGTAGAGGAGGTTTTGGCCGGATTTTGCAAGAGGGATGCGATCTTTTTTTTTTGTCTTTTCTTGGAAAAACTCCTTTCCACCCTAATCCACTGACAATTTCTTGGATTTCTCTCCCCTTTCGCCCACCACCCCGGGAGGGGAGCCACGACCCTCTACTTTTGTTGTACACTCAATATTAAGGTTTGTATTCCGCCGGTGACATTTTGATAGAGGCGGTCTCGGCGTTCAAAATAAGGTTTCCCTTACCATAGCTCCATTTGTATTCCTAGGTGTTGCCAATGAGGTGGCTGCAGCCTCGCCATTACGGGTTTTTGTTCTTCGGCTCAAGTTCGCCCAGCCGTTGCTCCACAATTGTTGCGAGCTATGGGTAAGAACTAAGAATGTATAAAAGAAGGAGGTGTGAGGATAAATGAACTGACGGCCTGCCTTGGCAATGTCAATGGCAGGCGGTGGGTTCGGACAAGGGGAACGTGTGGATGATCCCTTAGGCTGACGCATCGTGGCAAGGTCGCATCCACGACGGACCCCTTCTTCATCTCGCAAACCCTCTGAGGCGATGATGCTTCCACTCGTTCGACGATGACAGTTGCAGATAACCCTAGAGGCTTCATTGTAATTGTTTATGGGCATTTTCTACAAATGTTCCTGGAAATCTCCTTCACCGATTTTTCTCGTGGTTTAAACACTTGTGTGTTGTACATTGATACGTGCCAGAGAATGTTGCGAACAAATTTTCAAAAGAGTGTCATGCTTTGACTTTTCTCCCATCGCTAGCAGCAAAGAATCCAGCGAGGTGTTGTGATGTAGCACAAGATCGCTCTCCCAGCATCGGATTGGTAGGGTTTCATGTCACAGGAAAGAAGAAATATTACTAGTATGCTGCTATTGATCCCCGGTGGACCATATTTGTTGCTCTGCATATCTGAAATATTACCATCTGACATGTCAACTTTCGAAGCGACCCATGGAACGGCGAGGAATCACCCGTTACAGAAACAGAGCCACTTTGATGTACATTCTTCATGATTTAGTTGGACTGCAAATCCAGCTCGTCATATTGACCGTCTGTTTGTCTGGTGTTAGAAATTCTGCTATCTGAGATGTGCCTAGCTGCTTATTACTACTGTACTTGCTTGCTGAAGTCTGATGAAACCTTCACGCTATGCGCTGCTGGTGACCTCTTCTTTAGGTGATGTGCCACATCAAGTCGTCAAGAACTGAAAGAAAATATAGTAGGAGATTCTGCATAACTAGTAGGTGACCATACCAGAACTTGTATATGTTGCACGACATGCCGTGTAGTTCGATCAGAACTCGACCGGGTCTCCGTGTCCTGTGTGAGATACAATTGAACACCAGCCGCCGTCGCAAGAAAAACTCACAGCGAAGCGTCGTCGGCCCAGCCACCACGCAGACCTCGATGACGATGTCCGGGGACCGGATGACCAGGCTGCCGGACACCGTGCTCTGGCAAATCCTCTCCCACGCGCCGGCCAAGGAGGCTGTGTGCACCGGCGCGCTCTCCCGGCCGTGGCGCTCGGTCTGGCTCTCCTCGGGCGTCCTCAACCTCGACACCCGCTCCTACGGAGCCGGCCCGATGTGCTGCAGCCGGAGCCTCAACTTCTTCCACGATGCCAAAGCGGCTCTCGACGCCATCGCCGACAACGCTGCCAGCAACGAGGGCAGCGGTCTGAGGAAGCTAACGTTTACTTACCTCGCCCCCGACAATGCCGAGGACATGCCTGGTCAAGGCCCTACATCGACGACGGGCTGGACGCCCTGCTCACTGGTTGAGGAGCTCCACGTCCACGTCTCCACGCAGCGCAACTACAGCCTCCGCATCGCTGCCCTGCCGTCCTACTCCCTTCGCGCGCTGCACCTTGACGGCCTTTACCTCTGCTCGCCACCGCCGTCGTTGTTCCCGCGCCTACGCCGATTCCCACGACTGGAGACGCAGACATCCAGGCCATCGTGAACGTCGCGCTGCTGCTCGCCACCTTGGAGCTCGACCGCGTCCACCTCTACAGCCCCGCTGCGTCGTCAGACTCCCGACTGCTCCGCTGCCCGTGTGTCACCGCTCTCTCGCTCGCCAACCTCCACGGGCTGGAGCTCGACGCACCGTTGCTGCAGCACTTCGCCTACAAGGGATACAGCGGCCGGGAGGATCTGAACGTCAGCTTGGAGCAGCCGGGAACGCGACGCAGGGCGGAGCAGATCAAGGAGCTGAACCTTCGCCTCATGAAGGACGCCGTACTTCTCAGGCTATAATACTACTACTAGCAAGGTGCCTGTGCGTTGCTACGGACTATTTACCCGAAACACATACATGGACTTTTCATTTCAATAGAATGACGAAGCAAGCAACTTATTTGTGAATTGATGGTATATTTTCTTCCTTTATTTATATAGATGCACATAAGGCATACAATATGAAGGCTGTTTGATTATTCAAAATGAAAGTAGTCGAAGTATTTGCTAATAGCACTCCGATACTATATCTATAGTACAGAATAATTAGTTTATGTGTTTCTTTTTGGCCAGTCGCCAAATCTACAAGGGTCATAACCCCAAACTTAGGTGGCATCAGATTTTCTAGCCATGTCCTACATCATTCAGAGATGTAGACATTACTACAGTAGAACAATACTGCTCATTAAAAGTCTTCAAAACCAGAGATGGAAGTACTCGCATTCTTGCCATGCTGTGTGAGATGATAATGCCAAACAAAGCGGGTGATTCCCCTGCAGAATATATGCATATTCCAGCTACGTATCGGAACTGCTTGTCTTTAGTTGTGGTCAGAAGAGTACAGTCTCTTATAAATGGAACCGAGTCAGCAAAGCAGAATGAAAGACCTAGAACCAAAATCAATGTTTAGGTAGTTCATACCCTGAATATAAGAACGAATCCTGTCAAATCCAGGGGCGGCGCAGGCCAGCGGCCAAATCGCTCCGCGGGAGGTCTGGAGCTCAGAGGCGGGGATCAGCAAACACACACATAGCTCACAATCAGAAACAGCAGCAAAGCAGCTCCAGACCTCCCGCGGACCTCCCGCCGGCGCGCCATGTGGCCGCCACACCGCCGCCGCCGCGTTTGCTTCTCGCCATCCAGGCCCCTTCCCCGCCCCTGACCCGCCGGCCACACGCCGGGCCGGCACAACGTGAGGCCGACCGAGGCGAGCTCCAAAATTCGGTCGTCGCATGCATCAGTACTCCGGCAGAAAAAGGCGACAAGGCAACGAGCAGCAGCAGCAGTACTCCGGCAGAAAGAGGCGACAAGGAAACGAGCAGTAGCAGCAGAGCAGTAGCAGTAAGCGGTCACACTCCCACATCGTTCAGATTCCAGATTTCAGAATTTCATAGTTCTCATCGTCATCGTGAGTGTAGTCAGAGACACAGAGTGCTTCAATCTTGGTACCGCGCGTGGCACACGCGTAGGAGCGCCTAGAGGAAAGGCGGCCGCTGGTATGTCTGCGGACGATGGGGAGCGTCTTGCACGACCGTGCGGAGCAGCGGAGGACCTGGGCGACGGCGTCCACCTCGATTCGTGAGGGTCGGCTTGGGTGCGTAGGTGGTCCTATCCATCCCGCGGAACTGGGCGAGGACCGGCTCATCGAGGCCGCCGACCCGCGGCTGGAGATGCGCGGACCTGCTGCTCGTCGGGCTCGCGAGGAGATGCGGCCGGCGATGCGGCAAGTGGTGCGACCTTCGAGCGCGACCGTCCGACTCGACCACTCGGCCACCTCGAGTAGCTCGCCGGGGCGGCGGAAACGGCCGGCGACGCAGGGAATCGGAGGGGAACGTCGAGGGGAAGCAGTACCGGCGAGCGGAGGCGCAGAGTTCGCCGGATTTGGCGCCCAGCGCGGAGGGCGAGCTCTGGATCGAGGGGTTGACTCTAGAAACAGAATCTCCTTTTCTTATGGACTGAACGGTACGACTCATTAAGCGGTGGCAGGCCATGTAATATTTTCTAAGACTTAGGGGTAAATTTGGAAATTAAAAAACGTACCAACCATCACCTCAAGCCATATTATATAGTAGAGATTATTGATTAGATGTCATGCTCATGCATATGCATCTGTTTTGCTTCAAAGTATGTCAACACCAAAGCAGAGGCTTTTAGAGATGTACACAAGCAAAATAAATCCATGCCAATATTTAGCTATCCCTGTTTGGATCACCATATATAACTCATATGAAATATCTCACAGGTAGCCAACTAACCGAATTCTTGAGTCACTGCATTTCAAATAAAGGTAAAAAAAAATGGAAGTAGCACCAGGCAAGCAGGTGAAGCCAAATATTCATCATCTACACAGCCAGGAGAAGATAAAAGTTCTAGATAACAAATATACGCGGATTGATTAGCAAATTAAGCGAATAATTCCCTGCAAAGT
The DNA here is from genome assembly GCA_947311845.1 of Poa pratensis. NCBI lineage: Eukaryota > Viridiplantae > Streptophyta > Magnoliopsida > Poales > Poaceae > Poa > Poa pratensis. The sequence goes on from CAMZMU010000095.1 coordinate 34,944,660, forward strand.
CCAGTTCACCGGTGCACACAACATTGAGGGTTGACTTCTGCGCGCACGAAGTAGAAGAGCCTACAGGCGAGAAGCTACTTCTGCATCTCCTGATACCTGCTGAGAAATCGATGTCATCTGTCAAATCAATTGGTACTATATTTTTAGAGGAAACAACGGAAGTTATATCTCATATTTTTTTAATGACTTGAACAATTGTGTAATCTGGAGCAAAAGTTCGAAAAACTGAATCATCTATGCCATGGGACAAAACCAATAGAACAGTTCATTTGTAAATTGTAATGGCACATCATCAACTTCTATAATTTACCAGAAACCTTCAGCTTCTACTATTGACATGTTCTCAAGTCAATTTCGACATCTGATCTTGGCATAACCTAAGACGCCAGATGTTCAAATAACCATCAAAGGGAAATGCTGAACCGCCTAGCTTTCTAATCATTAAAAATATTACGAGAAGATAGAAGAGAAGCCCATGGCTTCAAGCCAAGTTGATTTTGCATTGTACAAGATCGTCCACAATAAAAGAAAACAATGGATGTATCGAAGGTGAATCCTGAAAGAGGTTTGGCAATGGTATTAGCCAGCTGAGGTGAAAACCATGTACCCATATTTCGGACTTATTTAATGTTCTGCTAAAATGAAAACATTAAACCTCACGTAGTACACGGTAATCAGTTCTCGCTCTGCTTTTATATCGCATTATGTAAAATTCAGTTGCAAATTGAGTGTGAAAAACTATAATATGAATATCATAAGTTCAATAATATTTCAAAACTGGTCTTGGAGGATTTAATGTTTTTTATGATTTCAATCTCAAATATCTAGTGACGTCGTTTGCAAATAAATTATACAGATACTGAAGTTATTTATATATATCAAGTAAATAATATCAACTATCGTTTATTTTGTTGAGAATAAGATTATCATATTTTATTCCATATTGTGGTCACGCTAAATATACCATGGTATTGTCTATTTCCTTATTTATTACAAAGCAGTTGACTACTTGACCATACGAGCCCTTTAATGGTAATGGATGAGAACCTTCTGCGATGAAAGATGAATGTGGACTGTTTGATCACTTCATATTTCTAGGCCAATGGCCAACTAAATATGGGAGTTAACAGTGCGAAACAAAGATATGCTTAGAAAATATTTAGGCAAACCACCTAATAGGCTAAGATCGTAAAATAACTGCAAGGTCGCACTACATATCATAATGATCCCCAAAGCAGAAACATATCCATGAAGCAAAGGAATGATAATTATTTCATTCTGCTACTACTTGAAGATAAGCCTACCTACTCAATAAATACATCACAATGGCAGATCAATCTGACCGATATTCTTATGTCTTTTCCAAAAGTTCACCTCCATCATGTCCACCGCCAATGACTGTGCCTACAAGAATATGAAGTTAGGGAGGAAATGCATTCCAACGAAAAGCCAAATAGGACGGGGGCATATGAGATAAAATTACATATGTAAGTGAGAAAATAACGAGGTTTAGCAACATTAGGAGTAGATAAATAAAACATCTGCTAGTCACTAAAGGGAATATTCCCCAAAACAGTATATGCTCACTGGTGTTGTAACTGATGCAAATGACCTTGCCACTGGTAGCACGACTCTAAAGAGTTATAATTGAACAAATGTTTTTTTACATATTAAACAAACTCATTATTTTGGACTTAAGATTAGAGAAACACCAATGATAATATTATCGAATAAACGAAATTTCAGAATATGCCAATTGAGCTACCCATTTGATATATCATTTGGTTCAAGCTAGTTTATTTTATATGTAGTATCAGTGCATTTCAAACCAAGTCATTCTTGTGTTCAATTGCTAACCGTTATGTATCTCATCTTTAGAAACATCTGCACTACAATTATATACAAAAACTACCATTACAATTCTAGGATATGTCTATAGGCAGACAACACTAATATTTTGCTCAACTATTATACTAAAAATTGCTGATCCTTTTGTTCAGTGTTTTACTATTGGGCGTCCATTAGCATTACTATAATTCCGTATAATAATAATATGATTAGTAGCAAAAAAACACCATTGCTAAATTCTACTTAATTTTTTGACAAAGGAGGCACATCCACCCGCTCTTCTAGGGAACTCACAATCACAATACAATATAATCACCTCGCTAGAAAAGTAAAACTAGCTGGCTAACACTAACAAATGTTTTTCCAAATCATAACTATCACATAGAAAGCCACTACACAAACATCAGAAAAGAACACACAACCAAAAAAAGTGCTATATGTTGAAAAGATTATCAAGCAGCAAAAGAAACAAGTGGTGTGACTACATACATAAAATTATTACCTGCAGTATAGACACTTTCAAATGCATGATAACAACACCGGAAGTTGATGTCAATAAGTTGCTTGAACTGTAATGACTGAAGCTGGATTGTGAATCGGCGGTTATCTGTCTGCACAATCACCACACTATTGTTCTCAGCAAATCCTAGTATCTTTAGGGGCCGTCTCATCTTATCTGGATTCAGGGAAAGAAGCTTGTCAAGTTGGATGGTTCTTCCCAGAACCCATGAAGCAACACCATCACAGTCGATCTTCCTCTTCCATATTTGGGCACTGAAGTTAGACAGAACAAGGCAACCAAGGCCACCACCATCTGCCCGCATAACCAAGAACTCGGGATTGTTTTGGTCATACGTGTGCACCGCCACTGGTAGAGGCACCACAGCTAGTCTCTGCGTACCCAAATCAAACTCGAGGATAATTGATTTCCCAATCACCCAGTAAAGTGAATCCCCAACTAGGACATCGGGGACACAATTAGGCGTGCCGGGAGGAAGGATCATCTTAGAACTGGGTGGAATCGATGCTGATATTAGATTCCCCCATGTGCTGGTCTCGGACGAGTAAACTTGGGCGACCGCTCGCGCATTGTGCTGTTGTTCTTCGTCTTCGTCATCTTCTTCTTCCTCCTCTTCTTCTTCGTCTTCGTCTTCCTCTTCTTCTTCCTCCTCCTCTTCTTCTTCGTCTTCTTCTTCTTCTTTTTCTACTACCGTGCCTACCATGACCACTTGGAAGTGCTGGACGTCTCCGTCAGTGCGAAGCACCGCCCCGTGGATTGGGCCGTAGTCCAACGAGGCGCCGAAGCCGGGGGAAATGGCGATGGGGTGCTGGTCGTCGGTGGCAGGGTCCCACACTAGGAGCTGGCGACTCCGCGGAAGGAATATGAGCAGTAGGCCATGGCGGCACGCGAGGGTGTGGAAGAACAGATAACCGTCGTTTCTGTAGTGGTTGAGCTTCAAGGAGAAGAAGCCGTAAGGGAGACGGTTGGGGGGCTCCATGGCAGGCATGAAGTCCAGGCCGCCGAAGAAACCGAGGAGGGGAGGGTTGCGGCGGTGGTGGATATGGAATCGGTGGATGAAGCCGGGGTCGGAGACGAGGCTGCGCCATCTTTTGCAGACGAGAGAGGCCCGAGGGAGGAAAGACGGCTGCGGCGGGAGGCGGAGGAGGATCTCGGTGAGGAGGTTGTCGTCCTCTAGCGGCGGCGCCGACACCGACGCCGGTGACAGGGGGCGGCTCATCTCCTCGCGCGACACGGGAGAGAGAAAGAATCACGCGGCGGGGTAAGATTAAAGCCCAAAACTGCTTTTGTTTTGTCGATAGCTAAACTGAAAGAAAGCCCACTGCAAGTACGGTACAAGATTACTAGGCGACCCAAAAAAAAAATATACTAACACTTTTCCTAATTAACAGCCAGCTGTTTTGTAATTGGGAAACAGATACTTTTTGAGCTGTCGGATCTACCTCACTAATCTTAGCGCGCCGCCCCATTTTCTCCTTTTTCCCTCTGTTTTCCCGGCTGAGTCAACTAGTCGTCTTTTTTAGTTCTTTTTGGCCTTTTCATTTGGCTATGTTCTTCGATTCTTTTCGCACCGAGGGAGAGAGAGAGAGGCGATAGCCATGGCGGACGGTGTCGCCGCAGCCAGCTCAGCCGGTGCCAGTCGGGCGGTGCCTCGCGAGTCCGAGATACAAACGGCGGAGATAGCGGTGATGTCGGAGCCGGAGTTAGCTTCGTTGGAGTCTGGAGAAAGGCGTGGCTCGCGTCCATCGACGTCCGGCGGCGAAGAGACCGGCGATTCGTGAGTCCGAAAGGCCTGTGCGCCGCGGCTGAGATGGGTATTCCTTTTCTTCCTCCCCTCCCTTCACGCACCCCCTCCTGCTGCCTTATTTTGTTCTTTGATTTCGTAGTATCGGGCTGGTCGGGGCCGCATCTGATGACGATTCATGTTATGTGGTCACAGTAGCTTATCTATCTTGTCGTACCTAGTTGGCGGTTGTAGTTCTTTAGTGATTTCGTCCTCAATCGTGGCAGTCTCATTTGCTCGCTGATTCTTAGGTTAGGGTTCAGATTTTGGTTATCTTTTTGGTTTTAGATGAGTATAGGTTGTTGATGGTGCTTATAGCTTCGTTTTTGTTAGTCTCTGTGTCCAGTTCATGAGATTTTTTGATTGGATGGATACTGCTAGAATGATTGTACTAATTTGTGAGCTATGTTTTTGCAGTTCAGTAGCTTAGCCTGACTGTAATGACTGTGGGTTCAGATTAATCTGAATTTTCTTTTTTGCATCAAACCATAATGTGAATTTGCATGTAGGTTTTTGTGTGGTGAACTTTCCTGATGCTTTTTTTAGGGTTCAGTTGTTTGTGACTTTATTAGGCTGCAGTTGTCTGTAGGTGTGTAGCTTTGAAGCGCCGCAAGAGGTATTGTACTACTAGGCGTAGCACATGTATGCATGCGGTTTGTTGCAAGCTGCAGGCAATTGGTATCTGTAACAAATTGTATCATCGTTCCTCCCTGACCCATCTTAGTTAGCAACCAAGCGACCATCTTTGGATTACTTTACGGCCCAACGACGAGAGATGCAGCCATGAGAACGAACATTGATGAGCTGCAAGTGTAAGTAGACAGAGAAAGCAATGTGCTTTCCGTGTCCGGTAATTTACAGAGTATGTTAAGAGTGCCAATTCCGTCAACTACTAGGCACAATCTCATATGTACAGCTGATGGATGCTGCTATGGTTCAAGCTGTTCACCACTCCACAGATCTTTCCGTTGTAATCCATGACCGTTGGTTCAGCAATGCGTAAGGCAAGATGCTACATAAGGATGTGAGATGCGTTCTTCCGTAAGTATTTTTCTTCTTGCTTTTTCTAGCGTTGTGTCATCTCCTGCACCGGTCACGTCCCGGCTGCATCTGCTACGGTCGTAGTTTGAAAGACAGGAACGCATGCATCCTTTAGTTTCTCATTTCAATTTTATTTGGTCAATCTTTCTTTCAGTTTCTTCTTCTCAGTTTTATTTGCTCAGTCATTCGTTCTAAATTTGCTCAGTCTTTCAGTCATCATTGTTAGTTTCAGTCTTCAGTTCTCAAGTATTCAGTCACTTTATCAGTACTGAGTTTCTCAGTCTCTCAGTGTACTTTGCTCAGTATCTCATTCTAATTTAATTCAGTCTACTTCTCTTTGTTTAGTCTTGAGTCTCTCAGTGTACTTTGCTTAGTCACTCATTATTTCATTCCTTAGTCTATCATTTTATTTAGTATCTTATTATATTTCCTTCGGTCTTCTATTACTTGAGTAGCTCAGTTTCTCATTAATTTATTAACTTCAGTCTTCATTGTGTTTGTCGTATTTGCTCAGTTTTCATTAATTGTATTTCACTAAGTATCTTCAGTCACTCATTTCCTTAGTCTATCATTATTTCATTCCTTTAGGGCATTTCTTGATACTCTCATTTCTCTTCATTTCCTTAGTCTATCATTTTACTAAGTCTCTCTTTATATTTCGTTCAGTCTTCTATTACTTGAGTAGCTCATTCCTTGTGTTAGTCGTATTTGCTCAGTTTTCATCAATTCTTCATTGTGTTTGTCGTATTTGCTCAGTTTTCATTAATTGTATTTCACTAAGTATCTTCAGTCACTCATTTCCTTAGTCTATCAGTTTTTCATTCCTTCAGGGCATTTCTTGATGCTCTCATTTTCTTCATTTCCTCAGTCTATCATTTTACTAAGTCTCTCTTTATATTTCCTTCAGTCCTTTATTACTTGAGTATCTCATTCATCGTGTTTCACTTGCCTTAGTTTCTCATTAATTCAATAACTTCAGTTATCATTGTGTAGACAGTAGGGTAATGAAATAGTAGTTTTTCTGAATCCCAAAGTAAAGTGTCACTCTCGTATTATCCAGAGTTTCACGGGCAAATAAATTCATGCTGACTTTTAACTCTCCCAGGCCAGATCACAGTAACCAAGTGCAGGGCATGTTAATTACTTCTTCATATCAGAGACTAACTTATTCATAATGGAATAAAATATTTCGGACTGTTATAAACCAACTCATCGAATCGTTCAGTTGCCACATCTCAAAGAAGAAAATAAGTAGTGCCAGGTAGTCATGTACAGTTCAACATTCAGCATTCATTTCACAGTTCACAGGGTGCACCAGAATCAACATTCAGCATTCATTTCACTGCACCAGAATCGGATGAAAGTTCAACATAATAGACACAATTCAGAAAATTCAGCGATTAACTCCAAGAATCCACTTCACAGTTCACAAGGTGCATACGAGATGAAATTCTACAAAGTCCACCCACAGTTCACCGAGTGCATGGTACATAGCGGGTCGATTTCCACGATCGCCTTCACCCAAGAAGTCATTTCTGCATCGCCAGATACCTGCAGAGCAATCAATCGATGTCATCAGAATCAAATTTGTATTATTAATTCAAAAAATATAAAACGAAGTTATAGTATCATAATACTTTCTATTGCTCAAACATTGAAGTGGAAACTGTACACAAAGCTCCAACACTAAATCATCACGGCAACTGAAAAAAAACAATAGAACAATTAACTTGTAGTGCCACACCTTTAAGTTCTACTGTTTTCAAATTCTCAAGACTGGTTGGTTCCTTGGGAGAACATCTTCAATTTCACATCCATTTAGAGGTGATGAGGGATGGCAGGTTCTGAAGGTCCAAGTATAGTATCTTTTAGCTTGGTATGTATTGGTGTTTTCAATGTAGTTATCGTTGCTGGTGTCATCAAGGTGTGTGCTTATGAGGAATTGTACCAGATTGTGAAAATCACTGAAGGCCTGCTTGGAGAGAGAGAGGAGGGGCGCAAATGAATCCTCCTTGTTGTGAAACTTGTGAAGAAATTTGAGCATGAGAGCTTCCTCTTAAGGGTACTACAGACAAGATTTAACAACCTGAATTTGCCTCCTTAAAAGAGGAAGATGGAGGATGAAGCAAGGCTCACGACGAGCCCAAGAAAGATAATGGAAGGGATGCCACCTTACAACTACAGAGCCCAGCAAGTGCCCCCATACAATCATCGTCCACACTAATACAGGACTCATGGTAATTCATCCTCAGACCCTGTGGATTACCCAAACATTTCAAGTAGGCCTCTCAGATAGAGCGATTGTCAGGAAGAAACTTGCATGATGAGTAGATAAAAGAGAAGCCCATGGCTTCAAGCCATATTGATTATGAATTGGAGAAGAACATAAAGAGGTTTGACAATGGTATCAAGCAGCTGAGGTCAAAAACCTGATGTACCAATATTTTGGATTTATTTAATGTATTGTTGAAACGAAACAAGAAACATTCACGTAGTATAAGGCAATCAGCTCACTTTGCTTATAAATATCATATGTAAAATTCAGTTACAAACTGAGGGTGAAAAACTATAATGTGAATATTACAGGTTCACTACTATTTTGAAACTGGACTTGGAGGATTTAATGCTTTTTTGTTTTCAATCTCAAATATTTAGTGACTTCTAAACATAAATTATAGAAATGTTGAAATTATTTACATAATCAAGTAAAATTACTACCAAATATCATCTATGTCCTTGATAAAAAGATTATCGTATTTTATTAGATATTGCGGTCATGCTAAATATAGCATGGTATTGTCTATTTCGGTATTCCCTAATTTATTTGGTGGCAGTTAACTAATTGACTAAACTCGCTCTTGAATATTTATATATGTGAGTTAGAGTGACAAACAAAGATATGCTAAGAAAACATTTAAGCAAACCACCTAAAAGGCTAAGAGTGTACAATAACTGCAAGGTTATACTCGGTATTATGATGATCCCTTGAACAGAAACATATCCATCAGGCAAAGGAATGAAAATTATTACTACTTATAGATAACCTTACCTACTCAATGAATACATCATAATAGCATATCTATCTGACCAATCATCTTATGCATTGGGCAAAAGTTCAGCTCCAGCATGTCCACCACCAATGACTCTGCCTACAAGCATATGAAGTCAGTGAGTGACAAAAGCCAAATAGATATGAGGGGGTATCGATGAGATTTGCATACGTAATTGAGAAAATAACTCAGGTTTAACAACATAAGGGGTAAATAAACAAAATATATACTAGCCAATTAGGGAATACTCTGAAAACAGTATACACTCACTAGTGTTGTAACTGATAAAAATGAACTGGCCACTGGCAGCAGGACTCTCAAGTGTTATAATTGAACAACTGCTTTTGACATATCAAACCAACTCATTATTGTGGATTTAAGATGTTAAAAGATCAATGGTAATAAGAGAAAGTTCAAAATATGCCAATTGAGCTACCTATTTGATATTTCATTCGGTTCAAGCTAGTTTTTCTTCATGTAGTATCCAGTGCATATCAAACCAAGTAATTATTGTTTTCTATTTCCAACCATTATGTATCTCATCTTAAGAAACATTTGCACTGCAGCTATGACGAATATTATCGACAATAAACGTGATTCTATTAAACCAACACTTTAAAGGCATGCTATTACCTGCAGTATAGACACTTTCAAATGCATAGTAATGACACATGATCTTGGTTTGGAAAATATTCTTGAACACCAATGAGTCAAGCTGGATTGTTAATAGGCCGATCTCTGTCCAGAGGAGCACCACATTATTGTCCTCAGCAAACCCTACGATCCTTGGGGGCCATCTCATCTTCTCTGGATTGATGGAGAGTAGCTTGTCAAGTTGAATAGTTCTTCCCAGCACCCATGAAGCTACACCATCACAATCGGTCTTCCTATTCCAAAATTTGGCCTTGAAATTTGACAGACCGAGGCAACCAAGTTCACTACCATCTGCCCGCTTAAGCGAGAACGGGTAACCATATATGCCCAGTGGCTTATTTATCACAGATAGTCTCTGCCTATACAAATCAAACTCAAGGAAACTCCCAGAAAGCAACCAGTAAAGGGAATTCCCAACGAGGACACCGGGAACTTGCGTATTGATCACTTTGTTACGTAGGACTACCATGGATGGAATCGATGCTGATATTAGATCCCCCTATGTGCCGGTCTCGGACGAGTAAACTTGGGCGACCGCTCACGCATTGTGTTGTTCTTCTTCTTCGTCGTAGTCTTCGTCTTCGTCTTCTTCCGCCCCCTCTTCTTCTTCCTCCTCCTCCTCTTCTTCTTCGTTTTCTACTACTGTGGCTACCATGACCACCTGGAAGTGCTGGACGTCACCGTCAGTACGAAGCACCGCCCCGTGGATCCAGGCGTCCTCGTCCAACTGGGCGAAGCCCGGGGGAATGGCGATGCGGTGCTGGTCGTTGGTGACGGGGTCCAACACCACGATCTGGAGAATCTCCGGAAGGAATATGAGCACAAGGCCATGACGGCATCCGATGAGGCAGCGCAGCGGGGAAGGGTCATCTCCGCCGTCGAGCTGCAAGGAGAAGTGGCCCTCCGGTAAACGATTGGGGGGATCCATGGCGGGCATGAAACTGAGGCTAAAGCCGAAGAAACCGAGGAGGGGAGGGTTGCGGCGGTGGTGGATGCGGAATCGGTGGATGAAGCGGGGGTCGGAGACGACGCTATGCCAGCGCTTGGAGACGGGAGAGGCGCGGGGGAGGGAGGAGGGCTGAGGTGGGAGGCGGAGGAGGATCTCGGGGAGCAGGTCGTTGTCCTCCAGTGGCGTCACCGTGGCCGGCGAGCGGGGGCGGCGGCTCATCTCCTCACAGCTCATTCGGGAAGCGGTGGAGACGAAGCAGCAGCCTGCCCTAGAGTGAGGAGTTGAGTGACTACTAGAGACTAGAGAGGAAAAAACAGATTGAAGCCCAAAGCTTCTTTTGTTTTCTCGGAAGACAGAGCCCACGACAGCTAAACTAAGAGAAAGCCCATTACAAGTACGGTACTAGGTCTAGGTGCCCAAGAGTCCACGACTAATTGTGGGGTGGTTATGTATATCTATACTACTATTAAAAGAGCAAACTTGTGTTAAAAGAGCAAACTTGTGTTGATACATTAAATCTGAGCCCTTCATTATTTGGCGAACGGTCCAGATCGCTCCAATGTTTGACAACTCAACACACCTTTTCGTTTTGCGGGTAATTACAAGGATTGCCATCGCTAAAATGAAAAGAAAACGCTTGACCAGGCACCCTCGCGTCTGCTTGTCGAACACATCGCCTCACGTCGCCCACCTGCCGACAACCCGACGCCATCGCCCAGTAGCCCACCTGCCGACGACCCCGACGCCCAATCACCCATCCGTGGACCACGCGTGCCGCCACCAGGAACACCGCTGCCCACTTGCAGACGGGGCGCCACCGCCACCTCCACGCGTGCCACTGCCGCCACCTACAGATCACGTGAGCGCGTCCATGTTGAGCGCCTTGAAGAGCTGGCCCTGGTTGACCTTGACGGCGCCATCCCCAGACAAATCAAACGTCACCGTGCCCTCCTTCCTGCACCTCTGCGCGGAGGCGATGCCGCACCCGAGCGGCACCTACGCGTCGACCATGCCGTGCCCGCCGTAGAACCCGCCGTCCTTCTTGTAGAAGTGCATGGAGTCGCCCTTGCCGCGGGAGCAGCCGTCCACGCGGCTCAAGAGCTCGGCGAAGGCGGCCACGAGGCTCCCATCACGGGCCAGGTACAGGCAGTGTTCGCGGTAGGCGGTGATGATGGCGTCACATCGCGTGATGCCCGCCTCCATGCCCACGGCCACCACCTCCTGCCCGTCGTACAGGTGGCAGAAGCCCCGGATGAGCTTCCCTTTGTAGAGGGAGTCGGCGGCGATCTCGGAGCAGCGCATCAGCGCCATGGAGCGAAAGGTGGCCAGGAGCTCGCACGGCATGGTGGCGACGGAGCGGGTCGGCGGGTCCACGTTGTGCGAGGCGAAAGGGAGGGAGGTCCCACGGTGAGCGGCGGCGAGGTCGAGTCAGAGGAGAATGCGCACGCGAGCGTTAACGGCGCCACGCGTTGGGTGGCCGCCGTGGTGGGGTTGAGGCGGCGGAGGATCGCCGCGGCCATGGCCGGTTTGGCGACGGTGAAGGCACTCGCGGGGTCTAGACGATCGAGGAGGCGCGCACTGCCGTGAGCCCGCGATTGAGCTCAGATGACTGGAGCAGGGGAGCGGACTGCCGGTGGAGGTGGTGGTTGGGACTTGGGAGACGCAATGGAGCTTTTGGGCGAGCGGTGTGGATTTTGGGTATGCGGCCTACCGTGTGAGTTGCGATGCTTTACCGCTCTCTAAAACAAAGCAACCAAAGTGCACAGGTGTCTCGCTGACGGCGACGAGAAAGTATCAACGGCGACAGACAATATCACAATGGTGCAGAAACCTAAAGCCAATCTAGATAACAAAAGATAGATTAGCAAGAGGGACAAACCAGATGACAGTAGCTAGCCGACTCAATCACAGATTGCGGATGATTAGAGCTGGTTCAAAGAGCAAAGTTGATAGGAACGAACATGTGGTCAGTTACTTCGACGCAATAGAGGAGTGGAAAACTCTGGCTGACATGGAGTTTAGTTTAAGAAGGTTATGTCAGGAGCGCTTCTCAGGCAGCAGCAGAAGGGCGGTGAAGCTCCGTGAACAGCGGCACTGTTTGGGTGAAACGCTGTGAAATCAGAAATTAGCCTCCCGTCATAACTCATAAGCAAGATTATGTACAGCTATCCATGCACCATAAAGTGTACTAAAGTATTCCTACTGGTATTGCTACGGTTTCAATTGATGCTCGATTTGTGAAAAAAAACACTTGAGAAGGATTCAGATTTTATTTTGTATATATATCAAGTATTTAGAGGCTACCGTTGACACTAACATACTTATATTGTGCTTAACCTTGACAAGTTTCCTGTGGTGGGTGATGCTCTTGCAATCCAGTTTCACATGGAGCCATATATTTGTATGGATAGTTTACATTGGATACGTGTTTGCAGTATGCTTATATGTTCAACCCAACATTCCAATTGTTGATACTTTCATTTGATTCATTAGCTTGATTAAGTGTACATGGGAACACGACCGTTCTGATCAGAGCAAAGTCGTGGCATCCTGAGATAGCGCAGGCGGAGGCGGCGTAGACGTGGTTCGACTGGAACATGTCTGTTCTACGAGCGGTTCACCATGTGCACGCCGTGCAGCCAGTAGACGCGCCATGGACACCTGCCGAGGAAGTAGAAGTCGTTGCACTGATAGTCTGGAAGGCCCAAAACATACTTTCTATGTTCCCTTAATTCATTTGGAACATAGTGAGTACTTTCTTTTAAATAGTTCACTAACATATTCATAGATGACATATTTATACTTAACTATATGCAAAGATTTTCAAATTCTAATTTATCGATTGAATTTCAATTGAACAATGTAGTAAATGGATACATGACGATGAAGAAGAGAATGGATGGAGGAAAATTCATTCCACTCTATGTTTCATATCTACCATATTTTGCTTTTTAAATAGTGGAGAAGACGTGCGTTCGCACGTGCACGTGTACTAGTACTATATTAAAAGAGCAAACATGTTCGGGATACATTAAATCTATGTCATTCAATATCCGATCAACAGTTCAGATTGCTCCAATGTTTGACAACTCAACACACCTTTTCAATTTCATGATAATTACAGGGGTTGCCACTGCCTAAAAGAAACGATTAAAAGAGCAAACATGTTCCGCATACATTTAATCTATGTCGTTCAATATCCGATCCAGATCGCTCCAATGTTTTACAACTCAACACACCTTTTCAATTTCATGATAATTACAGGGGTTGCCACTGCCTAAAAGAAACCTTTCCTTAATTACTTGGATCAAACGGACAATAATCCACGCGAAGCCAGCCCCTGCTCGCTGACGCTGCGTAGAAGTCAACGCTGTTGCGCCGCCGCTCACCGGGGAACGAATCTGCCACCCGATCGAGTTATCAGATGCGGAGGTCGCCGTTCACCCTTCACCGCGACCTACCAATTTTTCTTGCGATTGAAACCCACCCCAATCCCCAATCGCAACCTCTCCCCGACCTCCACTGCTCCACCACTGGTCCGCGCTGCTGCCCCCGTGCAACTCCTTTCGCTGCCGCCCGTGCGACGTCGTCCCGTGCAACTCCTTTCGCTGCCGGCCGGAGTTCCTCTGTACAGGCGCTGCAGTTCCCTTCACATCCTCTCGCCGCCGCCCCGTCGACATCACGTCGCGTAGCCTCTTGTCCACATCCGTCGCGCCGCCACGCTTGAGGCCCTCCTCTCCCTACACGAGAAGAGGCGCCTACTGTCGGCGCGCTGTTGAGTTCTTCTCTAGCCGGCTGTTCATGTGGGTCTCCATCCGTTCATCAACAGCTGCCTGCTGCGCTCTTTGCCTCATGAGTGTCGCCCACTTTGTTGATTTGTGAGATTGGCATCAGCGCCCAGTCTTGTGGCAAAATACTTAATGAATGGAGTCAGTTAATTAAGTTCTTGCCCCCTGAAATCTGCACAGCATATGCGTTGTCTACTGATCCAAGACTCTGTACATGTTTCGGTTCAGGAATAATCTTGAAAATATTTCTAAGGAATCGGTGTAAGCTGTAAGTACATAAGCTATCTATATACATTATACAATACAGAGTCAATCAATAGAGAAAAAGCTGTAGTTTATCGGTACAATCTTTAGTCGGTACACCTGATAGGCTGATATGGCTACGATAGCTAGAGAGAACATTACCTCTCGGCCAGCGCCTGCAGCAGCGCCTCACAAATCACAGAGGGTGTTTAGTATGTAAGCCCTCACTATTTTTTGTACTGAAAATCTTTCCGGAGGTATGTCCTAATTACATGTTTGAACGTTTCAGCATTTTGAACAATTGTCCATGTTAGTATATCATCCTTTGTCAAACATGAATTTTGTTGCAGCTTTAGAAACTCTCTCATTTACGTCAATAATGATTTCAAGGCAAATAAACCTTGTCACCAAAGTTGTTTAGGTTAATCAGCCATTGCCGTATATAATTTTTCTGAGCTGACGATCTGGTTGATGCCTCTTGCGAGAAAGAAGTAGTCTTGTCTTCTTACTATCAATAGCAGAGAAAATGATGATTGGTCAAGGAGTGGATTTATATTATTTGTGCTTGGTGATCGACAAGTTGACAATCAACCCTTCAGATGAAAACATTGTGCAAATAAGTGATTGTGTTGTTTTTTGGTTTAAGAATTATTTGTGTACATCAATATTTATTGAAACCAGATTAATTTGTGTGTATGTATTAGTCCACACGTATATTGGACGTCCAATATATTCTACTTCTAAATTTCCCCTTTAATTATGAAAACGTGCGTTGCACGTACATGCCAACTAGTAACCCTAAAAAAACGAAGTTGTGGTGTAGCATCCACTGAAAAAAAATATTGTGGTATAGCATAACTTTTTTTGTGTGTGGTGGAGAATAACCTAAAAAAGGTTACGGTGATATTGTAGACCATAAAGAAGTACGGTCTGAGGGACTGTGCTACATTATGGGCAACCACCACCCCCCCCCCCCCCCACACCCCCGCGTTAATTCCGATCAGCTTCCTTGGAAGGGAGGAGCCGATGTCGGAAAGGAGAAGAGGAGAGGGAGAAGAACGCTTTCACAACACCGCCATCCCAATCCTCGTCCCCCGCCGCCTCACTACCCCACCCTCGTCGAAACTCCTCCTCTGTTAGTCTGCCGCTACCCCTAGCCTTCCCTTGAAGGTCCGACTCCACCGGTTCATCTCCGGCGTTGGCCGCATCCCGCACCCACAACCTTAGTGTTTTGCTAGCCTCCGGCTCGCTCCTAGTTTGCCGATGTCTTCTCCGCAAGGTTTGATGCGCATCTTAGGGTATTTTTACATAAATAATTGCCCATTTGGGTATTACAAGCGTATGTACGACGAGAAGTCATTCATATGGTACTCTGTGAATGTAGTAACCACCATTTGCGGGTTAGAATCTAATACTAACACTTCCTCTTACACAAAGTTTTATGTCTTTGCTTGTATAATCTTGATAAATATTTCTTTCAGAAAACCTGAAAAAAAATGAGGAAAGTTGTATATGATACTCTGTTAAAATTTCTGCAAACCCACTGAGAATATATTGCTATGTATAATTGTTATTATCTCCTTGGTAACTCATATGAGAAAACTGTTACACGAGCATAGAGAACAATACATATGTCATGTATATTTTCTTTGAAAATATCGATGTGGAAAATATGACATGACATATAATCTTATGTTGATATTACTCCATGTGTTCCAAAATATCAATTTCTAAGTTTGAGCAAGTTTATATGAAAAAATATGAAGGTCTAAAATACTAAGAAATATCATTAGGTTCATTATAAAACATGTTTTCATATCTTATATGTGGAATATGTAAAATATTGATATTTTTCTTGATTGCAATATTTCACTTTAAATGGATACATGATTTGGACCCACTTGGTTGTATTGCTTACCTCGATCTCAAGATGAAGTGTGGATCCTTAATTACACCTATTTTATACTAGCAATGTAGGTACCTTCCATACGTATATGATGGTATGGAGGAATCGGCAACTTGCCATGTGTATGCGTGTAATAGTTAATCATCAGAACTTTGAAGTCGCCTATGCACTATCATTTATTGAACTATTTGACCAACTGGAGGTATCATTGAATGCTTGTGGTTGAGTGTCCGGATTAACGTGCATCTAATAAATTTATTGGCTCGTCATTCAATTTGTTCTATCAATCGATGATTCGCTCTAGGTTTGCTGCACTTTTGAGTTATTACTAGTTGAATTATGCGCGGCTGACGCCGCGTCCTTGGTGGAAATTTTTTGTGTGCGGTTTGTTTTATCGTTTTAGTTACATAATATATTTTGTAAGCAGGAGTAGTGGTTCTAATTTGCATAGTGCATTTAGTATTTTCATTAGCCGAATCGCAAATGCATATAGTACATATATATATACATTATTACATATGTCTACATTAGCTAGCAGGACAGCTGTTATAGAAACATGGAATTGACTGGGTGGTGCCATAAGATTGTTGCATGTAATTCATGTACAAAACATTCAAAAGTAAGAACTTGTTGTTGATCTAAACATAGTGGCCAGATCGACATGTGTAGAATCTGAGCATGAACATTTACGGCACTTTCGTATGCCATCATGTATTTCATCCTAAATAAGCATTTCCTGCAGGAATGAAACTACCGGTCGCGCGGCTCGTTTACTTAAACAGATAATATAAGTTGATGTTTCTTGATACTAAAAGAATATTTTTTTCCAAACCATGGATGTCTAGTATGCAGGCTGAGGTTGCATGCCATGTCTTGTGCATAACATATCATAAGAGCAAAAACAACTCCTCGGCAACTAAATATCTTTCCAACAAATATAATGCAATAGGAACAAACTTTTGTGCTACTTACTCATCCATCGTAGTATCTCTACCTTTTGAACCTCATCAACAATATCTTGTTCAAAGTGCTGCAAGAAGATACGATCATAGCAAATAAATAATTAGATAGAAACGTGTTGCGAAGTCCACAATTAGGAAGATATGCACCCAATACTGATGAAGACATAAAACTCCAGTAGGAAAAAAAACAGCACAGGTAAAGTACATGTTTCAGACAAAGTTGCATCAATTGGTTGGGGAAAGCGAGAAACAGCATGTTTTACTTGTGCAAACAGAAAACTTAGTTTGCAATAATACGTATTCCGTAATAGAACACTGGAAGTTAAATTAGCTAATGGAAACTTGCTTATTTATTTATATATGATAAGGAAATTAGTCTAAGCATGTAAAATTTTGGCTTTCAATAGAAAATAAATAGGAACACACTGGTAGCATTATGAATATATGTATATGTTCTACTGTGGCAAATATGGTAAAAACCGCAAGGTTTAAATTCTATAAAACTCCGTTATAAAAGTTTTATATAGCTGAAGAAGATAGCAAAGGTAAAAATTTCATAAACATAGGCTTTACTTACTACTAAAATTATATGCTCGACGTCACCTGAAAAGCTTCACAGGCTGAGATTATTAGGTTTAGATTAACAGGTGACAATTGTCTTTTAAGCAAAGCACTGTGTGTCATGCCCAAAAGAATATGAAGTTAGAAAGTTATAACTATTGTGTTAACAAAACTTAGATGGAGAAAATTTGGCAGTACAGATGTATACCAACAGAACGCAAATTAGCAAAGAGGTTTACACACTATAATTTTCAGGCCTGTAGCGAGAAAGTATCGATGTTTAGTATATATTATGTCCTTCACATTCTTTCAAAAGGAGCATGTACCTACATGTTTCATTCCATAATTTTATTTATCGGCATATGTTATATTTCTCATGTTGTTAGAGAATAAATAAAGGTTACTGTAAACTTTGATTGGCATGTCAAGGAAGATTATAGTGCGTCATGTTGATTGCTTGTAGTCCCACTGATTTGCCGCTCCTCCCTGCAAAAATGAAATGCATGAAGTGCAACTCATTTGATATAATCCAGCTAGAGTAATGAACTCTACTTTTATCCATAATTAGCTAGCCATGTCGAATACAACTAATGGTAAAACTTATCTGACCTAGAGTAGCTATTATATCCTTGCATAACATTATTGTATGAATATTAGATATAATGAATTTGCCACAATTATTCATACATCAAAGAAAATAAAACAAATTGAACTGAACCTACATGGATGAGGACAATGGCAATTACCTAACCTGCAGAACACGTATTTCCTGCCTAACCCTGTTTGATTAAGCCTCCATATCCAACCCTGTTCACCCAAGCTTTAGCCATGGCTCTGAATTTAATCGATAAGAAATTACATTGCCTACCATAAATACAATTGTAAATCTGTTAAAGTTATGAGACTGTCAGTTATACGCCTATACCTGAGGTGGGTGCTGCTGCTACTACTTTCGGCCAAAGAACATCAGTGTGAATTTCGGCGCGGCGGCATGCCGCGGTCGGATCTGTCGATCAAGTTTTGGTTAATAAAGTACATGTTTTAGGCTATTAAGTTCATGTTTAAGTCTCGGGTTAGTCCAAGTGCTCCTAAACATGCACTGTTAATTATGTTGATCAAGTTTAATAAACTAATTAAGTTTGGTTTTGAGTAAATATTGTTCGGTTAATTATTTCTTGATCTCCTGTTAGTTCATGTTCAAGCAATTAGAAGGAGGGGAGTAGAAATTGGCAAAGAAAAAGGAAATCCACTTGTGCCCGCAGGAAACCCTAACCCTAGAAAAATTCCCAATCGAAAAAAATCCCAAATTGGCTTAAAATGAGATCGAAAACTTACCGAGTACGACGCCGGACCGTCGCCTCCACCTTCGGGTCCGTGCAGCATCACCGCTGCAGGAGGGTGGCCCCCGCGACGCTGTTCCTCTCACATCGGAGAGGGCGTGCGGAAGACGCGCTCTGCGCGGAACGGACGCACGCGACACCGGCTTCTGCGCCGGTCGTCGCCGTCGTGGCCGGAAATGGCCGCCGGCTCGCCGGCGTGCACGACCTCCTCCACACCAGCACGGAGGCGACGCACAGGCCACGCTCGATAGAGCAGCGCGCGAGATTCACTCCGCTGCACGCTGCTCCGCCGAGCGGAGCCACAACGTCGCCGGGTACGGGCGAGCTCCGGCCACCGGAGAAGCTGCAGGGCAGCGCGTTCGCGTTTGGCGCCGCCTCTCTCGCGAGCGGCTGAATCGGGGGAAATGGAAATGGGGATTAGGGTTTTCGTGGCTACGGGCTGGTTTTATATACGTAAGGACTGGCCTGTAAGTTTTGGAAAGTGGAGGGACTTTTTACAAAAATGCCGCGGGCACTGTTCAACACTGTAGCATCTACAGTGACTGGAGCACGGAGAGAGCGCAGAATCGCTCGTTTTCATATACTTAGTAATTGTCCCATACATATTGTTGAAGATCGTAGTTAAATCTCGTCATCAATTTGTTACTTCTAGTGATCTTTACGTCAAATGAGTTGCATGCAGTTGTTATATGGAGATGTCATGCTCAACTACGTAGTAAGGAGACGACTTCATTTTGCAGTAACCCTTCCTCCTCCTAGACTTCAGAGTATAAAACTATAGGACCAGAGAGTGATGTCATGCTCAACTAGTAAGGAGATGACTTAATTTTTCAGTAACCCTTCCCCCTCCTGAATGTCAGAGTATAAAACTATAAGACCAAAGAGTGCATACAATGACATAAAAAAATACAGGGTTAGTATGTACTATGCCATGCATGTATATGAAGCCTTAAGGGTAATTAAGTGCATATTGCAGGTGAGACATCACACAAGCTTACTAACACCAATTAATCAACACTGTTATAATCAAAACAAATCGAGAGAACGAATGACCTTATTTGTTTCATTGATCATCGAGTTGGGTATTTGTACAAGGTTTGATGCTCATGTAAGGGAATTTTTTACATGAAAAAATGCCCATTTGGGGATTAATTACAAGCGTTTGTGCAATGAGAATCCGCTTGTATGACACCGGGAATGTAGTAACCACCCTTTGTGGGTTAGAATCTAATAATAACACTTCCCCTTACACAAAATAACTTCTTGTATGTCTTTCATTCCCGTATAATCCTGATAAATCTTTCCTTCGAAAACCCCGGAAAAATATGAGGAAACTTGTTTACGATACATTGTTAAAACTCATGTAAACCCAGTGAGAGTACATTGCAATGTATAATTGTTATTATCTCCTTGATAACTCATATGAGAAAATCCCCACAAGAGAAAACTGATAAGCGAGTATTATGTTGATATTACTCCATGTGTTCCAAAAAACAAGGCAGATAAATTACGTGAAAACTCAGCATTTTCTAAGCTTGACCAAGTTTATATGTAAAAATATGAACATCTAGCTAGAATAATAAATCAATATCATTATGTCCATTCAATATTTTAAATCTTGATAATTTTCTTATATATATATATATTTGGTAAACTAGTAAGCTTTGACTTTTCACTAAATTTATACAACTTGTTTTTTGAACGGGTGTAGTACCTCACTAAAACTCGATGGGAGCTTTCAGAGTAAGCTTGTACAAGAAAATACCGTACTATAATATTGGATATGTCGTTATAGTTAAAAACGTACAACTTTGATCCTTGCAAATCTCTAAGTTGACGCATACCATCTCGGCGAACATAGTTTTGAAATTTCAAAATTGGTAAGGACATTCTGAATATATCAGCATTTAACTTGTGAATATTCATCCCCCTCTCTTTTATAATACGTGAGGATAATTCAGTGGCAATGAAGGGTCGTTTCATTGGGCTTTTTCTTCGGCAACTAAGTCCGGGTTAAGGGTACCACTAATAAAAGGTTTCCCTTTGAAAAGGGCACCAACCGAAGGAGAGAAGGCCACGTGGACAACACAGGAGAGAAGAAAATTGCAACACGGCAAGATCACACGTACGTGGTCCCGGCCGATTAGAAGTCGCTGCGATCGGAAGTACAGGCGTCTACGCACACGCAGCGGACGAAGCGGCCGCCCGGGCGTACGCGCGCGAACAGGTCACGGAGCCCCGCGCCTCGTACTCCGATGCGATGGATCCAATGAATGCGCATGACTTGGTGTTAGCACATGCACGGAATGCTCCAAACAAAATCTAAGACCGTGCAAAAGAAAAAAAAATCTGAGACATACATGGGTGTACAGATCAGACTGTAAAAAAGGATCATACTGTACAAACTATATGAAACAGAGGGTACACACGGCAAAACGATGTATCAATCGAATATTACGTATATCTCCACAGACACGTGTTGTACAATTATACAGACACAGTTAGTACAACTAAACAGGTGGTAAACTACACACAGATATAAGTTGTACAACTAACAGGTTGTACAACTAAAGAGACAACTATACAGACACATGTTGTACAACTATATAGACACATGTTGTACAACTAGACAGACACAGGTTGTACGGACACATGTTATACAACTAAAAAGACACAGGTTGTACAGACACATATTGTACAACTATACAGACACAAATTGTACAACTACGCGATACAGTTTGTACAGACATAGCTTGTACAACTATATAAACACAGGTTGTACAACTTTGCATAACCGGATGTACGAAAAAAAAGTTCGTCGAAACCTATCAACATGAGATCTAATTTTGAATATCTCGAGGCGAGGAGCTCAAAAGTGAAAACGGTTCGTAATTTGGATAAACGGTTCTCTAGATATTTCGTTTTTAAAATTCGGATTTAAAAAATAAAAGGCAACAAGGGAAACTGTTTGTCCACGTACGTGCATGCCCTCCCTTTCTCTCTCATACTTCCCCACTTTCAATCTAATTGTGACACTTGACACACATGCAGACAATTAAAATTGGAACATGTAAGGAGAAGCTGAAAGGGAACCCTTTTTCTAGTGATTGCCCCGGGTTAACGTATTCTGCTAGGATTTCCGAGCCTAAACTAATTAGTATGTTATTTTATGTTTATTTCATAAAGAAGCTAGGCATTTCTACAGCAAACAAAGTCATTTTTTTCGAGCAATCACCGGGGAGAGCACAAGGGCTCCCACCTGAATTTTCATTTTATCAAAGCGAGCACAGCCGTACATTATGGCATACAACGCGCGCGCGCACACACACAGCAATAAGAGTCGCATGGGGGAGGTAGGTTAACCAGACGTCCACATCGACGTGTTTTTCCATCGGGAGGCGTGCTCTCCAAAGGATTGCATCATCGCAGCAATTCTTGAGTAGCACGGCGAGCGAGGGGGCGAGGCCGTTGCACGCGATGTCGTTCCTGTGTTTCCAGATGTGCTATAGACAAAGGTGACTGAGCGTAGCGGCCGATCGCAGGGGAGCAGAGGGGGCAGCGGACAGGTGGCAGCATCGGTGACATAAGGTGGTAGGTGCCCCCGTGGCTCCAAGCGCCGCCTAGAACTGGCGAGCGAAAGGACATCTGAAAATGACATGATCGGCGCGCGGTCTGGAGGGCGTGGCGTAGCAGATGTGGCAGCCGCTCGCGGCCTCGTCAAGGATCTTCTTCTGTGGGAGATTGGAGCGATACTGGATGTGCCCTTGGACCAGAAGCCAAGTGAAGAACTTCACTTTGGACAGATCGCGGCTACACCACACGAAGTTATGGTGCCGGGAGAGCTCGCCTCCGCTGGTCCGGAGCTTGTAGAGGGTCGAGGTCTTGAGTTTACCATCCGCTGCTCCACAGAGGGGGAGGGCACGCCGGTCCGCCTCGACGGAGATTTGGACACGCGAGAGCGCGTCGAGCATCTTAGTTCATTCGCGCGCCGCGGTCACACCGGTGTAGAGGAAGGAGTCAAGCCCGCCCGCCATCACTTGCTGGATCATGGAGCTCGGATCGGTGCAGTGGGAGAGCAGAGGCAGCCAGGAGTCGTACCAGAAGGCGCCACGGCACCCGTCACCGTGCTGGACCATGGAGAGGGCGCGGTACAGTGGCAGGAGCTGGACGAGGGCACGACCTCCTTCGCTAGATGGTGGCATACCGTGACCGATGGGCCGCAGTAATCAGCTGGACGAACCCCTCTATCTACTGCTCGGGCGACGCCTACCCTAGGGGTCACCCAATGGGCCGAATTCACAGCCTAGGAACAGAAAAACTGGCCACTCTAAGTTCATTGGACCTTTTATTGGACAATGATCCACATACATACGATCTTCTATAGGGCTCTTCATGCCCAAGCTAGCTATGTTATTTTTCTGTTCTAATGCAGTTGTTTTACAGAAAATCATAAAGCAGCTATCATAATTTCTCGAACTAAAAGCATCTTCTTTAAATTCTTCAGCACGACCTCCTCCACTAGCACAAATATACGCTTCGATAAAACTACGCAAGCTTAAACAAAAAATTAATCAATGGATACCTGGATGGATGTTTATTGCATGCAGCAACAGGCCAACAGCGGCAATGTGTGCATGTGCAGATATACTACATTCCGGTGCCGGTTTATTGAGTCGATTTGATTGATTATGTCGACCCTTGATTTCCAACCCAACGCT
This sequence comes from Poa pratensis, assembly GCA_947311845.1. Taxonomy (NCBI): domain Eukaryota; kingdom Viridiplantae; phylum Streptophyta; class Magnoliopsida; order Poales; family Poaceae; genus Poa; species Poa pratensis. The sequence continues at coordinate 34,968,023 of CAMZMU010000095.1, forward strand.
TGCTTGGCATTGGAAGTAACAATGAGAGAACACATTGACATATACGACATATTGTCGGCATTATAAGGAACACTGTACATCTTTGAATATAATGGGACGCCCTTTATTGATTGCTTCTTAATACACCAAAACATGCGAATACAACGCTACAACCTAAGAAAACCAAGGTGAAATACGACATGACTCAAAAAGGTAAAGGTGGAAGTGGACAGTGGGCTCCCTCTCCAGATTTATATTACTTGATGCTGAAGATTTAGAGGTGGCCATCAGCGTAACCATTTCCACCTCCCGTGCCACCTCCGCTCCCGCCATTTTGACCACCTCCTGTACCTCCACCATTAGCATCAGCGTTAGCATTTGCATTTGAACTGTAGCCATTGCTCGCTGAACTAGAACCTGACCCAGTGCCACCACCAGACCCATGGCCAGTGGAACCAACAGGACCCGCAGCTTGTCCGCCACCACCGCCACCACCATTGCCTCCAGCGCTAGTAACTCCACCATAACTTCCCCCATAATAGTAATACGACCCGTCGCTCGTTTGGCTAGAACTTGAGCCAGCGCCAGACCCAGCGCCAGACCCAGTGCCGCCTTGCTGCGACGAACCACCCCCACCACCACCGCCTCCAGCAGTTGCATGGGCCGACCCACTTCCACTATTAGCATCTCCAGAGCCACTTCCGGCTCCTCCACCGCTACCGTTCACAGCCCCACCGCCATTTCCGCCGCCGGAGCCTGTCCCATAAGAACTAGAGTATCTAACAACCCTCGTAGCGCTGGCTAACCCAATGCTAAGTAGCACAACCAAGCTAAGCGACACAAGCTTAATGGCAGCCATAGCGAGCTAAGCGAAGATCTAGATGGGATAGATCGATGGTAGACCAAGGCTCGCATAGGTATTTATAGCGCTGCGGTGATACTTCAGATGTGAGTAGAGTTTGGATCGCCAGCCCTGCTGCCAACCTGCGTGCTCGTGACCTAGTGGATCTTTTTAACTCGAGCAGATCGGCACCCGATCGATCGGGGCAAAGTTGACCTAGTGGAGCGACGACTTAGAACGTCTGATGAGATAAATTTGCTAATCCCCATCGTATGACAGGAACTAGTTGCAGACTGCACCATTACTGCCTTCTTAGGGCTAGCTGCGCATACTTGCATGTGGTTATGTCTAAAACCTCGCGCAAATTATGTGCAAGAATCCTGTCAGATTAGACCAAGTTAATAGTATAGTGTAATCAATAGATGGCTCTTACGTAGTCGGCAGCATCAACTTGGTTATGTCTAACTACGGAAACAATTTCCTACTGGTTATGTCTGCACTCTGCAGATAAAAAAATTACTTGTAAACTAACGATCAGATTGTCCTTCATGTTAGATAAACCTTGCGGTCCCATCCGCATTCACATAGCGCATGCAAATATCCACAGCTCCAGTTGATATTGGGGAGACGACCTCGAAGTTCCGTAGTCGACTTTGACAAACCCAGAACCATGTGCATCCATGCATGCATGAAACCACTATACCTTTTTGCATCACAACTTGCTTGGTTTATCTTACGTGCTAAGTAACCATGATTTCGTGAAGATCTTTGACAGCATGCCATCAGCTAGGTATTATTCGTAGTGTTAGTGGAGGAAATCCCGTCAATCATTCAGATAGGTTCTACCTTATACCCACCACAAAGCATTGTAAATATTTTTGACAATTGGTTGAATGGTGTGAATTATAGGTTTATATGACTTATTAGGGTGGGAGCACTAGGCGTTATATGGTCGTTATTGCTGTGTATAAATGATAAGATTTTTAATGATAGAAATTTATCTCTCATGCAGGTTATCTACAGGAGTATCGCTACGCTCCGTTCGTGGTCATCGTTGCAACGTGTGGAGCATAGCGACCGGTTTACGAAGGTGTGTACAAGATTGAAGGATACGGCAAATGACTTTTTATCCCAACATGGATGGCGGCATAATTTGTTGATCGGCCTCCACCACCATAGGCGTTTTTACAATTTGTCATCATGATATGTAATTCGCCTTTTTATTAAGTAGTGAAGTATTTTACAAAGTAGTGAAGTATTTTACAAATTTGCATTGAAATTCACTTCTGTCATTACTAAGTAGTGAAGTATTTTACAAATTTGGTATTTCTGTTTTCGGCATTGTCACAAGACTATAACTAGGAGTCTAAATTAAAAATTAACTCACGAGTTAACCATCACATTTTCACTTCTTGTGACAATGCCGAAAACAGAAATACCAAATTAGAATATTTGACCATATATGCACTTGCATTGAAATTCACTTCTGTCATTACTAAGTAGTGAAGTATTTTACAAATTTGCAAAACATTGTCACAAGACCGTAATTACGAGTAAAAAATAAAAAAAATATTGTAAACTATCGATCTGATTGTCCATCTTGTCATGCATGTAAACATGCAAGATGTGCTAGCACCATCCACCATCCTGTCGAAGCAATAGCTCAACATACATAGGCCTCTAGCGTACCCGGACTAACAAATCAGTCCATCCATCTTCTCTATACCGTTTTGCATCACAACTTGCTTGGTTTATCTTACGGGTTAAGTAACCATGATTTCATGAAGATCTCTGACAGCATGCATCAGCTGGCTATTAAATCGCAGTGGTAGTGGAGGAGATCGCGGTATTTTTTTTCGCGAAGATGCTCTATCTCGACAGGTTACGAATCTTATGGGAGCTGGTCACTTATTTCTTTTTAGACCAACTGTTCTCTGAAATGAAGAGTAAATTATACGAAGTATATAGGATGTGCCTTCCTATTATTCAGTAGACGTATTGTATGTCATAACTGTTGAAATACAATTGCCTAGTCTCTCCTAACAGATCGGTCTTTTAGGAGCATTGGCTAGAGCATGCGATCCAATATGGTATCAGAGCCAAAAGGTCTCGGGTTCAAGTCCCAGCCAACGCAGTATTATAAAAGATCCACGTACTAGGCCCGTGAGCCTAGGCGTGCGTCTAGAGAAAATAGCAGCCCAACGGGTCTAGCCGTGAGGGGGGTGTTGAAATACAATTGCCTAGTCTCTCCTAACGGATCGGTCTTTTAGGAGCATTGGCTAGAGCATGCGATCCAATAATAACAATGCATGAGTGAAAGTGATGGCCCTTTCATTCTTTGGTGAAAACGTGATGAAATGTATTCAGAATTTATTATAATAATCAACTCAGATTCTACTTTGGTATTTCTGTTTTCGGCATTGTCACAAGACTATAACTAGGAGTCTAAATTAAAAATTAACTCACGAGTTAACCATCACATTTTCCATGTTGTTCAATAAACCCTGCGGCCGCATCCACATTCAGACAGCGCATTAAAACATCCACAGCTCCAGTTGACACCGGAGAGACGACCTCGAAGTTTACGTAGTCGACTTTCACATATTCCGTGGGTTACATAGGAAAAGGCAAACCACGCGGTCAAACCATGGCAAGATATGCCAGCACCATCGATTATCCTCTCAAAGCAAGAGCTCAGCGTACATAAGCGTCTAGCATGCCCGGACTAATAAATCAAATGTATCTTCTCTATGCCGTTTTGCTTTATACTACTTGCTTGGTTTATCTTACGGTTAAGTAACATGATGATTTCATAAAGATCTGATTAGCTGGATGATCATGTGGGCCGGGATCGGAGGTTTCCACGCAACGAAGCGATCGACGATAATTTGACCCAAGTGGACAAGTCACAAGTGGGTGCTGTTTCCGATGCCAAGAAAGCGTTGGAACGACGATGATCCCGCTGACATAATCCATCGAATCGAACATTCAGCTGCAGGTCTGCTGCTGCATGCAGTAACATCCATCCAAACAACCATTGATTAACTTTTGTGCAAGATCTTTGACAGTATCACAGTAGGCCATCGGCATAATCCATCATCCATTCACCGTAGCTTTATCCATGTGCGTATCTTTGACAGTAGGCCATCGGCTGGTTATTGTGCTAGAGGATGACATCGCGATGAAGAATTTCGAGAAGATGATTTAGCTCGAAAAGTTGGGGAAACTACTTCATGATTTTTTTTAAACAACTGCTTTATGAAATGAACAGAAAAACACATGTAGCTATCTTAGGCTTGGAAAACCCTATAAAAGACGTATGTATGGTGATCATTGCCGAATAAAATCCCAATGAAAACGATCTTTCCTTGACAAGTTTTCGGGAGCTCCTATACAACGCTTGTGGCGAATCCTATACAAAGAAGGTGAGCAACAATCAACAGTGTTCGCAAAATATATCTCTAAATTAACTTGCCCAGCTCTAGTTTTGAAAGTCGTTGAACTTGTGTGATCAATGCTATATATTCAGGTTTATGATTCATGCATGTTTAGTTAATTATGTTACTTTTAATTATTGCAGACATGTACCAATTCATTCTTGTTTATAGTTTTGTATTCTCTAGAATGCCGATGATTAAAATGTTGTTACACCGTGTGATCCAGGGGTGGGGCTAGCAAGCCTTGTGATATGCACGAGTACACACATCTCGTGCATCCTACTTGGCTCACTGGCTCCATCCCTGAAGCCTGCGTGTCACTTCTAAGTATGAGGCATTATTCTTGTTTATAGTTTTGCATTATCTAGAATGTCGATGATTAAAATGTTGTGACACGATGTCATCCAGGGGCGAGGCTAGCGAGCCTTGTGATATGCACGAGTAGACACATCTCGTGCATCCTACTTGGCTCGATGCCTCCGTCCCTGAAGCATGTGTGTCACTTCTAAGTATGAGGCATCATTCTTGTTTATAGTTTTGTATTCCATCAAGGTCTGTTGAGCCTTGTGATATGCACAAGTATAAGCTGTGTGCATCCTACTTGGCTCAATGGAGCTTTGAGGGTTGCTTGTGTGCGTGTCCGACCTAAATATGAGGCACAAATCCGAATCATTTCTGTTTATTTGTGTCTAATTTACATCTTTCTGCACCAAATTCAATTTGTTGCCAAACTTTTTTATCTGTCTTCTGTAAAGAGATGAAGAATGAGCAAGGAGGAGACGGAAGCTAGCAGCCGGAAGAGAGGAAGAACGACCAGATACTTCATCGTGATCCCCTTCTCCTCGTCATTGCGCGGCTCACTAGTTTAGCTTCTAAGTGATTGTAATTTAGATGACTCTACTTCCTTTTGAAACCTTTCGATTTAAACTATCGACTTATCGTGATGTGTTTGTACTTGTATGATACATATTTCGTCGAACACTTGTATGACTTTTCGATTTGTACTTCTTAATCATGTATTTATACTGTTTCTGCTACATGTACGTATATTGCTGATATATATACTTTATATACCGCTGGAATACAATTTTCAAAAACAAAAAAATACTGCAAAAAATATACCGCTGGCGAACCTGTATCAGCACCGCTGGCGAACTCGGTTTTACCCCGAAGCTCGACCGCTGGCGGGCGGAGTAGCTACCTCTGACGGGCACGGCTCGTCGCCAGCGCTGCTGGAACCTACCGCTGGCGGGCACAGCTTTGTTCGCCAGCGGTATTTTTTCGTACCTCTGGCGGGCGGCATGTTCGCCAGTGGTAGACATTACCACTGGTCATCCTATACTGGCGGGCGCTTGTTTGCCAGCGGTAGGCAAAAAGCGTCCGCCAGTGGTAGCTGGTTCCCTACTAGTGAACTTGAGAATATTAATCTCCCCTCTCTTTTATAATATATGAGGATAATTTAGTGGCAATGAAGGGTCGTTTCATTGGGCTTTTTCTTCGGCAACTAAGTCCGGGTTAACTCATATTCTACTGGGATTTCCGAGCCTAAACTAATTAGTATGTTATTTTATGTTTATTTCATAAAGAAGACATTTCTACAGAAAACAAAGTCATTTTTTCGAGCAATCACCAGGGAGAGCACAAGGGCTCCCACCTGAATTTTCATTTTATCAAAGAATGGGTGATATCCCAGCAGGTACAGGGGGGGCACCGAGATTCCAGCGAGCACAGCTGCACATTATGTCATACAACGCGTGCGCGCACACACACGGCAATAAGAGTCGCACGGGGGAGGTATGTTAACCAGACGTCCACATCTACGCGTTTTTTCCATCGAGAGGCGTGCTCTCCAAAGGATTGCATCATCGCGGCAATTCTTAAGTACCAGGGCGAGCGAGGGGGCGAGGCCGTTGAACACGACGCCGTTCCTGTGTTTCCAGATGTGCCACAGACAAAGGTGACTGAGCATAGCGGCCGATCGCAGGGGAGCAAAGGGGCAGCGGGCAGGTGGCAGAGGTGGTGGGTGCCCCCGTGGCTCCAAGCGCCACTGGCGAGCGAAAGGACATCTGAAAACGACATGATCGGCGGTCTCGAGGGCGTGGCGTAGCAGATGTGGCAGCCGCTCGCGGCCTCGTCAAGGATCTTCTTCCGCAGTAGATTGGAGCGACAATGGATGTGCCCTTGGACCAGAAGCCAAGCGAAGAACTTCACTTTGGACTGAGCGCGGCTACACCACACGAAGCCATATGGTGCCGGGAGAGCTCGCCTCCGCTGGTCCGGAGCTTGTAGAGGGCCGAGGTCTTGAGTTTACCGTCCGCCGCTCCATAGAGGGGGAGGGCACACCGGTCCGCCTCGACGGAGAGTTGGACACGCGAGAGCGCGTCGAGCATCTTAGTTCGTTGGCGAGCCGCGGTCACACCGGGGTAGAGGAAGGAGTCAATCCCGCCCGCCATCACTTGCTGGATCATGGAGCTCGGATCGGTGCAGTGGGAGAGCAGCTCTGCCATGGCGATGGAGTGGTCCCCAAAGGCAGCCAGGAGTCGTACCAGAAGGCGCCACGGCGCCCGTCACCGTGCTGGACCATGGAGAGGGCGCAGTACAGTGGCAGGACCTGGACGAGGGCGCGACCTCGTTCGCTAGATGGTGGCATACCGTGACCGATGGGCCGCAGTAATCAGCTGGACGAACCCCTCTATCTACTGCTCAGGCGACGCCTACCCTAGGGTCACCCAATGGACCGAATTCACAGCCTAGGAACAGAAAAACTTGCCACTCTAAGTTCGTTGGACCTTTTATTGGACAATGATCCACATACATACGATCTTCTGTAGGGCTCTTCATGCCCAAGCTAGCTGTGTTATTTTTCTGTTCTAATGCAGTTGTTTTACAGAAAATCATAAAGCAGCTATCATAATTTCTCGAACTAAAAGCATCTTCTTTAAATTCTTCAGCACGACCTCCTCCACTAGCACAAATATACGCTTCGATAATACTACGCTAGCTTAAACAAAAAATTAATCAATGGATACCTGGATGGATGTTTATTGCATGCAGCAACAGGCCAACAGCGGCAATGTGTGCATGTACAGATATACTACGTTCCGGTGCCGGTTTATTGAGTCGATTTGATTGATTATGTCGGCCCTTGATTTCCAACCCAACGCTTGCTTGGCATTGGAAGTAACAATGAGAGAACACATTGACATATACGACATATTGTCGACATTATAAGGAACACTGTACATCTTTGAATATAATGGGACGCCCTTTATTGATTGCTTCTTAATACACCAAAACATGCGAATACAACGCTACAACCTAAGAAAACCAAGGTGAAATACGACATGACTCAAAAAGGTAAAGGTGGAAGTGGACAGTGGGCTCCCTCTCCAGATTTATATTACTTGATGCTGAAGATTTAGAGGTGGCCATCAGCGTAACCATTTCCACCTCCCGTGCCACCTCCGCTCCCGCCATTTTGACCACCTCCTGTACCTCCACCATTAGCATCAGCGTTAGCATTTGCATTTGAACTGTAGCCATTGCTCGCTGAACTAGAACCTGACCCAGTGCCACCACCAGACCCATGGCCAGTGGAACCAACAGGACCCGCAGCTTGTCCGCCACCACCGCCACCACCATTGCCTCCAGCGCTAGTAACTCCACCATAACTTCCCCCATAATAGTAATACGACCCGTCGCTCGTTTGGCTAGAACTTGAGCCAGCGCCAGACCCAGCGCCAGACCCAGTGCCGCCTTGCTGCGACGAACCACCCCCACCACCACCGCCTCCAGCAGTTGCATGGGCCGACCCACTTCCACTATTAGCATCTCCAGAGCCACTTCCGGCTCCTCCACCGCTACCGTTCACAGCCCCACCGCCATTTCCGCCGCCGGAGCCTGTCCCATAAGAACTAGAGTATCTAACAACCCTCGTAGCGCTGGCTAACCCAATGCTAAGTAGCACAACCAAGCTAAGCGACACAAGCTTAATGGCAGCCATAGCGAGCTAAGCGAAGATCTAGATGGGATAGATCGATGGTAGACCAAGGCTCGCATAGGTATTTATAGCGCTGCGGTGATACTTCAGATGTGAGTAGAGTTTGGATCGCCAGCCCTGCTGCCAACCTGCGTGCTCGTGACCTAGTGGATCTTTTTAACTCGAGCAGATCGGCACCCGATCGATCGGGGCAAAGTTGACCTAGTGGAGCGACGACTTAGAACGTCTGATGAGATAAATTTGCTAATCCCCATCGTATGACAGGAACTAGTTGCAGACTGCACCATTACTGCCTTCTTAGGGCTAGCTGCGCATACTTGCATGTGGTTATGTCTAAAACCTCGCGCAAATTATGTGCAAGAATCCTGTCAGATTAGACCAAGTTAATAGTATAGTGTAATCAATAGATGGCTCTTACGTAGTCGGCAGCATCAACTTGGTTATGTCTAACTACGGAAACAATTTCCTACTGGTTATGTCTGCACTCTGCAGATAAAAAAATTACTTGTAAACTAACGATCAGATTGTCCTTCATGTTAGATAAACCTTGCGGTCCCATCCGCATTCACATAGCGCATGCAAATATCCACAGCTCCAGTTGATATTGGGGAGACGACCTCGAAGTTCCGTAGTCGACTTTGACAAACCCAGAACCATGTGCATCCATGCATGCATGAAACCACTATACCTTTTTGCATCACAACTTGCTTGGTTTATCTTACGTGCTAAGTAACCATGATTTCGTGAAGATCTTTGACAGCATGCCATCAGCTAGGTATTATTCGTAGTGTTAGTGGAGGAAATCCCGTCAATCATTCAGATAGGTTCTACCTTATACCCACCACAAAGCATTGTAAATATTTTTGACAATTGGTTGAATGGTGTGAATTATAGGTTTATATGACTTATTAGGGTGGGAGCACTAGGCGTTATATGGTCGTTATTGCTGTGTATAAATGATAAGATTTTTAATGATAGAAATTTATCTCTCATGCAGGTTATCTACAGGAGTATCGCTACGCTCCGTTCGTGGTCATCGTTGCAACGTGTGGAGCATAGCGACCGGTTTACGAAGGTGTGTACAAGATTGAAGGATACGGCAAATGACTTTTTATCCCAACATGGATGGCGGCATAATTTGTTGATCGGCCTCCACCACCATAGGCGTTTTTACAATTTGTCATCATGATATGTAATTCGCCTTTTTATTAAGTAGTGAAGTATTTTACAAAGTAGTGAAGTATTTTACAAATTTGCATTGAAATTCACTTCTGTCATTACTAAGTAGTGAAGTATTTTACAAATTTGGTATTTCTGTTTTCGGCATTGTCACAAGACTATAACTAGGAGTCTAAATTAAAAATTAACTCACGAGTTAACCATCACATTTTCACTTCTTGTGACAATGCCGAAAACAGAAATACCAAATTAGAATATTTGACCATATATGCACTTGCATTGAAATTCACTTCTGTCATTACTAAGTAGTGAAGTATTTTACAAATTTGCAAAACATTGTCACAAGACCGTAATTACGAGTAAAAAATAAAAAAATATTGTAAACTATCGATCTGATTGTCCATCTTGTCATGCATGTAAACATGCAAGATGTGCTAGCACCATCCACCATCCTGTCGAAGCAATAGCTCAACATACATAGGCCTCTAGCGTACCCGGACTAACAAATCAGTCCATCCATCTTCTCTATACCGTTTTGCATCACAACTTGCTTGGTTTATCTTACGGGTTAAGTAACCATGATTTCATGAAGATCTCTGACAGCATGCATCAGCTGGCTATTAAATCGCAGTGGTAGTGGAGGAGATCGCGGTATTTTTTTTCGCGAAGATGCTCTATCTCGACAGGTTACGAATCTTATGGGAGCTGGTCACTTATTTCTTTTTAGACCAACTGTTCTCTGAAATGAAGAGTAAATTATACGAAGTATATAGGATGTGCCTTCCTATTATTCAGTAGACGTATTGTATGTCATAACTGTTGAAATACAATTGCCTAGTCTCTCCTAACAGATCGGTCTTTTAGGAGCATTGGCTAGAGCATGCGATCCAATATGGTATCAGAGCCAAAAGGTCTCGGGTTCAAGTCCCAGCCAACGCAGTATTATAAAAGATCCACGTACTAGGCCCGTGAGCCTAGGCGTGCGTCTAGAGAAAATAGCAGCCCAACGGGTCTAGCCGTGAGGGGGGTGTTGAAATACAATTGCCTAGTCTCTCCTAACGGATCGGTCTTTTAGGAGCATTGGCTAGAGCATGCGATCCAATAATAACAATGCATGAGTGAAAGTGATGGCCCTTTCATTCTTTGGTGAAAACGTGATGAAATGTATTCAGAATTTATTATAATAATCAACTCAGATTCTACTTTGGTATTTCTGTTTTCGGCATTGTCACAAGACTATAACTAGGAGTCTAAATTAAAAATTAACTCACGAGTTAACCATCACATTTTCCATGTTGTTCAATAAACCCTGCGGCCGCATCCACATTCAGACAGCGCATTAAAACATCCACAGCTCCAGTTGACACCGGAGAGACGACCTCGAAGTTTACGTAGTCGACTTTCACATATTCCGTGGGTTACATAGGAAAAGGCAAACCACGCGGTCAAACCATGGCAAGATATGCCAGCACCATCGATTATCCTCTCAAAGCAAGAGCTCAGCGTACATAAGCGTCTAGCATGCCCGGACTAATAAATCAAATGTATCTTCTCTATGCCGTTTTGCTTTATACTACTTGCTTGGTTTATCTTACGGTTAAGTAACATGATGATTTCATAAAGATCTGATTAGCTGGATGATCATGTGGGCCGGGATCGGAGGTTTCCACGCAACGAAGCGATCGACGATAATTTGACCCAAGTGGACAAGTCACAAGTGGGTGCTGTTTCCGATGCCAAGAAAGCGTTGGAACGACGATGATCCCGCTGACATAATCCATCGAATCGAACATTCAGCTGCAGGTCTGCTGCTGCATGCAGTAACATCCATCCAAACAACCATTGATTAACTTTTGTGCAAGATCTTTGACAGTATCACAGTAGGCCATCGGCATAATCCATCATCCATTCACCGTAGCTTTATCCATGTGCGTATCTTTGACAGTAGGCCATCGGCTGGTTATTGTGCTAGAGGATGACATCGCGATGAAGAATTTCGAGAAGATGATTTAGCTCGAAAAGTTGGGGAAACTACTTCATGATTTTTTTTAAACAACTGCTTTATGAAATGAACAGAAAAACACATGTAGCTATCTTAGGCTTGGAAAACCCTATAAAAGACGTATGTATGGTGATCATTGCCGAATAAAATCCCAATGAAAACGATCTTTCCTTGACAAGTTTTCGGGAGCTCCTATACAACGCTTGTGGCGAATCCTATACAAAGAAGGTGAGCAACAATCAACAGTGTTCGCAAAATATATCTCTAAATTAACTTGCCCAGCTCTAGTTTTGAAAGTCGTTGAACTTGTGTGATCAATGCTATATATTCAGGTTTATGATTCATGCATGTTTAGTTAATTATGTTACTTTTAATTATTGCAGACATGTACCAATTCATTCTTGTTTATAGTTTTGTATTCTCTAGAATGCCGATGATTAAAATGTTGTTACACCGTGTGATCCAGGGGTGGGGCTAGCAAGCCTTGTGATATGCACGAGTACACACATCTCGTGCATCCTACTTGGCTCACTGGCTCCATCCCTGAAGCCTGCGTGTCACTTCTAAGTATGAGGCATTATTCTTGTTTATAGTTTTGCATTATCTAGAATGTCGATGATTAAAATGTTGTGACACGATGTCATCCAGGGGCGGGCTAGCGAGCCTTGTGATATGCACGAGTAGACACATCTCGTGCATCCTACTTGGCTCGATGCTCCGTCCCTGAAGCATGTGTGTCACTTCTAAGTATGAGGCATCATTCTTGTTTATAGTTTTGTATTCCATCAAGGTCTGTTGAGCCTTGTGATATGCACAAGTATAAGCTGTGTGCATCCTACTTGGCTCAATGGAGCTTTGAGGGTTGCTTGTGTGCGTGTCCGACCTAAATATGAGGCACAAATCCGAATCATTTCCGTTTATTTGTGTCTAATTTACATCTTTCTGCACCAAATTCAATTTGTTGCCAAACTTTTTTATCTGTCTTCTGTAAAGAGATGAAGAATGAGCAAGGAGGAGACGGAAGCTAGCAGCCGGAAGAGAGGAAGAACGACCAGATACTTCATCGTGATCCCCTTCTCCTCGTCATTGCGCGGCTCACTAGTTTAGCTTCTAAGTGATTGTAATTTAGATGACTCTACTTCCTTTTGAAACCTTTCGATTTAAACTATCGACTTATCGTGATGTGTTTGTACTTGTATGATACATATTTCGTCGAACACTTGTATGACTTTTCGATTTGTACTTCTTAATCATGTATTTATACTGTTTCTGCTACATGTACGTATATTGCTGATATATATACTTTATATACCGCTGGAATACAATTTTCAAAAACAAAAAAATACTGCAAAAAATATACCGCTGGCGAACCTGTATCAGCACCGCTGGCGAACTCGGTTTTACCCCGAAGCTCGACCGCTGGCGGGCGGAGTAGCTACCTCTGACGGGCACGGCTCGTCGCCAGCGCTGCTGGAACCTACCGCTGGCGGGCACAGCTTTGTTCGCCAGCGGTATTTTTTCGTACCTCTGGCGGGCGGCATGTTCGCCAGTGGTAGACATTACCACTGGTCATCCTATACTGGCGGGCGCTTGTTTGCCAGCGGTAGGCAAAAAGCGTCCGCCAGTGGTAGCTTTCCCTACTAGTGAACTTGAGAATATTAATCTCCCCTCTCTTTTATAATATATGAGGATAATTTAGTGGCAATGAAGGGTCGTTTCATTGGGCTTTTTCTTCGGCAACTAAGTCCGGGTTAACTCATATTCTACTGGGATTTCCGAGCCTAAACTAATTAGTATGTTATTTTATGTTTATTTCATAAAGAAGACATTTCTACAGAAAACAAAGTCATTTTTTCGAGCAATCACCAGGGAGAGCACAAGGGCTCCCACCTGAATTTTCATTTTATCAAAGAATGGGTGATATCCCAGCAGGTACAGGGGGGCACCGAGATTCCAGCGAGCACAGCTGCACATTATGGCATACAACGCGTGCGCGCACACACACGGCAATAAGAGTCGCACGGGGGAGGTATGTTAACCAGACGTCCACATCTACGCGTTTTTTCCATCGAGAGGCGTGCTCTCCAAAGGATTGCATCATCGCGGCAATTCTTAAGTACCAGGGCGAGCGAGGGGGCGAGGCCGTTGAACACGACGCCGTTCCTGTGTTTCCAGATGTGCCACAGACAAAGGTGACTGAGCATAGCGGCCGATCGCAGGGGAGCAAAGGGGCAGCGGGCAGGTGGCAGAGGTGGTGGGTGCCCCCGTGGCTCCAAGCGCCACTGGCGAGCGAAAGGACATCTGAAAACGACATGATCGGCGGTCTCGAGGGCGTGGCGTAGCAGATGTGGCAGCCGCTCGCGGCCTCGTCAAGGATCTTCTTCCGCAGTAGATTGGAGCGACAATGGATGTGCCCTTGGACCAGAAGCCAAGCGAAGAACTTCACTTTGGACTGAGCGCGGCTACACCACACGAAGCCATATGGTGCCGGGAGAGCTCGCCTCCGCTGGTCCGGAGCTTGTAGAGGGCCGAGGTCTTGAGTTTACCGTCCGCCGCTCCATAGAGGGGGAGGGCACACCGGTCCGCCTCGACGGAGAGTTGGACACGCGAGAGCGCGTCGAGCATCTTAGTTCGTTGGCGAGCCGCGGTCACACCGGGGTAGAGGAAGGAGTCAATCCCGCCCGCCATCACTTGCTGGATCATGGAGCTCGGATCGGTGCAGTGGGAGAGCAGCTCTGCCATGGCGATGGAGTGGTCCCCAAAGGCAGCCAGGAGTCGTACCAGAAGGCGCCACGGCGCCGTCACCGTGCTGGACCATGGAGAGGGCGCAGTACAGTGGCAGGACCTGGACGAGGGCGCGACCTCGTTCGCTAGATGGTGGCATACCGTGACCGATGGGCCGCAGTAATCAGCTGGACGAACCCCTCTATCTACTGCTCAGGCGACGCCTACCCTAGGGGTCACCCAATGGACCGAATTCACAGCCTAGGAACAGAAAAACTTGCCACTCTAAGTTCGTTGGACCTTTTATTGGACAATGATCCACATACATACGATCTTCTGTAGGGCTCTTCATGCCCAAGCTAGCTGTGTTATTTTTCTGTTCTAATGCAGTTGTTTTACAGAAAATCATAAAGCAGCTATCATAATTTCTCGAACTAAAAGCATCTTCTTTAAATTCTTCAGCACGACCTCCTCCACTAGCACAAATATACGCTTCGATAATACTACGCTAGCTTAAACAAAAAATTAATCAATGGATACCTGGATGGATGTTTATTGCATGCAGCAACAGGCCAACAGCGGCAATGTGTGCATGTACAGATATACTACGTTCCGGTGCCGGTTTATTGAGTCGATTTGATTGATTATGTCGGCCCTTGATTTCCAACCCAACGCTTGCTTGGCATTGGAAGTAACAATGAGAGAACACATTGACATATACGACATATTGTCGACATTATAAGGAACACTGTACATCTTTGAATATAATGGGACGCCCTTTATTGATTGCTTCTTAATACACCAAAACATGCGAATACAACGCTACAACCTAAGAAAACCAAGGTGAAATACGACATGACTCAAAAAGGTAAAGGTGGAAGTGGACAGTGGGCTCCCTCTCCAGATTTATATTACTTGATGCTGAAGATTTAGAGGTGGCCATCAGCGTAACCATTTCCACCTCCCGTGCCACCTCCGCTCCCGCCATTTTGACCACCTCCTGTACCTCCACCATTAGCATCAGCGTTAGCATTTGCATTTGAACTGTAGCCATTGCTCGCTGAACTAGAACCTGACCCAGTGCCACCACCAGACCCATGGCCAGTGGAACCAACAGGACCCGCAGCTTGTCCGCCACCACCGCCACCACCATTGCCTCCAGCGCTAGTAACTCCACCATAACTTCCCCCATAATAGTAATACGACCCGTCGCTCGTTTGGCTAGAACTTGAGCCAGCGCCAGACCCAGCGCCAGACCCAGTGCCGCCTTGCTGCGACGAACCACCCCCACCACCACCGCCTCCAGCAGTTGCATGGGCCGACCCACTTCCACTATTAGCATCTCCAGAGCCACTTCCGGCTCCTCCACCGCTACCGTTCACAGCCCCACCGCCATTTCCGCCGCCGGAGCCTGTCCCATAAGAACTAGAGTATCTAACAACCCTCGTAGCGCTGGCTAACCCAATGCTAAGTAGCACAACCAAGCTAAGCGACACAAGCTTAATGGCAGCCATAGCGAGCTAAGCGAAGATCTAGATGGGATAGATCGATGGTAGACCAAGGCTCGCATAGGTATTTATAGCGCTGCGGTGATACTTCAGATGTGAGTAGAGTTTGGATCGCCAGCCCTGCTGCCAACCTGCGTGCTCGTGACCTAGTGGATCTTTTTAACTCGAGCAGATCGGCACCCGATCGATCGGGGCAAAGTTGACCTAGTGGAGCGACGACTTAGAACGTCTGATGAGATAAATTTGCTAATCCCCATCGTATGACAGGAACTAGTTGCAGACTACACCATTACTGCCTTCTTAGGGCTGCGCATACTTGCATGTGGTTATGTCTAAAACCTCGCGCAAATTATGTGCAAGAATCCTGTCAGATTAGACCAAGTTAATAGTATAGTGTAATCAATAGATGGCTCTTACGTAGTCGGCAGCATCAACTTGGTTATGTCTAACTACGGAAACAATTTCCTACTGGTTATGTCTGCACTCTGCAGATAAAAAAATTACTTGTAAACTAACGATCAGATTGTCCTTCAAGTTAGATAAACCTTGCGGTCCCATCCGCATTCACATAGCGCATGCAAATATCCACAGCTCCAGTTGATATTGGGGAGACGACCTCGAAGTTCCGTAGTCGACTTTGACAAACCCAGAACCATGTGCATCCATGCATGCATGAAACCACTATACCTTTTTGCATCACAACTTGCTTGGTTTATCTTACGTGCTAAGTAACCATGATTTCGTGAAGATCTTTGACAGCATGCCATCAGCTAGGTATTATTCGTAGTGTTAGTGGAGGAAATCCCGTCAATCATTCAGATAGGTTCTACCTTATACCCACCACAAAGCATTGTAAATATTTTTGACAATTGGTTGAATGGTGTGAATTATAGGTTTATATGACTTATTAGGGTGGGAGCACTAGGCGTTATATGGTCGTTATTGCTGTGTATAAATGATAAGATTTTTAATGATAGAAATTTATCTCTCATGCAGGTTATCTACAGGAGTATCGCTACGCTCCGTTCGTGGTCATCGTTGCAACGTGTGGAGCATAGCGACCGGTTTACGAAGGTGTGTACAAGATTGAAGGATACGGCAAATGACTTTTTATCCCAACATGGATGGCGGCATAATTTGTTGATCGGCCTCCACCACCATAGGCGTTTTTACAATTTGTCATCATGATATGTAATTCGCCTTTTTATTAAGTAGTGAAGTATTTTACAAAGTAGTGAAGTATTTTACAAATTTGCATTGAAATTCACTTCTGTCATTACTAAGTAGTGAAGTATTTTACAAATTTGGTATTTCTGTTTTCGGCATTGTCACAAGACTATAACTAGGAGTCTAAATTAAAAATTAACTCACGAGTTAACCATCACATTTTCACTTCTTGTGACAATGCCGAAAACAGAAATACCAAATTAGAATATTTGACCATATATGCACTTGCATTGAAATTCACTTCTGTCATTACTAAGTAGTGAAGTATTTTACAAATTTGCAAAACATTGTCACAAGACCGTAATTACGAGTAAAAAATAAAAAAAAATTGTAAACTATCGATCTGATTGTCCATCTTGTCATGCATGTAAACATGCAAGATGTGCTAGCACCATCCACCATCCTGTCGAAGCAATAGCTCAACATACATAGGCCTCTAGCGTACCCGGACTAACAAATCAGTCCATCCATCTTCTCTATACCGTTTTGCATCACTACTTGCTTGGTTTATCTTACGGGTTAAGTAACCATGATTTCATGAAGATCTCTGACAGCATGCATCAGCTGGCTATTAAATCGCAGTGGTAGTGGAGGAGATCGCGGTATTTTTTTTCGCGAAGATGCTCTATCTCGACAGGTTACGAATCTTATGGGAGCTGGTCACTTATTTCTTTTTAGACCAACTGTTCTCTGAAATGAAGAGTAAATTATACGAAGTATATAGGATGTGCCTTCCTATTATTCAGTAGACGTATTGTATGTCATAACTGTTGAAATACAATTGCCTAGTCTCTCCTAACAGATCGGTCTTTTAGGAGCATTGGCTAGAGCATGCGATCCAATATGGTATCAGAGCCAAAAGGTCTCGGTTCAAGTCCCAGCCAACGCAGTATAATAATCCCCAAAAAGATCCACGTACTAGGCCCGTGAGACTAGGCGTGCGTCTAGAAAAATAGCAGCCCAACGGGTCTAGACGTGAGGGGGGTGTTGAAATACAATTGCCTAGTCTCTCCTAACAGATCGGTCTTTTAGGAGCATTGGCTAGAGCATGCGATCCAATAATAACAATGCATGAGTGAAAGTGATGGCCCTTTCATTCTTTGGTGAAAACGTGATGAAATGTATTCAGAATTTATTATAATAATCAACTCAGATTCTACTTTGGTATTTCTGTTTTCGCATTGTCACAAGACTATAACTAGGAGTCTAAATTAAAAATTAACTCACGAGTTAACCATCACATTTTCCATGTTGTTCAATAAACCCTGCGGCCGCATCCACATTCAGACAGCGCATTAAAACATCCACAGCTCCAGTTGACACCGGAGAGACGACCTCGAAGTTTACGTAGTCGACTTTCACATATTCCGTG
Source organism: Poa pratensis (assembly GCA_947311845.1). Classification (NCBI taxonomy): domain Eukaryota; kingdom Viridiplantae; phylum Streptophyta; class Magnoliopsida; order Poales; family Poaceae; genus Poa; species Poa pratensis. The sequence continues at coordinate 34,986,292 of CAMZMU010000095.1, forward strand.
GGTTACATAGGAAAAGGCAAACCACGCGGTCAAACCATGGCAAGATATGCCAGCACCATCGATTATCCTCTCAAAGCAAAGCTCAGCGTACATAAGCGTCTAGCATGCCCGGACTAATAAATCAAATGTATCTTCTCTATGCCGTTTTGCTTTATACTACTTGCTTGGTTTATCTTACGGTTAAGTAACATGATGATTTCATAAAGATCTGATTAGCTGGATGATCATGTGGGCCGGGATCGGAGGTTTCCACGCAACGAAGCGATCGACGATAATTTGACCCAAGTGGACAAGTCACAAGTGGGTGCTGTTTCCGATGCCAAGAAAGCGTTGGAACGACGATGATCCCGCTGACATAATCCATCGAATCGAACATTCAGCTGCAGGTCTGCTGCTGCATGCAGTAACATCCATCCAAACAACCATTGATTAACTTTTGTGCAAGATCTTTGACAGTATCACAGTAGGCCATCGGCATAATCCATCATCCATTCACCGTAGCTTTATCCATGTGCGTATCTTTGACAGTAGGCCATCGGCTGGTTATTGTGCTAGAGGATGACATCGCGATGAAGAATTTCGAGAAGATGATTTAGCTCGAAAAGTTGGGGAAACTACTTCATGATTTTTTTTAAACAACTGCTTTATGAAATGAACAGAAAAACACATGTAGCTATCTTAGGCTTGGAAAACCCTATAAAAGACGTATGTATGGTGATCATTGCCGAATAAAATCCCAATGAAAACGATCTTTCCTTGACAAGTTTTCGGGAGCTCCTATACAACGCTTGTGGCGAATCCTATACAAAGAAGGTGAGCAACAATCAACAGTGTTCGCAAAATATATCTCTAAATTAACTTGCCCAGCTCTAGTTTTGAAAGTCGTTGAACTTGTGTGATCAATGCTATATATTCAGGTTTATGATTCATGCATGTTTAGTTAATTATGTTACTTTTAATTATTGCAGACATGTACCAATTCATTCTTGTTTATAGTTTTGTATTCTCTAGAATGCCGATGATTAAAATGTTGTTACACCGTGTGATCCAGGGGTGGGGCTAGCAAGCCTTGTGATATGCACGAGTACACACATCTCGTGCATCCTACTTGGCTCACTGGCTCCATCCCTGAAGCCTGTGTGTCACTTCTAAGTATGAGGCATTATTCTTGTTTATAGTTTTGCATTATCTAGAATGTCGATGATTAAAATGTTGTGACAATGTCATCCAGGGGCGGGCTAGCGAGCCTTGTGATATGCACGAGTAGACACATCTCGTGCATCCTACTTGGCTCGATGCTCCGTCCCTGAAGCATGTGTGTCACTTCTAAGTATGAGGCATCATTCTTGTTTATAGTTTTGTATTCCATCAAGGTCGTTGAGCCTTGTGATATGCACAAGTATAAGCTGTGTGCATCCTACTTGGCTCAATGGAGCTTTGAGGGTTGCTTGTGTGCGTGTCCGACCTAAATATGAGGCACAAATCCGAATCATTTCGTTTATTTGTGTCTAATTTACATCTTTCTGCACCAAATTCAATTTGTTGCCAAACTTTTTATCTGTCTTCTGTAAAGAGATGAAGAATGAGCAAGGAGGAGACGGAAGCTAGCAGCCGGAAGAGAGGAAGAACGACCAGATACTTCATCGTGATCCCCTTCTCCTCGTCATTGCGCGGCTCACTAGTTTAGCTTCTAAGTGATTGTAATTTAGATGACTCTACTTCCTTTTGAAACCTTTCGATTTAAACTATCGACTTATCGTGATGTGTTTGTACTTGTATGATACATATTTCGTCGAACACTTGTATGACTTTTCGATTTGTACTTCTTAATCATGTATTTATACTGTTTCTGCTACATGTACGTATATTGCTGATATATATACTTTATATACCGCTGGAATACAATTTTCAAAAACAAAAAAATACTGCAAAAAATATACCGCTGGCGAACCTGTATCAGCACCGCTGGCGAACTCGGTTTTACCCCGAAGCTCGACCGCTGGCGGGCGGAGTAGCTACCTCTGACGGGCACGGCTCGTCGCCAGCGCTGCTGGAACCTACCGCTGGCGGGCACAGCTTTGTTCGCCAGCGGTATTTTTTCGTACCTCTGGCGGGCGGCATGTTCGCCAGTGGTAGACATTACCACTGGTCATCCTATACTGGCGGGCGCTTGTTTGCCAGCGGTAGGCAAAAAGCGTCCGCCAGTGGTAGCTGGTTCCCTACTAGTGAACTTGAGAATATTAATCTCCCCTCTCTTTTATAATATATGAGGATAATTTAGTGGCAATGAAGGGTCGTTTCATTGGGCTTTTTCTTCGGCAACTAAGTCCGGGTTAACTCATATTCTACTGGGATTTCCGAGCCTAAACTAATTAGTATGTTATTTTATGTTTATTTCATAAAGAAGACATTTCTACAGAAAACAAAGTCATTTTTTCGAGCAATCACCAGGGAGAGCACAAGGGCTCCCACCTGAATTTTCATTTTATCAAAGAATGGGTGATATCCCAGCAGGTACGGGGGGGGCACCGAGATTCCAGCGAGCACAGCTGCACATTATGGCATACAACGCGTGCGCACACACACACGGCAATAAGAGTCGCACGGGGAGGTATGTTAACCAGACGTCCACATCTACGCGTTTTTTCCATCGAGAGGCGTGCTCTCCAAAGGATTGCATCATCGCGGCAATTCTTAAGTACCAGGGCGAGCGAGGGGGCGAGGCCGTTGAACACGACGCCGTTCCTGTGTTTCCAGATGTGCCACAGACAAAGGTGACTGAGCATAGCGGCCGATCGCAGGGGAGCAAAGGGGCAGCGGGCAGGTGGCAGAGGTGGTGGGTGCCCCCGTGGCTCCAAGCGCCACTGGCGAGCGAAAGGACATCTGAAAACGACATGATCGGCGGTCTCGAGGGCGTGGCGTAGCAGATGTGGCAGCCGCTCGCGGCCTCGTCAAGGATCTTCTTCCGCAGTAGATTGGAGCGACAATGGATGTGCCCTTGGACCAGAAGCCAAGCGAAGAACTTCACTTTGGACTGAGCGCGGCTACACCACACGAAGCCATATGGTGCCGGGAGAGCTCGCCTCCGCTGGTCCGGAGCTTGTAGAGGGCCGAGGTCTTGAGTTTACCGTCCGCCGCTCCATAGAGGGGGAGGGCACACCGGTCCGCCTCGACGGAGAGTTGGACACGCGAGAGCGCGTCGAGCATCTTAGTTCGTTGGCGAGCCGCGGTCACACCGGGGTAGAGGAAGGAGTCAATCCCGCCCGCCATCACTTGCTGGATCATGGAGCTCGGATCGGTGCAGTGGGAGAGCAGCTCTGCCATGGCGATGGAGTGGCCCCAAAGGCAGCCAGGAGTCGTACCAGAAGGCGCCACGGCGCCCGTCACCGTGCTGGACCATGGAGAGGGCGCAGTACAGTGGCAGGACCTGGACGAGGGCGCGACCTCGTTCGCTAGATGGTGGCATACCGTGACCGATGGGCCGCAGTAATCAGCTGGACGAACCCCTCTATCTACTGCTCAGGCGACGCCTACCCTAGGGGTCACCCAATGGACCGAATTCACAGCCTAGGAACAGAAAAACTTGCCACTCTAAGTTCGTTGGACCTTTTATTGGACAATGATCCACATACATACGATCTTCTGTAGGGCTCTTCATGCCCAAGCTAGCTGTGTTATTTTTCTGTTCTAATGCAGTTGTTTTACAGAAAATCATAAAGCAGCTATCATAATTTCTCGAACTAAAAGCATCTTCTTTAAATTCTTCAGCACGACCTCCTCCACTAGCACAAATATACGCTTCGATAAAACTACGCTAGCTTAAACAAAAAATTAATCAATGGATACCTGGATGGATGTTTATTGCATGCAGCAACAGGCCAACAGCGGCAATGTGTGCATGTACAGATATACTACGTTCCGGTGCCGGTTTATTGAGTCGATTTGATTGATTATGTCGGCCCTTGATTTCCAACCCAACGCTTGCTTGGCATTGGAAGTAACAATGAGAGAACACATTGACATATACGACATATTGTCGACATTATAAGGAACACTGTACATCTTTGAATATAATGGGACGCCCTTTATTGATTGCTTCTTAATACACCAAAACATGCGAATACAACGCTACAACCTAAGAAAACCAAGGTGAAATACGACATGACTCAAAAAGGTAAAGGTGGAAGTGGACAGTGGGCTCCCTCTCCAGATTTATATTACTTGATGCTGAAGATTTAGAGGTGGCCATCAGCGTAACCATTTCCACCTCCCGTGCCACCTCCGCTCCCGCCATTTTGACCACCTCCTGTACCTCCACCATTAGCATCAGCGTTAGCATTTGCATTTGAACTGTAGCCATTGCTCGCTGAACTAGAACCTGACCCAGTGCCACCACCAGACCCATGGCCAGTGGAACCAACAGGACCCGCAGCTTGTCCGCCACCACCGCCACCACCATTGCCTCCAGCGCTAGTAACTCCACCATAACTTCCCCCATAATAATAATACGACCCGTCGCTCGTTTGGCTAGAACTTGAGCCAGCGCCAGACCCAGCGCCAGACCCAGTGCCGCCTTGCTGCGACGAACCCCCCCACCACCACCGCCTCCAGCAGTTGCATGGGCCGACCCACTTCCACTATTAGCATCTCCAGAGCCACTTCCGGCTCCTCCACCGCTACCGTTCACAGCCCCACCGCCATTTCCGCCGCCAGCCTGTCCCATAAGAACTAGAGTATCTAACAACCCTCGTAGCGCTGGCTAACCCAATGCTAAGTAGCACAACCAAGCTAAGCGACACAAGCTTAATGGCAGCCATAGCGAGCTAAGCGAAGATCTAGATGGGATAGATCGATGGTAGACCAAGGCTCGCATAGGTATTTATAGCGCTGCGGTGATACTTCAGATGTGAGTAGAGTTTGGATCGCCAGCCCTGCTGCCAACCTGCGTGCTCGTGACCTAGTGGATCTTTTTAACTCGAGCAGATCGGCACCCGATCGATCGGGGCAAAGTTGACCTAGTGGAGCGACGACTTAGAACGTCTGATGAGATAAATTTGCTAATCCCCATCGTATGACAGGAACTAGTTGCAGACTACACCATTACTGCCTTCTTAGGGCTGCGCATACTTGCATGTGGTTATGTCTAAAACCTCGCGCAAATTATGTGCAAGAATCCTGTCAGATTAGACCAAGTTAATAGTATAGTGTAATCAATAGATGGCTCTTACGTAGTCGGCAGCATCAACTTGGTTATGTCTAACTACGGAAACAATTTCCTACTGGTTATGTCTGCACTCTGCAGATAAAAAAATTACTTGTAAACTAACGATCAGATTGTCCTTCAAGTTAGATAAACCTTGCGGTCCCATCCGCATTCACATAGCGCATGCAAATATCCACAGCTCCAGTTGATATTGGGGAGACGACCTCGAAGTTCCGTAGTCGACTTTGACAAACCCAGAACCATGTGCATCCATGCATGCATGAAACCACTATACCTTTTTGCATCACAACTTGCTTGGTTTATCTTACGTGCTAAGTAACCATGATTTCGTGAAGATCTTTGACAGCATGCCATCAGCTAGGTATTATTCGTAGTGTTAGTGGAGGAAATCCCGTCAATCATTTAGATAGGTTCTACCTTATACCCACCACAAAGCATTGTAAATATTTTTGACAATTGGTTGAATGGTGTGAATTATAGGTTTATATGACTTATTAGGGTGGGAGCACTAGGCGTTATATGGTCGTTATTGCTGTGTATAAATGATAAGATTTTTAATGATAGAAATTTATCTCTCATGCAGGTTATCTACAGGAGTATCGCTACGCTCCGTTCGTGGTCATCGTTGCAACGTGTGGAGCATAGCGACCGGTTTACGAAGGTGTGTACAAGATTGAAGGATACGGCAAATGACTTTTTATCCCAACATGGATGGCGGCATAATTTGTTGATCGGCCTCCACCACCATAGGCGTTTTTACAATTTGTCATCATGATATGTAATTCGCCTTTTTATTAAGTAGTGAAGTATTTTACAAAGTAGTGAAGTATTTTACAAATTTGCATTGAAATTCACTTCTGTCATTACTAAGTAGTGAAGTATTTTACAAATTTGGTATTTCTGTTTTCGGCATTGTCACAAGACTATAACTAGGAGTCTAAATTAAAAATTAACTCACGAGTTAACCATCACATTTTCACTTCTTGTGACAATGCCGAAAACAGAAATACCAAATTAGAATATTTGACCATATATGCACTTGCATTGAAATTCACTTCTGTCATTACTAAGTAGTGAAGTATTTTACAAATTTGCAAAACATTGTCACAAGACCGTAATTACGAGTAAAAAATAAAAAAAATATTGTAAACTATCGATCTGATTGTCCATCTTGTCATGCATGTAAACATGCAAGATGTGCTAGCACCATCCACCATCCTGTCGAAGCAATAGCTCAACATACATAGGCCTCTAGCGTACCCGGACTAACAAATCAGTCCATCCATCTTCTCTATACCGTTTTGCATCACTACTTGCTTGGTTTATCTTACGGGTTAAGTAACCATGATTTCATGAAGATCTCTAACAGCATGCATCAGCTGGCTATTAAATCGCAGTGGTAGTGGAGGAGATCGCGGTATTTTTTTTCGCGAAGATGCTCTATCTCGACAGGTTACGAATCTTATGGGAGCTGGTCACTTATTTCTTTTTAGACCAACTGTTCTCTGAAATGAAGAGTAAATTATACGAAGTATATAGGATGTGCCTTCCTATTATTCAGTAGACGTATTGTATGACATAACTGTTGAAATACAATTGCCTAGTCTCTCCTAACAGATCGGTCTTTTAGGAGCATTGGCTAGAGCATACGATCCAATATGGTATCAGAGCCAAAAGGTCTCGGGTTCAAGTCCCAGCCAACGCAGTATTAAAATAAATATTTGCCGCCTCCCCAAAAAGATCCACGTACTAGGCCCGTGAGCCTAGGCGTGCGTCTAGAAAAAATAGCAGCCCAACGGGTCTAGACGTGAGGGGGGTGTTGAAATACAATTGCCTAGTCTCTCCTAACAGATCGGTCTTTTAGGAGCATTGGCTAGAGCATGCGATCCAATAATAACAATGCATGAGTGAAAGTGATGGTCCTTTCATTCTTTGGTGAAAACGTGATGAAATGTATTCAGAATTTATTATAATAATCAACTCAGATTCTACTTTGGTATTTCTGTTTTCGGCATTGTCACAAGACTATAACTAGGAGTCTAAATTAAAAATTAACTCACGAGTTAACCATCACATTTTCCATGTTGTTCAATAAACCCTGCGGCCGCATCCACATTCAGACAGCGCATTAAAACATCCACAGCTCCAGTTGACACCGGAGAGACGACCTCGAAGTTTACGTAGTCGACTTTCACATATTCCGTGGGTTACATAGGAAAAGGCAAACCACGCGGTCAAACCATGGCAAGATATGCCAGCACCATCGATTATCCTCTCAAAGCAAGAGCTCAGCGTACATAAGCGTCTAGCATGCCCGGACTAACAAATCAAATGTATCTTCTCTATGCCGTTTTGCTTTATACTACTTGCTTGGTTTATCTTACGGTTAAGTAACATGATGATTTCATAAAAAAGGACTTGGTGGGACAGGAAGGAGCTCTCGCGACCATGGGCGCTGGAGGCGACGCCGCGCCGCTGCCGTACTGATCTCTCTCCACCGGCCACCTCCGCCGCCGCCATGACCAGATCCAGGTCGCCCTTCGCGTCCTCTCTCAACCCGGTTGAAGCCCGCCGCTGCCGTTACCGGGGTCGCCGGGGCCGAGCTCTTTTTCCTCCGCTCCTCCTGGCGTGCGTGTGCTCCAGGGAAGGAAGGTGCAGGGGTCGTGGAGGTGCAAGCGTCTTCGCCCCTGCCGCCATCGACGCCGGACCACGCTCGCTGAGGCCCTCCCTCCCTCCGTCCATCGGGAAGACCAGCTCCGCCGCCCCTCCGATGTTGCGGTGGCCGAGCTCTCCGCTCCGTGCCCTGCTCTTCCGGTGAGGAAGGCCACCGACGCGCTCCTCCGCCCCGCCATGGAGCACCCCGAGCGGGATCCGGCATATGCCGCCCGTCTGTGCAAGATCTGGAAGCCGCACGGGGCAAGCTCGCTGCGCGCACGTCCTTGCTGGCTGCTCCGGTGCAGCCGGCGGCCTCTCCCACGCCCGCGTCCGTGCGGGCTCAAGCTCCGTCGGCCGCTTCCGTGAAGGCTCCTCTGGCTCCGTCGACCGCGTCTGCCGCTTCGTCCGCGCTCGCTGCTCCGGCTCCGTCGAACACCACCGCCACGACGGCCTCCTGCAAGGCCGCGCCCCTCGGAGCCTTGTCCTTTGAGGTACCTGCTGACGACACGCCGGCCGCACCGTCCGTTGCTCCCTCAGTCCGAGTTCAAGATTGGGGTTTCGGGATGCCCCGTGATCCCACGACTCCAGCACCGCTGCCCATCGTCAAGGCTACAACCGCGGCTCTCCACTGCCCGTCCGTCGTCTTCTCTGCCGAGGTGGAGATTGCCCAGCCCAAGCCGGTCGCGCCAACATCGCCAACCACCTCCGCTGGCGCGCTGGCTGCGGCCATCCTCGCGTCTCGCAAGGCTGACCCGGCTGTCGGGGGTCATTTGGCTTGTAGGCCCTGGCGAAGACGTCGACTCCGGCCAGGCTGCTCGACGCTACTGAGTTGGATCCTCCTGTCCTTGGTCCATCTTCAACGTTGGCTTGTGGAAGCCTCTCTGCGGCAGCTGCAGCTCTCGAAGCCGATGGAGGCTGGGTGCTTGTTTGTGGGCGTCGCCGCTACAACCGAGGTCCTTCCCCTGATTCATCAAAGGAGGGTCTTGAGCGCTGCCGGGGTGCTCCGCCCGAGCGGTCGAGGGAAGGTATCGACCGTAGCCTTGCCTTCAAGCGTTGGGCTCGAGGAAGGTGCTTTCGTTGCCTCGAGCGTGGCCACCAAGTCAGCGCTTGTCGTGGTCCTTTCAGATGCATCCGTTGTCGTCTCCCTGGTCATCGGGAGAGGTTCTGTCGTGCTCGCTCTCCGGTTGCTCATGATCACTCTCCGGGTGCTCACGCTTGCTCTCCGATCGTGGACCGCCCGTCGCTACGTGTGCCGGTGCTGCCAAGATCCCCATCTGGATGTTGCAAGGATTTAAATGCCAGCGCCTCTTTGGGTTCTTCGTTGGAGTCTGAGTTTGCCTGTTGCGCATGGAACTCCTTCAAAAGGTCGAGATGCTTCGCACTGAGCTTCGCGACACTCTGGCCAAGCTTCAGTTTGCTTCAACCGTGTCTTTGCCGCCTGAGCTTCTGGTTGGCTACGTCGATGAGGGGACTGAATGCTTTGGAGAATTTTCTCCTCGTGCTCTGCTTGTGTCGCCGCCTGCTGTTGAGAGTGTTGTCATCACCGAGATGCCTGAGCTACAAGAGCCATGTGAGGAGCCATGTGAGCTGCAAGAGCCGATTCAAGAGCTGGACTTCGATGAGAGTGGTGTTGTGGACGGTGTGGCATCTCTCTCGCCCGAGTCCTTTGGGAGTGTGGTTCTTGTAGGTGGTGTGGTTGCTACACCCGAGTCACCCTTGTGTGACGAGGTTGGCTCTTTGGAGCCTTTGGCGGTGGACATGGCGCCATCCCCTCCTCCGTCTGAGTCCTACGAGTTGCCCTCCTCTGTGGATCTTTTTGACCGCGAAGGTTTTTTGGCACGTATAGACGAGGCGGTCTTTGCGCAAAAAATTGGTCGTCTGCTCGCCTGCTTGGAGGCAGCTAGCCCTGGATCTGGCAAGGTGATTGCTTGCCTCATAGCAGAGGAGGCTTCTTCTGGCATAGTCAAAAAGGTGAAGAAGTCTCTTAGGAGTATAGGCAAGAAGGGTGGAGCCTTTGGTAAGGCGCCCGCGACTGCTTAATGGCAGCTGCATGGTCCTAGGGTAGCCGTCAGCCTGCGGTTGCTTAGGTAGAGTGGGGTTGTCGTTTCGGGAGTTGCTGGCTTTAGGTGTTGCCTATTGCGGTTGTGTTGTTGTTGGTGTTTGTTGTATGGTTTTCGCCCGGTTTCTTCCACTAATAAACCGGGCGCCTTCTTCTTAATAAATGGCTGGGGCAAAGCTTTTGCCCCACGGTTCAAAAAAAAAATGATTTCATAAAGATCTGATTAGCTGGATGATCATGTGGGCCGGGATCGGAGGTTTCCACGCAACGAAGCGATCGACGATAATTTGACCCAAGTGGACAAGTCACAAGTGGGTGCTGTTTCCGATGCCAAGAAAGCGTTGGAACGACGATGATCCCGCTGACATAATCCATCGAATCGAACATTCAGCTGCAGGTCTGCTGCTGCATGCAGTAACATCCATCCAAACATCCATCCAAACAACCATTGATTAACTTTTGTGCAAGATCTTTGACAGTATCACAGTACGCCATCGGCATAATCCATCATCCATTCACCGTAGCTTTATCCATGTGCGTATCTTTGACAGTAGGCCATCGGCTGGTTATTGTGCTAGAGGATGACATCGCGATGAAGAATTTCGAGAAGTTGGGACAGGTGCTAATTGTGCCATCGGCTGGCTATGTGCAAAAACTGAGCTTTATAAAATTTATAAAATATGTATGTCTGGTGATCATTGCCGAATAAAGGCCCAATGAAAGCGATCGTCCATTGACAAATTCGCGTAGCACACCCCTGCGCGAGCGTTACTGGGCCGGTCCAGTTCTGACTCGTTTCCCTGCCTTCGACTGTTTCTTCGTACCGTTCTAAAAAAAAATTTGTTTCTTTACCGATTCGCTTGGACTGTTTTGGATGGCATGCGGAGCGCGCGTTCTCTTTCAAAAACAAGTACGATCCCTACTGGAACACTCGAACTACTTTAAAAAATGTGTACACGAAAATCCTGCGCGTACACGAGTAAGTTCCATTCCTATACTCAATTTCAAGTTTTGTTGATTGTAAATTCTAAATTTTGAATAAATGTTTGAAACCTTTTTAGCCAAATTTTATCGAATTCGTCGCTCTCGTTTGACCGGTTGAAATATCATTTGACGAGGAGTTTAATCTAAACGTTTCGTGCAACTTTCATGTTGTAATTTTTTTGAACGATTTTAAAAGGCGAACAGAAAAAGTGTGTGAACGCAAATTATTTTTGAACGATTTTCAAAAAAGTGAACAAAATAGGTGTTTGAACGGAAATTATTTTGAACGATTTTAGAACAGAAAAAGTCTGTGAACGGAAATTATTTTTTAACGATTTTCAAAAAGTGAACAAAAATTAGGTATTTGAGCGGAAACTATTTTTGAACGATTTTAAAAGGCGAACAGAAAAAGTCTGTGAACGGAAATTATTTTTGAACGAGTTTCAAAAAAGTGAACAAAATAGGTATTTGAACGGAAATTATTTTTGAACGATTTTAAAAGGCGAACAGAAAAAGCCTGTGAACGGAAATTATTTTTGAACGATTTTAAAAGGCGAACAGAAAAAAGTCTGTGAACGGAAATTGTTTTGAACGATTTTCAAAAACTGAACAAAAAATAGGTATTTGAACGGAAATTATTTTTGAACGATTTTAAAAGGCGAACAGAAAAAAGTCTGTGAACAAAAATTGTTTTTGAACTATTTTCAAAAGGTGAACAAAAAATAAATATTTGAACGGAAACTATTTTTGAACGATTTTAAAAGGCGAACAGAAAAAAGTCTGTGAACGGAAATTATTTTTGAACGATTTTCAAAAAGTGAACAAAATAGGTATTTGAACGGAAATTATTTTTGAATGATTTTAAAAGGCGAACAGAAAAAGTCTGTGAACAAAATTATTTTTGAACGATTTTCAAAAAGTGAACAAAAAAAGTATTTGAAAGGAAACTAATTTTGAACGATTTTAAAAAGTGAACAAATTTTAGAGATGACCAATTTTCAAATCTAAACATTTTTAAATATGAACAATTTTTAAATCTTAACATTTTTTATATTTAAAAAATTCAAAATATTAAAAATTTAAATAATATCTAAGAATAAAACAGAAGGAAAAAAGAAACAGCCAAAAAGAAAAACGAAAAAGAAACAGGAAAAATAAGAAAGAAAAAATAAACAGCCAAAAGAAACGAAAAAAATGAAGCAGGTGCACTACTAGGCTGTCCCAAAGCAACAGAGGGGCGAGCAGGTGCGCTCCGCATGTTGGGCCGCCCATTTGGGGGTGTCCGACGCTTTCCTATCATCGACCTGGTCGATGAATAGGAAATGCCGCTCTTATGCAACGCTTGTTGCGTCACGCAAAGCTGAAGCGAGGTCAAAATGGGCCGGTCCAGGTAACTCTTGTAAATCAGGCTTGCACTTATTGTTGTGCTTATTATTCGTTCACCTTTTCCTGCTTCTGGTTAAGGAAAAAAACATTTTTTTTTATTAATTTAAAATTTTCTCAGATGGAAAAATATTCCAGATTTAAAATGATGAAAATTTAAAATGATCATTTTTTGAAAATTGAATTTAAAATTTCATAATTTGAAAATGTTAACAAATTTTAAAAGGTTCATGAATTTGACAAAGGTCATGAATTGCAAAATGATGTTCATGCATTTTACAAAAACTTCATGTATTTTAGAAACTGTTCACAAATTTGAATGCGTCACACACAAATTGAAAAAAACTCATGAATGTTAAAAAAAAAAAGATGGGAAGAAAAAACAAAATAGTAAACAGAAGGAAGAACCAAAAAAACCGAAAAACCCCAGCTAGACCAGATAAGAAACCGCCAGGCATCTGCTAGAAGGTTCCCAAAATCACCGATGAAAAACGTACGTGGGCCAACCCAGATAAACTAGGCTAGCACTGGGGACGGCATGCCTTGCCTCCATAAACAAACACAACAAGCGTCGTATACGAATTACCCAAGGTTTCCCAAATGGACACACGTCATTGTGTATCTAATGCTATTAATTGTGTTAGAAATAAATAACCCGGCGGTTATTAGGGAATAATCCCCGCTCCCGAGCGGTTCCAATATTGTAGCAACCGCACCATCGAACCATCGCGTCCCTTCCAGACGTCGTTCCCCCTGTATAAATAGCATGAGAATCATCAATAAAGAACACCATTGAATCATTTGTTGTCACTCTCGTTCGCTCTCGATTTTAGTTCAAATACGTTATCAGCAATTCAGCACGCTCTGCCAAGAGCATCATATCGTGAAATCGTTGAGACTTCGATGAGGAATTGACTCTCGGCCATGGGCAAATTCGATTCAGAGAAAGAAGAACAAGAAGCAGCACGCTCACTGTTGAGCGAATCAGACTCGCACCGGAGCGATTCTATAGAGAAAGAACGAAAAAATTGCCTGGATTTTTGTCTCTGGTTTTTTTCCTTGCTTCGTGACGCCCCTCGTTCCCGAGCTGTCTTAGGATTCAAAGGCCCCTTAAAAGATGTATGCCGGTGATCATTGCCGAATAAAGGCCCAACGAAAGTGATCGTCAATTGACAAACTTTCGGGAACTCTTATACAACGCTTGTTGCGTCACGCAACGCTGAAGCGCGGTCAAAATAGGCCGGCCCAGATAATTCTGGTACATCAGGCTTGCACTTATTGTTGTGCTTATTATCGTTCACCTTTTCCTGCTTCTGGTTATGGAAAAAACGTCTTGTTTTTGTTAATTTAAAATTTTGTGAAATGAAAAAATATTCCAGATTTAAAATGATCATGTTTTTTATAAATGAATTTAAAAATGTTCATAATTTTGAAAAATGTTCATGAATTTTAAAAGGTTCATGAATTGCAAAAATAATGTGCATGCATTTTAGAAAAACTTCATGAATATTTAAAAACTATTCACAAATTTGAAAGTGCTCACACACAAATTGAAAAAACTCATGAATGTTAAAAATAAAAAGATGTAAAGAAGAAACAAAATAGTAAACAGGAAGGAAGAACCCCAAAAAAAACCTGAAAACGCTGATGAAAAATGCACGTGGTACGTCCCAAATAAACTATGCTAGCACTGGGGACAGCATGTGTTGCCTCGGTAAATCCTATATGACGCATGTTAGCGGCGTGGAGGCATGTTGCCGCCTGAAGGCCCCAGACGTTTTTCTTTTATTTGTACCTTTTCTTTTTGTTTCCTTTTCTGTTTCTTTTCACTGATTTTTCTGTTTTCCAAAATTGTTCGAATTAAAAAAATAATCAAATTTGAAAATTGTTCAAAATTTTCAAATATTCAGAATTAAAATTTGATCTAATTCGAAAAAAAATTCAAACTAAATATTTAAGATTTTGAAAACTTTTAGATTTTTTTTCCAGATTCTGAAAATGTTCGAATTCAAAATTTGTTCAAATTCGAGATTTGTCCAAATTTCAAAAAAGTTAGATTTGAAATTTGTTCTTATTCGAAAATATTCAGATTTTCAAAAATGTTTGAATTCAAAAAAAAATCAAATTCGAAATTTGTTCAGTTTTTTTAAATGTTCAGCTTTAAAATTTGTTCTAATTCGAATATTGTTCAAATTTTATAAAATGTTTGAATTCGAAATTTGTTCAAATATGAAAATTTGTTCGGATGATCTCATTAGCTGAATGCTGGATGATCAATTGCGCCGAGATCGGAGGTTTCACGCCACGAAGCGATCGGCGATAATTTGACCATGCGGATACAACTTGCTCGTGTAACAAGTGGTTGCCATTTCCAATGCCAAGAAAGCGTTGGAAAGACGATGATCCTGCTGAAATAATCCATCGAATCGACTCGAGAAATCGAACGAACACGTATCGTACATGCACACGTTGTTTCCAAAAAAATAACCATTGATTAACTTTTGTGCAAGCTGACGTAGATTTATCCATGCTCGTATCTTCAACAGTAGGCAATCGGCTGGCTAGTAGGCTAAAGAATTTTGAGAAGGAGCTTTAGCTAGACAAGTTGGTACAACTGCGGAAAAGTGTTTTTGCTCCCGAGCACCAGTGTCCCTGTGTTTCAAAAAATCAAAAAATATTTAGTTTCAAAAAAATCTGAAAAAAAATCTAGGATGTAGTTAATGGTGTATTCTACATGCGTGAAAAAAATTAACATCAAATACATTGTATTCGGAGCTACACCAAGATGAAAAAACTAATAAATTAGAGATGTGAAAACATACTTAGATCAACACTTTTGTCATTTTTGTGTTGCCCGGAATACAAAGTATTTGAAATTTATTTTTGTCAAATTTGAAGAATACACCACTGGCTATCTTTTGAATTGTTTTCATGATTTTTAAAATTCGCAAATATTGTTTTCGGGTTTTTTGAAATGGCAGGATCACTGGTGCCCGGGAGCACGAAATCTACACCGCTGCTTCATGATTTATTAAAAACTTTTATATGAAATTAACATAAAAAACATACTACCTCCGATAAACAATAAATGTCGCAATTTGAACTAACCTGAGTTCAAAACTACGACACTTATTGTGTATCGGAGGGTAGCTATCTTAGCCTTGGAAAGCCCTATAAAATACGTATGTATGGTTATCATTGCCGAATAAACCCATAGAAACGATCGTCCATTGACAAATTTTCGGAAGCTCCTACACAGGGCTATACAGGGTTTGTTGCATCCGTTATAGACGCAAGTCACGCAAGGCTGAAACGCGGTCAAAATGGGCCGGCCCATCGTTGTGGTTATTTTATCGTTCACCTTTTCCTGCTTCTAGTTCCGGAAAAACCTGACTTTTCGGTTAATTCAAAAAAAATTGTGAAATGAAAATAATTTCAAGATTTCAAAATGATCAGAAATTAAGAAAATGTAAGATTTTTCTTAAAAATGTGCATATATTTGAAAATTGCTCATAAATTAGAAAAAAAATGTTAAGGCTTTTTAAAAATAATCGCACATTCTAAAAATGTTAATAAATTTTAAAAGACTGTTCGAAATTTTGAAGTTTTCATTTTTTTTTAAAAATCATGTATTTTAGTACTAAAAATGAGAAAAGAAATGCGAAACAATGAAACGAACAGGAAAAAAGAACCAGAAAAGCTGAAAAGAAACCCAGATAAAAAAAGAAAGAAACCGGCTAAAGCTACTAGAAGGTTCCCAAAACCGCCGATAAAAAGCCTATGTGGGTGGGGCCACATAAACTACGCTAGGGCTGGACGGTATGTGTTGCCTCCATAATCATCGAATATAATTAACTTTTCCTATACGGACCGGAAATAGCTTTTCACTCCCGAGCACCAGTTCTCCTATCAGTTTAAAAACAAATACGAAAATCATATCTATGAGTTTACAAAAAGTCTGAAAAATATTATGCATGTTCTTAATGAATTACACTATAAGCGTGTAAAATCTCAATGCAAAATCTTTTATATTATGGGCTATATAAAAATGACAAAAGTTGGAAATTTGAAACTATACATGTAGCTATACTCAACTCACATTTCTTATTTTTGTGTAGCTCAAAACATAAAGTATTTTGCATTACGATTTTCCACGCTTGTATGATATATCATTAATAATATGCATTTTTTCAGAATTTTTTGAAACTTTTAATATACTTTTTGATTTTTGTAAATGGTGAGATCACTGGAAATCAGGAGCACCAAATCTCTACTCCCCACGGACACGTTGTTTTTTGTTCTCTGTGCTATTAATCATAAGCTCCCTGCGCGCCATGTATCCCTCTGCGGGATGTGGCAATGGACGGGTCAGGCATTATTTCGTCGGAGTTTTTCAATTCCATACAATTATCTTTTGGTTCCTCTCTTCTTCGCACCTCCTTCTGTTGCTAGCTTTTATACTACCCAGCTTGGTATACTACCCAGCAGTCTACCGTGAAGTTCTGCCGATTGAAGCATCTGCTGTGGAAAGATAGTGTTGAGTACTACTCCATATAGGCTTCACGAGCTGGGTCACACGCAAAAACCGTTCAACGCTATGGCGGAGGCACAGTCTTTTGAGGCGTACTGGAGCTGGACCGCTGGGCAGAATACACGTTTCCTGCATGTGTCACCAAAGTTGCTGCAGCAGGCCCATGATCTGTTCCCATGCCGCCTACGTTCAGCTTCACATGTTTGCTAGGTGCCTCGGGCAAAAACACATGACTGGAATACCCTCATGGAAAATCCATTGTCCATAGTAACAGACCCTGTTTCCAGCTTTTTCTACCATTTCCACGTGAAAATCTTATTGTACAAGACGATATATAACTCAACTAATATCTCAAAAATTGACGTTTATGTGAAAATGAATCTATCCTCAAACTTATATTTCAGTGTCGAGGATATGAATAACCAACAGAAGATATCCATGTTACAAAATACCAAACCAAACCTTAAGGGCATGTTGCAGCTAATGGTAACGAACATCTATGTTCAGACCAGAATAGCTTTAATAAACAGACAGATAAATCTGTGTTCAGCAATACCATGACTTGAACTGCATTGATTTGAGATAATACTAAATTCAACGTACTAATGTTGTGTATAAGGGTGACAAACAATAGTTACTCGATCCAATCGATGAGAATTGTCTATGGAGTAATGACTAGCACTCTCCTTATTATACCGGAGAGGATCAACCTTGATAGGAAGGAAGAAAGCTTAAAGATAATGTAATGATGCAAGTCACTCAACACGATATTACATCATCATCTTGACATTAATAAAATACTGAGATGGCATATTTAAATAGTTTGAGGGAAAAGTTTTATATTGTATTCATTTTCGTCGAGTTTTTTGAATGACTATGGCAACATCGAGTCTGAAGTAGTTCTCACATCAGTTTTCATTAAGGAGACTCATTTGGAAAAGGAAACTGAGTAATATAAGGCGTTAAAATGTGTGGTGCATAGGAGACTATTTGGTTCAACAATTTCGAGAGAATTAGAACGCTTGAAGGTTTGGCTCCATAGCTTAAGTTAACGACGATTTAAGTTGAAACAAGAAAACACACTGCACCGCCCTATCAGCAGAATAAGTTAATATGTTACAGTACTATTTTGACTAAGTATATATACGAATCAAAATATCAACAGACCATAGTGATGTATATATTTTTTTACTAAGATGTAGGTCACCAAACTAAGCCTCTGTTACTGTAATCAACACCTCAACAGGACCATAGCGAAGAAATTTGCCTGATTGAAGGATATTGAATATATTAACTACAGCGAACTTTTTTTTTTTGACATTAACTACAGCGAACATGAATCTGCAAATATGCTGAAAATTATGTGACAATTTTGCTAAGGGCAAATATTCAGTACACACGCACATAAACACCAAACAGTGCAATAGCAACAAAAACAAAGACAACAAAGATCAGGATGATAATGATGTAGCCAGGTCGGTAAGCACCAAACAGTCCCAACCGCACATGTTGGAAATCCATTGTCGAATGATCCTGAACTGCTTGCAGTTGAACTGTTCATCAGAAACACGAAATAATTCAGACTGAACAAAGAAACCAGGCATAGTACTTCAGGCTGAAACTTGACAGAGTAGTTCATGCAGCGCCACCATCCCCTTGGTCAGTTGCCGTCCTAGTCCTACTCCTAGCTACGTGTTTGTTCGACTGGAGCCGCACCTTGGCGTGCAAAGACACACGAGCGCCGAGAGCTGCAGCCTCTCTGCCCTGGACAGCGTCTTGTTCTGCAGCGCCGCCGCCAGCCATGCGTCAACCTCGCCGCATGAGAGCTGCATCAAGAGCTCCCTTTCCGCTGGCATACTGAGGTCGTACACGCCCCCGAGCCCCGCCGCGATGATCAGCTCGCGGACGAGCGGCCCTGTCTCGTCGGACTCGAGTCCCGGCGTGGATTTCCCTTTCAACTGATACGGGACGAGACGGTAGTAGCGGCACTCCACTGCACAGACTCACGCACACGCCAGGCCACGATGCAGAGCATGTGCGCGAGGCGCGGGGCCGGGATCGAACGGTGCCTCGCGGGCGGCGTCCGCGTAGTGCCGCAGGGCCTCGTCGGTCCGCCCGTCGCGCGCGGCGAGGAGCGCGAGCAGGAGGCGGAGGTCGACGGCCGTGGCGGGATCGCCCTCGGACCCCTCGGCGCGCACGAGGTCTTTCTCGGCCTGGGCGCGGACGCTGCGGAGGTGGGCGCCGGAGAGGGGCTGGCGTGAAGCACCGCGGCCTGCAACCCCGCGGCGGTGTCGACGAGCAGCTCCTTTGCGGAGGGGCTGTAGGCAGTTACAGTTACGGTCTGGGCGGCTTCCATGTGGCCAGGGCGTGCAGGGACCCGCGGTGGCGGCGGCGAGGCCGGGCAGCGGCGCGGCGGAGGACGCGGGCGGCCATGGGAGCAGACTGGACAAGCTAGTAAGAGTGAATTGCGCAGACCCTGTTGGAGCTGCAACCTCGCAGCTCCTTTGTTCTACCTCTTGCTATCTCTGAACTCACACTAAAATACACAAGCACAAGGTGTTATGGCGTGGGACTGCCTCACGCAGCCCAACCTTTTCACATCTTCCTAATCTCTTAATTAACCATGCTGATTACATGCCTTAAATATGCTCACACACGCATGACCCACTAAAAGCATCTCCGCCCCCCCCCCCCCCCCCCCGCGCGCAAAGCACCTGAACGGCCCAATGAGAGTGCTGGACACGAAAAACAGCCACAATGGCATCCCAAGTGTCAGTTCCAACCAATTTTCTTTCCGGCACCCGACCTACCATCCAGATTTGGGGTCAGCTCAGGGGCGCTGGATAGTGGCCTGACAAGCCCCGATATCGTCTCGGTAAAAACCCTACCCCTGTGTGGATCGATTATATTCCGGCGTGTGAGACGCTCAAGATAGATTATGATGTTGGCTGACGGTTCAGCCGGCTATGGTGGATGGTGTGTTCTCCGTTCGAGGAGATATGTGGATGTGTTTGTGGGTGTGTGTGGTGAGAATGATCGATCTTCCCCTCATGCCGAGGTGATCGACCTTATATAGGGGCGTGCTACAACCTTATAGAGATGGCGGTGTGACCCTAGATACATGCTTTGACGCTGGCCCATGGCTAGGTTCCTATAAATGACGCTTGGTGGGCAGGCTCGTACATGAAGTATCTGTTAGATTGATCTCTCCCATGTGGGCCCAACGGCCCACCGGGCCCTTTTGACCTGCGCCCTGATCGGGGGCGCCCAGCCCAATATGGTTGGCGGGCCCCTGTCACCTGCGCTATATAGAAAGGTGGGGGCCGGCGGCATGCAACACGAGGTTCGTCGCGAGCCGCACACCCCACCGACACACCTACCGATCTAGGTCAGCGCAGTAGTGACGGGAAGCTCCGGCCACCGCCCCCTCGATCACACTCGGCCATCACCGCCGTCCTCCACCATGGACGGCACGACAGGCTCATCGAGCCAAGGAGAAGGTAACTCACTTCCTCCCCATCTCTCTGTTCTCCCTCTCACATGTTTAAACAGATGCAATTTATAGATGAAACTACCGTTAAGATCTAGCCTAGATGATCCTACATATGTAACATTGGTATCAGAGCTGTTTCTAGGTCCTAGATCTTTTCGGTAGGAAGAAAAAAATTACATCTGATACGTCTCAAACGTATCTATAATTTCTGATGTTCCATGTTGATATTATACCAATTGTTACATGTTTTATATACACTTCATAGCATTTTTATGCATTTTCTGGGACTAACCTATTAACAAGATGCCACAGTGCCAGTTCCTGTTTTCTGTTGTTTTTGTATTCCAGAAAAGCTAGTCTGGAAATATTCTCTGAATTGGACGAAACTTGGACAGAACCTCCTATTTTTCCAACACGAAGACGGAGTCCAGAGGAGACACGGAGGGGAGCCACGTGGCGCCCACACCATGGGGCCGCGCGGGCCCACCCCCTGCGCGCCGTGGGGTGGTGTGGGGCCCTCGTGGCTCCGCAGCCGCCGCCCTTTCGCCTATTTATTGCTCCCGACGCGAAAACCCTAGATACCAGAGCCATTATCCACGAAAAGTTCTAGAGACGCCGCCGCCGTCAACCCTAGCGCGGGAGGGTTCAGAAGCTCTTCCCGGCACCCTGCCGGAGAGGGGAATCATCACCGGAGGGCTCTACATCACCATGCCTGCCTCCGGAGTGATGCGTGAGTAGTTCATCCTTGGACTACGGGTCCATGGCAGTAGCTAGATGGTTGTCTCTCCACTTTATGCTATCATGTTTAGATCTTGTGAGCTACCTATCATGATCAAGATCATCTTATTGTAGTGCTACATGTTGTGTTTGCTGGGATCCGTGAATATTGAATACTATGTCAAGTTGATTATCAATCTATCTTATATGTTATTTATGATCTTGCATACTTTCCGTTACTAGTAGATGCTTTGGCCAAGTAGATGCTTGTAACTCCAAGAGTGAGTATTTATGCTAGATAGTGGGTTCATGCCTCCGGTAATCTGGGAGAGTGACAATAACTTGTAAGATTGTGGATGTGTTGTTGCCACTAGGGATAAAATAACCGATGCTCAGCTTAAGGGTGCGCCGTTAGGTCGAATGCATTTGTTTACTTTACGTATTACTTAATGCAATTATCCGTTGCTGGAACTTAATACCAACGGGGAACTCGGTATGACAACCTGGCGGTGGATTATTAGTCATAGACGCTGTTGGATAACGGTCTATGTATTTTGTCGTAATGCCCACATGAATATCATAGTAATCATCATGTCATATATATGCATTGTTATGCGCTCAATATTTTGTCAATTGCCCAGCTGTAATTTGTTCACCCAGCATGTTAGTTATCTGTTATGGAGAGACACCACTAGTGAACTGTGGACCCCGGTCCATTCTTTTACACTGATAATACAACCAACTGCAAACACTGTTCCTTTTCATTCTCTGCAATTTACTACTGTTTTCCACACCATACGTTTAATCCTTTGTTTTCAGCAAGCCGGTGAGATTGACAACCTCACTGTTTCGTTGGGGCAAAATAGTTTGATTGTGTTGTGTGCAGATTCCACGTTGGCGCCGGATTCCCTGGTGCTGCGCCGTGCCATATTCCGCCACCAACAACCTTCCGAAGCGATTTCTGCTCCTACTGGTTCGATTAAACCTTGGTTTCATACTGAGGGAAAACTGCTTCTATACTGCATCATACCTTCCTCTTGGGGTCTCCCAGCGAACGTGTGATCCACGCAATCAAGCATATTTTCTGGCGCCGTTGCCGGGGAGCAGAAGCACTTCGGTTCAGCAATCTCCTTGCCTTCCTTCCACACGCCATATTTTCTCACGCCATATTGGGAAGCAAGAGGATTTCTGTAAGGGGAGTTTCACGCTTCCAATCTCTTTACTTTGTTATTGTCTTGCTTAGTTTATTTTTATTTAGTCTTGTTTACTTTATTTATCAAAAACACAAAAAAATTAGTTACTTTTATTTTCAAGTTGTTATCTTTCTGTTTTGTTTTAATTTTGCTAAAATGAGTACCCCTGAAATTGAAGTTCGGTCCTTTAAGCAACAAGGTGGAGAAAGTTTAAAGTATGCTTGGTATAGGATCAGTGATGCTCACCGTAGATGTGCTAAAAAATATTCTACCATGATCCTCCTTAGGAATTTTTATGTTGGCATCACCAATAGGTATAGGTATGTTTTGGACACTTTAACAGGAGGAAACTTCCTAGGTACCCCAGCTTTAGAAGCTAGTTACATCATTGAAAGTCTAGTTGGGACACCACCTGTTAATGAATTTAAAATTGAAATTTCTCTTGAGGATGTCATGAAAACCTAGAATCTATAGAGAAAAGCCTTCCAAGTATATATAAGATCAATGAGATAGAAAAGCTCCATGATAGTACTAGTAAACTTGGTGAATCTTTGGGAAAAATTAACATAAGGGTTACTGTTTTAGAAACTAGTGCTATCCATGATAATCAAAATTCTAGAATTGGAGAATTAGAGGAGGTTATCGATAGTTTGAGCTCTACTTTTTCCTCACTTAAAACTAAAAAGCAAGAGCATCTATTAGATAAGAGGAAGAAATTCATATATGTGCCCAAAGTGGCTAAACCGAAACCAACTTTTGTTGATTTGTTTGAAACTGAGAAAGAATTTCATGGATTAGTAAATGAATCTTGCAATGGTTTGTTTAAATTTTCTTCTCAAGAATTCCCTAAACTTAAAAATACAAGCTGTGTCTTTAATGAAGCTTTTGATGATGTTGATGCCTCTTCGCTTGGAAACACTTGATTCTTACTTTCTGCGCCTAGCTGAAAGGCGTTAAAGAAAAGCGCTTATGGGAGACAACCCATTATTTTATTTCTGCAATTTTTCTTTTTTTTGAGTCAAGGAGTTGTTTACTTCTGTAACAATTCCTTTGTATCTTTATTTTATCGCATTGTTGTGCCAAGTATTGCCTCTAATAGGAAGATGATGCTAGATTTGGATTTCTGCGCAGGAATAGATTTCTGCTGTTCACCGCTTTATTCTGTAAAATCACAGAAAATTATTTAAATCTGAAATTTTTTGTGCGTGATCCTCAGATATGTACGCATCTTTCGTTAGTTTAAAAAATTTCGATCTGAGCAACGTAAGTGACTCGAAAAAATTCGTCTTTGCGGACTATTCTGTTTAGACAGATTCTGTCTTTTATTTTTCGCATTCTCTCTTTTACTAGTGTTGAGTGGAATTCTTTTTTAGGGTGAAGAGCTTCACATAACATCAGTGGCAGTAGCTAATGTTAAAAGTAACGGTCATGTTTGTGTCCTTATAGAACATGTGAGTTTTTGATTGTGCACTAACCCTCTAATGAGAATTACTTTGAGTTTGGTGTGGCGGAAGTTTTCAAGGGTCAAGAGAGAAGGATGATATAATGTGATCAAGAAGAGTGAATAGCTTAAGCTTGGGGATGCTCCCATGGATCACCCCAGCAAATTTCAAGAAGACTCAAGCGTCTAAGCTTGGGGATGCCCAAGGCATCCCCTTCTTCATCAGCAACTTATCAGGTCATCTCTAGTGAAACTATATTTTAATTCTTTCGCATCATATGTGCTTTACTTGGAGCGTCTGTGTGCTTTTATTTTCAGTATTTTATTTTTTCGTATGGTCAACTTGATTGGACCCCAGCATTCTTGATTGGGAGAGAGACACGCTCCGCTTTTTCATATGAATACTCCTATTCTTCACTTATACTTGTTGAGTATTCTTGTCTAGCTATTGCTATGCTTTTAGCTCCTGTTTTTCATGCATCTCGTATTCAGAGCTGTTAGTTCTTTTAAAGAAAATACTCTCTTGCTTCACTTATAATTGTTTGGAGAGTTTATGTTGAAATAAATTGATTGGTGTTTGGTTGGAACAGAAAATGTTGCATGTGGTAGATGGTATAATGGAAAAAGTTTACATATTCTTGTAGATCGATGTATTGGATAATTTGATACTTGTCAATTGTTTTGAGTTATTAAGTAGTTCATGATTATGCTTTTGCATCATGTAGTTAAAACCTATTAATGAAGAACTACCGTAAAGCTCGTTGAAATTTGGTTTGTATGTTTGGTATCTCTAAGGTCTAGATATTTTCTAGTAAAAGGGTTTGGTTAACAAGGAAGACAGTGTAGAGTCTTATAATGCTTGCAATATGTTTTCATATAAGCCTTGCTGTGTCGGTTGATATCCTGTGTTTGCTTCAAATAACCTTGCTAGCCTAAACTCTGTACTGAGAGGGAATGCTTCTCGTGCATCCAAAACCTTGAGCCAAATCCATGCCATCTGTGTCCACCATAACTACCTATATGTGGTATTTTCTTGCCATTCCAAGTAAATTTTTCATGTGCTACCTTTAAATTATTCAAAATTATTATTACTCCTATTTTGTGTCAATGTTTACTAGCTCATGAGGAAGTAGTGGGTTATTCTTTATTCGACTTGTCAAACAGACTTTACACCTGGACTAGTGGCATATACATCCGCTTATCCAATAATTTTGCAAAAAGAGCTGGCAACGGGGTGCCCAGTCCCAATTAATTACAACTTTAACCGCTTAATTCTCTTAACATTTTTGCCCTGATTTATCAGTAAGCAATGACAAACAGTGAAATACCTGCATGTGTAAACAAAAGAGAAGAGGGATGATCTGCCTTGTTGGTAGAAATAACGTCCTTCATGGGAGCCGCTCTTAAAAGTCTGTTTGATAGGGAGAATACTGTTTTCATCCGCTACCATTCGTTGACAATTAACAAACACCTCTCAAAACTAGACACTCCTCCATGGTATGTGATTGATGGTAGGCACCCGAGGATTCGGTTAGCCATGGCTTGCGTTAGCAAAGGTTGGGAGGAGTGTCAAATATTTTATGCAATCTCTATATGATTTCAAAAACTTAAAAAGCTCTAGCACATGACTTAATCCCAGCTTCGCTCTGCGAAGGGCCTTTCTTTTACTTTTATGTTGAGTCAGTTTACCTACTTCTTTCTATCTTAGAAGCAAACACTAGTGTCAACTTTGGTGCAACAATTTTTATATGCTCATATATTGCACTTATTATATGCTTTGTGTTGACAAATATCCATGAGATATATATGTTGAAATTTGAAAGCAATTGCTGAAACTTAAATCTTCCTGTGTGTTGGTTAAACACCTTTTGCTTAGAATCTATTGCTTTATGAGTTAACTCTTATGTAAAACTCCTTGATGCTTGTCTCGAAAGTACTATTCATGAAAAGTTTTTGCTTATATGATTCAGTTGTTTGCTCATTATCTACTTGCTAGCAAACTATAGACCATTGACCTGGATCACTTCATTCATAACATGTGCTTTACAATATCACTTGATCAAGATTATGATTGTAGCATGTCACCTCGGAAATTATTTTGTTTTTATCGTTTTACCTACTCGAGGACGAGTAGAACTAAGCTTGAGGATGCTTGATACGTCTCAAACGTATCTATAATTTCTGATGTTCCATGTTGATATTATACCAATTGTTACATGTTTTATATACACTTCATAGCATTTTTATGCATTTTCTGGGACTAACCTATTAACAAGATGCCACAGTGCCAGTTCCTGTTTTCTGCTGTTTTTGTATTCCAGAAAAGCTAGTCTGGAAATATTCTCGGAATTGGACGAAACTTGGACAGAACCTCCTATTTTTCCAACACGAAGACGAAGTCCAGAGGAGAGACGGAGGGGAGCCACGTGGCGCCCACACCATGGGGCCGCGCGGGCCCACCCCCTTTCGCCTATTTATTCCTCTCGACGCGAAAACCCTAGATACCCGAGCCATTATCCACGAAAAGTTCCAGAGACGCCGCCGCCGTCAACCCTAGCTCGAGAGGGTTCAGAAGCTCTTCCCGGCACCCTGCCGGAGAGGGGAATCATCACCGGAGGGCTCTACATCACCATGCCTGCCTCCGGAGTGATGCGTGAGTAGTTCATCCTTGGACTACGGGTCAATTGCAGTAGCTAGATGGTTGTCTCTCCACTTTATGCTATCATGTTTAGATCTTGTGAGCTACCTATCATGATCAAGATCATCTTATTGTAGTGCTACATGTTGTGTTTGCTGGGATCCGGTGAATATTGAATACTATGTCAAGTTGATTATCAATCTATCTTATATGTTATTTATGATCTTGCATACTTTCCGTTACTAGTAGATGCTTTGGCCAAGTAGATGCTTGTAACTCCAAGAGTGAGTATTTATGCTAGATAGTGGGTTCATGCCTCCGGTAATCTGGGAGAGTGACAATAACTTGTAAGATTGTGGATGTGCTGTTGCCACTAGGGATAAAATAACCGATGCTCAGCTTAAGGGTGCGCCGTTAGGTCGAATGCATTTGTTTACTTTACGCGTATTACTTAATGCAATTATCCGTTGCTGGAACTTAATACCAACGGGGAACTCGGTATGACAACCTGGCGGTGGATTATTAGTCATAGACGCTGTTGGATAACGGTCTATGTATTTTGTCGTAATGCCCACATGAATATCATAGTAATCATCATGTCATATATATGCATTGTTATGCGCTCAATATTTTGTCAATTGCCCAGCTGTAATTTGTTCACCCAGCATGTTAGTTATCTGTTATGGAGAGACACCACTAGTGAACTGTGGACCCCGGTCCATTCTTTTACACTGATAATACAACCAACTGCAAACACTGTTCCTTTTCATTCTCTGCAATTTACTACTGTTTTCCACACCATACGTTTAATCCTTTGTTTTCAGCAAGCCGGTGAGATTGACAACCTCACTGTTTCGTTGGGGCAAAGTAGTTTGATTGTGTTGTGTGCAGATTCCACGTTGGCGCCGGATTCCCTGGTGCTGCGCCGTGCCATATTCCGCCACCAACAACCTTCCGAAGCGATTTCCTGCTCCTACTGGTTCGATTAAAACCTTGGTTTCATACTGAGGGAAAACTGATTCTATACTGCATCATACCTTCCTCTTGGGGTCTCCCAGCGAACGTGTGATCCATGCAATCAACATCCTGTAGCACCTAACCCTAATCAAAAAATAAAGAGGGAAAAGAAAGCCTCACCGGGAGGCCCTCGGGCTCGCCGGAAAAGGAGGAAAAAGGGGCGTAGACGTCGTCGGCCACACGCCGGTCATCGCCGTCGTCGCCCGAAATGGCCACCGGCTTGCCGGCGCGTACCTCGATCTCGCACCACCGCCACTGATGGCGGCGCACACGCCACGCTTGACAGAGCAGTGCGCCGGACCAAGTCCGCAGCACGCTCCTCCGGCGAGCGGAGCGCAGCGCCGCCGTGTGCGGGTCGCCGGTCAACAGAGCAGTGCGGTCGCCTCGGCGCCGTCTCTCTCGGGAGCGAGCGACGCGGTGTGGGAGAAAGAAAAGGGGGAGGACTCGTCGGCGCACACGGGCGCGTCGCCGTCGCCAGCTAGCCGGCGGGCGGCCGGAACCCTAACCCTAATGGAGAGAGCGGCGCGGGACAGAGGAGAGAGGAGTGAAATGCGGCTAGGGTTTGACGGGAGGAGGCGGTCTGATGGTTTTGTTCCGGCGAGATGCACGGATTGCCGTCGGATCCCATCGGACGGCCACGATCGTGCGACGCGTGCTAAACGGGTCGTTGGGCCGAAAGTAATTTGGGCCGCGTCCGCGCCGTGGGCAACGTCGTTGCCGCATCCACGTCGCTCGAGGCGGCAGATAAAACCGGCCGCTCAATAGGCCATGGGCCGCGAGCGTGGCAGGCCGTGGGCCGGGCCGCGCAAAGCACAAAAACAGTTTCTTATTTTTCCAGAAGCCTGTTTTATTTGTTTTGTCCAATTTTGGGCAAATTTCATCCAGTTTTTTCTATTCAAAATTATCCAACGAAATTTTTGTTTAGAGAACTGAAAAGTGACATAAATACTTCTGAAAAATATAAAGTTCATGAATTTTTTATTCATGTTTTTCCGCTGCAAATAAATAAAAGTGCACTTAAAGTGTAAATAGAAATAAAGCAAGAATTAATTTTAAGAGCATGTTAAAGTGATTAAAAATTATGATTTGTTATTTTATGACCAACGTTGTTAATAACATAATCATGATTTATTGTTATATGTGCATTTATTTCTATTTTCTGCCCAACGGTGATATAGTTTTAATTGCACAAACAGTTGTATGTTTTAATTTTGACCAACGTTGGATTATTATGCAATTGTTGTTATGATCTCACTTCATTGTGGTTTTCAGGAGGGTACTACTTGATGAGCTGCATCAAGGATGTTCCAACCCTCAGAGGTGACAACTACACTGAATGGAGAAAGAAGGTCGACTTGGCTTTTGTTTGTGCTGAGGTGGACTGGGTTGTGGACACTCCACAGCCGGTCAGTCAGAGATGCAAAAGATGATGATGATGCATGGGATAAAAAGAAGAGGGATTATGCTCCATTGGAGATGTCATATACCCTCGACAACAAAAAGTGGCTCACTGCCAATAAAAAGTGCATGGCTTTCATAAAGAACACAATTGAGCACGCTATTGTGGGCTCAATTGCAGAGTGTGCTTCCGTAAGGGAGTTTCTTGAAAAGATAAAGAGCCAGTTCACTGGTTCTTCAAAGATATATGCTACCCAGCTGCTAAAGCAGCTGGTGACAGAAAAGTACACAGGAGGTGGACATGGCATAAGAGAGCACATCCTCAGGATGAGCAACATGGCAGCTAAGCTTAAGCCCATGGACGATGATTTGGAGCTCAAGCCTGCACTCCTTGTTCACCTGGTTATGGCTTCACTGCCAAAAGAGTTTGACACTTTTGTTGTCAACTACAACATGTCGCCTGAAAAATGGGACATTGAAAAGACAATAGCCATGTGTGTGCAAGAAGAGGAAAGACTTAAAGCCTCACATGGTGGTTCTCTGAACTATGTGAAGGATAATAAGAAAAAGAACTACAATCAAAGTAGCAATGGTTCCCCTTCAAAGCCACATGGAAAAGCTCCCACGCATTATCAGCATCAGCAGAAGTCTCTTCCAGTGGACAAAGATACATGTCTCCACTGTAAGAAGACTGGGCATTACAAGAAAGATTGCCCTGTTTGGCTAAAGTCCATAATGGCAAAGAGAGGTAACAACATTGTTTCCTTTGTAAATGAATCCTTGTATACACAGTTTTCGAAATCTACTTGGTGGATTGACTCAGGTGCAACTGTTCATGTTGCAAATTCATTACAGGGATTCCATTCGACGCGGACTACGCAAAGAGCGAAAGATGCATTGAAGTTGCAAATGGAGTTCAAGCAGACGTTGAAGCTGTCGGCGACATCTCCCTGGAGTTAGCTGATGGATTCACGATTCTGCTTAGAGATGTTTTATATGTTCCTTCATTACACAGAAACTTGATTAGTGTTTCACGTTTGGACAAAGATTTATGAATGTTATTTTGGACATGGCAAGTGTGCCATATGGTTTAATAATGCTTATGTGGGTGTTGCTTTACTTCACAATGAGCTTTATTTATTATCCCTACGTGAAAAAGTGTATTCTGTGTGTAATGTGAATGAGCATGTTTCCGCGCGGATAAAGAACAAAAGAAAAGAAAGAGAACTCATGACTCATCGAAATTATGGCACTGTCGCTTGGGCCATATTTCGAGGGGGAGAATAGAAAGTCTAGTTAAAAATGAAATTCTTCCTCCATTAGAGTTCTCAGACTTAGAACAATGCATAGATTGCATTAAAGGAAAGTATGTAAAACAAATCAAAAAGGGTGCAAACCGAAGTACAGGAACACTAGAAATCATTCACACTGACATTTGTGGACCATTTCCTGTGAAAAGTGTGGATGGCTATGACTCGTTTATAACATTCACAGATGATTACTCCCGATATGGTTATATTTATCCAATCAAAGAAAAGTCTGAAGCGTTGGATAAATTTAAGATATTCAAAGCTGAAGTAGAAAATCAGCATGATAAAAGAATAAAGATAGTGAGATCTGACCGTGGGGGGAGTACTACGGTCGGCACACTCCATATGGCCAAGTCCCTGGACCTTTTGCGAGGTTCTTACAGGAGACTGGCATAGTGGCCCAGTATACAATGCCGGGCGACCCTCAGCAAAATGGAGTAGCTGAAAGGCGTAACCGTACACTTATGGATATGGTGCGCAGTATGATGAGTTACTCCACCTTGCCATTGGGATTATGGATGGAGGCGCTTAAAACCGCCATTCACATTCTCAATAGAGTACCAAGCAAGTCGGTGCCCAAAACACCGTACGAGTTGTGGACAGGAAGAGTACCCTCTCTACAACACTTCAGGGTGTGGGGGAGCCCAGCTGAGGCCAAAGTATTTAATCCAAATATTGCAAAGTTAGATCCCAAAACAGTCAGTTGCCACTTCATTGGCTATCCTGATAGATCAAAAGGTTTTCGTTTCTACTGTCCAGACAGATACACAAAGTTTGTAGAAACGAGACATGCAGTCTTCTTAGAGGACGAAATGATGAGGGGGAGCATGGTAGCTCGGAAAATTGATCTTGAGGAGAAGAGGGTGTGTGCACCTTTTCCGATGATTCAGGAGCCATTTTTCACACTACCTGTTGTACCTGCACCGACAATTCCTGAGGTTGAGGTGCAAGCACCTGTTGTAACTCCACCCGTGACAACTATGGGTGAAGATCCGGAACCTGTCCGTCAGGAGCCGACTGAACCCGTTGTTGAGCATGAAAGGGAGGTGCAGCAGCCACTTTTAGAAAATGAGGCCCTAGAAGGTCTAAAAGAGCTAAAAGATCAGCTATTTCTACTGATTATAAAGTTTATAATAGAAATAGCTCATATGGAAGGTGATCCCACTTCATATGAAGAAGCCATGAGAAGCCCTCACTCATCGAAGTGGGTGGAGGCAATGGAAGAGAGATGAAATCGATGAGTTCCAACGATGTTTGGGACTTAGAAGATATTCCTAAAGGAGCCAAAACAGTAGGCTGTAAATGGGTCTACAAAACTAAGTATGACTCAAAGGGAATGTAGAAAAGTATAAAGCACGACTTGTGGCAAAAGGATTTACACAAAGAGAAGGGGTAGATTACAATGAGACATTTTCCCAGTCTCATGTAAGGATTCCTTCAGAATCATAATGGCACTAGTTGCACATTTTGATTTAGAGCTACATCAAATGGATGTAAAGACGCATTTCTAAACGGGGATTTAAAAGAAAATGTTTACATGAAACAACCCAAGGGTTTTATCATGGAAGGCAAGGAAGATATGGGATGCCGCCTGAAGAAATCCATTTATGGATTAAAGCAAGCCTCTAGACAGTGGTATCTAAAGTTTAATGAGACAATTAAAGTTTTGGATTTAAAGAAATGTTGAGGATAACTGCATTTATGCAAAGTTTAAAAATGGGAAATATATTTTCCTAATCTTGTATGTGGATGATATCTTGCTTGCTAGCAGTGATGTTAGTCTACTACAAGAAACAAAGAAGTTCTTATCCTCAAATTTTGATATGAAAGATCTTGGTGAAGCATCATATGTTTTGGGCATAGAAATTCACCGAGATAGGAAAAATGGAGTCTTAGGACTATCGCAGAAGGCATATTTAGAAAAGGTTCTTAAAAAGTATAATATGCATAAGAGTAGTGCCACACCTGCTCCTATAGTCAAGGGCGACAGTTTTGGGAAATTCCAATGTCCCAAGAACCAGTACGAGATCGATCAAATGAAAGCAGTACCATATGCTTCGGCTGTTGGAAGCTTACAGTATGCACAAGTGTGCACTCGCCCTGACTTAGCTTTTATCACCGGGGTACTCGGTAGATATCAAGAGAATCCAGGCATGAGCACTGGAAGATGGTAAAGAAAGCATTGCGTTATGCGCAAGGCACAAAGGACCTCATGCTAACATACAGAAGATCTGATTCCCTAGAGATAAGAGGGTATTCAGACGCAGATTTTGCGGGAGACAAAGATGATAGAAAATCCACGTCTGGATACGTGTTCACTCTCGCTGGAGGGGCTATTTCGTGGAGAAGCTGCAAACAGTCAATAGTTGTATCATCCACGATGTATGCAGAATTTATAGCATGTTATGAGGCCACGGGCAGGCGATATGGTTAAAGAAATTTATACCCGACTTGAAAGTGGTAGATTGCATTGACAAACCACTAAAGATGTACTGTGACAACCAGCCCGCAGTATTCTATGCTCACAACAACAAGTCGAGTAATGCTACCAAACCAATAGAGATAAAGTATTATGTTGTGAAAGATAAAATCCAGGATCACACTATAAGTCTCGAGCATATAAGGACAAAGGATATGCTTGCGGATCCGCTTACGAAAGGCTTACCACCCAATGTGTTCATGGAACACTTAGCCGGCATGGGTTTAAGGGAAAGCCTATGATTCCTGGATCATGAGAGGCCCGAAAAGGAACAGATTTTGTTTCAAAACAGAGAGGTATGTTGTAGTTGTCTGATTCTATCGGCAATTGAGCTATGACGATGAAACATGCTCTATGTATCGATCCGTGATGAAACAAGTAAAGTAAAAGTACATGGTTAAAAAGTAAAAGTTGAAATCAAGGGGGAGAATGTTAGATTGATCTCTCCCGTGTGGGCCCAATGGCCCACCGGGACCTTTTGACCTGCGCCCTGATCGGGGGCGCCCAACCCAATATGGTTTGCGGGCCCTTGTCACCTGCGCTATATAGAGAGGTGCGGGCCGGCGGCATGCAACACGAGGTTCGTTGCGAGCCGCACACCCCACCGACATACCTACCGATCTAGGTCAGCGCAGTAGTGACGGGAAGCTCCGGCCGCCGCCCCCTCGATCACACTCGGCCATCACCGCCGTCCTCCACCATGGACGGCACGACGGGCTCATCGAGCCAAGGAGAAGGTACCTCACTTCCTCCCCATCTCTCTGTTCTCCCTCTCACATGTTTAAACAGATGCAATGTATAGATGAAACTACCGTTAAGATCTAGCCTAGATGATCCTACAGATGTAACATTGGTAACGCGGGGTCACCGTTGCAATCCCAGGCAGACGAACTTACTTGTATATGGTCGACCGACTTAAGCTAGTCGATTGCCCTCTTAGTCAGCTAGCCAAGAAGCGTCGGTTGTCTGTCTTGGTCTTGTCTCGGCCCGGGTAAGTCCTTTAGCCAGGGTTAGTTCTGCTTCCATTAGGCATTGGGTTCCCATTATTCCGTCAGGTGGAGAGATGTTCTAACTCCATGCACTCACCACACCTTGCCGAACAACAATAGGCTACATGAACACCTAACTACATGTAAAACGCAAAAGTAACTCTGGGATATAAGATGAGTGAAGGCTCCCGCCCTCTGTTTGAAAAAGTTTTAAAAAATACTTGAAAGTTTTTAAGAAGGGAACAGGAGACCCCTCCCCACGTCACTTGGGATATCCACTACAACCAAAACCATGCCAATGATTGAAGCCGTCTAGAGAGACTCCATGCTCCACTCTTTATACAGTACAAGAGTACTTGGCTTGGCTGCGTCTAGAGTGCCAGGCTCCGCGCGGCAGCACCATAGTACTCAACTGTATTCACTCGTCACTGGTGAGGCTGTTCATACGCCACCAACGCAACATTTATGTTCACCTTTATGCCTGGCACATCAGTAAATCAAACGCCCTCTATACCAGATCGGGTCAAAATGCGACGAATCTTAGTACGATTTGTAACGTCATGTCTCACACTCACACAACACTGGTTCATGCACACCACTCCAGCACCCCATACTCCAAACTTTGCTCAAGCTAGTCTGAAAATTGAATCACTCATATTTATTACAGTATAATACAAGATAAAAAAAAAGGAGAGTGGCAATGATAGATATTTGCATTGTCAAAAGAACAACCATGGATCTAAGAGTTATGCAGCCAGCTACCAATAGATATTTCCCCCACTGAAAACATAACAAAACACGAGTTTCATCACAACATTTCTAGCCCAATAGTAAAGTGCCCTAACTGAACTGTCCTAAACCCCAAACATGTGTTACGCTACGTGATTAAAGATATATATGATATTTTTAACCGTAGAGATATATATGATTAAAAACCTCAGTACCCCATTTCGAAAATAGTGGCACACGGCTTAGAGCTGATCATCAATGCAATGTTATTCTTTACTTTTCACCAGGGGTTGCGTTCTAAAAATATTTCACCTGCAAAACCAGGGATGTTCTGTTGCTTTATTCCACCGTAAATCACACTGAGTATTCAGATACCAATTTTATGTGCGCTCAGGAAGTAACTCAGATCCCATGATATGTGTGTTCCAAATAGCATATATCTCTTACAGATCAGAGAAATCCAGAGCCGAAATACAAGTTTCTCAATGCATTCTCGGTGTAGAATTGTCTTTGTCCATGCAGTTTCAGGGAAAAAGCACTATTTCTTTATAAGTATATCGCCAAGTAGTATTTATATTCATTATTTATAGTGCTATAGGAGTATATATTTGAGATATTCTAGGCAGACTACCACCAATAGAGGAAAGCACACGAAATACCTACTAATATCAAATAGGACAATTTTCTGGTTTATACATGGCTTTCCTATCAATCCTGAATAGTTAACACAAGAACGGGCACATAGTGTAGTAACAATTAGTGTCCACAAACGTGAATGTGAAGTAATTTATATGCAGATTAGCATGCAAAAGCTCTATTTACGCAATATGAGATATATTTTCGAAAGTAATGGCCTTTATTTATGGTAATAAGATCTTGACAATTTTACATTTCTACATATTCTTATTATCTTATAACATAAAAAAAGCAATGCAAAATATTTTGCAGTAGACAAATGTTCCAAAGTAGCAGAATGTCTTAGGTGTATAATAATAACCCAACTGCCTCAGTGCACAACTGGTCACCCTGTAACGTCTACACAATTTAACAATGAACTTTACTCAAGTTCATCCAACTCTTCAGTCCAAGCTACATGCATGATTTCATATCAAAGTGACAGGCCTGACAAACATTTGTAGCAACTACACGTCAAAATGTAGAACAATTCGGTTGACACAGCTTCAAATTGGAAAATAAAAGAAGCAGAACAAGGTACGGTTCCTGCAGCTCTCAGTTAAGAGTCTAAAGATCTGATACGAATCACATCATGACATCGGGTTGGTATGGTGTCAATTCTGATCTTACCTAGCTGCTTGGTGTGGTGTCCTGAGATGTGTCCGCAGCAGCATTTCCCGAATTCATGGCCACGAGGCGGCGCAAGAAAAGCATGAACGCCAGAACCTGGAGCCTCTCGGTCAGCCCCCCGTCGTCGAAAATGGACCACATCGACATCTCGACCAGCCCCAGCATGGTGCCCAGCACGAGCTTGTCGGAACCCGCGGCGCGTGGCGCGCAACCCAGCGTGGCTTTGAGGACGATGAGAGTTTGCAGCTTCTGGAACAACTCCTTCACCTCGGGGTCTGAGAGGAAGCGCAAGCGCCGGATCCACCGGGCCTCCTCCTCGGACCGGCCGAGCATGTGGCAGAGAACGGCGGCGCTGAGGGGCGCGATGGGCTCGTTGGGCTGTTGGGCGAAGGCGGCGAGCGCGTCTTCGAGGCGGCCGTCGCGGGCGTCGTGCGCGGCAAGCTGAAGGCGCCCACGATTCGCCGCCTGCTCGTCGCCCTTGGCCTCCGCGGAGAGGATTTGCCTGGAGACGGTGTCGCGGAGCAGGCGGAGCTCCGGGGGCAAGGAGGGCAAGCGGCGGAGCGCGGAGGCGAGGAAGGCCTGGGTCGCGTCGATGAGGAAGGAGCGCGGGGTGAGGAGCGCGTTCAGGTCCCGGAGCTCCGGGTGCGCGCGGATGAGTGCGAGGTGGCCGGTGGCGGCGGCGGCGGCGGCGGCGGCGGTCGACGGGGAGGGGGAAGAAGAGGGGCCGGGGCGGGGAAGGGGGTCGGGAGGGTTCCTCCCTTTCGTTGCGGCGGCGAACAGGACCCCTCCTACTGCGGCGGCGACGGCGGCGCGTCGGAGGAAGCGCGACATCGTCGGAGCAGGAGCGTGTCGATCGAGTTGTTGAGCTTTGGATCCACACAGGTAAACCCGGAGACCCCAAGCGGCCTCCTCAGCGCTCAGGCCACGTCGACCGTCGGATCGAACAGCTACCGCGCGATCTGGAGCGTCCGTTTGCGGTAGAATTTCACTTCTGGGAGCGCCGTCGTGGTGTATGTTTGAGGGGCAGTATCGACATTTCGCCGCATCCCTAGCCGCCACGACCCAATCCGCTCCTGCGCCTCCTCCCCCAATCCGCTCCTGCGCCTCCTCCCCCAAATCCCCTTCCTTCTCCTGCCCTCCGCCGCAGATGCGGCGCCGCGCGATGTGCCGTCGCCGGTAGGAGAGGCTGGTCTCCAATCCCCTCGCGTCCTCCTCCCCCACCCGCTTCAGCCTTCCGCTGCCACCATCCTTCTCCTCCTCCACCGCGGCACCGCAGCCATCGTCCTCGTCCCTCGGCGGCGCAAGGTCCTCCACGGCTTCTCGGCTCACGGGTCGTCATCCTCGACCCTCGGCGGCGCAAGGCCCTCGAAGGCGCCTCAGCTCCCCGGCCGTAGGGACGAATGACGAGCCCCATCCGTTCACGCCGCCGCCATCCATGCCCTCAGCGACCACGAGCTTCCGTCAAATCCAACCACAGGGTGACGACTAGGTGAGTATCCTCTGCTCGTGCTTTTTCATGGGGTTTAACCCTGTCGGCCCTATGCGCCACTCGGCCACTGCCCGACCATTGTGTGCAGCGGCGGTGAGAACTTGGAGGAGGAAGCAGGCAAGCAAACACGGAGATGGTGTGTGGTAGGGGTAGAAGAGAGGCGAGGGAGGAAGAACAGGATACCTCCGACGTACTGTCTTCCTGAACAACCAGAGCAGAATTGTATTTGCCTATAAGATAGGTGATGAGCTTCTGCTGCAAGGTTTTTTTTCTTCCATCTTTTATTTGCTCTTTTGTATTTGCATACAAAATGTATCTACTCCTAATTATTTCCTCTGCTTATTTTCATTTCTGTATCTTTAGTTTAAGAATCTGACTGACCCTTGTGTGTGTTTTTCATGGTGAATTGATGACGTGCAGGTGCTTCATGGAGATCTGGGCGCTGGGAAGGCCAACATCTTCGTCTGGTTGGCTCTACTGCGAGTGACATGAGTCGACCATCCAGGCGGTGTTCTTCTAGCATATGCTGCCAGTGAGCAGCCATGGCAGCGAGGGGGATACCAGTGTCAGGTTGACATTCTGGGATATTTACCGCGCTCTCACTGCTCTGTATCTTTTCACTCTTTTATTATTTTGTAATTCATCCGGCTAGAGTTTCACTGCCTTCATAGATTTAAGTTAGCTTCAATATTTCTTTTTAGATTATCTACTCCTGTATTTATTGCCTACATATAATTTGTTTCAGTTTCTTGTTGCTAGGATCGTTTAAACAATGGGCGGAAGCAAATGGTGAAAGCTAATCGGCTCTAATAGATATACCATCATTTGCAATAATCACGTATATTGTCTTGGTACTTCCTACATATGGAAGTGTGTTGGTATATTATGTTCTTCAGATGTATTTGACTGCGACAACTGACCAGAGCTCAGATGCTGCTATATCAGTACGATTTTTACTTCCTGAATCTGTTTTGCTGCAGTTAGGTGTTCATCTGGATTGCTTCCTATGCTAAGAGTGGACAAGTATGTCAGTCTCTCTTACTGTGTGTGTATGTGTAGATATATAACAAGTTAGTCTGCCATGAGTTTGCAACATCAACAATGAATTTTACTGGTCAAGCACAACACACTAATAAGTAATTACTACGTCTCCTTTCCATATGTCTAAGAACAGATAATATTTATAACTTTTATCCTTCAGATTTTGGTTTAATGAACTAAGACAATCAGGGTTTCAGAACAATTTTATTGTCTAATGGACTCTCTGATTCTCTCATATAAAGTGCTAGGCTGCTGGATTTTTTATTGTAGTACTTGCTCTACATCCTGATCATAGGCTACTTCCATGTATATCAATTGTGTTATTATGGTTAGAGTCTACAACTCTTGCTGTTGGTCTAATCTGGAAGATGTATGTGCCAAATCATCGACTATTGTTTTTAGTGAGTTACCAGGTCACTGTACTTCTTACTCTGTCTTTTGTTCTAATGTAGTGATATACATTGCTTCTGCTAAAATTATAAAAAGGAGAACCATAAGAAGTCCCTATTACAGTAATAGAGAAGAAGGTCGTTTGATGCTGCGTGCACTTGGTTATTTTTTAAGTGACATACTTATGGTGAAGGCTTAGTGCTCACAACAGCAACTTTGAATTTTTCCTGGCCTCCTATGCTTCAGGTATCATCAAATAGTCATTTTGCTTAAGATTTTTCTTAATAGTGTGTCTACACCATGCCTCAAAATAGCTTGCGTTACCTTTTTGTTCTTCAACTTCTCCTGCTGCTTAGATTGTTACTAGCAAATGCAAAGTGTATTTTCAGGACCTCTTTATGCCATGCTAAATTTATAATGTATAAAACAGGCGCCGCAGCCACCTAGCTATCATGCCGCGACAGTTTAGATGTTACAATGGTGAAATGATTTCCAGTGACAAATGCTAACTTTCCTTTTTCATTTGTGTTACGGGCTTGAAAAGGACACTTGCTTTTATGACGAATCTCACGTGCCTTTAGCTTCACAAGACATTTTTATGTCATGTTAAAACCTATTTCTAGATTTGACCTCATATTACATGACAACTTAGGAAAGTGGCCAGAGGTTAATACACATATTTGGCAAATGGTTCATACCTTTTCTATATGTGTTGCTAGGCAAAAAACTTAATCATCTTGCTGCATAATGTCATCTGATTACTCCCTAGGCTGTTGCTATTTTTGCTACTGCTTTCTTCCAGCCTAGCATTTTGTATTGTAGATGCTTTTTCCATGTTTGTAACCATATTACATTGGAATGGCATCATTTGATTCCTTTTCGGACAAAAGAAAACCTTAATAAAAGAATATTTGAGACACACATCAGTTAATAATTATTTGATTTAGAATCCACGTTGCTGTAAATTTTGTACAGATTCAGCCTTTGTATGGTATCATTCTCAGTGTTGTGAATTTTGTACAGATATACCCAAGAGATAAAAGAGGTCACCAAGGCGGGACGAGGAGCTGCCGGTTCGCCATGCCTTTCCTGCTGGAGAAGGCACATGAGGGCATGGTGACGTAGGTGTTGGTGGTGTAGTGGTCAACGACAAGGTGTCTTGCTGTATCCTATTTAGCCATAGTAAGCA
This sequence comes from Poa pratensis, assembly GCA_947311845.1. Lineage (NCBI taxonomy): Eukaryota > Viridiplantae > Streptophyta > Magnoliopsida > Poales > Poaceae > Poa > Poa pratensis. Next base: position 35,025,946 of record CAMZMU010000095.1, read on the forward strand.
TTCCAATTTGGCTCAAATTTGTCTACTCGATTTCTTCTACTACAGTACTACTCACCTGAAATATCTATGGAAGTTTAATGGTCTATCCACATCTTTTATTTCTAGCCAGTTCAGAGTCATTATTATCCTCAAACCACTGAATGTAATTTGTTTAGTGGAATGCATGCATATATTATTTAGACTAACATAAAAACACCAATTATGTGTAATATTATGGGAATATAAAACAAGGGATCATGCCATTACTAAATCTTTAGTCGATAGTGGGGGTTGCAGTCGCCATGTGCTTTCGTTAGTTTATTTTTGGAAGCTAAATCCCTATTTTCATCCTGCTTGACAAGATCTGTTCACAGTGAGATATCCCTTTCTTAGGTCCATCTAGCTCATGAATTGGTTGTGTCTATCACTCGAATATCTGTTAATATATTACCTGAACAATGTCATGGCCTCTCCAATTTTGCTTCATGCCCTTTATGACATCCACATCCATTTTGATGGCTTCTTTTCCTGTATGAGTCTAATAATGCTAATTGTTCCATGATTTCCAGGGCATGGATGGCCAGATATCATGCTATCTCAAATTATAGGATTATTTATAATTATCTGTGAAGGATGGTGCATTAGGATTCCATTCCACATAGAAGTAACCAGAGGTAAATACACTACGATATTTCTGCAACTTATGGAGATTCATATGGAATACGTAGAGTGAGTGCCTATCTGGACATCAAATATAGTGCAATTTATTGAGATTCATACGATGAAGTATATATATTGTTTGGCATATGGAGCCTTCTTTGATTTTACAGGAAGACCTTTTGTTTATCCGATGTAATTTTATTTCCTATGTAGTCTCCCATGTTGGTTTAGTTTTCCAGCTTCCAGAGTTACATGGTATACTATGTAGTCTCCAATGTTGGTTTTATCTTCCATTTCCTTCAAAATCTGACCTACATTGACGAACTAAGACATGGCTTCGTCGATTAGGACACCAGATGATGCCACTGCACTCTCTGTTTCCACCTCTTACTGTGTTTATCTCGGCTGAATTTCCTTTAAAAAAAGATAAACCAACAAGTGCCTCAACGAATGTGGGATGTGGATGTGAATTTATTCTATATCACAATTTTGATGTGTCTGTTCTGTCCACGTATCCCAAATTATTTTTTAAACATTTATAAGCAGTTATGTAATGCATTATCCCTGTAAGAAAAATCTCAAATTACAAGTGTAGCAGAAATATAGATGTAACAGAGACTAGGTGAGGGACAATTGATACTTGGATGTAGTTTTATTTGTGGTAGCTGCCCATAATTTCTCGAAAATGAAATAGGTATACACATCCCTATTTATGCATGTACAACATCCTATCTATGCATGTATAACAGCCAGTAAACTTCTGGTATCCCATGCGAAGTTCAGAAGTCAGTACCTATCTGCACAGATCCTTGAAATATGTATAATATATCTGAATACTCACGGCACATTCTTATTGCACATGTGAGCTCACTTAGGAAGGTTAGTAGTGTGCTGTAAGACCTGCGTGCCGGCCTTTGCCTCTCGCTGCTCGACAAAACTTTAGACTTTGCCTGCTCCTAAGACCCCATGATACGTTTCGTTGAGTTCATCAATGGAACCAGGGATATCGATCCCTGTTGCTCTAAAAAGTAGAAAGTTGGATCCGTTAGCTTTGCAAACACCATGATGGATGAAACCATTGTGGAATTCTGGATCCTGGAAAGCAATGTGATCTGGATATTTCTTGCTGGACTGTTTGTATCTACTTTGTACTATTTTTAGAACCTTCTGATTTTTCACGATGAAGGTGTTCATTAATGTACATGCCATTGAATTTATTTGTCCAGTTTTCTTAGCATTCATGTTTTTTTTCCTATTGTTCATTATGTGTTAACTTTCTGTTTGTCCCCTATTATTAAAGTACGACCCACTTTCTGGATTTCCAATCACATTTGCTTCTCTATGGTCGGCTACTATTATGTTTTTTTGAACAAGTACTATTATGTTAGAACCATATATTTGTGCTTATATGTAATATATTTACCTACTCTCACCGCTTATATGTGATATACTTACTTTTTCCATTTGGTATTGCTTCGCAGGCCGGGATACTTTCATAGGCGATTTATGCGAGCCGGGCGAGCAGATTCAGAAGATCATTTGAGGCAGCCTGTCGGAGAGAGACCGATCTCGAATGCAATCTTGACGCTTTTCTTATTGAGTAGAAAAGGCTGCATGTGACCTCCAGTAATTCACCATTCAAGCAACTAAAGAGATCATACAAAACTCAGACTCGGACTCTATTTGACTGTAGTCTTGAATCATGCCATGATGGAAAGACTGCACTTGGTGATGAGCGATAGATGAAACAAACCATTGATTTCCAGTCCACGGTCTCGGTTTTAGACACAACAGCTCTATGAGGTCTCGGTTTTAGACACAACAGCTCTATGATTTTCGTTCCCGTCAGCACCTATATTTTTGCTCTATGCGTTTGTTGGTTGCATTACCTGCTATTGCTTTGCATAGGTTTGTGTGTAACTCCAACCTTGCCTATCTGACTGTCTACCCACTGTCTACCCCAGAAAACTTATGTATGTAAAACCTAATTTATGAATCTGTGTTATATTTTAGTCTGGGGCTTGCCAGTATCTGCTCATATTCTCATGTTTTGTCTACATTTTACATGCCATTTGACTTTTGCTTGACTGCCTTTTGTTCTATACTGTAAAACTTTCTAAACTACTGTCGACACAAACTCATTTGTTTACAAGGTCAATAACCCTGAGGATTACCAGATAAAAGAAGAGTAATCTAATCAGTCTGCTTGCAGTTGATTTTTTTCCAATAGTTCTCGGTATTCTTATAGAAGGCAGCCGTTGAAGTTTTGAGTACTCACCAAGGTTGTTGGCTGTGGGAAAAAAACTATATTTATGATGATTACTTACCAACCATTAGAAGTCTGAAAGGTGGGTGGTGAGCACCTATCTATCTTGAAGACTCTAATGGGTGTAAAGTTTATGTATGAAACAGCATTGTGCTTTGCTCTTATAAACTAAAATATCACTACTATGTAGACTATCGTGTCATATTAAAAATGTTTGTCATAGCGTTTTGCAAATCGAAAACCAGTGTCAACGGCGGGTGGCGCGCGGCAAGCCGCGCCAAGGAATCTAGTTCTGTTGAATTGGGGCCGCAGCCGAGCACAGAAACTCAGGGCATGTACAATGGCAGAGAAGGTGTGATTTCTCTTAGCCTTCCACCACGTCATTTAGAGAAGGCAAAATTATAAGTTGTATAATGCATTATCTCTTATTGCCATCCCTAGCCATTAATGAGAATTAATTATATTTTAGTAAGAAATTGTATTTCTAAGAGAAGACAAATGACAAATGGTACAATGGTGAAATTAGTCTTCCCTTATTTCGTAAGGGATCATCTCTTAGCTAAGGGAAGCCAACCTCCCCTTTCTTCATTCTCTCTCCGCCAACTAGACAAATATCCTACGTGTCAACGCTAAGAGAAGGCTGACGTCACGCCATTGTACATGCCCTCAGAAAGTGCGTCGCAGTTGCCGTGCGCGGGCACGCCCACTGTCACCCGAATTTTTTTAGAGTAATCGAAAATCAAGTTACAAGTTACAATAAGCAACACATGTGTAAACTAAAAGACACAACAGGATAAAATGATTATCCTGAATTTGTAGACGAAATCTTAAGAGCATCTCCAGTCGTGGCAGCCAAATGGGCATCCGGACAAGTGCAATGGGTGTCATCCAGACAAATAGAAAGGAATGGGCGGTGTCGTTCCCAACTCGCGATGCCCAAACAAAATTTCGTAAAGTTGAAGTACGACAGATTAATTCAAATTTTACAAATTAAAACGAAAGTTAATGAAATTTAAACTTAAAAACTAATCTAATGGCGACGGTAGCGGCGGTAGCGGTCTGCATCATGTGACGCTCTCTTCCTCACCCCCAACGCGCAAACCCACCATGTCGAGCAGCAGGCACACGAGCGAAGCGGTGAACAACAATTTCGGACTGCGCACACTCACCGTCGACCTGGCCACGACCTTGCACGACAACTAGTAACCCGTGCCGCTCGACATGCAATGTCCGTGAACGTGGGTCAGACAATAGAGGCATTGTGGGGAGATGAGTCGCGGGTCAGATAATACCACATATAGGTCAGCCGGATTGAAAAACTTGGGAGGGAGTGTGCCTACAGGACGTGGAATGCCTGGCGGCGGCTGAATTGCGACGGCAATATGGTCGCCGTGGACCTTTTCTCCGGCCGAAAACTGGTATGAAATGATATTGCGGGAATATGGACTGCGGCGCGGAAGGCGGGACCGAGGTGAAGCTATGCAAGAGAGTAGGTAGAGGAGAGAAAGTGGTCCGGTCGGATCTCGAGGGTTGGGGACTATTTGAAAAACTTAGGGTTGGGTCCGGCATGTCGGATCCAACATGGCTGATACGTCCGGTCCGTCCCAAGTCCACCTTACGTATGGACCGAGCACGAAATTTGACGGCCAACAGGATTCGGAAGGCCTGGCGGCAGCTGAACTGCGGCGACAATACAGACGCCGTGGACCTTTTCTTCGACCGAAAACTGGTCAGGAATGGTAATAGCGGAATGTGGATGGCGGCTGGGAAGGCGAGACGGAGGTGGAGCAAGGCAAGAGAGTAGGCAGAGGAGACAAAATAGTCATGTCGGGAGAGGGTTGGGAACTATTTGAAAAACTTGGGGTTGGATCCAGCATGTCGGATCCAACATGGCAGATACGTCTCGTCAGCCCCAAGTCCACCTTACATATGGGCCGAGCACGAAATTTGACGGCCATACCAATTTCCCCGAGATGCAGCGGACATGGTGTTCCAGTGGGGATCGTTCTTTACTCCTACTCCCTCTCTTACAAACCATAAAATGATCCAGACATTTCTATATCGACTACGTACTTATTAAAATATGTGAAACTACACATTAAAATATGTCTAGATTACGTGTAGATCTGACAATAGCTAGAACACCCTATAATTCGAAACAAACGGTGGGAGTCTAAAAATTGGCGTCGATTCCTTGAGTCGAATCAATCGGCGACAACGTACACCCTACGGTTTGACAAGAGGCAAAATGGACAAAATTGACCACGTGGCGAAAGAATAAGACAAACTGAACTACGGCGGAAACTAATTAACGCCTCTAACCCTTTCTGGTAGTACCCAACGATCGGGCGCTATACTCTACGGGGTAGCGCATGTTGATCGGGCGCTACACATTTTGCCAGCGTGGCGGACGAGGGGCCACGCGGGGCCCAGTTTTGGTGTAGTGCCTGATCAAAAGGCACTACGGTGCGGCCATGTAGCGCCTGATCAGAAGGCGCTACTTGCCTGCTACAGATAAGTCGCGTCGCGCCCTCACAGACGAGGACGCAAACACTCTCCCTCCATTCGCTCCTCTGTCTCTTCCGCCGCCGCCGCCACCGTTGCTCACCGCCGCCGTCGGCTTGTTTCTCGATGCTTAGCACCCATGACGACTCTGGTTCCAGCGAGGCCGAGTCCCGTGTCTCGGTATGTCTTTTCTAGGGTTCAATTTCACTCCTCTTTTCTAGGGTTAGGTTTGAATTGATTTCGTCGATTAGGTCTTGTAATCATGATATCTTGTGCAGATTAGGAGTACCCCGACCGTGATTTTGGCCCTGATACCTGTGAGGACCCCACTTTCTTCGGTATAGCGCCGGACGCCCCCTTGTTTTGCCACGTCTACAAGCTCTCCCCTCGGAAGTGTGTTGCTTTTGAAGGCAGCGACACTGGCCGGCGTTTGTACATGTGTTCTGTTGAGAATGTAAGTAGCATGTTTCGCCATCATGGATGTTTCTTGTTGAAAATGGTTTGTAAATTGGTACTTTTGTGGTTGCTTTTTTCAGGAGGCACAGAACTACGGGTTTCTGGCTTGGGCGGATCCAGAATGGCCACAAACTGGCAAGAATGCCCTAGGAAGACTGTGGGGAATGTATCATTCTAGCAGCAATGCTAGAATTGATGAGACGATTGCGAATGTAAAGCTACTAAAGGAGGTGTCAGATGACAAGAACAAGATTGAGAAGAAGTACAACAATATGGTAGACGAAGTGAACAAATTCATTCATGACACAAAAATGGAGGCTAAGGGAGTACATGATGATTTGAAGCAGCAGATGGCGATAACAATTGAGCTATTGGAGAAATAGGTTCGTGAGCTGAAACTGGTGCAGAGAAGCCAAGCTGATGATATGAAGGTGAAGGAGCAGCAATGGGATAAAGAAAATGGGGAGCTTATTAAGGATGAGAAGAAAAAGCTAGAGTATCAGTTGTTTGATCTATTCAAGGTCAATATTGCTAGCAAGGATAAGATCAAGAGGATCAAGGCCATATGTGATGAGTAGTTGCGTGGAAAATGTAAAATAAGATCAAGAGGATCAAGGCCATATTGCTAGCAAGGATAAGATCAATATTGCTAGCAAGGATAAGATCAAGAGGATCAAGGCCATACACATAGGCTTCCCCTCGATAGGAAGTCCAAGAATCATGGAAACATCCTACAGAGTGGGGGTCATCTCGCCAGTCCGGAGGTGGAAAGTGTGTGTCTCCGGCCTCCACCGGTCGATTGGGGCGGTGAGTGCGGGCACGTTCAGATTTGGGGTCGAACGGCTCACAAGCTGGGTGAACGGCATGAGGCCTAGCATCTCGATGTACGGAGTGTACCGCTCATCGTACGGCATGGCACTCGACGATGCCCATGAAACTGAATCTTCAAAGGTCCAAGCTCCTACAAATAACACATTTGCAACAAAATATTACAACGTATCCAACACATTTGCAACAAAATAAAATTAAACACATAAAAAAAATCCAAGGTTAGTTCTATTACCTTCCCCTTTTCCGCGAGGAAATAGGCCCGGTGTTTAACATCATATTCACCATCGAGCAACCACACCATGTTACATATTACAACATACGTGAGCAATATTTACTACATAAAACGATATCACCTAATTCTACAAATAATACTACGACGACATATGTGAGACATACAAAATTTTCCTAAATTGAGGCATATGTGCTATAGATTCTACAAATCAAATTACACATTTCTATAGCAAAACCGAAATCACCTAATAGATGAAAAATCGGTTTATAATCAAAATTATGCTACTAAACTTGTACCAACTAATAGTATAGCTAACCTAATGCTAAAAATCATACAAACATGCCATGGTCCACAACAAAATCCAAATCAACTAGATACTAGGGTTGAACCGAAACTTGCACATGGAGGCAAAATGGGATGATTTTAATGGACAAAAATTGGGGGATCGGAGGAGAATACGGAAGTAGTTGGGGAGGAAATCCCCTCGCTTTTTCTTGCAAATCAGAGTGGATTTGGTGAAGAGTTAGAGAGGGGGAGAGAGAACCGTCGCCGCCATGTTTCTGCTTCTTTCGGGTCGAGTGGGTGGAGTGGCTAGGGTTGGGGACGGGCGCGTCGTGGCTTACAAGTAACAGGGGTGTAGCGCCTTGTGATCGGGCGCTACATGCTCGTACCATAGCGCCTGATACTGAGGTGTTACACCTCCAAAACTGAGCCCGCGTGGCCCACGCCCGCCACGCTGACAACATGTGTAGCGCCCGGTCGACAGGTGCTACCCCATGTAGTGTAGCGTCCGATTGTTGGGCGTTATAAAAAGGGTTAGAGTCGTGAAATAGTTTCGGGTTTATGTTGTGTTATTTTTTCGCCGAAGTCACATTTTCAACGGAATCAAAAGCACAACAGCTCGACCGACGCTCCTAGGCTGACCATGTCGCGTGGCCGCTTCCTCCGACGCGCCGCCTTCACGGCCGCAGTGGGAGGGGTCCTGTACGCCGCCACCAAGGGGAACCCTTCCGAACCCCTCCCCCACTCAGGCCCCTCTTCCTCCTCCTCCCCGTCGACCACCGCCGCCGCCGCCGCCACCGGCCACCTGGCGCTCGTCCGCGCGCACCCGGATGTAACACCCCGTTGCCGCCGGTGAAGATCGGGCGTGAGATCGATACAAAGAGGATACAAAGGTGGCTTGTGGTAGCCGCCGGACCTTGGATGCTTGTGGAGAGCACCGGACCTGAAGAAGACGGGGACTAGGAAGAGACGAACGGGGACAGAGAAGAGAGTTTCAGACTTCAGTTCATTTCTGTTCGATTCCTCCTCCCGTGCTGCTGCTGCCTTCTTATCTTCGTTGTCCACCATGTTGGCCCAGCACATGCTGCATAAGGCCCAATACCGAAGCCCACCATTGGTATCAGAGCAATCAGACAGTGCACCTATTGGTTTTCTGAGATGTTTCTTACCATGGGAACAGTTGGGGTTTCACAAGATCATCTCAGTTTGCAAGACAACCTATACTGCTGAACACCAATGGGACCCTGGAATCCTTGTTGGAATCTTTCATGTGCCATATCTGCCCTGTTTTCAGCATGTGTGTATGTTCAGTTCAAGCACCGCCAACACTTATGCTTATTGCTGGAAGGGTGCTCATATTACAGAAATCGGTATGGTCGACACTTGCTCTCTTTTATTAGTGTCAGATGGATTGCTCAGGAAGGCTACAGGGCATTCGTGCAAGAATGACTACAAGGACAGTTCCTCCTGCCAGTACGTAGTGCGCCATGAGCTGATACAATTCCCATGCAAGCATCGAGAGGATGGTAATCAATGCAGCTGCATACTTGGGCTTGCAATGTTGGGACTGATTATAAACAGTGAGGTGGTGCTGGATTGTACAAGCATGTGGCCAACCTATCATTCAGCTGACGCGTTTCCCAAGGTGTTCAGGATATTCTCCAAGATCCTCAGCAACAAACGTCAGCAATTACCATGGGATACAGGTGACATGAAGACATGGCTCTTTGCCCATTCCGACACTGATACGTGGGATCCTGGTGGTGTATCTCGAAGCGGCTTGAGGGCAAGCCGGAATTTAAGGGGGCGAGAATGTCATGTACGGGCCTAACAGGCTGGGCTTCGGTATTGGGCCTTATGCACATGTGCTGGGCCAACATGGTGGACAACGAAGATAAGAAGGCAGCAGCAGCACGGGAGGAGGAATCGAACATAAATGAACTGAAGTCTGAAACTCTCTTCTCTGTCCCCGTTCGTCTCTTCCTAGTCCCCGTCTTCTTCAGGTCCGGTGCTCTCCACAAGCATCCAAGGTCCGGTGGCTACCACAAGCCACCTTTGTATCCTCTTTGTATCGATCTCACGCCCCGATCTTCACCGGCGGCAACGGGGTGTTACACCGGAGCTCCGGGATCTCAACGCGCTCCTCACCCAGCGCTCCTTCCTCATCGACTCGACCCGGGCGCTCCTCGCCTCCGCGCTCTGCTGCGCGCCCCACAGCCCCCCTGATCTCCGCCAGCGCCGCGACGTCGTCTCCGGCCAAATCCTCTCCGCGGAGGCCAAGGGCGCCGCGCGCGCGGCGAATCATGGGCGCCTTCAGCTGGCCTTGCGCGACGCCCGCGACGGCAGCCTCGAAGACGCGCTCGGCGCCTGCGCGCGGGTGGCCGCCGAAGAGCCCAACAACGCCGTCGCGCGCCTCAACGCCGCCGTTCTCTGCCACATGCTCGGCCGGTCCAAGGAGGAGGCCCGGTGGGTCCAGGCCGTGCCCGGCCTCACCAGCCCCCTGAGCCCCGACGTTAAGAGGCTGTTAGCTTTCGTCGTCCGCGAAGCCACGATGGGTTGCGCGCCGCGGGCGGCCGGTTCCGACAAGCTGGTCCTGGCCACCATGCTGGGGCTGGTCGAGATGTCGATGTGGTCCATGTTCAACGACGGGATCCTGACCGAGAGGCTCCAGGTGTTGGCGCTCATGCTTTTCTTACGGCGCCTCGCAGCCAGAAATTCGGGAAATGCTGCTGAGTAGGTAAGATCAGAAACTGATGTTAGTGGTATGATTCGTATCCAACTGGGAGCTGCAGGGCGCGTACCCTGTTGTTCTGCTACTTTCCTTTCCAGTTTGATGAAGCTGTGTTAACCGAACTGCCCTATTAGAATCTGACGAAATTGCTACAAGTGTTTGTCGGTCCAGAGAGTTGATATAGAGTGATAATTTATTTGGCCCCTGTCACTCTGTTAAGAAAGCCATGCATGTAGCTTGGACTAAGGGTGGACCGGTGGATAAACTTGAGTCAAGTTCATTGTTTAATTCTGCACTTAGGTAATGCACCTATAATGTCATACACCAATTGTGCAAGTCAGTTGGGTAATCACCTATAATGTTATACACCAGAGACATTCTGCTAGTTAGGAACAATTCCCTACTGCAGAATATTTGCATTGTTTTTTTTTCATGTTATAAGAATATGTAGCAACATAAATATGTCAAGATCCTGTTATCGTAACACCCATTACATTTGAAAATATATCTCATGTTGCGTAAATGGAGCTTTTGCATGCTAATCCATATAGAAATTACTTCACATTCAGGTTAGTGGACATTAATTGTTACCACATTATATGTGTCTAGGCAGGAATGATAGGGAAGCCACGTCTAAACCAGAAAATTGTCCTATTTGATATTAGTAGGTTGCTCTTGTGCTTCCCTCTATTTATAGTAGTCTGCCTAGAATATCTCAAATCTTTACTCCTATAACACTATAAAAAAGGAATATAAATACTACTTGGCGATATGCCTACAAAGAATTAATTCCTTCTTTTCCTGAAACTCTACACAGAAAGAAAATTCTACACCGAGCATGTATTGACCAACTTGTGTTTAAGTTACTGCATTTCTCTAATCTATAAGAGATATATGCTATTTGGAGCATGCATATTGCCTGCGACCGAAGGTGGGATAAAGTAACAGAACATTCCTGGTTTTGCAGGTGAACTATTTTGAGAAGGCCCCTGGTGAAAACTAAAGATTAACATTGCATTGATGATCAGCTCTATGCCCTGTGACATTATTTTGGAAATGGAGTACTGAGGTTTTTTAATATATATATCTTTAATCCCGTAGCGGAACACAAGCTCGGGGTTTAAGACATTTCAGTTAAGAAACTTTGCTATTGGGCTAGGAATGTTGTCATGAAACTCATGTTTTGTTAATTTTTCAGTAGAGAAAGATCTATTGACGAACTGCATTACTCTTGGACCAATGGTTGTTCGGTTGACGATAAATCAGTTATTGTCACTCTCATTGTTTATCATTGTATTGTGATTAATATGGGTGTTTCAGTTTTCAGACTAACTTGAGCAAAGTTTGGAGTATGGGTGCTAGAGTGGTGGGGGCATGACTCCACCCACGAGGGTTTAAACCTTGGTGCTTATTTGCTTACCTCTATGCACATTTGGTTCGTTCAATAGCGATTTATCGGTGCTAGTCACTAACATGTGCATCTTTTTGCAAATTGGATTGTAAGAGTATTATGAGAACATATGAAAGATTACTATTATGTACATGTAACAGTTTGGCACTATAATTCGTAGGGCCAAAAGGTTTATAATCTTTGATTAGTTCAATAGATTGCTTCAGATTTAGAGAATTTGTCAAGGAACATAATTTACATGAAATACAACAAAGCATCTCTACAACCAAAGTGCAATGTGGAAGTCTCTATGGAGTCCGAAGGTGATGCCTAAAATAGAGTGTTCTCGTGGCGACACGAAGAAGAAACCCTCTACCACGCTCCTTAGATGCAATCATGCCAAACTAGTATGGGAGGAAGCGGGGGAATATCTTGAGTTCTAAACTGTTGGCGCCACATCTTGCTATATGGACACAAGATGTGATTGATATCAGCATCATCCCAAAAAAAGGATGCGGCGTTTGCAATCTTAGTTATGTCGCTAATCTGAGGGAGTGGGAACAACTACAAGTCTACAACCATGGTGACACTCAGTACAAGCCTCGGAGGGCGTTTGATGAACTGATCAAAGCACTTAAGCACCAAAGATCCCACCACAAGGAGAGGTATAGAGAAGTTTTCTTGACAAGAATTACTGAATTTCTTGTTAAATAGTTTCCAGAAAATATTTTAGACGCCAGGAGTGAACGTGAACATAGATGTTGCGTTAGTGGCGTATGAACACAACTCACAAGTCACGAGTGATACAATGGTGCCGTCGCGCGGAGCCTGGCATTCTACACGCAGCCAAGTACTCTTGTACTGTATAAAGAATGCAGCATGGAGTCTGTAGACGACTAGACGGCTTCAATATGGGCATGGTTTTTGTTATAGTCGAGATCCCAACCGTGTCAAGCCCTTGCTAGTTGCTGGGGTGCTTCTCTTGTTTTAATTTTCTGGATTCACATTCGGCTAGTGCCTCCCTAGCTTGTAACCAAGACATTATTCCCTCTTCTTAATTGATTCGGCAGAACCACTGCCATATTTCCTTAAAAAAATATTATTTGGCAGGTCAGAGTGTTTTAACCAAGCAATGCACTATGGAAATGTGTATCCTTCTTAACTTTTGAACATCTTGTCACATAACCAAATAAATTAAACTAGTTTTTCACACAAGCCCCAATATAATGTTGGTATTATCTGACTGGTATTTTTTTCGAGGGTAAGCAATTGCATACGATATTTTTATAGAAGAAAGAGAGTTTCAGTTACATAGACCGACAGCAGACAACTCTACTGTCGAACACACTCCTACACACTTAAGTGGACTACTCAAGAAATAGATCTCCAGCTCCACCATGGCTACCACCCAAAGCTTCAGGTCCTCAACAATTCTGGCAGCTAGAACATCTTCCGTTGTCTCCAAATACTCCAGCAGATTATGAATCGCAAGTCAAGCACCACATGGCACCGGGGCCCTTTGGCCAACACTTAGAGAATTTTCCACCGGTGCTCCCAAGCGCCGGCATAGGTTGCCGGACTATTGGGAGCGGCTCCCCCACCTGTCCCTCCCAATAGAAGATCCAAATAAATTTTTGATCACAATATGCAAAGAGCAACGGTTTTAGGTTCAAATATCCAAACACAAAAGTATCATCAGGCCCGACAATCATATTACAAACGTCAAATATGCATGGAATGTAAATGGTCGACGCGTCCTCCTGTGTCTCCATCTCGTCCTCGATCTCCACCGCTGTTGGCTGCCCCCACCATGTCCATCGTTGGCTTCGTCATTGTCTCCCTGTTTTGTCCATCGGCGTTGGCTCCTGCGGCAAAATACCAATCTCATGCAAGATGCACCATTGAGAGAGCAAAAACAGAGCCCTCACTTTGCGGTGGGTAGGTGGAGAGGTTGGCGGTTAAGATCTTGGAGTTTTCTTTCATCTCTTTTACCACGAATAACGACGCCTCCGAGAGCGCCTTGATTCTTGCCATGTTGGTGGCGATGAGAGCTGCTTGGACCTTCTCTTTCTCGATGGCGAGCCTCTCTTTCTCAACGGCGACCTTCTCTGACCTTCTCTTTCTCCAATTTTCGTCATGCTTGGTCATCAAGGACAACCAACTTTCTTTCAAAATGCTCGTATTTTGCTTCGATTTGGATGTCACTTCGGCGAGGCACTTGTCAATGGTTGCTTGCACGGACGCCGATGAGGATGCGCCAATCTTGTCGTCCGTTGCCTTCTTGTTTGCAACATGGCGTCCCTCCGAGGCGGCGAGGTAGTGATCCGGCCCATGGGACCGTGGCCGCCATAGAGATCGCGACGGGTGACTTCCCACTTCTTGTTTTTTGAATTTTCGCAAAGCAATGCATGAACTTGAAGCCCTTGTCTTTGTTCTTGTTTCGGTAGAACCGTTAGCGCGTCTTGCAGCTGCCTGGTGACAGCATTAGCACGCCGCTCTTTCCTTTCGTTCATGAGCAGCGACCGGCGTTGCAGCTCCATCTCCCACCCTTTATTCGACATGTCGGTCGGCGGCACACAGGACTTGCGAGTAGCACCGCTGTCACCGCCGCCTCGGGCGCCGCCACGACCACAAGCAGCGCCACACCTATGCTTGGCGGGAGACATCGACGAAGGACGTGGATCGCCGATGGTGGGAAGGAAGGGAACAAGGTGGGTGGGTGAGGCAGCAGGCGGAAGAATAAAAATGGGTGGGGGAGAGGAAAGTGAAATAAAGCAGCGTTGTGCCGCTGACTAGCCGGTCCCGCGCGCCAGGATCCGATGTGGCGCGTGTTGTCGTTGTTGCCGGCACTCCGGTTGCCTCCCTACGGACAAAGCATGGACTCCCTATGGACCAAGCACGGAGTAGGGTTGTCACGTGCTATTGGGCCTGTCCGACAACTTCGCCGATATTGAAAGGCCCGGTGGGGGACATTTTGCTATCGGCACGCCCAATAACCCTATTGGGAGAGATACTATCAGTGTGGTTGGATCAAAGGGGTGTCTCAGCTCCTGTTGCCGCCGTCGCCGCCACAATCGGCGTCTGGCCATTGCTAGTGTCGCTGCCAAGTCAGGGAGAATGGGAAGAGAACAAGAAGGAGAGGCGCCTCCATCAGGTACCGCCATTAGATATCAGATTCTGGGCTTATGTAAAGTAATTAGCTTAGAATCTGATGTTTTGTGGAAATTGGTTCACAAGTCGTGAAAGGCTTTAATTCGCAAAAAAAAAAAGTCATGAAAGCTTTTCCCTCAAAAAACAAAGTTCCTTTCCCGAAAAAAAAAAGGTTCCTGAAAGGCTGAACCTTTGGGGTGTGCGCAGCTTATTCGCTCCGCTCCAATGGCCGGCCGCGTCCTCCGCCGCGCCGCCGCCCTCGGCCTCGTCGCCGCCACCGCGGGGTCCTGCACGCCCTGGCCACATGGAAGCCGCCCCAGCCTGTAACTGTAACTTCCTACAGCCACTCCGCAAAGGACCTGCTCGTCGACACCGCCGCGGGGTTCCTGGCCGTGGTGCTCCGCGCCCCGCCCCTCTCCGGCGCCCACCTCCGCAGCGTCCGCGCCCAGGCCGAGAAAGACCTCGCGCGCACCGAGGGGCCCGAGGGGGGCGACCCGTCCACGGCCACCGACCTCCGCCTCCTCCTCGCGCTCCTCGCCGCGCGCGACGGGCGGACCGACGAGGCCCTGCGGCACTACGCGGACGCCGCCCGCGACGCCCCGTTCGATCCCCGACCCCGCAGCCTCGCCTTCGTCCTCTGCACATTGGCCCGGCGCCCCCTGGCCGAGGCTTCGCAGTGGAAAGCTGCCTACCGCCGTCTCGTCCCGTACGAGGAGGGGAAAGGGAAACGCACGCCGGGACTCGAGTCTGACGAGACTGGGCCGCTCGTCCACGAGCTGATCATCGCGGCGGGGCTCGGGGGCGTGTACGACCTCAGGAAGCCGCATGAAAGGGAGATCTTGATGCGGCTCTCTTGCGGCGAGGTTGACGCATGGCTGGCGGCGGCGCTGCAGGACGAGACGCTGTCCAGGGCGGAGAGGCTGCAGCTCTCGGCGCTCCGTCTGTACTTGCACGCCAAGGTGCGCCTCCTGGAGAACAAATAGATAGGACGGGAATCGGCCAAGGGCTCTGAATGATCTCTGATTTCTGAGACTCCTGATTTCTTTCTTCAGTCTGAATTATTTCGTGTTTCTGACCAACAGTTTAACTGCAAGCGATTCAGCACGATTCGACGATAGATTTCCAAATGTACAACCTGTGCGGTTGAACTGTTTGGTGTCTACCGACCTAGCTACACCATTATTATCGTTATTTTTGTTGCTCTTGTTCTTGCCCCCTAACAAAATTGTCAGACATTATCTTAATTTTCAGCAGATTCATGTGCACCGTAGTAGTTAATGTATTCAGTTCATTCTTCACGTTGGCCAATTTCTTCACTATGGTCCTCTTGAAGTGCTGATTACAGCGTGCTAAGGCTTAGTTTGGTTATGTACATCCTTGTCAAATGGCATTTGATATTTTGATTCGTACATAAACTTAGTCAAAACAGTAAGATATTGACTTACTTAAAATGACGTTTTCTTGTTTCTACTTAAAATGACGCTAACTCAAGTTATGGAGACCTTGTATTAAGCATAAAGATTAACCAAATAATGGCTCCATTGCAGCACACATTTGCCTTATATTATTTAGCCTTCTCTTCCAAAACAGAGTCTACTTATTATAAACTGCATGAGAATTAATTCATACTCAATGTTGCCGTAGACCGTAGTCATTCAGAAAACTAGGTGAAAGTGAACTGTCCAAAATGTAGATAATGTTGTTTTTTACCAACGTGTAAAATCTCAAATAGAAAATTTGAGTATTTTGGACTCTGCAAAATGACAAAATCTGAATATGAGAAGTGAACTGTCCAAAATTTGACATCTTCAAATTTGTCAGTTTTGTTATTTTTGTGTAGCCAAAATATGAATTATTTTGAGTTAAAATTTTACACGCCAAGTGCGCCACCATCATGCCCAAGGACATCCAGCTCGCGCGCCGCATCTGTGGCGAGAAGGCCTAGCTAGGGTGCCTCGTGTTTGCTTTCCTAGTTTGTCTGATTGTCTGCAGGTGTAGAGATGTCTTCTTAGTTTCTTCTTTTTAGCCTGTTGCCTGATTCACTCGTGTGTGCTGTGTCGGTGTCACGGTGTGATGTACTCTCTGACGCGATTCAGCACGATTCGACAATAGATTTCCAAATATACAACCTGTGCGGTTGAACTGTTTGGTGTCTACCGACCTAGCTACATCATTACTATCGTTATTTTTGCTGCTGTTGTTCTTGCCCCTAATAAAATTGTCAGATATCATCTTAATTTCCAGCAGATTCATGTGCACCGTACTAGTTAATGTATTCAGTTCATTCTTCACGTTGGCCAATTTCTTCACTATGGTCCTCTTGAAGTGCTGATTACAGCGTGCTAAGGCTTAGTTTGGCTTTCCACATCCTTTTAAAATGGCATTTGATATTTTGACTCGTACATAAACTTAGTCAAAACAGTAACATATTAACTTACTCTGCTGCTAGGGCAGTGCAAATGCGTTTTCTTGTTTCTACTTAAAATGACGCTAACTCAAGTTATGGAGACCTTGTATTAAGCATGAAGGTGAACCAAATAATGGCTCCATTGCGGCATACGTTTGCCTTATATTATTTATTTTTCTCTTCCAAAACAGAGTCTCCTTAATATAAACTGAGGTGAGAATTAATTCAGACTCGATGTTGCCGTAGTCCTTCAGAAAACTCGATGAAAATGAACTTGTGGAGAAGGTAGAAAAGGCATCTGAGGGAAGAACCGAACTGTGGAACAATGGTAATGAAAACTGGCAATCATGAGTAACAGACATAGTCAATTTGGGGTTTTGAAGGATTCTGTTATTGTCAGTGCTTCTGTTTATACATCGATTCTGGGGCAATCAGGGTCTGGACAAACTCTGTAATTCCTTCGCTACTCTTTGTTTCGGTGCTACCCTTCTGCTCCTGTATTTCTAACGATGACAAATTGTCTTGTCATGTCCATCAGTTACTTGGCATAGTTCACACTGCATGCTTATGTCTTCATAATTGTGTTTCGGCAAAGAAGATCAGGTAAATATTGTTCATGTCAGAATTGTGTATCTTCCGTTGCTCTGGCCAATTTAATTCTTCCACTAATAGAATTACATACATAGGTCCATCTATTCAATGCATTCCTTCCAGATTATTATCAAAATCAGCACATATGGTTTAGGACTTGACATCTTGTTTTAATGTAGGATACTACTACCAACATATTCTTCTTTATTGTGGCCTTTTATACAGAACAAACATCTAATGGTTCCATTCTCTTGCATGTCAATTGGAAGTTGACAAGTTCTACAACGGTTTATCTCTCCTTTTTACTTAAGTTGTATCCAAGGAATGAAGGAATCAGGTCCCATTAAGTTACTTTGTCCATTGATGTATGTTGTTTCTCTTTATCTAAGGCTGAGACCCTGAGTAGATATGAATATGCATACTGTAAAATGGAGAACCGTTGAAAGGCCAATTTCAGTATTCTCACCACATGGTCGAATAAATTAGCTTGTATCAGTCAATGAATTGTAAGGGAGTTTACAGCATTGAACTAACGAGTTTGCAGAGTCAAGTGATATACCTGAATTAGTTTTTTTTTTTCAACTGCGGCTGTCTAACGGTCTACGACTCTAAGGCCCCCTTCTTTTCAGCTTGTGATTCTAGAGAAGCTAGATTCTAGAAAAAAGCTCGGAGAATCTGTGGTGGGGAGAAGCTACGAGAAGCTAGGCTGGACCCTTCTTTTTGGCTTGTGGAAATTTGATTGTTTGATGTGTTGAGTTGTGGAATGTCTATAATACCCCTCAATTTTATATGTTGTGGAAATTTTATAAGAAATGTTGTGGAAATTTTATATGTGTTGAGTTGTGGAAATTTTATATGTTGTGGAAATTTTATATGTTGTGTATATTCATGTCAGATAGCATAATCTGATAGCAAAAATTGAAATCAACAAAACACTGCAATTTTAAATCATTTACTTGCAAAGAACTTTATCATTTAAACCTAACAAGGAAATTTAAATCAGACAACACTAAAATTAGAATCAACATGACAATTGGAATCACACTGTTACAACTAATTTGCATAACCAATAGTGAAGTTAGCATCAACAAGCTTCTTGGGAAGGATGAGCTCGACCTCGGTGGCGGGGGCGGCCGTCGGTCGTTGGCGTCGGTGGTGGGGGCGGCCGTCGTGGGTGGAGGCGGCAGGTCCGGCGGCGGCGACGCAGCGGCAATCCGGCTCGACCTCGAGGTCTTCGGCGGCGGCGGGCGCTGAGGGCGGGAGAAGGGCAGAAGGGCATCCGGTCTTCGGCGGGAGAAGGGCGAGACGGAGCGGCTTCAGCGGCGGCGGGCGCTGAGGGCGGGAGAAGGGCAGAAGGGCGTCCGGTCTTCGGCGGGAGAAGGGCGAGACGGAGCGGCTTCAGCGGCGGCGGGCGCTGAGGGCGGCGGCGGCGGCGGTGCTGGTGTGAGGGCGCAGCTAACCCTAGCGAGCGGCGTGCGAGTGCGGGTGGTGAGACGAGTGCGGGCTCGAGCGAGCTGTCTGCTAGTTTTTTTTTTTCTTTCTCCTATCTGGCCGGTGGCATTATGTGTAAATACCAAGCAACGATATGTCTACACTGCGTACCCTTTCATTTCATTTGCGGGAATCTGTCCAGAATCGGCCTCCGAGCAGCTTCTCGGTATACAAAGGAACTCAGCTTCTCGGTGGAAATAAGCGGCCCAGAATCAAACGCGTTCTTTTCAGCTTGTGCGATTCTAGACCCAGAATCTCTCCAGGAAGCTAAAAAGAAGGGGGCCTAAATTGTGCAAATAATGCAGTGATAATTTTTCTGGTTTAACGACAATAGATAACCTCGGTATTTTGCCTCCAGCATGAAACAATGAAATTGAACATGTGAGTGTATTCCTCGGTGATACGGTGTGTTGTACATGGCTTTTTCCAAATTAAGTTTCACCTCATGGCTCGTGTTGGGTGATGCCAGTGTACAATGTGCACACGCAATGCGTTCCAAAAGAGAATCTGTACTCCCGTCAGCATATGTACATAGTGCAGGCATTTCTTTCACAAAAATGTGGAGTAGTTTTTTTTTTCTCCAGTAGAAGCATATCTTTGTTGAGATAGACAACGGTATAAGAGTACCTCTAGGAGATCCCTTAAAACGTCATACCGTAAAACATGTAATTAATGTGAATCTAATATGAATGTTACCATAACATAATGCACCCCAGGAAAAGATGAGTTTACATCCTAATGCATGATACCATACATATGTTACCACCCACTATAGAGCTAACATAGACTAGTACCATACTCTCCAATATGAGCATTCTAATAGATGGAAGTTACTCCCTCCGTTGCTAAATATAAGATGTTTTAGCTATTTCAAATGTGCTCTACATACGGAATGAAATGGATGAATATACACACTAAAACGTGGATACATGTGACTAAGAAAAATACTAAAACATCTTATATTTAAAAAAGAAAGAGTAGCAAATTATGTGACAAGTCCACTTCACCGTTCACCGGTGCTTGCTACGCACTGGATCAACTTCAGCACAAACGACGAGCATATGAAACAGAAACCCGTTAAGCCATTTTTGCTTCTCAGACAACATAATGGCCGAAAGCAGAAGCCTACTCCCCGGCATAATAAGTCCCCAGAAAAGTGCGCCGGACAGAACCCAAAGGAGGCCTCGTGCTTTATGGGGAAGAAGACCATCGCAATTTTCCCATGAGTATTTGGGTGCCAAATATGGACACGTACACTAAAAAATATGGGTATCCATGGACGTTTTGGTATATTGTTCGAACTTCTTTTGGGGAAAACACGCCCACATTTTCTGTGTTGGGAGTATTCGCTGCAAATTTGGGCATGCTACTCTAATGCTCCAAGTGGTACGAGTCCTTCCAAGCCTAAGCTAACTTGTCAAAGATGCGTATGGATAAAGATCTGATTAGCTGGATGGATGTCTACTGCATGCAGCAGCAGCGTGTGCCGACTCCAACGCTTGCTTGGCAGGGCCGGCCCTGAGGGGGGGTCAGGGTGTGCGGCCGTCCTGGGCCCCCAAAATCTAGGGGCCCCACCCAGGTACTGTATGTACGTATAGGTATTGACTAAGTTTGGCCACGCCAGCAGAAAAAAATGGCCAATGGGCTGGATGTATGTGGCCCATGGAACATAGTATTGCTAGATCGCATCGCAGCCATCGCGGCGACTTGGCTTTCCTTTCGTCTTCTATTGCGGACGCCGCGCATCTCCACTCTCCAGTTTGTTCCCCATCCAGACCACCGCCACCATGGTATCAGTCCGTCGTTGTCAAGAGAATCTCTAGCCCCCGTTGAACAAGTGAATCCTAGTCCGTCACCACCACGGTAATTTTCTTGGCTTTTTCATCACTAGTGCATGCTCTTTTTTCTATCTGTGATGCGTAATCAGTCAATTTAATTCCCTTCTAATTTCTTGTTCATCGATATTCTTGAGGTCTCCAAGCACCAAAATACACCACACCGATTCGCCTCTTTTCTTTCCTGTCTCCAAGCGCATGACACGGAGGCGAATACACAAATAACCGATTTGACCAATCTGAGATATATTATTATTATTTCGTAATAACTAATTTCTACCTTCACATACATGATGCCTAGCTACCACCATTTATTTTCAATATGCGGTGTAATTTTTTCTAGCATTATTTATCATATCATCCATCACATATCCACCTCGTAGTGCTAATCACATAGAAAAGATATTCACAATTTTTTCAGAAGTAATAATTAAAGGTGTTTCGATAAACACAAATGATGAGTTAGCGGTAGCTGGCGTTGGAGCAAGAGCAATCAACTAATGAGAATTTTGAACTGACCGGCAAAAAGAAATTTTTGAGAGGTGACTTTGCATAGAGAAATGTTAAAAGAAAATTTTAATATAATATGTATAAATTTGCGAATTGTTTGGATGCATTTAAGTGTTATACTGAAAACATATATTTTACATGTATATTATTAGTGTTATTTTGTCTATATTAAGGGCCCCAAATTTTAGTTCCGCCCTGGGCCCTAAAATCTCAGGACCGGCCCTGTTGCTTGGCATCGGAAATGGCAACCACTTGTGCACTTCGATCATCCCCTACCAAGCAAGCTTCGACCGAGCAAGCTGTATGTGCTGGGTCAAATTATCGTCGATCCACATGATCATCCAGCTAATCAGATCTTTATGAAATCATCATGGTTACTTAACCGTAAGATAAACCAAGCAAGTAGTAAAGCAAAACGGCATAGAGAAGATACATTTGCTTTATTAGTCCGGGCATGCTAGAGGCTTATGTACGCTGAGCTCTTGCTTTGAGAGGATAATCGATGGTGCTGGCATATCTTGCCATGGTTTGACTGCATGCGTGCATGCATGCTTATGGTTGTATGTTTTGCCATTTCCTACGTAACCCACGGAATATGTCAAAGTCGACTACGTATACTTCGAGGTCGTCTCTCCGGTGTCAACTGGAAGTTTGCATTGCTGTCTGAATGTGGATGCGACTGCAAGGTTTATTGAACAAGGTGGAAAATTAGATGGTTAACTTGTGAGTTAATTTTTAATTTGAACTCCTAGTTACGGTTTTATGACAGTGCCTTCAACATTCAGAAAATATTTCACCACTTTATTATCACCGAATTATTCCGAATTTCTCACTCATATTATATGTGTATCACTTAGAGGGTGTTTGGTTAGGCTTTTTTCTTGGCTTTTGGCTTTGGCTTATAAGCCACAAAAGAAACTCCTTA
The DNA here is from genome assembly GCA_947311845.1 of Poa pratensis. Taxonomy (NCBI): domain Eukaryota; kingdom Viridiplantae; phylum Streptophyta; class Magnoliopsida; order Poales; family Poaceae; genus Poa; species Poa pratensis. The sequence continues at coordinate 35,048,187 of CAMZMU010000095.1, forward strand.
GGTGCTTTTGGCTTTTGACTTTTAGCTTATACCATAGTAAAACATAAGCCAAAAGCCAAAAGCACCGATTTAGGTGCTTTTTGGTCTTATAAGCCAAAGACAAAAGCCAAGTCAAAAGCCTAACCAAACACCCTCAAGCCTTTTTACACGAAATTTCAATGCAAGTTCATATGATCAAATCGATTTGCATGAGATACTTGATTTTCTTGCCGAAAACAGAAATAACAAAGTAGAATCTGTGTTAATTATTATAATAAATTCTGAATACATTTCATCACGTTTTCAACAAAGAAAGAAATGACCAGCACTTTCACTCATGCATTGTTATGACATACGATACAACTACCGAATAATAGGAGGGCACATCCTATATATAATTTTCTCTTCATTTCAGAGAACAGTTGTTGTAAAAAGAAATAAGTGATCAGCTATCATAAGATTCGTAACCTGTCGTGATAGAGCATCTTCACGAAAAAAACGCGACCTCCACTACGATTTAATAGCCAGCTGATGACATGCTGTCAAAGATCTTCATGAAATCATGGTTGCTTAGACCGTAAGATAAACCAAGCAAGTTGTAATGCAAAACGGTATAGAAAAGATAGATGGACTGATTAGTTAGTCTGGGTACGCTAGAGGCCTATGTAAGTTGAGCTATTGCTTCGACAGAATGGTGGATGGCGCTGGCACATCTTGCATGGTTTGACTACATGTATGCATGCATGAATGCGTATGGTTGTGGGTTTTGTCAAAGTCGACTACGGAAACTTCAAGGTCGTCTCCACGGTATCAACTGGAGCTGTGGATATTTGCATGCGCTGTATGAATGTGGATGTGACTGCAAGGTTTATCGAACAAGATGGACACTCAGATCGTTAGTTTAGATGATTTTTGAAAACTTTACTCATAATTACGGTCTTGTGACAATGTTTTATGAATTATTTATGACCGAATTACTCCAGATCATATGTGCATCACCAAGCCTTTTTACACGAACTTCAATGCAAATGCATGTGGTCAAATCAATTTGCACGAGGTACTTGAATTTTGTTGTCGGAAGCAGACGTACAAAGTATAATTGTGTTAATTATTATTATATGTTCTGAATATATTTCATCACTTTTTCATCAAAGAATCCAAAGACCATCACTTCCACTCATGCACTATTACGAACGATCAGGCTACTGAATAATAGAAAGGAACATCCTATATGTTTGATCCCATCCACCATTAAAATTACATGAATGAATCCAGCAAAGCTTATCAGCTTATGACTATGGCTAGCACACCTTCCATTTTCAAGTCTCTTCATGGCCTCCATGACAATTCTACACAACCAACATGCTATTAAGATAAGAAGAATGCATGGCCTCTAGTACTATAAATACCCACATGCAAGCTTTCTAGGAACTCGCCTCACTTCAACTCCCACAATGGCAGCCACAAAACTAGCGGCTCTCGGGTTCATTGTCTTCTTGAGCATTGGCTTAGCCAGTGCTGGAAGGGTGGCTAGATACTCTAGTTCTCAAGGAACGGGTTCTGGAGGGGGAGGGGGTGGGGGTGAAGTGAGTGGTGGTGGCTCAGGATCGGGGAGTGGAGCTGGGAATGGCCAGAGTTCAAGCAGTGGTGTGCATGCAAGTAGTGGAGGTGGGGGTGAAGGGGGTGGTGGTAGCCAATACTATGGTACTGGATCCGGTAGCGGGTCCGGTGCTGGCTCAAGCTCAGGCTCCAGTGGATCTGATGAGTATGAAGGTGATGTTGGTGGATCTTCTAGTGCTGGCGGTAGCGGTGGTGGTGGTGGTGGAGGACAAGCAACCGGAGGTTATTATGGATCTAGTGGCTATGGATCTGGTAGTGGTAGTGGATCTGGCTCCGGTTCAACTGATAACTATTATGGAAATAATAATGCAAATGCATATTCTAATGGCGGTGGCAGTGGTAGCGGTCAGGGCACAAATGGCGGGAGCGGAAGTGGCGCCGGCGCTGGATCTGGATTTGGCAATGCCAACCCGTAACTCTTCTTCATCGTGCTAATCAAAATTTGGAGCCCAACCTGCTCTGTGTCGAGTGGGTACCATACATTTTATTTCCTTTGTTTGTACCTGCCGGCGCCACTTCCGCTCCCGCCATTTGTGCCCTGACCGCTACCACTGCCACCGCCATTAGAATATGCATTTGCATTATTATTTCCATAATAGTTATCAGTTGAACCGGAGCCAGATCCACTACCACTACCAGATCCACAGCCACTAGATCCATAATAACCTCCGGTTGCTTGTCCTCCACCACCACCACCACCGCTACCGCCAGCGCTAGAAGATCCACCAACATCACCTTCATACTCATCAGATCCACTGGAGCCTGAGCTTGAGCCAGCACCGGACCCGCTACCGGATCCAGTACCATAGTATTGGCTACCACCACCCCCTTCACCCCCACCTCCACTACTTGCATGCACACCACTGCTTGAACTCTGGCCATTCCCAGCTCCAGTCCCCGATCCCGAGCCACCACCACTCACTTCACCCCCACCCCCTCCGCCTCCATAACCCGTTCCTGTAGAACTAGAGTATCTAGCCACCCTTCCAGCATTGACTAAGCCAATGCTCACGAAGACAATGAACCCGAGAGCCGCTAGTTTCGTGCCTGCCATTGTGGGAGTTCAAGTGAGGTGAGTTCCTAGAAAGCTTGCATGCTGGTATTTATAGTGCTAGAGGCCATGCACTCTTTTTATCTTAATGGCATGTTGGTGGTGTAGAATTGTCATGGAGGCAAAGTAGAGACTTGAAAATGGAAGGTGCTAGCCATAGTCATAGGCTGATAAGCTTTGCGGCATTCATTCATGTATTTTGAATGGTGGATAGGATCAAACATATAGGATGTTCCTTTCTATTATTCGGTAGCCTGATCGTTCATAACAGTACATTAGCGAAAGTGATGGCCCTTTTGTTTCTTTGATGAAAAAGTGATGAAATATATTCAGAATGTATAATAATAATTAACACAATACTTTGTACTTCTGCTTCTGGCAAGAAAATTCAAGTACCTCGTGCAAATTGATATGACCATATATGCACTTGCATTGAAATTCACTTCGTGTAAGAAGGCTTGGCGATGCGCATATGATCTGGAGTAATTCGGTCATTACTAAGTAGTGAAGTACTTTATAAATTTGCAAAACATTGTCACAAGACTGTAATTAAGAGTAAAAAAATAAAAAAATATTGTAAACTATGGATCTGATTGTCCATCTTGTCATGCATGTGAACATGCAAGATGTGCTAGCACCATCCACCATCCTATCGAAGCAATAGCTCAACGTACATAGGCCTCTAGCGTACCCGGACTAACAAATCAGTCCATCCATCTTCTCTATACCGTTTTGCATCACAACTTGCTTGGTTTATCTTACGGTTAAGTAACCATGATTTCATGAAGATCTCTGACAGCATGCATCAGCTGGCTATTAAATCGCAGTGGTAGTGGAGGAGATCGCGGTATTTTTTTTCGCGAAGATGCTCTATCTCGACAGGTTACAAATCTTATGAGAGCTGGTCACTTATTTCTTTTTAGACCAACTGTTCTCTGAAATGAAGAGTAAATTATACGGAGTATATAGGATGTGCCTTCCTATTATTCGGTAGACGTATTGTATGTCATAACAATGCATGAGTGAAAGTGATGGCCCTTTCATTCTTTGGTGAAAACGTGATGAAATGTTTTCAGAATTTATTATAATAATCAACTCAGATTCTACTTTAATATTTCTGTTTTCGGCATTGTCACAAGACTATTACTAGGAGTCTAAACTAAAAATTAACTCACAAGTTAACCATCATATTTTCCATGTTGTTCAATAAACCCTGCGGCTGCATCCACATTCAGACAGCGCATTAAAACATCCACAGCTCCAGTTGACACCGGCGAGACGACCTCGAAGTTTACGTAGTCGACTTTCACATATTCCGTGGGTTACATAGGAAAAGGCAAACCACGCGGTCAAACCATGGCAAGATATGCTAGCACCATCGATTATCCTCTCAAAGCAAGAGCTCAGCGTACATAAGCGTCTAGCATGCCCGGACTAATAAATCAAATGTATCTTCTCTATGCCGTTTTGCTTTATACTACTTGCTTGGTTTATCTTACGGTTAAGTAACATGATGATTTCATAAAGATCTGATTAGCTGGATGATCATGTGGGCCGGGATCGGAGGTTTCCACGCAACGAAGCGATCGACGATAATTTGACCCAAGTGGACAAGTCACAAGTGGGTGCTGTTTCCGATGCCAAGAAAGCGTTGGAACGACGATGATCCCGCTGACATAATCCATCGAATCGAACATTCAGCTGCAGGTCTGCTGCTGCATGCAGTAACATCCATCCAAACAACCATTGATTAACTTTTGTGCAAGATCTTTGACAGTATCACAGTACGCCATCGGCATAATCCATCATCCATTCACCGTAGCTTTATCCATGTGCGTATCTTTGACAGTAGGCCATCGGCTGGTTATTGTGCTAGAGGAGGACATCGCGTTGAAGAATTTCGAGAAGATGATTTAGCTCGAAAAGTTGGGGAAACTACTTCATGATTTTTTTTAAACAACTGCTTTATGAAATGAACAGAAAAACACATGTAGCTATCTTAGGCTTGGAAAACCCTATAAAAGACGTATGTATGGTGATCATTGCCGAATAAAATCCCAATGAAAACGATCTTTCCTTGACAAGTTTTCGGGAGCTCCTATACAACGCTTGTGGCGAATCCTAAACATCGCCCGCTGGCGATGCGTTTCGCCAGCATCGCCTGAAGAATCACTTTACTAGGCCGGGCCCATTTTAGTTTGATGATTTCTTTTCCTTCTCTGTTTTCTTTTTTGTTGTTTCTTTTTTCTTTTGTGTTTCTTTTCTTTTCTGTTTGATTCGTTCTTCTATTTTATTTTCGGAAAAATTCATATTTTCGGAAATTGTTCAGATTCGAAATAGTTCAGATAACTCTTGTACACTAATCGTTGTGATTATTATTCGGTTCACCTTTTCTTGCTTCTGGTTCATAGAAAAAATGTTTGGTATTTCGGTTAATTTTTATAAAATAATGTTTCCAGATTTTAAAATAATCAGAATTTAGAAAACTTTAAAATTTTAATTATAAAAATGTTCACTAATTCGAAAAAATATTCATGAATTTGAAAAAGTTCATAAGTTTAAAAATATGTTTCATGCATTTAAAAAATATTTGTTCAAAATTTTAATAATTTTTAAAAACTGTTCGCAAATTTGAAAGTGTTCATAATTTTTTAATAAAAACTCATGAATTTTAGAAATAAAAAATGAGAAGAAAATATGAAACAGGAAAACGAATAGGAAAAAAGAACCAGCAAAGCCGAAAAGAGAACCCAGCTAGAAAAGAAACAGGTTGGAAGCTACTAGAAGGTTCCAAAACCGCCGACAAAAGGCGTACGTGGGATGGCCCACATAAACTACGCTAGTGTTGGGGACGGTATGCGTTGCCTCCATGATCGACCCAACAAGCGTCATATAGGAAATAAGTTTCCTATACGGATACAGTCATTTTGTATCTCCATGCTATTAATAATATGGGAAACCCTAATGTACAGCTGAAGGAGGCGACACCTCGCGTGGAGCGTTTCTCTTGCATACAAGCAATTATCTTTCTCGTTCCTCTCTTGTCCCATTCTATCTTCTCTACGGTCTCTCTCCGGCGTCGTGCTACAGCCATGGAACCACATTGGCACCTCCTGTTGCTAGCTTTTACCTTTGTGCTGATGCGGGAGTCGCGCCGCCGCTGTTTTCCGGGAGCACCCGCAATGGGTTCGTCACGGTCGTTCGCAAACAGCGACGCACAGGGCTGCTGCAAGCGGGCTCCGTCACCACCTTTACCTCCACGTGTCCAAGATGCTAGGGTCGGCAATGCTACGAATGTAGGCCATTGTTGCTGCTACCGGTTGACGGTAGTGCTGCCAGCGGCCGGAGGCATTGCTAAGCGCCAGCGGGGGTGCTACCAGAGGCAAACGACAGTTCTACGAGCGGCGAGAGGGTGCTACATGCATGGTCGGCGAAGGTGCGAGCCGGGGAGGTCTCTCGCTGGAGCCAGCCGACTGGGCCGGTTGGTAGGGTGGTGCGTGCAGGCGCACTCATCGGCGGGTTTCGATGGGTTCCTGCGGCTGTTGCTTTGGTGGTCATTGGGAGTTGCGAAATGGTGGGAAACGAGGGAAGTTGTATTGAGGACACGTGTCAAGTGGTTTGTCCGACACCCTCCAATTTGTGTCCGCTTAGGGGTGTACCGGACAAGTTGTCCGACACAATCCGAGGTGTTGCCCACAGCGGCACCCCAAACTAAATATCAAAATTTGGCCAACATTCGCAAATATATGAACAAAAGAAACGATATTTATTAAAATTTGATATATTACAGCGAAATTAAAACTAAAATTGAAACTACGACTAATCTAGACCTAATTTTTTTAGAGATTGTAACATTTAAAAAAAAATCGAACCGGGGAAAAGCTTTTTTTGAACCGGGTTCAAATGCTCCTTTCCCGCTAGGGAGCTTGGTATACTGCCCAGCAGTCAATAGCTGCCGTGGTGAGGAGGCCCTGCAAGCTGGATTTGCTATTTGACTGGGAGGAGATGACTGCTCATAAGCTCATTGACGGTGAAGTTCTGCCAAAGCTTTTGTTGTGCAGGAAAGATGGTGTGAGGACTACTCCATATAGGCTGCACAGGCTGGTTCACACGCAACTATTCAATGCTAAGGCAGAGGCGCAGCCTTTTGAGGTCGTCCTCTGTCCTCTTGATATTCTGGCGTGCTAAAGCTCGGCTGCTCGGTACAATATGTCACGAAAGCAGCAAATCTGTGGTCGTTGTCCTCGACCCTGATCTGTTTAACGCCGGTGACCAGAGCCATATGCTTCAATTTCATGCCGCCTACGTTCAATTTCACATGTTTGAAGTGGCACATGGATAGTACCTCGCATGCATCGGGGCGAAAACACATGAATGGAGGACTCAGCTTCATTAACTTTGATAGACAATTCACCAAGGCAGAGTCACCATCTTTGATGTGCGGATTGACCCGTATGTAGCTGAGAATTTCAAAATGTTCAGAAAAAATAGAAGTTCAGTAAATCGAAAATATTTCCTTGTGTATTCCGAGAAAGTTTCAGTTTCATTTAGATGATTAGTCTATTAGTAAATAGTTTTATATGGATTAAAACATAAAAAATTACCTAATCAAATGGATTGAAACTTTCTCAGGGTACACAACAAAATATTTAGGATGTCCTGATATTTTATAAAATTTACTGAATACTTCAAAAAATTAGGTACGAATTCGAGTCAATCTGGTACTAAACTGAATGGCTGAGCATGGTGACTTTGCTTCTCAAAGTCACCGAAGCCGAGTCTTTGATTGGGATACCCTCATGGCAAATTTCGTCAACACGCCTGGTTTCCCAGAAATCTACTATGGGTCATAGGAGTATATGCTCCTATTGTTCAAAACATATTTCAAAATGTAAATAAAAATTGAGAAAAAAATCCGGGTATACATTCTATATTTGCACAAAACATTCATGAAAAAGGACATTTTTTGTGGCATGTGTTAAAAGACAAAAAAATGTCTCGTGAAAAGTAATTTTGGCGTACCGAATTTGTCTTTTTACGCGAGCAAAATAAAAAATAGCGAAACTTTGTGTGAGAACATTAAATGTCCGATGTACACCCGAAATTTCTGTCGGATTTGGTTTTGAAATTTTAAATATTTTAAGATATATTTTTCATAATGTGAGTATCTAATCCTACGAGTCAAAACACCGACTTCCGGTTTCCAGCCTTTTCTACCTTTTCCACACGTTCATTTTCATCGATTTCTCTGAATGAGTACGACTACATCGAGTCTAAATTAATTATCACGTCAGTTTTCATTAAGGAGACTCGTTTGGAAAACAAAGCTAAATGATATAAGGCGGGCAAATGTGTGGTTCAAAGGAGCTATTATTTGGTTCAACGATGAAAATAAAGATATTTTTCCTCTGCGAGAGAATTGGACGCTTGTAGTTGTGGCTCCATAACTTAAATTACGGCATAGAACGATACAGACCAATTACCACCAGACGATCAAGCCCACTAAATTAGATCTAACCGTTTAGATATTGACTAGCCCTCACCAGAAGTACACTTAGCATTTTCAACGGGCAGACGAAAACTCTCCCACCAGACGAAAAGTTCCGGTCTCGCCCACGACCCGGTCGCCGCACCCGCAATCCCTCGTGAAAGACATTTTTGTGGCATGTGTTGAAGGACAAAAAAAATGTCTCGTGAAAGTAATTTTGGCGTACCGAATTTGTCTTTTTACGCGAGCAAAATAAAAAAATAGTGAAACTTTGTGTGATAACATTAAATGTCCTATGTACACCTAATTTTTTTGTCGGATTTGGTTTTGACATTTAAATATTTTTAAGATGTGTTTTTCATAATGGGAGTATCTAATCCTACGAGTCAAAACATCGACTTCCGGTTTCCAGCCTTTTCTACCTTTTCCACACGTCCATTTTCATCGAGTTTTCTGAATGACTACGGCAACATCGAGTCTAAATTAATTATCACGTTGGTTTTTATTAAGGAGACTCGTTTAGAAAACAAAGCTAAATAATATAAGGCAGGCAAATGTGTGGTTCGAAGGAGCTATTATTTGGTTCAACGATGAAAATAAAGATATATTTCTTCTGCGAGAAAATTGGACGCTTGTAGTTGTGGCTCCATAACTTAAGTTAGCGACATTTTAAGTTGAAACAAGAAAACGAATTGCACTGCCCTAGCAGCAGAGTAAGTCAATATGTTGCTGTTTTGACTAAGTTTATATATGAATCAAAATATCAAATGCCATTTGAAAAAGATGTGGATCACCAAACTAAGCATTTTCTACGTTGTGATCAGCACTGCAAACACGATCGTAGTGGAGAAATTGGCCAAATGGAAGAATAAATTGAAATCATTCACTACAGTGCACGTGAATCTGCAAATATGCTGAAAATTTTGTTAGGGACAAAATCAGTACACGTCCACATAAAAACAAGGTAAAAGTCTGAAACAAACCTTGATTTCGTAGTCGAAGTCTGAAACGAACCCTCAAGTCCAAATCCCTGATTTTCGAACCCTGATTTCTTCGATCCTGTCTTCCTGGACGTTTTCTGGCCTAGTTTTGTTTGTGCGCTCGGATTAGCTGAGTTGGCAGGGATTATTTTCTGGACAAGGACGATCCCAGACCTAGAAGCTTTCATTAACAACGGTGGCAGTATACAAGAAGGACCACAAGAAACTGAAAATTACAAGCAGGTCCAAACTATGTGCATAAAGGACCCTATAACAATTTTCAAAAACGCCATCGGGTCCAGCTCCTTCACCACCGCGCGTTGACGAACCACGCACAGCCAAATGGTTCGCCGCCAGTGACGGAACCGCTTTGGGGGGGGGGGGGGGGGGGTGAGGAGTCAGGAGCCAATTGCACCGAATTGGAGGGGCCTCCACCTTGGCATGGCAGCCAGGTGGTTGTTTATCGCCTTCAATCGCCGGCCAGAGAGAGGCGAAGCCGACGAAGAGGGTGGGAGTGGTCAGCTTTCGACCAACTTTGATGGCGACCGACAAAGAGCCGCCATGGATGCACTCCCCGGAGCAGTTGCCTCCATAACGAGCTTCAGAAGGATTCTGCATCCCAACCATGGCTTCCAGATTTGCAAGAGACGGACTTATTTAAGCTGCCTCCGCCAGATCCCACGCTTGTTTCCACCGACCACCGTGGACCGCCGCCACCGGAGAGGACAGACTCGCCGTTGGTACCGCCCGCAGGCACCAGGAGCAAGAAACAACACGGCATCAAGCCATTCGCCACGTAGAACCAAGACATAGCAAAACTAACCCTAGACCTAAAACTATATACAAAAGAGGGCCGGCCTCCTCTCCCCACATCTCTGGCCGGCGAGGCCGTCGGAGAGGAGGGGGTAAGAGCCGGGGCGGCGGCAACGACTCTGAAGGGAACATGAGACCCCTCCCCACGCCACTTGGGATATCCACTACAACCAAAACCATGCCAATGACTGAAGCCGTCTAGAGAGACTCTATGCTCCACTGAGTACTTGGCTTGGCTGCGTGTAGAGTGCTACCAATAGATCTTTCCCCACTGAAAACTAAAAAACACACGAGTTTCATCACAACATTCTTAGCCCGATAGTAATGTGCTGTTGTGCCCTAACTGAAATGTCCTAAAACCCGAGTAGCAGAATGTTTCTGGTGTATAATAACAGTATAATTACCCAACTGCCTCAGTGCACAATTGGTCAGCATGTAACGTCTACCAAGTGCACAAATTAACAATGAATTTGACTCAAGCTTATCCAACTCTTCAGTCCAAGCTATCTTCATGCATGGATTTCTTATCAAAGTGACAGGGGCCAAATATCAACTCTCTGGCCCGACAAACACTTGTAGCTTCTAACCGGAAAAGAAAAGTAGGCACCCTGCAGTTCTTCAGTTAAGAGTCTAAAGATTTGATACAAATCACATCACTACAACATCAGATTCTGATCTCACCTAGCTGCTTGGTGCGGTGTCCTGAGATCTGTCCGCAGCACTGTTTCTCAGATCCATGGCCACGAGGCGCCGCAAGAAAAGCATGAACGCCAGCACCTGGAGCCTCTCCGTCAGGCCCCCGTCGTTGAAAATGGACCACATCGACATCTCGACCAGCCCCAGCATGGTGGCCAGGACCAGCTTGTCGGAACCCGCGGCGCGCGGCGCGCAACCCAGCGTGGCTTTGAGGACGATGAGAGTTTGCAGCTTCTGGAACAACTCCTTCACCTCGGGGTCTGAGAGGAAGCGCAGGCGCCGGATCCACCGGGCCTCCTCCTCGGACCGGCCGAGCATGTGGCAGAGAACGGCGGCGCTGAGGGGCGCGATGGGCTCGTTGGGCTGTTGGGCGAAGGCGGCGAGCGCGTCTTCGAGGCGGCCGTCGCGGGCGTCGTGCGCGGCAAGCTGAAGGCGCCCACGATTCGCCGCCTGCTCGTCTCCCTTGGCCTCCGCGGAGAGGATTTGCCTGGAGACGGTGTCGCGGAGCAGGCGGAGCTCCGGGGCAAGGAGGGAAAGCGGCGGAGCGCGGAGGCGAGGAAGGCCTGGGTCGCGTCGATGAGGAAGGAGCGCGGGGTGAGGAGCGCGTTGAGGTCCCGGAGCTCCGGGTGCGCGCGGATGAGCGCGAGGTGACCGGTGGCGGCGGCGGCGGTGGCCGACGGGGAGGACGAGGAAGAGGGGCCGGGATGGGGAAGGGGGTCGGAAGGGTTCCTCCCCTTCGCGGCGGCGTACAGGACCCCTCCCGCTGCGGCGGCGAAGGCGGCGCGTCGGAGGAAGCGCGAGCGCGACATGGTCGGAGCAGGAGCGTGTCGATCGAGTTGTTGAGCTTTGGATTCTGTTGAATTGGGGGCCGCAGCCCGCAGCCGGGCTCAGAAAGTGTGTTGCGAACAAGAGCGTCGCACTTGCCGTGCGCGGCCAAACCGTAGGGATGCTGTCGCCGCCTCGCCGGATTGACTCAAAGATAAACATTTCAGACAACAAATTACTATTGATAAATTCACATTAAAATATATTTTCATAATATGTTTATTTAATATTATTGATGTTATATTGGTCACACTTAAAAATGTTCGACTTTTGATCAAATTTATATTTATTGAAACAGAGATAGTACAATTTTTATCCTAACAAAATACGAGTTAGTGGCCGAAAGACGATCAACGTGGACTTTCGTTTGAAATAGTTTTTTTTTTTTGGATAAACAGCAGGAGAGATGCGTTTTCATTGATAGGGGAACGAGTTACAGAAACTCAACTGTACAATTAAGAAAAGAAAGGAAAACAACGGTGACAAGCACCAAAACAAGGCTGACTACTCACGGCACCGAAGGTGGTGGCAGCCCGCCAACGCCCTGTTGGAGCTCTCATCGACGATCTCCTGTAGAACTACGGATGCGGGTCAATCGTGCTCGCAGAAATAGTTGCAACCAGCTCTATTGTGATAAGGGAAACTCTCTCTATGATTCTTACAAGATGGATATATTGGAGGAACATTGAGGATGGCGTTTTGGCTCCCGGGAGCACATGCTCCCGGTATGTTCAAAAAAATTGAACAAATTGGAAAATGTTCAAAAAAATCCGAAAAAAATCATGCACGTACCTGACGATGTCACACACGACCGTGTCAAATTTCGCACCGAAACGCACGTACCTGACGATGTCACGCACGACCGTGTCAAATTTCGCACCGAAACAACATCGTATGCGCCCTGTGCAAAAATGACAAATTTGACACGGTCGTGCGTGACATCGTCAGGTACGTGCATGATTTTTTTGAACATTTTCCAATTTGTTCAAGTTTTTTGAACATACCGGGAGCATGTGCTCCCGGGAGCCAAACTCAATTTCCGAGGAACATTGGTCTTTTCCCATTATGTCTTGTCCTGGTATGGATACACTATGTATTGGCATATGATTTCTCATACATCTCCACTGACTAGCAATTGTCAACCAATATTAGAAGATCAATCTTGGTTTTCGGCAAGTTTTCTTTATAAACTCTTCTACTATATCAATGAAAAGGTAAATATTTTATCTCATTCCAAAAAAAATATTAGAGGATCAATCCTCTCACTCCTTAAGCCTGAAATCACATGTGGACACGAAAGTTCACTACCCATATCAATCAATGGACCTCAGTATCATGATCGACAAACAAGGAGAGAAAATGGCGACCAATTGACACAATGGTAACCATTGCATGTTTGCCTTTACCATCTCTTACCTCTCTTAACCCATCCATGTTGATAGTTGGCATTGGTACACAATAATGTATCTTTATTCTCGATGTCATCTCAAATCCAATCCCCCCCCCCCCCCCCCCCATAATGTTCTCAAGCATCAGTGGTGAATGGTGACCAAATCAGAGTATCAACACAATCGTACCAAATAACATTGCCATCAACATTAGTTTTGTTACTCCCAACAAAAAGTCCCACATGGCTAATTTCAAGCGAAAAATATTTGCTGCATGCTCGTGCCACAACCATGCATACATACATTGCATTAGTATCCTCTCTATATGAAGAATTTTGCATAAGAAAAAATTCATAAACAAAACCCCTACCCCTCCTGAAACCCTACATCAACGCTTGTCCTCTCCTACCGCTAAAAACTCACCAAATCAACATAAACTAAATGAACGTTAAAAACCTACAAATATAAAAAATTCATAGACTTGAGACGAGATAAAGTTAAATTTCGGGCTTACCGTACTCGAGAGCGGGCAGCCTTTCGGCTTTCGGCCACCCACGAGGAGACATCGATGCCTCAACCCACCATAGTTCACTAGTACAGAATGACACATCGGAAACGGGCCAAATACCCCATCGGAAACGGAGAAAGGGTTCGTGTCCCCGCCCCTGTCACTGATGTGAAGGCCCTCATCGGTAACGGAGGCTAAAAACCGTTTCCGATGAGGTCTCCATTTGGCAACGATTGTGCGCAGACCTCCGTTTCTTTAGTTTTCCTTCATCAGATACGGAGTTTGCCATCCACCCGTTTGCACTGAGCTTTTCTCATATTTCGATTATATGCCACAATACATGAAAGGTTGATTGCACAATGCACGAAAACGTTATTCAATTCATAACATAGAACAAATGTCATCATTACATTGGTATACAATAATATCACCGTTTACAATTTAACTACAATCATATCTATCACACATTGGCATAATGTAATATCACCTATTACACTTTGACTACAATCATGAACTCTAAACCTATAAGCAACTAACTTAACTTTTATGATACTCCACTCTTCTCCAGCTCCACCTTCTTCCTCGGCTCCAAAGCGCCGAAAACGGTATTCGAGCTAGCAATAGACTCGAGTAGCGGTTTCATGCTTCTGCAAACCACATCTGTAGCCAAATTGCTACACACATCCCAAAAATAGATGGAGAAACTGAAAACCATAAACCACACCGAGCTCGCAATCCTCCGTGGCAAATTAATTTTGCCAAATTCTTCGTAATGAGGCTTGCTCCATCTTGTACGATGTCGCCGAAATATAATAACGTCACCGCTGTGACATTTCGGCCACACTGTCCAAGACACTCTTAATTAAAAAAGTGTTTTGTACAGTGCAGCGAAACGTCACAACAGCGACGGTTCACGGATATGATCCCACTTTGTATTTAGCTCATTTAAATCTTGTTTAGATCAGCATTGTGTTTCTGGATAAAAATATATGGATGGATAGTTAGAAAAGAGACAAATATGATGCTACATGACATAAATACAATTTTATGTGAAAACAGTTTACACCTTAAGCGCCTATATCCGTGTGCTTGCAGTCCGATCGAAACGATTTGGATGCAGAACTTGAAGGTGATGTTTCCTTCAAGAGCCTCACCATTTTTATGCATTGTCACTGAAATATACTATTACTTCATACACTAGCTACACAAAACTATAACGAGGATTAGCACATTGACAAAAAGTTGTGACTAGTAGTGAGGGATCTATTCATCATCAGTAGTACTACAAAGAGTTGAAATTAATTTACCCTACTAGACTTTAAATAGTGCAAGATTTAGTATTGAGGGATCTATTCATCATCGGTAGTACTATAAAACAGACACAATACTATACTTCAAATACTAGACAAGTTTTCTATGCTACTTTAAATAAAGTGTAAGATCTAGTCGGCGACATACTCGGGGAAGATGTGCGGCAATAGACCAGCAGATCCGCGTCGGCGACATACTGGGGGAAGATGCGCGGCGGCGATGCCAGCCCGACGCATCGCTCAGATCTGCGAGATAAGGGTTAGGTCTGGTGCTGCTTGGAGCCATCGCCACACTATGACTGTGGAGTGAGAGTGAGAGTGAGAGTGAGAGCGAGAGCGTTAGGGTTGCCGCAGTGGCACATTTATAGCACAAAGTAGAACATCGCAAACGGAGGCGGTAAACAACCGTTTCCTTTAATTTCTTCACTGACACACTGGGCCTACTTACGAAGGATCGATACAGTAGAATTGAACTAACTATCTACTCTACTTGTTCTGCTTACGCCCTGCCTCCGCGCCATTGTCATCCGCGGCGTGACGTCGCTTCTTGCCGGTTGCCTTCTCCTCAGGCGCGTGCTCCTCCTCCTCCCGCGCCTCCTACGGTGAGTGTTCCTCTTCCTCATCGGAGTCGACCTCTTCCTGGCTAGAATACGGCTCCGGCGGGTCCTCCGACGCCTCGTCCTTGTCGGAGTGGTCTTCTCCTTCGCGTGAAGGCGGCGGTTCCGAGTCGTCGGAGTCGTCTTCTACAGAGCGTGAAGACGGTGGGTCTGAGTCGTCGGGGTCCGAGTCCGGCGGCCCGTCTTGATCCCACCATGGGAGTTCACCGCGGTCTTCACCGCTTGCGTCGTCGCTCGGGACTTCCTCGTTCTGCCACCAAGGTTCCTCCATGGCGGTTGTGCTAGTGTGGTAGAGAACGTGTGAGAGAACGAAGGGGAGAATGCGAGAACAGACTGTCTTCGCACGGTTCCAGTCACATTTTATTAGCGGCGAGCAGGCGGTTCCAATCCCTCGTGAATTAAGCCGCATTGAACAGGCGTGCTTCCAGTCTGCAACTGCAATTTCCCAAGCACATCGCAAATGGATATCAATCAACAATCGTTGCCATAGAGATACGTATTGGAAATGGAGGTGAATTTATGACCGTTGCCAATATTGCCAATAATATTGGCAACGGTGATCGAAAAGTCTCCGTAACCAATGTTGACGGACCAGCCGCGGCCCAATTCTGCCAGGCCTCGCCCGCAACGCTAAAATCGCGATTCTCTGTCGCCTAACTCGTGCCGTTTTCATAGAGGGGTATCTGATGTGTCGTTCTGTACTAGTGGTTGTGTTGGGTCAGCTCCCCTCTAGACACACCGCGACAATGACCATCACCAAACCCCTCCGCTGAAGTATTTTGTGGTGTCGGCCTCTCCCTTCTCCTCGGAATGATTGGGATGAACAAAGTGTTAGTGGAGGCGGGAAAACTCTATGATTATTGGGTTCTCCAGGGGCTTTTGGCAAAACAATTGCTCGCTCTGGGTAGGTGGCCTGCTAGGTGTGGGTCCTGCAACTCACCACGTCAGCAATATATTATCAACAATAGAGACTTTTTTAGAGTGACCCGAGTGAGGAAGACCGACAAGTAGAGTACTACCGGTGTATTTTAATTTTTTTTATAGAGATGCAAACCCAGTCTTCGCGAGTCCAAAACTCGAAACAGGTGGGCTACCTGTGCATCCGCAATTCTTGCCAACATACCGGCGTTTTATTATCGAATGGGCAGCATTCACAGCACCAGACATTGTGATCTACTACAAACCTAGAATTCCAGGATTTCCTCTCCTGGTCTGAGAACTCGTATCTAACTCAAAGTCTGCAACCGCGACCATATACCAACCCCAAACTGCTGGAAGGAACAACATGAAGCCACTAGCGACACAACCTTCAATTCTCTTCCCGCCGCCACACTTGTTGTTGTAGCCCGTGCTGCGTAGATCCATTGGGGGCGTCGCGCTGTCCTTGCAGCCACAGCCATGCCACCACCAAATGGTTCCGAAACCCTTGCCCTGGTTTCTGAGCTCTGCCTTTGATGGGAACCACCTCCTCACGACCTTACGAGATCGGGCCTACCTCCATCTTCGTCATCAACAGCGGTGACACAGTGGGGCAATAGGGAGTCTTTTGTTGTGGTGGCTAGGGTTCGCCCCATGTCGGGAGGGAAGTGGCAAAGAGAGCGTTATTTTTCGGTTACATGGGAAAGCCTTTTTCACTTGTAATAATTTATCTCAACTTTTTGAACATTTTTCACAAAACCACAAAAATTGAGCTGGTTATTATGAATGCAAGCCCCCATATAATTGTTATTAGCTGACAGGGTATACCTCACAACTCACAAGTCAAGCACTATGCCTGGTTCAAACGAGGCCGGGTGACCGGGTCACGCCTTCTCTGTTCTTTTCGTCTGCTCCCTCAAAAAAAGAGGAAGCCCTTGGTTGAAAAAAAAAAGTTCGAACGGACACGGCATGGTCTGAGTGTCTCAGTTGCTGCCGCCACCGCCGCCACAATCGGCGTCTGGCCACGGCTACAGTCGCCGCAAGTCGGGGAGAGAGGGAAGGAGAACGAGAACGCGAGGCGCCTAATTATCGGGCCATAGCCGTCAGGCACTGACATTAGGTATGAGATGGGCTTGTGCAAGTAATTTGCTTAGAATCTGATGTTTTGCAGAGAATGGTTCATAAGTTGGTTTGTTCTTGATGAAAGGCTGATACTTGGCTTCTTGTCCGCTCCCATGGCCGGCCGCGTCCTCCGGCGCGCGCTGCCCTCGGCCTCGCCGCAGCCACCGCGGGGTCCCTGCACGCCCTGGCCGCATGGAAGCCCCGTAGCTGTAACTGCTACAGCCACTCCGCAAAGGACCTGCTCGTCGACACCGCCGCGGGGTTGCAGGCCGCGATGCTTCGCGCCCAGCCCCTCTCCGGCGCCCACCTCCGCAGCGTCCGCGCCCAGGCCGAGAAAGACCTCGCCCGCGCCGACGGGGCGGAGGGGGGCGACCCCGCCGCTGCCGCCGACCTCCGCCTCCTGCTCGCGCTCCTCACCGCGCACGACGGGCGGACCGACGAGGCCCTGCAGCACTACGCGGACGCCGCCCGCGACGCCCCGTTCGACCGCCGGCCCCCCGCCCTCGCGCATGCCCTCTGCGTCTTGGCCGGACGTGTGCGTGAGTCTGTGCAGTGGAGTCATGGAGTGCCGCCTACCGCCGTCTCGTTCCGTATAAGTTGAAAGGGAAAACCATGCCGGGACTCGAGTCCGACGAGACAGAGCCGCTCGTCCGCGAGCTGATCGTCGCGGCGGGGCTCGGGGGCGTGTACGACCTCACGAAGCCACGGAAGGGGAGGATGTTGGTGGTGCTCACGTGCGGCGAGGTTGACGCATGGCTGGCGGCGGCGCTGCAGGACGAGACGCTGTCCAGGGCGGAGAGGCTGCAGCTCTCGGCGCTCCGTGTGTACTTGCACGCCAAGGTGCGGCTCCTCAAGACCAAATAGATAGGACGGGAATTGACCAAGGGGATGGTGGCTCTGAATTATCTCTGATTTCTGAGACTCCTGATTTGTTTGTTCAGTCTGAATTATGTCGTGTTTCTTTTTTTAGATAAAAGGCAATAATGCCCAGCTTTGAATTAACAAAGCTCAAGGTTTTACACGGCTCGAGATTACAGGTGATGAGGAAATCAGCTTACAAAAGAATGGAACAACAAGCAAACAGAAAATAAACAAGACACGCCGCTTGAAACGCTTCAGGATCTTGTAAGCCGCAACAATCGCTGACCGGAGGAGTCTCTAAAATGAAGCATCTGCACCGCCGATGAAATCATGTCCGCATCTGCAACCTGGAGTCATACCAGTCGTCGTTGTGCCATCCGTCTCCACGTCCGAAGAGGGCCCCTGCCCTCTCGCTCGGATCGAAGAGCGCCGCACCGTCGGAGTTGGAGAAGCTCACCCTTGAACACAGATGGCAAGGAGACAACATGGCAGCAGAGGGCGAACAGGAACACAACCAACTCACCGGAACATACGCCATGACAAGAAGCACTGCTTGCGCACGACCCACCACAGAACATAACCAGTAGACACTAGGCTTCCAAGACGACGCCTCCAAGGAGGAAACAGCGCAAAAGCGTCGCCGCCGTCTGGTCCAAGGCGGACCGAGATTTTCATCCGGAGCCTACAGACATAGTAGCACGCAACCCCAACGACGCCCCCAAGGAGGAGCACGGCGCTCGAAAGCGTCGCCGTCGCCGGCCCGGCAACACCGGGCAAGGAATTAACCTGGGAACCTGAACTACTGTCCAACAAAGTCTCGACGACGTGAGTGAAGGGAAGAGCAAGCGAGACACCAATGTCCGGAAGAAAGCAGAGAGCTTTCGACCACGATTGACCTATGACGCAAACCTCACCGTCCACACGGTCAAGGAAGCCATCCAGCACCTAGCGTTGCGGAGCTCGCCGCCAAGCCACCACAACACCCACCTCTCAGGGCCGCCACCCCGACGTACCAGAATCATCAACCTCAACCGCCGCCCAAGAGAGAGGCAGTCCACCACCGTGAAGCCAGCCACCCCAGCAACCGCAGCCGGCGCTCCTCCAGGCACCCTGCCCAATCCATCCCAACACAAGCACCGAGAGACCACGGTAAAAGCCCAGGCAGCCGAAACCCTAGATCTGAAGATCTCACCCTAAGGAACCATACGCGCTTGAGAGGACGGCAGATCTGGCGATGGCAGCAACGCCGGCCAACCAGCCAGCTCGTGGTGGTTGCTCCCCCCGCTCCATAGCAGGGGACGCCGTGGCGGAGCCAGGCCGGACGGATCTGGGCATCCCAACCCAGCCCGTGCAGCACCACTCAGGCCACCGGCAGCCGGAGTTCGCGACGGCACACCCTTGTGCCGCCGGTGCCACCACGCCTTGGAGGCGCTGGTCTTCCCGAACGGCCGCGCGGCGCCGGAACCCACCGCAGGTCAGAGCAGCAGCGAGTGGGGAGGAGGGGAACGGAGCAGGGCTTGGAGGAGGAGGCAGGAGAGAGGCCCCGCCGCCGCCGCGGGCCGACCGGAGGCCGCCGACGGCGACGGCGAGAGGGGGAGAGGCGGAGGAGGGGGTTGTTGGCGGCGGGGACGGCGTCGCCTCGTGAGTCGCAGGAGCGGCTCACCTTATGTCGTGTTTCTGACGAACAGTTTAACTGAATAACTGCACTGTTTGGTGTTTGCCGACCTAGCTACATCATTAGAGCATCTCCAGTCGCGACGCCCAAATGGCCGCCCAAACGCCTTCCGGACAGGCCCTTTGGGCGCCGTCCGGACTAGTCGCTGGCTTTGGGCGCCGTCGCTCCCCAGTCGCGACGCCCTGAGGGGCCTCCCAAAGGGATTTTTTAATTTGAATTCCAATATTTTCTATACTACTATTAAAAGAGCAAACATGTTATGGATACATTAAATTTGAGTCGCTCGATATCAGATCAACGGACCAGATCATCGTTTCAATGTTGAGCACCTCAATACACCTTTTCGTTTTCGGTTTTCGTGGAAATTACAATGATTGCCACCGCTAAAAAAGAGAACACCCTCGCCATTTCTTCTTCTTCTCCCGAGAGACCAGAGAAACTGGACCTAGGTTCGTTCCCCGCCGCCAGCGGCTTCATCCCCGGCGATCGGCATCGCCGCCCTCCTCCCGCTGGAAGAACGGGAGTCCCAGCCCAAGAACACCTCGCCCCCACCTCGACGTCTCCCCTTCGCACCGTTGCCCTCTCCTTCATGATTCCCCCGCCGCCGGGCGCTCTGCTCCATGGTTGGCTGCCAGTTCCGATCTCCACCTGAGCTACCTCCTACGGTGGCCGTGATAAAAGCATGCAGGGTCGTGAGCTCAGCCCAGCTTCGCCGTTGGTGGCGTTCTGCTCCCATGCCGGCAACACTCCTGCGCTGGATGGTACTGACGGCTGACGCCTGGTAATTTGAGGAACTAATTCGCTATGGATGCATCGCTGCAGCGGACAAGCTAAAAGGCGTTGCTTGTGTCGCCCCAGGATCCCCGCCACCACGCCAGATCCTGAGCTGGCCGAGCTCCCGGACACTGCCGCAATTTCTTGCGCATGGCTCCATCAAGGCCGCAACTATCGACCTTCTGTGCGTTGAAGTCGTCGTGACCCCGCGGCGTGTGCGCGTTGGTAAGACGCCCGGAGCAGCGGCATGGATGTCGGTGGTCGTCGCGTGCTCTGTTTTTTGCTGAAGCTGCAGTTGACCCTGGCTCAGACACTTCTGTAGATCAGTAGATGTTGTAGGTGTGAGTTCATGTTCCATTAACCGTGGTGGTTTGAGTATTGCGGCTTGTGTGTTCGATGATATGCTAAAACTACATCTGTATTCTATTACCTGATCATGGTAGACTGCATGCCCATCAACAACTGCAGCGGCGTCGTGGAAGCTGAAGTTATCTGCCATTATGAAAGGATTAGAATTGGCCAACGATCACAACAGGAATACCTGTTCAATTGTTTCTGACTGTTACAATGCCGACATGCCGTTCTGAAGGCGAACAGGCACACACTGGAGTATATACGAGGGCATCAAGTGTACTACAGTAGATCGCTAGCCTCCAACTGCAAAATCGCCATGCCCGAAAGAGCCTTCAACAACATAGCTCACAAGGTAGCTTGATTAGCCAAAGAATAAGGGACGTGTAAGTAGCGTGCTTGTAAAAGAATGGAAATCCTAACCTCCTGAATGTATGAGCGCTTTCCTCTACATAAAACAATATGTTATCGCTGGGAGAGTGATATTTCGATGATAAGTTTTGTTGATTTCGGTTCATACTAATTGTTTCTTTCCTTTGCGTTCAGAAAATGATGTGCAAGATATGCTTGGTGCATGCTCCGAGTAGTTGTTGCATTCCTGTTCTGAATTTTCCCGGTAGTCTAACATGGCATGTCTCCTGTCTTCAGTGATTTACTGTACTGCTATAAGGTGCTTACATATTTGAATTCATTTTTTACATATTTGCAAACATAAATGACCATTACTGCCATTTTTACCAGTAGAATGAAAACATGGGATGCTATGGTAAATTGGTAATTGAGAAAATTGATCATCTCCATGAACTAGAATTTTGGGATGTAATCAAACATATTCCACTCTATTAGGATATGTACTATATTATTCCCATTATGCAGTTTTTTCCCTGGCTATCTTTTTCTTCTTTGATATTTTAGGAATCACTCCAATAATATGTACCGTCGAAATGCTCTTTCATAGCGTCTATCGTCAATTTAACCAGGCGCTCCTCACATTCCAACGAGAACTTGGTGCGCTGGAAATCAATAAGAATTCACCTGATAAGTATTGTTCCCCTCTATTATACATGTGTTGGAGCAGGGTCGTGAAGACGTGCGTTGCACGTACATGCAAACTAGTGTTAAGTAAAAATCAAATATACATAAATGTTTAATAGTTTAAACACATAAAATAAAGTTCCACGATATCGAAAAACAAAATGACAGCTCAAACGTCTTCCTGGTCTGCCGCTGCCATGCCCCGTCGCGCCCACAAATGCTCCACTAGATCAGTTTGGAGTGCATGATGAGTATTTTCATCACGAATTTCCAAATGCATTGAGAGATAATCAGCGAAATTTGCCGGCACGTTGTGATCAACATCTGCGAGAGGACCCTCAAAGTCATATGGCATATGATCTTGCACGGGATTAGCGTGCTCACTCTCGATGATCATGTTGTGCATGATCACACAACAATTTATCACCTCCCACATCTTCTCGTTCGACCATGTCGGAGCAAGGTACCGAACGATAGCAAACATTTGCTGCAGCACTCCAAATGCCCGCTCGACATCCTTCCTGGCACTCTCTTGTTCACCGGCAAAATGACAAGCTTTGTTGCCGCGAGGGTTGGGGATGCTCTTCACAAATGTTGCCCACCTTGGATAGATGCCATCGGCTAGGTAGTACCCTTTGTTGTATTGGTGGCCATTGACCTAGTTGGCAGGTGGGGGCATAGCCTTCAACTAGCTTCGCGAACACAGGAGAGCGCTGCAACACATTGATGTCGTTGTGTGATCCTGCCATGCCGAAGAATGCGTGCCAAATCCATAGTTCATGATCGGCCACAGCTTCAAGAACCACACTGCAATATCCTTTGTGGCCTCCTTTGTACAATCATTGCCAACCAGATGGACAGTTCTTCCAGCTCCAATGCATGCAGTCTATGCTTCCAAGCACCTCAGGAAATCCTCTTGCTGCATTCTGTTCCAGGATCCGAGCTGTTTCTTCTTCATTTGGTCCTCTCAAATAGTGTGGGCCAAACACAGTGACGTGGTGTGGCCATGGCAAATCACAGGGTCGAGTACCCCAGGTTGATTGAGAAGGAGAAAGATTGGAGTGCTGATAGTTACCACGGCTGACAAGCAAGGCGATTTACCCTGGTTCAGGCTTCCGGAGGATAATACCCTACTTCCAGCTTGTCTGTTATTGATGGTTCGGAGGTGTTACAATGGCGATCCCGGCGAGATGTGATCTCGCTAGGGTTTCGGTGGTGGAATATGAGCGTACCCTAGATCGGCGGCCCTCCCAGCCTTTATATTGGAGGCCGGGTCTCAGGAGTTCGCAACCGACTAGGTTTACAGGTAAGGTAGGTTCTACCGACATAAGGTTCGCCTGCCTTGGGGCATACTCTATCTTCCCCGGGCTTCCTTCGTGGGCCTTGAACATCGTCTTCTAGTAGGCCGCCTGTTGGGCCCTAATCCTCACGTGCACCAGGTATCTTCATGGTGGGGCACCTGATAGGTAGGCCCACGTCACACAGCAACCACCGCCCTTCAGAACCTGTACATCGACTTGATAATTGTGGACTCTGACATCCGTAGGTAGTCATCTACAGAATCAGCAGGTGCTCCATACCATATGCAAGCATTCTCATGGCTGCAGTGCACTTCTGGATTGACGAGAAACCAATAGTTCCCACGGCGTCCTTCTTCAACTTGAACCATAGATCATACTCCCTCACAGCTTGCACGATCTCGTTGAACAATCCACGGTTTATCCGAAAGTGTCGACGAAAATCCTTGGCGGTGGTGACAGGAGTCTCAGCAAAGTTGTCAGACACTAACATGCAATGGCCTTCCATTCTCTGCCTCGGCTTGCTCTTCTTCCTTCCGAACAACGAGCCTCCATGTTTTGGTGCGGAATTGGCGTCCTCGTCGGCTTGAAGTTGTAGAAGACAAGAGAGAATCGCTAAATTCTCATCTTCCTCCTCGGCGATGGCGGCTTCTTCTTCCAACAACATCGCGGCCATCAACTCGTCGTCGCTATCCATCTGCAATACAAAGGGTATTGATCAATGGCCCGGTCGCCGGTTAGCATCAATTCTGTCAAAAACCAGGCGTACCAGTAATTCCGCCGAACACCTTGCAAGCAGGGCGGGTCGCGGAGAGGTCGCCGGTGCCGGCTGGCGAATAGCCGGCGGGCCAGAAGCCGAAGGCGCGGCGAGGGGGGACGGGGGACGGAGGAGGTGAAGCCAACAGTGGCGCCGGCGTCGAGTCGGGGGAGGTGGAGCCGGGGGCGGCGGCGTTGCAGATCGTGGCGACGACGAAAGTGGGGCGACGAGGAAAGAAAAGGGATAAATCAGACGAGAAAACGACGAGACGTGGCCCGCGCGTCTCACTGACAAGCGTGGCCCGCGCGTCGGAGGCAGACGTGGCGTCGCGTTTCGTTCCGTCCGGGACCGCCTGAAGCCTCCCCAAGTTGAGGGCGTGGGCTGGGCGTGCCGGACACAAAACTGGGTTGCGCCGGACCCAAAACGTGTTTGGGCGGAGCGAGTGGGAGCGAAAACCTGTCCGGCACGCCCCAAAGGGCTTTGGGCGGCCGTTTGGGAGCCCCGACTGGAGATGCTCTTATTATCATGATCTTTGTTGTTAATGTAGCAATTGAGATTGTGTCCCCTCTGTGGACGCGAAGAAGAACTCTCTACCATGCGCTCCTTTCTTAGATGCAATCGTGCCAGGGAGGAAGCGGATCATTTCTGACGAACAGTTTAACTGCAAACGATTCAGCACGATTGCAGTTAAACCTGTGAGCTTAGGTTGCACTGTTTGGTGTTTACCGACCTAGCTACATCATTATTATCGTGATTTTTGTTGCTGTTGTTCTTGCCCCTAACAAAAGTGCCAGATATTCTTTTAATTTTCCGCAGATTCATTTTTTTTTTGACAAAGGGCTTTATTAGTTAAAGAGTTTAAACATTACACCCGGCCTCTGCAATTCAACCGAACGAAAATAAAAAAAATAGCACCAGACGAATTACCATCATGAATAAGTAAAACCCACCATGTCGATTCATGTGCATTGTAGTTAATATATTCGATTTATTCTAACAGTTCGCCAATTTCTTTACTATGGTTATGTTGAAGTGTTGATTACACATGAGCGGATGAGCCCTCTCATATTCGCATCCTGTTCCTCTCTCTTCCTCACCACCGCGGCGCAAACCCACCATGTCGAGCATCAGGCACACGAGCGAAGCGGCGGACAACAGCTTCAGTCTGCACGCCCACCGTCGAACAGGCCACGACCTTGCACCACAACCAGTACCCCGCGCCGCTCGACATGCAGGGGGTGTTTGGTAGCCCACGCACTCCCCCAAACAGTCCCTGGGGGTGCAAAAATGGGCCGTTTGGTTGCCCACGCTTTTGCTTGGCCCGCACGCGCATGAACCTTAAAGCACCCCTCAGCCAGGCCCAAGGGGAACGCCCGAATCGGCCATTTTTCCAGAGCCACCTTCAGGCCAGTACAGTGGCGGCGAATCTCGTGCGCGTGGAGCCGCGGGGATGCAGCCATGGAGATGGCGGGAGACGAAAAATTGGTGCGGGCGTATGGCGCCAACGCTACCCTCACCCCCCTCTTTAGTCTGTCACAGAGAGCGGGAGAAGAGACCAGATTATTTGGGCATCGAAGGCGGCGGCTGAAGCGGCGGTGGAAGCTTCGGCGAGTCAGATCTTTGGAGGTGACGGCAACGGCGACACCGCTAGAGGCGAGGACCAAGATCTGACTCTCCTCCGCCACCTCGACGGCACCGAAAGCTCGGTCCTCTCTTCTCCCATGGCGGTAAGCACTATTCCCCCCTGATTTCGGCTGGATCTTAGACTAGGAAAGTAGTTAGATGTACATACTAGCTAGATTTCGCCTGCAGTCTCATAGAAGCACCTTGATCTTGATTTCACTAGGACAGAGACGCTCGTATGCCGCTCATCGTTCAGGCCGCAGCACTCATAGCTATGATGCAGGCCTGGCTCCTCTTAGTACACCATAGAGTAGTACGTCGCAATTACAGGGGCGTCATCAGGTATGGTCCATTGTTCCCCTGAGATCAGGAGAGGATTGTGAATCTGAACTACATCTACAACAACAACGAGGTCGAGGCCGTGAACATGCTGCGAATGGGCAGAGCTCCTTTTTGCAAGCTTGTGGAGACGTTTCGATCCAGGGGGTGGTTGAAAGATCACATCCATACCTCTATAGAAGAGCAAGTGGCAATGTTTCTTCATGTTGTTGGTCATAACCAAAGGTTCCGAGTGATTCACAACACTTTCAGGAGATCGAGTGAGACTATATCTCACTATTTCAAACAAGTTTTGTACACTGTTGGAGAGCTCGGAGCAGAGATGATCAAGACACCTTCTGGTCAAACTCCACCGAAGATTCGACAGCGCCACATGTGGTATCCATACTTCAAGTTGAGAACACCAGATTTCGTAGTTCTTGCTTGCATACACTAGACATTTTTTATGTATCCTGTGTTAACCTAACACAATGTTCATGTCAACAAGATTGTATTGGTGCAATTGATGACACTCATGTCACTGCTAGAGTGCCAAGGTCAGAGTCTGCTGCATACAGGGGTAGAAAGCATTACACCAGCCAGAATGTGCTTGCGGCTGTCGATTTCGACATGAAGTTCACATATGTGCTAGCTGGTTGGGAAGGATCTGCCCATGATGCAAGCATCCTTGCTGACAGCATGAGTCGACCAGATGGGATCAATATTCCGGATGGCAAGTTCTACCTTGGAGATGCAGGATATGCTTGTCGCCCAGGTGTTCTTCCACCCTTTAGGGGTACGAGGTATCACCTCAATGAGTTATCTTCGAGGAACTACCCTAAGGATGCGAAGGAATTGTTCAATCTGCGACACTCAAGCCTTAGGGTTACAGTTGAGAGGGTATTTGCTGCTCTGAAGAACAGATTCAAGATCCTGGATCAGAAACCATTCCACCATTTCCCCACCCAAGTTAAGCTGGTTCTTGCATGCTGCATTCTTCATAACTTGATCTTAGGTTGGGGTATTGATGAGTACTTCCCGACAAGGAGGATGTTACACCTGATACCGATGATGATGTTGGCCATGGTGTCGACGCACACGACCAAGAAGCTTAGAAGAGCAAGAGGCAGGAGTGGGCTGACGCAATGTGGAACGCTAGAGGTGACACCAGGATCTGAAGAAGAAGGAGCAGAAGAAGATGAAGAAGAAGATGAAGAAGAAGAAGAAGAAGAAGAAGAGGAGGAAGAAGAAGAAGAGGAAGAAGAAGAGGAAGATGACGAAGAAGAAGAAGGTGGCGGTGAAGGTGAACTTTGTCTCATGAACTACCCATTTGCTAGTAGCTAGGTTAACTATGATGGCGTGACGAACAACCATTTGCTAGTAGCTAGGACTGCACTGATGAACTTCGACGTGGTAAGGTCACCACTAGTGAGAAGTGGTGACTGGAAGTAGCAATGTTTTAGCAACCAAACACCATGCTTTTGCAGCTGCCAAACAAAAACTGCATCCAAACAACGCGTGCTTAAAATTTTGCACCGAGGCAAACGGGCCTGGCCAGAACATTGTTGGTAACCAAACGGGCTACACAACATGGCTCAGGCCATGTTTTTTCAGGTCCAGGCCCGCCAGGGCCACGGATGCAAAAGGCCGAAAATGCATGCGACCAACCAAACACGCCCGCAGTGTCCGGGCACATGGGTCACTGATGGCCCTTCACGTAGCTACCTGCGTGAAAAGTAAATGGGTTAGGTTGAGACTCCAAGTGCAGAGTGTGTAGTAAGTGGAAGACGTGTTTTCCCCACGAGGGGTGACTCGAGGGTTTAATATCGAACTCTCGGGGAATCAGTAGTGAAGATTTATCTTTCCTATCCTTCTTTTGGTTACCTACAAAACAAAGTAAATGTTTTGGTCCTCAACCTCACCTAGTGGTTGTCAAGCACAAGGTGTGAGAATGATATCAAGATAATATGCAATGCAAACAAGAAATAAATATGCAATGGTGGTAAATAAATATGCAAGGATGGTGGTAGCAATGATAAATGATATTTTTGGGTTTTTATGATGAATGCAAGATGTAAAAGTGTTTTTGTATTTTCGGATTTTTAAATGGCAGAAAATGGAAAAGTGGTAAAAGTGGTTGGAAAGGTGTTTCTTATGATTAAAAATGGACCGGGGTTCATGGTTTCACAAATGCACTCTCTCTTTAATAAAGTGGTAGACAATGGAACACTAGAGTTGACATATGAGATTGCAACACAACAGTTTAATGACAAGTTATAATTATATGGGCATCACGTCCTAACATAGAGACCTTTTGGTTATTAGTCTCTCTTATACTCCACCAAGATGCGAACTAAATCATAACACCTCAGTAATTAAGATAACTCAGAGTATAGCAATAAGTATCATGACATGAAGTTAAAATAAGAACATGCTAGATCTAGTCATGGAGTAGTGGCAATGGTCACACCCACATCTCCGGTAGCATGGTATTTCTTTTTATCCCTAGTGAGGCAACAAAGTAAGGTAAGATACCCAAGTGGATCGCAGAACTTTCTCTCACGTTCACTGCACTAGCCACCCCCCGTTACTCCAACTAATGCACACGTTCCCCCTCACACGCTCTCATAAACATGCTTGATCATACAAGTAAATAAGAACGGGGTACATAATATGCATCTACTTTCATAACTGAAACAAAACCATTGCAATCTCAAACATATATTAACTCATAAAAAGATCCACCACAAAGGTATTACATAGATGACCGTAATCATGTTCAGCAGCTCATACGGTACTAATTAGTGAAGCTCAGAGAGAGAGATACATAAGTTACTTCCACAAACCCATAGTCCAGAGGTGGACTACTCCCTCTTCATCATGGAGACGGTGGAGAAGTCGTTGGAGAAGATGGAGACCACGCCGGCAGCGCCCCGCCGGAGTTTTCCCCCTCCAATCTGCAACTCCAGGTCTCTGTTTCGGTGTTTCTGTGTTTCTGCGGCGCTCCTTCCAGAGAACGTCGGGGGACTATTTTTATAGGGTTTTAGGTCAAAACGAGTCGGTGGAGGAAAGATCGACGGCAACGGAGCTCCGAGGCCAAAAGGGGGGTCCCACGCGGCCAGGTACATGGGCCGCGTGGGCCCACTCATTGGCCCTCGGGCCTCCGCTTGTTTGCTTCCTTCGCTCCCACGCTTTGTTCCTTCCAAAAACTGATGCTCGTAAATTTCCAGGTCATTTGGACGTCGTTTGGGTCCCTGAAACATTAAAATATAGAAATAGGGTTTTCTGCCTGCGCAGGGTTAATTCCATAAAAAATAGGAAACATATCAAATATTCCCAAAATCATTATAAAACAGTGATATAACCCTTATATGATGCAAATATGACTGGAATATAAGTAAAATAATGCAAAGTTCATGTATGCATTTTACATGCATCAACATCCCCAAGCTTAACCTATACTCGTCCTCGAGTATGAAGGTGATAAAACTAACATGGACTTTGCAATTTAATACTATCAATGGATATCAAAGATGATTACTATTGCTACATAGAGTCAAATGATTCATTCTTAAAAGGAGTAGCAATATGCAAGATAGTTTATGAAGTGATATCAAGTATTCAATGCAAGGATGTTCAATGATAATTCACAAAGTGTAACATAAGAGAAAAGTACTATGGACCACATGTATGCATAATAATAAGTAAGAACATCCTACAATGGTCATAGAGTATTGATGAAAATCTGAATATAAAAGGTGGACACTTTGGAAAGATATATATATGAGTAGAGGTAAAGCATGAATAAGTTTCATCTAACTTCTGAACTTCTCTACTTAAGTTAATGATTGTAATATGGTAATCCTTGGTGTCAAGCTCTCATTCCCCTATCATAGCATCTTGAATGATTAAGTTTAAAGTGAAAGCAAATGAGTAGTGTGCTTGACAAAGTACAGGTTGAAAGTCTCATGCCCCTTGAATACAAGTACCTACTCCATGTGTTACTCAACTTGGAAAACAAAGCAAGTTCAAGTTAAATATCATTGTAAGTAATAATAGTATCATTAAGAGCGTCAACTGGGGTACCTCTTGTCCCAGGATATGGAACAAGCCCATATCAAAATGACAAGACAAACAAACAAATGAACAATCTCAACACCCTTTTTATTTACCATTGGATAGCTTTTTATTGTAAGGTGTATCACAGAAGGTTCACCATAGCATGTAAGTAAATTTCCACCATGAATGATGCATGGCTTAGATTAGCGGCCCAGGCGTCTCTCTAACCATTTATACAAACTCATTTAAACTCACTTCATTTCCACATTTATTTCACCCATGGTAAGCATCCATAAACAAAAGTACATGATATCAACTAAATGAGATGAAGTGCATGTTGAAAGCTTGCCATGTGACAGCACATATGAGCTAACTCTCAACCAAAGACATTTGTCAAGCCACAACATCATAATTTTAATCACAATGGGTCATGTTTTATTTATGCAATGAAAGTAAAGTGTGCATCAAGTTCGAGAGAGCTATATAACCAACTTTTCCCATAACAATCAACAACATAAGCATTTTCATTCAGAGGTATAGATAACACAAATATCATGATAAACATACTCGGAATAGCATAAAGCTAATAGGTAGATATGGTGGACTCACTGGAAAAACTTTGGTTGAAGGTGTTGGAAACAAGTTTTTGCTTGTTGGAATTTTTGGGCTAGCAAGAGGGAGAAAGTTGACCATCTAAATGCATGCATGAGTGTCCATAGAACTAACTAATCCATGTTAAACAAGTAAATAACATTAGCATCAAAACATGAATAAAAGATAGCTCTTGATAAAATACTTGCAAATTATTACTCATTAACAAGCTCATGAATCATGCAATATATGTATCTTTTAAAATCAACTCAAACATCCCTTTTCCCAATCTTATAATAGCATCCAACATAATTCAACCCAAATTTCCAGTAGCTCTCTCATATATAAATGATAGTGTGGTGGTCTCACAAAAAAAAACCTAAACAAACAAAAAGACGCTCCAAGTTTATGCGATAAAGTGTTTCGATCGAAAAACAGAAGTTAGACGTGTGCAAACCGAGAGTGTGTAGGTCCAGTGGGGTTGTCTTCACATCCCCAAGCTTATGGTCTTCACCATCCTTGGATAGCTCTTGGTGCATCTCCTCTAATCCCTGTGAAAAAACTTCAAAACACCGTTTCTCCCATTTCTTTTCTGTGGGGTGCATTAGTAGTGATAAACAAATAGATTTCTTGCTGCATATAATCCTTAGACAAAATATGAATGTCCAGAAAGTGTATAATGTTGTATGCCTACTCATAAACTCAATTGGATCAAAAAGATTCAAGTTAAAAGTTCTAAGCATGCATCAAACAAAATGGGACAGAATCTGTCCAGAAAAACAGCAGCAGCAAACGTATTTTTCTACCCTACTTAACTTTGTCGAAAATTCCGAAAAATTCATGCATACAGAGGATGAAAAGTTGCAACTACAGTTTAAATATGAGCTCATTCGGAGTTACAGAATAAGAATTAAAAATCATACCGTGCACAGATTCGTGCAGGAATAAAATCTCCGAACGCTATAAGCAACTTTTCAAACCAAAATGAGTAAAACTTGGCACTTTATTAAAAATTCCAGAAACTAAACTAAACACTAAGTCTCTTGTTACAGCAAGAGGACACAAAGAAAATCACAAATAAAAACAACCGGGTTGCCTCCCGTAAAGCGCTTTCTTTATAGCCATATAGCTAGGCTTCTTACTTGATGTTTATTGTGGACGAAGCTCATGAGGGAGCTTGAACTTTGGTGTGTCCCTCTTCCTTGGGAAGTGTTCCATGCACTTCTTGTGTGGAAACTGAAACTTCACATTCCCTTCTTTTGAATCAATGATAGCACCTGTAGTACGAAGAAAAGGTCTTCCAAGAATAATTGGACTAGAGGTTTTATTCCCCATATCCATGATTAGAAAATCAACAGGCACAAATGTCATATGTAACTCTACCATAACATCACTTACTTTCCTAAAGCATGTTTAATGGAATCATCAGCAAGTGCAAGTTCAATAGAGCATTTTTCAAGATTTTTCAATTCAAGTACTTCATATAGTTCTTTAGATAAAACAGAGACACTAGATCCTAGATCAAGTATAGCATGGTGTGTCTCTTTTCCAATGGTTACTAGGACTTTGGGAATCCATATATCCCCAAGCTTAGGTGGTATCATAGCCTCTTGGTTGTACCTAGCAATCTTTTCTTTCAAGACATGATTAGCAATATAAGAACCAAAACCAGCTTGGTTAACATTAATAGAAGGATCACTTGCAAATTTTTGTAAGATAGATATTAATTCATGCAAGCTACAATTCTCTAAGTCAAGCAATGGTTCCTTGACTTCACTAAGCATTTTAACTTCCTCAACTTTCTCTCTTTCATTACCATAATAGTTTCCTTAGCAATTCTCTCTTGCTCATGAATATGTTCCCAAGATTTATTTATAACCTCTTGACAATATTTAATTGTTTCCTCATGTTTTTGAGCTATAATGGTGTTCTTTAATGAGGAAACTTCCTTAGTGAGCTGATCTACCCTTTCAAACAAAGAGTCTTGTTTTTCAAACTTAGATATAAATTCCTTATTAAGCTCCTTTTGAGTAGATATAAATGATCTAATGGTGTTTTCCAAATCACTAGAAACATTACCACTAGTGCATATTTGTTTGGCACATATGGGGGTTTATTATAAGAGTTATAATTGTTGTTACCATACCCATTATTACCATAGTTCCTAATGAAGTTGACATCAATATTTTCAGGATTATTACCAACTAGTTCTTGCAAAGGCACATTTTCAATATTTTGTTTATTAATGAAAGCAAGAATAGTATCCATTTTAGATGACAAATCATTTGTTTCTTCTATGGAGTTCACTTTCTTAGAAGGATTAGGTGCTCTATCAGTATGCCATTGACTATAGTTTTGCAAAATACTTTCCAATATGTTCTTAGCTTCTACTATAGTTTTTCCCATAAAGCACCTCCAGCAGCAGAATCAAGAATATTTCTAGACATGTAATTTAGACCATTGTAAAAAGAGTGTAATATGGTCCATTCGTTGACCCCATGTGATGGACAAGTTCTAAGCATAAGTTTAATCCTATCCCAAGCCATAGCAACATGTTCATTTTCATTTTGCCTAAAAGAAAGAATGTTGTTTCTATTTTGCAAAATTTTAACAGGAGGATAGTATTTCTTAATGAAAGCTTCTTTTAAATCATCCCAAGTTTTAATGCTATCAATAGGTAATGAATGCAGCCACTCTTTAGCTTTTCCTCTAAGTGAGAAAGGAAATAACTTCAGTTTTAGAATATCACTTTCCACATTTTTAAATTTCTGCATGTCACATATTTCAACAAAATCATGAAGATGCATAGAGGCATCCTCCATAGCACTACCGCCAAATTGTTCCCTAGTTATCAAGTTCAACAAACTAGGACTTACTTCATAACTATCAGCATTTATCTTAGGTGTGGCAATGGGCCTAGCAATAAATTG
The DNA here is from genome assembly GCA_947311845.1 of Poa pratensis. Classification (NCBI taxonomy): domain Eukaryota; kingdom Viridiplantae; phylum Streptophyta; class Magnoliopsida; order Poales; family Poaceae; genus Poa; species Poa pratensis. The sequence goes on from CAMZMU010000095.1 coordinate 35,081,774, forward strand.
ATCATTTGGAGTGTTTGTGTAATCACACAACTTAGTTCTTTCTCCCATTTTAGCAAGTTTTTATGTGTTTTTTAATTTTTTATGCAAAACTGAAAATAAATATGCAAACCGAACAATGCAAGACAATGACAAAACAAGATAAATTGCTTTGAAGGTAAAGATGGATAAGATGATGCTCACGTAGGTGCAACCTCCCCAAGCTTAGGTGTTAGCACAAGTTGGTGATGAAGTTGACTTGGTGAGATATCCTTGGATAAACCTTTCAGCAATGATTCCCCGGCAACGGCGCCAGAAAACAGTCTTGATGGCCCTTCACGTAGTTACCTGCGTGAAAAGTAAATGGGTTAGGTTGAGACTCCAAGTGCAGAGTGTGTAGTAAGTGGAAGACGTGTTTTCCCCACGAGGGGTGACTCGAGGGTTTAATATCGAACTCTCGGGGAATCAGTAGTGAAGATTTATCTTTCCTATCCTTCTTTTGGTTACCTACAAAACAAAGTAAATGTTTTGGTCCTCAACCTCACCTAGTGGTTGTCAAGCACAAGGTGTGAGAATGATATCAAGATAATATGCAATGCAAACAAGAAATAAATATGCAATGGTGGTAAATAAATATGCAAGGATGGTGGTAGCAATGATAAATGATATTTTTGGGTTTTTATGATGAATGCAAGATGTAAAAGTGTTTTTGTATTTTCGGATTTTTAAATGGCAGAAAATGGAAAAGTGGTAAAAGTGTTGGAAAGGTGTTTCTTATGATTAAAAATGGACCGGGGTTCATGGTTTCACAAATGCACTCTCTCTTTAATAAAGTGGTAGACAATGGAACACTAGAGTTGACATATGAGATTGCAACACAACAGTTTAATGACAAGTTATAATTATATGGGCATCACGTCCTAACATAGAGACCTTTTGGTTATTAGTCTCTCTTATACTCCACCAAGATGCGAACTAAATCATAACACCTCAGTAATTAAGATAACTCAGAGTATAGCAATAAGTATCATGACATGAAGTTAAAATAAGAACATGCTAGATCTAGTCATGGAGTAGTGGCAATGGTCACACCCACATCTCCGGTAGCATGGTATTTCTTTTTATCCCTAGTGAGGCAACAAAGTAAGGTAGAGATACCCAAGTGGATCGCAGAACTTTCTCTCACGTTCACTGCACTAGCCACCCCCCGTTACTCCAACTAATGCACACGTTCCCCCTCACACGCTCTCATAAACATGCTTGATCATACAAGTAAATAAGAACGGGGTACATAATATGCATCTACTTTCATAACTGAAACAAAACCATTGCAATCTCAAACATATATTAACTCATAAAAAGATCCACCACAAAGGTATTACATAGATGACCGTAATCATGTTCAGCAGCTCATACGGTACTAATTAGTGAAGCTCGAGAGAGAGAGATACATAAGTTACTTCCACAAACCCATAGTCCAGAGGTGGACTACTCCCTCTTCATCATGGAGACGGTGGAGAAGTCGTTGGAGAAGATGGAGACCACGCCGGCAGCGCCCCGCCGGAGTTTTCCCCCTCCAATCTGCAACTCCAGGTCTCTGTTTCGGTGTTTCTGTGTTTCTGCGGCGCTCCTTCCAGAGAACGTCGGGGGACTATTTTTATAGGGGTTTTAGGTCAAAACGAGTCGGTGGAGGAAAGATCGACGGCAACGGAGCTCCGAGGGCCAAAAGGGGGGTCCCACGCGGCCAGGTACATGGGCCGCGTGGGCCCACTCATTTGGGCCCTCGGGCCTCCGCTTGTTTGCTTCCTTCGCTCCCACGCTTTGTTCCTTCCAAAAACTGATGCTCGTAAATTTCCAGGTCATTTGGACGTCGTTTGGGTCCCTGAAACATTAAAATATAGAAATAGGGTTTTCTGCCTGCGCAGGGTTAATTCCATAAAAAATAGGAAACATATCAAATATTCCCAAAATCATTATAAAACAGTGATATAACCCTTATATGATGCAAATATGACTGGAATATAAGTAAAATAATGCAAAGTTCATGTATGCATTTTACATGCATCAGTCACACAGTAAATGCATCGCGTCGAGATGAGTTGCAGGTGAGATAGACCGCATATAGTGCAGCCGGATGGCCGAGAAAGACGCAGGAGTGCGCCTACAGGACGCGGCAGGCCCAGCGGCAGCTGAATTGCGGCGATAATACGACCATCGTGGACCTTTTCTCCTGCCAAAAACTGGTCAGGAATGGTAATGCGGAAATGTGGACGCCGGCGGGAAAGGCGGGACGGAGTTCGAGCTCGGCAAGAGAGTGGGCAGAGGTGAGAAGTGGTCTGGCCAGGCGAGGGTTGGGGACTATTTGAAAAACTTGGTGTTCGGTCCAGCATGTCAGATCCCACATGGAATATGTCCGGTCAGCTCCAAATCCACCTTATGTCTAGGTTGAGCACGAAATTCCATGTGAGATGGTTCTTAACTCCTACTCTCTGTGTTACGAATTATAAAATGTTTCAGATATTGCAATATACACTACGTACGGATTAAAATGTGTGAAGACATGTCTAGTTTACGTGTAAATCTGAAAATAGCTTTTCTTTTCGAAAAAGAAATCTGAAAACATTTTTCTCTGAAGGAAATATACCTGATGATGTAAATGGCACAACTATAGTCCTAATTCCAAAAAAGAATGACCCGGAGGAGCTGAAGGACTTTTGACCCATAAGTTTATCCAACGTGGTCTTCAAGATTATATCAAAATGTCTGGTCAACCGTCTCCGGCCTCTCCTGCACGACATCATCTCCCCTATGCAGAGCGCCTTCATCCCAGGCAGGTTGATTACGGACAATGCTCTCATGGCTTTTGAATGCATTCATGCAATTCAAAGCAAATCTCCAGATCGGGGCATGTTTTGTGCGTATAAGTTGGACATGGCTAAGGCCTATGACCGTGTGGATTGGCGGTTTCTCAAAGGTGTTATGACGAACCTGGGCTTTAATAGCACTTGGATACGGTGGATTATGCAGTGTGTTACCACCGTTCGATATTCAGTTCGTCTCAATGGACATGTGTTGGACACCTTCACGCCAATTCGCGGGCTTTGCCAAGGCGATCGCTCTCCCCCTATCTGTTTCTGCTTGTTGCTGATGGCCTCTCCCGTTTAATCCAAAGAGAGGTGGAGAAGAACAACCTAAAGGAGCTAAAAATATGCGCAATGCGTCAGGCATGTCACATCTTCTGTTCGCTGACGACAACCTGTTATTCTTTGAGGGGCCCGTCCAGCAAACTTCGGTGGTGAAGGACATCCTGGATAAATATGAGAAGGGGACTGGTCAGCTTGTGAGCCTTGGCAAGTGCTCCATCATGTATGGTTAGCGGGTTGAGGCGCATGTGCAGGCTGAGATGAAGGAGCTACTTAAGTATGAAACTGAAAGTTTTGAACAGAAATATCTTGGGTTACCTGTTCCTGAAGGCCGAATGAAGAAGGGAAAGTTTCAGTCTCTAAAGGAATGGTTCCATAAAAGGCTGTGTGATTGGACTGAGAAATATCTCTCTAGTGGGGGCAAGGAAATTCTTATCAAAGCTGTTCTTCAGGCCCTGCCCACTTATGCTATGAGTGTCTTTCAATTTCCTGCAGGTCTCATTGAGGAGCTAAACAAGCTGATTCGTGACTTCCATTGGGGTGACGAGCATGATCGTCGGCGCATGCATTGGCTCTCGTGGGACAAAGTGACACTCCCAAAACTTGCGGGTGGCATGGTTTTCCGCGATTTCAACATGTTCAACCATGCTCTCTTGGCTCGCCAGGCATGGAGACTGCTGCAGTTCCCTGACAGTTTATGTGCACGCCTCCTAAAGGCCAAATACTACCCCAATGGCCACCTTCTGGACACTGCTTTCATCCAGAATGTGTCGGCTTCGTGGCAAGGCATTGTGCATGGGCTTGAGCTCCTGAAGAAGGGTGCAGTATGGCGCATAGGTTCCGGTTCAATGGTGAAATTCTGGCGGGACAATTGGTTGCCGAGAGATGGTGGCCTCAAGGTGTCAGGAATTAATGAAGGAGCGGTGTCGGCTTAAGTGGGTATCCCAATTCATCGATCCCGTGACTCATCTATGGGATGAAGGTCTGGTCCGTAAGTGCTGTTACCCCCACGATGCCAAAACCATACTGAAGATAAAGCTCCCAATGCGGCCTGCTGATGATTTTATTGCGTGGCATCCCGAGAGCTCTGGTCAGTTCTCTTTTCGTAGTGCCTACAGGCTTGCTATGTAGCCCAAAATCCTCAACCTCAGCAAAGGGCAAAGCAGCGCTGAACCTGATGGAGATAGTGGCATTTGGAACTTGGTTTGGAAGGCGAAAGTCCCGCAGAAGCTGCGTGTGTTTGCCTGGCGTCTTGCGAAGGATTCCCTCGCGACACGGATAGTCTGCACAGACGTATCCCCAAGGTGAACCCAACCTGCTCCATTTGCGGCATGGAAGCTGAGACTGCGCACCACACCATGGTCAGGTGCACCTTGGCTCGTGCTCTCCATGATGGCATGCACCATGTTTGGAAACTCCCAAAGGACGATGCGTTCCGGAACTCTGGACCGAGCTGGTTTTTCAAGTTGTTCGATGGGGTAAATGCTGATACTCGAAGAAAGCTGATCTTCCTCTTCTGGCATACATGGCACCACCGCAACAACGTTGTCCACAGCGATGGTAAGGCCTCCATTGCGGCCTCTGTGCCTTTTCTGCAGAATTATGTTGCAGCGTTCAACAGCAACACAAGTGAGGTGGAGTCCAGGGAGAAGGCGCCCGAGACCCTGTTCATCAGTCCTGGGCCGTCATCGCATGTGGCTCAGTCGTCATGCTGGCAGGCTCCTGACCTGGGTTGGGTCAAACTGAACGTGGACGCGGGGAGGGATGCCATCTCAGCTGCTGGTGGCATTGGCCTGGTTGTACGCGACTCGAGTGGCACCGTTATGTACTCTCAATGGAAAACCCTGGCAACGTGTGCCAGTGCGGAGGAGGCGGAGGTGCTGGCCATCTTGGAGGGAATCAGATTCCTGGTTGCAAACCGCCGACAACCCGGGATCATCGGAACTGATTGTGCTAAAGTGACTTCTGTTCTTAACTCGACGAAGCAGGACTGCTCGGGACACTGTGCCTGTGTTTGGAGGCAAAAGCTTTTCTGGGAGTGTTGGCCGAGGTCAGGGTTAGTAAGATCGCTAGGGTGAACAATGGTGTGGCGCATGATTTAGCTAAACTAGGCAAGCGTGAGCGTGGTTTTATCCATGGGGCAATTCCTTCCTGCGCGTCGGAATCCCTAATGCGTGATTGTAAGAACGCTGTTGCCTAATCTATAAAGCTCATTCATAAATTTCAAAAAAAAAAAATCTGAAAATAGCTAAAACACCTTTTATTTCGAAACGGAGAGAGTGTAAAAAGTGGCGTCAATTCCTTGAGTCAAAAGAATCCAAAGCACAACAGTGGGCTTTGACCGCGGCGGCGCGTTAGAGTGGGCGTGCCACCGCAAGAAGTCACATTTTCTATGCTCGGCTGCGGCCTGCGGCCCCCAGTTCTCGATCGACGCCCTGACACGCTCCTAGAGGCTGGAGTTCGACCATGTCGCGCTCGCGCTTCCTCCGACGCGCCGCCTTCACGGCCGCAGTGGGAGGGGTCCTGTATGCCGCCACCAAGGGGAACCCTTCCCAACCCCTCCCCCACTCAGTCCCCTCTTCCTCCTCCTCCTCCCCGTCGACCACCGCCGCCGCTGCCGTCAGCGGCCACCTCGCGCTCGTCCGCGCGCACCCGGAGCTCCGGGACCTCAACGCGCTCCTCATCCCGCGCTCCTTCCTCATCGACGCGACCCGGGCGCTCCTCGCCGCCGCGCTCCGCTGCGCGCCCCACAGCCCCCCGGATCTCCGCCAGCGCCGCGACGTCGTCTCCGGCCAAATCCTCTCCGCGGAGGCCAAGGGCGCCGCGCGCGCGGCGAATCATGGGCGCCTTCAGCTGGCCTTGCGCGACACCCGCGACGGCAGCCTTGAAGACGCGCTCGGCGCCTGCGCGCGGGTGGCCGCCGAAGAGCCCAACAACGCCGTCGCGCGCCTCAACGCCGCCGTTCTCTGCCACATGCTCGGCCGGTCCGAGGAGGAGGCCCGGTGGGTCCAGGCCGTGCCCGGCCTCACCAGCCCCCTGAGCCCCGACGTTAAGAGGCTGGTAGCTTTCGTCGTACTGAAATTCTATGATATAACCATGTACTAGAGAAATAGTAGAAGCATCTACGCAAATCACTAGTACGGTGGACAAGGAAATTATGAAGAGAGGGATAAGCATATTATACCCTCCAGTAGGCCAGTTGGCCGTAGCAGCAGCGGAGGCAGTAGCAGCAGCGGCGTTGGCATCCTCTTGAGAGGCAGCGGCAGCAGCAGCAGTGGCGTCCTCGGTGCTCATGATGATGACGAAGTCGACGCAGACGAACGTAGGCGAGCAGTCGCGTAGGAGACACTCCCCAAAAAATCTAATCGCCCCTCTCCCGTACAGGATTTCGAGAGGCAGGGTTTTGGAGGCCTGCTCTCCCGTCAGCCGTGTACGCGGTGAACGGGATGGGATCACCGGAGGCAGCAACAGTGAGAGAAATGACAGTGGCGACGCGTGGAGCAGATGCGATCTGTTGTATCTGCTGGAGAGGAGCGACCTCTCTTATGTAGGCACACGTAGGCGGAAGGCCAACGGAAACGCACGCAATTAAGGGAGAATTAAGATACTGGAAACGAACGTACTTATGAGCACTTAAGACAAAACGTTTCAGCTCACATTCATTCTCCATTAACGCCATTAAGGCAAAACGTTTTCGTTGCCGCTCACATTTTTCCTGCGTGATAAAAAGATAAGATCAGCTCGGCGAGATTCCCGCAACCCGCGACGTGTCGTGTCGTGACGAGGCGAGGCGGACGGCGGAGGAGGAGCGCGCGTGTGGAGCACCTCCCTTCTTTTCACAACCAACACCTCATACCTGTGGGAGAAGAGCTCACCTTATAAGTTGGTGTACATCTCTCCCAACTAGCCATGGGACTAAACATTCACCACTTGCCATGACAGCATGGGTCTTTAGGGATTTTTCTGAAATTGTTAGATGGGCCTAAAACCCACCCTATATTTTCAACACTAATTGTTACCACACCATATGTGTCTACGCAGGATTGATAGGGAAGCCATGTATAAACCAGAAAATTGTCCTATTTGATATTAGTAGGTTGCTCGTGTGCTTCCCTCTATTCGTAGTAGTCTGCCTAGAATATCTCAAATCTATACTCCTATAACACTATAAAGAAGGAATATAAATACTACTTGGCGATATGCCTACATAGAATTAATTATTTTTTCCTGAAACTCTACACAGAAAGAAAATTCTACACCGAGCATGTATTGACCAACTTGTGTTGAAGTTCTGCATTTCTCTCTCATAGGAGATATATGCTATTTGGAGCATGCATATCGCCTGCGATTGACTGTGGGATATAGTAACAGAACATTCCTGGTTTTGCAGGTGAACTATTTTGAGAAGGCAACCCCTGGTGAAAACTGAAGATTAACATTGCATTGATGATCAGCTCTAAGCGCTGTGACATTATTTTGGAAATGGATACTGAGGTTTTTTTAATTATATATATCTTTAATCCTGTAGCGTAACACAAGCTCGAGGTTTAGGATATTTCAGTTAAGGCACTTTACTATTGGGCTAGGAATGTTGCTATGAAACTCGTGTTTTGTTATCTTTCACTAGAGAAAGATCTATTGGCGGACTGCATCACTCTTGGCCCCATGGTTGTTCTGTTGACGATGAATCAATTATTGCCACTCTTCATTTTCTTATCATTCTATTGTGATTAATATGAGTGTTTCTGTTTTCAGACTAACTTGAGCAAAGTTTGAGTATGGGGTGCTAGAGTGGTGGGGGCATGACTCCACGGCTCCACCCACGAGGGTTTAAACCTTGGTGCTTAGTTGCTTACCTCTATGGCTCTATGCACATTTGGTCGGTTCAATAGGGATTTGTTGGTGCTAGTCACTAACCCGTGCATATTTTTACAAATTGGAATGCAAGAGTATTATGAACACATATAAAGATTACTATTTGGGACATGTAACAGTTGACACTATAATTAGTAGGCCCAAAAGGTTTATAATCTTTGATTAGTTCAGTAGATTGCTTCAGGTTTAGAGAAATTGCCAAGGAACATAATTTACATGAGGTTCAACCAAGCAACTCTACAACCAAAGTGCAATGTTGAAAGCTCTATGTAGTCTGATGGTGATGCCGAAAATGGAGTGTTCTGGTCGCGGGTGGTGAAGAACGTTCTCCCGAGCCACAGTGAATCGTGCCGTGGACACATCAAATAATTGAGCTTTGTCCACTTTTTGGAGACGAAGTAGAAACCCTCTACCATCCGTTTCTTAGATGCGATAATGCCAAACATGTGTGGAAGGAAGCAGATGATTTCTTCAGTTTTAAGTTGTCGTTGCAAAATTTTGGTACATGGACACCAGATGTGCTTGATACCAATATCATTCCAAAAAAGGATGCAGCGTTTGCAATCTTAGTTATGTGGCTAATCTGAGATAGCGGGAACAACAACCCTGGTGACACTCAGTACAAGCCTCGGAAGGCGTTTGATGAACTGATCATCAAAGCACTTAAGCACCGAAGATCCCACCACAAGGAGTGGTATAGAGAAATTTTCTCAACAAGAATTACTGAATTTCATGTTAAACAGTTTTCAGAAAATATTTTAGACGCCAGGAGTGAACGTGAACATAGATGTTGCGTTAGTGGCGTATGAACACAACTCACAAGTCACGAGTGATACAATGGTGCCGTCGCGCGGAGCCTGGCATTCTACACGCAGCCAAGTACTCTTGTACTCTCTCCGTTCTAAATTAATTGATTTGGTTTTGTGCAAATATGGATGTATCTATATTTGTATGGTGTCTAGATGCATCCATGTGTAACCAAATGTGTGTCAATTAAATCCGAACGGAGGGAGTACTGTATAAAGAATGCAACATGGAGTCTGTAGACGACTAGACGGCTTCAATCAATGGCATGGTTTTTGTTATAGTCGAGATCCCAACCGTGTCAAGCCCTTGCTGGGGTGCTTCTCTTGTTTTACTTTTCTGGATTCACATTCGGCTAGTGCCTCCCTAGCTTGTAACCAAGACATTATTCCCTCTTCTTAATTGATTCGGCAGAACCACTGCCATATTTCCTAAAAAAAGAGATTATTTGGCAGGTCAGAGTTTTTTAACCAAGCAATGCACTATGGAAGTGTGTATCCTTCTTAACTTTTGAACATCTTGTCACATAACCAAATAAATTGAGCTGATTTTTCACACACGCCCCAATATAATGTTGGTATTATCTGACATGTATTTTTTTCGAGGGTAGGTAATTGCATACAATATTTTTATAGAAGAAAGTTTCAGCTACATAGACCGACAGCAGACAACTCTACTGTCGAACACACTCCTACACACTTAAGTGGACTACTCAAGAAATAGATCTCCAGCTCCACCATGGCTACCACCCAAAGTTTCAGGTCCTCAACAATTCTCGCAGCTAGAACATCTTCCGCTGTCTCCAAATACTCCAGCAGATTATGAATCGCAAGTCAAGCACCACATGGCACCGGGGCCCTTTGGCCAACACTTAGAGAATTTCCACCGGTGCTCCCAAGCGCCGGCATAGGTTGCCGGACTATTGGGAGCGGCTCCCCCGCCTGTCCCTCCCAATAGAAGATCCAAATAAATTTTTGATCACAATATGCAAAGAGCAACGGTTTTAGGTTCAAATATCCAAACACAAAAGTATCATCAGGCCCGACAATCATATTACAAACGTCAAATATGCATGGGATTTAAATGGTCGACGGGTCCTCCTGTGTCTCCATCTCGTCCTCGATCTCCACCGCTGTTGGCTCCCCCCACCATGTCCATCGTTGGCTTCGTCATTGTCTCCCCCGTTTTGCCCATCGGCGTTGGCTCCTGCGGCAAATGACCAATCTCACGCAAGATGCACCATTGAGAGAGCAAAAATCGAGCCCTCACTTGCGGTGGGTAGGTGGAGAGGTCGGCGGTTAAGATCTTGGAGTTTTCTTTCATCTTTTTTACCACGAATTGCGACGCCTCCGAGAGCGCCTTGATTCTTGCCATGTTGGTGGCGATGAGAGCTGCTTGGACCTTCTCTTTCTCGATGGCGAGCCTCTCTTTCTCAACGGCGACCTTCTCTGACCTTCTCTTTCTCCAATTTTCGTCATGCTTGGTCATCAAGGACAACCAACTTTCTTTGAAAATGCTCGGATTTTGCTTCGATGTGGATGTCACTTCGGCGAGGCACTTGTCAATGGTTGCTTGCACGGACGCCGATGAGGATGCGCCAATCTTGTCGTCGGTTGCCTTCTTGTTTGCAACATGGCGTCCCGCCGAGGCGGCGAGGTAGTGATCCGGCCCATGGGACCGTGGCCGCCATAGAGATCGCGACGGGTGACTTCCCACTTCTTGTTTTTTGAATTTTCGCAAAGCAATGCATGAACTTGAAGCCCTTGTCTTTGTTCTTGTTTCGGTAGAACCGTAGCGCGTCTTGCAGCTGCCTGGTGACAGCATTAGCACGCCGCTCTTTCCTTTCGTTCGTGAGCAGCGACCGGCGTTGCAGCTCCATCTCCCACCCTTTATTCGACATGTCGGTCGGCGGCACACAGGACTTGCGAGTAGCACCGCTGTCACCGCCGCCTCGGGCGCCGCCACGACCACAAGCAGCGCCACACCTATGCTTGGCGGGAGACATCGACGAAGGACGTGGATCGCCGATGGTGGGAAGGGAGGGAACAAGATGGGTGGGTGAGGCAGCAGGCGGAAGAATAAAAATGGGTGGGGGAGAGGAAAGTGAAATAAAGCAGCGTTGTGCCGCTGACTAGCCGGTCCCGCGCGCCAGGATCCGATGTGGCGCGCGTTGTCGCTGTTGCTGGCACTCCGGCTGCCTCCCTACGGACCGAGCACAGACTGCCTACGGACCAAGCACGGAGTAGGGTTGTCACGTGCTATTGGGCCTGTCCGACAACTTCGCCGATATTGAAAGGCCCGGTGGGGGACATTTTGCTATCGGCACGCCCAATAACCCTATTGGGAGAGATACTATCTGTGTGGTTGGATCAAAGGGGTGTCTCAGCTCCTGTTGCCGCCGCCGCCGCCACAATCACCGCCTGCCCATTGCTACTGTCACCGCCAAGTCAGGGAGAATGGGAAGAGAACGAGAAGGAGAGGCGCCTCCATCAGGTACCGCCATTAGATATCAGATTCTGGGCTTATGTAAAGTAATTAGCTTAGAATCTGATGTTTTGTGGAAATTGGTTCACAAGTCGTGAAAGGCTTTAATTCGCAAAAAAAAGTCATGAAAGCTTTTCCCTCAAAAAACAAAGTTCCTGACTGAAGGCAAACTCAAGCTTCCGCCTTTCCCCTCCCCGCCACTGTAGCAGAGGAGAGAGGCGACTTGTAACATCCCAAAATTATAATCAGCAATATTATTCCAAAAATGTGGGCCAACAAAAACTTTTGTTGGTTATTATGTGTTGTTTGCAAGTTGTTGCTTGTGGTAATTATTTCTTGTTGCTTGTGTTGCTTGTTTGCTTGAATTGATAAAATGAATTACAAAAGCAAAAGTGAAACAAGAAAAATAAAAGTGACAAATAAGAAACTCCAAATTGTTTCAAACAAAATTCAGAGTGGTGATGTAAACACTCCCTTTTTGATTCTTACTACTTTCCCTCTCCAATACTATTTTAAAACTAGTTTTAAAATTGTAAAGTAAAATCAATTTGAAATAAACCAAAATACCAAATTCAAAACCCTATGAATGAAAATGATTCAAAACATTTTATTTTGCAAAGCCAAATTTTTTGGAGCTTCTACATGTTATGGGGAGGCCCCACAATTATTTGCAATTTTTTCTAAAATGTTTAAGAGCCCCAAATAAATCCTAGAAAAGCTACTGGACTAAAAAGAAATAAAGAAAAACAGGAAAGAAAAGGAGGCAGGGGGGTTTTGGCAAAATTGCCATCGTCTACCTCATCCCCTCGCCCCGACGCACAGCGCCGTGTCGCCGTGGCGCTCCTCGCCGTTTCCTGGCCGCCCAGGCCCCCCCTGCTCGCGCTCGTCCACGCCACCGTGCCCTGCAACCTCTGCGCCGAGGAGAAGCACTCGAGCCTCTCCCGTGCCCCTATGCCGCCCCTGTCCCCTCTGCTCCGCCGTGTCGAGCCCGCGAGGCCGACCCAAATTAGCGCTCCTCCCTGCACCTCGACACGCAGGGCTCGAGCCAAAGCTTCTAGAACGCGTCCGGACCCCGGTAGACACCACGTCGCCACGATCCCCTGCACCTCCGCCGCGGAATCGAGTTAAAGATCGCCGCGGGCGCGCCTTGGACGTCGCCGTGAACCGCGACCATCGTGGACCGTCCCCGCGCTATAAAACCACCCCGAGCCCCTCTGCACACTCCACACCATCCGCACTCCCTCTCCCCCTCTCCAATTTCATCGAGGCACCGCCAGGAGGGCGTGCACGCTGCCGCCACTGTCGCCGTTGAGGTCGGACATGGCCGCGACGCCACACCCTCCCATTCTCTCCTCTCTGGCCCCTACTCCCTTCCTTTTGGACACCAGCCTCTCACGCCTCGCTTTTCCCTCTGTATCGTGCACAGGGGAGACGCCAGGAGCTCGCCGGAGTACTGCCCGTGGCCGCGGAAGTACAGCAGCTCGCCGTGGACGCTGCACTTCATCCCAGCAAGCACAACTCGACCAGGAGCTCTCCCCACGCCGCCGCCGTCGTTTCGCGTCATCTCCACCATCCCTAGACCACCCAGGTAACCCCTCTGGCCACCCTCGCCGTCGCCGGAGCTCCGGCGACGCCATGTTTAGGTCGTCGATGAACGCGGGCTCCGTGAGCCGTTCGATCGTGGATCAACGGTCGCGTACCGTTTCGAATAGAACAGCCACTGACGAGCGGGCCCCGCTCGTCAGATACTTAACATTTCCACGCCGCACCGTGTCGCTGACGCGTAGACCCCACCTGTCATAGTTTTCAACATTATCCAGAGAACAATTAATTTGAATTTAAACTTCTCTGTAATATCAGTACTGGACCTAACTTCAAAATTCAATAACTTGAGATTTGGAATCCAAATAAATCAAATCCAATTGTTCTGAAAGCTTATGAAATTGTTTAACAACCCAAGTGGTCATGTCATTTAAATAAATAGTTAAAAAGTATTATTAAAAATACTACAGAAGGTTTAAATCTAAACTTGTTTGTTTCTGATACTCTGTTAGTCCAAATAATTCCAAACCAATTTTGTTAGCTTAGTACTGCCATGTTTAGCTTCCCTAATTTTGGTAGAATTAATTGTGCAGTATAATTGTTTAGTATAAAGATGAAGTTAAACACCCTTCTGCACTAAAACATTTAAATATGTTTAATGGTTAACCCAAATGAATTAGGACCAATTTTGTTAGATCACATTTAGTCATGTTTAGTTACCCCTAAAAGGATTTAATTTTAGGAAACAGAACTTAATTGGTAGCTAAAACTTGATTATTAAGTTACTGGATTCAAACAATTGTGTAGGGAGTTTGGTAACTCCAATTAATCCAAATCAAATTGGGTTGTCTTCTACACATCAGTAGCTTTTGTAGAAATTTAGTTTGTATTTTTGTGACCAACAGAACTCAAGTTGTGCAATTAAACATGTTAACAAGTTTCTGCCATAATTTAGACATAATAAATAATGTTTAATTCAATTTTTGAAACCAAATTGTATTGTTTGATGTGTGCAGTAGCTATTTGTGATGTTTATGATTGTTATGTTGATGATTGCTTGAGTAGTTTAGTGATTGTTTGTATTGTTTGTTTATTAATTAGACGAGAACGCTGTCGGATTTATCGAGGAAGGAGAGTTTGTTGAATCTGAAGATCAAGACCAAGTCCACTTTGCCGAGCAAGGCAAGCTACTCTCTGAGCTTGCACCTAAATACATATGCATCTACTTTGATCAAATGATTTACTCTTAAGGCAATGGTTTACAAAACCTTTTCAAAAGTATATGGATATTATTTTGCCACCCTATGTAGAAATATAAGGTAGTTTATATAAAACTAGGATGGGAAACAATGTTGTTTATTCAAAACTCCTTTGAAAATACTTGAGTGATTATGGAATACCGAGATGTCGGTGTTGAAGTGGAGAAATGGAGAATGGTGATGTTTATGAAAAATGCACAGTGTCCTAGTACTATGACTACCAATCTTACCCTGTGCGACCACATTTACCCATATGGGAACAGGGCTTAGTCATGTAGTTTGCTCTTATTAGTATGGGATACCTCATCGACGGAGATCACTCCGTTATGCATGAGGGGATGGTCCGAGGACCTACCCCCTGACCCGGGTCCTCACACAAGTTGGTGGGGAGGATAGAAGGTTCCACCATAAACCGCCGGACAAAACTATGAGTCCTCACACTTAGGGTTTCTGACGGGAAACTGGACTGAGTGTCGATGGAAAGTGTCATATGGGAAGGATCCTATACTAGCATGAGCAAATAAGAGGCTATGGTCGGTGGCTCAACTTCGCATACACCTGGTATGGCGGACGTGGCTGACACGATGAGTTACCGGATGATGTGGGCTAAAAGCGTGCTACCTCTGCAGAGGGTTAAAACTATTCGAATAGCCGAGTCCTCGGATATGGACAGTTGGGAGGCTGTCCTAAGACCATGTGCAAGTTTTTAAAGACTTTGAGTTTTAAAAAGAAAATGAAGTGGAGAATGTTCCTACACCTATACCAACGGATCGGTATGAGGTTGTTGGAGAAGTGGACCATGACGGGCTATGGTCGGAAAAAGGAGGAGTTTTGGAGAAACAGATAAAATGGTGATTTCTTTAAAGATAGTTATAAAACTCTTCTTACCTTTTTCAATAAAGATATAGAGATGTTTTAAATAAATAAAAGTTCAATTAAAATAAAACTAGTGCATACTCATGTTGGGGTAGTTTGCGAGTACATTCAAATGTACTCATATTGGTTTCGTCCCTGGCTATTGACCTAGCCAGACTACGAGGAGGAGCACTACGCCGAGCAGGAGTATGGCGACTTCTACGAACTAAGGATCTCCACAAGTCAGCTGCCTGTCGGGTTGTCATCGTTAGAATATGATGTCTACTACGCCGTAGCTTCCGCTGATATTTTGGTTTGGCCCATGAAGGCACCTATGTAAGACTTGGTCTAAATGACCATTTATGTAAGACTTTTAATTCGGTATTGTAATGGATGTAAACTTTGGTATCCAATTCGGATTATGTGCAACGACAGACTGATCACGGGATCGTTGTGTTAAGCATAATCGGGTATTTCGGACAGCTAGTCCGGGGTCCCCACAGACTTGGTATCAGAGCCATCCTGACTTTAGGAAACCTTAGTTAGCATGGTCGTTAGACAAATGTTACAAAAGATTAATTTCTAAAAAGAAAGGAGTGAAGTATTTTCGAAAACTGCTTATCTCCAATCCTCTTACTTATGCAAAATTTTACTCTCATTAAATATACATTTTCCTTGTATCCTTAAAATTTTGCACACTTCTCATTAAGCTTAAAATTCGACTCACTTGTTGCCTACTACATTTAAAATTTTGATACACTTGTCACCTCACTAACTTAAAATTTTGTTAAAAATTGTAGATGGCACTCCATTGGACCGAGTTCGTTCAGCTTGAGAAGGACAGCAAGCTGACGTTCGAGAGGGACTTGTTCGAGTTGAGCAAGCTGTTAGGTCGCCCCGCTCCAGAGTTCAAAGGAGCTCAGGTTGACGTTCACGGAGTCGGGAGACTGAGTTGGCTCATCGAGTCGTCAGTTCGCAGGAACATCAAGTCTCCCAGTTCCAGGACGATCATCTTCACCACCAAGGCCTCTATCTGGGTTGACGGTCTCTGTACTGCCGCACAGAGGTTGCTAGCCCGACTTTGTGAGGAGCACAAGACGGAGTTGGCAAACTCCCGTTTCCGGTTCTACGGGAGGCGCAACAGCGACGGACACCCTACTCCTACCCTTTACCACCCGATGTTTGGGAGCTACATCCTGGACATGGAGCTCTTACTTCACTACACCCAGGATGATCTGATGCGCACTAAGGTTCAGCTTCACTTTGATCGCATCTCGCTTGTTGAGATTCGCGAGAATGAGGAGAAGCTGCTGGAGGAGAAGGTCGCTCTTCTCAGAAGAGGGCCCAGCTGAGGAGGACCATCGTGAAGCTCCGCAAGAAGGTGGCAGAGCAGGACCAGCTGATCGAGGAGCTAGAGCACCATACTGACGAGATGGAGGAGGAGGGCGAGGATCTCCGCAAGGAGAACAACGCTTTCCTCAGTGACGATGATGACTTCGTGGAGGAGATGGATTATGAGGAGGAGGATGAGGAGTTAGTTGACGAGGAGGAGGAGCCACTCGCAGTACTCGAGGACGAGGAGGAGGAGCCACTCGAGGCAGTTCTCGAGGACGAGGAGGAGGATCCCGAGGAGCCACCCTACCAGTCAGATGCTGACGTGTTAGAGCTGGAGGTTCCACCTCAGTAGGCGAGTGACTTGATCACTACCGCAGGATTAGGTTGACCCCCTATCGCTAGTCGAGTCGAAGTAGTGGTTCTTTTGGAAACCAGATGTTATGTATCTTAGATGTAGGGATGTTGTAAGCTTGATGTTGTAAGCTTGATGTTGTTGTGAACTCCTTGATGTGATGTTGGTAATATATAAGTATGTTTGTCTTGTTTGATCTGTGTGAAATATTTTCATATAATCCTTAAATTAATCAACCACTTGCGAAATCGTCTTTTCCCTTAGTCGAACTTTTTTGCCTTGCCTCTTATACCCGGTGTGCTTCAGGATGCCGCCCCGTCGCACGCGGAGGAGGATCAGCACCACCACCACCGGACCCAACCCCCCCAACTTCTCGCGCTTATCATGGAGGAACGTGAAAATGCCCGGCAAGAGCGCCAAGCTCATCTCGCTGCCCTACAGCAACTCGCAGCCGCTTAACAACAACAACAATAACAACAACAACAACAACAACAATGGTGGTAATGGCAATGGCGATGGAAACCAGCGATCCACCTTAGGCGATTTCCAGAAGACCAACCCACCCACCTACTCCAAGGGACTTCACCCACTGGAAGCCGATGATTGGCTTCGCACCATCGACAACAATCTGGAAGTTGCTGCTGTGGGAGAAAATGAGAAAGTGTTGTATGCAACCCACTATCTCGCTGGACCTGCAAGAGCTTGGTGGGAAACTACCAAGGCTCTCCAGCAAGCTGGTCATGTTATCAACTGGGCTGAGTTCCAGGAGAAGTTCCGCAAGAAGCATATTCCCAGCGGACTTATTGAGAGGAAGAAGGATGAGTTCCGCAAGCTGAGGCAGGGAAGTAGAGATGTGGTCGGTTATCTGGATGAGTTTACCGACTTATCTCGGTATGCTCCTGATGACACCGACAGAAGAAGAAGATGGAGCGTTTCATGAGTGGACTTCATGATGAACTGCAGTGTGCTCTGGTTATCCATGACTTCCGTGATCTGGAGTCACTTGTGGACAAAGCCATCCAGCTGGAGACCAAGCGCAAGTCTATGTATGAAGGTCGCAAGAGGAGGATGAATGCTCAGGAAGGTTCGAGCAGCCAGAAGCCTCGTATCTTTCAGCAAAACCCCAGGCCTGCTTATCGTCCACCCCAAGCTCCACGCCCCAATTTCCCTAACCGCCCAAACAACTTCAACCGCCCCAATGACAATAACCGTCCCGGAGGAAACTTCAACAACTTCACCCGCAATCCAATGTTGTCTGCTTTGAATGCGGCAACAAGGGTCACTACTCCAGAGAATGTCCCAATCCCAAGAGGAATGTTCAGCGCCCCAATGCGCCGGCACCGAACAATGGTCAAGGCCGCAATGGAAATGGAAATGGCAAGAATGCCGCACCCCGCGGAAATGCTGCTGTTGCCAAGGGTCGTCTGCACCACATCAATGCTGAAGAAGCTCAGGATGCGCCGATGTTGTGCTGGGTACGTTCCTTGTCAACTCAGTACCTGCAACTGTTCTGTTTGATTCTGGTGCTACCCATTCATTTGTTACCCAAGAATTTGTTGCTAAGGGAGGTTTAGTCGAGAGCCTCTTACCCAAACCCATGGTCATCCAAATCCCAGAATCCACCGTAGAGACCAAGATGTTTTGCTCCGATGTACCCCTTGAGATCAAAGGAGAAAAGTTTCCAGTTAACTTAATTGTTCTGGGAACCCAAGGCATCGATGTTATACTCGGTATGAATTGGTTAGCCAAGTACCATGGTCGAATTGACTGTGCCAGAAGAGCTGTATCCATCACCACCGACAAAGAAGTAGAAGTGGAGTATGTGTCTGAAACTAGTCAATCTCACCCAGGCTGCCATGAGAGCATAGCTCGACCCGCCCTAGATGAGATCCGTGTTGTTCACCTATTCAGGATGTTTTCCCTGAAGAATTGCCTGGTATGCCGCCAGACCGGGAAATTGAGTTCATAATTGAGCTTATCCCAGGAACAGCCCCTATATCCCAAAGACCTTATCGGATGAATCCGGAAGAACTGGTTGAGTTGAAGAAGCAGTTGGCAGATATGCTCAGCAAAGGACTTGTTCGCCCAAGCGCTTCACCTTGGGGATCACCCATTATTTTTGTGGACAAGAGAGACGGTACCACACGCCTGTGTGTGGATTATCGCAAGCTGAATGACGTGACCATTAAAAACAAGTACCCTCTTCCCAAGATCGAGGATCTGTTCGATCAAATGAACGGAGCCCGAGTCTTTTCCAAGATCGATCTTCGGACAGGTACCATCAGTTGAAGATCCGAGAGACAGACATTCCCAAGACCGCCTTCACCACTCGTTACGGTTTGTTTGAATACACCGTGATGTCTTTGGTCTGACCAATGCCCCAGCCTATTTCATGAATCTCATGAACAAGATTTTCATGGAGTACCTCGACAAGTTCGTGGTAGTTTTCCTTGATGACATCCTTATTTATTCCAAGACCGAAGAAGAGCATGCTGAACACCTGCGTCTAGTTTTGGAGACCTCCGAGAGCACCAGCTGTATGCCAAGCTTAGCAAGTGTGAGTTTTGGCTCAGTGAAGTGGCATTTCTCGGACATGTTGTATCTGCCGGAGGAATTTCTGTGACCCGAGAAGATCCAAGCCATTGTTGACTGGTTATCCCCAACCAGTGTGACTGAAATCCGAAGCTTTCTCGGACTCGCCGGTTATTACCGCAAGTTCGTTGAAGGATTTTCCAGTATAGCCAAACCCATGACCCAACTGTTGAAGAAGGACAAGAAATTTGAATGGACTCAGAAGTGTGAGATAGTTTCCAAGAACTGAAGAAGAGACTAACCTCAGCCCCAATTGATTATGCCAGACGTCACCAGAGTTTCGACGTGTATTGCGATGCATCACGCCTCGGACTTGGTTGCGTTCTGATGCAAGAAGGCAAAGTTGTGTCGTACCTGTCCCGGCAGTTGCGACCGCATGAAGAGAATTACCCAACCCATGACCTGGAGTTAGCTGCTGTTGTTCTTGCTCTTAAAACGTGGCGTCCCTATCTTGCGGGACATCGCTGTGAGGTCTATACAGATCATAAAGCTTGAAGTATATTTTCACCCAGAAAGATTGAACCTGCGACAGAGGAGATGGATGGAATTAATCAAGGATTATGATATTGGAATCCATTATCACCCGGAAAGGCTAATGTAGTTGCCGATGCCCTTAGTCGCAAACCTTGCACCCTGAATGCCTGATCCAAGCCGAACAGCCAGCCTTGTTCAAAGAGTTCAAGATTTTGGACTAGAACTTGTTAGCCATGGTTATCTCGCCAATTTAGAGTTAACCCCAACCCTGATGGATCAAATCAAAGAAGCCCAAAAAGGTCATGAAAGCATTGAAGGAATTAGGAAGAAGATTTCCCTCGGCAAAGCACCCGGTTTTACCGAAGATGCTGAAGGAGTGCTGAAATTCAATGACCGTATCTGTGTGCCCAATGTCACGGAACTTAAGGAGTTAATCCTGAAGGAGGCCCATGAGACCCCTTATTCAATCCACCCCGGCGGAACCAAAATGTACCAAGACCTTCGAGAAAGATTTTGGTGGCATGGAATGAAGCGAGAGATTGGTTCTTTCGTAGCCAAGTGTGACATCTGTCAGCGAGTCAAGGCTGAACATCAGCGACCCGCTGGATTGCTTCAACCTTTGAAAATTCCCGAGTGGAAGTGGGATGAGATTGGAATGGATTTTATTACCGGACTTCCAAGATCCAACCGAGGCCATGATTCAATCTGGGTCATCGTTGATCGACTGACCAAGGTTGCCCATTTTATTCCTGTCAAGACCACCATACCGGAGCTCAGTTAGCAGACCTGTATATTTCCAGAATAGTGAGCCTGCATGGTGTGCCTAAGAAGATTGTATCTGATAGAGGCACGCAATTCACCTCAAGATTCTGGAAATCCCTTCATGAAGCCCTCGGAACCAAGTTAGCATTTAGCACAGCTTATCATCCCCAGACCGATGGCCAAACTGAGCGAGTGAACCAGATATTGGAGGACATGCTTCGCGCATGTGTTCTATCCTATGGTTCCAAGTGGGAAGATTGTCTTCCGTTTGCAGAGTTCTCGTACAACAACAGTTATCAGTCCAGTCTGCAAATGGCCCCTTTTGAAGCCCTTTACGGCAAGAAGTGTCGTACACCCCTGAATTGGTCCGATACCGGAGAAAGCAAATTGTTCGGACCAGATACCCTCCGTGAAGCTGAAGAGCAAGTTCAGCTTATTCGTGAACGCCTCAAAACTGCCCAATCCCGTCAGAAGAGTTACGCTGACACCAAGCGCCGTGACCTCACTTCAGTCGGAGATTATGTTTATCTCCGAGTGACACCCCTTAAAGGAATGCAGCGTTTCCATGTCAAAGGAAAATTAGCGCCAAGGTATATTGGACCCTTCAAGATCATTGCTCGTCGAGGAGAAGTATCCTATCAGCTGGAATTGCCCCGGAGTTAGGAGATTATCATGATGTCTTCCACATTTCCTTGCTCCGGAAGTGTCTTGAAGTTCCTGACCAGCCTGATGTTTTCAAAAACATCGACCACCTCTCCATCGACCTGAACCAAGACCTGACTTATCGTGAGAGACCCCTCAAATTCTCGAAGAAGATGTTCGTGTTACCCGAAGACGTGCGATCAAGTTTACAAAGTCCAGTGGACTAACCACTCTGAAGAAGAAGCAACTTGGGAACGCGAAGATTATCTTAGAAGCGAATTCCCAGACCTCTTTAGTACCCAGCCTAGCAAATCTCGGGACGAGATTTATTTTAAGGGGGGAAGGATTGTAACATCCCAAAATTATAATCAGTATATTATTCCAAAAATGAGAGCCAACAAAAACTTTTGTTGATTATTATGTGTTGTTTGCAATTGTTGCTTGTGGTAATTATTCTTGTTGCTTGTGTTGCTTGTTTGCTTGAATTATAAAAGAAATACAAAAGCAAAAGTGAAACAAGAAAAATAAAAGTGACAAATAAGAAACTCAAAATTGTTTCAAACAAAATTCAGAGGAGTGGTGATGTAAACACTCCCTTTTGATTCTTACTACTTTCCTCTCCAATACTATTTTAAACTATTTTAAAATTAAAGTAAAATCAATTGAAATAAACCAAAATACCAAATTCAAAACCCTATGAATGAAAATGATTCAAAACATTTTATTTTGCAAAGCCAAATTTTGTGGAGCTTCTACATGTTATGGGAGGCCCCACAATTATTTGCAAATTTTTCTAAAATGTTTAAGTGCCCAAATAAATCCTAGAAAAGCTACTGGACTAAAAAGAAATAAAGAAAAACAGGAAAGAAAAGGAGGCAGGGGGTTTTGGCAAAATTGCCATCGTCTACCTCATCCCCTCGCCCCGACGCACAACGCCGTGTCGCCGTGGCGCTCCTCGCCGTTTCCTGGCCGCCCAGGTCCCCCTGCTCGCGCTCGTCCACGCCACCGTGCCCTGCAACCTCTGCGCCGAGGAGAAGCACTCGAGCCTCTCCCGTGCCCCTATGCCGCCCCTGTCCCCTCTGCTCCGCCGTGTCGAGCCCGGCGAGGCCGACCCAAATTAGCGCTCCTCCCTGCACCTCGACACGCAGGCTCGAGCCAAAGCTTCTAGAACGCGTCCGGACCCCGGTAGACACCACGTCGCCACGATCCCCTGCACCTCCGCCGTGGAATCGAGTTAAAGATCGCCGCGGGCGCGCCTTGGACGTCGCCGTGAACCGCGACCATCGTGGACCGTCCCCGCGCTATAAAACCACCCCGAGCCCCTCTGCACACTCCACACCATCCGCACTCCCTCTCCCCTCTCCAATTTCATCGAGGCACCGCCAGGAGGGCGTGCACGCTGCCGCCACTGTCGCCGTTGAGGTCGGACATGGCCGCGACGCCACACCCTCCCATTCTCTCCTCTCTGGCCCTACTCCCTTCCTTTTGGACACCAGCCTCTCACGCCTCGCTTTTCCCTCTGTATCGTGCACAGGGGAGACGCCAGGAGCTCGCCGGAGTGCTGCCCGTGGCCGCGGAAGTGCAGCAGCTCGCCGTGGACGCTGCACTCCATCCCAGCAAGCACAACTCGACCAGGAGCTCTCCCCACGCCGCCGCCGTCGTTTCGCGTCATCTCCACCATCCTAGACCACCCAGGTAACCCCTCTGGCCACCCTCGCCGTCGCCGGAGCTCCGGCGACGCCATGTTTAGGTCGTCGATGAACGCGGGCTCCGTGAGCCGTTCGATCGTGGATCAACGGTCGCGTACCGTTTCGAATAGAACAGCCACTGACGAGCGGGCCCCGCTCGTCAGATACTTAAACATTTCCACGCGCGCACCGTGTCGCTGACGCGTAGACCCCACCTGTCATAGTTTTCAACATTATCCAGAGAACAATTAATTTTGAATTTAAACTTCTCTGTAATATCAGTACTGGACCTAACTTCAAAATTCAATAACTTGAGATTTAGGAATCCAAATAAATCAAATCCAATTGTTCTGAAAAGCTTATGAAATTGTTTAACAAACCCAAGTGGTATCATGTCATTTAAATAAATAGTTAAAAAGTATTATTAAAAATACTACAGAAGGTTTAAAATCTAAACTTGTTTGTTTCTGATACTCTGTTAGTCCAAATAATTCCAAACCAATTTTGTTAGCTTAGTACTGCCAAGTTTTAGCTTCCCTAATTTTGGTAGAATTAATTGTGCAGTAATAATTGTTTAGTATAAAGATGAAGTTAGAACACCCTTCTGCACTAAAACAATTAAATCTGTTTAATGGTTAACCCAAATGACTTAGGACCAATTTTTTTAGATCACATTTAGTCATGTTTAGTTACCCCTAGAAGGATTTAATTTTAGGAGAAACAGAACTTAATTGGTAGCTAAAACTTGATTATTAAGTTACTGGATTAAAACATTTGTGTAGGGAGTTTGGTGACTCCAATTAATCCAAATCAAATTGGGTTGTCTTCTACACATCAGTAGCTTTGTGTAGAAATTTAGTTTGTATTTTTGTGACCAACAGAACTCATGTTGTGGAATTAAACATGTTTAACAAGTTTCTACCATAATTTAGACATAATTAAATAAGGTTTAATTCAATTGTTTTTTAAACCAAATTGTATTGTTTGATGTGTGCAGTAGCTATTTGTGATGCTTATGATTGTTATGTTGTGATGTTGCTTGAGTAGTTTAGTGATTGTTTGTATTGTTTGTTTATTTATTAGACGAGAACGCTGTCGGATTTATCGAGGAAGGAGAGTTTGTTGAATCTGAAGATCAAGACCAAGTCCACTTTGCCGAGCAAGGCAAGCTACTCTCTGAGCTTGCACCTAAATACATATGCATCTACTTTGATTAAATGATTTACTCTTAAAGCAATGGTTTACAAAACCTTTTCAAAAGTATATGGATATTATTTTGCCACCCTATGAATATAAGGTAGTTTATATAAAACTAGAGGATGGGAAACAATGTTGTTTATTCAAAACTCCTTTGTAAATACTTGAGTGATTATGGAATGCCGAGATGTCGGTGTTGAAGTGGAGAAATGGAGAATGGTGGTGTTTATGAAAAATGCACAGTGTCCTAGTACTATGACTACCAATCTTACCCTGTGCGACCACATTTACCCTCATATGGGAACAGGGCTTAGTCATGTAGTTTGCTCTTATAAAACTATTCGAATAGCCGAGTCCTCGGATATGGACAGTTGGGAGGCTGTCCTGAGACCATGTGCAAGTTTTTAAAAGACTTTGAGTTTTGAAAAGAAAATGAAGTGGAGAATGTTCCCTACACCTATACCAACGGATCGGTATGAGGTTGTTGGGGAAGTGGACCATGACGGGCTATG
This sequence comes from Poa pratensis, assembly GCA_947311845.1. Classification (NCBI taxonomy): domain Eukaryota; kingdom Viridiplantae; phylum Streptophyta; class Magnoliopsida; order Poales; family Poaceae; genus Poa; species Poa pratensis. The sequence continues at coordinate 35,106,266 of CAMZMU010000095.1, forward strand.
GTCGGAAAAATGAGGAGTTTTGGAGAACAGATAAAAGGGTGATTTGTTTAAAAGATAGTTATAAAACTCTTCTTACCTTTTTCAATAAAGATATAGAGATGTTTCAAAACAAATAAAAGTTGGGAATTAAAAACAGAACTAGTGCATACTCATGTTGGGGTAGTTTGCGAGTACATTCAAATGTACTCATATTGGTTTCGTCCCTGGCTATTGTCCTAGCCAGACTACGAGGAGGAGAACTACGCCGAGCAGGAGTATGGCGACTTCTATGCGAACTAAGGATCTCCACAAGTCAGCTGCCTGTCGGGTCGTCGTCGTTAGAATATGATGTCTACTACGCCGTAGCTTCCGCTGATATTTTGGTTTGGCCCATGAAGGCACCTATGTAAGACTTGGTCTAAATGACCATTTATGTAAGACTTTTAATTCGGTATTGTAATGGATGTAAACTTTGGTATTCAATTCGGATTATGTGCAACGACAGACTGATCACGGGATCGTTGTGTTAAGCATAATCGGGTATTTCGGACAGCTAGTCCGGGGTCCCCACACGACTTTTTGGGCGTTCCCGTCGATCCACCGTGCGCGCCGCCGAGCCGCGGGATTCCTCCCCTCCGCCGGCCGCTTCGGCGGCGGGAGGGTGGGGGATCCCCGGCTCCGGCTTGTATATACGGTAGGGTAGGGAGGGAGTCTCGCCGGCGGTGCTCTGGAGGAGTTGGTGGTGTCGGCGGGCGGTTTGGTGTCAGCGCAACCTTCTCCGGCGGCGGAGTTCTTCGGGGCTCGCCGTCCTTGCGCCTGACTTGCGGGAGCTCGAGGCCCGGCGTGGTGCTCGAGTTCCTTTGCCTTCCATCAGATCCGCGGTGGCGGCGGATCTGGTGGCTGGAACCCAGCGCTGGTCGAGGTCAGCGGCGACTGCTGGCGTCGGTTTCGAAGGCGGCCGTGGCAAGGTGGAGAAGAAGGAGAGTGAGGGCACTCGCCGTGGCCGTTCACCGACTGAAGTTCCGCCGCGGGGCGGCGGACGGGCTTTGCGGCATCTTCCAACGAAGAAGGTGGCCTCAGGCAGCGGTAAGGAGGTGGCCGGCGGTCTTCGACGTCGACGACGGAGGAGCTTCTGACGTCGTTCCTGGTGCTGTTTCCCCTGCGTATTGTACGTTTCTTTGTGTTCTTGTACTATGTACTCTGTATGTGGTACTTTGTTAATTATACGTGGGCTTTCAAAAAAAAAAAAAAAACAAAGTTCCTTTCCCGAAAACAAAAAGGTTCCTGAAAGGCTTCCCTTAAAAAAAGGTTCCTGAAAGGCTGAACCTTTGGGGTGTGCGCAGCTTATTCGCTCCGCTCCAATGGCCGGCCGCGTCCTCCGCCGCGCCGCCGCCCTCGGCCTCGCCGCCGCCACCGCGGGGTCCCTGCACGCCCTGGCCACATGGAAGCCGCCCCAGCCTGTAACTGTAACTTCCTACAGCCACTCCGCAAAGGACCTGCTCGTCGACACCGCCGCGGGGTTCCTGGCCGTGGTGCTCCGCGCCCCGCCCCTCTCCGGCGCCCACCTCCGCAGCGTCCGCGCCCAGGCCGAGAAAGACCTCGCGCGCACCGAGGGGCCCGAGGGGGGCGACCCGGCCACGGCCACCGACCTCCGCCTCCTCATCGCGCTCCTCGCCGCGCGCGACGGGCGGACCGACGAGGCCCTGCGGCACTACGCGGACGCCGCCCGCGACGCCCCGTTCGATCCCCGACCCCGCAGCCTCGCCTTCGTCCTCTGCACATTGGCCCGGCGCCCCCTGGCCGAGGCTTCGCAGTGGAAAGCTGCCTACCGCCGTCTCGTCCCGTACGAGGAGGGGAAAGGGAAACGCACGCCGGGACTCGAGTCCGACGAGACTGGGCCGCTCGTCCACGAGCTGATCATCGCGGCGGGGCTCGGGGGCGTGTACGACCTCAGGAAGCCGCATGAAAGGGAGATCTTGATGCGGCTCTCTTGCGGCGAGGTTGACGCATGGCTGGCGGCGGCGCTGCAGGACGAGACGCTGTCCAGGGCGGAGAGGCTGCAGCTCTCGGCGCTCCGTCTGTACTTGCACGCCAAGGTGCGAGAACAAATAGATAGGACGGGAATCGGCCAAGGGCTCTGAATGATCTCTGATTTCTGAGACTCCTGATTTGTTTCTTCAGTCTGAATTATTTCGTGTTTCTGACCAACAGTTTAACTGCAAGCGATTCAGCACGATTCGACGATAGATTTCCAAATGTACAACCTGTGCGGTTGAACTGTTTGGTGTCTACCGACCTAGCTACACCATTATTATCGTTATTTTTGTTGCTCTTGTTCTTGCCCCCTAACAAAATTGTCAGACATTATCTTAATTTTCAGCAGATTCATGTGCACCGTAGTAGTTAATGTATTCAGTTCATTCTTCACGTTGGCCAATTTCTTCACTATGGTCCTCTTGAAGTGCTGATTACAGCGTGCTAAGGCTTAGTTTGGTTATGTACATCCTTGTCAAATGGCATTTGATATTTTGATTCGTACATAAACTTAGTCAAAACAGTAAGATATTGACTTACTCCCTCCGATCCATATTAGTGGGCACAACTTTGTCTAGATACACATCTATCTAGTCTAAATAATTAACTAGATACATATGAATTTAGACAAAGCTATGCCCACTAATATGGATCGGAGGGAGTACTTAAAATGACGTTTTCTTGTTTCTACTTAAAATGACGCTAACTCAAGTTATGGAGACCTTGTATTAAGCATAAAGGTTAACCAAATAATGGCTCCATTGCAGCACACATTTGCCTTATATTATTTAGCCTTCTCTTCCAAAACAGAGTCTACTTATTATAAACTGCATGAGAATTAATTCATACTCGATGTTGCCGTAGACCGTAGTCATTCAGAAAACTAGGTGAAAGTGAACTGTCCAAAATGTAGATAATGTTGTTTTTTACCAACGTGTAAAATCTCAAATAGAAAATTTGAGTATTTTGGACTCTGCAAAATGACAAAATCTGAATATGAGTAGTGAACTGTCCAAAATTTGACATCTTCAAATTTGTCAGTTTTGTTATTTTTGTGTAGCCAAAATATGAATTATTTTGAGTTAAAATTTTACACGCCAAGTGCGCCACCATCATGCCCAAGGACATCCAGCTCGCGCGCCGCATCTGTGGCGAGAAGGCCTAGCTAGGGTGCCTCGTGTTTGCTTTCCTAGTTTGTCTGATTGTCTGCAGGTGTAGAGATGTCTTCTTAGTTTCTTCTTTTTAGCCTGTTGCCTGATTCACTCGTGTGTGCTGTGTCAGTGTCACGGTGTGATGTACTCTCTGACGCGATTCAGCATGATTCGACGATAGATTTCCAAATATACAACCTGTGCGGTTGAACTGTTTGGTGTCTACCGACCTAGCTACATCATTACTATCGTTATTTTTGCTGCTGTTGTTCTTGCCCCTAACAAAATTGTCAGATATCATCTTAATTTCCAGCAGATTCATGTGCACCGTACTAGTTAATGTCCACGTTGGCCAATTTCTTCACTATGGTCCTCTTGAAGTGCTGATTACAGCGTGCTAAGGCTTAGTTTGGCTTTCCACATCCTTTTAAAATGGCATTTGATATTTTGACTCGTACATAAACTTAGTCAAAACAGTAACATATTGACTTACTCTGCTGCTAGGGCAGTGCAAATGTGTTTTCTTGTTTCTACTTAAAATGACGCTAACTCAAGTTATGGAGACCTTGTATTAAGCATGAAGGTGAACCAAATAATGGCTCCATTGCGGCATACGTTTGCCTTATATTATTTATCTTTCTCTTCCAAAACAGAGTCTCCTTAATATGAACTGAGGTGAGAATTAATTCAGACTCGATGTTGCCGTAGTCCTTCGGAAAACTCGATGAAAATGAACTTGTGGAGAAGGTAGAAAAGGCATCTGAGGGAAGAACCGAACTGTGGAACAATGGTAATGAAAACTGGCAATCATTAGTAACAGACATAGTCAATTTGGGGTTTTGAACGATTCTGTTATTGTCAGTGCTTCTGTTTATACATCGATTCTGGGGCAATCAGGGTCTGGACAAACTCTGTAATTCCTTCGCTGCTCTCTGTTTCGGTGCTACCCTTCTGCTCCTGTATTTCTAACGATGACAAATTGTCTTGTCATGTCCATCAGTTACTTGGCATAGTTCACACTGCATGCTTATGTCTTCATAATTGTGTTTCGGCAAAGAAGATCAGGTAAATATTGTTCATGTCAGAATTGTGTATCCTCCGTTGCTCTGGCCAATTTAATTCTTCCACTAATAGAATTACATACATAGGTCCATCTATTCAATGCATTCCTTCCAGATTATTATCAAAATCAGCACATATGGTTTAGGACTTGACATCTTGTTTTAATGTAGGATACGACTACCAACATATTCTTCTTTATTGTGGCCTTTTATACAGAACAAACATCTAATGGTTCCATTCTCTTGCATGTCAATTGGTAGTTGACAAGTTCTACAATAAGTTGTATCCAAGGAATGAAGGAATCAGGTCCCATTAAGTTACTTTGTCCATTGAAGTATGTTGTTTCTCTTTATCTAAGCCTGAGACCCTGAGTAGATATGAATATGCATACTGTAAAATGGAGAACCGTTGAAAGGCCAATTTCAGTATTCTCACCACATGGTCGAATAAATTAGCTTGTATCAGTGCCTTAACCTTAACCTTAACCTTAACAAAGCCTTTTGTCCCAAACAAGTTGGGGTAGGCTAGATATGAAACCCTGTCACGAGGACTTCTCAGGAGGTCACCCATCCTGGTACTACTCTCGCCCAAATGGGTTTCATATCCATAGGACTGGCTAGTTTTTACGTTGGCTCGCCAAGCCTATCACAACCCTTAGATATGAAACCTTTCATGAGGACTTTCCAGGAGGTCACCCACCCTAGTACTACTCTCGTGGGTTTCATATCCATGGGACTGGCTAGTTTTTACGTTGGCTCGCCAAGCCTATCACAACCCTCCTCCTTTATCCGGGCTTGGGACCGGCTATGCCTAGAAGACATAGGCGGAGTTAGCTTGTATCAGTGCCGCCATTAGAATATTTTTCTTACGATTTTGGAATAGATCTCAGCCAATGAATTGTAAGGGAGTTTGCAGCATTGAACTAACGAGTTTGCAGAGTCAAGTGATATACCTGAATTAGTTTTTTTTTTCAACTGCGGCTGTCTAGCGGTCTACGACTCTAAAATGCGCAAATAATGCAGTGATAAATTTTCTGGTTTAACGACAATAGATGACCTCGGTATTTTGCCTCCAGCATGCATGAAACAATGAAATTGAACACGTGAGTGTATTCCTCGGCGATAAGGTGTGTTGTACATGGCTTTTTCCAAATTAAGTTTCAGCTCATGGCTCGTGTGGGGTGATGCCAGTGTACAATGTGCACACGCAATGCGTTCCAATAGAGAATCTGTACTCCTGTCAGCATATATACATAGTGCATATGGTTGCAGGCAGGGCCGGCCCTGACATGTTAGGGGCCGGTGCAAGAAAGAAAAATAGGGCCCTATACACCAAGAGTTATATATCCTTTTATATATATTTGGACATTTAGTAGCAACTTATATACTCAGCGCAATTTTCACCACATTTTTAAAGACACGTTATATTACACAATTGTCTTTTGACACTTTTCATATCAATACATAAACTTTCTGCATTGACACCTTAACACAGAAGTAGAAACTTGGAAAACACACGCTGCAAGAATTAGGACATGAAACTAGAAGTTGAAACAAAATCACCTGGTGCAGAAATGAAAATTTGATTGATTGCTCGCTGCCGCTACCGACAGCTTGGCCTTGGATCGTTCGTGCTAGTCACCTGGTGCCTCGAGGAGGGACTAACTTAAGGGGATATATAGGAGGGAATTCCTTTGACTTTTACAAATCGAGGAGGGATTCAAAAAATTAATTCCCTATTAAATTAGAAATCTTAATGGGAGAACAACGAGGGGGCAAGAGAAGACGATGCGACGAGGTAGGCGACCGGCAGTCCGGCACTGGAATCGATGCGCAGCGCAATCATTGTTTCTTTAGCAATAGGTGCGTGATGTGCGTGCGCTGCCTGCCTAATCTGCTAGTAATTGGACTGACTAGGTTTACAAATTTTCCTCTAATCTAGAGGGCCTGCATGTACGTACGTACGTACGTCGCTGGGGGGCCTATCAGCTTGGGGCCCTGTGCCACCGCACAGGCCGCACCTGCTCAGGGCCGGCCCTGGTTGCAGGTGGATGGGATTTTCCACCAATCCCGTGTCCCATCCCACCTCAAATAGCCCACTTGTCCCACTTTAAAAATCCACTAATCCCGTACGGGTTTAACGGGACGAGCCCAAATAGCCCACCGGAAGCCCAACGTATCCCGCTACCTACCTCTCAGTTCTCTTCGGCAAACCCTATACGCCGCCGGCGCGGTCCGCGCCGCTAACGGGGGAGCTGCTGGCGGGCCGGCCCATCGGGCAGCTTCCCTTTTCTTCTTTCGTTTTTCGTTCTTTTTCTTTTTTGTTTCTTTTTTGTTTGTGTGTTTTGTTTTTCGTTTTCTATTTTGTTTTCGTTTTCTTTTATTATTGTTTTTTGTTCTTTTTAAATTGTTTTTTAAAAATTGTTTAATTTTTGAAAATGGTTCTAAATTTGAAAATTGTTCATTTTTTTGAAATGGTTCAATTTTGAAAATGGTTCTAAATTGAAAAATGGTTCTCAATTTAAAACGGTTCCAAATTTAAAATGGTTCCATTTAGACAATGGTTTCGAATTTAAAATAGTTCTGAATTTAAAATGGTTCCAAATTAAAAAATGGCTCCAATTTGAAAATTGTTCATTTTTGAAAATGGTTCCATTTTGAAAATAGTTTCAAATTTAAAATGGTTCTAAATTTAAAAAAAATATTTTTTTAAATGGTTCTTTTTTTAAAATGGTTTCATTTTGAAAATGGTTCCAAATTTAAAAATCGTTCCATTTTGAAAATATTTCATAGTTTTGTCAGATTACATGCGTGTGCTGTAACATGTTGAACATACGAGAATTTTTTTTCGTATTTTTTTCGTTCTTTTTAAATTGTTTTTTGAAAATAGTTTAATTTTTTAAAATTGTTCCAAATTTGAAAATGATTCCATTTTTTAAAATGGTTCCAAATTTAAAATTGTTCATTTTTAAAACTGTTCTGAATTTAAAAATGGTTTTAATTTTGAAAATGGTTCAGATTTTGAAAATGTTTCCAATTTTGAAAATGGTTCCTTTTTTAAAAATGGTTCCAGTTTTGGAAATGGTTCCGAATTTTAAAATGGTTCGAATTTTGAAAATGGTTCCAAATTTAAAAATGGTTCAATTTTTCAAATGGTTCTAAATTTGAAAGTGGTTTCAAATTTGATAATGGTTCCGACTTTGAAAATGGTTTCGATTTTGAAAATTAATCATTTTTAAATGGTTCCAAATTTGAAAATGGTTTCGACTTTTAAAAATGGTGTCGATTTTGAAAATGGTTTTGATTTTGAAAATTAATCATTTCTTAAATGGTTCCAAATCTGAAAACGGTTCCAATTTTAAAAATGGTTCAGATTTTAAAATTTATTTGATTTTTTTAAATGGGAAGAAAACAGTAACTAAAATGGTTCAGACCTCGATCAAGCTCACGCTGAAACAGCGATCAGCGAACGATCAAGCGCATGCCGAACAAATGGGCCGAGCCCAAAAAACGTTTCGCGTAGGCGGCGCTGCTAGAAATTGACGCCTGAAAGCGATATATCAGCTCCCGTTCTCTTCTATCGCAGTCCAGGCGTCCAGCCTCCAGCGAGACCACTGCGCCGCCGCATCCTTGTCTGCCCCCTCCTCTCCATCCCCTCGCCCCGAGGCCCCCGACTGACCAACCGGAGGACGTCGCCGCCGCCTCCGGTGTGCGCGCGTGGCCAAGGGGGAGGGAGCGGCCGCCGCCAAGGAGGGGGCTTTGGAGCGGCTGTCGTACCGCCAGCTGCGGCGCGCCACGGGGGCAAGCTCAGCCTTGGCGGCTTCGTCCCCATCTTCCGTGCTCCCGGCCCCTTCCCGCCGCGCCGGAGGATGCGGGGGTCCCGTCGCCGTCAAGGTCATGGACGCCGCCGGGTCGCTCCAGGGCGAGCGCGAGTTCCAGAACGCGATGGCCGTCGCCTTCCACCTCCGCGCCGCCACCGCCGCGTCCTATCCTGGCGCCGCCGCCCCCGACGACAAGTCGGCGGCGGCGGCAGGGCGGGACTCCATACTGCTCCTGTTCGCGTTCTCGATGCCAACGGGTCGCTGCAGGACGCGCTGGGCCGCCGCTGCCCCGAGATGGTGCCCGAGTGGCCGCGCCGGCTCGCCGTGCCGCGCGACGTCGCCGCCGCGCTCCACTACCTCCATGCCGTGCTCAAGCCGCACGTCGTGCACATGGACGTCAAGCCCAGCAACGTCCTGCTCGACGCCGACCTGCGCGCCCGGCTCGCCGACTTCGGCCTGGCGCGCGTCGATTAAGTATATGTAGATTTTTTTTTTTTGTTGAGGCAACGCGTGTTTGCAGCTGAGCGTATATTTTGTGAATTTCTAATTTGGGTGGGATTAGACGGGACAAATGGGATGATCCCGTGATATCCCAATAAAATTCTAGTTAGTGGGATAATGGGTAGTGGGACCATGGGATAAGTGGGCTATTTGCCCAGGTGGGAAGCGGGTGTCCCAATCCCATCCGCAACCATAGTGCTGGCATTTCTTGTTTCGAAAAAATGTGGAGTAGTTTTTTTGTTCCAGTAGAAGCTTATCTTTGTTGAGATAGACAGTGATATAAGAGTATCTTTAGGAGATCCTTAAATCGTCATACTGTAAAACACGTTTGAATTAAACCACAAACTTATTTTAAGGCATGAGAAGCGTCTTGCGAGAACAGCTACTGTAAAAACTTGCCCAGTATGACGTGGGGCTCACAATCTTATTTTTTTCCTTTTTTTCTCCACACATCTTCCCCACGACACCAGCTTCACAAAAACTCCCCAAAACAGCAACAATTTCTTCAGACCTCGATAAATAGGGAGTCAATCCAGCACATACGAAGGAGTCCACGCCGACCCGGCACCACAGACGTGTCGGTGGGTGGCCCCCAGAGCAGGGAGGACGGCTGGCGGGCGCGTTGATGGGTCGTAGGCGGCACCCAGAGGAGGAAGGACGGCCGATGGCCGCGTCGGTGGGTTTTTTTTTAAACATAAGGTCTAGGCCCAGCTTTATAGATAAAGCCACACACAACCAGCATCCGTTACAACACCAACACGCACAACAGAACCACGTCTGCGCTCCCCTAACCGCAGCTCTAACAAGGAGAAATAGTCTTACAACACAACAGCCGTAAGTTTGGCTCACCACAAACCGGCGAGGAGCAAATAGAAACTAGAAACTAGCTAGGGGGAGCATCCTCCCGCAGCCTATCTAGAAGTAGCCTAATAGCATCCAACGCTCCCTCCAGAAGTGCCCTGCCCTTCTTCTTGACCAGCACCCGCCATCTCTGCATATTAAGCAACATGTTGAACATGACATCAGACGGTTTGGCAATCAATTTGTTCTCAATGGTCAGTTTATTGCGGACAGTCCAAAGCGCCCAGCATTGAGCAGCAAAGGTGAACCACACGAGTCTACGGTATGTCTCCGACAGCCCGTGAGAAATAGCTAGGAAATCACCAGCCCCAGCCGGATTCCAATTGCATTTAAGGAGTTCCCTAACCCCAGCCCACATGAATTTAGCAATGGGGCAGCCAAAGAAGATGTGATCGCAGACTTCCAAATCCCCACATAGGGCACAGGAGCCATCAGAGGGTCCATTCCTTTTGGCAACTTGCTCACAGCAGGGTAGCCGGCCCCGGATGAGCTGCCAGAGGAAAACCCTGACCCTCGGTGGCACCGCGGTACGCCAAACCTCCTTGAAGTGGGTCACCGCAGCGCCCTGCGAGAGGCGGAGGTAGACAGATCTCGTGGAGAAGCATCCCGAGGGGTCAAGGCTCCACGAGATCGAGTCCCTGTCCAGCGAAGTCTGGCTGGCACTGACCTCTCTGTGAAGTTTGTCCCATTCAACCCTTTCTGCCAGGCCAAACTGACGTTGGAACCGCAGATACCAACCATTTTCGCCACGGGCACCCGCCACCGTGATGAAGGGGGTCGAACAGCAGGCAAATAGGCGTGGGAAGCGGTCCCGAAGGGGAGCCGAACCCGACCACCAATCCATCCAAAACTGGGTGAATTTCCCATTGTTCACCTTGTGTTTGGCCCCCAGTTTGAAGTACCACTTGAGCTTTTGGAGAGAGCGCCAGAACTGTGATCCCGACTTCGGAACCCCAGGGGCGAAGATATCATTCTCACCCAAGTATTTATCTTTCAGTAGGTCCACCCATAGTCTCTCACTGTTTTGGTATAGCTTCCAGACCCATCTGAGCATTAGGGCAATGTTCATGATTTTAGTGTTGAGGATCCCCAAACCCCCATACTCTTTCGGTTTGCAAACCGTTGCCCAATCTACCATATGGTACTTCCGTTTGTCCCCAGTTCCTTCCCAAAAGAACCTGGATCTAACCTTATCCATGGATGCATGCGTGGAATCATAAAGGAGATATAGACTCATCGCAAACATGGGAAGGCTCGCGAGACAAGAGTTGGTGAGCTCCAATCTCCCTGCAGAGGCTAGGAATAAACCTTGCCAGGGATCAACCCGATGGGTCACCTTCTCAATGAGGAACTCCCAGTCCGCAACACTGAGTCTTTTGTGACTAACCGGGAGACCCAAGTAGGAAAGAGGGAAGGATCCCAGCCTGCAATTCAGCAAGTTGGCAAGTCTTGTCTGGTCCAAATTCGGGTCTCCCAAGACAACCACCTCACTCTTGGAGAAGTTGATCTTAAGCCCTGACATATTCTCAAAACACAGGAGAATAATTTTCAAGTTAGCGATTCCCAACTCGCTTGGCTCAATCATGATCAAAGTATCATCCGCATATTGCAGGTGAGTAACTCCCCCCGGAATGAGGTGCGGCACAACCCCCTGGATGTGTCCAGCCTCGCTAGCTTTCTGAAGCATGGCAGCCAAAGCGTCCACCATAAAGTCAAAAAGGATAGGAGAGAGTGGGTCTCCCTGACGCACTCCTCGCTTACTCCGGAAATAGGGTCCAATCTCCCCATTGACGTTAATCGCCGTCTGCCCCCCCCCCCCCCCCGAGACCAGTTGCATAAGGCGATGAACCATCATAGGGGAGAAACCCTTATTCCGAAGCACTTCCCGGAGGAATTCCCAATTCACCCGGTCGTATGCCTTCTCAAAGTCCAATTTCAGAAGCAAGCCCCCTAGCTTTTTCACTCGTAGCTCGTGTGTGATCTCGTGAAGGGCCAAGACCCCTTCATGCAGAGCTCTTCCCTTAATGAAAGCCGACTGGCTCCTATCTATAGTTCTATGCGCAAGAGGTGCAAGGCGGATAGCATAGGCCTTAGCAACAAATTTGAAAATGACGTTGATTAGCGCTATGGGTCGAAACTGCTTGATACTATCCGCACCTTTCACTTTAGGAATTAAGGAGAGGATCCCAAAGTTTAGGCGAGAGATGTCCACCCTCCCTAGGGCGAAATCATTGAGAATTTGGAACACAGGATCTTTCAAAACTCCCCAGAATTTCTGAAAGAACGCCACCGGAAGGCCATCCGGCCCCGGTGCCGAGTCAGCCTTCATCCCAAGCAGGACCTCATCCAGCTCCTCCCTGGTAAAAGTGCGCTCCAACTCCAGGTTTTCGGCTAGAGAAATGCGCTTCTCCGGAGGCCAAAGGTTGGGGGCAAGAAAGAAAGCTCTCTCCTCCCCCTCCGCTCCCATGAGCTCTCGATAAAACGAGTACACATGATCCTGGATATCACGCTGCTCCGATACCTCTCCCTGGGCCGTGGTTAGCCTAGGTATCAGGCACTTCCGGCGTCTCCCATTTGCAATCGCCTGGAAGAAAGCCGTGCACGCATCTCCTTTCAGAGTCCACTGGAGTCGGCTACGCTGCCGCCAGTATTCCTCTTCCATACTATCAAAGAGGAGGACCTGATCTTCTAGATAGTATCGAAGAGCCCATCCCTCCTCATCTAGGCCATCCGTGTCCGCCTTACGGTCCAGCTCCTCGATCTGGGCCATGAGATTGGCCCTAAAGACCCTTTTCTCCTTGCCCAGATTGGCCCCCAGCCTTTGAGGAACTGCCGTGACTTTTGCGACACCCAGTGCCAGAGGTCGATGCTACCCCTATGGGGTCCCCCTTCCGAGAGAAAGGAGACAAGTTTCCCACGCATCAGCTCCCCAAAGCCATTCACCTGGAACCACCAAGTTTGGAAGATGAACCTCGCAGGTCGCACAACCTCCTCCTCCCCACTGTTTAACAGTAGCGGTGTGTGATTCGAGCCGACCCGTGTGATGGCCGTCAAGGAACACAGAGGGAAACAGGCTTCCCAAGCCGGGGACATGAACACTCGATCCAGCACACATCTGACTGGGTTGAGCTGTTTGTTCGTCCAAGTGTATCGGGCCCCAGCCCGTTTGATCTCTCTAAGAGACATCGCCGCAATGGCATCATTGAACCTATGAATGCGTGGACAATTCACATTGGAGTTGTTTTTATCGCCAGCACATCGGATGAGGTTGAAATCGCCTCCCACCACAAGCGGTAGGTTGCAAGCCAGGACCTCGGTTTCCAGCTCCCCCAAGAACTCAGCAAACCTGCTGTGATCAGCTGGGCCATACACTAGTATGAAACGCCATTTGGTCCTACACTTCCGCTGCAGGACCGTGGCACTAAGGAAGAAGGTCCCTTTCTTCCATTCCCCAACTTCAAAGCAGTCGTCTCGGAAACCAAGCAACAGACCCCCCGAGTGTCCGTTAGCAGGGAGCCAACTCCAAGCGAATTGACCCCCAAACTCAAGGCTACGCAGTTCAGCATCGGAAAAATCCTGCTTAATTGTCTCTTGGAGACCAATGATGTCAAGCTTCTCCTGCCGAATGTACCCTTGAGTTGATTCCGTCTACCTATCTGCCCAAAACCTCGGATGTTATATATGAGGCCCCTCATTTGGACGAGATAGTTTTAGAGCGTCCCTTTCGGACCGACAGCAAGGCCCTTTTCGTGCCCCGACACTTAGGTTTGCTGCGTGATGAGGATGCCACCGCATCCTTCTGCGTGACTGCCGCCCTAGCAGCATCCAGCGGGGTAGCTGCCAAGTCAGCCTCCCTGGCCAACTCGTCAGCTGCCGCCTTCTCCGCAGCAAGAGCAGCCTCTCTCTGCTCCTTGCGAAACGCGGCCTCCGCCAAGGCCGCTTGCGCCTGTTCCTTAGCCCTAACCAAGGAAACGATCTCGCTAGGTGTACCAGCGCTAGGGTTGAAAATCATGCAGCTATCCTCGACGACATAGGAAATATGAGCATCCGGGAGGACATCAAGGACAGAAAAATCCATACCTTGCTCCAGGTTCTTCTCCGCTGCGCGTCGCTGAGCCTTCTCCATGGTGGTCATGGACGCCTCTACGCCCTTGTTCATGCTGCTCTTCCTCACCGGCCCTGCCGGCTTGGGCTTCTTGGCCCTGGAGTAGGTCGTCGTCGTCGATGTCTTGCCCGCGCCAGCAGCCGGAGTAGCCTCCACCGCTGGCTCCGCCGCCGCCGCACCCTGCACCTTGTCCACCGCCAGCGCCCCAGCCAGGCCATCGATCACCTGCGAGCCCTCCCCCACCGACACGTCCTCCAATGACATGTCCGGGATGGGAGAGGACGCCTTGCGCGCGCCCGCACCCTGGTCCAGCACCGAGGAAAGGATCTCGCCTCCCAGCGCCAAGTTGGAGCCGAACTCATCAATCCGAGGGCACTGGAAACCCATCAGACCCAGGCTCTTGCCAAACGGAGGGGCGCTGGAGGAGCCCGACATCATCTTGGCACCCGGCGCATGCTCCTTGGCCGGGGGAGGGTGAGAGGTCACCTCCTTGTCTTTTCCATTCTCCTTCGCCAGCTCGCGCTTGTCCCGATCCTTCCTGCCAAGCCTGTTCCACTCCTCCTCGTCAGGGGTACCATCATCGTAGTCGTCATCCTGGCTGTCTGAGGGAGGCCGACGCGGAGAAGGCGGGAGGTCACCGCCACCCGCGCCACCACCACGCATGCCAAGCTCCGGCTGCACATCAATGGTGTAGGGCACCCCGTTGACCGTGAGCTAGATGTTTCCTTTGAGACGCTCCGGGAAGCGGCACTGGAGGTGCATGCGCACCGGCTCGGAGGAGTTATTGCGGAGCGAAAGCTCATCCACGGCGAGGGGACGCTGATGCCCACAAGTATAGGGGATCGCTGAAATCTTCGTTGGGAAGTATTACCCAAATTTATAGTTCGACACGATGGGAACACAAGAATACCAATAAGACTTTGGCAATTGAGGCGTCACTCTCAACCACACCTGTATATCAATAAACTTGCAGCAGTGATAGTGATGGCAGTAGTATGATTCAAGTAGCAAATAGAACAGCAGTAGTGAACAAGGGTTTCCCAGTTTTCACCGGAAAAGTGAAAGTGTAACTCAGAGATTTAAAACGTAGGCATGAGGTGATAGCGGGGTGTTGCATGAATAAGATTGATCATATAATAAGATATAAATAGCAATGGGACTTATCTCTAACTGATATATGTAGGTATGTGTTCCATAATTAGTTGTGCGTACTAACCAAGAGAATTTGCACAACATCTATTGTCCTACCTGCCCATTTCACCGGGGCCAACTTGGAACTACAGGTAATTAAGGTCTACCCTTTCGAATAGCCCGGAACAACGCATTAACACTTCATGAACACATAGAATCCTCAAACTAAAACATCTCCCCCTTGTTTTCCCTATACTGTCACTTTTAGGGTTCGCAGGTTCAACATAATAGCAGGTGATACACTTTGCAGATAAATACCAAACTCAATTATATGATGAAGCAAAATAAGTTCAGTACTGAAATCATGCCACTCGGGCCCTAGTAACAAGCATTAAGTATAGCATAAGTGCATCAACACAATACAAAAATATCCTCAAGATAAACCCCTAAGATCTCGAACAACGGGTATCATTACATGATCAATCTCATCCAATCCCCATCCACCTCACATGCCTACAGCGGACTACTCACACATGGTGATGGAGAGGGAGCTCATGGTCGATGGAGATGAAGGCGGTGAAGATGGCGGTGAAGACGGTCTCCGGATCCCTCCACCGGAGGAGAAATCCTGGAGCAATCTGTCTCCGAAAACGAAGATCGTGGTGGCGGCGGCGGTGTGTTTCGCGAAAGCTCTCCTCCTCTTAGGGCACCCACTTTTTCGTATATATGAGGGGGTACGCGAAAAGCCGAAGGAGAGGCGGGCCCGAGGCTCCAGTTAGGTGGGCCCACGCGGCCCAAGGATCTGGCCGCGTGGGGCCCCTCTTTTGGGCCTCCGGCGCTTCCTCGTGTCCATCCTTTGCACGTTGTCCTCCTTTTCCATAAAAAATGACGTGGTATTTTTCCCCGATTTAATTTCCTGCAAAAATAACCAGAAACGAGACTTTGCTAAAAACAGCGTCAGATTCAGCAGGTTTATTCAAATATGGGAAGATTCCGGAGCAAATTATGAAGCAAAGTGCTTGGAAAAGTAGATGCATTTTAGGTGCATCAACTCCCCCAAGCTTAGCTCGTTGTTTGTCCTCGAACAACTCAAACATAGTGCAGAAGCGATAAAAAGACTTTGACAAGAACTTTGCATTGCATATGTAACACCGTTTAATACCAACAAGTATTCAAAACATAATTTAACATAACAAAATGCTAGCAAAGGTATATCTAATCAGTGTTAAAGCATTTATACATGTTGCAAGAGAAATATCATGAAGTGTCAATACTTGGATGAGTTTGCCCAACTGTAGAAATAAACAAAGGTTCTTGCATCGCTTTTAATTGAATCAAGACAAGATTTTTGAGATCTTTTGATTCTTTCTTTTATTGACTAATGAACTCATTGTGCTTACAACCTTGCTCTCAGTTTTATCAAACCATTTGGTGTTCCCTATTATGACTCATATGCTTGACCAACTAGAGGTTGAAAGTCTCATGCCCCGTGAATACGAGTACCTACACCACGTGCTACTCAACTCGGGTCACTAGGCAAGTTCGAGTTTTTCAGTCATTGCAAGTAATAAAAGCGTCATCAAGAGCGTCAACT
This sequence comes from Poa pratensis, assembly GCA_947311845.1. Classification (NCBI taxonomy): domain Eukaryota; kingdom Viridiplantae; phylum Streptophyta; class Magnoliopsida; order Poales; family Poaceae; genus Poa; species Poa pratensis. The sequence continues at coordinate 35,122,504 of CAMZMU010000095.1, forward strand.
GGGGTACCTCTTGTCCCAAGACATGGAACAAGCCCATGTCCAAACGACAAGACAAACAGACAATGAACAATCTCAGCACTCTTTTATTTACTATTTGTGTAGCTTTTTATTATGATGTGCATCACTGAATGTTCACTATGGTACGCTGTAAATTTCCACCATGAATGATGCATGGCTTAGGTTGGCGGCCCAGGCGTCTCTCTAGCCAATTATTCCTACTCCTCAAACTTACTAAGTTTCCACATTTATTTCGCACATGATAAGCATCCATAAACAAAGGTACATGATATCAACTAAATATAATTTAGTGCAATGTTGAAAGCTTTCCATGTGTCAGCACATTTAAGTTAACTCCCAACCACTAAGCTTGTCAAGCATATGACTTCATGTTTATCATTTGAAAAATTCTTTTATTCTTTGGTTGGCAAGTTTAGCAAGCACAATGGGATGCGTAGACCTTTGTTTAGAGCCACAATTACTCAACTCACATCCAAGTGTTGTCGCTACATATTATCTCACTTGCATCATAATATAACATACTAGAACACGGAGAAGATAAACATTTGCTACCACTTCCCTAGATGTTAAAGAAACTATGATGTGCACTTGCTGTTATTAAAAAGTCCACATAAGCACGGCAAAGGTGTCATACCTTTCATCCACTTCATGCACATCAACTCATCATTGTTGTTCTCCTCTCCCAATTTGAACTGCGCAATAAAAACTCAAATCTGCCATAAAATGTTACTGCATACAGTACTGTTTTTACCCTACCTAGACACCTCAGAAAAATCTCATAATTTACGGGTGTGTAGGTTATGAAAAGTTGCAGTAGTGGTTAAAATTTTAGCTCATTCGGAGTTACAGAGAAAATATGAAAAATAGAACAGTGAGCAGATTTCAGCAATTCCTGCACCTCCGTTTTCACTTTGGATTCAATAAAACGAAAATGTTTTTGTTCTTTTTAGTTTTAAGATGCATAAAGTAAATGTCCAGAAGTAACTAAACAAAAGAAACAAATGAAATCTTTTTGTGTTTTTGTGATTTTTAGAACAAGAAACTAAAACATAACAAGATAACAGTGATATAACACAATGAATGGAAAGGGAGAGAGGTACTCCCCCAAGCTTGCGATCAAGCTAGTATCCCGGGTAGTAGTTGTATCCACTTCCACCTCCAGGGAAGTAACCATATGGGTAGCCTTGCATTCCTGAGTCTTGGGGCTCCTCTTGAGGGCATCTCTTCCACAATCCATTTTCCGGTACTCCTGTCAAAAAGGTCAGCACGGGGGAGCCTAATGGGCACTCTTTGTCCATTAGTACTCAAATAGTTATACCAATAATGATCCCCATGCATCACACTTATATCCATACGGGTAGTCAAAGCAAAATCGAGTAAATTGGACTCTATCACAGGAGTACCCATGTTATCACCATAACCTCTTTCATCTTTAATGTATTCATACACTAAAGTAGCAATAGCACCAGCATAAATAGGGGTTTGATCAGTAATATTTCTACTCACAGCCGTATGCAAGGATCTAGCAAGAATGACTCCCAAGTTATACCACATGTGGTGTTTTCTTTTGCACATTTAAGTAAATAAACCATTGGTCCCGTGCAAGCAGAATTGTTGTCTCTAGCAAGAAATCCTCTTGCAAGGAACAACGCAAAGTATCTCAAACTTGGGTGCTGTATATGAGTAAATTTACCCCTATTCAATCTATCATGAGAGTTAACAGAAATAGAGTGCCAAAATGCAACAAGCTCCTGGTTGGAGTCAGCACGGGTTTCATCCCAACTACCCCTGTTTTCCACACCAATAGCTTTGCAAAACTCCTCCAAAGACATAACAAGGCGCTCCCCCCTCATAGTAAATTTACAAACAAAGGTAGGAGTGGGTGCCTTACTCTTCTTACTGTGCTTGTAGATCTCAGGGCCCTCAAACCTGAATGTGGAGAGGAATTCTCGCGAGAGTTCCTCGTATGTACCTCGTGGATTTTGGGCAAACTCAAGCAAACCAGTTGCATTGGCGAAGGTGTCGAAGTCTTCTTTTATCCCCCACTGCTCAAGAACATGGGGGTCTTGCCATCTAGTTGTATGGATCTTCAGCTTCTCCCCACAAAAACTGCATCATCCTCCCAAAGATGGTTGTCATCATAATTAAGGGAGACTTTAGATGCTCTTCTCCTCGGTCTTGAGCTCATCCCAAGCAATGCCTTGCCTTTGTTCATCATGGTACCTTGCTGCCCATAAATAATATTCAACAAAAATTAAGATGTAGCACTCTAAAACAACATTGAGCCATCCATAACTAGTCTCCACATCAATATCATGCATCCATATCAACTAGAAAACTTAAATCCATGGATTTCTCAAGCATATTAGGTGACACCTAGTGCAGCAAAATACTTCATACATGAGGCACAAGAACAAAAAATAATTGGATGGGTGGAGGAGTCACATACCAAGGAGCAATCCCACCAAACAGATTTGAAAAATCTGCCCTAAACTTGGAGATCCAAGGATAGCAGGAAGAACGAGCTCGGGAAAATTTGGGAAAAATACCTGGAAGTGGTTTTCTGTCGAGGGGAAGGAGATGGGCACAGGACACTCACCTAACACCACCTGGGGACAAAGTTGGTGGGTCCCACGCGGCCAAGGAATCTGGCCGCGTGGGACACCCCATTTTGGTCCCTGGTGGCCTCCTGGTGTCCCACTTCTGGCAGATGGTCCCTCTGGTTAAATAACTTACCTCCAAATTTTTCTGGAATTTTCAGAGACAATTTTCTAAAGAGAATTTTTCAAACTTCATATTCTGGAATTTCTGAACTCTGAAATAATTATGATTATGCATATACTCTAAAATTCTAAGATAAATAAAATTAAAATGCAATACAAATTTTTATGGGAATCAAGTTTTCATCATTTCCACATTAGTAATGAGGTTGATCAAGTCTCATTAATAATATGCAAAAGATATAATACATGATTCTTATTTTATAGATATAAAGAAGAGTTTCAAGATACCTCATACTTGATTGGAATAGTTCCAATCATCAAGGTAGCATATTTGGTTCAGGAGGTGGTAGTGCAATTTCAAAGCTTCCAATCATAATAGTATTTCTTTGAATAGAATTCACACTCTTGTTTATCACTGTAACACATTCTTCTTGGGAAAATAGATAGTATGCTCATTTCCTTTTACATTAAATGTCACTTTGCTCTCAGTGCAATTTATCACAGCTCCTGCAGTGTTTAAAAAGGGTCTTCCAAGAATAATAGATAGATTATCATCCTCAGGCATTTCTAATATAACAAAGTCTGTAGGAATTAACACATTAGCAATAGAGATAGGAACATCCTCACATATACCTATAGGTTTAGCAGTTGATTTATCAGCCATTTGCAATGAAACTTCAGTTGGAACCAATTTGTTTAGGTTAAGTTTCTTATATAAAGAAAAAGGCATAACACTAACACCAGCTCCTAAATCACATAGTGCATATTTCACATAAGTTTCTTTAATACGACAAGGAATAGTCGGAATACCAGGATCTCCACGCTTTTCAGGCAATTTTCCTTCAAATGAATAATCAGCAAGCATAGCAGTAATTGCATCATTAGGTATCTTCCTTTTATTAGTGACAATATCTTTCATATATTTTGAGTATGGAGGAATTTTAATAGCATCAACAAGAGGAATTTGCAAACATAAATTTTTAATCAACTCAAAAAATTTCTCAAACCTAGCATCATCCAAAGATTTCATTACCTCTTGGGGATATGGTATGGGTCTTTGTACCCATGGATCCCTCTCTTTACCTTTTTGTGGATTTGGATGATTCTTCTTTTTGTTCTTCTCAGTAGATGGTTGAGGGTCTTCCTTTTCAGGAGGTTCAGGTTCTGCAATATTTTCAACTTCATGTTGATCTTCTTCAGGTGGAGATGATTCCTCTTCTTCAACATTATCATCTTCGGTCTCAGCATCAGAAATAGAAATATCATTGTCTTGTTCTTGAGAATCATCAATGCCTTTGTTTCCATTGGGAGATTTTCCTGCAGAAGATTTCCTTTTGAGAGCCTCTTGCTCTTTTCTCTTGGGATGGTTTTCAGGATAGTCAGGGTCCTGAGTACTTGCACCACCTCTAGTACTAACCCCACAAACCTGTTTCTTCTCAATAAGATTTTCATACAATTGATTTTGAAGAGAAACCATTTGTTCAATTTGATTATTCATCATTTCACAGTGTTTAACAATTCTTCTAACTTCTCCCACACTAGCATTTATATTTTCACGAAGGAATTTAATTTTATGAGAGTTTTCCATCATATTCATTCTAATATCATGCTCTTCAGGTTTATTATGATAAGCAAAATCATTAACATATGATACATCAATAGGAGGTGTTACCTTTTCATTACCTTCCAAAGAGCTTATAGCATTGACTGGGATTGGAAAACATGGTCGATCAATAGGAAGTTTAACACCCATTTCAGATAATTCCTTAAGATGAGAGGTTTTAATTCCCTTCTCTTTCATATCCTTGGAGGCTCCCTTCATTGCCTCATTGTTTAATTCAAGAATACCTCCTTTCTTCTCTGGAAATATCTCTCTGTCATCTATTATTTCAATATTCCAATCTTCATAGTTTCTAGAGATAGTTTCCAATAACTCAATTGCTTCATCAACGGTCCTTTCCCTGAAAACACTACCTGCAATACTATCAAGATAGCCTCTTGTATTTTCAGTTAGTCCATTGTAAAATATATCAAGTATTTCATTATTCTTGAAGCCATGGGTAGGACATTTCCTAACCATCTTACTGTACCTCCCCCAAGCTTGGGGTAAATCCTCCTTCTCTGTTTGTGAAAAGTTGCTAATCTCAATAGTTAAACCATGAATCTTATCAGCAGGGAAATATTTATTATAAAATACCTGCAAGCATTCCTCCTTGCTAGTAATACATCCAGGTTCTAAACGATTATACCAAGTTTTAGCATTTCCTCCCAAAGTAAAAGGAAACAACTTTAAGAAATAATAGCGTTGGTGGATTTCATCTTTACCAAATAACACAGATAAATCATGCAAATCAGCAATGTGTTCAAAAGGGAACTCATTGTCTCTCCCATAAAACTTATACTTCTCAGCTTTTTCAATTATTTCAGGATCAACACTAAACTCATAATCTTTGTCTTTAATTTTAATAGCTGGAGCATTCATTTTCTCAGTAACAGGGAAATAATCATCAAGAGGAGAATTTTTATAGCTATCAAGTTTATCCAATTTATCAAAATTCGAATCCATAAAAGCCATAGTAAATGCATCCTCTTCCTCAGAAGAAGTTTCATGTTCATCATCACAATATTCATTATCTTCTAATTCAGACTCAACATTTTCAATAATAGAAGATTCAGGAGTTTCAGGTGTTTCAGTTATCTCAGATGTTTCAGGTGTCACTTCATTGTCTATGCTACCACATATTAAATCATTTTCAGTACTAGTAGACATCTTAGACAATGGTGAACTATTCAAAACTTTTCCTTTTTTCTTAGGAACAACAGCAGAAGCACATTAGGTGAAAAGTTTGGCCTACTTAGCAAGTCCGTACCTCTACGAGTAGTTGAAGGCCTCACTTCCTTCGGAGTAATCTTTTCCTTTCCCATGGTTAGGAAAAAGCAAATGCAGCAAATAAATGATAACAAGTTGTCTTACCAATAAAGCTAGGTTCCCCGGCAACGGCGCCAGAAAATGTCTTGATGCCCACAAGTATAGGGGATCGCTGAAATCTTCGTTGGGAAGTATTACCCAAATTTATAGTTCGACACGATGGGAACACAAGAATACCAATAAGACTTTGGCAATTGAGGCGTCACTCTCAACCACACCTGTATATCAATAAACTTGCAGCAGTGATAGTGATGGCAGTAGTATGATTCAAGTAGCAAATAGAACAGCAGTAGTGAACAAGGGTTTCCCAGTTTTCACCGGAAAAGTGAAAGTGTAACTCAGAGATTTAAAACGTAGGCATGAGGTGATAGCGGGGTGTTGCATGAATAAGATTGATCATATAATAAGATATAAATAGCAATGGGACTTATCTCTAACTCGATATATGTAGGTATGTGTTCCATAATTAGTTGTGCGTACTAACCAAGAGAATTTGCACAACATCTATTGTCCTACCTGCCCATTTCACCGGGGCCAACTTGGAACTACAGGTAATTAAGGTCTACCCTTTCGAATAGCCCGGAACAACGCATTAACACTTCATGAACACATAGAATCCTCAAACTAAAACATCTCCCCCTTGTTTTCCCTATACTGTCACTTTTAGGGTTCGCAGGTTCAACATAATAGCAGGTGATACACTTTGCAGATAAATACCAAACTCAATTATATGATGAAGCAAAATAAGTTCAGTACTGAAATCATGCCACTCGGGCCCTAGTAACAAGCATTAAGTATAGCATAAGTGCATCAACACAATACAAAAATATCCTCAAGATAAACCCCTAAGATCTCGAACAACGGGTATCATTACATGATCAATCTCATCCAATCCCCATCCACCTCACATGCCTACAGCGGACTACTCACACATGGTGATGGAGAGGGAGCTCATGGTCGATGGAGATGAAGGCGGTGAAGATGGCGGTGAAGACGGTCTCCGGATCCCTCCACCGGAGGAGAAATCCTGGAGCAATCTGTCTCCGAAAACGAAGATCGTGGTGGCGGCGGTGTGTTTCGCGAAAGCTCTCCTCCTCTTAGGGCACCCACTTTTTCGTATATATGAGGGGGTACGCGAAAAGCCGAAGGAGAGGCGGCGCCCGAGGCTCCAGTTAGGTGGGCCCACGCGGCCCAAGGATCTGGCCGCGTGGGGCCCCTCTTTTGGGCCTCCGGCGCTTCCTCGTGTCCATCCTTTGCACGTTGTCCTCCTTTTCCATAAAAAATGACGTGGTATTTTTCCCCGATTTAATTTCCTGCAAAAATAACCAGAAACAAGACTTTGCTAAAAACAGCGTCAGATTCAGCAGGTTTATTCAAATATGGGAAGATTGAGCAAATTATGAAGCAAAGTGCTTGGAAATGTAGATGCATTTTAGGTGCATCAGACGCCCCAGCATCACCATCCCTGCCATCAACCGCTTGGTTTCCAGCATCTCGTCCGGGAGCCCAGAGAGGCGCACCCAGACATCCGGCCAGGCCGGCGCCGGGCGAGGGCCCAGAAACGCCTCCCGGATGCTGACCTCCTTCTTGCACAGGGGCAGGAACATCTTTCCACTCTTGATGCTCAACCTGAGGGTGGCCTGCGAGGGGAACCGCACCGAGAACTCCGTCTCCGACACCCTACTGACCTGCCAGTCCCAGAGCTCATCCAGCTCCTTGAATTCCGCCGCCAGCAAGCCCAGAGTCAGCGGGGTCGACTTGAACTGGATGATCGCGGCAAAGATCTCGCCTTGGCCTTGCGTTGGGAGTGGATCCACCTCAATGGCGAAGAAACCCCCACCAGCGATGGCGTGACCCATGGTCTGCAGCCTCAGCGTGTTGCCCCTGGTTGGGCAGTTGGCCGAAGCGTGGCCCTCCTCGCTGCAGAGCACGCACAGCGGCTCGAAGGTGCATGCCGACTGATAGTGCCCCTGGCGGCCACATTTGAAGCACTCTGCACCGGTGCCGGCCCCAGCCTGCCCGCCAGCAGCCGCCTTGCTCTTCTGCTTGGACGCACCTGCAGCCGCATCACCCCCGTTGCCAGCCTTAGCCTTGCCCGCCTGATTCTTCTGCTCGCCCCGGGAACCCGAGGGCCCACCTGTCGGCCGCACACCATGAGTTTAATCTATGTGGCGGAGGGGTGAGATTCGCAACGAAGGTCACCCATTGGCTGATTTTGTTCTTTTACCGTGCAATATTTCTTGCGCCCCTCGCGATATCATGCTCGACTGCTCACCACCCTCCCTCGGCAACGATGGGACCGGCTCCCTTGCAGCTGTTGAAGGGCGTTGAAGGTGGTTCTCCTCGATGTCGTTAATTCTACGGGGTTTTACTCGAAGGCCAGGGGCACCATGGGGTTTTTGCCCTTGCGTGTCAGGCCTCCATTTCTGAATGTATCAGTGGCCTCTACTCATTGGGACACGGCTGACGGAGGGCGTGTCCGGGCAATGTCCGACACCCCCGAAGAGCCCCCCCAAGTTTGGTGGGCCTGTCGGGGGTGCCAGACAGAAAATGGCTCGGCTCGGACAATTGGGGTGTAGCTATGGGCATTTTTTGTGTACGGACCTCCATTGTGCCTTCAGGGGTCAATTGGGGGTGCCGGTGGAGATGCCATAAAACTGGACAAAAAGCTCAGCCTGAGAATGGGGCGAACCCCGCACCGTTTCCAGCCCAGACCGCATGTCACTAAACTGCTCCCCCAGCCCAGGCCAAACCAACGAATTCTTTTATCAATCCGGCCCGCCCCGCCCCGCACAGGATTTAGACCCGCACCGCACCGCCCCGCAAGGAAGTTTCGGTGCTGACACCGTGGACTCAACCCGTGGATTTTAAGTAAAAGCTACTCGGCTGCTACTGCTAGCTTGGTGATTTAATTCCTGGGAACGTTTCCGTGTACTGCAGCTGCTAGCTGTAGAGTGTGAAAAAATATGGAATATACACAAGATTAAAATCTCAAAAGTCTCATACTTCTCCGACATCTGCATGCTACTTTACAATTAAAAATCACAGAAAATTCGTAAAAAGGATACAAGCAAAATATACACCAATACATCTTGGAAACCATGAAAAATAGCATGAAAAATAGATAAATCATGATTCCACGAAAATCGCTAAGAACTTCAAAATTATATTACAAGTTCCAGATATCATTTATTTTCTTCATCCAGCACCATTTTTCAACAAAATAAATATGCAAAATCTTCCATGATAATTCTGCTCATATATACCACTAGATTCCATTGCTTGTCCAAGATTAGATGCATAAGAAACATAAAGCTTCAGATTGTAGCATCATGCTCTGATCTTGGACCAGTAGATTTCCTGCAGTTTACTGTCGTCAGTACTTAGCCATCACAGTAGCTAATTTTCAGATTTAAGAATATAGCAGAGCATATTAACTGACTGTACTGTACTTGCTTATGAAGTACTGTAAAAAGGATAAATCCATCAGAGTGAACTCGAATTAAAAGGTTCTGTTTAGCGTTATTTGACCAACAAGAATGGCCTTCAAGCAACAAGCAAGCAATAATGCACATACAAAGCAACTAGGCGTATATGCTAGCAGATAATTTTCTCGGGGAGAATAAGTAATATATACAAATATACAGAGAAACCAACAATACTTTATTTGGTGCAGCCAAGATTACCATCAGCAATTTTTAATAATCAAAACGTACTCTGATGCATTCCTTATGCGTGATGACATTACAAACTGCAAGGTACTCTGATGCATCCTAATCCTATTTTCTGTACCATCAGAAGAACACAAAAGCAACTTAACAACGAAATTCTCTTTCCATCCAGCCATACCGAGGGTGCAAGCAACAAGAGATGGTACTTGCCTAGAATAAATATGCAAACTGTAAGCTGCAAATAATTTATTGTGGACAATGCTCGCAGATCAAATGGCCATGGGACAATAAAACATAGTGTGAATCATGCTAGCGTATTGCGAGGGACGCGCATAGATGGATCAATTCTGAACCTTGAGGAAATCGCAGGAGAAGTCGTCGCAGGGGATCGTGGAGAGCAGTCACCGGCCACCAGGATCAGTTCCCCTGCCCTTGTCCATTGGTTTCGCACACGTAGCTTGACCGGACAGCAGCAGGAGGAGGGGCAGCGACGGGCTCAGAGATGGACAACGAGCGGGCGGAGGCCAGGGAACACCGAGAGACCAAGATCTAGAGGACGAGAGTAGCCGCCCCCACCGCGGCGTCGGCCCGCTTTGCCGAGGCCTCCCGAGTCCCGCCACAGCAGGTCCTCGAGCGCCATGCTCCCGTGGCGTCTCATCGGCGTCCTCGCGTCCGCCGACGTGCTGCGTGTCAGATCCCAGCCCTGGATCGACCGCCGTACATCGCTGGCCGAGGAGAGCACGAGTGCGCAGGCGAGTTGAGGGAGAGAGACTCTCGCCGTCGTTGTATTCAACCCGAAGCTGCCGGTGAGGTGGCGACCGAGAGCCCAAGATGCCGATGGAGGTTGGTGCTGGGCGGTGCTGCAGGTCGACAACAACCGTGCAGCAATGCGGCGCCGGCAGTGCAAGAAACCTAGGAGTCGGCGGCGCAGATGCGACCTGGGCGCTGTCGCCGGCAGCGACCCGAGCGACGAGGCGAGAAGACGGTCGGCGGTAGCTAGGCAGGGAGGTGGCGGTCGAGGTGCTGGGGCCTAGGGACCTAAGCTTGACGTGCGGCTGCCATGGCCGCCATGGGAGGAGAGAAGCAGAGGTAGGGGAATTTGGGGGTGTGGTCGTGTGGAGTCTGGACCCGAACGTCTTCCGCAGGTTGAACCCGCGGGTTCACCCCATTCCGGTGTTCTTTTTTTTAGCCCGCACCGCACCGGTCCGTTTTCCTGGTGAGCCCACACCGCTCCTGTCCAAGTAGCAATTGAACCCGTTTTAGCCCAAACCAATCAACACCATTCCATAACCCGCACCAAAATCCCCATTTCCACCCGCACCATTCACAGGCTGACAAAAAGCTCAAAGTTGAATCATCTCAGCTATTGGAGTTACATAGCTGAGATGATTCAACACACTCAAAGACACTCAAAGGCACACACACACTGAATTTACATAGCTAAGAATGTAACCATAAATACCTCTGGAGCAATCAAATGTCATTAGTAAAATCAACTTGTACTAACAAGAAAAAAGTTAAAAGTTATACCCCACAATGTTTGGATGACTCGAACTCTAACATTAAGTATTCGCATGAAGAGTCAATCATAAATCTGAAAGAATCTATGATCATGATTATGGCAAACAGAACCAAAAGCTCCAAAGTTGAATCATGTCAGCTTCAATGGACAAACACATAAGAGAAAGTTAATTTTTAGCGGCACACCTTCAGCTTCTATTGTTGACATATACTCTCAAGTCTTTGCCTACATCAGATCTCAGTAGACGCTAAAAAGAGCCGTGGTTCAAACACCTCCATTAATGGGAAATGTTGAACTGCCTAACTCATCAAATCATTTTTACCATAATTTGTTGTCATGGAAATCTTAGGGGCTCATGGAGAATTAAACAAATGCTTCTTGTTGTAGCTAATAGGCGTTACTTTTTAGAAATGTAGGAGCTAGATGATAGGTGGCAAATCAAAAATGGATTCATGCAGAAGCAAGGGATCATACATCACCAAATTAATTAATGCTTCCTCCAGTCCAAAACAATTTCCTCTTTTTACTCATTTTGACTAAAGAGTTGACGATGCAAGGCATGCCTCCTACAATGTGTATGTATCATGTTGATGATTTGATGTACACAATAATATTTCTTTTTTTTACACAAAACTTTAGGGGAGGCCCCAACATTGAAATTTAATGAATTGAAAAAACATGAACTGTACAAAGAAGCAGAACAAGAGTTTACAGGAGAAAACACCCAGGCAAAGAGAAGTTCAAACAGCACCAGGGATAAAATGGTAAAACATGGGTTAGCCTACCAAACTACGGCATGCCATGAAGGGGCCTTGGACATCTCTTTCAATCTGAATGCATGGAGTTGAAGGTCAAATCTACAAGTGTTTTTGCAGGTGTGCATGGCAGACCTTGCACTATTGAAGAATTTAATGTATCTTTTCTTACAAATGTGGCATGCTGCCATGAACAGCACCTCAAAGAAGAAAGGCTTGCAGAGGAGTTACGGTTCCCAGTTTATGTTCACAAATCTCTAGCAAGCAGCTCGGACGTGATTTTTTGGGGGTGGCGTGTGTGAGTGGGGGGCGGGGTTACTGAAGAGTGGTTGGGGCCAGGGCAACCGTACAGGGGGATTTGCTTGGCAACTTTATCAAACACCTATCTGGAATCTTCAATCATGTGAAGATGGTCCATAACTATCTGGGAGTGCCTTAGAAAAACTTTAGAGGCTAATGGCTAATTACATATGTGAGTTAGACGTGAGAAAGTACTTAAAAAACGCCTAAGACTAGCATAAAATTGTGCAATAACTGCAAGCAAGAACTAGGTATTATGACGACCCAAATGAACATCAAGGTGAAACAGAAATTGCTATACACTTGTATTAATTTAAAAAAATGAAGCCAAATGACCAGGTGTTGCATTTGCGTATAGGGGGCAGCATAGAAATCACACTCAGACTTGATAGATCCATAGTCACAACAATATCAAATGGAGTTTAGCAACCAGCAGAAGTACAACAGAATAATATCCCCAAAGCAAAAGGAAAAAAACATTTCATTCTGCTGCTACACAGAGATAAGCTTACCTACTCAATCCAGGAGATCATGATAGCATATCTATCGGCCAATCATCTTTTGCACTGTGAAAAAGTTCAGCTCCATCGCCTCCACTACAAATGCCTATGCCTACAAGTATATGAAGTCAAGGAGCTAATGAAATTCCAACAAAAGTCAAATAGATACGAGGGGGCATCAATGAGATATTTCAATAAAGTCACATATCTAATTTGAGAACACATAGGTTTGGTACAACATTAGGGGTAGATAAAGAGAACACCATATACTGTCAAATAGAAGAATATTTTAAAAAAACAGTATATACTCACTAGTGTAATTAAAATGAAGATAAACACCTTGAGATTATTATATTAGCACATAGGAAGGCAAAATTGTATAGATTATTCTTAAGCTCTTTCCATGCCATATTGGACAAAATCAAAAAATATATAATAATAAATTCAAGGGATAAAGTGGTCATGGATATTTACAGATAGAAATAAATTTAGGCATAAAAGGTGAAATGATTCCGATTTTTTTCTGGCCGGGGAGAATTTGACACTTGGAACAGGACTCTTCTAAAAAAGAAGAAATTAACAATTATTTTCAAATAGTTGCTATCATGGTCTTAGGAATACTAGCAGGATCAAAGATAACAATATTGAATGAAAGAAATAAATCTAGCTTTATGCTTCAGAACATGCCAACTGAGATACCTATTTGACAATTCATTTGGTTCAAGAGCCAATTTTTCTTTTTATAACCGTTATGTATCGCATCATGAGAATCATCTCCACTCCAGCCATGCACTCATGCTACCACTAGTCGATCGGCAGGCAAGTACACAATTTAGTTCAATTCTTATACAAAGAACTGCCAATCTCCCTAAAAAATGCCAGCATTTGTGTTATTGTTTTATTCTTGGGAGTCTACAGAGTAAATAGTAAAACAGTTTGCCGCTCTAACATGAACCACATAATTAAAAAAAATGCGGGTCACAGAATTCAATATAGTGGTATGAGATCACTGTATTTTATTTATTTGTTGACAAAGGGGTATACCCACCATCTCCAATAAAGGGAAATCCCACCTCACTACAGAAGCAGAACTAGCTAGCTACCACTAACAGATGTTTTTCCAGATCATAACCATCATACAGAACACACCACACAAGCATCAGAACAGAATAAACTACGAAACAACATTGCTATATCTTGAAAAGATCATCAAGCAGCCAAATAAACAAGTGATTATGACAGTACTAAGTACTTAAATTGTTAGCTTAACACGAAAGGATGTGAACGTGTATTCCATCAGACAATTATTGAAAAGAGAAATTTAATGTGGTTTTTTATACCCACAATGCATAGAGATGTATTGCGACATTACCTGGGGTGTAGACACTTTCAAATGGATGATAGCGAGACAAGAAGTTAGTTCCGAGAACTTTCTTGAACTGCAATGAATCAAGCTGCACCGTGAAGACACCGATAAGTGTCCATAAGAACACCACATTACTGTCCTCAGCAAACCGTAGTATCACAAGGTCCACAATATCGCCCAGAGGAGGATTCAGGTTAAGTAGCTTGTCCAGTTCAATAGTTCTTCCCAGAACCCATGAGGCAACACCATCACAATCGGTATTCCTCTTCCATAACTGGGCGATGAAGTTTGAAAGAACGAGGCAACCAAGCCCACCACCTTCTGCTCGCATAACCGAGAAGTGAGAATTGCCATGAGCATGCATGTCCACTGGCAGAGGTATCACATCTAGCCTCTGCTTATCCAAATCAAACTCGAGGAGATTGTCAGAGGCAACCAGTAAAGGGACTCCCCAACCAGCACACCGGGAGGTTCCATATTGATCATGTAAGGAAATTGGCTCATAGAACTAGAAGCCTTGGATGGAAGGGGTGATGAGATGAGATTTCCCCATATGCCGGTCTCCGACGAGTAAACCCTGGCGGTCGCTCGTGGATGTTGTTCTTCTGTGCCTACCATGACCACCTGGAAGTGTTGTGCGTCTCCGGCGGAGCGAACCAATGCCGCGTGCACGGGTGTGTTGGGCCAGTCGAAGCCCTGGGGAAGGGAGAAGCTGTGCTGGTCGGCGGTGACGGGATCCCACACCAGGAGCCGGTCCATGGACGCGTGGAAGATGAGCACGAGGCCATGGCGGCATCCGAGGAGCAGGAAACGGGCCTTGCCGCCGTCGTCGAACTTCAAGGAGAAGTGGTCGAGCGGGAGACAATTGGGGGTATCCATGGTTGGTATGAACGAGATTTGGTGGGAATATTCGTAGAAGAGACCAAGTAGGGTAGGGTTGCGGCGGTGGTGGAGGCGGAAGCGGCGGAGGAATCGAGGGTCGGAGACGAGGCCGCGCCAGCGCTTGCAGACGAGGGAGGCGCGGGTGAGGGAGGAGGGCTGCGGCGGGAGGCGGAGGAGGATCTCGGAGAGCAGGTCTTCGTCCTCCAGCGGGGGCGGCGGCGGCTGGTCATCGGGTAGCAAAGTGAGGCCGTAGTGTTGATCGGAAAAGTGACGCTGTGTTGCGTCTGCTAAAGCCCAAGGCTGTCCTATTTGAGCAAGACAAAGCCCACAATAACTAAAGCAAAAGGAAGCCCACCAGCCCACGCTGTAGTGCGGAAATTTGTTTTGGCACCGAGGCAAATATTTTGCAAAAGGAAGCTCCCTCTTTTAAAAAAAAATCGAAAATTGAAATTTTGTGTTTCAAAAAACTGAATACAAGTATACGGATTCATATACATATTTTCTACGTATGCACTAAATTTCGTTTCAAAATACGTTATATTTTAGTCTACACAAGAAAGACAAAATTTGGGACTTCACTATACTTCATAAATCCATAAATTTGTTATTTTCTGCAGCCCGAAATAAAAAAAGTATTTTCAACTGATAAATGTAATTTTTTATATTTTTTCTAAGGGATCACTGGTTCCCATGTGCACCAAATCCCTCCTCATACACACAACTATATTCGTAATGCATATACGTATTCTCCCTAAGTTCTCACATACAAATATGCATTCTCCCAACAAAAAAGACATAATAAAATGCCCTAAGAAAATGTTCATAAAAGAGCTACAACTACGTGCAATTTCGTACAAATCCACCGAACCAATCAAAAGAGAATATTTCTCTTTAAGAAAATCAAAGAGTAAAGTTTATTTTGAACCTGAATTCATAGACCAAGTCTGAGATAAACCTCTTAATCGCTAAATTTACCACCCTCAACTCTATAACTCTGGACATTAGGCACCGAAACAACGTTTCCATGTGGGATCAATTGATATTAGGTCACGCCGAAGGTGGGATCGCTCTGTCCACTTGGCATGGCGGACTCGTGGGCCAATCGACCAACTGATCATGACCATCTCCTTGCCCCCGCGATTGGCCCAACTCCCGAACCTTTTTCGCATCTCTCCCGCTACTCAGCACGTCCTCGTGTGTCGGCATGGCGACAAGCCGACAAGGTCATAATCACAACGGCTTGGACACAATCTCGACAAAGGTAAATATCAGGTGGGTGCCCACATGGACTGCCCTGAACCTCTCATGGTAACCCTATGTAGTCGGGTGATCCATATTTGATTTACGAGTACAACCAATGCAACTGAGCCGACCACCACCATGGTCGGGACGACAACGATGGACAGTGGCGGAGCTAGAATATTTACAACCAGGGTGCACATATGGTGCCACAAACCATTTAAAACATTTTTAGGGGTGCATACATGGTCAAAAGTTGTTATTTTACAAAGGAAAATATTTTTTCCCGGTGTCCTGTGCACCCGGCTAGCATAAGGTAGCTCCGCCACTGACGATGGATCTCGCCGAAAATGATTAAGATGGTGCGCTGACGGCCGTGACGACTTCGCCGAAGATGGGGATGATGTTTATGGCCACGGCGTCGCTGGCGGAGGCGAGAAATGGACTTCACGGGGCGGGCCATGTAGGGGAAGCTCGCCGGCAATGAGGGTTTAGCGTTCAGGTACGTGCGGCGATCGTCGATACCAAAAAGGCGAGGCGGGGTAGCGGAGAACACACAAAGTCGATGACTCGAGTAACTCAGGGTGGTGAGCGGGGGCGATAACACCACCGACCGAGGGTGGCGACAACAGGCGGTTAATCTGTTGATGGTGGCACGGAGAAGGATCTGGTGGATTTCTGCTCTTAATAGTTTTAAGGGTCCTTTTGTAAAAGTTGGGGGTTAAAATGTAATTTTCTTTTCTGTCAAGCTCCTCCTTGCAGAATGTAAACCCACCGCTCCTGAGGAGTAAATGGCACTGGCGGTCACACAACTCGTCCGCTATGTGCACTTAAGTCACACAACTGGAGAACGTGATTTTTTGGTCGCACAACTGGACTTTTGGTGCACGCAGGTCACAAACCCCACATGTCAGTCCGTTTTCCGTTGCAGGAGTGCTGACGTGGACACGTAATTTTGCAGAAACCCCCCTGTATTTTTGGACATTTCGAAAAAAAACCAAATTCGGGTCAATAACAGGGTTTTTTTGCAAAAAGTCCAAAAATACAGGGGGTTTTCTGCAAAATTACGTGTCCACGTCAGCACTCCTGCAACGGAAAACGGACTGACATGTGGGGTTTGTGACCTGCGTGCACCAAAAATCCAGTTGTGTGACCAAAAAATCACGTTCTCCAGTTGTGTGACTTAAGTGCACATAGCGGACGAGTTGTGTGACCGCCAGTGCCATTCACTCGCTCCTGAGTGATACAGCTTCCCCGCGTTAAAAAAATTGTGTTTACCTTCTTAGGCCAGAATCCAGATATGTTAAAGTTTTTAAATGTCAAAGTAAAGGTGGTTATTTCCCCGGGAAAACAGTAAGTTGTGTGATAAAGGGCTCCATGTCCTAACAGATGGAAGTTAGCAAATTATGTGATAAAGTGCTACAAGTCCACTTCACCGTTCATCGGTGCTTGCTACATACTGGATCAATTTCAGGGTTGAGCATATGAAATAGAAAAACCAGAACCCGGTAAGCCATTTCAGCATCTCGGACAACATAATTTTTTTTTTAGAAAAGGGATGTTGCTCTATGAAAAATGTGCAGCAATCAGTGCCATTGTTCTTTGAAAAGGGCAAAATATTTGCCTTTCATTAATAATAAAGAAGAAGAGTTTCAACTTTAGACAACAAACACGGCGATTGGCCGAAAAGAGAAGCGTACTCTCTGGCATTATAAAACCCAAAAAAAAGGTGCTCCGGAGAAAACTCCAATGGGAGCCTCATGCTTTATGGTGGAGAAGAGCAGAAGACCATCGCAGTTTTCCCTTGGGTATTTGGGTCGCAAATATATGGATACGTACACAACAGAATAATATGGGTATCCATGGACATTTGGGTTGCTATTCGAACTCGTTTTTTTGGAAAACACGCCCACATTTTCTGTTTTGGGAGTGTTCGGTGCATAACTGGGCATGCTACTCTGATGCTCCAAGTGATACGAGATTACGAGTCCTTCCAAGCCTAAGCTAGCCGGTACATTATTTTCTCTTTATTTCAGAAAACAGTTGTTCTAACAAGAAATCAGTGATCAGCCATCAGCATAAGATTCATATATAAGCTGTCGAGCTAGAGCATAAAAAAATTGCCTCCACCGCTACCACGACGATCTAACAGCCAGCTGATGGCATTCTGTCAAAGATGCTAGATGCATGCGTACGGATAATGTCGTGCTCTAAGTCACGAACACCGGAGGTCGCGAGACCCCCTTTTAGAGATTCGGCGAGGGGCGCAAGGAGGATCTGGGCGAGCGAGTAAGTGATGCAGAAAGTAGAGCACACGAGCAGTTTACCCAGGTTCAGGCCGCTCGGAAGCGTAACACCCTACTCCTGCATGTCTGGATATATGTGGTGATATGCGTATCCGGGCTACAAGGAAGCGTTCCCGGATACTCACTCGAGGATGAGTTCTCTAGATCTGATCTACCTAGCTAGCTTGTGTCACAAGATGATCCGTCCCCTTCCCTCGGTCCTCCTTTTATATATGACTAAGGGGATACCACAAAGGTTTGGTGGAAAGCCTGCCACGCGTCACGTGGGTGATAGGCTGCTGACACCTTTTCCCTGACTGTCCTTCTTTGCTCAACCAACACGCTTTCCTAGCTTTTCCAGCTATCGTTATCCATGACATCACTAGAGTCTTCACGGGTCTGGCTTCCCGGGCTCGATTCTCCTATCCTCGGTGGGGCCCGTGTCGTGGAGAGTTGCGTCATCCCTCAGACGCAATTACATCGGTCGTGGCAGGATGTGGCACGCGGGTCGAATCACGGGAACCCCTGGTTCCCGGGATGCGACAGTAGCCCCCGGGCACGATCGCAATAATGCCACGATCGGGGTCGTGCCCTATTTTTGCGCGTGCCGGTAGCGCCACGTGTCCCGGACGTTCTTCTGACTCGAGGTAGAGATAAAGGAGTATTTTCCTCCTTTAACTTCACCCTGGATTCCCGGACATCTTTGGTCTTCCTGCCTCTCGAACCCCCAATCGGCGAGCTCCAGCGGACCGCGCCACCTTCGATCTCGATCTGGCCATGGCTTCTCCTTCCTCGACTTCGCAGGGTGGCGGCGACGGATCTAGGGCGAGCCCCTCCCTTGATCTGGTTCGTTCACATGTTCTGCCCCCCAACAGCCCGGCCGCAGATTCGATCTGCGAGGAGGCTCGCCGATTCGTGGCTTCCAGCCATAATGAATGGGGGGAGACATCTCTTCTTCCTCAGGGCATTGCGTAGGCTGGGGAACTGCACATCCCCATCTTCACAGTGTTCCTGGCCATGGGTTTGGTGTCGCCGTTCTCAGACTTCTTCTTGGCCGTCATGGAGGCCTATGGACTTTGCCTCCTCCATCTGCACCCAAATGCGGTCTTGACCTTATCGGTCTTCGCATACATCTGCGAGTGCTTTGTCGGAGTCCCTCCGTCGGTGGCTCTGTTCCGGCATTTCTTCGTCCCCTGCCTCGCCCCCATGCCTGAAGTCTCTGGTTGCATTACCTTTGAGTTCCGTTGTGGTGCTCCTGCCAGATTCCCCAAGCTGGATCTGAAGAGGGATTGGGGAAATTGGCGCCGGGATTGGTGCCTCGTAAAAAGTTCCAGCTTTGCATCCCTGTCTCGAGACTCCGGCTCGCCGCCCGGGGCGTTCCCCCTGTTTTACTGCCCTCAGTCCTCGTGATGGAGATTTTCACTCTGTTCTAGAGCGGTTCCAGCTGCTTCAGCAGAGGGGGCAGGTAGGATCTGATGTCATCTTCCATTTTACCCACCTCAGGATCGCTCCGTTGCAGAGGAGGTCTCGGATGGTGTGGGCATACAGGATGATCTCTACGGATCCAATTCGGCTCAGTTTTGAAGATCTGCCTGAAGATGAGACTTTGGCAAGAGTCTTTGCCCTGACCGGCACCCAAATTTCTGACTGACCTTTGAACCTGAGGCCTATTTTCGCAGAGGAGCACATGGGTTCCATACTGGCATTACTTCCGTCTTTCACCACCCGAGGCGTGGAGGGTTTTGAAGATGAGGAACCTACAGTGTTGTCGATAGCTTCAGGGAAAAGAAAGGCTTCAAGGTACTTCTGTTTGCACCCAATCCCCGTTGCCTTGGCTCGACTAACTGTCCTAACTTTACTGCTTTTCTTGCTTTCAGTGATGGCTACGGAGGTCCTCCAGTCAAGAAACATCAAGGGGAGAGCTGTTCCCGGGACCCTGAACCTGCCCAAGGTGGTCAGGATCGCGCTCCGCCATCCATTCCTCTTCCTGAAATCAGGGTGGTTCGTGAATGTCTGCCAATCGTTCAGATGCCTGACAGTCCTGTGAGAAACATGCAGAGTCAGGATCCCATCCAAGCTTCCCTCCAGTCTGAGGCCTTGGGTGATCCTCTTGGCCTTGGCGTCTTCTCTAGGGTGGTTCGGGAGATCCAAAGATTCGAGGATGGTTATTCTTCCAGGATCCAAGCGCTGGTATCGCGGGAATAGGAACTGAGGGTCCAAAGGGATCAAGAGCTCCTTGATCTCTCTCAGAGGGAAGAGCAACTCCAGGCTCGAGAGGTGGACCTGGAGAGTAGGGAAGATGATCTCCGCTCTGGGAGAGATGCAGTCGCCGCTTCTCAATCCGCAGCCACGATCGACAGGCTGTCTTCCGTTATTGCATCCAGGGAAATAGCCATCGCTTCCCTTCACGATGAAGTGGAAGCAGAGCAACTGTCCAGATCCCTCGCTGAAGCAGCACTGGGGCAGCTAACCGCACGAGTCAACAGCTACCAAGCCTCGGCGAAGGAGAGTGCCTAGAGGAATGCAGCCTTGGAGATTGACCTGAAGGCTCAGAGAGAGATGACGAATGATCTTGAGGGTCGTCTGAAGGGTTGTGCTGCTAAACTTGGAGCTGCTAAAAACAAGTTCAATCTCTGATAGTGATGGCGTGAATCACACGCTCGTTGGGAGACCCCAAGAGGAAGGTATGATGCAGTTCAGCAGCAAGTTTTCCCTCAGTATGAAACCAAGGTTATCGAACCAGTAGGAGCAGTAGCACTTCCGAAGGTTGTCAACGGCGCCAGAAAAAGAGCTGTTGCAGGGAGTCTGGACTGTTGACGTGGAATCTGCACACAACACAATCAAACTACTTTGCCCCAACGAAACAGTGAGGTTGTCAATCTCACTGGCTTGCTGAAAACAAAGGATTAAACGTATGGTGTTGAAAATGAGTATTAAATTGCAGAGAATGAAAAAGGAACAGTTTGCAGTTTGTAGTGGTTTAATCAGTGTAAAAGAATGGACTGGGGTCCACAGTTCACTAGTGGTGTCTCTCCATAAAAGATAACTAACATGTTGGGTGAACAAATTACAGCTGGGCAATTGACAAATAGTGAGCGCATGACAATGCATATACATGACATGTTGACTACTATGATATTTAATTGGGCATTACGACATAATACATAGACCGTTATCCAACAGCATCTATGACTAATAATCCACCGCCGGGTTGTCATCCGAGTCCCCCGTTGGTATTAAGTTGCAAGCAACGGATAATTGCATTAAGTAAAGTGCGTAATGTAAACAAACACATATGCCCGTGGACATAGCATCGTTAGGTTATCCCTAGTGGCAACAGCACATCCACAACCTTAGAACTTTCTGTCACTGTCCCAGATTAAACGGAGGCATGAACCCACTATCTAGCATAAATACTCTCTCTTGGAGTTACAAGCATCTACTTGGCCAAAGCATCTACGAGTAACGGAAAGCATGCAAGATCTTAAATAACATATGAGATAGATTGATAATCAACTTGACATAATATTCAATATTCATCGGATCCCAGCAAACACAACATGTAGCATTACAATAATATGATCTTGATCATGTAGGGCAGCTCACAAGATCTAAACATGATGGCACAAAGTGGAGAGACAACCATCTAGCTACTGCTATGGACCTGTAGTCCAAGGATGAACTACTCACGCATCACTCCGGAGGCAGGCATGGCGATGTAGAAGCCTCCGGTGACGATTCCCCTCTCCGGCAGGGTGCCGGGAAGAGGTTCTGAACCCTCCCGAGCTAGGGTTGACGGCGGCGGCGTCTCTGGATCTTTTCGTGGATATTTGCTCAGGTACTTAGGGTTTTCGCGTCGGGTGGAATAAGTAGGCGAAAGGGCGGCGGCTGGAGACCCCCGAGGGGCCCACACTACCCTAGGGCGCGGCAGAGGGGTGGCCCGCGCCCTAGTGGCGTGTGGGGCCCCTGTGGCTCCTCTCCATTGCTTCTTCGCTCCGTCAGGTGAGTTCTGGAAAAATAGGGACCCCGTGTAGTTTCGTCCAATTCCGAGAATATTTCCAGACTAGCTTTTCTGGAATACAAAAACAGCAGAAAACAGGAACTGACACTTCGGCATCTTGTTAATAGGTTAGTCCCAAAAAATGTATAAAAGTGATATAAAGTAGATGCAAAACATGTAGCAATTGGTATAAAACAAGCATGGAACATCAAAAATTATAGATACGTTTGAGACGTATCAGATAGCAAATAAAGAATCTGGGCCTGGTCTTCTGAACGCGGCTTTGAGTAGAGTCGCTGAGCTGGAGAATCAACTGGCTTCGAGATCATCTGATAATGATTCTCTTTCTGCCGCTCTTCAGGAATCCTAGAGGCTGAGCGACGAATGGGCAACTAGGGTCCGAGCAGCTGTGACTGAGGCTCTGGATGGCTTGCACGCCCTGGGGATACTTCGCCCTGACGAGCCATCGTCTTCCCAGGTTCCATCCCGCGAAGCTGTGGTGGAAGCTGTCGAAGGCCTTGGCGCCAGCATTCGTAAGGTGGCCCAGGCTCAGCGTTCTGAGCTTCGTACTGAGGTTCTCATCAGAGTCTGATCTGCTTTATCTGACGCCCTTTTGTTCGGTCTATGCCCATAACATTGGCGCCAATCTTCAAGTAGCGATTACTGGAATTGAAACTGAGGCAGCAAGGTCTGCTGCTATCCTTGCCGTGTCCGGGATTGTCAACCAGCTTGCTTCCCGGTATCTTCCAGATGCAGAACCTGAGGATCAAGGTGCTGGCTCTTCATCTGAGGGTGACTCTGATGGTGCCGGTGAAGACCATGGCTCCAGCGAGGACCAAGATGGCTCGGCGGATGACTCTGAGACCTCTGATTGATGAGAGGAGGCTCGTCACTTGTATCTCCCTCGCACTTTTCCTTAGTACTTCCCCCTGAAACACATTACAACTTTTGATGACCAGGCAATCCAGTGGTTAGCTTATTAGGCGTAAACAGATGCAAACTCTTATGTACGCGATAACCATGCGATGCTGTGAGATGAACTTGCGCATGCACCGACGGGATGTCACTACCCGTGAACTAATGTATGCATGCTATGCTGTTCGTAGTCAGTCTTTTCAAAACCGAACTTAGCCACGGGCGGAAGCCCCCAGTGCCCAAGCAGAATCTCGGAGTCAGCATTTCTGAAAAGTGTTTTCTCAAGTCCAGTTTTACTTTCCTAGTTATACCCCGTGGAGGGACGGACCCTTCCCAGTTACTAAACATGTCGTGGCGGAACGGATCCAGGCCCAACTCATCTCTCCGGGGGGACGGACCCTTCCCGCTTAGTAAACATGTAACACGCGTGGCGGAACGGATCCAGGCCCACTGTTACACCTGCGGAGGGACGGACCCTTCCCGCTTACTAAACATGTAACACGCGTGGCGGAACGGATCCAGGCCCACTGTTACACCTGCAGAGGGACGGACCCTTCCCGCTTACTAAACATGCAACGTATGTGGCGGAACGGATCCAGGCCCACTGTCACATCTGCGGAGGGACGGACCCTTCCCGCTTACTAAACATGCGACGTATGTGGCGGAACAGATCCAGGCCCACTGTCACATCTGTGGAGGGACGGACCCTTCCCGCTTACTAAACATGCAACGTATGTGGCGGAACGGATCCAGACCCACTGTCACATCTGCGGAGGGACGGACCCTTCCCGCTTACTAAACATGCAACATATGTGGCGGAACGGATCTAGGCCCACTGTCACATCTGCGGAGGGACGGACCCTTCCCGCTTCCCACCGTTTACGGGCTCAATCCCGGATACAGACTGTTCCGGGCATATCCCGCAAA
Organism: Poa pratensis; assembly: GCA_947311845.1. Taxonomy (NCBI): domain Eukaryota; kingdom Viridiplantae; phylum Streptophyta; class Magnoliopsida; order Poales; family Poaceae; genus Poa; species Poa pratensis. The sequence continues at coordinate 35,146,536 of CAMZMU010000095.1, forward strand.
CAGGTTTTCAAAACCGTGAACACAAAATGCCAGAACGAGAGAAAACACGAAACAAGTCAAGATGCCAAAAAACTCATATCTCCGCGGAACAAAAAACCTTGCACTGGCACTGGACTCGCCAACCCTTCTTGCTCAAACAACTGACAACCTGCTTACCCTCAAGATCCCTGCTTCGTTTCCCATTCTAACTGTCTGGGCCCGGATAGACTGACCCATCTCCCGTCATACCTTCCTGGGGGTACACTGCTACCGGGAACCTGCCCCGCGTATGGATCTTTTAGCTCTTCCTTCACCACACACTTTTCCGCTATCTGCCATAACTCTGACTGGGTATCCACTGACCTGACGAACAGTTTTTCCCTTGCTTTCTGGTTTCTAACATTGGTGCTGAAGGACAACACTACCATTGTGTCTTTAACCTCGGAGACACGACTGAGGGTGGTCCTGAAACGGTGAACGTAGTCTCTCAGCCGTTCCCCGGGCCACTGGACCAGGTGGTAAAGTCTCTCGCGAGTGCAGCTTTGTTCCTGGTAATCCCGAAAAGCAGACAGGAACTGTGTTATGAGACTCGACCATGAATTAACGGAAGCACTGGGGAGTTCGGTCGCCCAGGTGGCGGTGCGTCCTTCAAGTGTAAGTGGACGGTAGTTCATTGCTGTCAGCTCGTTCCCTCCGATCAGGTTGATCTCCGCTACGAAGACCCGTAGGAAATCTTCAGGATCGGTGGAGCCATCATAAGCCTCGCGGAACCCGTAGCGATATCGAAGATGTTGCACTGGTCTCCGAGGCCAAGGGGTTAAGGCCATCCATTCTTCGCAGTCACTCAGCCCTTTCCCCACAACTTCTTCTTCCCACCCGAGTTCCTGAACAGGGAATGTCTGCATCAACGCTACCAACCTGTCGAGTTGTGCAATCCAGTACTGACATCTAGGGGACGCTAAGGCATCGCTGGGAGGGTGCTGCAAGAGGATTCTAGCTGCCGCTATTGCTTCCCTAGGATCCTTGATCCCGAACAATGACTGAGTTGCTTCTAGCTCTGGCTCGCTAGGAGACTCTCCGACCCTTTCGGCGGCTAGGTCGACTCTACCTGGATCTGACAACTGCTGGGAGTTCTCCATGGGATCTGCGGTCACTGTTTTCATACTCATGCTGCCCTCAACCTTGGGGTCCTTTCAAGTGGTCCGAGATTCAAACTTCCGGTCCTGATTTGCCGACTGAAAGTCCCATACCGAGAGTACAGTGCGACTGGTGCAAGGAGATCGACTTACAGTGAGATTTAGAGGACTTCTGTTGGGTCGCGTACTTCGTTTGGGTTGTAGAGCCCCGAGCTTGAACGAGCCTTGATCCCAAAGTTCGGCACAGAGCCAACAGCCGGATCAACCCCAAAGCGGTCCAAGGGACACGCAAGTTGGGATTAAGGCGAGTATGATGCAGAATGGCTCGCAACAGGGCCTGAGGATCCCGTGGGTACGGTCGGCGTAGCCTTTGCGAATCCCCTGACCAAGCCTGATTGTCCCGTTGCCTCAGTAAGGCTTGCCTTCCTTGTCGGAGGGCCTGAGATCTCCACCTCCTCCGTCTGGAGGAGATCTTCCTGACCCGCACATGCAGTGCGGAACTCGCCAGAGCGCTTGCGCCCCTACCTGGCGCGCCAGATGTCGTGCTCTAAGTCACGAACACCGGAGGTCGTGAGACCCCCTTTTAAAGATTCGGCGAGGGGCGCAAGGAGGATCTGGGCAAGCGAGTAAGTGATGCAGAAAGTAGAGCACACGAGCAGTTTACCCAGATTCAGGCCGCTCGGAAGCGTAACACCCTACTCCTGCATGTCTGGATATATATGGTGATATGCGTATCCGGGCTACAAGGAAGCGTTCCCGGGTACTCACTCGAGGATGAGTTCTCTAGATCTGATCTACCTAGATAGCTTGCGTCCCAAGATGATCCGTCCCCTTCCCTCGGTCCTCCTTTTATATATGACTAAGGGGATACCACAAAGGTTTGGTGGAAAGCCTGACGCGCGTCACGTGGGTGACAGGCTGCTGACACCTTTTCCCTGACTGTCCTTCTTTGCTCAACCAACACGCATTCCTTGCTTTTCCAGCTGTCGTTATCCATGACGTCACTGGAGTCTTCACGGGTTTGGCTTCCCGGGCTCGATTCTCCTATCCTCGATGGGGCCCATGTCGTGGAGAGTTGCGTCATCCCTCAGACGCAATTACATCGGTCGTGGCCGGCTGTGGCACGCGGGGCGGATCACGGGAACCCCTGGTTCCCGGGATGCGACAGATAAAGCTACGCACGTAAGGTCAACGACGACCCAAAAATAATCAGTGGATGGTTGTCTACAATCTACTGCATGCAGTGGCAGCGGCAACTTGTGCATGTACTACGTGTAATGCAGAACGCTAGAGGCTTATGTACGCTGAGCTCTTGCTTGAGTGGATGATCGATGGTACTGGCATATCTTGCCATGGTTTGACTTTGACTGTGTACGTGGTTTGCCGTTTCCTACGTAACCCATGGAATATGTCAAAGTTCACAACGTAAACTTCGAGGTCGTCTCTCCGGTGTCAACTTGAGCTGTGGATGTTTGCATGTGGATGCGACCCGAGATTTATTGAACAAGATGGAAAATTAGGTGGTAATATGTGAGTTATTTTTTAATTTTTACTCCTAGTAACGGTCTTGAGACAATGTTTTACACATTTAGAAAATATTTCACCACTTTGTTATGACCGAATTACTCTGAATTTATTCGAAAAGTCACTTTGGCTCACGAGTTTCAGGTATGGTCAAATCAATTTTCAGGAGCTACTCAGATTTTCTTGCCCAAAACAGAAGGAAGAAAGTAGAATATGTGTCCATTATTATAATGCATTTTGAATATATTTCATCACTTTTTCACCAAAGAAATAAAGGACCATCACTTCCACTCATGCATTGTTATGACATACAATACGGGTACCAAATAATAGGAAGGCACATCCTACATATAATTTTCTCTTCATTTCATAAACAGTTGTTCTAAAAGGAAAACAATTATTAGCTATCATAAGATTGTGGAGCTAGAGCATCTTCGCCGAAAAAAACAATCTCCTCCGCTACCACTACGATTTAATAGCCAGCTGATGGCATGCTATCAAAGATGCATACGCATAAAGATACGGTAGCTTACGCACGTAAGGTTAACGACGACTCAAAATTAGTCAGCTAATGGATGTCTACTACATGGACAAACTGGGCCGAATTCTCAAGTCGATTCGAACGCTAGAATAAAGGCTTTATTGGCATGGAAAATGGTAACCACTTGTCCACTTCCGACTCTTCGACATCGAGCAAGACGATGGGTCGACTGAGAAAGTTGCAAGGTCAAATTATTGTCGATCGCTTTGTGGCGTAGAAACCTCCGATCCATTTGATGATCCAGCTAATGAGAACTTCACCGCGATATCCTCCGCTAGCACTAGTAGAAACAGTGCCTTTGGTCCAGAGTCATTTTGGGCTCTAGTCCCGGGTGGCTTTTTAACCCGGACTAGAGGGGGGTGACTAGTCCCGGTTCAATAGATACGAGGCCGCGCAACACTTGTCCCGGGTCGTAGGGGAGTTCTAGTCCTGGCTCGTGATACGAGCCGGGACTAGAGGTGCTCGCGCGGGCACCTCTAGTCCCGGCTCGTATCACGAGCCCGGACTAGAGGTCAATCATTAGTGATACGAACCGGGACTAAAAGTTTCCCTATATCTCTTCTTCCACCCCGAGCCAGCTCTCCATTTTTGAGCTCGAGCCACATATCCATTTTTCTCATTTTTCACTCTCCAAAGCTCAATTTGATCCCCATTTTTTTCACTATTTGTCAATATTGACGGCATCTATCTATCCAAGGGTTAGCAACATCATCTCTTCTTTCGGCGTTGCTAGTTTAGCTCATTTCATTTTTCTAGTGCTAGCTAGGTGTTTGATGAAATGACTAAGTAGGGGATTTCATTTGTTTTATGTGCAATTTAAGCTCAAACTAAATTATGATTTGTGGGTTTTAGTGGCGTCCCGTCCCTGTCCTCACCGCCGTTGATCGCCTGCGCCGTCCCCATCCTCACCGTCGTCGATCGCCTGCGCCGTCCTGTCACCGGCACCGCCTCGGTGAGCCTCTTGTTTCTATCTTAAAAAAAAAATCTTAGTTGTATGATTTAGATGCATAATTATTACTTGTATAATTTTCTTATTTGCATAATTGTTTGTTATATATAGTGCCATGGTTTTGACATCTGTTCACACCGGCTCTCGTCCGCTCTATTATTCGGACGTGGTATGATTGTTTGTTATAACTATTTGTTTCATTTCGTGTTTACGACAATTATGCCGACCAACTTGACATAGATATATTTTTATCTAGGAGGTAGTTGAACCAGAAATTCCAACCGACCCTATTGTCGAGTTTTTTGAAAAAGAAAACAATGATTTGAAAGCAAAATTGAAAAGAAGTGGAGATCTTCGTCTCAGATGCTTAGAAGAGAAGATGAAATTGGAGTTCAAGCTTGCCGACGTCGTCTATGATAATGAGATCAAGATGGATGCAATGCGCTTGAAGCTTAAAAAGATTAGAAAATATGCCATTAGTCAAGAGGCTTGGTATCATTATGTTGTTGGTTCAATAATTACCCGAGTTGCGATTTTGATCGCATTTGTTGTTGGATTTAAATTCTTTAGATAGTTGTATGTTAGTTTCAATTAATGTATGTTTTATGAGAACTATGTATTACATTTGGTCACTACTCTATTTTGGTTTTAATGTGGTGAACTTGTATTAATGAATTTGGTCAGTTCTCTATTCTATTCATGATGTAGTGTAATTGGTCGATTATGTTCGTTTACCGTAATGAGTTTTAGCGGTTTGCGTTTGATATACTTATATAATGCAGATGAGCCATCCATGGATGTACGCTGACGCTCTAGCGAGTACATGCAAGGCGTGCGTTCTTTTCTCGATGTCGCTGAGACAAACACGCGGAATGGTTTTATGTGTTGTCCATGCCGTAACTGTCGGAATGAGAAGGATTACTCTTCCTCAAGAACCCTTCACATCCACCTGATTCAGTTCGATTTCATGTCCGGCTATAATTGTTGGACCAAGCATGGAGAAAGAGGGGTTATAATGGAAGATAATGAAGAAGAAGAGGATCATGACAACTATCCTACGTTCCCTGAACACGGTGGTACTACAATGGGGGAAGATGAAGCTGAAGAAGAGCCCATTGTTGATGAGCCCGATGATGATCTTCGTCGGGCCATTAATGATGCACAGATAAACTGCGAAAGTGAAAACGAGAGGTTGAAGTTGGAGCGCATGTTAGAGGATCACAGAAAATTGTTGTACCCAAATTGCGAAGATGGGCAGAAAAAGTTGGGTACCACACTGGAATTGCTGCAATGGAAGGCAGAGAATGGTCTAACTGACAAGAGATTTGAAAACTTGCTGAAAATATTAAAGAAGATTGTCGTGGTTTTGTCACGGCAGATGTTACCGGGTGGTAACTTAAGATTGGAGGCAAGGCAGTCATAGCGTTCGGGAGATTGTTTAGCTCGCTAGGGAAAAAGGATGTATCCTGGTTCAGCCTCTCCATAGGAGATAAAGACCTACTTCCAGCCTGGTGTTTCTCTATTCTCATATCGATCTCGATCACCCGGCGGATAACAACACCGGCGGGTTCCGAGTCTAGGTTACAAGGGTTCTCTCGCTGTCAGCTTGTGTGTCTTAGGTTTCTCTCTAAAGTTCGTCCTGTTCTATGTCCCAGGAGCCGGTTTATATAGACATCCGGGTCTCCTGGTCGATTACAAGGTAAGGCCAGGTCACGCCCGAACTCGGAGTCCTAACCAAAGTCTAACTCATCGACCTTGGCCTCCAAGTCTCGTATACCGCCTCCGGGTCTTCTAGAACCTCCCTTGTTTACACCGGGTTACCGACAAACTCCTCGGTCCATCAATGTAGCCCGGCCCAAGATGATCCAATGGGCCTCGCCAGTCTTTCCTCCTGGCGGGTCGTAGCTTCACTGTCCTTGGGCCTACCGGGTTATCTTTCCCCCAACAGTAGCCCCTAGGATGATTTGAACTCCAAGTTGGCGCGCTTCTTCAACCTATGACCATAGCCTTTGGAGAAGAGCCGCCATCCTTTGTAGTTCAGATTATCCTCTTGAAATAAAAATTCGTTAACAAAATAATATTCCGGGTTACATTGCTTCTTTTTGCTTTGAGTGGCCTTTGCTCATAGTTTCTTTCATAACCCGGTTCCACAATTTCCGGAACATTAGTCAAACTTGTCAGAGAATATTCTCCCCTGAATCTCGGTCGGTCAACATTCCTTATCTTATCTTATCTTATCTTATCTCTCTTCTTTTTACCATTTTACCCCTAGGTCAACTCTGACCGCAGTTATAAATAGTGGGACCCAGGGTAAATGCGGTCACTTTTCCCATCCAGCCGCCACTTCATCTTCAACCTCGAGACAGAGAGCTCAAGAACCCTAGAACACGAGTTCTCGAGCACCCGAAGCTCAATCCAACCGCATCTCCTCAAACTAGGTACAATCGCTCTTCCTTTTAGTGTAGATCTCATTTATTTGTACTCCGCACCACTTTTCTGCTTATCTCCATGTCTTTCTTGATCTAAATCTATACTCATTAAATCCTTGTCTTTTCAGCTTCTTCGAGCCCTCAACAATGGGGAAAAAGACTACGGCGAGGGGATTGAAGAAACCGGCCGGCGGCGCATCTAGCTCCACCGCACCCACAACTCCGGCACCGGTGAACTGGACAAAGTCCACCGTGACAGAAGCCACTCTCCAAAAATATGTGGGCTATGGCGAGCTCCCGCCCAAGGACGAGATCCAATGGCGCGCGGCAGGCGAGGAGATCCGTCCCAAGCCAAAGGAAAATGAGATTGTGGTACTCCTTGATCACGTAACCCGGGGGCTTCGTCCGCCGGGTTCTCTATTTTTTCGCCGGGTCATGTCATATTACGGCCTCACTCCTTTAGACATAGCGCCCAATTCTATTCTGAATATCAGCAACTTCGCAGTTTTTTGTGAAGACTACCTCTAGGTTCCTCCCAGCTTAGCTTTATTCTTAGAAATCTTTTACTGCAACCCCCAGAACCGCAAAAAACAAGCCCTAGGGCCATATGATAACCCACAAGTATAGGGGATCGCGTGTAGCCTTTTCGATAAGTAAGAGTGTCGAACCCAACGAGGAGCTAAAGGTAGGATAAGTCATCTCTCAAGTTCTATCAACCACTGATACAACTCTACGCACACTAAACGTTTGCATTATCTAGGAAATAAAACTACAGTAGCAATACGGGTATGAGAGGTAGTTTTGCAAGATAATAAATACAAGAAAGTAAAAGTTAGTGCTGCAGCAATAAAGTACACTAAGTAACCATATACTAACAGTACCATGAGTGTGGAAAAGTGGTGGTAATTGTGGTGGCTTTGTCCAAGATTAATTAGTGAAGGTACTTGGTTCATTGTCTTCGATGCAGTTTTCTATGTGGGAGAGGCTAAATATACATGCACTCCACTACTTGGGATTACAAGTACTATATGATTGGATTGTTAGAAAGCATCCGCAAATACTAACAATGCATTAAGGTTTCCCCAACCATAGCCTTAAGTTCAAGGTCCTCTTACTCCCATACGTGCAACTAATCGGTTCGCGTTCTCAGGTTTCTGTCACTCCGGCAGAACTTCCCCCGCTTCGTTACAAATACTACCAACCCTAGGGTGTTTGATCCATGCGCGCACAAATATAATGGACACCAAAGGACAGCACCATATAGACATACAACTCTAATGAACCTCATGCATTCAATTAAGCAATCAAAAGACAAATAAACTACGGAAACATGATGTAAATCATAGGATAAATATTATAGCATCAAACACCATGTTTACATAGGACGGTACAGAGGTTTGTGGGAGGATGAACCACTGAATACAAGGAGGAGATGGTGATGGAGATGGCGGTGAAGACGGCGGAGAGGGCAGCGGGGCGCAGCGGCGGCGGCGGCGCCGGCGGCGGGGAACTCCTTTCCCCGCCGCCGGCAAGCTTGGGGAGCGCCGCCCCTTAGCCTCCCTCCTTCATGGCTTCTTGGGAGCCCTCCCCCATGGAGATGGGATCCATGGGGGAGGCAAAAACGTGGCTTTTGGTGGCTGAAATTCGTGGGTGGAGGAGTCCTCCACGAATTAGGTTTCCTCCCTTTATATATCTTCTCGGATTTCCGTCACCCCCTTTTAGGGTTCCACCAAAACGGGCCTACAGGCCGCGTCCGAACTCCGATTGGGCTGATCTCGGGCTTAAAATCTTCGTATGGAAAATTGTGACAACTTTCGTAACAGCCAGGTCTCCATTTGACGTCATCTTCGAGGGTCAAACTGGCAATCTTCGTAAAAAGTTCTCAGACAGATTTCAGGAAAGTCCCAATTCGACTCCAACAAGGTTTCCTCTTGTATTCTTGATAATTTCTACACATCAAATAGTAAAACAAGAACATTGTGCACTTTTGCAACTATTAGTAGGTTAGTCCAAATAAATAATAAACTTAATATAAAACAAGTGCTAAAAGCATAAAAATGGCATGAAACAATCAAAAATTATAGATACGTTTTGGACGTATCAACATCCCCAAGCTTAATTCCTGCTCGTCCTCGAGTAGGTAAATGATAACAAAATAATTTTTGATTGTAAATGCTATGATCAGGTCTTTAACAATTGCATGATGTATGGATAATAAAACTTAGCAATCATGTTTCCTAATGAAAAGTATCAACGAACTAAGAGCTATAACATGAAATTTATAAACATCAACAAGATTGTAATGACCATAATAAAGCATGATAGAGTGGTATCTCGCTTGCCCTTAATTGTGGAGCAAAACATAAATGCCAAGGCACCTCTGAAGTTCAAGTGAAGACTAGATATAAGATATCAAAGATAAAAATCATAGTTATACCTCAATTAATCGTATTCTGGGACAAGCACATTACACTAAGAACGACAGCTATGCTCTCGAAGAAGTGCTCAAAGAAAGGATGGTGACTCAACATAAAAATAAAAGATTGGCCCTTCGCAGAGGGAAGCAGGGATTAACACGTGCTAGAGCTTTTTTTTTAAAAACAGAGGTAAAAATGTTTTGAGAGGTGTTTGTTAATTGTCAACGAATGGTAGCGGGTGAGAACAGTATTCTACCTGTCAAACGGACTTTTAAGAGCGGCTCCCATGAAGGACGTTATTTCTACCAGCAAGGCAGATCATCCCTCTTTCTCTTTGGTTTACACACATTCAGGTATTTCACTGTTTGTCATTGCTTACTGATGAATCAGGGCAAAAGTGTGAAGAGAATTAATTGGTTAAAGTTGTAATTAATTGGGACTGGGCACCCCGTTGCCAGCTCTTTTTGCAAGTTATTGGATAAGCGGATGTATATGCCACTAGTCCAGGTGTAAAAGTCCATTTGACAAATAGAATAAAGAATAACCACACTAATTCCTCATGAGCTAGTAAACATTGACACAAAAAGAGAAATATTTTGAAGGTTTTAAAGGTAGCACATGCAAATTTACTTGGAATGGCTTGAAATACCATGCATAGGAATTTTTTGGTGGACTCTTTGGGATAACTTGGTTTTAAGGATTTGGATGCACGAGCAGCATTCCCGCTCAGTACAAGTGAAGGCTAGCAATAGACTGGGAAGCGACAACCACGAGAGCGATAACGGTCATAATCATGCTTGCGACAAAATAAAATTAACGGAGGCATAAAAACGATACTAAAACTCTGAGGCAAAATAGATCATCAAGGCTTAATTGACTTTTATTTTTCAGTCATAACATGTGTGAGCATGTGCCAAGTCGATTCAAGTGAATTATTCAGAGGAGGATACCACAATACCATACCATCTTATGAACAGGACAATGCATGTTGATATCAAAATAACATAATATGCACTATTAGCTAGTTGAGACTAACCATAAGAAAACATAAACTACTAAACAGTATTATTCACACATCATTTTTAAGTTTCAACAAGTAATCCATTAACCAAGTAAACATTGAAAACAGAGGATAAATAAAATATGTGACGATCCACTTATTAATGTAACTGGTGTTTGATGCTAAGATAAATAGATAATAAAATACAGCCGCTTCAAGTTTAGTTAAGTTCCTATGTTGCTCAAAAAACAAAGTTTAAAGGTTTGCAAACCGTGGGGTTATTGATGAAGAGGGATGCGGGGACATCCCCAAGCTTATGACTTTGGTAATTCTTCAATATTCCATAGTTTGGTGTTCCTTCATTCTCTGTGAAAAAACTTCAACACAAAAACTTTCCCATTCTTTTCTGCGGTTAGACATTAGTACAATAGATAATATTTCCCAAGTGCTACTATTAAACCAAATAAAATTTTGTTTTTAAGTTACAGAAAGGTTGCTTAAATGGCCAACTTATAAATGAAAGGTAAGAACCATTAAAAATCAAATGAAAACGAAAAGAGGCCACTCTTGCAACAAAAGTCAGAATCTGTCCAGAAAAACAGCAGCTGGAAAACGCAATTTTTAGGTGCACTTAAACATGCCCGAAATTTTAGCCAATTTTTGTACATGCAGAGGATTAGGTGACAAATCAGTAATTTTTTCGTGATTTTTAGAGCTTCCAGTAAAATATGAAAAATCGCGCAATAAGCAGTAGATACCGAAAACAGAAAATCACTTTTTACATATGTATCAACTAAGCTAAATGGATAAAACTTGGTACTTTATTTTTGATAAACTAAAAACCAGAGGCTAAGCAAGACCTAAACATGCTAGCTACAGCAAGGAAAACTCTAAAAAAAACAAAAGTAAAACCAAATAAAGAACCAAACAAAGAAGCAAAACAAAAGAAAATATTTTTGTTATTTTGAATTTATAAGTGAAAGTAAAGAAGCAATCGAAACCAAATAAGGAGCCTAATAAAACTAAAGAAGGTAAAACCAAGACATATAAAAGCAATTATAATACAAGTTAAGACAATACATATCATGTGGACGGGTAATATAGAGTATGAACGAGACAACCTCATGTTAGTTGATGAATAGGGGGATGACTCGGGCATCCCCAAGCTTAGATGATTGTATCTTCTTGAATATGTTCTTGGGATGCACCTACACATCCCCAAGCTTGAGCTCTTGCGTCTTCTTATTCATCTCATATCACCATATTGATTAGATCTTATAAGCTACATCCACATAAAACTTCACAAAACTCATTAGTAGGGTTAGTACTCATTAAATAAAATCCACTCATGTTCAAGCATTGACAAGTTTTATAATTTTACTCAACATTAGCCACTGTATATACTAAGGTGTTCATGATTTCCGTTGTCCGTCGAAAAACTAATGAAACTAACACCAAGTACAATATTGAATAAACAAAGAAATCTGTCAAAACTGAACAGTCCGTAAAGATGGCATTCAACGAGATAGTTAAGTAGCTCAAATCGAAAAACTTTAGTCTAATGAAAGAAAGATAATAATCTCAGGTTTATGCACAAAAATTTTCAAGTCAAAATACTATTCTGAGATTTATCACGATTTTATTTACAGAGAAGCACAAAATCTGTCTAAACAGAACAGTCAGTAAAGATCGAATTTTTCGACCTATCTACGTACCTTAAATCAAAAAGTTAGTCTAATGAAAGAAAGCTAATAAGCATCACTTTGCACTCAAGAAATTTCAGATCAAGATCACGTTCTGGTGATTTTAAACATTTAATACGGTGGAGCACAGAAAATCTGTTTCTGGACAGCAAAGTAAAACTATCAACTTTCAATTAACTAAGATTATATTAGCATTTTATTTTTATGTACAGAGGTATATACACAATATTTACATGTTTTTAATGAAAAGCTTCCATGGAAAGATTTGTTTTGGTTTCATAGGCATGAACACAAGTGTTCAAGGTCGACCCCCATTTAACCATTACTCATCTTTCCAATCACTTTTCTTTTTGAAAACGTTTTTAGATAACAACTACACCTAATTTTTTTTGTAATTCGCATTCCCTATCCATAGTAAGATAAAGAACAACTTAATACTGAAAATAAAAACTACTTAGAGATAAAGCAAACAAGTGCACACAAGAACATTAACCTACGCTATGGCTCCCCGGCAACGGCGCCAGAAAAGGTCTTGATAACCCACAAGTATAGGGGATCGCGTGTAGCCTTTTCGATAAGTAAGAGTGTCGAACCCAACGAGGAGCTAAAGGTAGGATAAGTATTCTCTCAAGTTCTATCAACCACTGATACAACTCTACGCACACTAAACGTTTGCATTATCTAGAAAATAAAACTACGGTAGCAATACGGGTATGAGAGGTAGTTTTGCAAGATAATAAATACAAGAAAGTAAATGTTAGTGCTGCAGCAATAAAATACACTAAGTAACCATATACTAACAGTACCATGAGTGTGGAAAAGTGGTGGTAATTGTGGTGGCTTTGTCCAAGATTAATTAGTGAAGGTACTTGGTTCATTGTCTTCGATGCAGTTTTCTATGTGGGAGAGGCTAAATATACATGCACTCCACTACTTGGGATTACAAGTACTATATGATTGGATTGTTAGAAAGCATCCGCAAATACTAACAATGCATTAAGGTTTCCCCAACCATAGCCTTAAGTTCAAGGTCCTCTTACTCCCATACGTGCAACTAATCGGTTCGCGTTCTCAGGTTTCTGTCACTCCGGCAGAACTTCCCCCGCTTCGTTACAAATACTACCAACCCTAGGGTGTTTGATCCATGCGCGCACAAATATAATGGACACCAAAGGACAGCACCATATAGACATACAACTCTAATGAACCTCATGCATTCAATTAAGCAATCAAAAGACAAATAAACTACGGAAACATGATGTAAATCATAGGATAAATATTATAGCATCAAACACCATGTTTACATAGGACGGTACAGAGGTTTGTGGGAGGATGAACCACTGAATACAAGGAGGAGATGGTGATGGAGATGGCGGTGAAGACGGCGGAGAGGGCAGCGAGGGCGCAGGGCGGCGGCGGCGGCGCGGCGGTGCGGGGAACTCCTTTCCCCGCCGCCGGCAAGCTTGGGGAGCGCCGCCCCTTAGCCTCCCTCCTTCATGGCTTCTTGGGAGCCCTCCCCCATGGAGATGGGATCCATGGGGGAGGCAAAAACGTGGCTTTTGGTGGCTGAAATTCGTGGGTGGAGGAGTCCTCCACGAATTAGGTTTCCTCCCTTTATATATCTTCTCGGATTTCCGTCACCCCCTTTTAGGGTTCCACCAAAACGGGCCTACAGGCCGCGTCCGAACTCCGATTGGGCTGATCTCGGGCTTAAAATCTTCGTATGGAAAATTGTGACAACTTTCGTAACAGCCAGGTCTCCATTTGACGTCATCTTCGAGGGTCAAACTGGCAATCTTCGTAAAAAGTTCTCAGACAGATTTCAGGAAAGTCCCAATTCGACTCCAACAAGGTTTCCTCTTGTATTCTTGATAATTTCTACACATCAAAGAGTAAAACAAGAACATTGTGCACTTTTGCAACTATTAGTAGGTTAGTCCAAATAAATAATAAACTTAATATAAAAACAAGTGCTAAAAGCATAAAAATGGCATGAAACAATCAAAAATTATAGATACGTTTTGGACGTATCACCATACGGGGGGGGGGGGGGGTTTCAATCCAACGTAGGAAAGATTGCCAGCACTTTCTTCCCGGCTCTTATCTTAGCCAGCCATCCCAAGGGATGGCAAAACACATATTTCTACTGCAAGGACACCTCTCTTCAAAGGACGAGGCTCGTTACCCAGCCTTCCGGAACTCTCCATTAAAATACAACACGAAGATGAATAGCCGGGCTACTGATGCTCCTTCCCAGCTTGAAGTTGAGGGCCTGATTCGCCGGGCTAAAGCTGTGCTTGCCCACGGCTTGGCCGGGACTGACCTCGTCAAGTGCTGGGTTGGCTGGTTTATCCAGCCACTCTCAATCAGGACCCGGCTTTTCCATGAATACACTGGTGAGACAACTGATGATATGCGATACTCTGAGATCACTCTCACTGATGAGCAACTGGTGAAGAACGCCAAGCAACTTCTTGGCGAGACCAAGGAGAAGATAGCATTGACCGGGCTTGCCCCTTTTAGTGCTAAGAACCTGCCACCTTCAGTAACTTTCCAACCTTGCTCCGTTGTTTCGAAGCAACTAACGACTTATCCATAATTCTTAACTCTCTACTTTTTCCTTGAATAGGACCAAGCATGGTGGTCTGTAGATTTTACCTCTATTTCTTCTTCTGACGATGAGGAAACAGAGACGGACAAAGACAATGAAGACAATGGTGAGCTTGACTCCATTGGCCGGCTCTTTATTGAACTGATTGACAATGACCCGGTTCAAATGAACCCTCTACTGATAACTCGCCAATTTCTCTCTCAGGACAAGATGACCTGGATGCTGTTGAAATGCCGGGTCAGAAAGCTGCTCAACCCTCTCTGCTCAACCTCCGAGTTCCAAAAGAACGCGTGCCGCAATTGCAAAGGTGCCACACTCTCGCTTCTATAATTATGTGATGAACAAATCTCAACCTGAAGAGCAACCACAGGAACTAGAGGAAGAGGCCAAAAAAAGAGGAAGACCCGGTCTACCTCAACCTGTGATTCCCTTAGTGGAGGTATCCCTACAACACTTCACTTCGTAAAGCTATCTCCACGATTGGTGCCTCCAATCCTCGTCTAGTTTTGCTGGCAAAATCCGGGTCTCTAAGTCCCAACTCTGTCAGCTTCTTCAGATGAGAGCGTGGCGCACCTGCCTGATGACTTCCAGATCAACGTTGGGTATGCTGTTTCACTTCTTGTACATATACCTTTTACTATTTTTTCTTGAATCACTTTTCTCATTAAATTTACTTTGTACAGTGTCAGGGCGACGCTTCTGGAGCCGCCTCCCTCTTCATGACCCGCCTTGAGCGAGCCTGTTGTACAAGAGGCTTCGGCTCAAGGTCCAACTATTTCTGAGCCGACAGCCATGGAAGTGGAGCCTCAAGCACCAACTCCTCAAGTCCTGCTATCGGAACCAATAACCCGGCATCACCGGCCAAATCCACTACCAACTCCCCCACACTGTCACAAAAGACACTGAAGAAGTGCAAGTGTTGGGATCACGAAAAGTTGTCCAAGATGGGCCCTCCACTACCATTGCTAAGATTGTGGAGCCAGAGGTGAAGACTGAAGCTGGAAACCGTGGCAAAGACCCGGTATTTACTCTGGGATGCCGGCTTTGGATAGCCTGGAACTTCCTGCTATGCTTTCTGAGTACTTGCCCGGGTTTCACAACACCGGGGTATTGAGGACAGCTTCATCTCCACCATCCAAAAGCTCCATGAGGTAATTTCCCTACTTTTTTTGAATATATTTATGCACTAGCCCCCAAGCTCTAAGTTTATCACTTGTTGATGAGCTTGGTGCTTGTTCTGAAATAACATAGCCAAAAAATCTTTCACAACATATTGTATAAACTCCAAACTGTAACTTTGTTAAGCTTCAAACTGTAGCCCTCAAGTGCCAGGTTGCGAGCCTGCAGCAACCTGGGACTAAATTTTCACTTTGTATTTGTAGACTGTAAAAATTTCCACTGAGTAGCCCCTAAGTGCCGGGTTGTATGCCTGCAGCAACCTGGACTAAATTTTTTTTCACTTTGTGCTTTAAATTTCACTTGACAAAAAATCTTCAACTAAGTAGCCCTTAAGTGCCGGGTTGTATGCCTGCAGCAACTCGGGACTAGAATTCTCTTCCACGGTTACCTCTTACTATTTGCAGCCCCCAAGTTCTAGATTGCATCTATACAGTAACTTGAGGTGCTAATAACTTTATTAATTCATCTCTGTAACAGCAAAACGCCTCTCACGTTGCTGAGGAAATAGCCGGCTCACTGAGCAACTTGCCAGTGAGACCCGGCTAAAATCTGAATGGAGAAAAAGCTCAAAGAACTGGAAGCCTCCCTATCCAGCTCAACAGAGGGAAATTTATCTCTGAAGAAGGAAGTGGAGAAGCTTGAAGAATCTTGGAAGACCCGGCTGGACTCAGCCGAGAAATTAACTGAAGCAGAAAAAGCCCTCAAATCTTGCACTGATCTACTGGGTTAATCTTGTCAAGGCAATCTGGGTATGATTCTTTTATTTTTTCTCTTGCCTGAATCTCTATACTTTTGTATCATACTCATGAATAACCTTGTTAAATTTTTTGCAGGGACCCGGAATCATCTGAACCTGGCAACCCTGAGACTCAATTTCAGAGTGTGATGGCCTTGGAGCCGGCGAGCAATTGCTGCAGCCCGTGGAACCGATGAGCCGCCCAAATCACTGAAGAACTTCCTAAGCCATCTCTCTACCATCCCTGAGTGGTTTGCCCGCTAGAAGATCTCATGCTGTCGCAAGGGTGCCATGCGCACTCTTGCATTAGCCAAATCTCACTACCCAGATATTGACCCGGCCAAACTTGCCAAGGGATTCCCAGAATTCAACCTAGATGGCTCACGCTTTGATGATAAGTCCTTTGCTCAAATTGATAAGATGATCCGGTATTCTGCCACGACGATTGCTGAAGGCCTCAGGTTAGACATTTTTCAACTCGGCTTTGACAAGAAGGCCCGGCAGGTCGCATCCCTAGAGCCGGAGCCAGCCATTGTGGTTCCTCCAAAAGTATCTGAGCAAGTGGTTGCTTCAGCTGTTGCCGGGTCAGGGACACCAGCTATGCCCCCTCCCAGCCGTCCAAATGTAGATGATAATGACATTGTTGGGTATAAGCTGAGCGCAATTTGCTGGAAGTCCAAACCAAGCATTGCAAGTACTGGGGAAAGTTCGAGCAAGGCCAAATCAAAGGAAGCCCCCCAAGACTCAAGAATCTACTCAAGTGGTAACTGACCCAGCAGACACTTCCAAGGGAAACCCGGCGAGCCAACCAGAAGCAACCACAAGTTCTGTTCCTGAGCAGAGCCGGCCGCTACTCCTTCCACAGAGCCAACAACTGACGACCCGGCAAAGGCTCCTGCTACTACAACTGAACAATGAACTTTGCTACTGCAGATTGATTTCTGCGAAAAAACAATGTCTTATTTGGCCCTTTGTGGCGTTTGCTGTAATAACTTATGCCTGATACAATATTCTTTTGATGTGTGCCTGTACACCTTGTGAATTTGCATGAGATGTAACAAAAAAATTCTTATGTGTTAGCTCTGCAAATTTCAATGGTTTGGATGACCCTTTGTTTATCTTTAACTATAAGCCGGCTTTCGCATGGATTCTCACTGATGCATCTCACTCTGTAAAAACAGTGTCATTAAGTCCCCATGGGCATCATAACTGATTGAAATTACAGGAGAACAAACATGCCATATAATCGCGAGTCACATCAAGCTTAAGTAAGATAGACAAGAAAATAATGGCTTAAAAATAGCCGGGTTATGGGATTGCAGCTGTACCTTAAAGATAATCAGCCCCCATGACCAAAGTGGCATCATGGCCCTGTCATTAGGTTTGAAGCTGTGTTTTCATGAAACAAGCAGCCCCTAAGGACAAAATATGCAATGGCGGGTCTCTTTTCTTTAGAGTTTCCGGCTCATTGTTCTCAATAGGATAATACAATGGCGGCTCTCCTGTTTAAGGAGTTTCCGGCTCATCGTTATGAGTAATACAATGGCGGGTCTCCTCTTTCAGGAGTTTTGGCTCATTGTTATGAATATGATGAACTTGAACAGAAATAAATAAAAACTGTAAAGTAAATGCATAAAAGAGGTGATTCTTTGGGCACATATATCTTTATTCATATATTAGATCAGCAAGCCGCCTCATTAAAAGCCTTCCAGTCCCCTTAGGTACCCTGGTAAGGAAAAGAGTGCGTCTGAAACCTGCTGTCTTTTTACATCATGTGTTACATCTTTGTAAACTCAATTCTAAGACTAAGTGTAGTAAGACGAAGCTGTGCTATGTTCCACGCATGTTCCTTTCCTCCAATGCTTTGGTGCTGTGGTTAGTATCGTTTCACCCAGTCACTTTTCTCTCTAGCATCAACCAAGTAATATGACCCGTTGTGCAATTTCCGGCTTATAATAAAAGGTCCTTCCATGGAGGAGACAGCTTGTGCATCCCAGCCTGTGATTGTGTCAATCGCAAAACTAGGTCGCCCTCTTGAAAAGTTCTCGTTCTGACCCGACGAGCGTGATAGCGCCGCAAATCTTGCTGATAAATTGCTGACCTCTCCAGGACTCGTTCCCTTTCATCTTCTAACAGATCAACTGCATCTTGCCGGGTTTGCTCGTTCTCACTTCAACGTAAGCCGTGGTGGCTCTAGGTTGACGAGGGAATATCTCCCGGCAATAGTGCCAGAAACAATGCTTGTACGTCACACGTCAGTTGGGAACCCCAAGAGGAAGGTATGATGAGTGCAGCAGTAAGTTTTCCCTCAGTATGAAACCAAGGTTTAATCGACCAGTAGGAAAACGAGGTTTGCTTCGAAGGTGTTGGTGAAGGAGTGTAGTGCGGCGCAACACCAGGGATTCCGGTGCCAACGTGGAACCTGCACAACACAATCAAATTACTTTGCCCCAACTTAACAGTGAGGTTGTCAATCTCACCGGCTTGCTGAAAACAAAGGGTTAAACGTATCGAATGGAAGATGATGTTTGTTTGCATAAAACAGTAGAGAACAATGATTGCAGTAGATTGTATTTCAGATGTAAAAGAATGGACCGGGGTCCACAGTTCACTAGTGGTGTCTCTCCAATAAGATAACTAACATGCTGGGTAAACAAATTACAGCTGGGCAATTGACAATTGATAAGTGCATATAACATGCATGTGTGAGCTGTGGTGTCTACTATGAGATTCATTTGGGCATTACGACAAAGTACATAGACCGCTATCCAGCATGCATCTATGCCTAAATAGTCCACTTTCCGGTTAACATCCGTACCCCTTCCAGTATTAAGTTGCAAGCAACAGACAATTGCATTAAGTAATGTGCGTAATGTAAACAATACATTCATCCTTGAATAAAGCATTGCTGTTTTACCCCTAGTGGCAACAACACATCTACAACCTTAGAACTTGCTGTCACTATCCCAGGTTAAATAGAGGTTGAACCCAACTATCATGCATAAATACCCCCTCTTGGAGTTACAAGTATTCACTTGGCCAAGGCTTCAACAAGTAACGGAGAGCATGCAAGATCACAAATGACATAGACATGATAATATAATATTCAGCTCCACATAGGTATCAATATAAGTCAGATCCCAGCAAACACAACATGTAGCATTACAATAAGATGATCTTGATCATGATAGGCAGCTCACAAGATCTAAACATGATGGCACAAGTGGAGAAGACAACCATCTAGCTACTGCTATGGACCCATAGTCCAAGGATGAACTACTCACGCATCACTCCGGAGGCGGGCATGGCGATGTAGAGCCCTCCGGTGATGATTCCCCTCTCCGGCAGGGTGCCGGGAAGAGCTTCAGAAACCCCCCGAGTTAGGGTTGACGACGGCGGCGGCAGCGAATATGTTCTGGATGAAAGGCTCGGTGTTTTAGGGTTTTCGCGTCTCGGGGAATAAATAGGCGAAGGGGCGATGTCGGCGGACCCCCGAGGGGCCCAAACCACAGGCAGGCGCGGCTGGGCCCACTGCCGCGCCACCTGGTGGTTTGGCCACCTCGTGGCTCTCTTCGTCTCTCCTTCGGACTCCGTGTACGTGCTGGAAAAATAGGGACTGGCCTTTTGTTTCGTGCAATTCCGAGAATATTTCCAGAAGTAACTTTCTGAAACCAAAAACAGCAGAAAACAGGGAACTGGCACTGTGGCATCTTGTTAATAGGTTAGTCCCAGAAAATGCATAAAAGTGATACGAAGTGTATATAAAACATGTAGCAAATGGTATAATATAAGCATGGAACAGCAGAAATTATGGATACGTTGGAGACGTATCAAGCATCCCCAAGCTTAGTTCTACTCGTCCTCGAGTAGGTAAAACGATAACAACAAATAATTTCTGAGGAGACATGCTTTCACACAATCTTGATCAATATATTGCAAGGCTCATGTCATGAATGAAGTGACTCAAAGCAATGATCTATAGTTTGCTAACAAATAGATAAAGAGTAAACAATGAATCATATAAGCAAAAACTTTTCATGAATAGTACTTTCAAGACAAGCATCAAAAAGTTTTGCATAAGAGGTAACTCATAAAGCAATAGATTCAAAGTAAAAGGCATTGAAGCAACACAAAGGATGATTAAGTTTCAGCATTTGCTTTCAACTTGTAACATGTATATCTCATGGATAGTTGTCAACATAAAGCAATATAACAAGTGCAATAAGTAAATATGTAAGAATCAATGCACACAAAGTTGACACAAGTGTTTGCTTCTAAGATAGAAAGGAGTAGGTAAACTGACTCAACATAAAGTAAAAGATAGGCCCTTCGCAGAGGGAAGCAGGGATTAAATCATGTGCTAGAGCTTTTTAAGTTTTCGAAAGCATATAGAGAGCACAAAATAAGTATTTGAGAGGTGTTTGTTGTTGTCAACGAATGGTAGTGGGCACTCTAACCCCCTTGTCAACCAGACTTTCAAAGAGCGGCTCCCATGAAGGACGTTATTTCTACCAGCAAGGTAGATCATCCCTCTTCTCTTTTGTTTACACATGTATTTTAGTTTCTTTATAGATGACACTCCTCCCAACCTTTTGCTTACACAAGCCATGGCTAACCGAATCCTCGGGTGCCTTCCAACATTCACATACCATGGAGGAGTGTCTATTGCAAAATTAAGTTGCTTACTGATAAATCAGGGCAAAACATGTGAAGAGAATTATTAATGAAAGTTGTAATTAATTGGGGCTGGGCACCCCGTTGCCAGCTCTTTTTGCAAATTATTGGATAAGCGGATGTATATGCCACTAGTCCAGGTGAAAGTCTGTCAGAAGTAAATGACAAGATTGAAAGATAAAACACCACATACTTCCTCATGAGCTATAAAACATTGACACAAATAAGGAGTAATAAAGTTTTGAATAGTTTAAAGGTAGCACATGAAATATTTACTTGGAATGGCAGGAAATACCACATAGTAGGTAGGTATGGTGGACACAAATGGCATGGGTTTTGGCTCAAGTTTTGGATGCACGAGAAGCATTCCCTCTCAGTACAGAGTTTAGGCTAGCAAGGTTGTTTGAAGCAAACACAAGTATAAACCGGTACAGCAAGAATCACATAAAAACATATTGCAAGTATTATAAGACTCTACACTGTCTTCCTTGTTGCTCAAACATTTTACCAGAAAATATCTAGACCTTAGAGAGAACAAATATGCATCCCAAGTCTCAACAAGCTCTACGGTAGTTCTCCACTACTAGGCTTTAACTACATGATGCAAGAGCTTAAACATGATCTACTTGAGAGCTCAAAACAATTGCAAAGCATCAAATCAAAACAAGACAATGATCTACAAGAATGCATATGTCTTTTCCAATACCAACTACTACATGTAGCATTTTCTTTCTTCCAAACAAACACCAATAATTTATTAAACATAAACTCTCCAAATGATAATATAATGCAGCAAGAGAGTATTTATAAACAAGTGCTAACAGCTCGAAGAGATGCATGAAAAACAGGAGCTAAAAGCACTGCAGTAGCTAGTTAAGAATACTCAACAAATATAAGTGAAGAACATGAGTATTCACATGAAAAAGCGGAGCGTGTCTCTCTCCCACACAAGGATTGCTAGGATCCGAATTTATTCAAACAAAAACAAAAAAAAAACACACAGACGCTCCAAGTAAAGCGCATAAGATGTGAAAGAATTAAAATATAGTTTCACTAGAGATGACCTGATAAGTTTGTTGATGAAGAAGGGGATGCCTTGGGCATCCCCAAGCTTAGACGCTTGAGTCTCTCTGAATATGGTTGGGATGAACCACGGGGGCATCCCCAAGCTTAGGCTTTTCACTCTTCTTGATCACATAATATCACCCTTCTCGCTTGATCCTTGAAAACTTCCTTCACACCAAACTCAAGACAGTTCTCATTAGAGGGTTAGTGCATAATCAAAAATTCTCATATTCTGTAATGATACAATCAATCCCAAAGCTTCTGGACATTAGCTACAGCCACCAATGCTTTGTGGAGCAAAGAAATCCACACAAACACAGTAAAAGAGCGAATGCAAAACAAAAGGCAGAATCTGTCAAAAACAGAACAGTCTGGAATGACGAATTTTTTCGAGGCACTTAAGTTGCTCAGATGGATCTGGCCTAAAATAATGAAAGTTGCGTACATATCTCAGGAATATGCGTGATTTTTCTCAGAATTTTTTGAATTTTCTACAGGGAGATAAGCTCAAATCCGTGACAGCTAAAAATCTGTCACTGCGCAGAAATCCAAATCTTGCATCAACTTTCAATATAGAACTTTACTTGGCACAACATTGCGATAAAATAAAGATACAAAGGAACAGAAAAAAAATCCTTGACTCAAAGAAAACAAAAATAACAGCAAATAAAAACGATGGGTTGTCTCCCATAAGCGCTTTTCTTTAACGCCTTTCAGCTAGGCGCAGAAAGTGAAAATCAAGTGTTGTCAAGAGAAGAAGCATCAACATCATAACTTGCTCTAACAATAGAGTCAAAAGGTAACTTCATTCTCTTCCTAGGGAAGTGTTCCATACCTTTCTTGAGAGGAAATTGGTACCTTATATTACCTTCTTTCATATCAATGATGGCACCAACAGTTCGAAGAAAAGGTCTTCCCAAAACAATAGGACAAGATGCATTGCATTCAATATCCATAACAATAAAATCAACGGGGACAAGGTTATTTTTAGTAATAAAAACATCATTAACTCGCCCCAAAGGTTTCTTCATAGCATTATCAGCGAGAAAAACATCCAAATAACAATGTTCCAAAGGTGGCAAATCAAGAATATCATAAAGCTTCTTGGGCAAAACTGAAACACTTGCACCAAGATCACACAAGGCATTGCAATAAAAATCATTCACCTTTACCTTAATGATGGGTTCCCAACCATCTTCTAATTTCCTAGGAATAGAAGCTTTAAGTTTCAACTTCTCCTCCCTAGCTTGCAAAAGAGCATTTGTAATATGCTTTGTAAAAGCCAAATTAATAGTGCTAGCATTGGGACTTCTAGCTAATTTTTGCAAGAACATAATAACTTCAGAGATGTTACAATCATCAAAATCAAAATCATTATTGTCAATGGTGGTGGAACCATTGTCTCCAATAGTTTGAAAAATTTCAGCACTTTTATCAGAAAAAGTTTCAGCAGTTTTAGGCAATTTCAAACGCTTAGCAGAAGTAGTAGAGACATTATCAACACCAATAACATTACCATCAATAGTAGGAGGTTTACTAGCATGTGAAACATTAGCATTACTAGTGGTGGTGATAGTACAAACTCTAACTATACTATTCTCTTTTTCAAGTTCTTCCTCTTTTTCCCACCTAGCATGCAATTCAGCCAACATCCTAATATTATTATCAATTCGAACTTGGATGGCATTTGCTGTAGCAAATGACTTTTATCTTTAACTTCATTAGGCATAACTTTCAGTTTTAGAATTTCAACATCATGAGCAAGACTATCAACTTTAGAGACAAGATCATCAATTTTTTCAAACTTTTCCTCAACAGTTTTATTGAAAGCTTTTTGTGTGCTAATAAATTCTTTAAGCATAGCTTCAAGATCAGAGGACACACTTCTATTGTTGCTGTAGGAATTACCATAAGAATTGCCATAACCATTTGAAGGATAAGGCTTATAATTGTTGCTACCAAAATTATTCCTATAAGCATTGTTGTTGAAGTTGTTGTTTTTAATGAAGTTTACATCAACATGCTCTTCTTGAGCAACCAATGAAGCTAAAGGAACATTATTAGGATCAACATGAGATCTACCATTCACAAGCATAGCATAAATAGCATCAATCTTATCACTCAAAGAGGAGGTTTCTTCAACAGAATTTACCTTCTTACCTTGAGGAGCTCTTTCGGTGTGCCATTCGGAATAGTTGATCATCATATCATCAAGTAGCTTTGTTGCTGCACCTAAAGTGATGGACATAAAGGTTCCTCCAGAGGCTGAATCCAATAAGTTCCTTGAGGAAAAATTTAATCCTGCATAAAAGGTTTGGATGATCATCCAAGTAGTCAGTCCATGAGTGGGACAATTCTTCACCAAAGATTTCATTCTTTCCCAAGCTTGAGCAACATGTTCATTATCAAGTTGTTTAAAATTCATAATGCTACTTCTCAAGGATATAATCTTAGCAGGAGGATAATATTTCCCTATGAAAGCATCTTTGCATTTTGTCCAAGAATTAATACTATTTCTAGGCAAAGAAAGCAACCATTCTTTAGCTCTTCCTCTCAAGGAGAAAGGAAAAAGTTTCAGTTTTATAATATCCCCATCCATATCCTTATACTTTTGCATTTCACAAAGTTCAACAAAGTTATTAAGATGGGCAGCAGCATCATCAGTACTAACACCAGAAAATTGCTCTTTCATAACAAGATTTAATAGAGCAGGTTTAATTTCATAAAATTCTGCTGTAGAAGCAGGTGGAGCAATAGGAGTGCATATGAAATCATTGTTGTTTGTGCTAGTGAAGTCACACAACTTAGTGTTCTCAGGAGTACTCATTTTGAAAAACAAAATAAACTGAATTAAACAAGTAACTAATTTTTTTGTGTTTTTGATAAAGAAGCAAACAAACTAAATAAAAATAAACTAAGCAAGACAAATAACAAAGTAAAGAGATTGGGTGTGAGAGACTCCCCTTGCAGAAGCAATTCTGTTTTCCCCGGCAACGGCGCCAGAAAACGTGTTGGTGGCTCTAGGTTGAGGGAATATCTGCAGTGCCAGAAACAATGCTTGTACGTCACACGTCAGTTGGGAACCCCAAGAGGAAGGTATGATGAGTGCAGCAGTAAGTTTTCCCTCAGTATGAAACCAAGGTTTAATCGAACCAGTAGGAAAACGAGGTTTGCTTCGAAGGTGTTGGTGAAGGAGTGTAGTGCGGCGCAACACCAGGGATTCCGGTGCCAACGTGGAACCTGCACAACACAATCAAATTACTTTGCCCCAACTTAACAGTGAGGTTGTCAATCTCACCGGCTTGCTGAAAACAAAGGGTTAAACGTATCGAATGGAAGATGATGTTTGTTTGCATAAAACAGTAGAGAACAATGATTGCAGTAGATTGTATTTCAGATGTAAAAGAATGGACCGGGGTCCACAGTTCACTAGTGGTGTCTCTCCAATAAGATAACTAACATGCTGGGTAAACAAATTACAGCTGGGCAATTGACAATTGATAAGTGCATATAACATGCATGTGTGAGCTGTGGTGTCTACTATGAGATTCATTTGGGCATTACGACAAAGTACATAGACCGCTATCCAGCATGCATCTATGCCTAAATAGTCCACTTTCCGGTTAACATCCGTACCCCTTCCAGTATTAAGTTGCAAGCAACAGACAATTGCATTAAGTAATGTGCGTAATGTAAACAATACATTCATCCTTGAATAAAGCATTGCTGTTTTACCCCTAGTGGCAACAACACATCTACAACCTTAGAACTTGCTGTCACTATCCCAGGTTAAATAGAGGTTGAACCCAACTATCATGCATAAATACCCCCTCTTGGAGTTACAAGTATTCACTTGGCCAAGGCTTCAACAAGTAACGGAGAGCATGCAAGATCACAAATGACATAGACATGATAATATAATATTCAGCTCCACATAGGTATCAATATAAGTCAGATCCCAGCAAACACAACATGTAGCATTACAATAAGATGATCTTGATCATGATAGGCAGCTCACAAGATCTAAACATGATGGCACAAGTGGAGAAGAAACCATCTAGCTACTGCTATGGACCCATAGTCCAAGGATGAACTACTCACGCATCACTCCGGAGGCGGGCATGGCGATGTAGAGCCCTCCGGTGATGATTCCCCTCTCCGGCAGGGTGCCGGGAAGAGCTTCAGAACCCCCCGAGTTAGGGTTGACGACGGCGGCCAGCGAATATGTTCTGGATGAAAGGCTCGGTGTTTTAGGGTTTTCGCGTCTCGGGGAATAAATAGGCGAAGGGGCGATGTCGGCGGACCCCCGAGGGGCCCAAACCACAGGCGGGCGGTGGGCCCACTGCCGCGCCAGGTGGTTTGGCCACCTCGTGGCTCTCTTCGTCTCTCCTTCGGACTCCGTGTACGTGCTGGAAAAATAGGGACTGGCCTTTTGTTTCGTGCAATTCCGAGAATATTTCCAGAAGTAACTTTCTGAAACCAAAAACAGCAGAAAACAGGGAACTGGCACTGTGGCATCTTGTTAATAGGTTAGTCCCAGAAAATGCATAAAAGTGATACGAAGTGTATATAAAACATGTAGCAAATGGTATAATATAAGCATGGAACAGCAGAAATTATGGATACGTTGGAGACGTATCAAG